>CM076575.1:33168464-34613317 GCA_034641835.2 Pinus albicaulis
GGGGGACCTCCGATTCTCTTCCGCCTTCGTGTTTTGTCTTCAACAGAAAATATATTGTGTAAAAAAAATTTCGGTCAAAATCACATAGGAGAAATTTGTGTCGATGCATTTCGAACCAGCCAGTGTGGTTCATCATTAGGACAAAATGATGAACCACGCTGGCTGGTTCGAAACGCGTCAACACAAATTTCTCCTATGTGATTTTCACCGAAAATTTTTTTGCACATATTTTATGGATCACAGAAGCCAAATTCCTAATATAGAAAATATATTTTGAAATTTAGAGCATAATTTTACTCAATTTGGCACATATCCGTAATCCCATAAGTGTACTCGATATGCTTTCTATCGAAAATCTTAATTCTATCGAAAATCTTAACATGACGGTTGATAGCTTGTACGGCCACGATTTTACCTATTGTAGCGAATCCAAAATTACTATTCTCACCTCTCTCAGTTGATTGACATATATCGGTATAATGAAATTATATTTATTTTAATACGATATGTATTTTCAGCGTTCTCCATGCTAAGTATTATTAGGATAAGCAAGTAATGAGGCCCAATATTCGTAACAATGTTTTTACTGATCCTCTCATACCCAAACAAAACATTTTTGACTTACAATGGTTTTCTTGCAGAAAACAAGGAAATATCAATAATGAAACCCTTAAAGCCTGATATTTTGGATCAACCTCGTGGGTTTCAATCAATGGAATCTGCTACACAATTGGTGCCCATTTTGACGCCTTGCAAGTGGTCAGAGTGTTGTTTAAGATATAAAGACCAACCCAAAGTTACTCTTTTCATTCGGTCACATGGAGCTCTTAAACTACAAATACATTTCCATTGAAATTGAAAAATAACTATTATAGTTCCATGAGTGTGTCAGCGTATTCACTTAAAGGAACTGGGGTATTGACATGTCTGTTAAGTTTAGCCTTAATTTTTAGAATTCATTTTTATATCAATACCTTTGGTCCATAGTGTGTACTATATTTTGATTTAATTTATTATTTCTTTTATACATTATGGGATATATAAATATATAACCATATTTTATAATTGACTTTAAATTTTACATTTATTTTTATAACCATATTTACTTTATACTTGAAATTTATATTATTGAAATTACTTAAGGTATCTCTTATTAATTATGATGCGCTGAGCAATATGTGTGGTGATAGGTAAGGGTGTAACTTCTCTTTGAAGGAGTGTTATGATATTGAATTTTTGTAGTTAATTTAGAATAAATATTAGTGCAGTGCATGCGATATATGTATATGCATCTATATAATTCATACATGGTATGCATACTAATATTCTTGTACTCCCTCTATTAGAATTTAGAAGTGAGTCATTACATTAAGTTGCATTTTGTGTGTCAAAACATGACAATCCTTGATCAATGCCCCCCTGGTCTGGAGATAGAGAATTGCAGTGCACCCTATCCTTATCCATGATTGCATCACAATGCTCCCCAACCCTCCATGTACCTACGTTTTAGGGCACTGGTGCCCTTCCAAGACCTACACTGACCCATATTTCATGCACAAAATTGCCTTGTTTTTATTTTCTCTTTTCTCAGCCTTGCTCCAACTACTCTTCCTTGTGTCCTTGAGTGTATTTTGATCTCTCAAAAGTATTAATTTTTATTTATTTTGGTTTTGAGTTACTTTCATAAGAATTTCTTAATATTTGTCTTTGTTCTTGTTAAATATTTCATTAACAAATTGCTTTCTTGATCGTTGGATTGATTGAAATAATTGGTGTTTTAGTCATCATTATGAGTAGTTTTTTTAATCAATGATTAGGAAAATATCTTAGTTTTCATCTGAAAATTAAATGGAATCCAAAAGAACAATCTTATGCATCATGCATTGCATATATCATTTTGATTTTGATTGGAGTAGTGAAGTTGAGGAGATCAATTGTTGCATAACTTTTTTGTTGCATTCTTGATTAATTTCTTCTTCCCCTACTTCATTAGGCCTTTCATTGTTCAAAGGAAATGAAAAGATTTATTTTTGTCAGATTATTTTCATCATAGGTGTGTTCGAGTGACATTGGGTTTTGAGCCTTGAAAATAAAACATAATTCAAGATCATTTTTAAAATTCACTCAGTCAACCTAAGGAGAAATTGTCACATTAACACAAACATCTAGAGTTCTAGGCTAGAGACGTGTTCCAACATCTTTAAATATAGGATTTGTTATTTTTTTCTAGAGTTGCATTCGAGGGGTGTTATCGTGTTCCATGTATAAGTGTATCAAACCATTATCCACGTACCTCTATGTACATTGGATGGCACTCCATGCATGAAAAGTATATGGGAACACTCTCATTGTATGGTTACACATTAGAAAATACTATTATGGACTGCGCTTCTGTAACACCCTTTTCACACATATACCCAAGTACTCAGACAACTGGGGTAAACATGTGATGAGAGGCTACTAATATTATATATAACCTCCACTACAAGAAAAAAGGACATTGGTGAGGATCATGCTTGTGACGGACCTTTAAGGTCCGTCACCAATTTCACATATGGTGGCGATCCTTAAAAAGTGTCACTGTAAGTGTATATAGTGATGGTCCTTTAAGGTTCATCACCAAAGCCATTTTCAATGACACTTTTGGTGAGGGTCGTTAAAGGCCCATCACTAATTCTCTCTTTGGTGACACTTCTAGTGACGAACTTTTAATGACCCTCACCAATGCTCTTTTTGTTACTTTTGGTGACGGTCAGAAAATGTTCGTCACCATTGATCATTCCAATGACTTTTTGATGATGCTATATGCCTATTAATATTTTGTTTTCAAAAGATAATGGTTTAAGGACATTATTGTGGAGTATTGTTTATGATATTTCCAAGGCCATAGTGGTTATAATCAATCAATTTTTTAAGAAGTAATTAGTGTGTATAATTTCCCTCAAGTAATCATTAGTCGAATAGAGTTTTCCTATGAGTCAACACATGATTCATATCTATTAAGCTTATTATCTATCAAATTCCCTTTAGATAAAGTTCCACTAGTGCGTATAGGAAATATATTATTCAATACATAATCAAGCTCTGACAATTCTATTAATGAGAAAGACCTAACACTCCTCAACAATTTGGGCACACCTTAAATTAATTCTTTGTCACACACTAAAGTTTCATAGCACCTCGCATGTCTTGGAACATATTTGTACCTAGAACATCTTGTCATGACAGTAACGCCCAAGCACATGGTGGCATGCGCTAGCACAACATGGAACTCTCCTAGCATGTGTTAGCATGCATATAGTCCCTAGCATGCCCTGGAACACCTTGGTTGAATGCATTGACATACATTAGCACTTGGCACATAATGCCAGTTTGCATGCATTGGGACCTATTATTAGTGTGACTAGCATGCCCCTTTTGAAAAATATAAAGTTCTAACTTACTAACCCTATTATGTGTTCATTTCCTTACATTTTAGCTTGGTTCTTCCTTTTGTTGCCTTCACACTTCTTGACACATATGGACATACCATGGCACCCTGCACATCCTTAGCACCTGTCATGTATTGGCATATCTTGGCACTATTTGGAACATATAATTATCACACTCTGGAACTCCCTAGCACACTTTGGCACTTCTTTACATGCCTTGATATTCCATAGCATGCCTTACCAATGATTAGCATACCTTGTCACTCCCTCCTTGGCATGATAGCTAGCACTCATTAACACTAGTCCCTGGCACACATTCCTCATATTCATTAACTTCCATGAATTTGGACCTAGTGCTCCCTTAATTTTTTGTCCTATTACTCCTTAACACTCGTAAACAAGCATTAGCACTCTCTAGCACACATTAGTAGTCTTCAACATGCCATTCCACTTCATAGCATGCATAGCAATCCTTGACACATATTGGCACTTGGCACATGTTGGTGCTTGTAAAGTCTTAGCATGTATGGAACATGTCGAGATGCCTTGTTAAGATTTGGCATGGTTTAATAATAAATTTATTTTAGATCAATTTTTGGAAAGTAGATGAGAAGAAACAAAGGAAGACTTGGCACTTAGAATGCACTAAGAATTTTCACTTGGCACCTATTGGCGCCTAGTGTTGGTGTGCCTAGCGTGCCCCTCTTAGAAAAGGTAAATTTATGACTAATTAAACCTATTATGTGTTCATTTCCTTATAGTTTAACTTGTTTCTCCCTTTGGTTGCCTTGACAGTCCCTGGCACACATTGACGCACCCTTGCACATCTTGTCATGCCTTATCACTTGGCACATATTATCATGTTTGACATGCCTTCACACTATCTGGTACATCTTAGAATTCCCTAGAATGCCTTGGCAAGTCTCATGTCCTCACAACTAGACTTTACATTTTTTCATGACTTGGGAACCCAATCAAGTCCTTGGCTACTGTAGTTCATGTGAAAACGTTGGCCTACTTCAACCTCAACAACTTGACGAATTGCACCTACTACAATTAGGTTGTTCCTTGTTCACATAAGAAATTCCTATAACTCATCTTATGCCACTCATGTCCAATCTCAACTTGTCCCACTTAACTATTTACCAAGATAAGGATCACATGATCTAGCCATGGCCATAAAACAACTAAGCAGCATAGCTTACACAACCAGTATTTCATATGTATGTTCAGTTCATATAAACAATAGAACATTAATTGAGAGTTTACAAGAACCACAAGATTCACAAGGCACACAAGATATAAGCTAACACAATCTATGTGCCCCAGAACTTATACACAACAATGTACAATATGCAATTATCTAGAATAGTTTAAAACATGAGAATGTAGCCAAAGTGTGCCACATCTCATATAAAAAAAAATAACTAAAGGAAAAATAATGTTCTACCTAGCACAAAGTGATCTCCCTTTGTCTAAAACTGCTATGTCGAGACCTTTATAACAATCGTAGGCTTGCCTCCTGTAAATCCTATTCTAAACTTCTCCTAACACACTTCGTCCTTAACACATTTGAATTCGCTAACACTCCCTTGCACACACTCTTATTTATTCCTTTCTATGCATTTTGACCTTGTTATCCCTTGATATGCCCCAACACTCCCTAACATTGTAGTTCAACATGCATTCACATTGTCCGACACGTGTTAGCATGTATTTTCATTCTTTGCATGCACTGACCCTCGCTAGCTATCATGCCCTCACAACTACCCTTACTTAATTTCGACTTAGGAACCCAACCAAGCCGTCGCTTGACTACAAGAGCTTGACCAATTTATAGCTACTACAACTAGACTATATTTTTGAATTATATAGCTTGGGAGGTACTCCACAAGCCTAGTCAGATGGCTTTGTGGGAATAGAAGAAAAGAAAAGGGATTTCGGACCCAAGACGAGGTTTAAAATTTAAAAGAAAATTAAAAAGGAAAATTAATATTTCCTAAGGTCTAAGTCGATAAAACCCGTAAGTTCTAGAGGGTTCCTAAGAGGTCTAGGAAAAACTATTTAAGGAGTCCTTAGGATGAAGGAAATAACATTAAGTGAGAAGGAGCTCATTCGATAAGGGGGCGAAGAGACATGTAGTCCTAAAGAGGCCATGATCATTATCATGTATAGAATTCATTAGGATGCCTCAATATGATTTGGCATGGTTTAATATTAAAGTTGTTTGAGATTAGTTATTGGAAAGTAGAAGAGAAGTAACAGAGGATGATTTGGCACTTAGAATTCACTAACACTTGGCACTTGAAACTCATTTCCACCTAGTTTTGGTATGCATAGCATGCCCCTCTTGGAAAATGTAAATTGATGACTTATTAACTCTATGATGTGTTCATTTCCTTGTATTTTAACTTGTTTCTCCTTTTTGTTTCCTCGATAGTCCCTGGCATGTATTGTCACACCATTGCAGATATTGGCATGCCTTAGCACTTGACACATCTTATAATATTTTACATGCCTTCGAATTATCTGGAACATGTTAGCATTCCCTAGCATGCCTTGGGAAAGAAAGACTAGTGGAACCCTCAAATAAAAGACAGGACACTATAAGAGTAATAAGTAGGATGTTCTCAAGAGGAATCTTATATTAGACCAAGTGTGGTCAGTGTCAAATAACTGTCTTGGATGTGAAAATGGCTCAATCTCGTTTTGGAAACCAGTTCCCATAGGATGGGAAGAGCATTCTATTACCTATTGTGGTTCATATAGCATAACAAGTTAACTAATTCATTATGTGTTATGTTAAAAATGATTTTCCTCTATGATTGTGTAAGCATTTTATGTACATTTCGATAAGAAAATAGCTTAGTGGTAGAAAAGGAATTACTGAAAGTGTAGTTCCTTTATTGCATTACCAATATTTTGAATGTCTTAGAATTGGCTAAGACAATATGTTCTTGGTGCAGATATTGGTAATTTTGATGATTATAGAGTTATTTTCTCTCTGAGTACTTGCATAAGTACTATCATAATTATTTATAGTTAAAGTTTTGTGAATATAATTGGATATAAATGTTGTGAATAATGTGATTCTAAGTTATAATCTACGGGGTTCTTGCCATGGTGGCTATGAAACCACCCTAGGTGCTTGTTATGGGCTGATAAACCACTCTTAGAGTGTTTTCCACGGCTGATAAATTGCCTATAATTCAAATATGGCATGAAGTGGAAAATATTTCCAAGAATAATTGGTAGTAACAATAAGTCAATATAGATATATATATATTTTTTAATTGAATAATCGCTTAGTGATGGAAAGTAGAGCTTGCATATTTTTTGCAGCTATAACTGCTTATGAATATTGATAATAAGTTATTGTATTTCCTAGGAAAAAGATCCTTCATTTTTGAAATGGAAAGGACTCCTTTTATATTGTTAGAGTATTATAACATGAGTAGAATTTAATGATAAACATTAAGTATAATTTTTTTTTGGGGAGAGTGTAATATTCCCACCGTAATATATTCCACAGAGATTCCTTAATGGAAATTTAACATTTAAAATATGTTCATAAGTTATTATTCTATTACACATTTAATATCAAGAATTCATTAGGGTTTTGAAAAATAATTATGAAATTATTTGTTACCAAATCGCTTGTCGATCCAAGAAGGGGGGATATCGCACGAAATATTTGAAGAGAGAATTAATACACATAGACCAGGGGTAAGGTTGATGGCGACATAAATGTCTACAGTGGCGATAATGCTAGTTTGCCGTTGGAGATTTTTTTAATGAGACAACATTTACACTGATACATTGGTTGAGGATGTGGATGTGATGGAGACACATATACTGACTTTGAGAGGCGATGGTGATAAGGAGCCATTATGTTGAAGTTTGTGCCTAGAGAGGAAGCCACATTGAAAAAGATAAGCATATATGATAAATTTCACGAAAAGAATAAATTTGTATTTTGTTATTTCCTGGTAGGGTAATAATATGTATGAATAAATTGATGAAACACGGATTTTGCATGTTATTTATTCATGGGAATCATTAATTTAAATTTATTTCACATTAGTATATGTTCGCCTTTCTTCAGTAACCAAGAACTTCCAGCAACATATGTTTCTTTTATGTATATATAAATAAAACATTTTGTGCTTTTTGGTTTAGTTTTCCAATTAGAGCTAGAGCCCTCTACCGATAGACGAGCATTCCTCCAAAGAACAAATATTTTCATAATTAAAATATGCTTTGGTTTCACCATAAAAAATGGGCATATCGATATTCCTCTCTCAGCTTTACAACATCCCTTTCTTCAATGTATGGGCATAAAATAAACTTCGTTAAGATGCATGGATTATGCGGTGCAATTATTTCCTTATTAGGTGATTTAAGGAGATAAAAGTATCATATAATTAAGAATATGAAGAAGCTATGATATATTATTAAGCAATTCACATGAAAGATAGAGAAAATGTCTTAGATTGCAGGGTTTTGTGTATGGAAACATGGATTAATTATATTATCATTCTTGAAAAGTATATGTTCTGATATGCACATAGATAATAACTATTTTGGTAATTTTCCTTGGAAAGATAATAACTAGTATGTTATGTTCTATGGAAATCAAAAATATAATTGTATGTACGGAAAAAGGGGATAATTACCAAGCTATATTTGTTAGAACAAGATAAATATGCATATTTTCATGTAGTAAAAAGAATAATTTCATGAAAAAAAATAAAAATATACGAGTTACTATGCATTTTAATTTCTTTGAAAAAAAGCATATGTTGCATATGATACATTTGAATCCTTAAAAAATTAATATGTGATTGCATACATGAGGGTAAAGAAATATTATTAGACAATATTTTTATATTTATTACAATTATTCAAATAGACAAGTTTTTTTTATTGAATGCAATTTTTCAATGCATAAGAAATATGCATATATAGGATTTTATATTAAATGAAAATATTTGATGCATGGGAGATATGCCAACCTAAGCTTCTACATTAAATGCAAATAATCGATTCATGAGAAAATTTCATATGAACACATAGAGGTTGAATAAGTCACACTATTCTTTTGAAAAAAAATAATGTGATTGCATGTTATTATGTTTGAATTTTTAAAAAGAATAATCTACTAAGTTATTGCATTTTATTATATTTTTCTTAAAAATAATCAATAGATATGTTATTTCAAGTTATTATGTTGACTTTTTGAAAATAAATAAGTTCTTTTGTGCACAAAAAGTAAAACTATTATGTTAAATTTCTTGAATAGAAATATATTTTTGTATACAAGGATAGAACAACTATTCAACTATATTTCTTTAAAATAGTATATGGATATTTTTATTAGTTTCTTGAATAGAAGAACATGTTCTTAATTACACATAAATAACATTTAGATGGCTTAGTTATTGAAAAATAATGTGTGATATGCAAAAAAATAATAGCCATCATGTTAATTTCTCTTAGGAGGAATATGTTATTATTATCAATAGATTGCATGAAGAAGAGATAGGAAAAGTGTGCATAAAAGAATGGTTAAATTTTGATAGGGTTCACATGCAAGAAAAGAATAATTAATATGCTTCGAATATATATGAAAAAAATAATAAAACATGTTATATTTCTTGGGAAGGAGCTATTACATGCATGGAAAATAATAATTATCATGCTAATATATTTTGGAAAATATTATGTTTTGCATGTGAGAAGAATAGGTATTATGTTAGTTCTTTTGCATGCACAAGAATATTATCCTTTATGTTAGGTTTCCTTTGAAAGATTGTGCATTTTAAAACAAGATTGTGTTGCCCTTTTCTTTGGAAATATTATGTATTTGTGGATAATATCACGCTATATTTTCCTTTCCAAAGATCATGCGTTTCCATACAACAATATGTTACTTTTATTTCAGAAATATTATGTGTTTGCATGCAAGTCTCTGTTAGCTTCCTTTTGAGAAAACATTATGTAGTTGCATGTAATTGTGAAAATTTTATGTGTTCACATGAAAAGAAAACAAACATAGCTAATGTGCTAGTTTAATTTACAAGAATAATCACTATTATAGCAGGTTTTATTTGGAAACTAACATATACTTATGTGTGAGGGGGAAATAATGGTTAATGTCATAATTATCTATAGGCATGTTTTGAAAGCTAGTACTTTTAGTTAATGCATGTGCAGTATCGTTAAAAGGAAATGTCATGTTATTTTGATTATGTTTGATGAATACACATCAACATATGTTAAAGCATAAATAATAAACATTTTTTATTCATTTGATCACTATTTGATCTACCCATGATATCAAAGTTTGTTGATATTACTAGTTGTGGGAAAAGACTACGACCTATGCGGAAGATGGATTGTGTTTAAAATTATGGTAGGCAATAATCTAGTGGTTTATACAGATTGGAGTAATGTCATCTAAAGGATAATCCATTAATGAGAATAACCAAATCGTAAATACTTAATTTTCAGGGCTATGTGGGTAAACTATATCATGATGATTGTAATAGCTTATAACTAGCTATGTTTCATTTAACATGATATCTCTATGTAATATTTTATGACAATGGTCAAGGGATGGGATCTGTTATAACCATTGAGTGAGGGGTGAACACCCTCACGAGCATTTAATAATAAAATTAATTTTTTTCTAGTTTTGACCCTACGGGTTTTCTATGGTATATCGGTGTTCAATGATGTGATTGTCTAATTGTGTCATTCTAATGATGTTGTTTTTTTTGCACAATATGAAATTTACAACATAAAATATGTGACTAACTAACCTAGTTAAAAGAACCATAAAAATGATGCAATATTACATTAGAAAGCTTATCGTATTACATTGCAATGATTATTGTTATGTTCGGTGACTTTCTATTTTATTCATAAATTATAATTTATTTAATAGTGAATATTTGCTTAGATGGTTCGCTTATGGAGAGCAGAAGAGCTAGGTTTTGCAGGTTTTGCAGGTTTGGGCCTTATGGCCGCGCGGCGGCGGATCCTCCTGGGTGCGCACTTGAAGGGTCTGGTACTCCCGTTTCCATGGCTCTCGACTCCATGAGTGGGTAGCCTCCGAACTTTGGACATGCACTGGATTGTTGCGGAGCTTGGGAACTGGTTTTTACGGCGCCCTCCACCAGAGCCCCCCAACCTTCCATCGCTTGCTATGGGCATGAATCTTGGCCTGTTCTAGTTTCCTCGCACCCGCATCTGGTAACTTTTGAATTTTTTTTCGCTATTTCAGCACCAAACGCTTGTTTGTTGCCCCTGGACGGCAGGTTTATTGCGAGGGACGAAAGCCCCTGCGGGCTTGTGGCCATATTGGTTGTCATCACTCCGAGTAACCATTCATTGAATACTAGTAGTGGGTTAGTGGGCGACAAGGGGCCGAGCACCCTGCCTCTCTGCATGCGATTCCCTCTTCTTCCAGCTTACTATTGGGGCTCTGGCGCTGAGAGTTGTCTTGGTGGTAGAGATAAGAGTGGTAATAGTGCCGGAAGATTGGAAAAAATGGTTCCTCGCCCAGTTAAGAAGCCAGCCACAGCATACCCTACTCCGAAGGCTCTCGTGCCGCTTTGGACCTCGAAGGTCCTCAGTCCTGCATCATCTGCTCCGCTCAGGTCCTGCTCTGCAGATCTGACTTGGCAAATGCATCTTGCAGGAAAAAAAAGACGGCAGCTACAGCATCTTAAAAAATGCAGAGATTGTGTTTTCAGGCAGGAGAAGACCGACTGGCTTTTCAATCACCCTGCTTCCCAGTCCTCTGTCTCGGTTCTGTTTCTACTCAGCAATGACAGTTTCTTTTTGAAGGGGAAAGTTCCTCCCCATCAAAGCCATGGCAGACATGCTCTTGGTAGCACAAGCAATCCTGACACTGTGTCAAGGAACCTCTTCGAATCTTTTCAGATCCAAATCTCTCAACCAACAGGAAAAACCATCCTGCAATGGGTCTGTTCCACAGATTTGGTGCTGGATCTCAAGCTGGTTCTTGAACGGCGGATTGGAATCCCTTATGGCCTTCAGAGACTCCTCTTTCAAGGGAAACAACTTGAAGATCTTCTACCAATCTCTTCTTACAGCATTAACAGGAATAGCTCTTTGGTGTTAATCCTACGTTTGAGAGGGGGTGCAGCGGGACAGTCGTCCTCCGCTCCTCCCTTCTCTTACAAAGATGTCGTACATTCCGAGATCCCCAAACCCTCGGAAGCCCTTAAATCCAAGCCTTTTTTGGTTAACAAAACCGAGGAAGTTCCCTCTATCGAAATTTCCCATGCAGATCCTGTAAATCAACTCCAAGAATATGCAGAAAGAGCCATCATTTGCAGATTCAACGGACTGTGGCCGCGATCTTAGGACCTTTATGATTGGGTTCATGCAAACTGGACACATCATTGTAAGGTCAGTTTCTGTTCAAAAGGATATTTCATTGTTCTTTTTTATGACAGTAAGCATTATGAAAAGGCTTTAGAAGAAGGCCCTTGGTTCATGGGAACTGCAGGGCTCTTCTTAATGCCTTGGTTTCCAGATTTTGATCCGGCAACCGCAGTCATCACCAGGACACCTGTATGGATCAGACTTCCAAACCTACCTGTCCACTTATGGCATGTTGCAGTCTACAAAGCTATAAGCAACACCTTGGGCAGTTTCATTATGGGAGATTACAGGAGGGAAAGAGTAGGTCTCTACACATATGCCAGAATATGTGTGGAGGTGGACTTAAGCAAGGGACTTCCAGACCAAATCATTCTCAAAATAAACGACTTTTTCTGGACCCAAACTTTGGACTACGAAAATACAGCCTTCCGCTGTCGCCACTGCCACCAAACAGGGCATCTGCAGTCCACCTACCCTTCTCTACCGGCAAAAAAGAAAAAGGAGAACCTCTCCAAGCACAAATCCAAACGATGGGCTCCTTGCTCTCCACCTCCTGCCATGGATTCTGAATCCTCTTGCTCTAAAGATGAAGCCAGCGATGCAGATTTGGATCAAGCCCCTCCAGCTGGGGTTCCTTCCAACGATGGACCGGCACACTCCTCCGACATAGCCATCGCCCAGAAACGTGCTCATTTGACCTCTTCCTCTGACTCAGAAAAGGAGGGGCCCCCCTCGAAGAACCCCAGTCTTCAAGTTATTGTTGCTCATTCGCCCCTGGATGGATGGGTCAAAGTTAAAAACAGGAAAGGGAAAAAGCTTCGTGTTGAGACCTCTACCCATTCTGGGTAGAGATCAGTATTTTAGCTTCCCAGTCTTTGGTTGTAGTACTTTGCTTGTTTCACTCCTCCGGAACCGAGGTTGATAGTCCTATCATTGCCGGTTGCCGGTTTTCTGTCTCTCTTGATTGTATCACCATCTTGTATCATATTTTTGCTTAATAGAATTAGTCCAACCGAGAAAAAAAAAAAATAGTGAATATTTAACCTAATGGTTAGTGAAGGAACATGGAATAGCTAATTGAAAAAGTTATATGCAATAAATTGTGTAAAATTTTCTAATCCTATGTGGTTTTATGCGAGGTTACAGAGTGATGTTACATTGTCAAACATAGACAACATGCTAAACCATATTCATCTGTAATTAAATGATGGCAACCATTTTCAACCATGGTCACTCAAAATCAACTACAATTAAATATTGTCAACAATATTTTTAAAAGATCAGCCATGGTCAAGCAGGTAGAACGTGGTAAAACATAGTCAAACATGGACAATATTTTCAAGTATAGTCACCCTGGTTAATCCAACTCAATACTAATCAACCATGATTACCATGGCCATCCATTGTGAACTAAATTCAACCATAGTTAATTATGATTAACCTTGGTAGCTCATGGTCACCAATGGTCAATCCTCACTCGTCATCAACCATAGTTTCCAATGGTCAAAATCCTCATATGTCATTAACCATGGTCAAATAAGGTAAACCAAAATAAAACATATTCAACCATAGTCAACCATGGTCAACATTCATTAATAATTATTTGACCATATTTAACCATAATCACCCACATTCAACCATGCTCAAAACATAGTCAATAATATTTAACTAGGATCTCGATGCTCAACCCTATTTACCATGGTCATCCATGGTCATTATGGTCAACCATATCCATATTTATTTAAATGTTGAAAACCATGGGGAACTAAGCTCACAAATAGTCAATCATAGTTGACCATAGTAAACCCATGTTGAAGCAATATTATTTATTGTCAGCATGGTCCAACATTGACAACAATTTCAACCATGTTTAACCATGGTCAAACTAACTCAAGAATGGTTACGTTGGTCATCCATGGTTAACCATATATAACCATAGTCAACCACGGTCAATCCTTTTAAGCTGTGATCAACCATAGCCAACCATGGTCATCAATGTTTAGTCGTCATATTCGCTTGGTTATCCATGGTCACAAAATATCAATCCTCGTATTCCCTTGCTCAATCATGGTGAATCCTCATCAACCATGCTTAACCATTATCAACCATGTTGGCCATCATCAACAATAAAAAGCCATGATCAACCATAGTCAACGAAAATCAACCATCATAAACCATAGTAAACCATGGTTTACTAATCCTCTCCACACATGTTAATTATCAATTACCACAACCATATTAATATGGTGATTGATATATGTGGATCAACATAATTTACCAGCTTGTATACACTATTTGATGCCATTAGTTTTAAGAAGTGAAAAATGATATAGAATGGTATGTATAAATCAATTTTTTAATATGAATGTGCCAGTCACCAACTTAGATCCATCTTAACTCTCTATCTACCAAGTGTTAAGAGGGATCACATCTATGAAGATGAAAATCTCTCTTTTAGTGCATAAATGTTAGGTCCCTATATTACTAGTATAGTCCCTTATTGTTGTTAGTGTAACCCACTTATTTTTATTGTTGTACCCCTGTAACCCCAATATTGTTATTATTGTGCCTTTACATTATTATTATTAGGTCAGCTAGGATTATATTGTGACCCCATGGACTCCTATATATAGAAGGAGGTTTTATCATTTGTATCATCCAAGAATTATTCATTTATGTAATGTAAAGGAGGTTTCCCCCTTGAAGTGGCTGAATTCTAAGGCGTTGATCTCTATTTTTTTCTATTTTTGGAGCTAGTTTCATAATTTTGGAACCAGGGCTTATTATCTTTCTTGGCTTCCCTATAATACACTGTAATTTGAATTCCTTTCCTTTCGAAAAAAAATTCAAGAAAAATTCTTGAAAATTAGAAGCTACCGTCCCCAAATATTGTAACCATTGTACTCCTAGTATAACCTCAATGCATCCCATTGGAATGGAAAGTATTGGACTATTCTGTACATATCCCCCATGGTTAGCTTGATATTATGGCATTTTCCAGAGAAATTTATAGTTCCTCCATTTGGAACTATCACTTGACATTCTGGTGTTGGGTATAGGAAACAATTCAATTCCTTGGCTACCTTACAATGAATAAAATTATGAGTACTACCCGAATCAACCAAAACTATTACCTTTTTCTTCTTGATATGTCCTTCTGTATTGAGATTGTAAGGAGTGGTAATTCCTGTCAATGCATTACACGATATGGTCAAACTCATTTCTTCTTCTTCTGGGGTTGGTTCCTAGTGTATATCATCTTCTTTTGAAGTTTCTTGTTCATTTTCTTCCTCCTCTTCACAATCTATGTAAAATAATTTCATCTTAGCTCACTTATGACCTTATTATGGACTGGTTCAATAGAGAAAACTTGTATGTCATGCCACGTGTCACTGCTTCCTCCTTTGGATCTGAAATTGATACACAGGAAATTATAATCTGTGTACTTGTGACTACTTTTTATAGAATTCCAATTTGATGCTCACAGAGAGATTTATGAAGATTTTCCCACGGTCACCTCTTTAAGATGAAATTAGGGAGCCTGAAAAAGACCTAACTTCCACAGATTATATCTCCAAAAATACTGTGAACCAAGATCTGAAATTTTTATGCAATGTTCCTCTGGACTTCGGCTTCGCTCTGTAAAAATTTATGTTTTTGAACATTCGTAGAAAAAACATTATAGCGAAAATTCCACGATGACTTGTTCAGGTAAAGAGAAACCCTAGAATCCAAAGCTTTGATATCAAACGTTATGAAGCTATGATATGAAGTAAGGGATGAATGGAAGAAGGATGAAGAAGTGTGGATGCCCATTCAAAAGTTGCAGCAAGATCCTAGTACATCTGATACATTTATTTTGAAAAATGATTCCTTATGGTGCAAAGAGCGCTTATATATTTGTAATAATTCCAAACTAAAAGAAAATATTCTTTTGGAATTGCACACTTCTACTTTAGGAGGACACTCACGATTTTTAAAAACATACCATAGGGTGAAGAAAGATTTTTTTGGAATGGCCTTAAATTTGATATTCAAATGTTTGTGGCAGAATGTTTGGTTTGTCTGCAAAATAAAATTGAGACAATTAAGACCTCAGGTCTTCTACACCATTTATCCATTCCAAGTCAACGTTGGGAGTATATTTCAATGGATTTTATAATAGGTTTACCTAAGTCCGAAGGAAAGAGTGTCATCATGGTGGTAGTTGACAGACTTACCAAGTATGCAAAATTTTGTGCATTATCTCATCCATTTAAGGAAACTATAGTTTCAATTGTATTTATGGAAATAATTCAAAAGCTACATGGAAACCCAAAGATTATTTTAAGCGACAAAGATCCCATTTTTACTGGAAATTTTGGGACGAAATTATTTTCTTGTTTGGGTACTCAACTAGCTCATAGATCATCTTATCATACTCAATGTGATAGCCAAAATGAGATAGTGAATAAATGATTGGAAGAATATCTTTTTTGTTTTGTATCTGATAAACAAATAAAATGGGTCAAGCAGTTACCTCTCGTTGAATGATGGTATAACACTTCCTTCTATACTACAGTAAAATGACCCCATTTGTGGCACTTTATGGATATCATCCACCATCCATCACATCATATTTAAGAGAAAATTATAAGGTTAAAATAGTGGAAGATCACATCGAGCATCAACAAGAAGTTCTACAACTCTTAAATGATAACCTAATTTTGGCAAAAAATCAAATGACACAACAAGCAGATCAACATCGCATCAAGAGAAGTTTTGATGTAGGAGACTGGGTATTTTTACGGCTAAAACCATACAAACAAATGTCCCTCAAGCAAGTTAAGAAAGATAATAAATTATCACCAAAGTATTTGGTGCTTACAAGGTGTTTCAAAAGATTGGTATTATGGCATACAAATTACAGCTTCTTACTTCTTTGCGAGTGCATCAAGTTTTCCATGTTTCATGCTTAAAGAAGGTTATAGGTGACAAACTTCCAGTTCAAACAATATTGCCAGAACTTGATGATGAAGGAAAAATCATATTGGAACCTGAAGTAGTCATAGAAACAAGAACTCAACAACTACGACATCGATCAATTTCATAGTATCTCATCAAGTGGAAGAACTTACCCATTGAAGATTCTACATGGGAGGGTGAGAATTTTATACAGAAGAATTCAGAGCTACTCAAGAGTTGAGGACAACACTTTTTTGACGGATAGAGGCATGTTAGGTCCCTATATTACTAGTATAGTCCCTTATTGTTGTTAGTGTAACCTCCTTATTATTATTATTTTACCCATGTAACCCCAATAATGTTATTATTGTGTCCTTACATTATTATTGTTAGGTCGGCTAGGATTATATTGTGACACCATGGACTCCTATATATAGAAGGAGGTTTTTTGATTTGTGTCATCCAACAATTATTTATTTATGTAATGTAAAGGAGGTTTCCCCCTGAAAGTGGCTGGATTCTAAGGCATTTATCTCTCTTTTCTTCTATTTTTGTAGCTCGTTTCATAAAAAGAAATTGAGAAAATATTTACAACTCATTAAATTTTATTCCTCTTAGCATTTATTAGATCGAAATATAAGATTGATCTATGTTGGTCATTAATAATATTATTTATATTCATATTAATTTCACATGTTAATATATAATATATTCTTATTTTTGTTTTTCGTTTTATTTTTACAAATTAAATTTATTAAGTTTATATATGTTTATTAAGTGTATGTTTTGAAAGACCACAGCTAAATAATTATTTACATTACTTTAATGTCATATACATATTAAGAACGTTTAAATTTTATTAATAAAAGAAAACTTACAATATGATGATGCTTTGATCTTCGGGCAGTTAATGAAATGTTGTTGGGTAGCATTATATCACATATTTAAAAAATTTAGTAATGCATCTAGGATGATGGCAAACGAAGTTAATTCATGCATCTATTATGCCGAGGGAGATCGGGTTATATGATTATATTGGACCATTGTTCAACTTCCAAACGTCCCCCCTCATTGGAGGTTTTACATATCTAGGCTTTGACATGAAACCCCTACGATATTATGTGGGTGGTTGGCTATGGTTGCTGAAGAAATATAAAAGCAGGATCAGAGGATGGTCCATAAAATGGTTGTTGAAGAGGGGAGTATTAGTGTTGGCACGGGCGGTACTTCAAAAATTTATTTTGTATTGGTACAACCTCTTCATCATACCGAAGAATATCATTGACAGTATTAGGAGTGTTATGGAAAACTTCATCTGGAATGGGGGCAGAGAGAAAGGGAAATATCATTTGGGTCGATGGAATTTGATTTCAAAACCAAAGGATAAAGGGGGCTGGGGTATCCTGGACATGGAGATTTTTGGCAAAGCGCTACTAATGAAATCATTATGGAGATGTTTATAAACACAGGGCATATGAAATGATATTTTAAAACATAAGTATATAAGAAATATGGGTGTGGAATAAATATATATCAAGGACTGGGAGAAAGTATCAAGGGGGTCTATAACATGGAAATGTTTCATGAAAATATGGGTTCATTTATTAGAGAATCTACGTTGTATATTTGGTGATGGGAGGAAAATTCTGATTGGACACCCGAGTATTCGTGGATTTCCGCAAGCCCATGCCGTCAGTGCGGAACTGGTGACCAAAATAAATTGAAAAGGATTATTCTACATGCCACATGCTATAGAGGACTGGGTGGGTGAAGCCCCAAGATGGAAATATGATGTGGTACTAGATCTACATGGTAATATGGAATCCGATAATCTGAGTGGTTAATATATGCGGAGTCTTTGAGGTGTCTTGGATTAAGGAGACAAATATCGGTAGACCAAGTCACTTGGAGAGGTACTATAAAAAAACAACCAAATTAGGACTAGTGATACCTACAAAGAGCTTATCAATGCCAAATTTGGATATGTTCAAAAAAATTCGTTCATGGAAATTTGGAAGGTAAATGCACAGAAAAGATGATTATTTTCTTCTGCCTAGTTTGGCAAGACAAGAAGCTTACCTGGACAAACTTCAAAGAAAAGGGAAGATTGGGACTGGGATTTGCAAGCTTTGCATGAGGGAGGTAGAATAAAACCTCCACTTTTTTTATTTTTGTCCTTTTGCTCGGGAGATCCACCTCACACTGAGCAAACATTTCAATTTACACATACATGATTATGAGAATCTTGAGGACTATATCAGTTGGTGGTTTCAAAAAGGTAAATTTCTTAGGAACATTCCCATCATTTTTCATTGGTGTTTATGCTGTTGTAAAAATAGATGGATATTTGATGAACAAGATAGCACACTTGGAAATTTTAGTCTTCAGATAATCCATATTTTTGGAATGTTAAGAACTCAACAGAAGCCCCTCTCTAATTTATGAAAAAGACTAAGGCCATTTTAAATCCACTATCCTGTGGGATTTTTCGATGGGGCGTCACAAAATAGTAGATGTGGTTGCAAAGCATGATTGATGATATCTCCTATATGTCATTATAAAATCCAATGGTATGGTGGGTTGGGAAAAAACATGAAGGTTGAGATGTTGACGTTGTGGGGTTTGCTATGGTTCTCAAATCAATTAGACTTGGATAAGTTGTGGGTTTTGGGGGATTCCTAGGTCCTGATGGATCACATGAACAAAGGGAATTCACTGAATCCTAGATACTTAGATGCTTGGCTTGATAGAAATAAAAATATAGGAGTAGATCCTTCTCCTCCATTACTTTTAAACACATTTATCGGGAGAAGAATACTCAGGCGGATCGACTATCTAAGAAGGGTCTAACTGGAAATTTCGGATAGATGCATTATGAACTAAATGATGCATCTGGAAATTGAGCAAGCGATGTCAAATTCTTTTGATTAACCTGTTGGCAGGGATACTTCTTTTTTGTACTTCACGGTCGGAGGATATCATATAACATAGGGACCACAGTGCACATTGTGTTTTTATCTCCGGATACAAAGCAGAGGACAAAGACCAATACTGATCCTTTATAGAGTGTCACTGTGGGGAAATCCATATGGGTAGAGAAGAAAAGTGCTGCAAAAATATGTTTGTTACAAATTCGGGGTTTTTTCACCGGATACAGGCTAGGGGTGAAGAACAATATTGAAGGAAGATAGTGGGACACTGGGAGGATTTCCATATGGATAGAGGAGAATATGTGCTCAAGAAATATGTTTATAAACAAGCTTTGGAAGGATTTTACCGTAAACATCGTTGTTGATGTTCAATATGTTGGATAATGAATCACATATTTTATCTATAAACGAACCTATATCCGAATGTATTGAAAAATGATTTACCTATATGATTTTGTGCTTGTAAATTTTTTTCCATTAAAATAAATAAATAAAATGAAATAAAATTACACTATAATAATTTGAATGGAATCTATTTATTATTATTATTACATTTTAATTCACACCACATTATGTTTTATTATTATTATTTTATATTTCAAAGGAACCCAAGATCCTCCTCTAACACATAGTTACTAGTAAACCTTTAAGGGTCTACTACTTTGAACTTTAGATGTCTTAGTTTTCTCAGAGTCACATTATTAAAGGTCTACTACTTTGAACCTTCAATGTCTCAGTTTTCTCATAATCACATTACTTTGATTACCAATTGAATAGCTCTTAAAACATATTATTATCATTATTATTATTATTTCATGTAATACTTCATTTTATGCACATAACAACATCCCATATTAAATTAACAACAAATAACACAACTATTTAAATTTTATAATTGATAAACTAGAATAATAATAAAATCACTAGTGTCGTTTAATTTATGTAAAAATTAAAATTATAACACCGCTTACAAAATAGATATCCTAATCGCAAATACAAAGCAGAGATCCTATTCCCAAATACAAAGCATAAGCTTTGAAACAAAAAACCATTTGAAATTTCTTAATTCCATTCCTTGAGATGTGTATACATCCAAAAATATTTTTAGACCGACCATACATTCTTATTTTTCTTTTAAATTGAAATCTCAAGATAAGAGAAGCCAATCCAAATAATCATAGTGAAACTGGAATTTTTAAATCATAAAATAAAATCAAAATTAAGAAATTGCATATGATATCGACGCTATCTACAGTTCCAAGATGCTCGTGCATGAGTAGAAGAGGAAGATTTTCAACAAATCAGACATGTCACCGATGACTGCTCTACCGTAGAAAGGTGCATGAGTAGAAGGGGAAGATTTTCAACAAATCGGCCATGTGACTGATGACTATTCTCACGTAGAAAGGAATTTTTTTAGTGCGATTTTTTGAAGTTTTAGGTGTTGGAATCCGATGAAAATTTTTAAGGTAAAATTTTGGTTTTTGTTACTCAAACTGGTTTTTTGACTCTATATGGATTCAGCACCCTCAAAAACCTCTAAAGCACTTTGATTGTGCAAAGTTAACAATCAAACTTTTCTTTTCAATAAATTCCTGCTAGAATTTAGAAAAATTACACAGTAAAAAATCACCATAAAAACCTTCAAAAAATCGCACTAAAAACTACTCGACTCGACTTAGAAAAGCCTAGATTCCATTGAATGTCAGTGATGCTCGCGGTGAAAGGTATGAATTGCATCGAAAGTAAGTGGAAGTGATGTAAGTTTCTATGCAATAACAAATCAGCCATGTCACACTGATGAGGACCTTACATCTGAAAGGTATGAATTCCATTGAACGTAATTGATATTGGATTCGATATAATGTTTCTCTGTCATATGTAGTTGTTATTATGAATTATTGTTATTGGATTCTATATAATGTTTCTATGTCATACTTTTTATTATAAATTATTGATATTGGATATAATATTTCCATGTTATATAACTGCTATTATGAATTAGAAAAACTCAATGTAAAAAATATTATTTATTATTTATAAATTTGTAAATATGTGTGGAATTTCTTTTATATTTTATATATTTGTAATTAGTGTAATCAATAAAATATCATAATATAAATAAAAATACCATAATATAATTTTTGTGTTGTGTAATGTCTATTTAATATTGCAGTAGTTTAATTAGACTGTTTTTTGGCTCTGAAAATCATAGAAATTTTAGTAAGATTTTAAGAAAATTTGACATAGATTTTTGTAAATCCCTGTTATAACTATCAAACCTTAATATTTTGAGTGCTTTAGAGATTTTTGATAATGCTGAATCCATTTAGACAACTCCTTTAATATCTCAGTTAGAAGACCAATAAAAATATCATAATATAACTTTTGTAGTATGTAATGCCTATTTAATATCTCTTTTTTCTAACAACTGAACCTAGGATGATTGTGAAATAGTGTGGTCGATATTGTCATGGTTAGCGCACAAATGTCAAGGTTAGCGCACAAATGACAAAACAATTTGTGGCTCCGTTTCAATGAATCTGTGCTGAACGGCGGAATTGGATTGAAGATGTCCAATATGGTGTTGAGTCGCTGCTCATCTCAACTTCAATGACGCCTCGAATATTAATTCAAAATCAAATTCGCGGTCAAGTCATGGAATTTTAATTTTGAAGCACTTTTATCCCGGTGTGGCTATCCATTCTAATGCAATTTATCAAATTATGGAATTTCAATTTTGAAGCACTTTTATTTTGGTGTGGCTATTCATTCTAATGTAAATTATTTTATTATCGCTCAGTTTTGTTTTGATGATGATAATAACTAATTTTTATTGAGATTAAACTTTGGTCTACTTGATCTAAAAAAACGAATGCTTGATTCATATTATTTAAAGAAACAAATTATTTAGTTTGTTTTAAAATTGTACTCCTATGCTAAAAAAAACAGCTTGGAGAGAAAGATCAAGAGCTAACTATACATATTAAAAATTTTAAAAAGTTTGTATTACAACAAAAATTATGAAACTAAAATCTAATATGAATATACCTAAAATACTAAAAAAATAATAATTTTAATTCTTAATGTTCATATTCTCAAAAAAAAATGACAAATCCTTGCCACCCAATATACTAGCCATAATTCTTTAATCACTTAACGTGACGTGACATGACAACCCATTCAATAAAAAAAATGTCAAAGTCAAACAATCGTACCTCCCAATAAATTTTCTTACCGACTACGATTAACTAGTTAATTGAGGCGATGAGAACGTGTTTGTCTTCAAAACATTACGTTTTTTTCAATTTCAATTTACTATTAAGGATGCATTATGTGGTGGTTAATTTTTTTTTTTAAATGTCTATATCATATTCTAAAAATATACCATAAAAATAAAAAATCCTTATATTTATTATATCCATATTTCACTTTTTGTTTATTTGTTAACTATTTAAATCGTTATATAAATCCATGTTAGTCATGCTCACCTGGAAATCACTGTCTTATTCTGATGAGGTGATTTTTCACTTTCACCTTAATTCGGTGAAAGAATTTTTGGGTAGTTTGATATTTTGTTATATT
Source organism: Pinus albicaulis (assembly GCA_034641835.2). Lineage (NCBI taxonomy): Eukaryota > Viridiplantae > Streptophyta > Pinopsida > Pinales > Pinaceae > Pinus > Pinus albicaulis. The sequence goes on from CM076575.1 coordinate 33,191,773, forward strand.
AAATTGTATTTATAAGTGTAACAATAAATTTCAATAACTTCAAATTACAATTTTCTATGCTCCAAAAAAAACAATATATTTCTACTTTTTATTAATTAATTTTCTTTTATGAATTGAAATAATAACATCAATATTAAATATAATCTAATAAATAGAAATAAAGTTAACTGTGTTAACTAAATTATTATATCCACCCAATGTTAATTAATAAAAAAAGGAAATAAAATTAGTTTTGTTAACTAAATTACTATATCGACTCAATATTAATTAATAAAAAAGAATAAATGAAATAGTAAAATAATTATAAAAATAAAATTACAAATAAAATAATCAAATTATAATATATATATATATATATAACTTCACGATTTGCAAGATATTTAAATTGTAATGAATAGCTACCACTGCTATATATTCATATGCAGTATAAATGGATGATAATGTATATTTTTTACAAAATTTAAGTCTATCACATATATATATAATTATATACTTTTAAGAAAGCCAGTTGAAGGAAAAAATAATAAAATATCAAATGCTTAAAATGATATTTTCATTTTTCAAATTATTAGTTGAAATGCAGTCCAACTTATTTAAAATCTTACTTCAACTATTTACATTCCCCATGTATGTACATATACATATATTATCTTTTCAACTATCAAGAAATCCATATTTTGCACATAACACTATTTTGGTGCCTTGAAAAAGGGATTGTATGAACTGTATCCTGCCAAAACGTCCAAATGAAAAGATTTTCCAAAATTTAGTGTTCAAAACATTATGTAGCAAAGTTCAAATGTTATAAGCACACAATTGTATCTGCTTCGTCGATTTTTCAAACTCTAATGTTTGTTCCAATCAAAGTTCCACAATTTTTCTGTAAGCTACTCATAAAAGTGTTCTTAGTCATAGAGTGCATGAACATTTCAGTCATATTGCTTTTGGATTGTATTAAATGGTACTAGGCATTTTTATCAAAGTTTAAATGCAATAATTTTTTGCAAAATAACTTTTCGGTAATGGATTAAACGTGATTTATACACGCTAAAGCTTCATTTGTAAGGGTCATACAAACTATTAATAAATATATAATAATAAAAACATTATTAAAAAAATATATTATTATTATTATAATTAATAAAAATAACTAATTTTAGATTATTATAATTATTTAATAAAAATAACTAATGATGGATTATTATAATTAGTAATTGAAGATTGTTATAATCATTTTAAAATAATTATTATTAGTAGTAAGTAATTACTACTATTATTTTCATTAATTAATATTTAAATTTATTTATTATTATTTAATTATTTACTAAAAATAATTAAATAATAATAAATAAATTTAAATTAAATAATATTAAAAATCGAATATTTTAAAAATATTAAATAATTAAATAATGTTGAATAAATAAATAATTTATTTAAATAATAATACTAACATATTATTGTTACTAATTTGTTTTTTTTAGATCTTAGACTTTTGTGATTTGAAAAGTATTATTGTGTTAAGAATTTTAGATGAGAACCACTTGGAGCATGAAAAATCTCATCTTCTTGAAGTTTTACAAAATAATGGATATGGTAGAGCTCAAAGACTAGATGCCTTTCATAAAGCTTGTAAGGAATTAAGGGTTAAGATTGCTCAAGTTCATCCTATCTCTAAGATTCATCTCTCATTTATCCCAAGGACCACATAAAGGATCGCCCATATCATTAAAAAGAATAAAGTTTCTTCTTCATTCAAACCTCTTAATACAATGAAAATTCTCTTATCTCTCTTAAGGACTCGGTAGACCCTAAATACATGAAAGGTGTCTACTGAGTCTCTTTTTCCTGTGGGATTCCCTACATTGCAGAAATTGTTAGCTCCATTAATGAGAAAATCCAAGAGCATGCAACATACATTAGGCACAATCGCTCCCGCTCATCTGCTCTAGCAGAACATGCGGAGAAATTCAAGCACCATGTATGCATTGAGGATTCCATATTCATTGCTAGGGTTGATCACTTCTACCATAGGAAACTTAGAGAGGCTATCAAGATTGAGAAGCACGCAATAAATCTCAAAAAGGATAATGGTTGGAAATTAAGTAAGAGCTGGATTCTAGCCCTATGATTGGAAATTAAGTAATACTTAGATTCAATCCCTCTCTTGTTAAATCCAACAGTCTCCTTATATTTTTTAAGTTTCATTGGTCATTTTATTACTTTCAAGATTAATGGCTTAATTCTTTTGTTTTTATTACTTTTTGATTCCCATTATAATTAATTTTTTTATTTATATTAATAAAATTATTAAACTTATTCTAGTAAATATTATAATTATTTCTATTCTTTTTTAACCCTGGTAATATTATTAATTTTTTATAATTAATGAAATTTATATAATTAAAATAATTAAAATAAAATAATGAATAAGTTCATAATTAAATATTAACTTATTAAATTAGCTTCTAACGACTAATTCCTAATTCTGAGTCCTTGTAATTTTATTATCATTTTATTTAATTCTTATTATATTTTAAATTGATTTATTTAATATAAATAATTAAAATAAAATTTTCCTAACAATTAATTTATAACTAAATAATATTTTCATAATTAATTCCTAAAAACTAATTTATATATTATTTTAATTAATTTAATAGCTAATTTATTAACGACTAGTTCTGGACCATGATGCACCCTTACTATATATTCTTTAGGATCGTTGGATTTCTTCACCTTTTTCGTGAGGATGAACCACATTAGTTGGTTCGAAACGTCAACCAAATATGAATGATGTGATTAATCCGAAAGACATTATTATTTACGAAAAATATTTATTAATTAATAATTTAATTATATATTAATAATAAATAATAACTATTTTATTTATTTATATTAGAAAAAAAGATAATAATAGTTTTTTATTTTATTATTTTTGTAATAAATAATTTTTTGAAATTAGGTTTCTATGATCCATAACTTTTATGATGATAAATCTTTCAATGATAATTGTTGGCTTGAGAGGTCCTGACCCAGGTTCACAGTTTATCGGGCAACCAACAAACCCTCCAACTACTGGCCCTTTCGGCAATGACCTTCTTGCGCAAATCAAAGTCTCACCCAAAGCGGTATGGGGAGGTGTTGGAACCAGGTTTCCACACTCTCGGGAAGAAAATAATGTGTTGTCCCTAAACAGGTTGATTGCAGAACTTATACAGATCGGAAACAGATGCGCGCAAATATAGAAAAATACTTATCTGATCGGCTAATCGCAGACACATAAACATATAGATCGTGGATCAACTTCGTCACAGATATATAAGAATAGAACTAAATCTATGTAATATGAAACAACTTAATCAGATTTATCCATTTATTCAACCATCAATATATATTCTTCCATAAATAACAGATCTACTTACGCAGATACAATTAAGCATAACAAAAGTAAAGGATCTCAAAGCATAATAGTAAATAGATAACACAATGCTTCGCAAAAATAATTCTTTGTGTTAGATTCCAATATTTTAGTACAACAAACTTTTCCCTTACAATTACCCTTTCGCACACACAGCCAACGAAGTGCGCACATAGCCAGGACTAGGTCTCCATGCACACAACCATCAGGGGCCTTTTTACCAAAAAAGTAGACTTAAAAACGTGTATCACATATGCGAAATACTTGGATACAAAACATCAAATTACTTCTTGCTTAGACTCGATCTATCTATTTATATCCATATTAGCGCATAGACTATGGTCTCAAACCATGGTTTGAGGCCCAAAAACCCCTTGAACTTTCCACGCAATGTGCATATGAAAAAATGTACAAAAAGATACTCAAAATTATACCCCAGCAGACCCCACTCCAACAGGCCCCCAACACAAACCTATGATTCATCCTGAGTCACTGTGGTGTATGTTCCTTCATCTTGGCTTGGAGCACAATGACATGAGATTTTAGTGGCAACACCATTTCCAGACTCTGCGCAACAACTCCCTGCGCTTCAATGGTCATTTTCTCCATAGTGGGCCCTTTAGTGGCCAACAATGCTTCTCTATGTTTTCTTAATGGATTTCAACATCCTATCCAACATCTGTGATAGCTATAGAGCCTCCTCGGCCCATGGGTGCATTCTTTCCTCAGGAAACTATTCTTTCAGGCACAAGTCTTCAAATGTATTTTGAATTACTCGGCCCTCCTATAGGCGGGTGACGATTTTTGTAAGAACGGGATTAGGTGCCAGCATCCTAATATCAATGAACTATTTCTCCGTGATGTGCAATTCATTCCGTAGCTAATGTACCATAGGTTCATTCTGAACTGAAGTCCAATAACCCATGGCCTCATCCAAAAGCTGATCGCACATTGTGACAGCGGCAACGATACTATCAATGTCCTGCTTTACCTCGGCATCCCTTTTTTCTCTGACTCCCGACGGGGTTTCAAGTTGTAATTTCATATCTAAGTCAGCAATTTGATGCATGAATTCAACCTGGACCGTTTGGAGTTCTACGCATGAGGCCTTTAATGCAGCATACAGTCCTTATAACTTCTCTTCTGGGAAGATGTGGTAAGGATCATTGATACCTCGTCACAGACTTGGTTGATTTTCTCTTTGAGTGTAGTGCACTGAGCCTTGGCTGTGCGAAAAGCTTCCTTTGTAGTATGTTGTTTCTGATATGCTTTGGTAGCATGTTGCTCTAATTCTACTGCAGTGGTGTGGGCATAGGCTTCACCGAACTGGAGCTAGTCCTCAATCATAATCTGTAGAAAATGTAATTTTCCTGCACAAAAGACAGATAAATTAATATTTATATCTCTGCATCCTCTTAATTGAACGTGCTAGTTGGCTGATTCTACATGGATGGTCGGCTCAGGAATTCAAACCAAATGATAATCCTGAGTTGTAGGTAGGACTGTATTGAGCAGTTGCACGTTGGTTGCATGCACAACTTCTTGTAGCTGGCTCGCTTGTGCAACGCTTGCCTGAATCAGGCTTGCTTGAACTTTCAGCTCCTAGATTCCAACCTACACCCCCTCGAGCACAATCATGTACAATGTTTCCATGTCTTTTCATTTGTCCTTTGTGATTTTTGTGACTGTGTTTTCTATTTCATTTAGGTCGTCTTCAATCAGCGTCAGGATTTATTCTCCGGTGTCTTTGAAACCTTTTTTATTCTTCCTCAATCCCCATGCAGACTCAGAACTGTGCTTTGTACCCTTGTAATTCTGTGCTTCCACCTAATCCTATGTTTCTTTCAATGCAGAAACATTCTTCTCAGGTGGAGTGCTTGTTTCTATATCAATTGTTTCACTGATTGTCATCAGTATCTTCTCTTTTTTCTATTATCTTCTTGGTTTCCTGTGTGACAGTGCACAGATTATTAGGCTTCTTAGAAATATATGTTGATGCACCTAGCTCCAACCATGCTGGTGGCCACCTGCAATGAAGCACAACAAATCTTCCTTAGTGACGAGATAGGGAAATTCATACCACACTCCTTCGACGGTGCCCTTCACGCGGATGTGCATGTTATGGAAGTTCGCCTTTAAATCTGCAATCATTTTGTACTAGTCATACAAATTTGGAGACATCCTCTGTTTTTCTTATATAAATTGAAAGAGTGAGGCATCAAAGAACACCCAAAATATTTTGTTCTCCATAATGTGGCTTGGGATGGAATACTTCCACGATGTAGCGTACCACAGAACTTCACATATCTACGGCTCGATCTTAGTAAATTGTGTTTCCTCTCGAGTCTTCCAGCCAATGAGGGCTATTAGTAGTAGGATCCAAGCATAGTAGAAATTATTTCCCTCCTCTTGTGCTTCACACAAGTTCTCTAAGAATTCCTTGCATAAATATTGAGACCAGTTATATATGACTCATTTTTCAGACTATCCTGCGAGAAAATATACGTGGGCAAGAACCTCCTTAGGTCGAAATTTTCACATCATCTTGCAGGCCAAGATGAGTGTCCCAAACTGAAAAAATGGGTCATTGATATCACTCACTATGAATCCTCTGTTATGGCGCGACACTTGGTACGTCGTTTTGATCTTTTTGGCCACCTTATTTTCTTGCGCTTTTCCTCCAAATTCTACCTTGGGATCTGCTCCTTGATGAGGCAGGTTGGTGATCTGATGGATCATTGCAGCATCAATAAATAAAAAATCTCCCAACCATAGTGCTTCATCATGTAATAACGCAAGCAATTGGTGCACACAAATATCGTTTATTGGGCTGCGCCCGAAATGCAGGACCTAAAGCAGTTTCAAAAGCCCTACCTTATACAGGCCCAACACACATTACTACAGTTCAAGGCACACAATGCCCCCCTCATATGGCACATGAATAGATAGTGCTCTGGGTAAAGCTCAACAAACTTCCCCACATCTCTGATGTCCCAATCTTCCATCTTCAGCTTCTGCACTTTGGCAAACATATCACCTTCAACCACGATATTTTCAAGAATCTAGGGCATATTAATGATTGACCACACTTTTTCTAGATCCTTTCGAACCTTGATAGATGCTTTGCACGGTGCAACATAGCCTGACAACTGAGAAAATGGGGCCACTTTGAACATATCCTATGAATCCTCCCCCATAATAGTCTGAAGGAGATCTTCCATGGCTCTCTTTTGTCATTCAACTGCATTGGAGTACGGCTTTAGAGTCCTTTCCCTATAGGATTTATGGGTCCCTGACATTTGACCTTTCTTTGGCTTCACAGGCGCAACTGTCTTGGCAATCGGCGCAATAGGATCCATCAGCGCAGCAGGATCCTCTCTGAGGCATGTAGCTGTCATGCTGGGAAGAATTACATAACCCAAACCCCTACAGTAAAAAATCTCCTCAAATCACGGATCCAAACCAGACATAGACACTAAATAAGTTTCTAAAATCACAGAGCTCAGGGCAGACAATTCACACAAAAATCAAAGGGAAGTATTGTGACCCCATATGGCATATTTATAGTTTTTGTGCATCTTCAACAATCCCTTATGCATTAGTGTGTCTCCATAAATGAAAAAAAGGTCCCAAATCTGGAAACATCCCCTCATTCAATGCAACCTAGATGCTCCCATAAATGGTAATAAAGCTATATTTTCTAGATTTACTGTTCCAACAACTAGAATTTGGGACCTTTGCGACCCATTCAACCTCATCTCACAACTACCATGTGCACATCGCACCTTCCTGCTCATCCACCATCCCATCTACGCAGATCCAATACTCCGACCATATAGTCATTTGGTGCACACAGGTTCATCCATATATGGATTCAATCAGCTTCCATTAACATGCCTGGGAAGATCTGCTAAGTGTGACCAGGCACACTACACCTCCAATAGTTATCTCTTAAAAAATATATGGCCCTAGCCAATGCATATTCAACTACACTTGGTGGTGAGCAAACTTCATGTCATACAATAAGACCAAATCATCTTCCTTACACACCTTTTTCCTGATGTGCCTATCATGTCATGCATTTTCACGTGCCTTTTGAACTTGCTAATGATAATTGGAAATAAAGTGATATTCTTTAAGTGCGACCAATTGCGACAACCATTCCTCCATAGCATATGTTTCGTCCATATTTGTGAATGTTGCAATGTGTAGACTGAGAACAATGTACTCCCTCAGCAACATAACTTCTTGCCCATATACCATCATGAACAGTGTCTTACCAGTAAACTTATTATATGTGGTCTGATATGCCTACAAAAATGCAGGTATGCACTCATCCCAATCATTCAAGTTATCATTGCACACCTTGGTAAGCGCAGTCTCAAATATTTTGTTAAATGCTTCCACCACACCATTCACCTATGGGTGATAGGGAGTGCTCTTCTGTTGATTCTTCTAGAATTCATCTATCAAAGCTTCAATGGTTCATTCACAAAGTGTGTACCTTTATCACTGATTATAATCTTCGGACATCGAAATCGAGTGACAATATTCTCGAAGATGAACTGTGTAGTTGTATATCTAGTGCAATCCTTCATAGGCTTAGTTGCAGCCCATCTAGTTACATAGTCCATTGCAGTGATTATGTAACTCTCACCACTCTTCTTTCCTCGAGGGTTAATAGGTCTAATAAAGTATATGGCCCATTTATCAAATGATTGCAATGTTATCTATGGATGGAGGGGCAACTCATCTTTGCGTGACGACTGTCTGGTCCTCTGGCATACATCGCATTCACGACAGTGTGCATATGCATCATTGTTCAATGTGGGCCACCATAACCCAGCTTGAAAAATCGTTTGCATATTTTCCTTACTTGCATAGTGACCATCGGAAACCCCTCCATGAGCTTCATCAAATACTTCCCGCCTTTCATACTCCAAAACATATTTTCGCAAAACTTCATCTGCACCCATATTATAGAACTGACAAGAAATAATAGTGAATTCTGTGGTCTGCGCCACGAGCTCTTTCTTCTGTTGTACTGTATATTTTTTGAGCGCGCCACCTGTAGTGAAGAACTGAATAATATCAGGGAAATTCTCACCAACTACCTTGATCGTAAACAATTGCGCATCCGGTAATCCATTCTCCAAGTTCTTAGGTTGTTCTGTAGTCTCAATGCATGACAGATGGTTTGGCCCAGTATTCAGTCTTCCTGGCTTCACAATGATCTCAAAGTAATAATTTTAGAATAGTAACAACCACCTACATATCTTCCCCCTCAACACAGGCTTATTGACTAGGTATTTGAAAGCAGAGTGATCAGTAAATATCTTCAAATTTCCTCTTAACATGTAGTGGAAGAATTTCTATAGTGCATACACCATCGATAATCCTTATCTCTCTGTGGTTGAACAATTCCATTCTTCGCTTGAGAGTTTTTGAATAGCATAGAAAATAGGGTGATAAATCTCTCCAACTCCTGGCTCTGCTAAAATAGATCCGAGCGCGATATAGGAGGCATAAACATGCACATGAAACACCTTAGACCAATTTGGAAGACTAGTATGGGCATAGTAACCATATTTTCCTTCAGAAATTCAAAAATCTTCTGACATTCCTCATCCGAGCATAATGTTGTATCTATATTGAGAAAATTTCCCATCGGTGCAGTTATCAGCACATAACCTTGAATTAACTTTCGATAATAGCTAGTGTGCCCCAATATTGAGTGAAATTGTTTGACATTCTCAAGTATCTCCATATTAACTATCACTATGATCTTCACAGGATCTACCATCGACCCTTGCTGGCAGACAATATATCCTAGGAGAGTCCCAAATGGTACACAAAATATACATTGCTTGAAGTTTAGGGAGATCTAGGACATTGTACAGGTATCCAACATTAAGTGAATATTGGAGACGTGCTTTTTCAACAACCCAAAAACAATCCAATCATCAAAGTATACCTCCAAGAACATATGAATAAACTCCTTGAAGGAAACTACTACTGCGTGCGAGAAGATGGAAAATGCATTCTTCAAGCCAAAGGGCATGACTATATACTACAAAGGTCCCAATTCGGTGGAAAAGGTAGTCTTACTGTGATCTTCTGGTGTAATCCTGATCTGATGATATCATGAGAAACCATCTATGAATGAATACACTTCCTATCCTTTGACATTGTCCATGATTTCATTAGAGAATGGAGTTTGGAATGGATCATGCACACAAGCATCATTCAATTTTCACAGGTCTACACAAATCCTGATCGCTCCTTTTGTCTTCTTGTCTTTTACTATCACGGGACTCACCTAATCAAACTCTTCTACTAGTTCTATGATGCGTGACAACAACCATCTTGTACAACTCCTCCTTAACCTTCTTATATTTTGGATTCAATCTGTAGGGGTGTTGCTTCACCAGGCGCGCATCACGTTTTAAAGTGACCCTCATAACTCCAAGTTATCAAATTATCCCTTTCAACTCTGAGAAATTCGTAGGGAAAAAGTCTTGATACTCTTTCAATAGCTCAACAATTTTTCCTATGGTGTCATAATCCCATAGTCCCCAATCTTTGCCAACTTTGGTTTCTCTTCAGATTAAATATTCGCCTGCCGAATATTTAAATTTTTTGTCACATATAGCGAAGTGATCGAGGGTCCAGCCACTATGCATTGTCCCTCAGATTCTGGAATGGTAATATTCCTTGGATCCTCTTCAATAGTTAGATTTTTGAAATTCACAAAATCCTTCATCTCTGCAACCCATGTTCGTGAAGCGTGCTCTATCGTTGGCTTTGTTGTGTCAAAGATAACTTCTTGAATGTTATGCAGAGATTTATCAAACCCACTCTCAAAGATGAATGTTAGAATGAAACTCTCTATCAGCATAGACCATTCACTAGCACCTCGGAACAACTCTTTCTCCAAATACCAATCAGTAGGTACCTTCCCCAATGTATGAATGAACATGTGGACCCATTTACTTCTTTATTATAACCCCATACTTCATTCAATCTAGCCAAATATCTGCGCAGATAATCCTTTCCAGAGTAGAATTCCTCCTTTCTGATAGTAGGACATTCAAAGCATAACCTCATCATGTGTGTGCAGTCATCCCAATTGCCCATGTTTTCTTTATGACTCTCCCACCATAGTGCTAGAGTATCATGCAGTCCGATATCCAAGGCATGGAATCTCTGTCCTTCTGGGACAGTTATTTCAAGCTCTCCTAAAAACCTGTTTACATCAATTAAACCATCATAATGAGGTAACTCATGTACCTCAGATGTTATACATCGAAGAGATATAGTCACTCGATTGTAGCACATCACAAATACTTCATGCAACCGATTCTGCTAGTTTTCCAATTCTTCCTTAGAATCTGAGAAGCAAGAGTTTTCCTTTTCCAAATTAAGATTTCCATTAACCATTGGGTTGATCCAATCTTCCTCGTTTAGAGTCAGCTTATAGATATAGTCAATATCATCATCAACGCACACATGATTTGTGTATCACACTCCTTCTATAGGATCTAGGGGAATGGTGAGTCTAGTTCCATTGCTTTCAAACTCCATTCTTCTTTTCTTCAAGTTTATGACACCATCCTTATCAATAGCCCAGTCTAATCCAAAAAATGCAGGATAAGGATCTATATCATCCACAATCTGTATAACTTTGAAATCTACAAGCACCTTAACATATTCAATAATCACTATGACCTGCAATAGTCTTCCTAATGGAATTATTTTGTGTTGATTTTCCATGTGCGGTTGAATGGTAGAGCATTTCAACTTGGGTTCTCCCATGCGCTGCCAAGTTTTCTTAGGTAGTAAATTTGCATCGGACCCTAGATATAGAGTAACCTGATCCATCTCATATGCACCGATCTGTGTGGTCATACGCATCTCTCGACCCTTCCTCTTCTTATTCTTAATATATTTTGTTGACAACCTTTTGTTCTACCAGCGACTATTCCTTTTCTGCGTAGTTATCTATTAGACCTTGAAGGTTCTCAACCACCTTTTTTTTGTGCAGTAACTTAATGAAATATTGTAAAATTGCCTTCATTTATTCATCTAACCTTGCCTCTTTCATGGGTCTACCTTACATTGATGTTCTTCCTTCTAAAAACTACTTTCACGCTTCAACAAAAGTCTCCTTTGCACATTGTAAATAAAATCCCTCTTTGTTCTCAGTCGCCTTACGAATCCAAATGTTAGTATTGGGTTTCTTTCCATTATCTTCATTAATTCATGTACTGCTCCTAGTGACCACATTTATGCTAGGATATTCCTCATGGGTTTCTACTCTTACCATTTGAAGATTCTGCGTCGGGGTCTACGTATTTTTCTCCTGTATATTAGGAATCAAAATGGGGAAATCTTCTATTACATGGTCAAATTGTCTACAATAATGGTATGATTTTCACGCTATGTTTAGACACTCGCACGCATAGTGACCAACATCTCTACACTTGTAGAAAATAACTTTCCCCCTTCCTCGTCCTCTTCCTCTTCCTTGAAGTCCACCGCGCCCATAGGGGTATGCTAGTGAGGTAGGTTTGGCCTACATTCGATATATTTTAGATTTTTCCAAAATAATATCATAAGTTTGACCGTATTTCTCATCATGTCCCAGTGATGAAAATAATCTACAAAACAAATGCTTCAGCTTAGGTTGATATTTTCAGACCCTTGGGCAAAAATTTGTTTCATGCAATCTCGTAACTTGACAGATTGTGCACCACACTTTGTCCTTTAGTGGGCTAGGTCCTCCAACATTCATATAATTATTGAATATGGGACATTGATCCTTATAGTGCCCAACATAATTACATTTTATGCACCGAACATCTGTGCATACCTCCTTGCCCTTATCTTTGGGCATATTCTGAATCTTCAAATCCATTGCTTCCAACTGACTCTAAATTTTTTTAGTTCCAAGTGCAACAGGTGGTGGAGTAGCTTCTAATTTCACCGCAATATACACAGCCTTAGATTGCATGGAAATCTTCTTTTAACCCAAGGGCTGGTGCAGATGTGGGAGCAACATAGATATAAACCCCTCCTTGTGTTGGGTATCATCGATCGTGAATCCACCATCTCTGATAGTGTGCTTCAGCCTTTGATCTACCTCCCACACATATACATTTATGTTCTCATGAATCTCTTTAATTTCTATAACTAACTATGCATATGACATCGACTCCTTGAATTTTTCTTTTAGGGCATCTTTCACTTCATTTAGAGTGGCATTAGGGTTTTCTTGGACATATCTGATATACCAATCCAATACACGATCTTGGAAAAGTAATTATTAACTGATATTTCCAATGTCATCATTATTAACATGTTAATATTTCCACATCATTAGTTACAAGCCAAAAAGTTCAGTGTCTTCATTTCCAACACCTACGAAAGTAGGTAGCTCCATCGATACATGCATATGTGTTCTGAGGGAGGTGGAGATGGAGTGCACGGTGATGGGTGCTGAGTTTGACGGGAGTGGATGGGAGTCTGAAAGATGTGAAGGATCTTTCCTAATTTGATGAAACATATTCTCGAGGATACTTCCTCTTCTTGATGGAGATTCTAGAGCTACTAGTTTCTTATTCACCATCACTACTCGATTATATGCTTTGAGGGTTATAACATAATCCTTTACGTAGTTCTTCGGGGTAAAGTATTCCATTTCGTGTAGTTGCGCCTCTTCGGGCCATTCACGTAATATCTTTCCATAGAAATATGTTGCATAGAGAGCCATGCTCACATAATATCTTAGGTAATAACTTGAAGAGGGCAAAAACTTACCTAAGGATCCTTGACAATGTTATTTTTGCTTAGAGTATAACAAAAACGAGTCAATGGAAAATTGAGTCTACACAAATCCTCCCAAGGCACGATCGATCAATGATCTATCATACAAGTGATCTTGTTGTATGTATTCCTAATTTTTGAATCAGTTCGGCGAGTCCACTCATTGATTCATCATCCTTCAAATAGGTATTGAATGTATTGAATTTAGTCGATCACGACAACCACTTTTTGGAGCTTTCGATTTGCAAAGGAACAAAACAATATCTCATGGAATTATCTATTGATGTACTTCTGAACCCACTTTTCAGAAAATATCTTAACTTCAATTATCTTGGATCGTGAATTCAAGGATATTTCTATCCAGCCAATTTTTCAATTCGTTCTGCGAAGGGTGCCACAACATCAATTCTCCCTCAAAATGATCTTGGTCCTAGAAATAGAACCAATTTATGTCTCGAGGGGTCCTAGCCCAATTTTACAGTTTATCGCACAACCATCAAACCATCCAACTACTAGCCCTTTCGGCAATAACCTGATTGCACAGATCAAAGTCTCACTCGAAGCAGAATGGGGGGTTTCTGGAACTAGGTTTGTGCACCTTGAGTAAGAAAATAACGTGGTGGTTATAATTAGGTTAATTGTAGAACTTATACAGATTAGAAAGAGATGTGCGGAAATATAGAACAATACTTATCATATCGACTAATAACAAACTCTTGAGCTCATTTTCATCTATTTGAGCCATAATGAATTTTAGTTTTGAACTAAAGTCTTCTACAAGGTTGTCATCAGATGAAGAGTTAGATTAATCATCAGAAGAACATCCACATTTACAATTTTTCATAATCTGAACAAGAACAATATAAATTGGCTTGTAGTTCTTCAGTAGAAGAACTAGATGAAGAAGATTCACTGCATGGATCTGAAGAGTAATCATACATATATTGTTGTTGAATGAAGAGGCGAGTACAGTTTTCTACCTTATGGTGTGGAGATCCACACTTGCTGCATTTATCTTCAGTTTTTACAACTGTCTTGCCTTTATTAGGAGGCTGAGATTTTTTACCTCTGTTTTTCGTTGATTCTTCGCCATCATGACATCTATTAGCTTTGTGGCCAGGTTTACCACATAACCAACATATGAGTTGATTCATCTTCTCTTTCTTCTGGGATTTCAAATGGATGTCTGAGGGCTGATAATAATGTGTATTTGGGACATACTTATAATATCTCTTTCTTTTGGATGGTTGTGAGGAGGTTCTTCTCTTATTATTTCTGCTAGCAATTTTTTCTCTTTTTTGAGCCTTCTTTGCCTTTCTTTTAGAATTTATTCTTTTAACTAGGGGATCATCAATAGTGATGCCATATTTCCTACAAAAAGATTTGCTATCAGGCAGTCTAGAGATCTTTTCTAAATATTTATTCATCTTTGAACTAGTACATAGAGTTACCAGTACGTTTGTAATAATTTCATATATTTCTCCCGAAGTGTAAACTTCAAAAGGCAACTGAAAAGATTCTTGCAGTTTAATGATATCAACCAACTTTGAAGGTAATGCTGTAAGATAAACTTGTTTCCACAAGAGATTTTTAGGATATTTTACTAGGTAGATCCTCTGCATCCAATCTCGATGGAAATATTCATATTGGCTCATTTTTATACATTTTAAATTCATCAAAATAATTTCATTTTTTCTGAGACAACATTCTTAGTGCCACACCAATGTTCTTCAATCATAGAAGTTACTGCTCCAATCATATTATTTATGGGAGTACCATCTGGATGGAAATGGATATCTCCATTTTCATCTTTCAAAATCTCTTCTTCCATATTTTTTATCAAAGCTGGAGAAGTTTCAACTTCCCACCATCTTTCCAAGGTTCCAGTGAAGCATTGAATCATAATTTTCCATGCTTCAACTTTAGACTTTCCTCTGACACACATGGGCTTATACTCACTCATCATCTGATCAATCACTTGTCTAATTTTCCCCATACTGAGATTATCAATATTCCATTCTTTATGACATTCAGGATAAAATGAATGAGTTTTTGGAATTTTACCCATTCCACTAAGGTCTGGAGAAGAATATCTAGTGAACTGAATTTCTAGGCGTTCATAAACTGGAAGCACCTGAGTTTCAGACTCTTTGTCAGATTCTCTTATTAAAGAGGCAAGAGTGTTTCTTTCTTCTGAATGTAGTTGGGAAGACTGTGAGGGCTATCCAACTTCTTTTGGAAAAACATGGGGAAACTTGTCAATAGGATTGACAGGGTTCTGGATATGTACATTCTTTCTCCTATGTAGAAAGGAAGCTGGGACATGTTTGTCTGTCTTGGAAGGGTTAAGCTTATCAAACTTGTCAGACAGATAAGATAGAAGACCTCTAGTAGAATAAGCTTCATTTAAAATTCTACTTTCTACTTCTTCTATCTTGGTCAGGGAATCTCTGGAATAAGACTTAAACAAGGAAGAATCAAACTGTACATTGTTCAAAGCATTATTTACATCATTCACATAAACTTGTAATCTATCAAACTTCTCTTTCACAAAGAAAGTTTTGGCAACATTCTTGTCTAGGCCCGTTGTAGCAGTGTTGGACCAGTCTAGCTACTTACTGGCTTTTTGTATCTTTCCATCTATGCCAAGAACATTATCATCCTTTAACACCAAAGGAATGGCCTTTGCACTTTTCTGACCTTCGCCTAGGATAATGCCTCTATAGGGAGGAAAAGTAGTTGTAGTTTCAATTTTACTACCATCAAGGGCTGACCATGAATGCTGAGAAGAAGATGTTATGGCATCAGTCATCAAAACATTTTCAGATTGTTTATTTCTCTTCCATGAATAGAAATATATCCAAGTGTTAGTTCTATCCATATAATATTTCCACTCTTCTGACAATCTGAGTTTTTCTTCACATGAGTGAGTGAGACCAAAAGAATTGGCCTCAGGATGAGTATTAATATCCCAGTTTAGCATCTGTTTCATTTTCGGACCCTTGGGAAGAAATTTGTTTCATGCAATCTCGTAACTTGACAGATTGTGCACCACACTTCGTCCTTCAGTGGGCCAGGTCCTCCAACATTCATATAATTATAGAATGTGGGACATCGATCCTTATAGTTCCCAACTTCTTGACATTTAATGCATCGTACATCTGCGCATACCTCCTTACCCTTATCTTTGGGTAGATTCTGAATCTCTAAATCCATTGCTTCCAACTAACTCCAATTTTTTTTAGTTCCAAGTGCAATAGGTGTTGGGGTAGCTTCTGATTTCACCACAATCTCCACAGCCTTAGCTTTCATGGCAATATTCTTTTAACCCAAGAGTTGGTACAGATGTGGGAGCAACATAGATATAAAACCCTCCTTGTTTTGGGTATCATCGATCGTGAATCCACCATCTCTGATAGTGCACTTCAGCCTTTGATATACCTCCCACATAGATACATTTATCTCCCCGTGAATCTCTTTAATTTCTATAACTAACTGCACATATGAAATATGCTCCTTGAATTATTCTTTTAGGGCATTTTTCATTTCATCCAGAGTGGCATTAGGGTTTGCTTGGACATATTTGATATACCAATCCAATACATGATCTTGGAAAGTAGTGGCTAACTGATATTTCTTAATATCATCATTATTAACATGTTGAGCTTTCCATACATCATTAGTTACAAGCCAAAAGTGCTCAGTATCTTCATTTCCAATACCTATGAAAGTAGGTATCTTCATCAGTGCCTCCATATCTGTGCCTGGGGAGGTGGAGATGGACTGCGCGGTGTAGTGGGTGTTGAGTTTGGAAGCGGAGTGGATGGGGTCTGAAATATGGTGAAGGATCTTTTCCGATTTGATGAAACATATTCTTGGGATACTTCCTCTTCTTTAGAGTGCAGAGATTTACTAGAGCTACTAGTTTCTTATTCACCATGACTATCATATATATGCTTGAGAGGGTTATAAATAAATCCTTTCTATTGGTCTTTGTGGTAAAGTATTCCATTCCGTGTAGTCGTGCCTCTTCGGGCCATTCACGTAATATCTTTCCATAGAGAGCCATGTTCACATAATAGCATCTTCAGTAATAAATTCGAAAAGCGTAGGAACTTACCTCAAGGATCCTTGAACAATCTTATTTTTTCTTCAGAGTATGACAAAAACTGATCAATGGAAAATTCAGTCACAAATCCTCCCAAGGCACGATCGATCCAATGATCTATCACGCAAGTGATCTTATTGTATGTATTTTCTAATTTTTGAATCAATTCAGGAGTCCACTCAGTGATTTCATCATCCTTCACGTAGGTATTGAATTCAGTCAATAAAAATAGCCACTCTTGGAGCCTAGTTGGAAAGGAACAAAATAATATCTCGTGGAATTATGTATTGATGTACTTTTGAACCCACTTTTCAGCCGATATCTTAACTTCAATTATCTTAGATTGTGAATTCAAGGATCTTTCTATCCAGCCAATTTTTCAATTCGTTCTGCGAAGGGTGCCACAACATCAGTTCTCCCTCAAAATGATCTTGGTCTGGGAAATAGAACCAATTTATCACACGGCCATTAAACTGTCCAACTACTAGCCCTTTCGGCAATAACCTGCTTGCACAGATCAAAGTCTCACTCAAAGTAGGATGGGGGGCTTCTGGAACTAGGTTTGTGGACCTTGAGTAAGAAAATAATTTGGTGGTTATAAATAGGTTAATTTTAGAACTTATACATATCGGAAATAGATGCGCGAAAATATATAACAATACTTATCATATCGACTAATAACAAACGCCTAAACAGATAGATCACGGATCAACTTCGCTGGAGATATATAAGAACAAAACAAGATATATGTAGAATGTAATAACTTAAGCAGATTTACCCATGTATTTAACCATCAATATATTTTCATGCATAAATAAAAAATCCACTCGCATAGATACAATTATGCATAGCAGAAGTAAGTGATCTCAAAGCAGAACAATAAACATATAACACAATGCTTTGCCAAAACTAGTCTTTGTATTAGATTCCAATAGTTCAGTAGAATTGTATTTTCCCTCACAATTACCCTTCCGTGCACACAACCAAGAATAGATCTCCTGGTGCATAGCTAGCAGGAGCCTTTTTACCCAAAAACCTAGACTTATAGATGTGTATCACAGAGCCATAATACTTAGATCCAAAACTTTACATTATTTCTTACTTAGACTCGGTCTATCTATTTATATCCATCTTAGCTCGCAGATACCATGGTCTCAAATGATGGTTTTAGGTCCACAGTATACCCTTAAAACCCTTTTACATAAAAGAGGGACTTTGACCCACCAGAAATCCCATTGACCTTTCCACGCAGCATGCATGTGCAAAAATATACAAAAATATACTCAAAATTGTACCCCAGGGGACCCCACTCCAATAATAATCACATAGGAGAAAATATTTTCGATGCATTTCAAACCAACTAGTGTGTTTCCTCTTATCCTATTGGGAAAGATCTAACTTATTGACTAACTCACTATCTCACCTGACTAATAATGGAAAGGTGAAACTTATAGAGGTGACATCATATCATTCCTCACACCACAAGAAAAAAGCACATTGGTGAGGGGTGAAAATGGTCACCATAAGCTCATTGGTGAGGGTCAAAAGAGCCTTCGTCACCAAAAACTTAACGTCACCAAAGGTGGCATCGCCGAAAGTATAGGTGTTGTTGTGACATTCAAGGTCCATCACCAATAATGATTTATAGTGACGGATAGTGACCGTCACCATTTCATATGAGCAATGGTGATGGATAATAGCCTCCGTCATCAAAAAATTGAACGTCACCAAGGGTGGCATCGTCGAAAGTATGTGTTGTGGTGACATTCAAGGTCCATCACGAATATTAATTATAATGATGGATAGTGACCGTCACCATTTCATATGAACAACAAAGATTTTTTGTGATGGACCTTTCATGGCCGTCACTATTGGTGCATATATATGGCGACGTTCATTGACCGTCACCATAAACTCATTGGTGACATCAAGGTCCGTCATGAATAATGACTATAATGACAAAAAGTGAGTGTCACCATTTCATATCAACAATAATGATTTATGGTGATGGGCCTTTAATGGTCGTCACTATTGATGCATATATATGGTGGTGTTCATTGACCGTCACCATTTCATATTTTGGTGAGGGTCAAAAAATGTCACTATAAGCTCATTAGTGATGGTCAAAAGAGCATCCGTCACCAAAAAATGATCTTTGTCATTCGCTATGAATATCAGGGCACGATGGAATTGAACCACCAACCTCCTGCTTGTAAAGCAGGTGCTCTTCCATTGATCTAGCACCCTTTAAAGAATTATACTTTAAACTAGCAATTGCCCCTAAAGGTGCAAAGATACACCAAAGGAATAAGAACCAAGAAAACTGAAAGAATTCAGTGTCCTCAACTCATTCAAAGTTCAAATTGAAGTAGATTTTAAATGGAAAGCCTAAAACCAGCTAAGTAGTTTACAAGTTAACATTTTGGATATAACTTCTGTTCAATTTATATGACAAGTTATGTCATAACCTTGAAACTAGTTTCTTAGCTAAAATACTTTCTTAAGTCAACAATGACAAAGAAAGATAGTCATGGCAAGCAAAATTCTCTTGTTTTTTCTAATGAGGGTGCATGTAACTTGATAAAGGTTGTATGAGAGTATCAAACCATAAACAATTTCACTAAAACATGGAAATGACAAATTCTTGTTAAGAAACAAAATTTTAGTTGAATATATTAAAAGCATCGAGCTAAATGATATAATTAAACTAAAAGTAACTGTAAAAAAAAATGAAATTGCCATCATATACCATCTGGTTTGGTTAGTTCTTCAGGAAGAGAAAGTGCAATTGCATGATCCGGCTCCTCATATTGATTCTGTAATGGATCATCCTGAACATAAATGTCCACATACAACAATCAATGTTATCGTATTGGTAAGACTTTTGATATAATCTATCAAAGCATGCACTATGTAGGAGAATAACTGGAAAGCACAACTAGAAATTTGAATCACAACATAACAATATAAAAGAACATGCAACAGGAAAGGAACAACTCCACAGTTTGAGAAATATGAACAATCCATGAACCTGTTCTTATATATTGATATAGATAACGAAATAGAAATCTAGATTTATGAAATTCAAGTATCACACAACAATGTCTTGAACAAATATCAATATGTAAAATAGTATTTTTTGCATTTGGATTTACCTTGCAGAACCTGAGGAAAACGTTTCCACAGAAACAACCAATAAACATAACAACATGGACCTCAGAAGCAATTGTGCAGGGGATAAAATATGAAGGTAAAGCACTAGAGAAGTATTCAAAGCAAATGATGAAAAGCGTATCTAGAAATAACTGAGAACCCTCTGAAGTAAACCACACATTTATCATCATGACTAGTACACTTGCAAAAAAATATCAAAATAAATTATGAACTATTCCACCAAAAAACAATGAATTTTTCCACTAAAATATAGTTTCTAATTAATCACTAGCACGACGCTAACTTTGTTAGAGCTAACAAATAGAATATTGAAGTTTAAAAGACAATACACACTGATGAATTAGGGATTACCATGGCATTAGAGGCCACATGCCAAATTACATTATCATTTCCAAATGTACCCCTTCGTAGTGTCCATCTGACACTTTGTGACTTGAAACTTTAAAAGGCTTACTCATCCACTTCATCATTCGAGATTTATTGTGAGTATGATGTTACAATGTGACCTGCATGTCCCAAATAACATGAGCCAATAGTGAAAACCATAATTAAATTATTAATGCCTTACTAATTTAATCCTTGAAAAGACGAGAAACAGGAATCCAAAAAAGAAAATGATAAGGTTCTCATTAACCAGCTATTATATTTACAGATATGGCAGAATTTTTGATTGGTTGCTTTAGAATTTGAAGAATTTTAATTATTCTCTTAAACATATGAAAAGACATTAAAATTACCAAGGTCATATTTCAACAAAAATCTTGCAGAAAATCAGATTGCAACTATGAAGATATTATTGAAAAAATCTTGCAAAAAATCAGATTGCAACTATGAAGATATTATTACAAAATCTTGCAGAAAATTAGATTGTAACTATGAAGACACTATTACAAAAATTTTGCAGAAAATTAGATTGCAACTATGTAGATATTGTTCTAAATTTTAAAAATTATAGTATTAAAATCCATCTTCAACATGACTTGACATTTTATATCAAATTAGACAAATTTTGAGTTGGGGAATAACTACAAGGTTAGGAGTTAAAATATTTGCGTCAAGGACAAGGAGATATCATATACAAATTTCTAATTTTAGGTGTATCACTAGAGAACATAGTCTTGAGTCTTAAACCAGTACTTAATGAGGGACAACTGGAAATAAAAGGGCACAAAATTTGAATTAATCCCTCATGAGTCATGGCAGCCCACAAACAACTCCTGAGGCTTTACAACCACTGCAACTACACCCATCACACTACCTTTTTAGGTTGAATTGTCCACACCTGAGGCTTTGCAAGTTGCAACCACTGCAGCTGCACACATCACACCACCTTTATAGGTTGAATTTTCCACATGCCCTAATCCACATAAGATGTAGTTGAGTAGTCTATTGTACTGAATTGCACAACTTTTTCCCACAACTAACCTTAAGTCCTTGCATGTGATGAGTGCACCAGACATGTATCATGGGAGCCACAAAACCTGTAAACACAATTATCCATGAAGTCTAGAAAGGGGAGGATGTAACTGGCAAGAACAATGTTGGGACAAATTCTCCCTTGCAATGAAATGCCAGATGTGACTCCTCATGAACAGAGAGCCATTATTATCAAAATATTCTAAGAGAAACATGTTTTAAAGCTAAATGGATACAATTCATTAACCACCCTACCATTCTACCATGTCATATCACCTTTAGCACCCCCCAACATAGTGACTCCCTTGGTAGAAAAGGCGAAATAACTAAATAAGTTTGCTCAAAAATGTAAAAACAAAATCTAGATATGGGAAGAATACACTAATGCCCAATAGGCTTGGGACTAGCAGTTAGTGGCGAGGAGTTTCACACCTTTTGTCAATATTCCATTCTCACAGGCTTCACCCATGGGGGTTAGGAAGGGATTGAACTTATGGCATTGGGAGTTGATGAACCATGTGCATATATTGAAAACCCAAGCTTACCCTCATTCTCATTAAGGCAAACATTGTTGACCAAGTTCCATTCACATAGCCTTTACCCAGCATGTGGAGGTAGTCATTGAACTTATGCCATCAAGAAGTGATTACACTTGTGTACATGTTATGGACCCAGGGCTACCCCGTGTTCTCCTTAAGGCCTACCAAAATTTGTTTGTCAAGCGTGTTGTGATCAAGTGGTAAATCAAATGTGCTATCATTATGGAGACTCAAGTGTAATCTCCCCTTAAGAACATGATGCCATGATTTAATGTTGTCAATTTGTGTTATCGTCTAATATCTCATCGATAAATAAGCCTAGGCATTTGTTCCTAGGCAATGTCCTACATAATTTTGATGAAATAGATACACCTTGGTCATGGGATTTAGGCCAAAGGTAGGCCCACTTTGTTAACAAAGGCTTATTTACTAACCAGAATAAAAGGGGATGAATATGTCAATGAATAAATGAATAAGTGATGGGATAATAACATACAAAGAAGGTTCAAATTTGGCACATATTGCAAATTATATTTGTTAGGCCTAAAATCATGCAATCCATGCATATAATGGTGTACCAAATAAAGCACTGGAAAAGAATGTACATCATACCATGTTTAAAGCTAGGCAAGTGCAAAATCCTTCCTATTCTACTCTAATCA
Organism: Pinus albicaulis; assembly: GCA_034641835.2. Taxonomy (NCBI): domain Eukaryota; kingdom Viridiplantae; phylum Streptophyta; class Pinopsida; order Pinales; family Pinaceae; genus Pinus; species Pinus albicaulis. The sequence continues at coordinate 33,214,915 of CM076575.1, forward strand.
AGAGAATCCACATCTTAAAGTGCTCCCCATTGATTTTTCAGATAATGCTATTCTAATGGGATTAGATGTGAAGAAACTGCCTTGAAAAGCATTCCAATGGGAATACATACATGTGGCACAACAAACCATAGAATTTGGTCAAATGAGCACATTTCATGGAAACATTTTGGCTAGGAGGATGACAAAAGGCATAACGCAAAATCTCTCTCCATTGTAAAGGCATGGATGGATTAATGGAAAATTCCCCTATGAGCCCAATTGAATATCTACTAGAGAAAGAAAGTTCAAGGATTTATTTTGTAATATGAGGTTCATGATTGCATCCATTTTGCTGTTTGTCTGTTGCTGGAAATTCATTAAAATTTTCCCACAAAAGTGTAATAACATAGAAAAATGGAGAAATTAACCATATACATAGGTGCACACCTTGATTGGTTTTTATATAATGATAGTTTTTCTCCTTAATTTCCATTCATCCTCCCCCTTATGGACTGTATCATATTCTTTGAGTTTAGCTTGGATCAAATTATTTGTAGCCATGTTGTTTAAGGTGATGTCCTTATGAAGAATGAGATTCTGGAATGCAAAGCCATGGCCATATTGTTTAAGGCAATGTCCTTACTAAGGCAATGTACTCTCATCCATTGGTAATCAAGGAAGTAATTTGCAGTCCTCAACATTAATCTCTTTTACAATGTCAAAGGTGACAATCCTCCTCATGGGCATTAATCATTAAAAGACAAGTTCCCAAACCGTTAAGTATCCTACCGTGCAATATGTCATCTTTGAGTTTGGCAAAGTCAAACTTGATCACCAATACTGTGCTTGCAGGTCTTTGGAATGGGAAATTTTTCAGGTTAGCCTCTATGATCATTTTTTTCATGATATGTTTGAGGGGATACCTAGTGATATTGCTCACCAACACCATCTCCTACCTTGATTTATTCTCCCATGGGCCAAAATATGCTTTCTGTAAGACCAACTTTGTTTTCTACCTATTATTTTCATAGTGCCAAAATATCCACTTGCATGAAAAAATGCACACCATGTTCATAAATTACAAACCTGATGGATGATAAGGAAAAGGGGTTATCCTATATGCCATGAAACATCATATTCCATACTTATAATGCACCCCAAAGTGTCAAAATTGCATGCCAGGTGGAAAATTTGCATTCCTCACGTTAAAATTTGTGTTACAGCCTGACCTGATTGCACACAACCTCCTGCAGATGTACCTAAGGAGAAGCCATAAAATATAGTGCTATATTATTTCTCCTTGTGCATCTTCCTACACTTCCATAATTCTAATTTACACCTTCAAGTGAGGGTACTAAGTCTACCAAAATGATTTCACTGTCTTATGCTAAGTGCAAGTTGTCCTCAGTAACATGCATGTCCAGGGCTCAGTAAAGATCAAAATTACGATTTTCAATTTTTTGTGCAGTTCTTAGAAAATTATTGATCTTTTTACATCATTAGAGTTTCACTTCCAATCCAAGAAGCCACTACTATGCAAAAATATCGCGAAACTGCCAAATTACGCAACATGACAAATCAGGCTAGGGTGCCTTCAGAATTCTATATGTTAGAAGATACATGAGCACATATGGTGAAATATAAATCCAAAAGTCAATTCTTGAATTATATGGTCTGCTGAAGCAACTAAACACAAATAAAAGAGACAGCTCTAGATGGAATCAAAGGTCTAAGAATTAATTATCTTATTTTCAACCATGGCATTACCTTAACAACAAAGCGAGCCCAAATCTTGTCACTGCGAGCTTCCATGACTTCCTTTAAAATCATAAGCCCCAAGCCTTGAATGATGTCAGCTATTTTAAGGAAAAGCCCCCGCTCCTAATAAAGCATCTACAATATTGGTGAAAGCCAGCACAAGATAATGTTAAACCATGTCTCAAAATAACAAAAATAAGTTACTGAGAGCATATAAAAAACCTGTTAAACTAAGAATTTAATTGACCTCTATAAGAAATTTAATTTACCTCTATGGCTGACTTATGTGAAACTGAACTCTATATATATATATATATATATCAACTAACATATACAATTATATGTGTGTTTGCACTGTGTATGTCAACTAATATATTAAATCGGAATAATATAGTCTTTTATTAGATGCAATATATGTATTTATATTTTTTTAAATTATACATCTAAGCTATATAATAATAGAGATAAAGTATCCCATTAATATCCACTTAACACAAGTCTAACTTCTGCTAAGGCCCTTTGTTGATGAAGTGAAGCCAACTCTGGGAGGTCAAACAACTTCCCTCACACATGCACATAAGGGCTCTACACTTGTCGAGGTTTTAACTTGGGTTGTTTTCATGTTGCCCTCCCATCCCTCACACTAAACCACATCCCGTTGCAAGTATTAGGATGATGTTAATTTGTATTAATATGTTTTTTTATATAGTATAAATCTATCTCAGCTAGCTAATGTATGCTAAAGAATATCAATAACTGAAGCATATGTTGACAAGCATCAGTTTACTACGTAACACCATCATGACAAGCACCATTCAATGGAACTTCAACAAGAGTGGGGCAATGATCCACATGCATGGGAGGTGATGGGCAGACCAAATTCCACAATTAACTTTTATGTTTGATAGTGCTGACAGAGTTGAACATGTAATAAGACTCCAACTGCCAAACCTTGAAAAATTAAAATAAATGGAAAACATGAATGGTAATATAACAAAAAAAAAATTATTCATCCCTTGTCTTGGAAGGATTTTGTGTGATGTAGAGTATGCACAGAGAGCTTGGAATTGCTGCCGACAATGATTTTCTCCATCTTTTTTAAGAGAGGTTTGCACAGAGTAATGGATGCCAACATCCTGGAAACAAAAGTAAGTACAAACAGTTGAGGGTGGATGGGGTAAAAGATAAAATAGAACACCTTGCATTGCACTGGATTTTGTGCATCATCTTCCTGCACTTCATCAGAGTTGATCTCTACTCCTGTAGGAAAACTGCATCATGTGCATCAAATCTTCACAATGTTTAAATGTGCATTGATGTGGATGAGCTTGAGAATCAGATGTGGAAGGATCGCATCCGGCTTAGGCGCATTAAGGAGCAATGGAAGGGAAAATATCACAGTGACACAGCAAAACAGAGACAGTCACAAGAACAAGCCCAAAAGGAAAAATATGTCTCAAGCAGAGGATGGCATACTGAAGTACATGTTGAAAATGATGGAAGTTTGCAAAGCACAAGGTTTTGTATATGGCATCATTCCTGAAAAAGGGAAGCCTGTAAGTGGAGCCTCTAACAATATTAGAGAATGGTGGAAGGAGAAGGTCATATTTGATAGAAATGGCCTTGCTTCAATCATCAAATATCAAGCAGAACATGCAGCACCTAGAGAAAATGACTCAATGAGAGTAACATGGTTATGACTCCTACCCCTCATACTCTTTAGGAACTTTAGGTGCCACTTTGGGTTTTCTTCTTTCTGGCCTTATGCAACACTATGATCTACCTCAGCGGAGGTATCCTTTAGAAAAGGTTATTTCTCCTCCTTGGTGGCCACAATTAGGCTTGCCAAAAGGACAAGGGCCTCTGCCTTATAAAAATCATCATGATCTGAAAAAGGCTTGGAAGCTGGGGGTTCTTACTGCTGTTATCACATGTCACTTGATATAGCCAAAATTCGCAAACTTGTTAGGCAGTCAAAGTGCTTGCAGAAGAAGATGACAGCTAAATAATGTGCAACTTGGCTAGCAATTGTTAACCAAGAGGAAGCATTGGCTTGCCAGAAAAACCCTAATGCTTTTCCACCAACCAGTGCTGCAGTGACTACACATGCTAGGTCTTTGACATTAAGCAGTGGCAATGAGTATGATGTTGAAGGCTTTGAAGATGATCTAAACTCTATTTATACAAATACTTATGTGCAGGATTGCAAACCAAAAGACTTGGATATCTTAAGTTCCAAGGTACAGGAATGAAAACGACACGACTTTGACCATTTCAATGTAGGTATTTCAAATGAGGGAGTTTCAAATTTTCAGGTAGGAGATAATGGAGATTTTATCAGAAAAAAAAAAGTTACCGTAGGAAGCTCCATTGGAAGATCAAAAGGTCTATACATGTCCACATGAACAATGCCCATATCATGAGTGCCAACTTGAATTTTCATATCAAATATTAAGAAATTCCCATTAGTCTACTTGTGCATATAGAATAGATTTGCAAGGCATGGGATATCAGAGACCAGAACCTCAAGAGATTAAATCCTTATTTTTTATATCTACAGGGCAGCCTAACCAGCTACAGGTTCAAGGAAAGGTGGGTATTTTTCCATCTGAGAAGGAATGATAGATGACATCCAATGGTAATGTGAATCTTAATCATCTTGGCACTACAAGTTCATCAATTCCAACTGGTAATCAGCAGCCTACCAATGAATTACTTTCTTATATGATGGGTTGCATTAGAATAATACATCAACTCTAGGGAACCTTAAGATGATGAATTATCACAATCGGCTTGAAGTGAAAATACACCCTGCTTCACAGGGTGGGAAAATTTTCAAAATTACGCCTGATGATAACTTCTTTGGGCAAGGAGTCATTGCTGGAAACAATGATTACAATTTTGGTTCAAACATCCATCTGGTAATGAGAGAGGGATTAAACCTTGATCAAAGTAGGGTCTACGATCAACCTTTCATACATCATTACTAGGAAATGAATGGAGACATGAAATTTGTCTCTGCATATAACAATATTTCAATTGACTATGTAGTCCCAGAGACGGTTTATAAATATGATAATTCAATATGGTATTTTGGAGCATGACAAGAGTTATTATGAATATCTCATCATGGTACTTATGAAACTATATTCTACAAGGACTTCTAATCCTATTATAGTTCTCGGATCATAGCATTATAGGACCACTCTTACAAACAACTAGCTAGAGTCATTTTTATTACACAGAAAACTATAGAGGGAAATTGTCATCTGTATGGGCACTTTCATGTAGAGAAATAGCAGTTCAAGAAGATGACGATCCGTCATCTGTATGATTTTTGCATGATGATTTAGGTTTTTGTTGTGTATTAGGTTTGGAACTTGTGAAAGAATCCTTAATTTATTATGTATGTTACTATATAGTTGGTCACAAGTTTGTCTTCTATAGTCAGAGAATGTAGACACATGGAGGTGAATCAAATGGAATTGTGTTTGATCGTTTATTTATTCTATGTGCATGAATTTATTTCATTATGATATGACACTTGATTATCTGAATTGATGTGCTAGAAATTTTTTTTGGTTTGCTGAATCTAATTCTTTTGGAAAGCAGCCAAAGAAAACCAAAAAATTTTCTCTCCTTTTGGGCTGTGGAGGCTAAGGGAGATTTAATTCTAGCTCAATTGTCTAGTGCCTCCCTTTAATCAACATGTTTATTGGAGGACCCTTAATACTCTTCTAAAGCTTATTCAAAGGAGCTAATATAATTTATATGTAGGTAAAATTTATAATTGTTAGTACCGGTGTCATATAAAAATGTATTCAAATTATAATATAGGAATTGACCTTGTACATTGATAAAGTTTCTTAATGGTGACGTTAAATTTTTATAATTGACTTTTCTAGCTACTTTCACTATCTATTCAACAATAGGGTCTGTAATGTAATGTCTTTTAAATTTATTGGTTGCTTTCCCTGTCTGTTAAACAATAGGGTCTTTACTAATGAACACACATAAAATAGCACCAGCACAAGATGATACTCCAATGTTTCCAAAGGATGCATACTTCTGTATCTGTATCTGATATTCCTGATAGTGTTTACAACCATAAGAAGAGCTTTTGATTATTTGTTAGAATCTGCTAGCATATTTTGACATTTATGCAGATATTTGGCTCAGATTCACACACCATATACACATTGGTGAGAGCAGACATAATCAACCCTCGATCCACCAAAGCGCCACTTTTGTCATCCCATATTGATGGCCATCATCTATCCCTAAGGTTGCAGAAAAGACAAATGAGAAACATTGTACTCATTTCCGGGGAAAAAAGACTTCACAGTCTGCCCGCTAACATCAGTGAAATTTACTGGAACCACAATATCTAAACAAAAAGAGTTAATAGTAGCAGTGGTCAAATGAACTGGAGAAGTAAAAGAAGCTGGTTTTCTTCTGTGATTCTTGCAAGAAAGTAGTTTAGCAATTTGCAACTGAGTATTCATGATAATCTCAGTCTGTCTAAGATTTAATTCTTCTCGCTTTTCCTTAGATTCAACACGCAACCTTTTAGCATATTTATAAATATCCATCTTTGTGTGTTGCAGCTTTAATATGGATTCTACAAATGATTTAATACTTGAAGAAACAAAATCACGACTCCTATTTCCAAATTTTCCCTTATTTGGACAAGTTTCTTTTCCTCTAAGGTTGGGTCGAAGACAATGATTAGGGATATGGCTAGCTACAAGTCTGCATCCTGGGGCACTGGCATCACTTTCAAGAAGTATACTAGGAAAATTATCATTTGTTTGCAATAACTGGTTTGAGAAGTCCTTCTCAAGCTAGCAGAAAAACATGCTAGCAGATAGATACAGGTCATCAATCCATTCAGTGGTGTAATTGGAAACATCAATGCAGCTCCAGTTACTCCAACATCAATCAAATTGCATCTGCATCCGCCGAATCTACATAGATATCGATCACTCAACAAGTACAGGGTTTAATATTAAATCCATTGTACATTCCTATTTCCCTGAATTGTATCCTATCATGGTATTCTTGGGCCAGCCCTAGATCTTTCCTTTAGCTTAAAGCAGTGATGGAATTGGAACTTCAATGGCAGGTCAAACATCAAAGCAACTCCGGTTACTCTAGCATCAATAGTATCACATCCTCCAGAATTGCAGAGCCGTCGATAACCCCCTCTACTGGACACACATTTTCAGAGTCTAGGAAGGCAGCATGTGTGATCAAATTCTCTCAGCTTCAGTGTTTCTTAAGGCCTATGAAAGGAAAGGGAAGGGAGCCACAGAAGTGGGGAGCGGAGTAAAAGGAGCAGCGGCCTGCGAAATAGATTTGGGTTTTCTCTTCAACTATAAGGTTTGATTCTTGGTCACTCATATCTTTCGCCAATGCTTCTTTATCTCTCGAAACAGTGAATAATCGATGTAGCAGAGCAAGTCTTTAGTTTGACTCTACAGAGATCTGTCCACCATCTTCCACTCATTCACGCGATTGGATATTGTCTGCCGGCTGCCGCTCATTCACACATGGAATCTTGCTGTGAAAGCGCATGGACGAGAGTTGTGGGTTTGCAGGTAAAGTGTTTGTCATAACTCCTCAGCGAGTACAGATTATCAGGTCTGCTTTGGGCCCTGGCCCGTGTTGTTGGCCCTAGTACGTCTCTCTGGTTTGTTTTCTCCTCGACGATGAGAGATTCTTCAAGAGCTCTTGTGGAAGTGCAAGGATCAGTTTTCATCAGTGTTATTCCACTTTCAAGATGCAGATCTTCGTTAATGATGTCAACACCATGACGCTTGGATCCCCGAGCACCTAACCACAGCAATAGGATCAACTGCAGGTGACTACGCCATCACGACCTCATATCAAAATAGACATATGTGTCGAAGACTTCTTTCAAATCTTGTCGGAACCGTCACCTTTGCCCAATTATGGATTTCGATGCGAAAACAGGGCTTTTCAAGAACTATTTAGAAGATTGGAAACCCTTGAATCCTCTAACCAGGCACTAAAAAGAGAGGTCGATGAACTCAAGAACAGAGTAGTTGTAATGGAAGGTGATAATGGTTCACTGAAGTAGTTGTTGATGGACAACAAGGAGCAAGCAATTCACCACCACCCCTCTAATGACACTCTACACGCTAAACTTCTCAATCTGAAAAACAAATAGGAGGATATCAAAGCTCAGCAAGAGGCCTTTAAACAAGAAACAGAAACACACATCAACTCATGGGCACAGGTTGCTAGAGGAAGGGATACCCCCCTTGCTCCCCCTTTAGCCGCAGTTGAGGAGGTGGTACAATCTAAACTCATGGAAGAATGCACTAGACAAGCGCAAGGATTGATCCTCAAAGTGAGAGGGCTTCCTTTGCCTCTCACATCCTCAAACCCCATGGTGGTTGGGACCTTGCTCCTCAATGAAAAACTAGATCTCCAGGATGTGACCCTTGATAGGGCTTGGCTTGGGTACGATTCCGCTCTCTTTCTCTGGTTCAGGTCGACAGCTGATCGCCTTCGAGCTCTTAGAGCTAAGTGAAAACTATTCTCACTTCCTAGTAAGATCTTCCTTGATGAAGATCTCACTAAAACACAGGTTGTTGAGCTCAAACGCTCGAGGGAGTTGGTTAAAGCAACACACCAGGCAGGGAAATGGGCAGTTATCAGGAACCTCAAAGCAGTGATTCGAGACACTTTTATACCTGGGTGGAAGCCCCGTTTCGGGTCCTCCAAATGATAGGCTCGTTAGGAGAGGAAACAAGGGGCATCCATTCCCGTTAGTTGTTGGAATGGGAATGTGTCGTTTTGGGCATCGCCAGGTCTATTATATGATTCTCTTCGATTGTCGGGTATTTTATTCATCATCGAGACACATTTGAGCCCTATTCGACCTCTCCCAGACATTACAGGTTACCATAATTTCTCAGCTTGTAGGTAGCAGACGAGGAGTTTCGATGGTATCAGAGATTCTGGGGGAGTTTCTTGCTTCATCAAAGATTCCTTTTAGAGCAGGATTTCTTTGGTGGTTGCGGATGAGTTTATGAGGTTTATTTGGGTTCACGTTCGAGGGGTCTCTCCTCTCCCCAGGGACACTTACATTGTTTTTTGTTACTTCCCTCCTGCTTCTTCATCATATGCCATTCATAATGGGACTGGCGAGGACCGCTTTGTCAATTTGTATGTCAGCATAGCCCAGTATTCAGCATTTGGGGAGGTTATTCTTCTAGGTGACTTCAACTCCTGCACTAGAGCCCTCCAGATCCCTCTTCACAATTGGTTTGGGGATGTTTATTGCATCCAGGAGATCGATCTAGAGTCAGTGGGATTTCACAGGATTTCTGATGATGCATTGGGGCCCCTTACCGCCTATGGTCGAAATATTTTACACTTGGGCGAATCTCAGGAGTTGTTGATTCTTAATGGCCTCCTGCATTTTCCAAACTCCCGTTTTTTCACATGTCGACCTCATGGTGGAGGAGAAAGCGTTGTTGATTATGTCCTCTCTAGCCAGAACCTCCTCACCTTCATTCATCACTTTTTTGTTTCCCCCATCCCCTTAGCTGACCATGCTCTTCTTTCTTTCTCTCTTCGTGCTGACAACCCCACCTCCCCCCAAGGGCTCACCACGTACTAATTTTCGTTTTGATGAGGATGACCCAGACATCTTCTCTTCCCACCTTCACCAGATGCTCCCCTCCATGGAAAAATTATCACTATTTGACTCTGCATCGACCAAGTACAATTGTCTCTCATCCATCATTTTGGATGTTGCCCTTAAGTCCTACCCCCACTCTCGTCGTCCCACTTCCACCTCTCATAAACCCTATTTCCATATGAATCGATGGTATGATGAGGAATGCAAAGCTCTCCACTGCCAACTTCGACATGCATTCGTCCATACTCACCCCTCCTACCCCAATATCAAAGCCTCATATCGTCGCCTCCTCCATTGCAAGAAACATCTCTTTGTCTCCCAGAGAAGACGTGACTTGTGTACCTCTCCTTCTCACTCCCCTAAAAACTTCTGGCGTACTGTCCTCCCCCGCCACTCTCCCCTCCCCTCCGACCTTAACCCCCAGCCCATGTTCTCCCATGTGTACACCCTCTATGACATCCCAGGGCAACCCCAGATTCAGGTGACCTCTCCGCCCTCTTCAGGTTTCGTATTCTATGATAGTGACATCAGAGAGGCCATTTGGGTGATGAACAGCAACAAAGCAGCAAATGAGGATGGTTTCCAAGCAGAGTTCCTTAAACATGGTCTTCGTGCTTTGGCTCCCTACTTGGTTGATCTCTTCAACCATGTGGTCTATACGGGTTTCCCAGCAACATGCTCTCAGCACATCATTCACCCAATACACAAATCGAGGCCCAACTCAGATCCCAACAATTATAGGACTATCATGGTAGGCCACACATTCTCCAAACTATATGCTACATCCCTCCACCTCCAAATCTCCAAGGATCTTGAGCGGAAACAACTTAGAGCTAGACAACAAGTTGGATTTCGACCTAAGCACCAGACTATTGACCACATCCTTACACTTAGGGCCATCATTGAGGAGGCACAACATCGCTCTTCGAAAGTCTATTGTTGTGTTGTAGACTTTCGAAAAGCTTTTGAATGGGTGTCTAGAGAAGCATTATTCCAGAGACTCAGAGATATTGGCATCTCAGAGACCCTCTTGTCAACCATCATGCACTTATATGAGTCGGTCCTTGGTCGTCTACGCATAGTACATGGGATATCATATTTTATCCGGAGCACTATTGGAGTAAAACAAGGTTGTCCCTTGTCCCCCACACTATTTGGGATCTATATTGACGAGCTGGAGTCCTTCTTGAGTGAACACATCCAGGGCGGTGATGGTTGCCTTCTACATCATGTCTTGATTTCTATCTTGTTGTTTGCAGATGATGTGGTCCTTCTAGCCCCATCCCCTGATGGATTGCAGAGGCAGTTGGATGCCCTGACCCTTTTCAGTGATCTTCGACAGTTGATGGTTAACCTAGGCAAAACCAAGGATATTATCTTCAACACGTCAAAGAAGTTCCTCTGTGACCTCCATTTCTTTTTCAGAGGAGAGGAGATTGAGATCACCAGCTCATAAACCTATCTGGAGGTACTATTCATAGGACCTCGCTTTAGCTTGCGGCCTGCACTCCAGCCTCGAATCAACAAGGGCTATGGATCCTTGGCCCTTCTCTAGAGACAATGTTTTCGGAATCATTTTTAGGACATATCAGCCAAGATGTCACTGATGGACAGTCTTGTTTGACCCACAGTTCTATATGGTTCGGAGGTTTGGGGTCCTAGCTTACTAGAGTTTGATTGGCCTACTGCAGAGAGAGTGTAGATCACCCTTCTTCGTCACATCATTCAGTGTAAGCAAACAGTGCCTCAGCCCATCATTCTTGCAGAGTTTGGAGCTCACCCCTTTTGCCTTGAGACAGTGTTTGGTATCATCTCTCTTCTTCACCATGTTTGAGGTTTTGCGGATACAGCGAAGGGGTGGGATCGATATCCATACTTGGCCTACCTTTCATCAGATTCCATTCCAGTAGCGAGTCCTTTGGCTCAATCCTAATGTTGGTATGTTGGAGTCTCAGATCTCCCTGCTTCAGTTGGTATCAAGATAAACCAACTCCCTCCATTCAAGTATTCTTTGTGTGCACCAGGCCACCTCCTACCAACCAAACAAGAGATGAATAAAATCATCTGAGAGGATATTTACAGGAAATATGTACAGGTTATTTGGATAAACCCTTAGGATGGGTTACGTCCGAAGATGGCTTTCTATATTGAGCACTTCATGATGTTGAGAGATGGACTCATTATTCGACCCCATTACACGCTTCACCATTAGATGCACGCACTTTGGATTCCCTTGGGTCTCATCAAAGTAGGTTCTCATAAACTTCAGATTGAGGTTGACCATCAAATTGCACGGTTAGACATGATTTTCCGGTTGTGTCGCCTCCTAGAGACTAAGTCAGAGGATCACTTCATCTTTCGCTGCCCCATCTACTATGATTCGTGGGAGATTCTATTGCTTGTTCAGAGGGATACAGACCTTATCTAGATTCTTTCAATACACAAACCAGAGATTTCTAGCCTTGTACATACAAGAGGCCACGAGACTTCACACACAAATTCTCCAGCCTCCTAGAGCAGATCCCATACAACTGATTACGTCATTTTTTCTCTCGTCAGGAAGAGGCACGAAGCAACAAGTTAATAACATTGTTTCCTCAGACTCTAGATCAGTGCGGGCTAGAGGGGCCATCCCCCTAGCACAAGGACCCCTGAGTCATTACCGAACCAGATCTCGTACTATCATGCAGTTGAGATCGCCCAGTCATCAGCGACATATCACTTCTTCTCAGCAGCGACGTTATAGAGGCTCAAAATCCTCCCCTAGCCTTCCCTCGAGACAACACTCCATCTTGAGTTTTTTGCATTCGACCTCAGGTATTAGGAGAGATATTTAGTGGACCATTATCTTGTGCCCTTTGCACTTGGAGTCCAGGACTTTCTTCATTTTGGTTTTCAGGCATTATGTATTTCTTGCTTTATTTCTTATTTCTTGCTCTTTATATAGGAGACTTTTTGGTACTCCTCCTTGTATCGACATCATTGTACTCTGCAGTCCAATTGACCTACTTTTGTGGTCATTCGTTGGACATTAATATATTTATCTTATCTTATCTACTTGTACTTAATATTGGTTGATTTACTTCATTCTTTCATAAATGAGAAAGATTTTAGTACTTCTTAGTTGTTGTTGCTATTTTGTATCCCTATATATTCTTCCCATCATTCAGGGACAATGAATTTACAGTCTTCTGTTTGTTGGTAGGGAAGAATTCTATTTATTATTATATTTTGTTTAGATTGTTTTTCATTTTTATGTTTTTTTTAGATTATTTTAGAAGTTTACTCGCTTTCTGTTCTTTTCTAATTCTATACCAAATACTGTTTAGTTCTCAAATTATTCAACATAGGTATGGGTTTCAAACCTGTTATTTCCCATGACCTTGTATATAACTCAAATAGAGTTGGCTTGAAAGCTCCCTTAACTATCCCAATCTTCAATTATAAGCTAGATGGAAGTCTCAGTAAAGGAGTTGGATTGTCTCTTGAATCTTCTTGTTGAGAAGAAGCATAAGATGGAACAAGAGGATTAATATGGAGATACTCCTGGGCTTCTTGCAACAATCGAGGTAGCGGAAGCATGCAATGTTGAATGAAGTACAAGTTGATCTCCATTATATAAAGGATCACGTATTAGCAAACAAAGACTGGAATTGTCTAGAGCTAAAGAACGATATTATAGGAAACTACATATGCTTTTAGATGAGCCAATAGACACTACATTAGGTCATGCTGCAATTGATGATGGAACTTATGTTCGCACGGCTTTTGTACGTGGTGGCCAAGGTGATGCTATGCCAGGAAAATTTCAACAGAAAAAAGGTTGAAATCAAAGCACAAGCTAGATCTTAAGGGATGCAAAAGAGAGCTAATTTTTTTCATTTTTATTCCCAGGTTTTGCCTACTTTGTTAACACTAAAAATGCAAGGAAAAGAAGAGTCAGTGCAGAGTTTGATGATTTACAAGAGTGTTTGCAAAAAAGGCAACGCTGCAATTACGAAAACAATGTGATCACGGTTTGTGAAAAGAAAGGAATGGGAATAGTATTAGTAAAGAAGGCTATCATGGAGGCCTCAAGGAATTTCAATCTATTATCACAACATATACAACCATTTGCGACCTAGTTTCCATTAAATCCAAATTTTTCTTGAATATAAAATCTCAAATGAGTCAAATGTCATGTAAATGTCGTCGGGTTTTTAAGCAAGTGAATAAAGAAAGAGGCAGTCTCACGTTAGAAATTTCTTCAGTACCCATGAGGGTTTCAATAGCTCGAGAAATGGAAGAAGGATAACGCAGGGAATTTACAACAACATATGTGGCATCTGGTATCACTTCCGACATGCTTTCGACCTCAATTACTCCCATCTCTGCACCATTCACAAACCATTGTGATCCTTAGAACCCCACATAAACCCTTTTCAAACCCTCTTCAAGAAAGAATGGCCTTGGATTTAGCTTGCAGTTCGCTCTTTTTGAAATTACTTTTACTTGCATGGCCTCTAGAATTCCCACGTTTTGCATATGACTATCAAACATCCACAAAATAGCACTTAAATCGATGTTAGGGTGCTTTTTTGGGGATCAAGTCTAGTGAGGTTTCAGACCTCCTACTGACTTTAGGTCAGATAAAACAACTTTGGGTTGGTATGTGACTCTTTGAGTCCATCTGAGGTTTCGGACCTCCAACTGACTTCGGGTCAGGTAAACCAGCTTCGGGTTGGTTTGAGACTCTTTGTGAGTCCTATAGATATTTTGGACCTCTGGGTTGAATCTTTCATCTAGGAATGATGTCTTTGTGACTGACCCACTTTTGTTCTGAAATAAAGAGGCCATCAAAGCAAGTTACGGTGGGATGACACACGATGTTTGATTGCACAGTTGGATGGATTTCTCCCTAGTTGAGAGGGAGTGTTAAAAATGGACAACTAGATCTAAAATCCATGTTGTGATGCTCAGATGAAGACACCAATATTTTTATTGGGTTCCTCTTTCGGAGAGGTGCAAGATTGATATAAAGATCATCTTGATCCGATGAGCAGAACATTTATTTTGAATTTATTTTTAATACTTTCAAAATATGTGCAGGTCGGCCTTAAGGTTTTACACCCCCAGAAAATGTGTCACACACCCTTAGTGATTGGTATAAATAGAGTCAATATTGGAGGATATTTCACTCATCTCATCCTCACACATTATCTCTCCTCTTCTGATTGGTTTGAGCTCCTTGGAGGCAGTTTTCAGTTCACATGTGGGAAAGAAGGACGAAGAGCATTCTGATGTTGTTGCTGCTAGTGTTGTTGTTGTTGCTGTTGTTGCTGCTATTGTTTTTAGACATGGAGACTTTGTTGGTTGAAGCATCCTGTTGACTGCCGTAACGCACCAACACATATATTTATTTCTGGTTTGTCTTCTTTTGATCTACTGGTATGTTCTATCAGCACTTTACTCGATTGTGTGATTGTTGTAGTGAAAGTAAAATTGCATCAAGCATAGAACATCTACATAGATTTACAAGTTCAAATATGAAGATGGCTTGAAGTCCTGAAGGAAGAAGTTGATCTACTGAAGACGAATTCGTGAAATTCTCTCTGTGTTGATGATATATTTCTCACAAAGGATGAGAACCTCTTTAGTGTAAGAGGGAGTTGATTGAAAGTGTTACATGAACCTGATAAAATACTTGATGAGAATGCGGCATGATGGATTGTGAGCCCATGGCTACTTCCTTGATGAAGAAAAAGTTGCAAGAATATGTTGTTGAGCAAAGAAATAGCATTGATAGGTTGTTGGTGTTCGCTTTTGTTCAAAGCTTTGGCTAAAGCTGGACGAATAGCTAGATGTTACTAATAAAAGAAGTATTGAAATCCACCATGGCTACCTTTCTTCTTTTGAGTAGGTTGAAGATTATGTAAGAAGCCTAGAATGGCTAAGGATCCCTTTGAGAGGGAGCATTGGTTTGATAGCATCATCGGGTTACCGTAAGACCTATGTGGTCAGGGAATTTGGTTCTGAGGCTTGCAATCATGAGGTACAAATTTCATCTCTCCTTGAGAGGATATTGACGGTGTACAAATTTCATCTCTCCCTAAGAATAGATTAATGGTGTACAAATTTCATCTCTCCCTAAGAGGAGATTGATGGTGTACTATTTTCATATCTCTTCAGAGGAGATTGATGGTGCACTATGTTAATCTCTCCTGAGAGGAGATTGATGGTGCATTGTTTTCATCTCTTCTGAGAGTAGATTGATGGTGTATTATTTTTTTTTCATCTTTCCTCTTGTGATCCCTATGGTGTATGGTGTAATGGTGTAATGGAGATGGTGCATCGAGAGCTCCTCATCTACTACCTTTATATGCTCCAGACATAGTGGTTCTATTGGAAATATTATATCAGACATTTGCTCATCGAGTGACAGGTACTCTTAAGAGGGAAAAGTGGTCCATATGGCCTAAGTTTCCTATTAGGATCAGATACTATGTATTTGATCGCGCCAGCCAAGCCATGAAAGAGGCCGGTGAAATTGAATCATATAATTTTGGAGAGATAAGATTCAGGAAACATGATCCTGAATCTTTTGTTATTATTCATTGTGTTGCTGTCAACCAGATGTGGTCTTATACCCATGAGAGGGATACTAATGAGGAAATATTCAAGAGACTTATTTATCCATTGAGGTTAAATCAAATCTAAATCAAGGACCTCAGAAGAAGGCCGAATAGACCCATGCTTCACCTATTTTCAACCTCCAAGAAGAAGTTGAAAAGCTCCAGAGGGTGTTGGAACAGGTGAAGGAGATGAAGGAAGCATTGGAGAAAGAAGCAGACAGAATCAAGAGGAGGATTGAAGAAGAGCAAGCAGTGAAGGAGGCAGAAGAACCGAGAAGGAAAGAAAAACAAGATGACCTGGTGAAATAATTGGCTTTGGAAAATGAACAAAGAATCAAGCAGCAGGAAAAACAAAGGAAAAGAGATGAAGAGCTTTGGAGGAAAATAGATGAGGAACTCCAAAAGAAGAAGGAATAAGCTATGTGGAAAGATAAAAGGATTTAACACCTTGGCATTCCATCATCTCCGAAGATAAACCCCACTCCTCAGTCTCCAGTTGAACCATGTAAGATTGAAGAAATGGAGAAGGAGCAATTTTTCCCCATGACCATGGCTGACCCAGTAGTAGTATTGAAAACATTCAATTATGAATACAAGAAGAACAAAGTCAGCAGGAGAGTTTCCAAAATGATAAGGTTGGGGGAGCAATTGTCACTGAGGAGGTTCTCATTCATGAAACAACAGTTGATTCAGAGATGATTGTAGTTGCCAATATTACCATGGCCCAAGCAACAGGTGATAATGTTGCCATGCTGAAGAGAAAGGTCTATGTTTCTCAGTTGGAACTCAGTGCTGCTAAGCAAAGAATTATAGAGCTAGAATTCCAGCAGCAAGGTGAAATAGACTCAGTTAAAGAGTTCAAAGGGAAATCACTTGAGATCCAAGAGGAACTGAGTACGGTTCAGAAATAATTCTACAGGAGCATTCAGGGCATCAAAGATAAAACTCCTAAGTTTGATGATTATATAAAGAGGATGGTGCCTGTCAAGGAAGAATTGGAGAATATTATAAATATGCTAGATGACATCATTCAATGGCAAATACAATATCCTGATGAGGGGGTAGACATTCCTCAGCTCCATGACTTGGAGAAAATAATCTGTTTTTCTAAAGCTTGTAAATGTCTCGACAGGGCTAGAGCCTTAGAGGAAAAGGCTGAGGAAGCTTTCAAAATTTGCTTCAAGTTTGGAGGAGAGGTTGATACAGTCTTAAATAACTTCAAGTTTACGATGTTACAGTCAACCTTTGGTCCTATACCTGTGGAGCAGTGCATAGGATTAAAGGAGAGAGTGATAGACAGCTACAAGCAGGAGATCTAGGCATTAAAAGTTATCACCAGGGACAACACAATTTATATGAAGATTTGCAGAATACAATGCTAATCCAAATTAAAAGGAAGGTGTCTCTGTTTCTAACAAGGATTGCATAGGTACGAGGCTATGGTAGTAAGTGAAGAATGTTGAGTAGTTAATCTAGGACATGGGTTAATCTAACAAATTTTTTTCCCTTTATCTCATATAATTTTATAAAAAAATTGGCCAGATGAGAAGTTTCTATTTCACTCAAAGCCTAAAAGATATTAAATTTTTGGCACTATGTTCAAATGGGTCTAAAATTCATAAGGTCACAACTCCACTAACATTTACAAGCAACCTCATAACATAAATAAGAAAAGAGAGACAGAATCAAAGAAAACCATCATATACATACTTAAGTGTCTTGTCCTAGCTTCCAGTTGCAAGAAAGTTCATTGCTAGAATCCATGCAATTTCCTTAATAGGTGCATCATGCATAGTCACAGTCACTGGCTGGCCCCTAGTCAGCAATGGCCACATTTTAGCTTGTTTATCATAGCCAACAGAGAAAATAGCAGTGACATCATCATTCCATGTCGAGCTTCCATGTCGAGCAGAGAACCATACGTAATACAACCCTGTTTCCTACAAGCATATTACAACTTCTACATAAAATTCACAAGAAAAAAGAACAGGTACTAGAATTCCAACCACAATCTGAAGCACCTCACCGGTGGGTCATGTGACATTACTTCTTGTAGGATGCCAAATCTAGTTTGAAGGACCTTCCAACATGGCAATATACATTCAAAAATATAACAGAATATCAAAACAAAACACCAGTCAAAATCATTACAATAATATCACTATCCCCAAAATCTCAGATGAACGAGTCCGCATTTCAGTAAATGGAGATAGTTGAGAACATGATGAAGTGCAAAAGAATGCCTAAATTTGCACTTACGACGGCCTAAAATCGGTCCTTTTTGCCTGTTTAAAGGTCCCCGAAAATTATCACTGCACAAAATATCTGAAAGCTTTGTTTTCGCAAAAATGTTTAACGGCCAAAACTGCTGAACCCTCAAATCTCTAGTAACCCTGTGCTCGTGCCTTAGCTTTCCCTCCAATTGATAAGCCACCAAATTTCAAATGTTATAATTTTTTGACATATGTTTTGTCATATTAAAAATAAATAAGACAAGTTGTAAAATTTTATTACTTAAAATTTTTAGAGCATTACTCTTTATTTTTTAAACATATTTTTTTTCTCATTAAAAAATATATCTATCGAGGTTAATCTAGGGTAAATAGAGCTAATATTTATAATATAGTAGTAATAATATATTTTTAAGATCTTAGTGAGATCTTATTGTGATCTCATTGTTTGTAGGATTTTTATTGTGATCTCATTGTTTGTAGGACAAAGGACTTGAGTTCGCTAAACTCTACAAAGGTGTACATACTCTACCCCTTTAGATTTGAAGTTGTGACATATTATGCCAAATCACATGTTCTTAGCCATTGTAAAGATATAAAAAAGTTGAATATTCAAATATTATGACCCATGGTCATCCAAAGGTAGAAGCTTCTACTAAAATAAGAATCCATAGGTAGACCTGAGGTTTGAAGGGCATTTTATTATGAAAAAACATAAATGCAAACATAGAAAAGACATTGCAAAGAGTACAATAGTATAAGAAAATACAAATTCTATTAATGGATGAAATAGAAAATAACAATAAATTGCAAAGTGATACAAACTAAGAGGAATGGAGGTAGCTTCTTTATGAAGAGAGATGTGTCAAATACTCTTAATCACAAGAAAACATTACAAGATGTTAAAACTACCTTTGAACATAAAGTATGATGTCCTAAGATCCAAAAACTATAAAATCCAAAACCCTAGCCCTAGGAAATGGCATGCCAAAAATAACGTGAGCCTAAAGAGGCTAATCGATATATCAACTTCCTGGGGCTACAATGTTTGCATGAAAACTCCATTTAGGAAATTTCTTGGACCAATACAATCCATACTATGTGTCTTTAGCCTATGACAAATGCCAAAAATGCAAGGGAAATTCCCAAAAAAGGCACTAGAAGTTTGAGACCTAAAACAATATAATATAACTACCAAGACGTGGAATAATGTTGAATCAATGTAACAAGTGGGTGGTCACTAGTATTCTATTGAATAAATTTTCCCCCCTTATGAATAAGTGGTCCATTTTGTGTCAAGTTCCTTCGTCGAGTGGGGATCCAGAGGTTTTTATGTCATTCCCTAGGGTTAACCAAAATTTGTAATCCTAAATATAGTTCTTTCAAATGGACTAATTGTGTTCCCCAAACAGAGATTTTATGCAAAAGTTGCACCATTAGGAAGTTGATTCTAGGGTTACGGTTTTAAACCTCTGGGGTTCTTTCTTTTATGTTAAAACATATGATGAAACTAACATAAACAATGAACAAAATATGCATTCATGACCTACAAGCATCTTTATCACAACATGTTTGTAAAACTGAACAACCTGTATCAGGAAATCTTGAACAAGATTAGAGCTTAGAAACAAAGCATGAAGAATGAGGAACCATGTTTTCGTCTTCAGGGAAAATGTAGATGCGGACAGGGAGGGAACCCTTGCTCTCTCTGGCGGGAAAAGGTAAATGTTAGTGTTGGATTTTTGTTAAAGCAATCTTAGCCTTTGCCTCTCATTCTATGGAAGGGACTCTGCTATTTCAAGTGTATAATTTTATTAATATTGTATCGCCATATTTTATGGAAAGTTATTTGAAAAAGGTCATTTTTTAGTAATCATTTTTATTGTATTCTATAATCAAAATAGAGTGAGAGATAATTCATTAATTTTAGTTAAGTAAAATTAAATTATTTGAAATGATTCATTCGCGGGCCATTAAGGGGTGGACTTTCACTATTGCAAGATATTTTTTTTATTGCTTAGTTAACTTATTTCCTTGTGTATAAGGAAAACAAGCTTCTAGTCAATCAGAAACAATTCTAAATCTTATTATATGACCAAATTCAATTCTTTATTGCTAAAACATGTTCTCGATGAGGTTTCAATATGGAATGCTTAATGTCAATTCAATTTATCTATTTTAAAGACAACCCACACTATCACTCTTTAATGCCAAAACATGTATTCAATGAGGTTTCAATATGGTTATGCTTAATGTCAATTCAATTTATCTATTTTAAAGACAACCCACGCTATCCAAATTTAAATGGAGCTCAAGGTATAAGTTTTTATAAATAGAAAAAAAAATATTCATTTCAATTTCATATATATGAAGCGTTAGAAATGGACAAATCTGAAGAGAAAAAGCTGGTGATGTATATGTAGTTGCTCAACCTGGGCTGTATGGAAAATCTTGGCAGAGAGTGTTTAACTTTCCGTGTCTTCAGGAAAGTAGGCTGTTTGGTCACAGAATAAGATCACTACATGTCGGTGATGGTTCTGTAGTAAGTTCTCAGCCTTATCTTCAGAATGGCTAACAGATAGGATCATGTTTGAATACAAGACATAATTTGATGAATTTGGAGATTTAGAGTTAAAGAAAAAATTGTGGTGATGTTTGGATGGGTGCTAATTTGTAGGGTTTTGCATTTTTATAATTTTCTTTGTTGTGCTTTCTACCATGCTACCTAGTTGCTTTCCTGTTGCCCTAGCATTTTAACTTTTTCGATGTCTATCTCTCTATTGTTTCTTTCCCCATTTGAAATGTCATCCTTATTTGGTAGGTTTTTTCTTCAATATAGTGTGAATATTTTTCCATCACATAGCTTCTGTGGGGTTTGTCTACGCAAATAGCTTGTAAGGCCCATTCACCAGGGTATTTGATGAAATGATCTTGGTCATATGATCTTCGTTTGACGCACATGATACCTTGTTAGAAATATCTCTCCGAGGACTACAATTTCTAATGGGATTTCTATGAAATCACCAAACCTTTCGTGCCCAAAAAACGTTGTTTGGGGCCTCAAAACAGCTCCAGAAGTTCAGGACCAGAAAAACTGACAAAAATAGTAAATTGTGCTATAATTAAGGAAACTGAAAAACTGAAAGAGACAATGGTGAGGGCCCAAGTGGAATAGGCGGGTGGCCACAAATATCCACCTCGATCACCTTAAATTGAATTTCTTGAGCTAACTCAATCATCATGACTTAGTTAACTGACACAAGTTGTTATGAGACGAAATTACAATTTATTGTCTAATTTATTTAAGGGAAAAATAAATTAGACGCCTCACATTCCTCACTCCTGGTACATCAAAATTCCTCACCAGTGTTGGTGCATATTTTTTTTTTCCTTTCTAGTTGCCAATTTCATTGTTTCTTGTTGCAAATTTTAACACTCCCTCTCAAAAAGAAAGGAATTCAATCTATCCCCATCCAGTACCTTTGGAACGTTCTGCATGCTACACTTCTCTAGTGTTGTTTTCACCTACAAATCCTAAAACTGAATAGCCTCTGAACAACTGAATCAGTATAATGCATCTATCATCAGAGTTTTCTGACTGCTACTAGCTACTGCACCTGTCTAGTACTGGATTCTCTGCGCTACTGCTCACATATGCATTCGTGCCCTTTGAATTGTTGCTAACTCTGATTTGTGCTCCAGTATTTGACATCTGTCACTCTGATTTCTGTCTTGCTGACATCTGACTACATCAATCTAACTGATCCTTCCTACTACTGTTGTACTGTGGGCTCCTCGTAGCCAGCTAGGGTTCGATCCATGAGACACGCCATCTCAATGGACCTTGCCCAAATTTCTTATCTTGGGATTATGTCTACACATCACCCCACCTTACACCTCGAGGTATGGCTTCTCCCTCTTCCCATCTGGCTCGAAATTTCCCCCTCATGGAGGTCTTTGCTTGAGTGGACGCTTCCACTTAGTCTCCTTTCTACTTCTCCAATTGTGGCAACTACTCCACAACCTTCTGAGACTGCTTCTCATGAGGATGCATGTTGAGAGGTAATTTATGCTCCCTCTAAACCACCATGTCTCTAACTTCTGCCTTTCTCCTCAAAGCTTTGCATGCATATGTTACCTCAAGTGCATATAGGTTCTGGACTCGCGCACAGTGTAATTGTCCCGATGTTACAAAAAGTTTCAAAAAAAGAGTTGATTTTAAATTGATGATATCTCCCTCATCTGAGCTCCGATTCGACCGATTATTTTTTATTTTTTATTTTTGGGTAGATTTTAGCAAGGAATCCAAATATTCTATTGTTTTTTGAAAATTTTACACCAAAATCTTCAGATATTCTCTGCAAACTCGTCGCCCAAAAAATTCCTTCTCTGATACCATGTAGAAAATCTAACCAACGAGATTCTATCTGATCTTGTAATCTACTAAAACAAGATAATGAATCCTTCCTACAATTTGCGGAAACAAAAAACGATCGCACAATCACATATAAGTAAGAGAAATAAATTATCAATCGCACAACAACATGATGTATTTGGGGAAAGCAACTGCTCAAAACCCCTCTATCTCTATTGTGTATTAAGTTAAGGAATCATGAAACAATACAATGCTTAATCTCTCATGAGATTCTCCAGCACTCTGTCAATTGGCTCTCGTTGATCTAGGAAAACTCAGTCTAGTACTTAGCCAATTATCATCCTTACTTTAGCCTACCTTTCTCATGCAATTCCTAGGGAATTAACTCCTTATTAATTAGGAAAATCAGTCTTCCTTGATTGCGCAATCCATCATGGCATCCCAATGAATTTATAATTGCACATGGGAAATTTTCTCTGAATACAACTGATAGTTATGTTCCCATTAACCTCTGTCTCAGCTGGGTATTCCTTGAAACTATTAATAGTGAATTATCAGTTATATGATTGATCACTCATTGTGAATTAAATCTAATTTAATTCACTGGACCTCTCACTATCTCGTCACTCAGTTAGAACTAGTTAAACTGATTTTAACTCATTTAATTGAGTTAATTACACTTGCCTCATCTTCGACCCTCAAATCTAATTTCTTGAGCTAACTCGGTCATCGTGAATTAATTAACTGACACAAGTTGTTATGAGATAAAATTACAATTTATTGTCCAATTTATTTAAGGGAAAAATAAATTAGACACCCCACATTCCTTACTCCTGATGCATCAAAATTTCTCACTAGTGTGGGTGCATTTTTTTTTTGTCCTTTCTGGTTTCCAATCTCACTGTTTCTTGTTGCAAATATTAAACATTTCATAATTTGATGCGGCCTTCACACAAAGACACAATTGAAATCACATACCCAGATTCTCACGAGAAACCTCTCTTAAGCTCGATCTGCCAGAAGAGAACCAACAATATGCCATCCTACTTCCTAGCGCAAACCGACCATTAAGGTATGCAACATTCTTCTGAACCCTCACATGATGATCTTGCCCTTGGAGGATGATCATGACCTCCCTTTAGCAACCCTTACTCGGCCCTCGTACTCGACCTACTTTAGGACTACATCTCTCTTCACCCCCTTGATGTGCCAGATAGTGGGAATACATGTCAAACATGTTAAGATGTGCCAAGTGATAAGGCATTCCAAGATGTGAAAGGGTGTGTCAATGCATGTCAGGGACTGTCAAGAAAAAAAAAGGGAAAAAAAAGTTAAACTACAAGGAAATGAACACATAAGAGGGTTAATAAGTCATCAATTTACCTTTTCCAAGAGGGGCATGCTAGGCACACCAACACAAGGCAGCAATAGGTGCCAAGTGCAAAGTCTTATTGCATTCTAAGTGCCAAGCATTCCTTTGTTGCTTCTCATATTCTTTCCAATAATTGATCATCATAAATAAATTTAATATTAAACCATGCCAAATCATACCAAGGCATCTCAACGTATTCCATACATGCTAAGACTTTCCAAGCGCCAACACATGCCAAGCGCCAATATGTGTCAGGGACTAATGTTATGCATGTTATGAAGTGGAATGGAATTTTGAAGAGTGCTAAGGTGTGCTAGAGAGTGACAATGCATGTTGATGAGTGTTAAGGAGTACTAGGAAAAAATATTAAGGGAGCACTAGGTAAAAATTCATGGAAGTTAATGAATATGAGGAACGTATGCCAGAGACTAGTGTTAATGAGTGTTAGTTGTCATGCCAAGGATGGAGTGACAAGGTATGCTAAGCATTGGTAAGGCATGCTAGGGAATATCAAGGCATTTCAAGAATTCCCAAAGTGTGCTTGGGAGTTCCAGGGTGTGCTAATTATATCATGTGCCAATTAATAGTGCCAAGATATGCCAATACATGCTAGGTGCTAAGGATGTGGCGCAGGGTGCTAGGGTATGTCAATATGTGTCAAGGCAACAAAAGGAAGAACCAATAAGAGGGATAATAAGTCGGGACTTTATATTTTTGAAAAGGGGTATGCTATGCACACTAATAATAGGTCCCAATACATTCCAAGTGGCATTGTGTGCCAAGTGCTAATGTATGTCAATGCATTCAACCAAGGTGTTCCAAGGCATGCTAGGGACTATATGCAGCATTCCAACACATGCTAGGAGAGTTCCATGTTGTGCTAGCGCATGCCACCATGTGCTTGGGCATCAGTGTCATCGCAATATGTTTTAGGTACAAATATGTTCCAAGACATGTAGGGTGATAAGTAATGTTAGTGTGTGCCAAAGCATTAATTTAAGGTGTGCCCAGATTGTTGAGGAGTGTCAGGTCTTTCTCATTAATATAATTGTCAGAGCTTGATTATGTATTAAATAATATATTTCCTACACACAATAGTGGAACTTTATCTGAAGGGAATTTGCTAGATAATAAACTTAATAGATATGAATCATGTGTTGACTCATAGGAAATCTCTATTCGACTAGTCATTACTTTAGGGAAATGATACACACTAATTATTTCTTAAAAATTTGACTGTACCTAACCACTATGGCCTTGGACATATTATAAAAAATACTCCACAATAATGGTATTAAATCATTATCTTTTGATAAGAAATATATTAACAGGAACATAGCGTCATCAAAAACTCATTGGAATGATCAATGATGACGAACATTTTTTGACCGTCACCAAAATTAACAAAAAGAGCATTGGTGAGGGTCATTAAAAGTTCATCACTAGAAGTATCACCAAAGAGAGAATTAGTGATGGGCCTTTAACGACCCTCACCAAAAGTGTCATTGAAAATGTCTTTGGTGACGTACCATAAAGGACCATCACTATATACACTTATAGTAACAGTTTTTTAATGATCAACGATGACAGACATTTTTTGACCGTCACAAGTTCAAAGCTGTAGAGACCCACTGGACTTGATGATTGTAACTGGTTTGAACATCAAATACAAGCTGATTTATGGGATCCTGGTCTATGTCAATGGTGATGTGTTTCTTATTGTAAATTGTTATTTTCTTTTTGTTTCCATTCTGTCCACTTTTATCTGATAAAGAACAACAAATATAGAGCTAGGATTTACTCTTACAAGTACCCTACTCTCACTGATAAGCTTTATCTTTATGTTTTCCTCCAATTGTGTATTTAAGAATGATTTAATACAATCCAAGCAGTCAAGGAATGTTGGTGAGCCCATGTCTTACTCTCTAAACTTTAAACATGGTTCTTGAATGATATTTTCATTACATGCTAAGTAGAGTTGTGCTAGGAAAGTTTATGGTTTGCCCTGTCTTCTATTTTTTCTCCAAAGGTTGTTTGAAAGTTTCCTTGAGAGTATGTTGAAAGCAGGCTAGTTTCAAAGTACTTACCTGATCTTAGACTACTTTTTGTGTTTTTCATGAATGTTTCCCCTTTGAATATGCTGAAAGCAGGCTAAGTTAAAAGTCTTTACTTGGTCTTAAGCTATTATATGTGTTTTAAATGTTTTTCTATTGAAAGTACATCAAAAGAAGGCTAGTTTAAAAGTACTTACTTGATCTTAGATTAATTTTATGTCTTTCCTTAAGAGCATGCCAAAAGTAGGATAGTTTCAAAGTACTTACTTGATCTTAGGCTGCCCTTTGTTCCTTCATCTGTTCAATTTCCCTTTCTTATTTTTTCATTCCATAAAATCAACTTAAAGAGATCCTTTGACATAGATGACTTGCCCCATGGACCACTCTTGAACCTTGTTGTTTCAATTAAATCCTCTTATGACTCCATAGCCCAATGGATTGAAATTTCTCCTTGCCTATCTTATTAGCTGAATCATTCCTTCACTTTCATAAACCTTCACCCTTCATTTAGACTTCCTTCACCTTCATTATATCTTTGCCCAACCAAAACAAACAAAAACCTTGTTCTTAATAACTAGCCTAATATCACATTTTAGACCTTTAAAGATAAATCAATCTTCGCACTTATAGAGAGATCCCTCTCCGGATTCAGGAGGGCTAGATCCTAGAATCCCAAAGTGGTTCATATGTAGGCTTTGTAGTTTATATTTTCCAATCGTGCAAATTACAGAGAAGCTAACATTTTTGTGACTCCGCTGGGGACATTCTGAGTAAAATCCTTAAAACAAAACACTCAGTATTCTGTGCAGTATAAGTAGCTTTCTTCAGGAACTACCAAGCATGTTGGTAATCATGATAGGACTTATTTGAATCAGTGAAAAACTAAGTAATCCTTAGGATTCTCATAGACCTTATCAAACCTTGAAGGAATCAGCTAGCTAAGCCATAAGAGTAAGCTTTCTTTGTCTCATCACTGTAGCTAAGTGTTGAAATAGATTTAGGACACTCTCATAACCCATAGGATTGATAAAACTCAGAAAACCCAAAAATATGTCAGATTGGTATTCAAACCAATAAATGGTGGTGGACCATAAAACATTTTACCTTCTAAAAGCTAAAAATTTCCACCTGGTGACTCCACAATACTAAACAAACCTAAAGACTCCACTGGGAAACCCATTTCTATCATAAAATCATACAAATTCAGTGAAGAAGACTTTAAGGATTAAAGTTTTCTTGTTAAAAGATCAGTTAGCCTCCTAAAGATTGTCATATTTAGTTAAAATTTTCTTGTCATTTGGTCTAACATACCACACTCTGGCTTCAAAAAGAATTCATACTAGGAGCCATCTTGACCCAAATCCTCCTGAGATAGTTGACAACCCTGAAAGAATTCTTAGGAAATCTCCTAAGGCCAAAATTTCAACTATTGTTAGGTCACTCCATAGAGCTAATTCTGTCCCTAGAAACCTTACAACTCTACAAAATCCACAAGTTGACTTAAGAAACCCATTCAGAACTAGGTCACTTGAGGATATAGATCAGATAGATTTTGAGCCTTCACCTTCATCCCAAGATAGAAGTGAACATCCTTGTAGCAGAGAAACTACTCCACCTGATTTGCATTTCCTTCATAATTTTGGTTTCTCTCATCCTAGATCTGCTCAACAATCTCTTGCTGGTCCATCCACATCAGTTCTCCACACACCCACTGTTTAAACTACACCATTCCATCAAACTCCTCCACTTGTAAAACCCCCCACTTTTTCCACAACCTCCTATCATGGCAACATGGTATGCTCCCCTAGTCCTTCCTTTACCTTTAGTCAATCTACCACATGAATATTAGTCCAAGATACCATTATTTGATGGCAGTGGTGCTACTGCTGCTTCAAAACATGTGGACAAGATGAATGACTATTTTGATAGAAATGAGATTGATGATGAAACTGTCAAAATTAGATTGTTTGCTCAAAGTCTAGGGGGAGAAGCAAGGAAATGGTTCAAAGGCTTAACCCATAATAGTATCAATGACCTTCAAGCCCTCCATCAGTTATTCCTAAACAAGTGGGAAGTCAAGAAAAACCCTCTCCAAATACTTTCAGACTATAAAAATCTCAAAAGAAACATTGGAGAAAGTGTTCAAGCTTATTGCACTAGGTTTAATAGTGTTTATAATGCCTTACCCCCAGAATTGAAACCTCCACAAGGCTCAGCCTTGAACAGGTTTCCTAAAGGATTTGATCCTGAAATGGCCTATCAGTTGAGAGAAAGAGACCCTTTAACTCTAGAAGACATGAAAAAAGGAGCTCTTGCTGTGGAAGTGAATTTGATGGAGAAAAGAGCTAGGATGAGGAATGAGAAGAAAGTGTCATTTAGGGAAGAATCTGCACCCTCCACATCTAGCTCTAAAATGAAAATAATGATGGAAGAAATGATGAAAAATATGAGCATACTTGAGAGAGCACAAGCTAGTGAAAACCAATCAGTTCCTAAAAACAGAAATCGGAATCAAAATCAGAATTTTAGGAGAAATCAACCTCAAAACAGACAGAGAGAAGATGATCGATAGATCAGACCTCCTTTCCAAGAAAAATATGTAAGTGAGGTTGAGGAAACAATTGAAAAAACCAAAGAAGATGACATAAACATGCTGGGAGTTGACAATGATACTTTTGATGTTCATCACAATAGGAAAGAAGGTTTATATACACCCTATGATGATGGAAGAATGGAAGATGAAAATTACTATCAAGAATTGGAAAATGTCATCATAGAGACCCCAAAATAATATGACCTTAGGAGTAAAAAGAATTAGGAAATTCCCAAAACTAAAACCTCTGATAATTCTACAAAAAATAGCCCTATAAACAAAACCAAGGTTACAAAAAAAAAAGACAAAATAGTGGTTGTAAATTCTAATAAAAAAAAAGAAAAAGGCACTCAAATTAATGAAAAACAGAGTGCATGGCAGCGTTAGCACCTTAGCTAGTGCTCCTATTAAAACAATTTTGACCAATGTAAATAGAGGAAATCAACAAGATGATTTTGCTGATAGAGTGGTGAATAACAAGGCTGAAACAAACATTGTAAAAAATCAGCTGCCTTTTAGTTTGGAACAAGAAATTGCCAAGATTAGAATCTCTGTTCCCCTCACTGAATTAGTCACCCAATATGTATATAGATCACAAGTTTTGAAAGCCTTCAACATAGGAGAAAGTAATGATACTGTCAACCTTAGTGACGATCAACCAGAGCTATAATTTGGTCCTAAGATTGAAGGAAGATACCAAGAAGGACCGGTTCCTCCATTTTATGTTAGTTTGAAAATTCATGACAAAATTTTACACAATGCTATGCATGACTCAGGGGCCTCTCATAAATTAATGCCCAAAGAAATAATAGAGAGTCTAGGCCTTGAAATTACCATACCATACAAAGATCTATACTCCTTTGACTCTAGTAGAGTGAAATGTTTAGGTTTGATCAAAGACCTTTGTGTAAACTTAGCACAGATTCTAGCCAAGTGTTTAGTGATGGATATTGTAGTGGCTGATGTACCCCCCAAATATGGTATGCTATTATCAAGATCACGGGGAGCTAAGTTATAAGGAACAATGAAAATGGATATGACATATGCTACCATCCCTATTTTCAATCAAACTAGAAGACTTTATAGGGAAACTCACATGCAATACATGGTAAATGGCCAAGAGAGACCAGAAAAATCCCCTCTTTATTTTGTACATACAGGCCTTGACTCATTTATTCCCTTCAATAATGAAACTTTCAATGAGCAAGAAACCTTAACTGACTTGGTGGCCACCCCTCACAATAACTTAGTGGTAGACATAGAAAAGGAGGAAGACAAGACAAAACTATCAAAACAGTTGGCCAAATCAGAAAATTACAGCAAACAAGTCATAGGTCTAGAGCTACAAAAAAATCATCCATTGCTTTTCAACCTTGAGAGTCAAGAGAAGAATCCTCAACATAATGAAAAACATGAAGAACTAAGCCAAATTCAACATAGTGCTAATTGTCAAGAACAATCCGAAAGCACACAAGATAAAGAGGATAGTAGTCAAACTAGTGAATCTAAAACTAGTCCTCTTTGGAGTATGAACTTTGATGGGTATTACACTAAGAATGATGCAGGTGCAGGAGTTTGGCTTCACAATACAAACAACAATAATGCTGAAGGGCACTCATATAAATTGAACTTTCAATGCACAAATAACATAGCAGAGTATGAAGCCCTCCTTTTAGGCCTACACTTATTGAAGAAATTAGGGGCCAAAAGGATAAAGGTTCATGGTGATTTTGAACTAATAATTAGGCAAGTGAATGGGGAATATAGTGCCAAACATCCTAGACTTAGAGCCTATAGAAATGATGTCATGGATTTATTGAAAACATTTGATGAATTCCAACTTGTCTTTTTCCCAAGAAACCAAAATATCCTTGCCAATGGTTTAGCCTTTGCTGCTAGAACTTGTCTAACACCTTATGAAACCAAGCAATGCACAACCCAAATCAAATTTAGACCAGTTGTCCCAGACAATGAGAAATAATGGCAAGTGTTTGATGGAGATAAACAAATAGAAGACTTCTTGCAGTCTAGAAATGAATTTGAGCCACCAAGTTCAGATTCAGAGTATGACCAAGACTGTCCTATTGAAGAAAATCCACTTGATGAAGAAGCAAAGTCTCCAAATATTACTAATATAAATCTGTTATCTAATAAACTTGAACATACCACATAAATTAGTGCAGATTTAGAAAAAGAAGACTTAGAAACACTGTAATCTAACACTCAGAGCTTGCCAAAAGGAATGGTCCCATTAGAAGAGTTTTTTGATTTCAATAATGTTGCCAAAAAACCAAAATTGAAGCATGTTGAAACTGAAGTAGAGAAGTGTAACATAGGTAGTGAACTAAAGCAAAAAATGATCAAACTGTCTAAAAATTTGCCAGCTCACATCAAGCTGAAATACATTGAGCTGTTTAAGGAATTTTTTGATATATTTGCATGGAGTTATGAAGATCTAAAGTCCTATGACACAGAGATAATTCAGCACAAGATACCCCTCAAAGAAAACCAAAAACCTTTTAAACAAAAATTGCGCAAAATAAACCCTGTTCAATTACCTTTGGTTGAAAAAGAAATAAAGAAGATGTATGAAGCTGGAATTATTTTCCCTATTAGATACTCAGAGTGGGTGTCTAATCTTGTGTCAGTGAGGAAGAAAACAAGAGAAATAAGGCTTTGTATTGATTTTAGGAACTTAAACAAAGCCTCATTTAAGGACAATTACCCTTTACCCAAGATGGATCACATTTTACAAAAGGTAGTTGGTTATAAAAGAATTTCTTTGCTAGATGGCTTCTCAAGTTACAATAAGATATTAGTACATCCTAATGATCAACTCAAAACATCCTTTACTACACCTTGGGGTACTTTCATGTATGTGAAAATTCCCTTTGGTTTAATGAATGCTGGTGCTACATTTCAGAGAGCCATGGATATTTCATTGTCAGAAGAATTAGGAAACTTCATCATTATTTACCTTGATGATATCACTGTTTTTTCCAAAACAGATGAAGAATACCTAGAACACTTGAGAAACGTCTTTGAGAAGTGCAGGAAATTTAGGTTATCTTTAAATCCAAAGAAAACAATGTTTGGTCTCCAAGAAGGTAAACTACTTGGACACATCATATCAGAAGAGGGGATAAATATAGACCCAAAGAGGATCGAGGGTATATTTCAAATAAATCATCCTAGAAACATCAAGGAACTTCAATATTTCATTGGAAAGATTAATTTCTTGAGAAGATTCATACCCAACTTAGCTGAACTTCTTAGAAACATAACAAACATGCTCAAAAATGAAGAAGGATTTAAATGGACCTTAAAGGCAAAGAAATTATTTAAACTAGTAAAACAAGCATTAACCAAAACACCAGTTCTCATTAGTCCTGAATTTTCAAAAACTTTCTTCATTTTTTCATTTGCATCAGAACACACTATAGCTGCTGTCTTATTACAGAAAAATTTGAAGGGAAAAGAGCAGCCAATTGCATTCTTTAGTAAGGCGTTGAGAGATGCACCTCTGAAGTACATTATCATGGAAAAACAAGCCTTTTCCTTAGTCAAAGCCTTAAAATAATTTAGAGTTTACATTTTACATTCCCACATAATTGCATTTGTGCCAAATTCAGTTGTAAAAGATATTCTAACCTAGGATCCAGATGGCAAGAGAGGAAAGTGGATAGCTGTGATACTTGAATATGATTTAGAAATCAAGCCCACTAAGCTCATAAAAGGCCAAGGACTAGCAAGATTAATGGCTGAATCTAATTTTGAACCTCTTGATATAAACATAATAAATGCATTAGATGAACAGGAGGAGTTGTCAACTCCCATTATTGAAGATAATTTTCTGTTTTCATCTTGGTATGCTGATATTTCATATGTTTTGCTCAATTTTAATACACCTCCTGGTTTGTCTAAAACAAAGGAAATATTTTTAAAGTTAAAAGCTGTTAATTATTGCATTTTGGATAAATGTCTATATTGGAAAAATGCTAGTGTATTATTGCTTAAATTTTTGCCTGAGAATGATGCAGATAAAATCAAGCATGAGTTCCATGAAGGAGAATGTGGAGGCCACCTCTATTGGAAGACAAATTCCAAAAAAATCCTTAGATCTAGTTAATATTGACCCACCCTCTTTCAAGATGTCCATAAAATTATTATTGCCTGTCACAAATGCCAACTTTTTGAAGGCAAAAGAAAATTGCTTCCCTTACCCTTGCATCCAATCACTGTTGAAGCTCCTTTTCAACAGTGGGGTCTAGACTTCATTGGGGAAATCCATCCACCCTCATCTGCCCAACATAGATGGATCCTCACTGCAATAGACTACTTTACCAAATGGATAGAAGCCATTCCTTCTAGGCAAGCCAATGACTCTGTCATCATAAAATTCCTTGAAAATCATATCCTCTCTAGATTTGGCTGTCCTAGGAGGATTATCACTGAAAATGATGTTGCATTTGGATCCAAAATATGGTTGAATTCTGTTACAAATATCCGATTACATTGGGCCATTCTACTGCTTATTACCCTCAAGGTAATGGGTTGGAAGAATCCTCAAATAAAAGTTTGGTGAATATAATCAAAAAGTTGCTGGAAGATAATAAGAAATCATGGCACACAAATCTAGTACATGCACTATGGTCTGATAGATTAACACTTAAAAAATCAATTGGAATGTCACCCTACTAGCTTGTTTATGGAGCAAATGCAAATTTTCCAACCAGTCTAGGAGTGCCAGTCATGAAGTTGATCCAAGAAGTACAGTCTGAAGAAAATGACATGAAAAGGAGAATCAATCAGACTATACATCTTCAACAAACCAGAGAGGAAGTCTATAATAGAGCATTACAAAAGAAAGAAAACATCAAGAAACTATTTGATAGAAGGACCAAGGCCAGTGATTTCAACATTGGTGACAAAGTTTTAAAGTGGGATTCTAGGAGAGAAGATAAGGGCAAGCATGGGAAATTTGATAACTTATGGCTTGGCCCTTATCTCATTCATTCTATTGCTAGCAAAAATGCTTATTTCTTGCAATAATTGAATGGAACTGAACTTTTTGGGGGTCCTATCAATGGCAGGATGCTCAAAAATTATTTTTCTTGACCATATCAGTTTGGAGCTTTTTTAATTTTCATTGTGAATATCATATCCATCGTTGCATTCAAAGTTAGAATATGAAAAAAATACAAAAAACAATAGAAAAGAGAAAAGAGGGCAGATTGTGAAAACAAGAAGGTACAACCCCATACCATAAAAGAGAAACAAAGTCTGAAAGTGTGCAAGCTCAAATGCCACTCCTAAAAAACACACTTCTAATTAGTCATACAGTCTAATCATGACTAATTAGTTTTCAATTTACTGCTGATAGGTTAGTGAATTAGATCAGCCAAACAACATAATCTTGGCTTATCAGTAAGGTAGATTAGGATAGAAAAATGAAGGTTCAAACAAGCTCAAAATATGAACCTATGAGTTTCCAAAAGAAGATTGGCTCTAATCTGTTTAAATTTTGAGCCAAAGATAGAAGAAATGGTTCTAAAAATATCAAGGCTTGAACCAGAAAACAAAGAGAAAACAACTCAAATAAATTCAAAATCAGAGCTGAAAAGAAATAATGAAGGATGTCTTAGTTTTCAGATCTTCAGTCTTCACAATTTTGTTTTAATTTTCTGCAAACTTTAGTCTATGTGCAGCTTGTTTTTATGCCATACATATGCATCAAGTCAAACTGCTTAATCTTGGCTTGACTTCTTTTAAATTTCCTGTTTTAGAATTTAGAGAATGAAAATTTGGCAGACCGTCTAATCCTGACAGATAGTGGTTAGGTAGAAAAACTTGTGAACTCAACTGTTTAATCTGAGTTCATGGAGGAATAAGAGTAGACTTAGATTATTTTTATGTTTTCAAAAGAATAAAATGTTGATGAAAAGAGTTTTCCAATCCAAATTCACTCTGAAAGAAGAAAAAATGATAGGATCATTAGGATTGGGTAGGTAGAGATGTGTTTTGATAGAATTCCATTGTTTTTAATGGCTGCAAACATTGTCAGATCAAAAGAAGACCAGCAAAAGAAAGGAAAATTGTAGCCCAATGGATAAGGCATTGATCAGTTTCCAGAGAAGACTTGTCTGAAGTTCTTGACATCTTCAAGAAGATGCCATCCCCATGTGGAGCCACTGTTAGCCACCTATAAAAATTTGTCATATCAAGTGGTGGCTAAATCTCTTGTTAAGCCTTTAAGAAAAATTTTCATGGCCAAATTGTTAGTTCTTAAAGTCTTATGCAGATAACTAATCTTTGAGCTAATCTGCACTGTTGTTTCCCTCATTATCCTAAAGAACCTTTTATTGCCAAGAGAAAGAAGACTGCTTAAAAGCTCATTTTCCATCATTTTCACCCCTCCTTTCACTCATAAATAGCCCCATTTTCATTCCTTTTTTCTCCATAAAATCCCTCCATAAGCCTCATTTAACCTTCAAAATCACTCCAAAATCCCTTTAAAACCTTATATCTCCCCTTTATTTGGTTTTAAATTCCCTTGTTTCCCTTATCGGAACTCTAAATTTGCCTCAAAAACCCTATTTTTAGGCCTAAAAACACTCTTTCTGCATATAAAGGTTTCCTAAGCCCTCGAGGGCTTAACTCCTGTAACCCCTCTCCTAATATGACCTACAACCCCACAGTCGGGCACTAGAAGGTCCTAAACCCCGTCAAAACCCCTCATTTCCTTTGTTCTTTTGTATTTTCATATCCCCGATGTTTCAAATCTTGAAAAGATCTGGACCGTTGATCATTATAGATCAACGACCTTGGGCCACCCAATCTCTGCCCGTTCAACCTACCATGCTTTCCCCCTTTTATAACCCTGCTCCATCTTTAATCTTGGCCTTCCATTCCAAATATCTAACGGCCATGATCTTGACCCAACTTTCCTTTCTATTCTCATAAAACCCGACAGTTCAATTTTTCAACGAATATCCACCGTTGATCTTTGCAGATCAACGATTATTGTTGCGCCCGATCTCCGCACATCTATCTGATTTTCCCTTTTCCCTTTTCATAACTCCGATTAATCATGAAATCTCGACTGTTCATTCTTTAGATCATACGGTTAGGATCTAACCTGATAAACCCCAAAATTTTGCATTTGGAAAATAACTCCGCCCTGAGATTAAATCTAAGCCGTCCATTCAAAACATCCTACGGTCTAGATTAAATCCGATAGGCCCAAACCCTTTGGGACCTACCTCCTGCCTCATAAAATGCCTATCCACTCACGAGATGCCACCTGGACCCCACTATCTCCCCAACCCTGCAGCTTCCACCGTCGCGTGTGATCTGCACCGTCAGATCTACACCCATTCATCCGACGCCAGAAATCCGTTTTGCGTTTTTTTTTGTATGTTATCCACCAATAAAATTTGTCATATCAAATGGTGGCTAAAACATTTTTGGAGCCTTCAAGGAACAAGTTTTATTCCAAAAAATGTTATCTCTTGAATACTCATGAAGACTTCATGCCCTCTGTCCAAATCTTCACTACTGTTTCCATTTTTAAACTCGGAAATTACGCTGATTCCATAAAGAAAAGACTGCTGCAAAATCCATTTTTCCCTTCCCTCCACCTCAAAACTAACCTTCATTTTGCCTCCTCTTCTCCTCACAAACTTCCTCCATTTTTCCTTTTTTCCATTTTCCCCTTCATAAAATCCACAGTACAGAGTTAAAAACTCCTTTTTAAACTCTGTTGAAACCCCCAAATTCATCAGAAAACTTTGAAAAATCATAAAAATACACTTTTTGTACTAAGGGTTTAAGCCCCTTTGGGCTAAGTCCTAACCACTTCCCCACATGTGGCCGGGCGCTAGAACCAGGAGCTAAGCCCTTTCGGCGCTCATTGCATTAGAAAAATCATAGTGCACAGGTCTATTTGCCATGTTAAAACCTTCGATGCGATTAAGCCCTTTGTACATAACCCCTGATCTTATTATCGCCTCATATAACCCTTGTGCCCGCAATCGGGCGCTAAAGACATTGTATAATTCCATCTCCGATGCATTTTTCCATTTTTTAATTCATAAAACCCACTTTCCTAAGTTTTGGTCTAAAACCCGCCGGAGTGATGTTTTTAATGTAAATGGGTAGATTGAAAAGCCCCGCATCAAAATTCTGATGCGATTGATCCCCATTATATAAACTCCTCTCTCCGCTTTAATCCATATAACTTGCGCCCAGGACCAAGATTTAAAAGTCCCCGAGTGCCAATCGCATCGGAGAAATCTCGAATGGGTAGATTGAAAAGCCCGAGGGCCCGATCCCGATTGGCCCTTTCTATGTATAAGCCCCAGGCCTATCGTTTTTCATATAAACCAATGGCCTCGCAATTGGGAACCAGACCATTTCATATATACATATCCCGCCCGATACATAAAACCTTTGTATTTCATAAGATTTTGGGTTTTCATAAATATTAAAAGGTTTCTGCCGTTGCAAGTTTTGAAACAATATCCACCGTTGATCTGAAATGATCAAACGGGCAACGCAAAATCACATCGCCATTTTTCATCGGGCGCATGTTATTTCCTCCTCCTGATTCACTACCCCCGATCGATCCTCCGCCGTTGGATCCATCCGTCATATTTCAGATCCGATGGCCCTCATTTGCTCCGATCACAAACCTTTCCTCTGCCTTCAAACCCCTCCAATTCACTCCCCACCGTTGATCTGATCCTCAGATCGACGGGGATGTTTTTTTCATCGCCCCTTCCCCTTTGCCTCCTCCGATTTCGATCTCCCGATAGCATCTGGGCCGTCCACGTGTCCATTTTGGACGGTCCAGATCTTCTCTCATCTCCCTTTGTTATTTTCATTCCCCTGCTTCATAATGTTTCTTATCCAATCTCCGTCATTGATCTCTGCAGATCAATGGTCTGTATTAACTCGGACGAGCCTGTCTCCTGTGGGTCCTCCTCCCCTCAGATGTAATCTCCGCCGTTGATCCTGTTCCATCCAACGACTCATATTAAACTCGACAGGCCCACCTCCTGTGGGTCCTGCCTTCTTCAAAATTTGATCTCGGGCGTTCATCTTAGATCTAACAGCTCAGATTGAAACTGCCCTCCCCGCTATCTGCCCACGCATCTATTCCATATCGCTCTCGCTTCCCCACCATTAGATCTGAGACCCCGGATCTAATGGCCGATGTTCTATATCACGTGACTTCAAGCGCGAAGGTTAATTTCCCAAAGGGCGTGATATAAGTTATTTTTCAAGGACACATGGCAGCCTCTAACGCATATCGCGTTCGAAACGGAAATACCGCCTACCCGCTTTTTTCTCACGTGAAAACAATTGTTTTTCCCTCCGAAACTGCCTTTTCCCATTTCTATTATGTTTTATCGCGTGCGACTGCCACCGTTGATCTCTGCAGATCAACGGCCTAGATTTAATCTGGCCTTACACTATTGCCCTCCACCCTCACCAAAGGTTTTCAATGCACGATCTCCACCGTTGATCTAGTGGGCCGATCTCATATGACGACCCATGATCATCCTGAAGCCCCAATTCCATTTCCTTTGCAATTTCCGCCGCTAAAGGATTTTTGACCTTATTTCTCACATTTTCTTTCATTTTCCAAATAATGTGACCCCTTCACATTATTGTTTCACTTCTAATCCCGACCGTTGATCTACATGGTCGATTATAGATCAACGGTCCTAACTTAATTCTTCCACCATTTGCTCCCACTGCTCCCTTTTTGACCTCCGCTAACAGATCTCCATCATTGGATGCTGCCATCCAACGACCATGCTCCCACCCACAACCTTTGAAGCAGTTTTCCCAAAAAACGCAGGATTTCTTAATTATTTTTGTATTTTGCAGGTGTTGAATGGTTTTTCCATTACATCAAAGTAAAACCAAAGGCTGGGGATGACGATCCCTTGTGCCTTTGTGCTTACAAAAAGGATCATTCCATAGGGTTCGAATCCACGTCTCATCAAATGCTTCATGGGCATTGATGCCACACGAGCCCTGTGCGACCTTGCACATCAACAAGACACAGAGAATGAAATAAAACAAAAGAGTATTAGTGTTGAAGGAAAAAACTCAGCAGAACTGAAGATCGAAGATGAATTCCATAGTATAATGGATTACGGCTAAGATCGATTATAAAAAGCCTAATCCATTGGATTAAACACAATTAAAGAAAATCATAAAGATCTATCAAACATAAAAGCCTCCACCGCCACAACAGAGGCCAATTGATTCCTCTCAGCTACCCATTGCCACCTGTAGCGTCAAAGCATTCAACAGAGGCCAAGTAATGACCAACAGAGGATATTTTCCTCACAACCACCAAAGAGTTAATTCAGCCAAAAAACTTACAGAAAAATATCTGCTGAGTTACTACAGAGATGAAAAAGAGCCTTAAAAGTCAACAAAAGCTCCCACCGAGCTCAATTCTTAATGTAAAACAATTAATAGAGACAGAACATCTGTAAAATTCTTCATCGAGCCCATCAAAGGCCGAGAAGTATTAAAGTATGTATTAATTGACCTGGGAGATCTTTTATCCCCTCCCACCTCCTCATTTCTTCTATAAATACTCCTGTAGAAGATGAGAAAATGTTGGTTGCAGAACTTTGAAATATACTTGTGCTCAAAACTTCTAATTGTAAATAGTGTTCAAAGGCTCTTGAAGCTCTGCTTGTGATAGAGTAGTTAGGCTGAGAAGTGAAGATGATTGCTAACCTAAAACACTAGACTTAAAGCTGTAACTGGTTTGAAGCATCAATACAAACTGATTTATGGGATCCTAGTCTATGTCGATGGTGATGTTTTTCTTATTGTAAATCGTTATTTTGTTTCTGTTTTCACTTTTTTCATCTTCTATTATAAAGAACAACAAGCATAGAGTTAGGATTTACTGTATATCAGTACCCTTCTCTGACTGATAATCTTTATCTAAATGTTTTCTTCCAAATTGTGTTGTTTAGGAATGATTTAATTCAGTTTGAGCAGTTAGGAATGCTGGCGTTCCCTCATCCTACTATCTTAGCTAATTGTTATTCTTGAATTTTGTTTTCAGTTTATGTTAAGTAGTGATGAACTAAGGAAGTTATGGTGAGCCCTGTCCTAGTTTTATCCCCAAAGACTATCTGAAATTTTCTCTAAGAATGTGTTGAAAGCTGGCTAGTTTCAAAGTACTTACCAGATCTTAGACCATTCTTCGATATCATTTGTGTTTCCCTTCGTGTTTTAAATGTTTTTCTATTGAAAGTGTATCAAAAGCTGGCTAGTTTCGAATTACTTACTAGATATTGGATTACTTTTATGTTTTTCTTAAGTGTATGTCAAAAGCTAGCTAGTTTCAAAGTACTTACCAGATCTTGGGCTGCTCTTTGTTCTTCATTTGTTTAATTCCCCTTCTTGTTGTATCATTTCATTCCATAAAATCAACTTTAAAGAGATCCTTAGACATAGATGACTTGCCCCATGGACCACTCTTGCTTCTTGTTGTTTCAATTAAACCCTATTATGACTCCATAGCCCAATGGACTAAAACCACTGAAACATCCATATTTTTGGCCAAAGCTTGTTCTATTTTCTTGCAACTTCTCACCTTTGAAACTCTTTTCATTTAGGACTTTTCACTCAAATAATAATCATGCTCAACCATCCAAAACATACAAAAACCCTCAGACTTCATAACTAGCCTAATATCATTACCCAAAACCTTAAAGATAAATCCATCTTTACACTTATTGGAGAGATCCCTCTCCAGATTCAGGAGGGTTAGATCCTAGAATCCCAAAGTGGTTGAAACGGTGTTCTCCCTACGGTCGAAATTTTGCCAATCTTGCTTATTACAGGGAGCTAACATTTCTGGCGACTCCACTGGGGACTTGAGTTGAATTTTCATCTTAGGTTCCCTTAAACACTTCATAAAACCTTTTGAGTAAAAAGCAGCCTCTTCAAGCACTACCAAATCGATGGTAATCATGATAAAACTTGTTTGAATCAGTGACAAACTAGGTAAACCCTAGGATTCTCATAAGAGTTTATGTAACCTTGAAAGATTAGCTAGCTTAGCCATAAAAGCAGATTTTTTTTGTCTCATAATCGTAGCTAAGTTTTGAAACAGATTCAGGAAGCTCTTAAGAACCAACAGGACTAAAAAATAGCTCAGAAAACCCAAAAATATTTCAGATTGGTATTAAATAAACATGGTGGTGGAACCATTAAAAATTTTACCTCCTTAGGAGCTAAAAATATTCCACCTGGCGACTCCACACTCTGAACTCCCAAAATACCAAATGACTCCACTGGTAGAAGACCTTGAATTGATTGAACAGATGCAGTGACCTCTTTTTCTGATTTACAAACATGGATTTAGATATAGAACTAGATGACAAAAATATGGTCATGATGGAAAAATTGATGTACATGCTTGGAAGAAGGGTGGATAGGTTTATGGCTAATCTAAACGTTGGAAATCCAGAGCAACATATACCTTTCCCTAATCAAACGCAAACTCTACCCCGACAAGACATGTATGATCAACAAGAATATAAAGAAAATAAACAAGAAATCATGATGGAAAAGATGATGTATATGCTTGGGAAAAGAATGGATAGGTTGATGGCTAATATGAATATCGATGATCTAGAGCGAGCCATGCTTTCCTCTGATCAAACACAAGCCCAATCGCCTCAATATCAAGATATTGACCAAGCTATGAATTATGATCAACACCTTATAGAAAATAATGAGAAAACTTATAAAGAAAGCAATAAAGAAGGCTGCCAAGAAATTTTTGATTTCCTTCCTATATATTGTACTATGCCGATAGGAGATCTTCACAAT
The DNA here is from genome assembly GCA_034641835.2 of Pinus albicaulis. Lineage (NCBI taxonomy): Eukaryota > Viridiplantae > Streptophyta > Pinopsida > Pinales > Pinaceae > Pinus > Pinus albicaulis. The sequence continues at coordinate 33,256,445 of CM076575.1, forward strand.
CAAATTTAGAATACTAATAGTGAGCAGTGCTTTAAGAAAATGATAGAAAATCCTCAAAGTTTTCCTGCAAGCACAAGTCAAGATCCCCTAGAAGAGACTCAAGAATACATCCAGCCTCAAAATCAGCCTTTACAAGAGACATAGAACCGTTGTACTTCTGTTCAAAGGGACATAGAAATATTTTCCTCGTTTACAGAAGAAGAGATAGATCAGACCATTAATAAACAGTCAGTCTCTGAAACTTATTGCAAAACAAATACTCTCGCTCATTCACGAAGAGAACTCTATTGTAAAGATGTAGAGAGTTCTTTTGTTGGTCATAAAATACAGGGCAGCTCTTCTTCTATTTATACTCAAATAAAAATCTCTCCTTTGACAGAAGAACAAATTGATCAAATACTAAGAAAGCAGCTACCCTCCAAACCGTCATCTCAACCAGACAGTCATGAAAATGGTGCCTATTCCATAGAACTATCCAATGGCACTCAAGACAAAGAGGATAGTAAGGAAACCAATGATAATACTGAAACTAGTCCTATTTGGAATATGAATTTCGATGGGTTATATACTAAAACTAATGCAGGTGCAGGAATATGGCTTTAAAATATAGGAAACAATTATTCTGAAGCCCATTCATATAAATTGAACTTTCAATGCACAACTGACATAGCAGAGTATGAGGCACTCCTCTTAGGGCTACATTTATTAAAAAAATTAGGAGCCCAGAAGATAACAGTTCATGGAAATGCAGAACTGGTAATTAGGCAAGTGAAAGAAGAATGCATGGTTGATCCCAGACTTAAAGCCTACAAGGATGATACCATAGATTTATTAAAATATTTTAAAGATTTCCAACTTATCCTTGTCCCTAAAGACCAAAATAGTTTTTCTAATGGATTAGCCCTTATGGCTAGTACATGTCTGAGACCTTGGGAGAGCAAACAATATAAAATTCAAGAAAAATTCAGACCAACTGTCCCAAACAATAAAAGATACTAGAAAAACTTTGAAGGATAAAAACAAATAGCAGACTATCCTGCTGAGGATATACCAGCTTCACAAGAAGAAACTTCTCTTTTCACTAATGTCAATATGTCATCCAAAGAACCTAAATTTATATCAGAAGCAAGCGTAGACTTAAAGAAAGAAGATATTTCACTATTTTCTATTTTGAAAGTTAAGGATGACGACGCAGTCCTCAAAGCTGAAGTCTTGGAAGCAGACAATCTACCAGACATGGAGGACCAGAAAGAAGGCGATCTTCATCCTTTGGATGAGTGTGTGGAAATCCCAACTGGCTCAAGTTATCAAGCAGTGATCCTTTGCAAGAGCCAAATACATGAGAAGCTATCACCCTTTGTGATATTCTTGGTTTTGAAGATTAATCTTCAAGATGTACTATGGATACCTCTAACAAGTAGCCAGAGTTTCTTCTTCTTCTTAACATTACTCAGCTGGTTGCATTGGCATTTTTGTATCATATGATAATGTAAATATTCCAAGTTAGATTAGGTTAGATAGGAATGTCAATATAGCTTAGTTCTGAGCATTTAGATAATTGTTGATTTTTGTCTCCAAAGAAAAATAAAAAATACAAAAATACAAAAACAATGAAAGAAAGAAAAGAGGGGAGGTTGTAAAAACAGTAAAGGTACAACCCCATACCAACAAAAAGAGAAAAAAATCTGAAAGTGTGCAAGCCTAAATGCCACTCCTGAAGAACACGCTTCTAATTAGTCATACAGCCTAATCATGACTAATTAGTTTTAAATTTACTGCTGATAAGATAGTGAATTCAATTTGCCAAATAGTTTAATCTTGGCTTATCAGTAGGTAGATTAGGATAGAAATTAAAGGTTCAAACATGCTCAAAATATAAACCTAAGTGTCCAAAGAGAGATGACTCAAATCTGTTTATTTATTGAGTTAAGAATAGGGGTAAAAACTGTTTCAAACAAACTCAAAATCTGAACCAGTAAACAAGCAAAGAACAACTCAAACAAGAAGAAAAAAACAGAGCTGTAAAAAGATGAAGGAAGTGCTTTGAAATTTCATATATTAAGCCTTCCATTTTAATTTAATTTTCTGCAAAATAATATTTATGTGCAGCTTGCTTTTTATGCCATAGATCAACATCAAGTTATACTGTTCAATCCTGACTTGTATGCTTTTAAATTTTTGTTGTAGAATTTAGAGAATAAAAATCTGTTAGACTGTTTAATCCTAACAGATTGGTAGATTAGGTAGAGAAGCATATGAAATCAACTGTTTAATCTGAGTTAATGGAGAAATAAGGAGTAGAATTAGATTAGTTTTATGCTTTCAAAAGAATAAAATGTTGTGAAAAGAGTTTTCCAATCCAAGTGCACTCTAAAGGAGAAAAAATGTTAGATCAGTAGGATTGGGTAGGTAGAAAGCTTGTATTGATGAAGTTCCATTGTTTTCCATGGATGCTAGCATTTTTCAGAACAAATAAGATCATCCAAGTAAAGAAAGGCAGCCTAATGGATAAGGCATTGATCATCCTCCTAGAGAATGAAAGTCTGAAGTTCTTGATGCCTTCAAGAAGGCACCATCCCCAAGTGGAGCCACTGTTAGCCACCAATAAAAATTTTCATATCAAATGGTGGCTAAAACATTTTTGGAGCCTTCAAGGAACAATTTTTATTGCAAAAAATGTTATCTCTTGAAGACTCATGAAGACATCATGCCCTTTGTCCAAATATTCACTGCTATTTCCATTTTTAAACTCAGAAATTTTGCTGATTCCATAGAGAAAATACTTCTGCAAAATCCAATTTTCCCTTCCCTCCACCTCAAAACTAACCTTCATTTTGCCACCTACTGACGACACAGTCCTCAAAGCTGAAGTCTTGGAAGTCCTTCATTTTGCCACCTACTAACCTAGATTGTTTGCTTCCATTTTGGACGGTCCATATCTTCTCTCGTCTCCCTTTGTTATTTTCATTCCCTCACTTCATAATGTTTCTTATCAAATCTCTGTCGTTGATCTCTGCAGATCAACGGTCTGTATTAACTCGGATGGGACTGTCTCCCATGGGTCCTCCTCCCCTCATATGCAATCTTCGCCGTTGATCCTGTTCCATCCAACGACTTATATTAAACCCGACAGGCCTGCATCCTGTGTTTCCTGCCTTCTTCAAAATTTGATCTCGGTTGTTCATCTTAGACCTAATGGCTCAGATTGAAACTGCCCTCCCCACTATATGCCCGCGCATCTATTCCATATCGCGCTCGATTCCCCACCATTAGATCTGAGACCCCAGATCTAACGGCCAACGTTCTATATCACGTGACTTCAAGCGCGAAGGTTAATTTCCCAAAGGTCGCGCGATATAAGCTTTTTTTCAAGGACACGTGGCGGCCTCTAACACATATCACGTTTGAAAAGGCAATACCGCCTACCCTCCTTTTTCTCACGCAAAAAAAATTGTTTTTCCCTTCGAAACCGCCTTTCCCCATTTCTATTATGTTTTATCATGCGCGACTCCCACTGTTGATATCTGCAGATCAACGGCCCAGATTTAATCTGGCCTTACACTATCACCCTCCACCCTCGCCAAATGTTTTCAACGCACGATCTCCACCGTTGATCTTGTGGGCCAATCTCATCTGACGACCCACGATCATCCCGAAGCCCCAATTCCATTTCCTTTGCAATTTCCCCCGCTAAAGGGTTTTTGACCTTATATATCACATTTTCTTTCATTTTCCAAATAATGTGACCCCTTCGCATTATTTTTTCACTTCTAATCCCGTCCGTTGATCTTCATGGTTGATTATAGATCAACGGTCCTAACTTTATTCTTCCACCATTTGCTCCCACTGCTACATTTTTTACCTCCGCTAATGGATCTCCACCGTTGGATGCTGCCATCCAATGGCCATGCTCCCACCCACAACCTCTGAAGTAGTTTTCCCAAAAAACGTAGGATTTATTAATTATTTTTGTATTTTGCAAGTGTTGAATGGTTTTTTCATTACATCAAAGGAAAACCAAAGGCTGGGGATGACGATCCGTTGTGCCTTTGTGCTTACAAAAAGATTATTCCACAGGGTTCGAATCCACGTCTCATCAAATGCTTCATGGGCATTGATGCCATACGAGCTCTGTGCGGCCCTGCACATCAACAAGAGACAGAGAATGAAATAAAACAAAAGAGTATTAGTGTTGAAGAACAAAACTCAGCAGAACTGAAGATCGAAGATGAATTCCATAGTTTAATGGATTACGGCTAAGATCGATTATCAAAATCCTAATTCATTGGATTAAACACAATTAAAGAAAATCATAAAGATCTATCAGACAGAAAATACTCCACCGCCACAACAGAGGCCAATTGATTCCTCTCAGCTACTCACTTCCACCTTTAGCCTCAAAGCGTTCAACAGAGGCTGAGTAATGACCAACAGAGGATATTTGCCTCACAACCACCAAAGAGTTAATTCAGCCGAAGAAATTACTGTAAAATATATTCCGAGTTACTACAGAGATGACAAAGAGCCTTAAAAGTCAACAAAATCTCCCACCAAGCTTAATTCTCAATGTAAAATAATTAATACATACAGAACGTCTGTAAAATTCTTCATCGAGCCCATCAAAGGCCGAGAAGTATTAAATTCTGTATTAATTGACATGGGAGATCTTTTATCCCCTCCCACCTCCTCATTTCTTCTATAAATACTCCTGTAGAAGATGAGAAAATGTTGGTTGCAGAACTTTGAAATATGCTTGTGCTCGAAACTTTTGATTGTAAATAGTGTTCAAAGGCTCTTGAAGCTCTACTTGTGATAGAATATTTAGGCTGAGAAGTGAAGATGATTGCTAACCTGAAACACTGGACTTAAAGCTGTAACTGGTTTGAATCATTAATACAAGCTGATTTATGGGATCCTGGTCTATGTCGATGGTGATGTTTTTCTTATTGTAAATCGTTATTTTATTTCTGTTTTCACTTTGTTCATCTTCTCTTATAAATAATATCAAGCATAGAGTTAGGATTTACTGTATATTAGTACCCTTATCTGACTGTTAATCTTTATCTAAATTTTTTCTTCCAAATTGTATTGTTTAGGAATGATTTAATTCAGTTTGAGTAGTTAGGAATGCTGGCGTTCCCTCGTCCTACTGTCTTAGCTAATTGTTATTCTTGAATTTTGTCTTCAGTTTATGTTAAGTAGAGATGAACTAAGGAAGTTATGGTGAGCCCTGTCCTAGTTTTATCCCCAAAGACAATTTGAAAGTTTCTCTAAGAATGTGTTGAAAGATGGCTAGTTTCAAAGTACTTACCAAATCTTAGACCATTCTTCATTATCATTTGTGTTTCCCTTCGTGTTTTAAATGTTTTTCTATTGAAAGTGTATGAAAAGCTGGCTAGTTTCAAAGTACTTACCAGATCTTGGATTACTTTTATGTTTTTCTTAAGTGTATGTCAAAAGCTGGCTAGTTTCAAAGTACTTACCAGATCTTGGTCTGCTCTTTGTTCTTCATTTGTTTAATTCCCCTTCTTGTTGTATCATTTCATTCCATAAAATCAACTTTAAAGAGATCCTTAGACATATTTGACTTGCCCCATGGACCACTCTTGCTCCTTGTTGTTTCAATTAAACCCTATTATGACTCCATAGCCCAATGGACTAAAAAGAGTGAAACATCCATCTTTTTGGCCAAAGCTTGTTCTATTTGCTTGCAACTTCTCACCTTTGAAACTCTTTTCATTTAGGTCTTTCCACTCAAATAATAATCATGCTCAACCATCCAAAACAAAAAAAACCCTCGGACTTCATGTCAAACCAGGAGGTAACTCCTCAAATCAGAATGTGTTATTGAATGAAGAATGAACATACATTTATACATGGAGGTGAGGCTATTGGGATTCATCTCCCAATGACTCTTGGCCTTCCTTATTTCCTAATATTAAATAATATACAATATTGAATATTCACACCCATCCCATAGGATTAGGTGTCAACATTCCCCCCTTTAATCCGAAGGGATGTTGGTGAGTCCAAGCATCGATCTGAACTTTTCAAACTTTTCTCCTCCAACTGCTTTGGTGAAGATGTCAGCAGTTTGCTCATTTGTGGAACAATGATGTAGATGAATGGTTTTGGCCTGAACATGATGTCGAATTAGATGGTACTTTTTATTGATGTGCTTTGTTCGATCATGGAACTTTGGGTTCTTGGCCAACTTTATTGCAGAAGTGTTGTCGATCATGAGTGGAGTGGAATACATTTGTTTCAATAGGTGTCATTTTCATGATTGACTCGTTGAACTATGAAATATGTTCAAACCTTTTCTTGTCACGAATCTTTGAAATTTTCTTAAAAAATCAAAAAATCAAAAAAATTTAAAAAATGTAAAAAAAGAGGGTATACCCTAAAAAGAGAAATCAAAGGGTGAAAAAGAATAAAATGGTCAAAGAGTGAAAGAAATGAACCCCAAAGAAAATAGACCGGGAAGTGTTCAAGTCTAAATGCCACTAACATTTCATTTTTTGTAATAGAGAAAAATTATGATACTTTGACTTGTCAAACTTTTGCCACAATTTATGAAGAGTCAAACTGTTTAAACTTGACTCATTCATCTTTCAATTTCCTGTTTTAGAAATAGAGAATAAAATCTGACCAAACAGTTTAATCTTGGCAGATAAGTAGATAGGTAGAGTTAATAAAAGGTGATCAACAGTTTAATCTGAGCCCTTGGATGTAATAAGTGTAGATTTAGATAGGTTTGTCATGTAAAAGAAAAAGAAGGGATAGTGACTTCTTTGAGTTGAAGCCCGAAGCGAAGACCCTAAGCTTCAAAAGTTCCACTATCATATATACAGTAAAGCTATCAGAAGAAGGAAATTACATGGTTTAGTTTGAAGACATTTTAAGGCATCTGACCTGCTGTTCTTGACTTTTCACAAGGAAAAGCCATCCCCAAGTGGAGCCAGTGTTAGACTCCTATACCAATAGGTGTCATTTTTCATGATTGTCTTGATTGAACTATGGAATATGTTCAAACCTTTTTCTTGTGCAAAGGTGTTCCATATTCTTGAAAAATAAAAAAAATCAAAAATTTTTAAAAAATGTAAAGAGGGTATACCCTAAAAGAAAAATCAAAGGGTAAAAAGAATAAAAATGGCCAAAAAGTAAAAGAAATGAACCCCATCAAAAAGAAAGGCCAAGGAAAGTGTGCAAGTCTAAATGCCACTACTTTTTACTCTAATGTAATAAAAATTGTGTACAACTTGTATTTTATGCCACAATTCATGAATAGCCAAACTGCTTAAGCTTGGCTAGTTCATTTTTCAATTTCATGTTGTAGAATAGAGAATAAATATCTGACCAAACAGTTTAATCTTGGCAGATAAGTAGATAGGTAGAGTTAATAAAAAGTGCTCAACAGTTTAATCTGAGCCCTTGGATGCAATAAGTGTAGAATTAGACAGATTTGTCATGTAAAAGAAAAAGAAGATTGATAAGGGTTTGCTAGTCTAAATGCACCCTAATAAATAAGAGAAAATGGTAGAGTAAAGTAGATAGAGTAGGTAGATGGTGTGGTGGAATTACATGTGATGAATGATGGCTTTAAAATGTTTGTAATCTGTTACTTTCATCACCAAGTGCAAAGGCAGAACACCACATTGGCAGAATTTCAGAACAAAGCAAGGTCAACTTAACTTCCCACATCACTTTCTCCCTCAGAGTTTTACTAATTTCCCCAAAGTGCAAAGGTATTTGAAGATTAAAAGGGCTCAAGGCATTTCCTTGACTTTTGGAGGGACCGGACCCTCGGCCTGATGATCAAAAAGACCTAAGTACTTGAAGTTATCCATCATTGCACTCATTCACTTTTAATCTTTTCCTAAGTAAAATCTCATTTTACTTAGGAAAATCATGCAAAATTCCATAAAACCCTCAAAATTACTTTTTATCCTAAGTTTAAGTGATGAAGTGATTATAGTGCAATTTGCTTCTAAAAACTTCACTTTCTTGGTTATATTTAAGTATTTTGAGTTTACATTGTCCCTTTGTCATATTAACATCTGATTTATTTATTAAATCCTTAATAAAAATACCTTATCCTATTGTATTTAACTCCTCCTATGTAATATCCCCAAAACCCTCTTATTATAGATTTTTAGCCAAAGTATTTAATTCCATATGTTTGAAATAAAATCCCTCATTGCAATACCCTTTGGTTAAAAACATATCCGTATAAACTATCCCCGCCCCTATGGTTAGTAAATTGCATTAATTTATTACCATATAATAAAAATATTGAAAGGGTTTTAAACATATGTTTTCTGTTTTAAACGGAAAAATGAATAAAACCCGAAGTTTTAATTTAAACCAAAACTTCGAAATACACCATCCGTAACCCCGACCCCTATTAAACCACCGAAATTAATTAATCATCTGGATTAATTAATCGTTTAACCTCCATTCAAAACTCGCCTGAAATGATTAATTAGCATTAATCACATTGAACCCCCGCTTGTTAACTCACCGCCAATTCCATGTTCTGCCAACCGTTGGATCACTCCGCTGGAGATCTACGGTCCACAAACATTCCGCTAGCCATCCCTTGTACGAAGATTAACACGCGAAATCGCGACGGTTTTCAAACAGTGCAATGGCTACGTGTCATTTAACCAGTGGAATCACTGCCTCCCCGCGGAAAACCGCCTGCTCCCGAAAGCGGTGCGGAATTTACCGCTTACAGCCCGACCCCGGTGACGCATCCATTGTACATCAATGACGTCATCCCATAAAAATAATAAAAATTCCCCCCCGTTTGACTTTTCCGATAAAACAAAACATTCACGTCTTTTTCATCATTTTGTACGCCAGTGAAAGAAAATGCCTTCCACGCAGAAAAATTCAAAATTCGAACTTGTGAAGTCCACTTACCTTATCCTTTCGAAGAAGATTACAGAAAAGCCTCTCAGAAGATTATCTACCTTAGCCGACACCTATCCAAATGCTGTTTTCTCCAAAAACAGGTATTTACCCTAAATTCAAACTGAACTCTGTTGAAATCTCGGCTTTCCTTTTTTCCTTCACTGAAACAGAGTTAGAATTAATTACTAGTTCATTCCGTGACCCCGAGAACTCTAATTGAATTACTAAATCTGCAAATGGACCTGTTTTTCCCGTGAATTTACTCAATTCCTCACCATTAGCCAAATTTCCATTTTTCCACAAGAACCAAAATGGGAGTTCCTGTAGCCTTGAATGATGCTCCATTTTGAACCTGGTCAAAACCTCACTCCCCTGTCCATTGGGGAATTGCTTGAAAAATCTACTCGGTTGTCCCCTGAAGAGGTAATCAGAAGATCACATCCTTGGATAAACAGTCTTAATACTAGTCATAAGATTTGTTTACTCCAAGATTGTTATCAAATCTATTCAAACAAAGGTTAGAAAGCATAACAGCTAAAGAGTATCAGTGGTTAAAGTGTATCAGGTAAAAGTCAGTGAAAGTTAAAATGAAGTTACAGAGCAGTCAAAGGTAAACAGTAAAAGTAAATACAGAAGACAGTAAAATGGTAAAAAGAGATGAGAATACTTTCACCAATAGTGAAGTTTGTCTAAAGTGAAAGTAAAACAGTCAAAAGAGCAAGAAAGTAAAAAGATGAAAAAACATAACAAGAAGGAACATTTTTGCAGAAATTGCATATTTTAGTCATAGTTTTGCATAACCTATTGTGATCAATATAAGCTGCATTTGAAAAAAAGGAAGGAGGTTTATGTTCTTAAGAGGTCCATCTACAAAAACCTCTCTCACGTTTCTAACAGCCATTATGGTTTTGGAAATATTAAACAATGTTGGAAAGCACTTTTTGCAGAAAATTCCTGTTAAGTCATCATTTTGCAGAGAATATTTTCGCCAATAAGAAATACATCTTACAAAACGGAAGGAGGTTTTTGTTCCTAAGAGACCCGTATACAAAAACCTATCTCATTTTGCAGACATTGATTTCAGAATGAGAGATACATGCACATCTTTAGAGGCTATTTTTCAGACTTTGTAAAACTCTGTTTTACACATCTTTTTGCAGAGCCTATTGTGCACATCTGGAGAGGAATTTTAGGAAAGTGAAAGAGGTTTAGCTCACCCACATATTTATCTACAATAACCTCTTTCACTGTTTACATATATATTACGGATTGAGAAATAAAAAGATATCATTGGACCCCAAAATTGCAGAATTGTTGGAGCAGAATTGCACAAAGAAAGGAAGCAGTTAGTGACTTGGATGCCTCATCATCAACTAAGAGTTGGATCAAATTCGAATTCTCCTCTTTATCATCACATATCCATACAAAATAGTGCCAAATAGATGCATTAGTTTGAGTGTTCTTTACTTAAGTTCTATTTATGTAAAATAGTTGGAGAGATTTGTGAACCAATTTTGATATTTTTTCAAGATATTTTAGTTTAGAATTTGTATAAATACTCCACTCTTGGAAGTATTTTGGGTGGATTCTATTACTTTGCTGTAACATTGAGATTTTCGGAATAAAATCATTTTGGAGAAATTTATTCGTGGCTTACTGGATGACGATTTGAAGCTCAGGACTTTTTGCAGGATTCATGTGTTGGACTGTAGTTCAATAAGTCTTTCTACCCTTTGTCTTAAGTTTTATATCAGTTTATAATATCATTATGTCCATTTCTGAATAATTTACATAAAGGATTGAATCGGAATTTACTTAATTGTACTCTGATTTCAGATGTGATTGTTCTTAATGTTTTCCTCTAAATTGGTTATAAGCATGAATTCTTAAATGCTCTTGCTTTGCTAATTTAAACATTGTTGATTACTATAATAAAGAATTCTTCATTGCTCTTTGTTTGTAGTTATCTCATTTCTTTCTTTTGAACATGGTGAAAGATTCTTAGCTGCCTTTCATCCCTTCAAGATCATCCCATCCACTTTAAATTTTAAGGATTGTTCTCTGTCTAGCTATCTTGCCCTGTAATACCATCTTGTGTTTAGAATAGAAATCCAGTAAAGCCATCCTTTGACTCCATAGCCCAATGGACTGAAAAATTTCAACCTTGCCCTTAGTTTAAGGATTCCACCATTTTTCAAAACAAACATCTTGGATCTATAACTAGCCTAAAACCTTCTAAGAACAAAGATAAATCATAAAGAGAGAGCCCTCTCTGGATGCAGATTGGCTAGATTCTGCATCTGAAGGTTGGTTTGTGGTTACCTCGGGTATACTTTCCTCTTACACAACTTCTAGGAAAACCTGAGTGATAACATGGGGGACAAAAACCTCTCTCACTTTTGTAACTTTCATCTCTTTTTGATCAGAAAACCATTTTGAAACAAACTGCCCGGGCGCTCCTTAACCCTAATTTTACTGTGGCAGAGGTATTATGATTCAACAGCCATGCAAATTTTACTATCCCTTGGTATTTGCTGAGATGAGATATTTGAGCCTATTTTTGACTGTGGGTACAAAATTCAGTGGCATTTATCTTAGGTTTAATCATCCTCTGTCTTTACTCATAGTGTACTGATATGGTACCTCCAGCCTTTTAACAAAGAGCATGCCTACATTTGTCTTAACCTCTTCTCCAGAATTTGAAAGTATGTCAAAATCCTTTTTTCATATTATGCACAACCATGTTCAGTTGTATGGCCTCTTGAGGGAAATGAGCTCAGGTTCCTTTATCAATCATGATAATCCTTTTTGAAAGAAAAACACCTTTTTATGAGTGGAGCAGACCAATACTTTGAAACATAATCACTATTATGTCCTTTCACCGGTGCAATGATTCACCTCATCAACCATTCTTCAAATTTTGTTTTGTTGGAGCTGCAGACTGTCCTTTGAGAGAAAAACTATTAAGAGATGAGCTTGATCTCCTTTGATGGCAGTGGTACCCCTGCTTTTTCCTTTTTGTTCTTTTCACATTTTTCTCTGTTCAAACAGACCTTGAAATCAATTAACGCTCTGGCCATCTGCTTATGAATGAAGGAGGCCTATCACTTGGTGAAATACTTGAAGATCGTTTGATAAACATGCTTGACAAGGGTTCCTTACACATGATGGCAAGCAAACAAACTTGAAAACCTTACTGCTTTCACATATGCCTGGAATCATTACTTTGCTTCAGAAAAACCCTAGTCAATGTGTTACTGTCTCACTGTTTATTGAAGCATATCTATCTCACAGTCAGTTGCAATCCTTTAAGTCAAACATTGGCCATCACCCTCTACTTGTAGATGAAGGAGGCGCCTTAACCCTATGCTTATAGATGAAGGAGGTTCTTAGCCATGACAAATTACAAGTCTGTTTGACAGTGTTGTTTTTCTTCTACCGTCTTTTCAGGCTGAATGAAGTTGCAAGAGCTTGATGAGAAACTCCTTGCCCTGCAGATGCATATTAGGCTCATGATCACCTTAAGAAGCAGCTGTCTTCTCATGTAGAGCCAAGAATTGTTTTCCAAGATGCTGATATGTTTCTTGTGCTTGTAAAATCCATAAACAGTGTAAAATACCTAAAGTCAGCTTGAGAATATGGTCTGTGTATCGCTGAGACTTAAGGGTGTATAAGTGGCGCGACTTAGGGCTGTGACTGACTTCATTAGCAGAGTGGGAGGTCTGTTATGACTGGTCTATAGCAGATGGAGGTTTTTGGCTCTTGGATAGTTTTCCAAGGGAGAAATGCCTTAAAGCGCCACTTCCTAACTTAGGGGAGACTGTTGGAATAGATTTGGATTGTCTCTTTAGAGCTGATGGGCAGACTAGTATAGCTGAAGCTGGATAGGGTTTGATAATGGGGTTTCATCTCGTTATGGACAGACTGAAAGGTAAGAAGCCAAAAATTTTATGGGTGTTTTCCCAGCTGGAAAATATGACAAATTTTGGATCAGCTGCTAGAAAACTTGGCTATCAGAACTAGTCATCACCAACGGTAAAAAAGTGCGATGATGGTAACGTTGGCTCCATTTGGGGAGGCGGCTCCTTTTCGGGGAGGTGTCCGAGAATCTCGAATCTTTGGCTTATGAAGACCAGTGCCTTATCCATTGGCGCAAAAATTTCACCCTTCTTTGATGTTATTTCTGAAAAATGACAGCATGATTAACATCAATGATACTTCTACCTACCCCACTATCTTTCCTAACCTTTTTTCTTCTCTTTGGCGCATTTGAACTAGCAGCCTTTTGACAATGCATATTTTTTCTTTTTGCAAAATGAACCTATATATTTCTACTTCTTATATCTGCCGGGAGTTCAGATTAAACTGATGAACTCCTTCATTACTCTACCTAAAGCTAGATCGATTGTCAAGATTAAGCAGTTTGATAGGATTTTATTCTCTAATCTAAAACATGAAATTCAAAATGATCAAATCGAGGTTAAACGATTTAGTTGTATGTATTTGCATGCTGAAAGGACAAGCAAACCTGAAATATTATTTTACAGAAATGGAAACTAGGAAAAACAGGGCTAAGATGTACAATTTGGTTTCCATTCCCGCTTCCCTCTTTGGTTCTATTTTGGGCGTGTGGAACCAGTATCTTTTCCTAATCTACTCTCTTTGATAAGTCAAGCTTACACAATGTTGACCATATTTTTCACTCACTAACTTATCAGCAAATAAATTTAAACATGTTCAGCTATGATTAGGCTAGACAACTGAACAAGACATTTGAGCACTAGTAGCGGCATTTAGACTTGCGCGCTTTATGAATGACTATTTTTTGGGTATATGGGGCTTTACCCTTGATTTTTAGAAACTACCCTCTTTTTATACTTTTTACTGTTTTTGTATTTTCTTCTTTTTCACTTTTTCTTCAAACAATCTAAAACTGGAAAGATGCTGACAAGGCTGAGCTTATTTTTAACTATCTACCTATCCTAGCCTAAACTATACACAACATACACATTTGGTGAACTCTTATTTCCAATGTAACCAGTCAAGTAGATGATTACATGGGTGACTCTGGTTTAGTTCTTTCATGATGCAGAAATAATGAAAAGGCCACTCCCATTTGATTTGTTTTTGGACAGTAGTGATTAATTTTTTTCCCATTCTTGGTAGCAACTTGTTCATGATAGAACCCACTACTCCTTCATATTTCTCAAGGAAAACAACAAATGGATCTTGGAATAATACCTGATCTAGAGGATTTGAGATATAGGCTTCATTCAAGACTACTCTTTCAGACTTCTCAAGGAAAACATCAAATGGATCTTGGAATAATACCTGATCTAGGGGATTTGAGATATAGGCTTCATTCAGGACTACTCTTTCTTCCACTTGACTATATTTGGGACCGCCTTGGTAAAGCAACTCTTCCCCTCGCTCATGATCACTTGAACTATCAGACTCATCATACATTGTAGTGTAGTTCTCTTGCCAAGCTGATGTGTTTTGATAGGGCGGGCTGAAAACTGTGTGAAGGTCATCAAATTTATGAGCAGGGATACACTTTGACAGTAAATTATCTTGAAAGGATAGTGTGACAACTCCCATGTGTTTATAAACCTCTATTTCTTCATCTGTAATTTGTAACTCAATGGAACTTGGTGGCTGCAAATCTGGAGTTAAGGAAGATTCCCTGACCAAAATGACTTCCTCAACCATTTCAGGCAAAGGCTTTTCATTTACAACATGCTCGAGAATTTCATCATCCTCCTCAACCTCATCATCAAAGTTGAAAAACTGTTGATCTCTAATTATGTGAATGTTATCTCTGACAAACTGAAGTGAAGTAGGGCAAAGAGTCCGAGACTCTTCACTTAATTCTAAACTGTCGAGGCTCTCCTCATGAGTGTCATAGATGACCGGTAATGGCTGCTCACTTTTCTTAAGTTTATGAAACTGAGCTTCCTCCCAAAAATCAAAAACTGAGTCTTCTGCAAAGTTAGCTTCTGTTTGGAAATCATAATCATCAACATATTGATCAAACCTTGGAGAATCATTAACATAAGTAATGTCACTTGCCATGCATATTGGACTAACAGATTGCTTTTCTTCAAATTTATTTACAAGTCTATTTTTTGACCTATGATATGCAGGATTAATAGGAGAAATATCAGAGAAGTTTTGGCTATTAGTTTCTGCATCTAGTAACGGAAAATGCGTTTCTGATGGTTTGAGAACTTCTTCCTTTTCCATTATCTGCTTGTTTATATCACCTTCATTTTATAAGATAAAAGAATCTAAATTGGAATGAATGGAATAAATGGGAGTATTGTTTGGCTTATCCCGGTTGCTAACCATGTATTTCATGTGAGTCTCTCGGTATAATCTCCGAGTCTGGTTGAAAACTGGGATGGTAGCGAATGACATATCCATTTGAAGATTACCTTGTATTTTGGTAGCCCATGCCCTTGATAGTAGCATTCCATACTTAGGAGGGATATCGGCCACTACTACGTCCATGACTAAGTTTTTCGCTGGTAGTTGTGTTAAGGCAAAACCTAGGTTCTTTATTAGACCTAAACATTTGACCTGGCTTGAGTCAAAAGAATACAGGTTTTGGTAAGATTGAGTTACCTCTAGTCCCAGGTTTTCCATGATTGCTTTCGGCATGAGGTTATGGGAAGCACCAGAATCTAACATGGCATTATGTAATATCTTGTCCCGTATGTTCAAACTCACATAGAAAGGAGAAACAGTTCCTTCTTGGGATTCACCTTCTATTTTGGAGCCGAATAAGAGCTCGGGTTTGTCATCAGTTAGATTTAGAGTATCTATGTCAAAAACTTTGAAGATTTGAGATCTATACCTATCTACAGTTATTAGCTCAGTAAGGGGTATGGTAATTTTTATTTTGGAAACTTCCCCTTCGAAACTAAAAGGAGTTTGTAGTTTGGGCAGATTTGTTTCAGCTTTTTCGGACATGACCTTTTCCATGCTCTTAATTTGTTGATTCTGGTTTGAGACCTTGTTTTTCACAGTCGCCTTGGGAGTATTTGTGGAGGTACTAGGAGTATCTGAGCTAAGACATGTTTGAATAGATTTATCTTTGTTTTGGTCAATTTTCTTGGGCACAATTTTGTTGCTATCCATGGCTTTTTTAAGGATGGTGTCAGGGGTTTTAGCAGTGTCAGGACTACCCTTCTTGGAGTGGTCTTGGTTTTTTCTGCTTCTAAGGTTATACTGCCTATGAGCTTCTATAATGGCATTCTGAAAATCTATGGCAGGATCTTCGAGATCTTCATAGTTGGTTTCGTCCTGAGTCGGAGAGCATAACTCTTGCTCTTCTGCTATGAGGTAAACCTTACTCTTGTTATCAGAACCTATGAGGTTCCAATGATTTTCATCAATGGGTTGAGTATCCTTATCCTTTTCATCAACATAATTCTCATTGAAGGATGGTCTGATCTGCTGATCATTTCCTCTTGGTTTATTTTGAGACTGATCTTTACTAAAGCCTTGGTTCCGGTTTTGAGGGTTTGGTTGGTTGTCCCTAGGAGGCACTTTTTCACTCATTTTTTCCCACATATTTGTCATGGATTTGACCAGGCCATCTATTCTATGATCTAGGGAAGGAGATGAAGTGGAGACCTCATCTCTATATGGGACTTTTCTTTCTAATCTAGTCCTAGCTCTTTTTTCTGCTAAGTTGGCTTCTGTTTTTATAGCTATTTGTTGCATTTCCTCTAGGGTAGGGGGATCTTTGTCTCTTAGATGATACGTCATGTCTGGATCAAAACCCTCGGGGAATTTCACCAAGGTTAAACCAAGTGGGGGTTTGAAGTGAGGTGGGAGGGCGTTATACACACTATTGAACCTAGTGCAGTATGCCTGGACACTTTCTCCATTTTCCTGTTTTAGGTTGTTATATTCTGACAGGATTTGAATAGGGTTCCTTCGGACCTCCCACTTGTTCGTGAAGACTTGGCAGAGTTCTAGGATGTTGTGGATGTTGTTTGGAGGCAAGATTTTAAACCATGTTTTGGGTTCTCCACCTAGGCTTTGGGCGAATATCCTCATTCTGACGGTCTCGTCTTGTACTTCTAGGTATTCAAAAGCATCGCTAATACTACTTATGTGCTGTTGAGCTGTGGCAGTGTCTTCTCCGGTAAAGTGTGGGATTTTCTCTTGATATTTATTTGGGAGAGGAGCCAAAGGTAGTGGCAACACCAAAGGTGCGTACCAGGTTGCCATGATAGGAGCTAATGGATGATGTACAAGATGAGGGCTAGTGGGATGAGCTGAGGTGGTTTGAAAAATAGTGGTTTGGACAGGTGTGGCGGATGGACTTGGACTAGTGATCCGGTTTTGAGCAGATTTGGGATGGTATGAGCCAAATTGATAGAGAAGCTGAAAGTCGGGGGGTGTGGAGGGTGAGGCTTCTCTACTAGGACTCTGTGGTGAGTCTAGGGGTTCAAGATCGTCAAAGTTTATCTTACTATGTGACTTACTTCTGAAAACAGTTTTTGATGACTCTAATTCAAAAGGTGAATCTGGTAAGATAGTGAGATGTTCAGGTACTGATCTGGTTTTACGGATGGACCTATCGGTAGCTAGATTGTCAGTCTCGGAAAGTTGCCACAGAATCTTCTCTGGGTCATCTACTATGATAGGGGGATTTGGGTTAGGGTGAGATCTGGTATAGATTCTTCGTGAAGCCAGATTTCGGGTCTAGAGTTTAGAGAGTTTAATATTGGTGAATGTTTTGGATGGATGGCCTCTCTAAAGTTCTAATAAGGTGAAGGATGGTCAAAATCAAAAGGGATGGACTAGTGGAGTCGCCAGGTGGAACTTTGTTGTTTTTGTGAAGATATAGTTATGGTCCACCACCAGTAACTAATCAGGAAGTGTTTTTAATGTTTTTTCTGAGTTTCTTAAGTGTAGCCTATGGTTTGTCTAAAGTATTCTAAACTTGTTTCGACACTTTGCTAGGGTGGCGATAACAAAAAGAGTTTACTCCAAATGATCTTAGGGACTGCTTGCTTGTTTAAGTATCTAAAGGACCAAAGAGTCTATAAGAGTTTGCTAGACTATCATGTACTTAGTGTCCCACCATCTCCCGCTATGTTAGTGAGCGATGGGATAGGTCGATCGGATAGTAGCCTAGAGTTTAGTAAAGTAGTAAGGCCTACTGGAGGCTAGTGGAGTCGCCAGGTGGAACTTGGTTGTTTTGAAATGTATAGGTATGGTCCACCACCAATATTGACAAAAACCAATCTAGGGAGTTTTTTGGGGTTTTTCTGAGTTTTATGTGCCTACGAGGTTTGGAAGAGTTTCCTATGACTGACTCATCATTTCGCTAAGATGGTGAAGGAGCTATTTTCTACTCTTCGGACAACACTTGAAGTTTTCTAAGTTTGAATGAGACTTCGAGAGTTACTAAGGAGTACTTAGATTGTCACTAACTCGAAAAGTCCCACCGTGATCGCCATTATGTTAGTGGGCGATGAGGTGGCTAAAAAGGCGGGTATTCTTGAAAATAAGGGACTTCTGGAGTTCTAAGGTGTCCTTAGATTGTCACTAACTCAAAGTCCCACCGTGATCGCCATTATGTTAGTGAGCGGTGGGATAAGTCAATCAGATAGTATTCTTAAGGGTCTCTTAAGGTCTAGGGAATCTAAGTTTGTTTAATACTCAGAGTCCCACCGTGATCGCCATTATGTTAGAGTGGCAATGAGGTGGCTCAATAGGCAGGTATTCTAGAGTTTGGTAAAATAGGAAGGCCTACTGGAGGCTAGTGGAGTCGCCAGGTGGATTTTTAGTTGTTTTGAGGTATATGTATATGGTCCACCACCAATACTTGACAAAAACCAATCTAGGGAGGTTATTTTGCGGTTTTTTGAGTTTTTATGTAATCCTAAGGTTTGGAAGAGTGTCCTATAGCTGAGTCATCATTTTTCTAGGATGGTGAGACAACCGGATTCTACTCTTCTAATTTTGACTGAGATTTTGAGAATTCCTAAGGGATACCTAGGATGTTTTGACTCAAAGTCCCACCGTGATCGCCATTATGTTAGGGTCCCGTGATTTGCCTGATTGGCAAGCCAAATGACAGTGTACCATCAAACCAAGCTTTGGAGCCCGAGGACCTAGCCTTCCTGGACTCAGAGAGGGCTCTCTCTATATGCGTAAGGGATATCTGTGTGTTTGTTTAATGTGTTCTGATTTTAGGCTAGTTATGAAGTAAGTTTTTGATTTTTGTTTTTTAAGTTGTGAGGGATGAAACTGATCAAAGATATAAAATAGATAACAAGATGTTAGATTAACTGGGCTATGGGGTCAAAAGGTCAAGAAAGCTATTAGATGATGATACAAGGCTACTGTAGGGCCGATTTGATTCAAGGTAGAAACGATCTTTAGGCAAAATGGAGTAAATGGACATCAATTTTGTGAACAAAAAAGATTTTCAAGCATAACTAGTTTAATAGATAACATAAACATGGTAGGGCGAACCATTAATCATGCAAAATGTAACTACAAGCTAATCGATACTTAGAAATAAACATTCAAGCCATGCACAGAAGTATAAGACCCTCTAACTTTGGGAAATGGCTATCAGACTTTGGGGAAGACACTTAAGGAAGAAAAACAACTTTAAAACACTATGCCGGAACGCCAAAACATAGCACTTCAAGTAATTGGGCACTTTGAACAACAAGATTCGCATAGTTTTAGACAAAGGGCTAGATCGAGACTAGGCCTCCTTGGTTCAACAAGATGATAATCTAATCAGTCAAAGAGATAGTTTCATGGATGGAACTATGGACAGCCATAGGTAAGCAGGGCACACCATACATCCTACTTAACATGCATAGAAATATGAATGAAACTAGCAACAATGTCGTCAAGTTATTAAAGAGCAGTTAAGAATTCTTTAATGTGACTAAGGAGGAAGAAAACATGAAAGGCTATGAAGATTCAGGAAATTTGAGGTGCCTCCATGGGCATATCTCAAATTTATTCTCTACTGATCTATAGCAAGCAAGAAACATGTATCATGAATGAAAACTAGAAGACAACAACAAAGCAAGAGACACTATATCATTCTACCAAGTCATGGAATCCATCAACAATCCTTCTTCATTCATCCAAGAACATCCAAGAGTCAATCCAAAAGCATAGCACAAGTATTTCCTTCAAAGCTCATATGACCAATATATTGCTTCTCTTCTCAAGTTCAGCCTTGTTTTACAATGAAAGCCTTTGGAATATATAGGCTCAAGTGAGGAAAACCTCATGGTTCAACTTGCATCCTCATTGGCCTAATCAAAATATCTAAACTTGTCCTTGAGGCTTTGCAAAGCCCAAGGCACAAAAATATCTCATAAAATATCTAGAAAATGCTAAAAAAGGAAAAATAATTGACTTTGCATCATTTTCCATGTGCAAAAATAGCTAAACGCACATTTGGAAAAAGCAGTTTTTAGAGGTTCAAAAATTACAAAAATACTTCAAATTTACATCAGAAAAAGGTCTCCTGACTTGCCAGTAACATTTGGCAGCCTTCCTGGTGCCGAAACAAGGCTCATGATAGCTCGTTGGAAATCTCTAAGTGTCTAATTTCTGGCGCAACTGAAATTTCCCCAATCTGATGCCTAGAAGTCCTCCAAATCTGCACCTGTGTGTAAAAAACCAAAAATTACAGTCTGCTGATAGACCTGGCAGAGTGTGCAAAAAGCGAGCATTTTTCGCCGTTTTGAGGGGGAAAATGATCTCCAAATGTTCTGAAAATCACTGAGGGAATGCTCATGAAATTATGGCATCCAAATATACCATTCTCCTCCCTTGACGAATCCTCAAAATGAAATGGCGAATTTATGAGTTTTTGACCAAAAACTCAAAAATGCCAAAAAACCAAAGCATGTCAAAATTTGCCCAAAATCAGTGTGTATGACCCTCAAGGGTCCCTAGAAACATGTTCTGAAGCTGAAGCCAAAATATGAAGTCCTGAAGTGTCTTTTCTCACTTTCCGTGCCGGGCGCTTCCCTTTAGCCTCCTTCAACGTCTCTTGGGTTTTCTTCTTCGATGTTTAGCATTCTGGCTTTGGGTGAAGAAGTCATGGCCCCTTGCCCAGGAGAGTCAAATAGCACATGCTTTGGAGAATGCCCTTCATGATCGATGTTTTGTATTTTCTTGCCCTCATCAGGATGCTGCTGTGTATCATCTCTTAGTTGCCCTTGCTCATCACTGTCATGGCCTTGTTCATCATCCTCTTGCTGCTTAAAAAAAATTCTACCTTCTATGTCAGTCACTATTTTGATGAAGGTAACCATGTTTTCAAATGTTGGGTGTGATGCCTTCCTTGGGTATAAGATTCCTGCTCCTTCCAAACCCTGTCCTTTCTCTGTGTGCTATTCCACCAAATAATTTTTAAAGATAAGACCACAGTTAGTTTTAAAATACATAGATAGTTAACTGATTTTCTGAGCTTGGACAAAGGTAACAGAGGCCTTGGTGTTTTTGGTGTGAACACAAAAGACCTGTAGTAATCAAATAATAGTACACTCCTTTCAATCAAACATACTGCCTTTCTTATGTTTCATTGTTCACCATACCCAGTTTTGACAATACCTTCGAATTATAGTGGCATACTCCTCACTAACTCTGCTTTATGAAAGGTTAAACACTGTTTGGTTAAGCAACAATGTTTCCAAATGTATTGTGAAATGCCCTCTTTAATATGAGACCCCTGCTCCTTCGAAAAGCTGCCTTTCCCTTGAATATGCAATCCAACAAGCAGACCTTTTAAAAAGAAAAACACAGTGAAATGAAGATAGATAGTCAAGAAGATTTTCGTGTGTTTTGTGTTAAGGGTATTCTTCTCTGTGATGTTTTGAGGACATAAGACACCCTTGTCCCTTTTCAGAAGAAGGCCAAACAAAATCTTCTTAGCTTCAAAACCTCCTTTTTCCTTGTAGGCACTCCATCAGCAGATTCAACAACATGAAGATAGTTAACAATAAAATGTATCTTACACAATCAAAAGTTATTGTGTATATGAGATAAAGTGGTAGAGTTTGTAATGCTTGGTGAGAGCTCAAAGACCTGTAGCATTGAACAACAAAACTCATCCAGCATGGGATAATTTAAAGCATTTGGTAAGAAACATTGTTTCACATTTTCAACCTGAGCATGATCAATTTCAAATGAATGTGTTTCTTTTTCTTCAATCACTGCTGTGATGTATTCACTACCAATGAGTTCTGTGTGGCTTCCTCCAATTTCATTAGGGACTTTACTAATTGCGTACATATCCCCTCCTTTTATATCAGAGACCTCAGATGAATGTATTCTTGACCGAGCAATTACAACATCCTTAAGCAAGGTCTTCAGAACCTCTGGATATGGGGACTCCACAAAATAGAGATTATTTTTCAACGCAAGTTTGACTTTTCCATAATTTTCAATTGATCCATTACTGAAATCAATGATCTCTTTGGGAAGTTTTGTTTTTGATAACATGTTTAGTACAACAATAATTGTTTCAGTTTCAAGCCCCACAGAAACAGCAGCATACAATGAATGAGGTGTCAAATTTCACTCATGCATAGATTCTGGCCTACAAACAGGTTCAGCAATAGCAATTAGGAAGTCATATGCTTGTTTATAAAGTGCAGAAAAAGGTCTCCAGAAATATCTGTCCATCAAAGCAGACCCATAGTGGTCTGTTAAAATGATTAGGTTTCAGTTTCCAACTTTGAAAAATCTCTATTTTGTAGCCCATCACCCTCACCATCTTGGTAATCTTCTTCATATTCCTCTACATAGTCCATGTCTTCATCTGCAAGTTGCTCCTCCTTTTTAGAAGTTTTGTGTCTCTTGCTATGTCGATGTTTGTCACCATGTCCAACCATTTTGCCAAAACAATCTCAACTTTCGAAACTTAAAAATCAATGATTATCTTTGCTTGACTGGTTAAGAAGCTCTTGGAAATATTTTTTTAAGGTTTTTGGTGAGTTTTTTGACCATTTCTACAGGAGCGCCGCGCGCTCATTCATTCCTTTGGAAATTTTGTGCACAGGAGCGCCGCGCACTTTTCCAGGAGCGTCGCGCAAGTTTGCACCCAATTTGGAAGGCCTTCCCGGTGTCAGAATTGGGCGCGAGATGGCTCGTTGGAAATATGTGGAAGTATAATTTCCAGAAAAACTTGAATTTTTTCATTTGGAGTCCATTTGGTTGTTCAAAAATTCATTCTCCCAACACTGGTCAAAACTGGTGAATCCTGGTGTAGAAATGCATAGTGTTGTTTGTAAGCCACTTTTGGATGACTTCCCGGTGTTGGAATTTGGCCCGACATGGCTCGTTGGAAAGCTAGGGAAGTCTAATTTACAAATATTCTTGAGTTGTTTCATTTTGTGTCCATTTTTGTGTTCAAAAACTGACTGTCCCATCACTGGTCAAAAATGGTGAATGCTGGTGCAGAAAAACATAGCGTTGATTGCAGGTTAGTTTTGGATGCCTTCCTGTTGTCGGAATTTGGCTCGAGATGGCTCATCGGAAAGCTATGGAAGTATAATTTCCATAAAAAATTTAATTTTTTTCATTTTGAGTCAATTTGTTTGTTCAAAATCTGACTGTCCCAGCACTGGTCAAAATGATGAATCCTGGTGCAGAAATTCTCCCGTGACATCTGAATTTTTCACATTTCTCACAAACCATGATACCTGTGTAGAAAATGAAGGAGGTTTTTCTTCTTGAACCTATGAGGGAAAAAAAAATCTCTCACTTTTGTAACTTTCGCATCTGTTTGATCAGAAAATCATTTTGAAACAAACTGCCCGGGCGCTCCTTAACCCTAATTTTACTGTGGCAGAGGTATTATGATTCAACAGCCATGAAAATTTTACTATCCCTTGGTATTTGCTGAGATGAGATATTTGAGCCTATTTTTGACTGTGGTTACAAAATGCAGTGGCATTTATCTTAGGTTTAATCATCCTCTGTCTTTACTCATAGTGTACTGATATGGTACCTCCGGCCTTTTAACAAAGAGCATGCCTACATTTGTCTTAACCTCTTCTCCAGAATTTGAAAGTATGTCAAAATCCTTTTTTCATATTATGCACAACCATGTTCAGTTGTATGGCCTCTTGAGGGAAATGAGCTCAGGTTCCTTTGTCAATCATGATAAGCCTTTTTGAAAGAAAAACACCTTTTTATGAGTGGAGCAGACCAATACTTTGAAACATAATCACTATTATGTCCTTTCACCAGTGCAATGATTCACCTCATCAGCCATTCTTCAAATTTTGTTTTGTTGGAGCTGCAGACTGTCCTTTGAGAGAAAACCTATTAAGAGATGAGCTTGATCTCCTTTGATGGCAGTGGTACCCCTGCTTTTTCCTTTTTTTTCTTTTCACATTTTTCTCTGTTCAAACAAACCTTGAAATCAATTAACGCTCTGGCCATCTGCTTATGAATGAAGGAGGCCTCTCACTTGGTGAAATATCTGAAGATTGTTTGATAAACATGCTTGACAAGGGTTCCTTACACATGATGGCAAGCAAACAAACTTGAAAACCTTACTGCTTTCACCTATGCCTGGAATCATTACTTTGCTTCAGAAAAACCCTAGTCAATGTGTTACTGTCTCACTGTTTATTAAAGCATATCTATCTCACAGTCAGTTGCAATCCTTTAAGTCAAACATTGGCCATCGCCCTCTACTTGTAGATGAAGGAGGCACCTTAACCCTCTGCTTATAGATGAAGGAGGTTCTTGGCCATGACAAATTACAAGTCTGTTTGACAGTGTTGTTTTTCTTCTACCATCTTTTCAGGCTGAATGAAGTTGCAAGAGCTTGATGAGAAACTCCTTGCCCTGCAGATGCATCTTAGGCTCATGATCACATTAAGAAGCAGCTGTCTTCTCATGTAGAGCCAAGAATTGTTTTCCAAGATGCTGATATGTTTCTTGTGCTTGTAAAATCCACAAACAGTGTAAAATACCTAAAGTCAGCTTGAGATTATGGTCTTATGCATTGCTGAGACTTAAGGGTGTATAAGTGGCGTGACTTAGAGCTGTGATTAAATTTATTAGCAGAGTGGGAGGTCTGTTATGACTGGTCTATAGCAGATGGAGGTTTGTTGGCTCTTTGATGGTTGCCAAGGGTGAAATGCTTAAAAGCGCCACTTCCTAACTTAGGGGGGTTTTTCGAACAGATTTGAATTGTCTCTTTAGAGCTGATGGGTAGACTAGTATAGCTGAAGCTGGATAGGGTTTGATAATGGGGTTTCATCTCATCATGGGCGAACTGAAATGTAAGAAGGAAAAAATTTTATGGGTGTTTTCCCAGCTGGAAAATATGACAAATTTTGGATCAGCTGTTAGAAAACTTGGCTATCATAACTAGTCATCACCAACAAGTAAAAAATTACTGATGACTAATAGTGACTAAGATTAAATTTTTCTTTAAACCTGGAACATGCACTACATCTTGTAAAAGAATGAGTTTACTTGACTACCTCTGAAAGGTAATGGTACCAATGTCGGTCGCATTGTATCGTCCATTGTCGTCCAACTCAACATGAAACTGGAGATCTTTCTCCACCAAGTCATTGAAAAGGTTCACATCTCCCGTCATGTGAAAAGAAGCGCCACTATCAGAGTACCACCCCGATCCCAATGCACTAGACACCATGCATGCAATCAATGAGAAGTCCAGCTCAAATTGCGAGGCAAGAGCCTCACTAGCTACAGCTCCAGCAGCCTGCTTGTTCTTCTTCTTCTATGGACAATGTGTGGTGAAATGCCCATGTTCGTGATAGTGAAAACACTTCACTTTGGACATGTCACGCTCTTTGCCATCCGCACCGGATTGAGAAGGATTTTTCTTCCCCTTCCCTTTCCTTGCTTTGGTAGCCAAAGCGCAATACTCTTCATCATCATTCTTTGATGAAGAGCCATCCCTGGTACTCCGCCTTATCTCCTCCTGCACAAGATCCGACCAAAGTCGCTCCCATCCTGGCAGTTTCTCCCGACCATTGACAGAGTCCTTGTAGCTATTCCAACTCTTCGGAAGCCCAAGGAGATCCAAGCTCACCAAGTATTCTTCATCCACACTAACTCCTACACTCCCAAGCTCATCCTTGCAGTGGAAAAACTTTGTCAAGTATACCGGAATAGTGTCATTCTTCTCCATTTTTATTTTCCTGAGCTTGTCTTTAAGTGCCAACTTCCTCTGGTCACTTCTGCTTTGGAAAATTCTGTCAAAGCCTTACACATCAAGAATGGAGTGGCTTTACCATGAAGGCTAGACACTATGTGATCCTTCACACCTTCCAACAGAATCCTTTGACACCTTGCTACCTTCTTTTTCCATGTGTCAAGTGCGGCTGCATCGCTAGAACTCGGCTTAGGAACATCGATATCGATGAACTCCTTTAGCCCATTATCCTCTAGCACTGCCTCCATCCTATCCTTACATGCAATATAATTCAAGCTCCCATCAAGGGCATACTCCAATTGCAATCCATTGAAAGACATTTCAATGAATGCTCAACTTCGACACCAAGAAAACACTGCAGCATATTCGAATTCCACCAGCACAAAACTCAACTGTTTCAATAATTACAATTGCTCCAATGATCAATATCGCTCTGATACCATGTAGAAATTATATGCACTACGCATGCATATGTCCAAGATTCTCCTGATCACACACTATTTGACTTCATGCACAATACAAAATCTATTCCACTATTGATCATCACATGTGGAAATTAAATCAATTTCATGCACACATTGAAACCATAAAAATTCACACACATTAACACAGTGTTTTAATGGGAAAGACTGAAGCTAAAAACCCAACTATCTATATATAATATATGTCATAGAGATCATGTAACAATCCTCATACAAAGCTTATCACAAGCTCTCGGTACAATCCAATCGCTACACACTAATCAGGCCCGATCTTGCAAATCCATGCACTGATCTTTGCCAGCCTTTAGCCTGCCTCTACTGCACAATCCTTTCTAAAGAATGGCTCTGGATGAACTCGAATTGCTCCAGCATTTCTCACGCAATCCTTAAAGGCA
The DNA here is from genome assembly GCA_034641835.2 of Pinus albicaulis. Taxonomy (NCBI): domain Eukaryota; kingdom Viridiplantae; phylum Streptophyta; class Pinopsida; order Pinales; family Pinaceae; genus Pinus; species Pinus albicaulis. Next base: position 33,283,456 of record CM076575.1, read on the forward strand.
TCTCCATTAAATTTGTGGTGCAAACAATGCAACACTATAGTCACAACTGATAGTCACACTTGCTCTTTCACCTACCTCTCCACTGGTCTCCACTGAAACTTTCCATGCACTGTAGTTAACTGATGTATTCTTCAGTTGATTAATGAGTTATTATTTAGTAAATTAATTATTAATTAATTCACACCACTCTCACTAGTGTATCAATCAGTTAGACTAGATACAACTAGCTCAACTGAGTCTAACTGAGTTAAACTAAATACAACTCCACCAACTGCTTCTCCAACTCCACCAAACTCTGTCACATGAGTTCTAACTGAATTCCTCTATGCAATAGCTCTAGTAAACCCTCAGGAATAACGTAATTCCTTTTTTCAGCTATTGTGCCACATCTATGCACTTAACTGAAGTGCTCCAAGAGAATAAGATAATGTTTAGAGTCCAAATATTATTAAGAGCTAATAATATTCAGGATATCTATTTTTAGACTGGCAATCTAAAAATAGATTGCGCCCAATATGTCTAAAAATAGAAGTCCATCAATTTTTCCAACTTGACCAACCATCCACAAATAGCATCCTGCAACTCATAGAATATGATCGACATGTCTAAAAATAGACATAAGTCTAAAAGTAGACTTTGCGCCAAAAATCACCTGTGTGGGCCCCACCTAGTTTCGGTGATTATTTTCCAACTAGGATCAAGGATGATGTTTTAGGATGCCTCCTTCACTGTTTCTTGTTTCAATCTTCAATAGTTTCCACGATGGTCTCATCGGAGGGAAATATCTCTTTTAAAGGATTGGGTGAATCCGAATTTCCAAGCCAAGGGGATTGAGAATAAGTTTCAATAGACATACTCAAAGGAGCATGTTCAAAGGGTGGAGGATCTGAAGCCAAAATAAGTTCAAAATAATCAATCTCGATTGGACTTAATGGCATCGAATCACCAAATGACTCAATCTTCTCAAGCGAAGGAATGATCCATGGATCAGAAGAACTGGAGATCATGTTAACCTGAGCAGTGTTGGGTGGAGGAAAAGGAAAAAGGCCCATGAGGGTAGGATTTTTGAAAAGACTTGGCCCTACGCTCTCATAAGGCGTAGGAATTTGATCTACGTATGGAGCATTTCTCTCAGAATATGAAGAAGTGAAGAAAGACAACTAATCGACAGTGGTGATCTTCCCCCTTGTGCGGAAATCGAAGAACACGAAAGAGAGTGGATGGAACGCACATCATGGCATGAGTCAAACTGCAACCAAGGAGAATATTGTAATTGAGCTTGGTGTCAATGACTTCAACCTTGACATTGACTGTATTCCCTTCTAACGTGATGGGTAAACTAGCGATAATGCCGAGAGGGTGAGATTCCCTTCCATCAAAGGCTTCTAGAGCATTTGGAGATGAATTGAGAGCTGGAGAACCGATAGCTTTCCAGTAGGCAAATGACATGACACACGTATATGCACCCTCATCCACAACCACTCAATGGATATTCAGTCCATTAATCCCAGCTTGCATGATCAGTGCAAGCTGGTGAGGGAGACGCGGGACGAAATTTTCCAAATCGAAAGTGATAAGGCTTGAATCAGTGGGATCAACCCCACTAATGGCAGATAACAAAGCCTTCCATTGAGACTAAAAACTCTAAAGTACTTCTAACGTAGACATAGCAGATGACGCTTGAGCCAAATCATCAAAAATACTGTAATGCTGAGCAGCACGGCCATTAGGATTGTAAGAAGACTTATGGGGTACACCTTTGGAAGGTGGCCATACAACGGGCTCAGTACTGGGCCTTTCAATATGAAGATGGCCAGAAGCAGGCAGGGGAGGAGGACCATCAACGATCTCTTTCCCTGCTGCTTGACATGGTTTGGTATAATCTTTAGATCGGGTAGCAATAGAGATGGATGCATGACCGTTCATCATGAAAACCTGAGAGCCCAATGGGGCAAAGGACTGAGGTTACTCTACCAACTCGGTATGATGTGATGGAAAAGATTCTTTGAGAACAACCAGAGTGCCTTGGGTGCCTTCGAGTAATCGACTCATTTTGGCCTGTCGGGGACAGTCCTTGGTGTAGTTCTCTTCATCACAAATCAAACACGGGTACTTCCATTTAGGGTGCGAACCATCATCAACATGAGAATTCTGAGAATCCTATTTCAGGCATTAGGGGAATTTTGAGGTCTAAAATGGGTCTCCTAAGAAAAATGTACAACAAAAATAAACTTTATAACAACCAATAGGATTCAAGATGATGATGTCAACCATGGGGGATGAATTACCATTTTTTAAATAAAAGGGTAAAAATATTAAAAAATAATAAAATAATAAAACTACTTTTTCAACTCGTATTTTCAACTTATCTCCCAAAATTTTTACTCAAATTTCAAGTGGGATTACTCGTTGGATGCAAAATTTAATTCCTCATCCAAGGAGTACCCATGTTGCATACTTTCGATGAACTTCTACTACCATACACGAAAAATAGAAATACATAAAACGTGATTGTAATCACGTTTTTTTATCTTTATTTCCTATTTTTCGTGTATTAAGACCCATCGAAAGTATGCAACATGTGGAGTACTCCTTGGATGAGGAATTAAATTTCGCATCCAACGTGCTCCACTCGAAAATTTGATAAAACTTTTGGGTGAAAAATATAAGTAGTTTTCATTTTTCCCTCTAAAATTTGATGATGTCATCAAATCTTATTTGATTTTTTCCACTATTATTTTATAATTTCCTTAGGAGGCCCATTTTAGACCTCAAAATTCCCCTAATGGGTATTGACTTTAGCCTTACCTTTACCCTTATTTTTACCTTTGGAAGTTTTATTTACCAGATTGGACTGGACAACATTCATTTCTGCAGTTTTACCAGAATTCGGGGGTGGCTGAGAAGTAGTATCATTTGAAGGAGTAGGTTTTTTCTTCGCATGATTTTGTTGGGTGTGGAGCCTGATTATCTTGTTTACTTTGTATCACAACATTGGACCCTTATACCTTAAATGGGGCAGCAATGCCGCCCTTAAATTAATCGCTACGGTGGGGGTTCCAAGGGGTGCGACAACGACTTTATGGAGCCCCCCCCCTGGTGGAGGGTTTCGGAGGCAGTGCCCCCGAAGCTAAAAACATATGTATAATTTCCTTGTAAAAGTATAATAATTTCTAGTCAATCTAGGCCATTCATTAGGCAAATGATCTGACGGTAGAAGTTATGTTTAGTTTAGGGTTTTTTCCCTAGAACGAAACCCCTCGTTTTTATGAGGGTATTGTATTGTGGCTATGTAATGTATGTGTATCCTCGGAGTGAGAAGTAGAAAGGGAGAATATGAGAGAGAATAGAGGATATTACAACAGATCTGCTGTAGGTTGTGTCTCTTCATTTTGTTGGATAATAGAAAGGAAGGACTGGCTGTTCGGGGTGGACGTAGCCCAAACTGGGTGAACCACGTATATCTGTGTTTCTCTGGTTTTATGTGTTTTGTACTTGTATTTTCCACATATTTTATGTGTTGCATTGCTCCATAATATACAATTTTCTAACAACTGGTATCAGAGCCGAAGGTATATTTGGCTGATAAACTCGCAGGAAAGAAGGGTTCCCGGTTCGAGTGGGAGCAATGGCAGAAGATGGTAAATTTAGGTTCGAGAAATTTAACAGCCAAAACTTCTTGTTGTGGAAGATGCAGATGGAAGATTATCTGTATCAGAAAGATCTATACCTACCATTGAGCGGAAAAACAAAGAAGCCAGCGGCTATGACAGACGCGGAATGGAACATTCTCGATAGAAAGGCACTTGGAACAGTACGGTTGTGCCTTGCGGCGTCAGTAGCCTTCAATATTTCGAAGGAAACAACAACAGAGGGTTTGATGCAGACGTTGGCGAAACTATATGAAAAACCCTCGGCCTCAAACAAGGTATTTCTTATGAAACTACTATTTAATATGAAGATGTCGGAAGGTGGATCTGTTGCATATCATTTAAATGATTTTAATACAGTGACCAGTCAGTTAAGTTCTGTAGGGGTAAACTTTGATGATGAAGTTAGAGCTCTGTTATTCTTGTGCTCATTGCGAGATAGTTGGAATGGTTTAGTAATGGCCATTAGTAACTCTATCTCTGGATCTAGTACTTTAAAGTTTGATGATGTTGTCGGTACTATCCTTAGCGAGGAAATGCGACGGAAAAGCTCCGGTGATACATCGGGTAATGCTTTGAGTGCAGAGTCTAGGGGAAGAAGAATGGAAAGAGGAAAGAGCTCAGGATATCACAGTAAATCAAGGAAAGGTAGATCCAAGTCCAGATTGGGGATAGTGTGTTGGAAATGCGGAAAGAAAGGACACCTAAAGAAAGAATTTAGATCTCAGAAGGGAAAAGAAGGAGACACACAGCAAGAAAAAAATCATGAAGCAAATGTGACAGGTGATGTGTTACAAGATGCTTTGATTCTTTCTTTTGAAAATGTTACTGATTCTTGGGATGTAGATTCAGGGGCTTCATTCCATGCCACACCTGATAAGAAATATTTTCATGACTATGTTCAAGGAGATTTTGGACAAGTTCGTTTGGGTGATGATAAACCCTGTAAAATTGTTGGAATGGGTAAAGTTCTTGTAAAACAACAGAATGGAAACCAATGGATACTAAAGGAGGTAAGGCATGTTCCAGATCTGAAGAAAAATCTGATTTCAATGGGGCAGTTAGGCGGTGAAGGTTGTGTGACAACTTTCACAGATAAAACTTGGAAGGTCACCAAAGGAGCCCTGGTAATAGCAAAAGGCAAAAAGGTTGGTACATTGTATTTATGCAATGGTATTTCTAACTCTGTTAATGCTTTAACTTCCAAAGGAGCAGATGCAGCATTATGGCATCATAGGCTCGAACACATGAGTGAGAAGGGAATGAAGATTCTTCACTCAAGAAATTTGTTGCCAAGTTTGAAGAATGTTGATTTGGATTTCTGTGAGAATTGCATTTATGGAAAACAAAAGAGAGTCAGATTTCTTAGAGTTGGGAAAGAAAAGAAGAGCAAAAAATTGGAGCTTGTGCATACAGATGTATGGGGACCTGCTCAGGTATCATCTCTTGGTGGCTCTCACTATTATGTTACGTTTATTGATGATGCAACTAGAAAAACTTGGATTTATTGTATTCAAAATAATTCTGATGTATTTGATACTTTCAAAAATAGAAAGCTTTGGTTGAGATCGAGACAGGAAAGAAGTTGAAGTGTCTCAGATCAGACAATGGAGGTGAATATTGCAACAAAGAGTTTGATAGGTACTGTTCAGAGCATGGAATTCGTAGAGAGAAGACAGTTCCAAGAACACCACAAGAAAATGGTGTGTCAGAAAGGATGAACAGAATAATCATGGAGCGTGCAAGGTGCATGAGATTGCATGCATGATTTCCTTTACAATTTTGGGAAAATGCTGTAGATACTGCTGTTTATCTAATAAACAGAGGGCCTTCAAGTTCCTTGGATGGTGGTATTCCAGAGGAAGCATGGACAGGTAAAAAGGTAAACTACTCTTTTTTAAAGCCTTTTGGTTGTGAGGCCTTTGTCCATATTAATAAAGAAAATAGAACAAACCTTGAGGAAAAATCAAAGAAATGTACCTTTATTGGATATGGTGTTAATGATTTTGGTTATCGCTTATATGATTATGAAAATCACAAAATCATTAGGACAGAGATGCAATATTCAATGAAAAGGTCTTGTATAAGAATCAGTTATAGGAAAAGAAACAGGAAAAGGAAAGCAAGGAATACACGGTTCTTGATGAGATAACTGAAAAAGTAAAGGTGCCTGAAAATAATAATAATAAACAACCACAGCAGCAACAACCACCACAACAGCAACAGGCACCTCAAACACCTGAAAGTGGTGTTAGAAGATCTACCAGGATAAGTATACCCCCTGAACGATACTCTCCTTGATTATATTATTTATTGTTGACTGATTCTGGTGAACTCGAATGTTATGAAGAAGTAATGCAGGTTGAAAGCAGGAAGAAGTGGGAGCCAGCCATGGAAGAAGAGATGGACTCCTTAATGCATAACCAGACTTGGGACTTAGTCAAGTTGCCTGCAGGTAAAAATGCATTGCAGAATAAATGGGTTTACAGGTTGAAGGAAGAAGATGGAGGAAAACAGAGGTATAAAGCTAGACTTGTAGTGAAGAGGTTTGCATAGAAGAAAGGTATTGATTTTGATGAAATATTTTCTCCTGTTGTTAAGATGAATTCAATCAGAACTATTTTAAGTCTTGTAGCAGCGGAAGATTTACATCTTGAACAGTTAGATGTAAAGACAACATTTCTCCATGGAGATTTGGAGGAAGAGATATACATGCAAAAACCAGAAGGATATGAGGTCAAAGGGAAAGAAAAATTGGTGTGTAGGTTAAAGAAGAGCTTGTATGGCTTAAAACAGGCTCCAAGGTAGTGGTATCTAAAATTTGACAAGTTTATGTCTGAACAAGGTTATACTAGATGTCACTCTAATCATTGTGTTTATCTAAAAAGGAAAAATGATGGCAGCTATATTATATTGTTATTGTATGTAGATGACATGCTTGTTGCGGGATCTAACATGCAGGAAATAAATGTGCTCAAAAGAAAATTGGCAAATTCATTTGCAATGAAGGATTTGGGAGCTGCAAAACAAATCCTTGGTATGAGGATAACTAGAGACAGGAAAAATCACAAATTAACACTGTCTCAGAATGAGTACATAGAAAATGTGTTGAAAAGATTTAATATGCAGAATGCAAAACCAGTTAGTACACCTTTTTCTAGCCATTTCAAACTTAGTAAGGAGATGTGCCCCAAGATCCACGAAGAAATGGAATATATGTCTAAAGTTCCATATGCATCAGCAGTTGGAAGCTTAATGTATGCAATGGTCTGCACAAGGCCTAATATTTCACATGCAGTGGGAGTTGTAAGAAGGTACATGAACAATCCAGGAAAAGAACATTGGATGGTAGTAAAATGGATGCTCAGATATTTGAGAGGTACCACAAATCAAGAATTATGCTTTGGTGGTTCAAACATTGCTCTACAAGGATATGTTGATGCAAATATGGCAGGTGACAGAGATAACAGGAGGAGCACTACAGGATATGTATTTACTATAGGTGGAACAGCTGTCAGTTGGGTTTAAAAAATCCAAAGTGTTGTTGCACTTTCAACAACAGAAGCAGAGTATGTTGCTGCTACAGAGGCTAGTAAAGAAATGATTTGGCTACAAAGGTTTATGGATGAATTGGGTAAGAAGCATAATATGGGCACACTATACAGTGATAGCCAAAGTGCCATTCATCTTGCAAAGAACTCAGCATTTCATTCCAGGACTAAACACATACATCTCAAGTACCATTTCATACGGTCAATATTGGAAGATGGAGAGTTGAAGCTGGAAAAGATACACACTAGCCAGAATCCTGCAGATATGCTAACAAAAGTTGTAACTAGGGAGAAACTGAGAACATGCTCAGTTTAAATCGGTATTCAAGGATGACGAAGAAGATGAGAAACAGCCAGGTCCAAAGAGGAGTCATTGTCTAGCAAATGAAGCAGGGGTGGAGTTGCTACAATTAGTCTCCAAGTGGGAGATTGTTGGGTGTGGAGCCTGATTATCTTGTTGCCGCTCGTAAATTAATCGCTGTCATGGGGGGTCCAGGGGGGCGACAGCGACTTTATGGAGCCCCCCCTGGCGGGGGGTTTCGGGGGCTGCGCCCCCGAAGCTAAAAACAGATGTAAAATTGCCTTGTAAAAGTATAATAATTTCTAGTCAATCTGGGCCGTTCATTAGGAAAATGATCTGATGGTAGAAGTTATGTTTAGTTTAGGGTTTTTTTCCCTAGAAGGCAACCCCTCGTTTTTATGAGGGTATTGTATTGTGGCTGTGTAATGTATGTGTATTCTCGGAGCGAGAAATAGAAAGGGAGACTGTGAGAGAGAACAGAGGATATTACAGCGGATCTACTGTAGGTTGTGTCTCTTCATTTTGCTGGATAATAGAAAGGAAGGACTAGCTGTTCGGGGTGGATGTAGCCCAAACTGGGTGAACCACGTATATCTGTGTCTCTCTGGTTTTATGTGTTTTGTGTGGTTGTATTTTCCACATATTTTATGTGTTTCATTGCTCTGTAATATATAATTTTCTAACAGATTTTAAGAAGAAGACTTTTGAGAAGTCTGAGACACAGAACCAATGATACCATCGACAAATGGCGTTGTCGATGCTTTGGAAATTCTAGGTCGAGGGGCATCAGGCAAGAGTTCGTACAACATGCCGGACTAAGAGTACACGTGATCAAGGTACTAGGCATGAGTGATGGCTTGTTCCTTAGTAACACATGCCCCCATAGCAATGTCCTTAGCAATCAGAACAACAAAGGAGGTAGCGAACCAATCATTTAGAAGTTGATGAGGAATCTCAAACTTGATCAAAAGACGACGATGCCTCCATTCATGAATATGATCAGAGATATGGGTAGCTCGATCTTGCTTCAAGGATGTGAGGAGGTGCACTCTAGTTTCATACCAAAGTGGTAACTGAAAGTGCGTGAGAGATGCCATGGCCAAAGAGTTGAAATCTTGGAAGACGCCACGAGAAAGTTCAATGCACCACTTGGTAGCGGCACCAGTGAGAGTCCATTAGAAACGATGGAGTTGAATAGAATTTTCAACCCAAGAGTTAGAGGAACACCAAAGGTGGTATGTCATAACATGTGCTTGTGGGTATTCTCCGGACTTGCCCTCAAATTTTTGACAATCGCCAGGAATTTTGGTTGGAACTGGGGGCCAATATGGATTATGAGGGATAGGATCGTTCATCAACTTCAACACATCGGGCAGTTCCAATGTAGCAAGGAAAGTTAATTGATTATTGAAAGGCATTGTAGGTCATTGATAAAGATCAGCATTCATATTCCACCTAGGTTGAGAGAAAGTTTTCCCCCATATGTTTTTCCAAGAGGATTATGTCCATGGGGGTTATAAGCCTGAAATTTCTACTCATACATGGGTTGATGATGAAGATATTGATTCTCAGCATACCACTGAGGTCCTATCTGAGAAACATATGGATTTTGTTGCGGAATGAAAGCAGTGCCTTGAGGGGCATTATATAACACTTGAGTTTGACCTAGCGGAAGATTCGTAGTGCCTTGAGGTGCACTGTATACCATCTGGGATTGACCTTGATGGATGTAAGTAACTCCTTGGGGCACACTATATACGACCTGAGATTGACCTTGAGGAATATAAGTGGCTCCTTAAGGCTGAACGGGTTTCCCTTGGGGTGCAAGTTGACCCAGATACTGAGGTTGGACAGGCTGTCCCTACAGAGCAGGTTGGCCTAGATGCTAAGATCCACTAGGTTGCCCTTGTATAAAAGGTTGGCCCAATGGTTGGGACGAGCCAGGTTGCCCCTAAAGACCAGATTGACCCGACGCAAGACCATAGGGTTGTCCTTGTTGTACAAAATTTTGGCCTTGCTAAACATAAGGTAGATGCTGTTGTACAAAAGTTTGTCCCTGTTGCAGATAAATTCCCCCCCCCCCCTCGAGAACATAAGATGCACCTTGTTGAACATGAGGTTGACTAGTAGGACCGTAGGGTTGTCCTTGTTGGACCGAAGGTTTTCCATGAAAGGGTTGTCCTTGTGGATCATAAGGGTTTCCCTGTGAACCGAAGGGTTGTCCCTATTGGTATGTGAATTGATTGGGATCAATATGAGGAAAATAGATGAGATTGCCGTACATGTCACAATGATGTAGAGGATTACCAGAAGTTGCTTACTGTTGAGAACCCTGAGGGGTGGAATTCTACTTCCGAGGACCCTGAGAGGCAGAATACTATTTTTGAATGGCCAACAGATACTCATCGAATGTATAATCGCTAGGAATGGAAGTAGAAACCATAGGCACACTACTAGGAGGTTGGATTTATGCAACATTAGGCTTTGATCCACTCATGGCAGGCCTAACAGGTATTGTGGGACTGATAAAAATGGACCTACGAACAACAGAAGACCTTGATGATGACAGGTTCATACTAAAAGACGGTGCAGATGAAGCCACACAGATAATGGGTTAGATAGGAATAGAGGTTACAATTGTCAATTTCATGGAGTCAAGGGTGATTCCCTCAATACTGAGACAAATGAGCTCCCAGAGGGAGTTGATGTATTAGACCATATTGGATTCTGATACAACGATGTAACGCTAGAAATAAGCTGACCCAAAGTACAATAACCGTGTGGGAGAGAAACCGGTTGTGAGGAAGGTTAACTTGACACATAAGGAAAGTTCTCCGGAGGTAGCTGATGATATTCTGTAGAAACATAAAGCTCTTCACTACTAATGGGACTCGAAGAATCCATGTCGGATGAAGCCACTTGATCGTAGAAAAGGCGACGAGCGGTAGCAAGTAAGGCACTAGCTAATAAAGATGGTTTCGAAGTAAGAGGAGGGAATTATTCCTCGTTCCCAAAACTAGACTAAGCATCCTGAGGTTTCCAATTTATATCAAATGGCTCTTCAAGAGGAGATTGGGTAGCGAGAGGTAAGATAATCGAAAGGATAGACTGCCAGAAATCAACATACCTAGTGGGTTGAGATGCTTCCATAGAAACTTCAGGAGAAAGATCACCACTAGGAGGTAATGAAGAGGACGATGAAACTAGTGGTTCTGCCACCGTGACTGTGTTTCAAAACAGGAAGGAAATGAGATAACCTATTCAAGGCTTCAAGATCAAACACTAAGGAACTAATGAAAACAAGCCAATAAATTTTCTTTAACGGGCATGTGATCGTAGGCAATTGATTTTATGACATTGAAATGAAACTCTGTTGTTTCATGTTTTAAGAGTTGAGAAACAAGCAAAAGGTGACTGTAGTTACTTTTAGATTGAACGAGCGTGAAAGGAAAAGTGCTCGGGGATCTTTTCAAATTTAGAGAGTCACGGAAATACCAAAATGACTACTAAGGTAATCTAAGCAAGAAGGTGTACCAAGTTTCCATGAACTGCAATATACACCTTGGTGATCAAATGAAAGAGAAATGACCAAGGACTTGACGTACGTGCAGGAAGTCTCCCAGAATGCTGTGTTCGGTGTATCACAGTTAGAGGGTGGCAGATTTGGCTTCGTATGGATAAAGGATTGCAACCTATGAGGGTCTCCCTTTGTATATGTGATGGTACGGGGAGCACAAGTTCGTGCTAGCGCTGTCTAATGCTAGATTGCGAATGATGGCTACTAGGTTTAACGATGTCGGAACACATCACTAGCCACGACCTCTAAAATATGTGCGTTAGGTTTCAATGCTTCCTTAGATTTATTGAATTCATTTTAAAGTTGATCTTGAATTAATGTTGCGATTTCAAGGCCTTACCAAACGTGATCTCGAATTCTCAATGCACCACTACATGCAAAAGAAAATCATTTCCATTCAATGAACGCTAGCTAAGAGAAGGATAGTAGTCTATAACAAAGCAACAATCAATTGAATCACAAGAATAATTTCACTAATGCATCTAATACAACCAAAGTAGAAAACGAAAAACTCTTTCTTGGTTCACTAAAAGCTACCAATGCAAAGAACATTTTCATTTTCAATTTAAGAGAAAGAATGCAAATTTTGTCTTTTTAGATGAATGAGAAGCACAATTCACTGTTACACTAAAAAGAAAAATGAACACTAGTTTTGAGTAATTTGAATGTAACGATCTAAAGAAAAGAGATGAATCCAATACAAACATGAAACACGCTCAAAACAGGGATGCAATCCTTCAAGCAAACATAGGGATTTCGAACTGATTCAATGAGCAATGTAAATTATGCTCAAAGTGATGAATGGAGAGCTAAACAAAAACAAAGGCGATCATTCAATAAAACAAAGACAAAAAGAACCAAAAGAAAAGCTAAAACGATCAGTCAATGAACTGAAATGACAAAGATCAATGTGACTCAAACTCAATTTAGAAGGCTCAGTGAGGAGAGAGCTGAACAAGAAGCACAAGGCACCTAGAAACCCTAGGGTAATAAACTCCACTGATAAGATGAGGGACAAACAGCTGAGAAGACCAAGACAACAGAGTCAAAACAATCCTAGTGGACTAATTTCAAGATAAAAATCCAATCCAGAGGTAAGAAATACTGAAAAAAACTTAGAAAAGAGACTAAAATTCAATCTTGTAGGATTTAGCATGACTATTTAGCTGTAATCCACACTAAACAGGGGTTGGCGCACCTGTTACAAAAAAAACATGCGCCAATCAGCACGACTATTCAAAGAAAAGCAGCGCCGAGCTAGAAAACCATGGAAAAAATAAAAAACATTGAGCAGAGGTCAGAATTGACACTATGGGACTGAACAGGATGGCTAAAAACAATCAGACAGGTCAAACAAAGCAGAAAAATGATGAAACGACCAAAGTCAACTCGACATGCAAAAAACTAGACGAACAACGAGAGACGACAAACACACTAATCCCCAGTGAAGTCACCAACTTTTTGTGCAGGTAAAATCCCCTCTGTGGACATATGCGATCCCTCTAGCCCTGTGGTGGGTCTAGCAATGAGGGAACATTCTAATGCCTCAGATTCCTAGTTTATAAATGAAACTGAGTCGGGATAGATGACCTACCTTTGTTCCAATGCAGTTGTCATAGTTGTGGCAGCAGTCTCCTGATCTTCATCTTTACACGTCATGTCTTTCAGTGGTGGTACTCAGGTGCCTGCACAAGGATCATAGAAAAATAAAAACATACGAAAAAAATACTTGCATTCATAACTATTTAATTGGTCAAGGAGAACTAAACGTATTGCAAAAGATTAAACATATCAAACGCAAAATGGGAACCAAAACATCCGTGATGTATTAATAAGTAGAGAGAAGAAGTTTACAACCAAAATATCCTTGATGTCGCAGCCTCCTTCGATGGGTCTAGTCAAACGTGTCTCAAGCATTTGTCGGGAATTAGACTTGGCGAAGCAATGGGTCTAGAATCTCTCTCATCAATGAATTCCTCTCTGCTCTATTTCACACTAGCTATAGTAAGACTGTTAAGCTATTCAACCATTTCAGCTAGCTGCAACTATGTGAGAAGGATGTATTTATAGGAGAGGAGGAGGTGGTTTTGGATCCCTCATATGGTGGAAGGGAGGCCTTATCCTTTGGGAGGTTGCTCAAATGTAGGAAACGAGAAGCCAAAGGAAGGTCTTCGACGTTATTCAGTCGAAAAAACCATGCTGAATCCACTCACGAAGTGGTTGGGAGTGGAAACTTTGCTTCTATTTTAAAAAGATTTCCAAAAATAGCTCGGCGTGGGGAGTCCACTAAGACAGATCGCCAATGGGTGCAAGGTCCAGTGCTAATTTCTCTATGGGCACGAGGCCATAATTGCCTGGCAGCAGCGACCCAAAATCATATGTTTTTGAGAGCCTTCTCTAGGAATAGTCAATAGAGGAAATGTTCTTCTCATGGCAAGGGGTGTAATGACACTTTTGGCAAGGTATGACAATACACAAAATTCACGGAAATGGTCCTCCAATGTTTGGGATGGGGATTGCAGGGACAGTGACAAAATGTTGTGTAACAATCTCTCTTCGTTCTTCATCTTGTAATCTCTTGGTAGAAGGATTGTTTAGGTTTGCATTCTAATCCTAGGGTATTTTAATACTCTTTCATGGTATGAGAGCCTTGACCCAGGTTTCATTCCTCGTTTTGAGTTTGGAAGGGGGTGTTATATTCTCACACTCACCTCAATGGGAATTGATCATAGGGACTAAGAACCACTTTGGGATCCACTCTGGGCCACTTATAAAGGTAATGATAATGGTTTTGAAGTTTACATCGTGGGACCACTTATAAAGGTAATGATAATGGTTTTGAGGTTTACACCGTGGGACCACTTATAAAGGTAATGATAATGGTTTCGATGTTTACTAATTATTTTCAATTACACTAGAACCCGCAATCATAAGTAAACTTCCAAACCATTATCATGACCTTTATGAGTGGTCATAGGGTGGATCCCAGAGTGGCGATTAGTCCACATGATCGATTCTCAATGAGGTGAGTGTGAAAATCCAACACCCCCCCCCCCCCCAAATGCAAATCAGGGAAACGAACTTGGGTCAAGGCTTTAATACCATGTAGATGTTACACAAAAACCCTCAAGCATTAGTAAACTTATAAACCATTATCATTACCTTTATGAGTGGTCCCAGGTTGGATCCTAGAGTAGTGGTTAGTCCAAGTGATTGATTCCCAACGAGGCGTGTGAAAATACGACAATATGGATCTTGATGAGCTATATCGAAATGGAAAATATAGTTTTAATTAAATAAAATGTTAATTTGAATATAAAATATAAAATTTTAATATGAATCCCTTCTCCCCCTTGCTGTCCAACTTCTTCCTCAACCCATCTGAGACGTGTGCATACGCCACACACCCAAACACTCTCATGTGAGTGACACTTTGTTTTCTTCCACTCCATGCCTCTTCAGGAAATATATTCATAACACTTTTGGTTGGACACCTATTAATAATATATGTTGCACAAGTGACAAATTCAACCCAATAATCATTTGGAAAATTCTTTGCCTTCAACATACTCCTTTCCATTTCCATAATGGTCCTATTCTTCCTTTCCGCGACACCATTCTGCTGAGGTGTATACCTTGTTGTAAAATTCTTATGAATTCCATGCTCCCTGCAAAAACGTAGGAAGTCATTTGTGATGTATTCACCACCTCTACCATTCCTTAACACTTTGATGTAGTGTCTACTTTTCTTCTCAACAAGAACTTTGTAGTGGTAGAAGCGGTCAAACACTTCAATTTTCTGTTTTAAGAAGTAGACCCATGTATTCCTTGTGCAGTCATCTATGAAGGTCAAAATATAATGGCTGCCACCATTTGATAGTGTTTTCATTGGTCCACATGTATCTGAGTGGACAATTTCCAAAGGTGCTTTTTCCCTTATAGACTTTCCTGCTAGAAATAATTCTCTATGTTTTTTTCTCAAGATACATCCTTCACATAGGGTGTCCGGTTTTTATATGAGTGGAAATCCCTTCACCATGAATTTCCTATGCAACAAGTTCAAGCCTAAAAATTTGAGATGACCAAACCTCAAATGGCATAACCAATTTTCACCTTTAATTTCTACTTGAAATTTTTCTTGTGTGACAACTGCTTCATTTCTTTCATGCTTTTTTGAATTCATTGATAGTTGTGCTTGAGCACCTTCTTCCTTCAAGTCTGATTTTAGTTTGAGAGGAAACATTATATTGTTTTTCATCTGAACTTTTTCAATCAGCTGTCTACTTGGAGGCTTATCCAAAATTGCGCACACATCATTTTTGAAAAATACATTGTAGCCCTTTTTCATGAGCGGTCTAATGTTTATGAGGTTGTGCTTCAAACCAAAAACAAAATAGACATCTGAAATATACTTCTTCTCTCCCTTATTTTTTATAATGTCTACTCTTCCTTTTCCCATTATAAAGACTTTGCTATCAGTCCCTAATGTCACTTCATATTTTACAATTTCATATAGATTGGAAAACATTTATATGTTTCCATTCATGTGGTTACTACACCCTAAATATAAGATCCACATTTTTATGACTAAGAAAAAATGAAGCAATATTTGACAAAGTCATACAGGTTCATGTGTCAAAGGTAGGGTTATAGGATTCATTTTTCATTACTTGGTCAAGAAATGTTTTTAATTTTTCTTATTTAGCTTACCCTAAGGTCTAAACCCACTCTCTTTCAAATCCCCTCATGTCACATAAATCATAATTTTCTGACATTTTTCATCTCCCAAGGCTTTAGCACCAAAATGGTCATTTTAGCAAAGAAACCACAGTTTCGTAGCGAAATACACTGAGAAATTTCACTTTTTGCTACAAAACTGCTAATACTTTCGTAGCAAAAACACCCATAAATACACTAGGAATGCTACAAAAGTGAGGTTTCCTGTCTGTCATATCAAATTAGCTATTAGGTGTCATAAAATGACAAGCTAGATTCCATTTGAGTCAGTTAGGGTAAATATCAAGGTACATGGTCAGGGCTGAAATCATCATCACCATTTTAAGCATGTATGAGTCATCATTGTGTTATGAGTGGGCATCGAACTTCAAAATCTTTCCAAATTAAGTCAATTCTCATTCTTCATTCCTTCTTTGCATGATATTGAGCTCTGGAGAGATATTTCATTGAGCCAAAGCTGTGGCTGGTATTTTCAAAGGTTTGCAAATATCACTGATCAAGCAAGACAGAGAACTATCAAGCGAGGTAGAGAAGACACGAAAGAAACTATGCTTGCAAAAAGAAAGACAAATAAGGGTGGCCAATGTCTCAGATATGAGCCATCAGATATGAACCTGATAAATGAAGACCTAACAACTATAGAAAACTTCAGAAGGACATGATGTTTATAGTTTTGTGAAAGACTACAAGGCTGCCATGTACAGGTTTCCAAAGAATTTTCCCTAAACTTCAGTGGAACAACCACTAAAGTGGGGATGTTGAATCTCACCATTACACCAGTGGTCATTGCAGTAGCAACAGGGATTCTAAGAGGACAAGAAAAATGGTTCAAAGGGTTCAAATTCAACATGGAGTAGTGCAAAGAGTTTATTAAGCGAGAAAAAAGTGAAATGGACCTCAAAAAATTGCCATTCCAAGGAGTTGCATGAAGGATAATTTCTCAAAGTTGCTGCTTATCATCCCGAAATATTTCACTTGTGAAGGGAGATACCATAAAGTCTATTCTTACCATTTCAAGCTACTCCTACACTTTGCTGGTAAGATATCTCTTGATCTGCCTTTCTATTTACACAAAAGTTTAGCCAATATGGAAGATAAAGTTCAAGAAAAATCTGAAGGAAGTGAAACCTCATTGTTTCATCATGGTTTAATAAAATTTCTAGTTTTAGATGAGCTACAAAGACAGAGACTAGTCTTCTTTACTGTTTGTTAGTGGTTTTGAAATGGATACCCTTACCGCTACAAGAACTCCTAAACCTAGGGGTATCCATCACCTTTAGTGGAAGAAAAAAGTGAACCACCAAGGGCAGAACAAAGTGAACCAGTCATGATGGAAACATAATAGTTTCAAATATTTGTTACACCCATTGTTCCACCTGCAAAACAAAAGTCAATAATGAGCAAACCTGTAAAACAAGAGTAAGCTGTGAGTAAAAAAAGGAAGCAAAAGGATTACAACGAGTCAAACAGTGGCTTTAGAAGATAAAACTGTGGCTAAAGGAAATTTAGAAGACATACTACATGCCATTGATATTGAAGGGACTCCTATAGTCCAGGCCGAGGATATAGATGAAGGTGGCCAGAAACTCAGGTAAGCTAAATATGCAAAAACGCTTGAGTTTGCAGGTGAGGATGCATGTTTTATGTTTCAGGCTAGGAAGCTCATGACAAGGCATGCTAGAAATTTTTTGGAGAGAAGCAAAGAATTTCATCCACCTACTGACATAGTCCAGCCACCACAAGACATTATTGATATTTCATCACCTACATAAAAAGATCCAGTTAGTAAGCTAAATAAAGAAAATGAGAAAATAATGGAAAAAAAACAGAGTTTTAACTCCTTGAAGAACAGTTGAAGTTGGCTAATCATGAAATAGCTATCATGAAGAAGGAGGAAAGGAAACATAATATCCAAAAAATTCAGTTTGAAAAGATGAAAGAGGTTTGGGAAGAGCAGGTTGACAGTGTATCAAAAACCCTAGACAACTGTAATATTCCCATTTTAGCACAGAGCTAAATGGAATATTAAAATTTTGTTTTTATCACCTAATAGATAAATAAATGGGTAAGGAATCCCATGCTTATTAAAAACATGAATAAAATCCCTCAAATGTGAAAGGGGATAGTCATAAGAACTGGATTTCACACCCTTATGTGTGAAAGAGGACATTTGCATGGAGACAAGGTCAAGTTTGACCAAGTCAACAACGCTAGGAGAGGAGGTGGAGAACACTTTGATAGACAACGTAGTATGAATGGGAAGAGGGTTATTTGGTGGAGGAAACCCTAATGAGTGGGACCCATGGAGAGAGGGCTTTCACTTGTTTAAAAGGAGGGCAAGGCAGCCATTGTCATTCATGATTGAGATTATTGATTTCATTGTCTGTTTAGACTTTGTGCATCCTCCTGCTGTTTAGCAGAGTTGTAGTGCTGCTTAGCACAAGGATTTCCTATTTATTAATCCTTCTCATTTCTTGAGAGGCCTCTTGAAGGAGTTGTACTGATTTGACTAATATCCAGGCTTGAGGCCAAGCATCCTCCTTCAGCTACAACGTTATTTCTGAAGCAGAATAATGTTGTGTTGTAGGGTGTTGCAGTGAGGGCTCACAACACCACTTCCATCACTTGTTTTTCAGAGGAGGAGTCTCTCTTTCCTTTGGGAGATCATTTTGGAAGCCCTTGGAGCTTATTGCAGATCTTGGCATTGGGCCAACTCATTCCCTTGCCCCTACAGCGCAGTTTCCTTCAGTGACTGCGTTATTTATAATGAGCATTTGCAGTGGGGATTTTGCAGATTGTTTGGAGGGTGAGATCCTCAGTGATAGGATCAACCTTTCACTTGAGAGATCCGTTGGAGGAGGTATTTTCATCAGTTGCAGCATATTCAGCCTTCTCCATTCATTTCCAATTCTTGAGTTGTAGCTGCTACCCTGCAACTCTGACATTTTGCAGTTTTTCATATTTTAGCCAATCCTTCCAGGATTGTCTTAAGATAGTGATTGGGAGCATAGATCTTCACTCCTAATGTTGTATGAGCCATATATATGCAGATGTATGTTATTTTTCATTCCCTTGTAGCAGTGCACCTTCTATGATTGCGCAGTCCATATTCATGAGCATTCTGCAATAGAGCGACATTCCATCTTTTCACATGTATTCATGAGAGCCTTGTTTGCCTTGATCATTTGAGTTGTATTGTACATGTTTGCTGCTAATTTACATAATAAAATGGCTCTATGGTTTCCATACATTTTGGTATGATGTTTATTCACTGCTATTTCCAGTTGTGTTTACATATTACTGATCTCCAACTTTAGAATATCTTAAGATATTCTTATTGTTGTAGAAAATCCCTATTTTGGGATATTACAGTGGTATCAAAGAATAATCTTGGCTCAGCCTATGGATCTCAGCCATGATGCTATCAAGAAAAGATAAGATGAATACTCCATTATGTGGACAGAGAAAGGAAGATAGGCTTACAAAGCTTCTTCCAAAACCTGTACAGAGCATTCATGAAGATTTCATGAACATAAGGAGGGAGATATGTACAAAATCTCCAAGAGGGTTTGAAACTGAGTCAAACTCTAGATTTTATTATGGGGAGTGTGAGCATGCAACCACACCCTATGATGCACAATGCAGTCACATGGCCAATTTTGCCATAAGAGAAAGAGAGGAAGAAGGAATGCTTAAGAGGGGAACTCTTAGTGGTTTCTTGCATGAGTATGAATCTCAAACTCAGAAGTTTAGAGATCATATCACTTTTCCGAAGTTTTGCAAGATCAAGGTGAGGAGGAGCAAGCAGCATAATGTGGATAGATTTCTTCTATCGACCTTTGATGGTTTCCCTACATGTTCAGCCAAGGCTTGGGCGGAAGAGCTAGACACCTTTTTGTAGCACCACCAAATTTCTGAAGATGAAGCCATCAGAGTAGTAGTGCTGCATTTTGGAGGTAAGGCCTATGCATGGTGGATATTTGAGTATTTTTCTTTAAAGAATGCAAATACTTCTTCCTGTGCGAGGTTCATTAAAACATTGTGGAAAAGTTTGATAGAAAATTTCTGAAACACATGTGGAGAAGCAAAACAAATCTAAACAAACAAAGACCTCACATGTGATGGAGGAAATCATAAAACCAAAACCACTTTAGAAACCCATGGAAGAGGCTGATAACTTGCATCATATTTTGCTAGAGGCAAGACCTTTATCTTGTATGTTAGCACAAGAAGTCATGGAGACCCCTTTTTCAAAGGAGGATCCAATCATTGGGAGGTTGCCCATTCATGTTGAGGAGGCTGAGGGCAACAACATTGTCAGATCTGGAGTTGATCTAGCACCTCATGCAGAGGAAGGAGGAGCTCTTGCTCCAACTAGAGGAATTATTGCATCTTTGCAAGGAAGTCCCCAGGATCTGATGTGTGGAGATCAAGGCACAAATCATGTTCTACATGTGCCATTGATGATGAGGTGTGGAACTATGGAGATACAAGGAGGAGATAGGGAGGATGACCAGCATCATGCAATGAGGAGAACACATCCCTGTCTATTTCATGAGGTTGATGCACCTAAGAGGGAGATAGGATTGCGCAGTGAGAGCAGGGACAAGTCTGTCCATTCATGTATGCAGTCTACTCTTGATGATAATGTCTCATTGCATGGAGATATTTCACCAAGGAGACCACCAGATCATCAAATGATAAGAGATGCTTCACATTTCGAGGCACCATTCACTGATTTCAGATGAGTGGAGACCTTGGGAGGTAATTTTACAGTGCTGAGAGTCTTGGGTAGACTCAAGGAGGAGAGAGGCATTCTATCAACACCACCTTTACCCACTCTCATTTCAGATTCTGTGCTGTGGCAGAAGCATCTGGGGAAGGATAACAACCTTCCAAATTGCATCTTTGGCATGGGAGATGTCAAAGAGGAGGATGACCATATGACAAATTTTCTTCATGAGAGATCATCAGCGCTATCACTATGGAGGAAGGACCCATATTGGAACTCCCAGCTGTTGGTGGAGTATTCCAAGGATCTTTTCACTTGCATGATATTGGATGAATAGTTGCATGAGGAGGGATATTCAGTCAGAGATGGGGTCATCTACTATCATGGTAGGATCTTATTATCTGGAGCTTCCAAGCTCAAGGAGAAGTTGCTACAAGCAACTCATGAGGATTTCCTTTTCAGCCACACTTGTTCTTTGAGAGCATAGCACGCCATCATGGAGGGGTATTTTTGGAAGGGGTTTGACGAGGAGATATATTAGCATATGAGGAGATGCATGGATCATGTGAAGATGGAGGAGATACATAACTCTTTGGAAGAGTTAGCACAACCACCTCTTTTCTCTTTGAGGATGAGAGGAGGCTCATCTATGAGCCACTCCATTTGCATGAACAAAACATATGGTAAGGGTATTTCTTGTTTGCATAATGATTTGTATAATGTATCTATGCATCCCTTAACCATACATGTGCAGGATGTTCCTCCAAGGAGGAGTATTCTTTTTTCTAGACCTCATGGTCTACTTGATGCCATGAGCAGTATTGGTGACCACTTCCTAGGAGGACTTGGGGAGGAGAGTTATTTTGGAGAACATGCTCACTTTGCACCATACATCATTCACTTTCTCCGAACATATGAGGAGAGTGGGACAGCAAGAAATTGGTTGAGAAACCACACTTTTTGTCACACTCTTTTGCAGTTGAGGGCCAAACTGCGTTGGTTACATTTGAGGGACCATTTTCCTTCTCCCTTGCTACGTATGGAAGCAAGCATAGTTCTCATTATGGTTCCTTATGTTGTTGTTGTTTTTATATTTGTTAGCAGCATGATTGGGGGAATGACACATTGGTTGGATGTGTCCCTTGGGGGAGAGATCTCCCACATAGTTTGCATTGAATGTTCTAAGGGGAGCATGAGAGAGTATGTGGCCACTACAGAAAAACACTTGTTTCCATTTGAGGTGATCCATATGATTGATTGGATGCCATATGATGATGACTTCCAACTCATCACATATGAGATGATTTGGGCCAACATGTTTCATAATGTTGGAGAAGAGATCCTTGAAGGTCTAATCTTCATTTTGCCACTTGAGGGCAATATCATTGTAGCCCAAGATCAGCATATACTCTACACTTATCCTAAGTGGAGAGGAGGACAGCGTGGGGTAGGCTATTTTATCTACCAAGATCAGATTTTCATCCCACCTACATTGCAGGAGCCAAAGGTGGAAGAGGATTTTCAGGAGTTGCCATGTTGGGAGGTAACTCATTTTGTATGTTGATTACTTGGGGGATGGAGGATTCACATGGGGAAGATGTTCCTCAACACATTTTAGACTCCATGCCTTGGGAGGAGACTTTCTAGTTCTATCCTTGCAGTTGCTTGAGGACAAGCAACATTTGGGAGGGGAGGACTGTAATATTCCCATTTTAGCACACAGCTAAATGGAATATTAAAATTTTGTTTTTATCATCTAGCAGCTAAATAAATGGGTAAGGAAGCCCATGCTTATTAAAAACATGAATAAAATCTATCAAATGTGGAAGGGGATAGTCATAAGAGCTGGATTTCACACCCTTATGGGTGAAAGAGGACATTTGCATGGAGACAAGGTCAAGTTTGATCAAGTCAACAACACTGGGAGAGGAGGTGGAGAGCACTTTGAAAGACAGCGTAGTATGAATGGGAAGAGGGTTATTTGGTGGAGGAAACCCTAATGAGTAGGACCCATGGAGAGAGGGCTTTCAATTGTTTAAAAGGAGGGAAAGGCATCCATTTTCATTCATGATTAAGATTATTGATTTCATTGTCTGTTTAGACTTTGTGCATCCTCCTGTTGTTTAGCAGAGTTGTAGTGCTGCTTAGCACAAGGATTTATTGTTTAGGAATCCTTCTCCTTTCTTGAGAGGCCTCTTGAAGGAGTTGTACTGATTTGGTTCACATCCAGGCTTGAGGCTAAGCATCCTCGTTCAGCTGCAGCATTATATCTGAAGCAGAATAATGTTGTGTTTCAGGGTGTTGCAGTGAGGGTTCACAACACCACTTCCATCACTTGTTTTTCAGAGGAGGAGTCTCTCTTTCCTTTGGGAGATCAGTTTAGAAGCCCTTAGAGCTTATTTCAGATCTTGGAATTGGGCCAACTCATTCCCTTGCCCCTACAACACAGTTTCCTACAGTCACTGTGTTATTTCTAGTGAGCATTTGCAGTGGGGATTTTGCAAATTGTTTGGAGGGTGAGATCTTCAATGATAGGATCAACCTTTCACTTGAGAGATCCATTGGAGGAGGTATTTTCATCAGTTGCAACATCTTCAGCCTTCTCCATTCATTTCTAGTTCTTAAGTTGCAGCTACTACCCTGCAACTCCGGCATTTTGCAGTTTTGCATATTTCAGCCAATCCTTCCAGGATTGTCTTGAGGTAGTGATTGGGAGCATAGATCTTCACTCCCAATGTTGTATGAGCCATCTATATGCAAATGTATGTTATTTTTCATTCCCCTATAGTAGTGCACCTTCTATGACTGCGCAGTCCATATTCATGAGCATTCTACAATAGAGCAGCATTCCATCTTTTCACATGTATTCATGAGAGGCTTGTTTGCCTTGATCATTTGAGTGGTATTGTACATGTTTGCTGCTAATTTACATAATAAAATGGATCTATGGTTTCCATACATTTTGGTATGATGTTTATTCACTTCTATTTCTAGTTGTGTTTACATATTGCTGATCTCCAACTTTAGAATATCTTAAGATATTCTTATTGTTGCAGAAAATCCCTATTTTGGGATATTACAACAACACATAACAATTAATCAAATGGACTATGCCATTAAGGAAAGAGGTGAAACATGTCAGAAGAATGAACTTGAATTTGAAATCTACCATCATAAAGTTGAAGGATCAGGTTAACTACCTCCAAGAACAACTAGAACTAATCCATGAGGAGCTGGAGAAGAAAGGCCTAAAAATGACAGTAGTTGAGGGGCCAATAGCTCAACATATCATCAGTGAGGAAGAAACACCTAAAGATTCATAGTTTGAGTTGGTTTATGTTTTAAAATGTCAATGGCATGTTGGAAACAATTTTTTTAAAGCTGGAAGGCATATTTTTGAAGTTAGGAAAAAATATGGAATTTTCATAGTTTTCAGGAGTTTCATAGCGTTTCGTAGGCTTGAAGCCAAGAAAATGCCACAAAACCACTTGTAGCTTTATTTTTTCTTGAAAAACCACTTTTGGTAACTTTTAAGGGCAGTAAATGATATGGAGGATGTGTCAAGGCATAATGGACATAATTCAAGAGAAAAAATCAAAAATTCTGATGGCAGAGGTCATTTTTTGTATGCTACGAAATTGCCATACTTTCATAGCGTGCTGTGTGGAAGGTTTATGAGCAGATTTTTGGGATGTTTTGCAGGTGGATACCTTCAAAGGGTCAAAACACTATGCCAGTAGTTATCCAAGACTTGAAGACCATGAGATGAAGACAACTCATCAGCCAAACCATTTGTTGAAGATAAAGACCAGTTGCCTAAAAAATAGGGTTTGTTTCTAGATTTTGAGGAGGCTAATCAAGTTGTCAAGTAGTGATGAGTTATGTAATAGCTCATTCGAGCATGTGAATCATTAGTTGTCAGGTTTGCAACTGTTTCAAGAGATAAGGTAGTTGATGTAACTTGTAGTAGTTTGAGTCCTATTAGGAAAATGACTGTTTCATAGTGTAGATGTCATTTTATCATTAAAGAACATGTTTTCTTGTTATGCAAGGTGTCATTAGTAAAATTTCGATGAATCTAGCCAAGAGGCAGATCATCTCTCATGTAGCAAGTATTAAAGGGAAGATATTCGAATTGGTAAAGAGTTGGAGATTTTTTGGCAATACTACAGCTTTATGTAATTTCACTGTTTTCAGTAATACAGAGGACTTTTACTTGACCAACCTGAGATTCTCATGGAGCTTTTAGTTTTTAATTGATCTATACTTTCTATGTGTACCATTTGCAGTGGTTTTCATATTTAATACTTAGAATTCATAGGTGTATGCTCTGACTTCCTTTATTGATGAATTTGCTGTGTTATTTCATGTTTCATATGTGATTTACCTCTACAAAAAACTCTTACCTACCTCAGCTTCTATGTCAAGTGAATTTACCAATGAACTACTAAATTTGTTGACTCCATAAGCCCAATGATTGTAGACTCACACTCTTTTCAACCTACACACATCACAAGCAAGTTATTTTCCAAGTAGAGTTAGCCATCTAGTTTTATCATAATCAAATATCATTAACCCCTTTTGAGAGAGCCCTCTCAGACTGAAGAGGCTTAGCTTAAGTTACATTTTGGTTTGAAACAATTACATGAAGTTGTCTGATTAGCAGCCAATCAAGTGAAATTTTGTGATAACACATACATCCCCTTGTTTTTCCTGTGCTACACATTACAAGCTATAAACATACTATCATGATTTTGATTTTCCTTTATGAAATTTGCAATTGGTTTGTTACTTATGTCATATTGCTTCTTTCTACATTCATTTGCAAAATTACCATGCTTCTTACAATAATGACATTGAACTTAATATTTATCATACCTCTGACCTTGTGCTTGATTTTGGCTTGGGTCTTGACTTGGATTTTGTTTGTTGCCCCTTCCACTTGAACTTAAAGGGCTGATTCTTCCACCTCTATGTGGGCTTCTTCCTCTTCCTATGTAATATGGTCTTCCTCGACCTCTACCTTGACCAAATGAAACTTGTGTCATGAAGGAATACTCCAATGATGAGTTTGATGTTCTGTTCAACCTATGCTAATGATACATTAGTGATGCATGAAGCTAATCCACTAAAAACTGTGAGAGATCCTTTGTCTCTTATATGGCCACAACTATGGCATAAAATCCTAAGTAAACTTCCAAGCCATTATCATGACCCTTATTAGTGGTCAGAGGGTGGATCACAGAGTGGCGATTAGTCCACATGATCGATTCTCAATGAGGTGAGTGTGAAAATCCAACACCCCCCCTCAACAGAAATCAGGAAATTGAACTTGAGTCAAGGCTCTAATACCATGTAGATGTTTCCCATTACACCAAAACCTGCAAGCATTATTAAATTTCTAAACCATTATCATTACCTTTATGAGTGGTCCCAGGTTGGATCCTAGAGTGGTGGTAAGTCCAAGTGATCGATTCCCAACGAGGTGAGTGTGAAACTACAACAATATGGATCTTGATGACCTATATCGAAATGGAAACTATAGTTATAATTAAAGAAAATGTTAATTTGAATATGAAATATACAATTTTAATATGAATCCCTTTGACTTGCTTAATGATGATAATGACAATGATAACCCATTGGAATTGTTAAGAATTCTTGCCACTACAAAAGGACAAATTGGTGGTGGTAGCTACCAAGAAGCAGCAACCAATAGTGGGTGCAAGGGGAAAACTATCGTCAAAACTCTGTTTAGTCTATGCTATATCAAGGGCTTCTCCAAATGAGGGGAAAAGGGGATGAGTATAGGGTTGAGGTGGGCATGGATTTGGCAACAGAGAGTTGCATGAGTTTTGAATATTTCCAGGGGAAAATTATAATGTTGAATGGAACTTTAACCATGAGAGAAATACCAATGTGGGTCTCGTAGTAGATTCTATGAAAACATTTGCTTGCCTTTGCACTCAAAAGAAGGAAAAACCTTGAAAAATAGAAATCAACACCTTACTTTTGTAGCATAAATTGAATTCACATTCTTTGTCAAGGGTTTCACCTAAATCTATATAATATTCTTAAATTATGTTTAAGATATATTAAATGTAAATGTTAAAATTATTTTAAATTATTTTATTATTAATATTTTTTGTGTCGGTCAAAGTCTGTATTATATTATCACAGCAAAAACAAAATTTATAGCAGGAGCCACCATGGCTTGATTAAATTCAGTCAACCCAGAAGGCATGCATTACCTGCAAAATGTGGGTGCTTGCCAAGGTATCGAAACACTTGGTTATTTTCTACAAAATTACAAAAAACATATCGAAACTATCATCATGGGGGTGGGTGTAGGGGGAAAGTTGGTTATACAACCTCTAGATCTTAGCTATTCTATGAGGATCCGAGTCATTGATGAGACCTTTGATGCAGGAAAGTTGGGCGTCCAACCTCCAGATCTTAGCTATTCTATGAGGATCCGAGTCATTGATGATTTTCTGGGTCATATCCAGAATCAGCGAGGAGTGCCCAACTATCTGTAGACACTTATAATCGAGTTCTATCAGCAGAGGCAGTCCCACTTCCAACCCAGTTTTCTTTGCAGCATTATTTGTCGACGTACTAATGGAGCCTGCATACCCTGCCTGTGGTGATCCTTTGTCATCATGGAGGATGCCACAATACCCCACCTGGCTAGGGTTTCCCTTGGAAGCATCGTTGAATATGAGTTGAAAACAACCCTGGGGGTGAAGGGAGAAGGAAGACGACGGGGGGGAGGGAAGGGCAGCCCTGAGTCAGGCGAGGGTGGACCAGGTTGAAGAAGACTCACCACCCCGTCTTCGCATCATATTTTTCATTTCACAATTTATATCCCATCGCATTTCGCATTTTGAAATTTCTATCCCATCTCGTTTTGCATTTCTCTCTCGCTTTCGAATAACACTTCTACTTCCCCACCAGCATTGCGATATTGCGATATTGCATTGCCACCCCCCTCTTACAACTTCGCCATCACAATTTTAAAGGCCTCCCTCTCCAAAGAATGTTTGCGACATAATAAGTTTTAATAAAGTCTAAACCACTCTTTCCACCTCTAAGCCTTGTCCCATGTGGTTAAGCACTCCATTATCACCTTTACCCCATTTCCCTCCGAACTGCAATCAACACTTTTTCAATTAGAATTAAGTCATGGATAGCTGCATGGATAGAAGCATGATAGATAGAGCATAAAATAAGTAGGGTGTTTTTAGACGATTGGCTAAGTTAAGTGTGATTTAAATTAGTATCTTTTCTGCCATTTATTTTCGACAATTTAAATTAGTTTCCTTTCCATCATTTCCTTTATGCTATTTAAATTAGTTTTTTTTCTGCCATTTATTTTTAGCAAGTTAAATTAGTTTCCTCTCCTGTCATTTCTTTTCAAAAATTTAATTTAGTTTCCTTTCTGCAATTTAATTTAGTTTCATTGAAGTGTGACAGACTTCACCGAGAAACCCTAGAAGTAACACCCTTTCGTAGAGCGGAAGAGGATGACATGAATAGAATGCATCTACTATGTATATAGCACTGTCACCTCCAAGTTTGTACGAAATACGGGTTGATAATGTAAAGTAGGGAAACCCCTAGGAGTTGCAGCACTTTTGGTGCAATACCAGGGCTCACCAACCGTGTCAACCTGATAAATCCTCGAAGATGATTTATGGTTGTGGGGATTTTCCATTCCTTAATAGCTTTAATTTTGTTAGGGTTTACCTTAACACCCTCACGATATATAATATGACCCAAATATTCTACCTCTTGTACTCCAAAGAAATGTTTGGAGGCTTTTGCATATAATTGTTTCTCCTCCAATAGTTTGAGCACCCTGTCAACATGTTGAACATGATCCTTCCAATACTTGTTGTAGATTAATATATCATCAAAAATACTAACACAAATTTTCTAAGGAAGGGTTTGAAAATGGAATTCATCAAACCTTGAAACGTGGAAGGTGCATTAGTAAGGCCAATAGGCATGGCCAAAAATTCATAATGACCCTCATGAGTTCTGAATGTTGTTTTTTGAATGTCTTCATTATCCATTCTAATATGAAGATGAACATGGGGGAATATGTATTGAACATTCCAATGATTTCCATTCTAATGGGTGATACTAATATTATACTAGGAGTCCAATGGTTACAATCTTTGGGGATGATAACTTTTAATTTTGAAGAACTTTTTCTTGAAATGTTTTTAGGAAGGAAAGGAAAATTGAATATCAGGGTAAACGATATTCTAGAGGAGCATAGGACTGATTTATTCATAGGGACCTTAAAGCATAATATTAAACATGAGGTTCTCCTTTGGGAACTTGATTCATTGGAGAAGGCATTTAGGGTGGCAACAAGGAATTCTACCACTCACAACTATAAATATGGAAGTGTTTATGCTCATATCCTTCCACAACCTACAAGGTTGACACCAAAACAATAAAGGGTATATACTAACAATAGCAATAAGGGGGCTACACTAGTATTATAGGGACCTAAAAATCTGGAAGAAGAGAAGAAGAAAAGTAAATGTAGTTGAAGTCAATTTTTTAAATTGTGAGCCTACCTAAGACATAGACCAACATGCATGTTAATTAAATTTTTATGTGTTTTTAATTAAGAGGCGGAGGGGGGGTGGTGGAGTGTTAGAGAATCTAATTTCAACCACATACTAAGTGTCAAAACCATCCATCCAAGTGTCCAAGTTCAGTTTCAATTAGTCCAATTTTAGGTTGGTCTCACTGCATTCATTTTTGTTGATGTACCCAATGTTATCTTATTTAACTGATTCATAATATATGCGAAGAGAAATCATCTGCTCCGCGGTTTTTCATTTCCTCATTCTTTGTCATGGTATCATAGCACCAGGGCACATAAGGCTCCAAAGAGAATATCACTTCATTTTTTTTTGGTTCGCAAAGAAGAAGCAAGGGTCGTGAGAGGCCGAGGAGAAAGTACGAAGGCAAATTGAATTTTGCATCTGTGTAACTTTCACATCCAAACAAAGAATAAATTGTGCAAACATGTCCAAACTTATGAAATTGTCAATTTTTTAAAATTGAAACACCTTTTCAATTGAAGGAATGTGAAAAATTGCACAAAGAACCTATTGAGAACTGCACAAACGAGGAAGCGACATTCAAATCTTGGTTCACTAAACGATGAGGTAATGTGTTTTATATATAAAAATGATGACTCCACTAAGTTTGTAAGAAGGCCAAACAAAGGGATCCGAGATGGTCAAATGAAGAAATTCGTGGAGGTTCATGGTGTAAAAAGAGATTCAAAAGGGATCATGAAATGAGTTTTTAGTGCCTTGTATTATTTTAATCCTATTTTCATGCTTCGTGCTCCATGAGATTTTAAAAGGTTCACATCAAGATTTGAAAAGGACTCCATTTTTTTATTTTTTAATGTCTTTCATTTGAAAATCTTAAAGGTCCACGATTTGAGATGCATAACATTATGAAGAAATTTTTTCATTCAAGTATTAAGACTTTAATTTGTTTAAAAACAGAGCGTCTATGTGATTTTTCAAAAGGTCAATTTAGGCAACAACAAAATCCCATTGCTCATGTTTGAAAGTTCTTTTTCAAAAGGTCAACGATTTCTTTAAAAGGAATTTTTTTTTTTTTTAAAATGATTTGTGAAATATTAAGTGTCACTTTTGCAAAGAAAATTTGTAGACCTATTTTTCTTCAACGTTGAGTAGTAGAGAAGTCATCACAAAGATTTTTTTGTTCCTGAAAACTGTTATGTCTGCAAATACATTTGTTTTTTAAGCTACAGTTGGCCAATTCTAACCAAATGTAAAAATCAAAGAGGCTAAGAAAGTTGAAGCAACAACAAGATATGTTCGAAATATATTTGAAATATTTGGAAATGAAGAGGAAAAATAACACATTTTCATTGAAATTTATAAAATAATAAATGTATGAAAACATTATTTCCCTTATTTTAGATGTCAAAAACAATGAGGCTTGGGATACCCTTGAGTGGAGTTTTGGTGTAAGGGGGAGCATTGAAGTTGAAGATGAAGGTGGATCTCTAGCAACATCTCTACAACGAGATGAAAAGATTAGTGAATCCCACTTCACTCAGCCATTATTTGATGATGTATGTGAAGAATTGCAGAAGAAGAAAAGAAGGAACACATATATTCTCGTGAATCCCACTGTGCATAGTCAAAAGTGGACGACAATTTAGTGAATCCAAAAATAGAGCTTGTTGATGAGAATTTGGTGAATCCAACAACAGAGCTTGTTGATGACAATATGGTGAATCCAGCAATAGAGCTTTCTGATGATATTAAATTTGGATTGGAGCAGTCAATGTTATGGTGAATCCAACAATTAATATTTCTTATCTAAACTTTGATGAATATTTGTTGACTAAATATAAATGGTTGCGGATGATGCAACAAAAACATGATGTTATTTAGTGAGACAAGCTCACTTGAGTTTGAAAACCAAGTGGAAAACAACATGTTTGCAGCAGCATAGGTTAGTACATAAGTGGAAGAGAAAAAGATAGAGATAGAGGCAGAGGACAAGAAGGAAGCCCAAAAAGAGAAAACAAAGATAGAGGCAAAAGCATAGCTGGAAGTGCAACACGAGAAATATCTTTTTACAGAGCAGAAGGAACAGAACCAATACGGTTCTACAAATATTTTTAATTCTAACATTGATTTCAAGTGTGTAGGTACACATAACGATTTTGAAGAAGAGTTAAATTTCCTTGAGTCATGGCTTGCAACATCATGTCTTGATAAAGTCTGCATAGAAGCCACATAAATGAATGTTGAAGACACCTTGGATGATGAAAACATCAATGAATGTTTTAGGTATTGTAGTTCTAAAGAAATATTTTTGTATTATAAACTTATGTTGCACCATATTGATAATGAATAACACACAACAAAATATGACATGTAGCTGTAGTAAACATACAATCTAGTTTTTGAAGAAGTCCAAGAAATGCTTAGACAAGCTAGAATAATATAAGACCTGCAACAACAAATGAAGAAACAAAGGTTTGAAGGATACCACAAGAAGAAAAATCTGAAACGATTTAGAGGCTGCAGGATATGGAAAAAGAGAAGAAGAAAAGTAAATGTAGTTGAAGTCAATTTTTTAAATTGTAAGCCTCGCTGAGACATAGACCAGCAAACATGCTAATTAAATTTTTATGTAGTTGTAATTAAGGGGGAGTGTTGGAGAATCTAATTCCAACTACCTACTAAGTGTCAAACCGTCCATACAAGTGTCCCAGTTCAATTTCAGTTAGTCCAGTTTTAGGTTAGTCTCACTGCAGTCATTTATTGTTGATGTCTCCAATGTAATCTTATTTAACTAATTCACAATATTAAAAAGATCAATCCTTTGTTCCACAATTTTTCACTTCTTCATTATTTTTCATGGTATCAGAGCATCAATCACATAAGGCTCCAAAGAGAGCAACACTTCAATTTCTTTGGGGCTAAGCAAGGGTCATGAGAGGTCAATGAGAAAGTAAAAAAAAGCTTGAATTTCACATCAATGTCACTTTTGCATCCCAACAAAGAATAAACTACACAAACATGTCCAAACTTACAAAATTGTCGAATTTTTAAAATTGACACAACTCTTCAATTAAAGGAAAGCACAAAATTGCACAGAGAGAAGTTGTTGAGAACTGCAAAAACGAGGAAGATAAATTCAAAGCTTGGTTCACTAAATGACTAGGTAGTTTTTTTATATATAAAAATAACGACTCCACTAAGCTTGTACGAAGGTCAAATGAAGGAATATGAGATGGTAAAATGAAGAAATAAGTGAAGATTCGTGGTTTAAAGGTAGATTCAAAACGACTCATGAAATGATTTTTTAGTGCCTTGTATTTTTTAATCCCGTGTCATGCTTCGTTCTCCATGAGATTTTAAAAGCCGCACGTCAAGATTTGAAAAAGAGTCCATTTTTTTTTTATGTATTTCATTTGAAAAGTTTAAAGGTCCATGATTTGAGATGTATTACATTATGAAGAAAAAATTTATTCAAGTATTCAAACTTGAATTTGTTTAAAAATGAAGCGTCCATGTGATTTTTCAAAAGAGTTTAGTAAAAAGCAAAAGCCCATTACTCATGTTTGAAAGTTTATTTTTCAAAAGGTTAGTGATTTATTTAAAAGGAATTTTTTTTAAGAGGATTTATTAAAAAAAAAAACAAAAGTGGTGTTCTTCAAATCAGTGGTGACCATTGCAATTTTTTTGAAAAAGGATTTGTGAAATCTTTTGTGTAAGTGTCATTTTTGCAAAGAAAATTTATAGACCTATTTTGTTTTTAGGGTGAGAAGCAGAGAAGACATCGCAAAGATGTTTTTGTTCCACAAAACTGGAATGTCTAAAAGTACATTTGTTTGTTAAGCTACAATTAGCCAATGCTCAACAAATGGGAAAAGCCAAGAGGCTAAGAAAGTTGAAGCAACAGGAGATGTTCAAAATTTATTTGAAAAACTTGGAAGAGAAGAGACAAAAGAGCGCCTTTGCATTGAAATGCATAAAATAATATATGGATAACGACATTCTTTCCCTGATTTAAGATGCGAAGAAAACCAATGAAGCTTGGGATATGCTTGAGAGGAGTTTTGGTGTAAGGGGGGGCATTGAAGTTGAAGATGAAGCTGGATCTATAGCAACATATCTATAGCGAGATGAAAATATTGGTGAATTCAACTGTCATCCACCACAAGTGGATAATGTCTGTGAATAATTTTCAGAAGAAGCATAAAAGGAACACATAAATGCTCATGAATCCCACTATGCACAGTCACAAGTGGACGAAATTTAGAGAATCTAGCAAAAGAGATTTTTGACGATATTTTGTGAATCCAACAATAGAGCTTACTAATGAAAATATCCTGAATCTAGGAACAAAGCTTGTTGAGGAAAATTTGGTGAATCTAGTAACATATCTTGTTGATGACAATAAATCTCGCATTGGAGGAGTCAATTAATATTTCTTATGTAAACTTTGATGAATATTTGTTGACTAAAGATGAATGGTTGCAGATGATGGAGAAAAAACATGATATCAACATGATGCTATTTAGTCAGACAAGTCCACTTGAGTCTAAAACCAAGTGGGAGACAACCGTTTTGCAACAGCATAGGATAGTACAAAAGCGGAAGAGACAAATATAGAGACAAAGACATATATATAGGCAGAGGCAAAGAAGGAATCCAACAAAGATAAAACATAGATAGAGGTAGAAGTAGATTGAAAGTGCAATAGGAGAAATATCTTCTTATAGGGAAGAAGGTACTTAACCAATGTGAATCTGCAGATATTTTTAATTATAACATTGATTTCGAGTGTTAAGGTACACAAAATTATTATGAAGAAGAGTAAATTTACTTGAAGCATGGCTTGCAACACCATGCCTTGATAAATTCATCATAGAAGCTACAAAAATGAAAGTTGAAGACAACTCAGATGATGAAAACATCAATGAGATTTTCACGTATTGGAGTTCTAAAAAAATATTTTTTTTATTATAAACTTATGTTGCAACAAATTGATGATGAAGATCACACAATAAAAGATGACATGTGGCAACATTCCACATACAAGCTGATTTTTGAAGAATTCCACGACATGCTTAGAAAACGTGGAACAATAGAAGACCTGCACTAGCAAATAAAGAATCTAAGTTTTGAAGGATATAACAAGAAGAAAATTTTGAAACAATTTAGAGGCTACAGGATCTGGAATAAGAGAAGAAGAAAAATAAATGTAGTTGTTGGAACAGGGTCTCCTAACAAGCTGCGAAACTAGTCCATTTTGAATATTTTTTATTATATTTAGTCTAGCACAGGGGTTTTGGGGTGGGTCAAAGCCCCGAAAGCATTGTAATGGGTGAAAGGGTATGTTGGGGTTCCTGTGTTTTGGCTAGATTGGCAAGAACAAAAGACAAGACAACATCAAACCACTTTGGGATCCTAGGATCTAGCCCTCTTGGATCCAGAGAGGGATCTCTCTATAAATGCAAAGAATGATGTATATATTTCAAGGCTGAATTTGAGGTATTAGGTTGGGTGTGAAGCACAAGGGGTTTTTAAATGATTTAGTTGTTGGGTTGGAGATCATTAACTGAGAAGGTTAAAGAAATGGAAAGGAACAAAGTAGCAAGATGTTTCAGCATGGGGAGATAGGTTAAGAAAGTGTCAATCCATTGGGCTATGGAGTCATGAAAGGGGATTACTTGCATAAAAACTATCCAAGGGTTTCCATAGGGCAAGTCATCTATACCAAAGGATATTTTAGATAGATGGTGGGATGGAACATTAAGAGTGGGTGAAAGAAAAAGACCAAAGTGCAGTCTATAGATCAGGTGAGATGTCATTTAAATCCAGGCCTGCTTTGACATACTCAGAGGAAACTCTCAATAAAGACAAAAAGGGTAGCTTAAGATCAGGTCAGAGGTCATTTAACTCCAGGCATGATTTCAGCATACTCTAAAGGAAAACGATCCAGCAGTCCTCATAACCACTTTCAGAAAGTAGAACACATTCAAGACTAAACACAGAGCAGGGTCTATAGATCGAAGAAAGACTTTTAACCTTCTTTTCTTTGACACCAGCTCAAAGGGATCTTAGAAAGGCCAACTGTTGGAAAAGGACCCTAGTGGACAGGGCTAACTCTAAATCCCTAGTATCCTAATTCTTTCAGCTGAAACTAAACAAGAACATCTAGGAAATAAACTCTAAACTCATACATTAGTAAGCATGGGCAAGCTAACATCTTTGACTGGTTAAATTATGTGAATTAGCTTTTAGATACACAATTAGAGGAAAACATAAAGATAAAGATTTGATAGTGAGATTTAGGGTACTTCCAGCAGTATATCCTAATCTATGCTTACTGTTCTTTATCTGAGAATAATGGATAGTATGATATAACATGAAAGGAAACAATTACAGTGAGGAAAACATCACTAGTAATATAGACCAGGATCCTGTGAAATTTTCTTGTTCAATTGATGTGCAAAACCAATCACATACTTTGAGATCACTGGCTTATTACAGTCCAAACTTATCTTCCCAGCCTACTATTTACAAAATACTCTGCTACTTCCCCCCAATAACAGTTCTAACAGTCGATAAAATCCCTATCAACCAACAGCAACAGCCTTTACAATGAATTTTCGATGAATACTTATAGGTGAATGGAGAGGAGGCATAGTAGTTGTAAACTTAATTGATTCATTAAGACAGAGTTGATCTGGATTTATGCAGGAATGCAACAGAATAAACACATAACCATAAATACAGAGATGCATTGGAAATAACACTTCATTTCATTAATATCAAAGAACTAAGATTTGCTTACAGACAGAATGGAAATAAAACTAGCTAGGGCACTGGTAGCTATCTCTGAGAAGAGATGTGGCGGCTACAGGCCTCTGAACTAAATTACAATGAGGCTCGAGGGCCTATTTATTATTGAGAAACAATGGAGAACTATAAACATCCAAAAACCTAACCCTAGGAGATGAAGCGCCAAAACTATGGGCTCCATTTGGGTAAATTGGTGTTTCAACTTCCTAGGGACGTAACTTTGGCATACTATCTCCATTTGATGCACATGATACATCATTAGAAATATCTATCCGAGGACTACAACTTTCGCCACAAATATCCATTCCAGCACAAAATGGTATTCACTGGAGGGGCGATGCCCAAAAAACGTTGTTTAGGGCCTCAAAATGGCTCCGGAAGTTCAGGACCCGAAAAACTGCTAAAAATAGTAAGTTGTGCCAAAAATGAAAAACTAAAAGAGACAATGGTGGGGCCCCAAGTGGAATAGGCAGGTGGCCACCAATATCCACCTGGATCAAGAGTGGAGGAAGTATTCGGATGCCCACTCTGCATAATGGCTCTTCATTAACTGTGTGTACTCTGTAGTCTGGTCTGGAAGTCCTCTGTCAGGTTGACAATAACCTCAGGTATGTTCTATGAAGTACTCTCTGGCTATAGTACTATGTTCTATCAGTAAGGTGACTGAAGGTCTATCAGGTGTTCCATGCCTCCATAACTGTTGTCCTGACAGCTTTAGAAACTTCTGTCAGTGAAATAATAGTTCTGATGCTCGATGGTAGATGGAAGAGGTCGGGTGGTTAGTCCTTTCTTGGGGAAAGAACGTTCTACTGACAATGAAAGCACTGATATGGCATGTTTGTGTGATTTAGGCTTCATTAAGCCTGCTTGATCATCTTCATGATCTTCGTCTGTGTCCTCGTCCTTTAAACGCTGGATTAAAGCATTAAATCTTCAATAATAGGCTTAAATTCCTTTAATCCTCTCACTGATACTCTTTGCCACTTCTGTGATGGTCTTTATGCGTTCTAAATCACCATTGCGGTGACTACGAAAATAGTGTGATTTCATTATGCTTTGAAACCTGCAAAAACAAGAAACTATTATGAAATCCTACACGGGGGCTTAAAACTGCTTCAGAAGGCTTATCGGAGGCAGAGGAGCGAGCGGAAATGGTTACATGGAGCAACGCCAAGAAACCAGGGTTTAGGCTGAATTAGGTGTGAAAAATGACCTTTAGTGTTAAAACGAAAAAGTTTATGCCAGGGCAAATACAAAGGAAAAAAGGCGAAATGAGAGGAAACAGGGCCTTTGGTGGTGGGATCGAGAGTACAACGGAAAGGTTAAATGGGGGTCATCAGTTTGTGAAAGAGATCAACGGTGGAGATCTTCTGATGGAGTTATTTGGAAGGTTCGATAAGTGGTGGATGGATGAAATGCGATATAATGTGGGCCGTTGGATTAGAATAATCGACGGTCCAAATCTTTCGATGGGATCATATGAGAGAATGGGTAAATAACAAATGAACGGGAATGAAATTAAGTCCTGACCGTCTGATATCGGAGATCAATGGTTGGGATTAAAAGAGGAAATATGTTGCGGAGGGTGGTAAAGTGGAAAACCAGAGTAGTTATCGCGCAGCGTTTAGGTGGTTTTGAAATTTCACCGAAAAAATGTGATACCATACACTGCTCCCCACGTGGCAAAACAAAACCGCTTATATCGTGCAATTTTGTAACTTTAAACCTCGGGTGAAAAAATTACGCGATACGTTCTCAGCCGTTGGATGGAAGGGCAGAAGATCTGACGGTGCAGGTTTAGCCCGATAAAGGTAAGATGCACAAGCGGAAAGGTGGGAAGGGTCAATAGCGGGTTAAATACTGACCGTTAGATCTATGGATCGAACGGTGGAGATTTAAAAGAGAAAGAGGAGGGAAAAGGGGCAAGCAAATGAGCGGGGAGAAGGAGAGTCATCATATCTATAGGGATGGACAGCGGGGATTTAATCAAGGATCGATGGAAAAGTGGAACGGAGAAAGGGGAAGGCAGAGTGCGAAGAAATCTGGATCGTCAGATCTGGCGGAATGAACGACAGAGATCTAATCGCATCGAAGAAAAGGAAAGAGGCAAAAGTTCCAAGGCCTTTTATTTTACGATTTGCGATTGAGCGCGGACCGTCGGATCAGAGGGGAGATCAATGGTCGAGATTAGATCGGAGGGGAAATGATGGAGGGCCCAAGGTGGAGTGCGATTGAATCTTGGCCATTGGTTCGTGTGGATTCAATGGTCAGGATTGAATCGGAGGGTTGGAGTAATGAGTGAAGCAGAGAACCCAATGGAGTGATGTGATTGATCACGAACCGTCAGATCTGAAAAGATCGATGGTGGAGATCTAATCGCGGACCGGTAGAGGAAAAGGTTGATCGCATCGGAGAATTGGAAGAACAAAGGGAAAGTCAGAACAGAGGGAACTTCGATTGCGATTAGCGCCTGTGAGTCAGCACCTGGTTTTGGCGTCGAGTTATATGCGGAGAAAGGGGCTAAGGGCTCAGCCGAAAGGGGCTTAAGGCCTGAATGTAAAAGGGGTGTTTTAGGCCAAAAAACAGGGATTTTAAAGCCAAATGAGGGGTTCCGGTAGATACAAAGGAGGATTTTTAAACCAAATAAAGGGTAGTATATGGTTTAAAGGGGGGTTTAGGAGGATTTAGAGGTTAAATGGAGGGTTAAAGGGGAATTTTTTGAAGGGAATAAGGGTGAAAAATGGAGTTCTTTTGTGAGTGAAAAAAGGGGAAATGGAGGCCTTTTGAAAGCAATTTCTTCACAAAAAATCAGGGCTTTTTCAATGGAAATGGCAGTGAAGATCATCTCGAAGGACATAAAACACATGGAGGCTTCAAGAATGAAAGATTTTCAAGGGAAATGTTTCTCTTGAAGACTCATAACCTATTTAGCAACTTGTTTGTTATGTAAAAAATTTATAGGTGGCTAACAATGGCTCCACATGGGGATGGCATCTTCTTGAAGGTGTCAAGAATCTCAGAAGTAATATTTGGGAGTAGGCCAGATGCCTGGTACTTGACACATATTTTTCTTTTCTTTTATCAATTTCCACAACATGATGAATATTATATCAGCAGAAAACATTCTCCCAAACAACTACCTACCCAACCTATTGTCCTAACATTTTTTCTTCAAGGTGCATTTGGACTTGCAGACCTTTTACATCATCAATTTTTTACAAATAGGAAAATAAACCTATTCTACTGCTACCCTTATTTCTCCATGAGACCAGATTAAATAGTTGGACTCATAGCTTCTCTACCTAAACTACTATCTTCTAGGATTAAAATGTCTAGCAGATTTCTTTCTCTACATTCGAAAACTGAAATTGAAACACAGTCAAACTAGGATTAGACTGTCTGGTCTGCTGAGGGTCCATGGCATAAAGACAAAACTGCTCAGGGACTAAACTTTGCAGAAATTAAAAACAACTGACTAGATGCTCACATACTGAGCTTTATTTAGATTTCCTACCTACCCTACTCTAACTTGAAATATTTACATGTATAGCTGACAAACACTCTTTTCCAATGCATGCAGTCAATCAGAGGATCCCATGACTGGTCTTTTCTCATCACATTGAGCATGCTGGATAGGCAAGGTCACTCCCATTCTCTTTTTTTCTTAGCAGCAGCTTCTAAAATGTTTCTTGTTGTCTGCAACAAGCTACTCAAAATGACCTCTGATCCTTCTTCAAATGTTTGCAGGAAATGAGCATAAGGATCTTGAAATGATACCTGGTTGTGAGTAGTTGGCTAGTAGGCTTCAACTAGGATAGCCTCCTCTTCCACTGGATCAAGAACAAGACTCTCTTGAGAAAGAGAATCTCCCTCATCTTCATCATCATCTGAACTGGAGGACTCATCATATATTGCATCTTTGTCCTCTTGTAGCTCTGAGATCTTCTGATCTAGTGGGCTGAGCTTTGTGAAAAGATCAATGTATTCTTGAGCAGGGGTTTGTTCCATTGCTTCCTCTTTTTCAAGAGAAGGCTCCTTGTTTTCATCATGCTCAAAAATCTATTCCTTGTTTTCCTCTTCATCTTCTGAGATGAAAGGCTGCTGACTTCCAATCACATGGAAATTATTACTGATGATCTGAGATAAAATAGAGTGAAGATTCAAAAAATCTTCACCTGCTACTTGTTGGCCGGATAAATCGTTCTTGCGGACAAGATCGATCTCCCTAGTGTCAGAAGACAATCTAGCAACAAAAAAACAACTAAGTTTGTCTTTCTCTAAATATATTCATTTTAAAAATAAATGCTATGAAGGTGTCGATCCTACCTTAGATCCAAATGCTTATTTACAGTCGTAAAGCTTCCGTCACATCAAGAATCCTTCCATCGCAACAAGAATCCTTCCGTTGCAACAAGAGTTCTTTCGTCACAAGAAATTGTCGTCTTTCATTGACCTGCAATCACAAACAAGAAAATATTAAATAGCACCTGTATAACAAATAATTATAAAACATATCCATCATAGTGATCAAGGAATCTATGAAATAAATGATTAAATGACAGCTTATTGAAATAAAAAATCGAACAACAATTTATTGAGAAAAACAAAACTTGATTGTATTAATCTTAAAATATACAGAAGAACCTTACAACCTTAGCCTTGATGTTTGAAAGGCCTTCCCAGGGTCTGAAGCAGGAGTCTCCTCTACTTTGATAAGTCTTGCACTCTTCCTCTAGGATCACAAAGAGGTATGTGATCTTTCCTCTCAAAAACTCAACAGAAAGAAGTCTAAATCTCAACAGCACTTCAGCTCAATCACACATAAAGCTTGAACTCCAATTCTCAATCTCCAAAATCTAACCATTTTAGGCTACCCAATACCTAATTTTATAGAGCAGATAAGGAGGTTAGGATTCCACCTTTTAAGGGATAGAATCCTCCTTCAAAGGGATAGACTCCTCACATCAAGGGATTAGTTCCTTAAGGTGAGGGATACATGCACCTTATCAAAGCGTACTCATCCCCAAAAATTCTCATCTAGAACCTTCTAGAATTGACCTCAAACCAACTTTTTAACTTTACTTTCTTGCCTTTTTGAGTTTGGAGGGGGTACACAGACATTCTTAAGGAAAATTGCATTCTAGAACGTAGGTAAGCCATGCATTACCTGCATACCCAACTAGGAATGCATGCAGGCTTCATGTTACCTGCGTACCCATTCTTTCAGAGGTTTTTAGGGTTTTTCTTCTTGTTTCAGGGCTTGACATGAGGAGTAAAGGTTGTAAGACTTTCAGAGGAGGTATGTATGAGTGTTAATGAGCTCATACAGTTAGCAGAATGTCAAGGTGACAGTTTTTAGTGTAACAGATTTCCCCCTAAAGTGCGAAGTTTGAAATAGATGAAGATGAAGTCTGTCATATATGAAGAGTGAAGTAATTTATCATTTCGAGGATCATCCTATGGACACCCCAGTCGGAACCTGCAAAAACATTCAATGCAATATATATATATATATGTGTAATCATATCATCGCTGAGGTAGGCATTCCCATACTCAGATCAAAAACTAACTATACTTGTTCTGATACAGAAATGATTTTAATATTACATCAATAGCATAGACACAGCATGGGCGCAACCATCTGTAATGAATAGTCTACGATATAATAATAAAACTCCCCGCAACCTGGATGGTAGAAACTAGATCCAGGGTCTTGATTTCCGCATCTCGAACTAGTACGACTCTATCCATGAGATTAAATGTGTTGAAGTCGAACATGGTAGAAACCACTTGATTACCAGTCAATGATGTAAACTGTTAACAAGTGTGAGAGTAACCACCAGTAATATCAATGGTTCTCAAAGTACTCAGTACAATCCATGAAATGTGAATGAATGAGCTGAAGTCGAACACATCATGGAATCGTTCGATCGAAGGTCAATGATGTAACCTGTCGTTGAAGGCGAGAAACCTGCCATTGAGGCATGCAGATTTCAAGGTACTGACGATTTCTAGAACAACTTCCTAGATAATGAGTTGTCGTCGATAGAAAGTGATCCG
The DNA here is from genome assembly GCA_034641835.2 of Pinus albicaulis. Lineage (NCBI taxonomy): Eukaryota > Viridiplantae > Streptophyta > Pinopsida > Pinales > Pinaceae > Pinus > Pinus albicaulis. Next base: position 33,325,465 of record CM076575.1, read on the forward strand.
TCGTAGGCAAGCTCACAACACAAAATCATAGATAAAGTTTTGAAAATATATTGGCAAGGACTGACTCAGGGATGGTCAAAATGAAAGACAAATATTTCGCAAATGAATGGTTTGTTTGAACTGTCCTCTTGAACACATAACGACACTACAGATATCTTGGCGACAATTGACCCAAAGCTAATACCCAGAAACCGGTTGAAGACTTTCAATATGGTTTGATTAACTATTAGGCAAAGGATTTTCCCAACCCATGTGAACAAAAAGTGTCTTGTTCAAGAGTGGTTAACGGCTTTCCGAAAAATCAAAATACAACAAACAGGTTCGTTTTTCTCTCTTTTCCCCCACCATTTCTAGCAAGTACCTCTTTATTTTTGACAAGCTTGAGGAGGATAGCATTTGCTTGTTTATAAGCTCATCCTTCGGATGAGTCCAACTTAGTTTAATATTCGAACCCTAAGAAGGAGTGGTTCGTTCCTGCTTCAAAATTGAATAGGTCCTTTACTGTTAAATTTTAATGAGTCCAGTATAGGAGAAACTCAGTGTTTTTCAATTTTAGGGAGTCAGAAGAAAAAACTTAAGAAAACTCCATGGGTGTACTTTTTTCGTAAATTTAGTCTCTTGAGCTCAAAAAAGGATAAAATAATGCGGGAGAGAACTCTATTGACCGTAATTAGTCAACATATACCTTTTTCGTAAATATTCCATTTCAGTCCGTAAAAGGGGTAAAATTATACTAAAGGGACGACTGTTCATTTCCTTTAACGAGTTCAAATAGTCAAGTACTCGGCAATCTTTTCATGTTTAGGTAGTTTGAAAAGGGCTTAAAAGAGGACTCCAGGGTTTCGCTTTTTCGTAAATTTTTGAAAGAGTCCGAAAAAGTGATAAAAGTATGCTCTGTAGCTTCACTTTTTTTGTAAATTTTAACGAGTTCGAAAAAGGGATAAAAATATACTTAGGGTTTTCATTTTTTCGTAAGTTTTAATGAGTTCGAAAAAGGGATAAAAATATACTCTTAGTTTTCACTTTTTTGTAAGTTTTAACGAGTTCGAAAAAGGGATAAAAATGTACTCATGTGGCCAACTTTCAATTTAATTTACGAGCAGGAAAAGACAGAAAGAACTTGGCATTTTCATGTGTTTTACGAGAATGAAATATAGCAAAATAATCTTGGGATTTTCATGAGTTTAATGAGTCTTGAAAATAATAACCGAAATTGACTCAAGATAGGTTTCATTTTTACAAAAGATTGAAACAGAGAAAAACTATGCTTCAAAGTGGTTTCATTTTTACACAAGCTTGAAATAGAGAGAAAACTGTGCTTGATGCCCCCTAAGCGTAACTGCTAGAGCGCATGCCCCGCCAGCTTCATTTCATTCAACTAAGTACACTGTCGGTAATTAATAGCTGGATGGAATGAAGGTTCATTTACGAGATCATATGAAAGACCCGACCTAAAATTTTAAGAAAATTATGCAAAAACTAACCTAAATATATGACTTAACATTTACGAGATCTAGTCAAAGACTCGACTCAATTAGGGGAGGATTTGTTTCATTTTTTAACGTGACACAGGAAAAGAACTATGCTCATGGCAACGTGTTTCATTTTTTAACGAGGTTGACACAGTAACAAGAACTATCCTCAACTAAATGTTTCATTTTTTAATGAGGTTGACACAGTAAAAGAAATTATCCTCGTATCTACTCTCTACAATCTACCTATATAACCTACTGATTCATTTTTTTAATGAGGTTGACACAGGAAAAGAACTGTCCTCATACCTGATTCATTTTTTAACGAGGTTGACTCAGTAACAGGAACTATCCCCATCTAAATGTTTCATTTTTTAACGAGGTTGACACAGTAGAAGAAAATATCCTCGTATCTACTCTCTACAATATACCTATATAACCTACTGATTCATTTTTTAAAGAAGTTGACACAGGAAAAGAACTGTCCTCATACCTGATTCATTTTTTGACGAGGTTGACTCAGTAACAGGAACTATCCTCTGACCAACTGATTCATTTTTTAAAGAGGTTGACATAGGAAAAGAACCGTCCTCACCTACATGTTTCATTTTTTAACGAGGTTTACACAGTAGAAGAAACTATCCTCGTATCTGATTCATTTTTTAACGAGGTTGACTCAGTAATAGGAACCATCCTCATATCTGACTTGATCATGGCTTCCAACTGGAAGAAACACATGTCAATGGACACACCTTGATCATGGCTTCCAAGAGGTCTTCATCAGAACGAAGAATAGTTCTATGGAAGGAACACATGTCAAGGGACTCAAAATGGATAAGAACATCGCGTTCAAATAATCCCATAGAGTTTTCCATGTCAGTTACCGGATCTAAGTCAAAGGAAGATGAGCAAACAGTGAGAAGCTCGCTTACATCGGTAACTAAAAACATTGGACTAGTTGCCACATAATTAACCTGTGGTGGGGTAGATACCACTTTCATATGAGGAACATTCAGGGATGTCGGATTATTGGTAGTCGAATCAAGACTAGGGAACGAAAGCTGATCTACAGTCACAATATTTCCATTGTGAGGGAAAGACATCACGCGAAAGAGTGTCGATACGACAGCTTTCATTGCATAAACATAGTCTCTCCCAAGGAGTAAATTGAAATACAAGGGACCTCGAACTACCATAAGATCAATACAGAAAGTTTTACCTTCCAAGGTAATAGAAAACTTAGGAAGGATCCCTAAAGGTTCACTAATGGTTCTATTAAAAGCTTTCATATTCTGCCTAATAGGCACAAGCTGAGGGGAACCCAAAGCTTTCCAAGCAGTTGAGGATAAAATACTGACAGAAGCACCTTCATCTACCTGTGTGAGGTGTATGCCCCTACCACCTAACCTCACAATGATTTGGAAAGGGATGGAGGAAGGAAGACGAGGTTCTGTCAGTCTATTCCAATCAAAGGAAAATACCTTATTACTTGGAGGGGGTTCTGTAGAAACAGGGGAAATGCCCCCTGGCATAGAAGAATCAGATGTAACAAGAAGAACCTGAGCAGTATGAAGTTCATTCTCTATAGGGAGAATGGGATCGACTGAATTGGAAATCGAATCAACCACTTGATCAACTAATGGATCATCAACCTGAGTGATATGAGTTTCACTCTCCAATGGAAGAGTGGGATCTACTGTACTTGAAATAAGATCAATCACTCCGTCAGTTGACGGTAGGTTGGGAGAAATTTTACAGTAACCAGTTGGAAATTCTTGCTATGGAACAGTAAGGTTTTCCAATAATTTTGAGGCTTCATCCATGTGAGGGAAAATGTGAGTTTGATGACTCCCTTTGCATAACTTACAAGGAAACCTAACTTTACCCTTTTTTCCAGGAACCTGACTATCACTGGTTGATGGATCAACGGAAAGTTGATGAAATTTTTCTGACCATACTTCCAAGACCTTTGGAATACCAGGACAATTGATAAGGAAGTGGTCACCCTTACAAAGCCTGCAAGGGTATTTGGGTTTACGATGCATGTTGGAGGTTTCCTCAACACAACTAACACTTATAGCCATGGTTGGTTGGTTGACTTCTTTCTTATCTTGCTTCTTCTTCTTCTTCTTCTTCCCTTTCTTCTTCTTCTTAGCCACCTGGTTACTAGCGTCAAGGATTTTACCAAGCGAAGAGGAAGAAATGGAGGAATAAATATTAGGTGAAGAAGGTAAAGGGTCAACAAAAGTTTGGTGATGTTGAGATGGTGAACTCTGTTGAAATGAAGCATCCGGTTGAGGTGGAACAATTGGAGTATTCGGGGCCAACGAAGTTGAAAATAACCATATCGGTAAACCTATTGTAAATCCAGGTAATGACAAAGTAGCCATATAAGGAGGACCAACATTTCCAAAACAAGGAAAAGTACTAGGATTCTCGTTAAGAGGGATTCCTTGGTTGGTAAATTCTGGAACAGTTGCCATTATATTCAACTTCAGTGAATTTTATTAACAATTTAAAACTAAAATTAACAATTCACAATTCACACCTAACAATTAAAATTCACAATTCACACCTATGGTCTCTAAAAGTAAAATCAAACATTTTAACACGCGCTATCAAATCTAGGATTCAAACCACACACAAATAGTAACTTCCCGTACTAAAAACACTAGTTGGTGATGAAATCCAACATCGTAGTATTTAATACAGAAAGGGCGGTTGGAACAGTTACCCCGACAACCTGATTAATGAAACAGATTGGCACAAGTTTCTTCACAAAACCATCTCGAGTGAAGAGAACCCCCCAGAGAGTCCAAGTGAGTCTAGTCGACGTCTGCTCCAGGTACAATGAGATCTTTCCTTCACCGTCACCTTAGGAAATAATCCTAAGATTATGGACACTAAGGTTACCAACAGTAACAAATACAATTGGGGGAAGAGTCTATGATCCGATTCCACGCACAAGGGCAGAGTAACAAAGCTCAATCCCCTTGAAGGCTCCTCAACATGGTCAATCCGAGGTTTACCGACAAGTGAACCCAGGCTCCTCGACAATGGTTAATCTGAGGTTTACCATTTGTAATGCGAGCAAAATCTTCTATCTTTCCCAATGAAATAGAATTGATTGTTTCAAAGGTTCGAACATGATCTCGTGATTGACTTCTTTAAGAGAAGCTTCCCAGATTGTACCAATTACAATTGGATTTATTTCCTATCGCAAGATTTATCTACTTGTTTGTTTTAGTTGCTTTGGAAAGTTAACTACAACCTATTCCAAAGCACTAATCCTGAGATATATTGGTGGAAAGATGATCCAGGTGGATATCGGTGGCCTCCCACCTATTCCATTTGGACCCGCAACATCAATTCTTTCAGTTTTTCAGCTTTAGCATAGCTTACTATTTATAGCAGGTTTTCGGGTCCTGCACACCCAGAGCCGTTTTGGGGCATTCATAATCCAGGTGGATATTGGTGGCCACCCATCGAGTCCATTTGAACCCCCACCATCAGTTATTTCAGTTTGTAAGTTTCGACACAACTTACTATTTTTAGCAGTTTTTCGGGTCTTAAACTTCCGGAGCCGTTTTGAGGCCCTAAACGACGTTTTTTGGGAAAACGGAGAGCAACATGGGTCCATGGACCGATGTTGCTCGTTCCAAAATTGTACTCCTCGGATAGATCTTTCTAACGAGCTATTGAGCGCGTCAAACGGAGATCGGATGCCAAAGTTACGCCCCCGGGAAGTTGAACCACCAATTTACCCAAACGGGACCCACAGTTTTGGCGCTTCATCTCCTACAGTTAGGGTTTTGGACGTTTCGGATTCTACATTGTTTCTCAACAATAAATAGGCCCTCGAGCCTCATTGTAAGACAGTTCAGGGGGCTGGGAGCCGATACATCTCTTCTCAGGGATAAGCGCTACCAGTGCCCTAGCTCGCTTGTTCTGATCATGCCTATATTGTAATACAGTTCAGGGGGCTGGGAGCCGATACATCTCTTCTCAGAGATAAGCGCGACCAGTGCCCTAGCTCGCCACATCTCCATTATGTCTACATTGTAATACAGTTCAGGGGGCTGGGAGCCGATACATCTCTTCTCAGAGATACGCCGTCAGCATTACAGCCTTTTTATTTCCATTATGTCCGTAATAGCCTCGCGAGCCTCACTGTAAACACAGCTTAGAGATGTCCACAGATTTTCACACTTCTTCTCGTAGATACACCTTCACGCCGCCCCTAGCTATTTCCATTATGCTGGCAGCTCCTATATTATAGTCATTCTTTATTACTTTCAAAATGAAGCATTATTTCCGCCGCATCTCTCGTATCTATGTTTATATCTCGTATTTTGTTGTGTTCCCGCATAAACCTGGACAGAACAGCGGGTCTGCTCTTTCTCTGTTTTTCTCTTCATGTCCCCAACGCGGCCAGGGTATAAGGAGTTCAACCTCGCAACCCCGACGACCCCCATGGCAGAAGGAAAGAAAGACGAGGGAGCAGGAGATCCTATCAAAATCTTGCTCGAGGATGCCCTCGAGAAACAGAGGAATGCGATGATGGACAAATTTTTTTTTTTCAGATCCTTCAATGGTTGCCCACCGGTGGCACATCTAAATCCAACACCAAGTTCAGCAAAACCCTCCCCCCCCCCCCATGGAGGAACTTAATGCAATGGAGACCATTGCTTCCTAAGGAGGGAGGAATGATCCAGGTGGATACTTCCGTGGCTCACCTATTCCATTTGGACCCAAAGATCAATTCTTTCAGCTTTTCAAATTTTCAAAGACAAACTTTACTATTTATAGCAGTTTTCGGGGTCCTCCACACTCGAGCCGTTTTGGGGCCTTAATGATCCAGGTGGATATTGGTGCCCACCCACCTATTCCATTTGAACCCCCACCATCAGTTCTTTTAGTTTTCAAGTTGCAACAAAACTTACTATTTTTAGCAGTTTTTCGGGTCCTGAACTTTCGGAGCCGTTTTGAGGCCCTAAACGACGTTTTTTGGGAAAACGGAGAGAAAAATGGGTCCATGGATCAAGTTTTCTTGTTCAAAAATTGTACTCCTCGGATATATATTTCTAACAAGCTATTGAGCGCGTCAAACGGAGATCGGATGCTAAAGTTACGCCCCCGGGAATTTGAACCACCAATTTACCCAAACGGGCGCCCACAGTTTTGGCGCCTCATCTCCTACGCTTAGGTTTTGGACGTTTCGGATTCTACATTGTTTCTCAACAATAAATAGGCCCTCGAGCCTCATTGTAACACAAATCAGGGGGCCGGGAGCCGATACATCTCTTCTCGTGGATAAGCTACCCCGTCTCTAGCTCGCTTGTCTGAATATGTCTATATTGTAACACAGTCAGGCTTCGGAGCCAACATATCTCTTTCTCGCAGATAAGCGCAACCGTGCCTCAGCTCGCTGACATCTCCATTGTCCGCATTAACAGCTTTCTTCATATCAGCTCCACATCTCTTTTCTCGTGGATACGCCGCAAGCATTCTCATAGTTTCCTTTATTTCCATTATGTCCGTAATAGGCCTCGGCGAGCCTCAATGTGTCAGCTTCGTATATCTCATATTTCACATCTCTTTCCGCGAGATACGCTACCAGCGCCCTATCTTATTTCCATTATGTTTGTAAGCTTATTGCAGTCATTCTTTTATTAATAAAATGAAGCATTATTTCCGCTGCATCTCTGTATCTATGGTTATATCTGTATTCTGTTGTGTTCCTGCATAAATCTGGATCAAAAGAGCCCTAAAAATGTAAAAATTACTAGATGAATTTTAATTAAGCGTTGTGTTATTTAGGCTGTTATTACTCAAGAGGGTAAATGGATATGAAACCAATGGTGTTATGACCCGACCCAAAACTGAATGCAATCGAATATGATAATGTAATATTTTCAATTCGATGAATCCTAACTAAAGTAAGGAGAGAGTTTCCATTCACTTCCAATAATGCAAAAAATTGATCACTAAGAGAAAATATAACAAATTCTCTAATGCACTAATTTCATTAAGAAAAAATAATGCAAATAAATTCCAAAACAATTTTTTATTTTTGTGTTTTTAAAACAAGCATAAAAACATCTAAATTCAAATCAACGAAAACTGATCTAAATCTATGATTGATTTTTCAGAATGTAAACTATGCAGTTGTAATCTATGCACAATTCACTCATATTTTGAAAATGAGAATTCTAATTATGCAAATGTGATCTATGCAAGAGAATTCTCAAACACAAGGTGATTCTAATGTAATCTAAGAACCAATCAAGTGCAAGCAAAGAAAATCAAGTGAGAGTTCCAAAGATCAAAAAACACTCAAAGGCGATTAACACTCATACACAATTTAGCCCCCCCGGCGAATGAGGGGAATTTTTTTTTGCAAAAACAAAAGCAAAAAGATGTAAAATTGTGAAAAGACTGAGACAAACTTCCAAGTAATGACCAAAGGAAATATAATTAAGAATTTCTCAAAAAAGAGACTCAAAACACCCAATTAACTTAATGGAGATTGATGAGATGAAAAATTGCTGAAAGAAACTCATAAACAAGGATTTTTGACAGAAAAATACAGATCTGGGTAGATGCTAAAAATCCTAAATCAAATCTAAATGAAACTGAAAGAAGAAATCTAAAGTTTTTAAAAAAATTTAACAAGGTCTGCAGGCTCCCAGAGGTAACAGGTGCACTCCTGCACTGTTAACTCAAGGAAAGTGTGAAACTTCCCGCACTATGCAAAATGACAAAGTGCGGTCCCTAGAAAAATTAAGGAAAAACATAAAAGATTTCAAAATTTTCAAAAACAGAGAAAACCTAAGCTACCCAAGCAGATATCCATCAATAAAAAACCAGGAAAAACGTTTCCTCAAATCAAAATAAAAGAGAACCAAAAACAACAAGTTCTTTCCCTAGCGGAGTCGCCAATTTGTTGGCCAGATAAATCGTTCTTGCAGATAAGATCGATCTCCCTAGTGTCAGAAGACAATCTAGCAACAAACAAACAACTAAGTTTGTCTTTCTCTAAATATATTCGTTTTCCAAATAAATGCTATGAAGGTGTCGATCCTACCTTAGATCCAAATGCTTATTTATAGTCGTAAAGCTTTCGTCGCATCAAGAATCCTTCCGTCGCAACAAGAATCCTTTCGTTGCAACAAGAGTTCTTTCCTCACAACAATAATCCTTTCCGTCGCAAGAAAGTGTCGTTTTTTGTCAACCTGCAATCACAAGCAAGAAAATATTAATAGCACCTGTATAAAAAATAATTATAAAACATATCCATCATAGTGATCAAGGAATCTATGAAATAAATGATTAAACGACAGCTTATTGAAATAAACAATCGAACAACAATTTATTGAGAAAAACAAAACTTGATTGTATTAATCTTAAAATATACAGAAGAACCTTACAACCTTAGCCTTGATGTTTGAAAGGCCTTCCCGGGGTCCGAAGTAGGAGTCTCCTCTAATTTGATAAGTCTTGCACTCTTCCTCCAAGAGCATAAAGAGGTATGTGATCTTTCCTCTCAAAAAATTAGCAGAAATAAGTCTAAATCTCAACACCACTTCAACTCAATCACACATAAAGCTTGAACTCCAATTCTCAATCTCCAAAATCTCCCTTTGAGGCTACCCAATGCCTCCTTTTATAGAGCATATGAGGAGGTTAGGATTCCACCTTTGAAGGGATAGAATCCTCCTTCAAAGGGATAGACTCCTCACATCAAGGGATTAGTTCCTTAAGGTGAGGGATACATGCACCTTATCAAAGCATACTCATCCCCAAAAATTCTCATCTAGAACCTTCTAGAATTGACCTCAAACCAACTTTTTAACTTTACTTTCTCGCCTTTTTGAGATTTGAGGGGGTACGCAGGCATTCTTAAGGAAAAATGCATTCTAGAACGCAGGTAGGCCATGCATTACCTGCGTACCCAACCAGGAACGCATGCAGGCTTCATGTTACCTGCGTACCCATTATTTCAGAGGTTTTTAGGGTTTTTCTTCTTGTTTCAGGGCTTGACATGAGGAGTAAAGGTTGTAAGACTTGCAGAGGAGGTATGCATGAGTGTTAATGAGCTCATAGAGTTAGCAGAATGTTAAGGTGACATTTTTTAGTGTAACACTACTAGAATTTCATTGCTTTCTTCATCAATATCATAAATAGCCTGCATGGGCTCATTACTCTCTAGAATTTGATGGAACTAATTTTCCTCCCACAAAGCCACTGCTGATGGTCCTACAAGGTCAACTTCTGTTTGTGGAACATCATCATCAGATGAATCAAAGTTAGGAAAATCATTAAAGTAAGTAATGCTACCATTTAGACATACTAGATTATCAGCAAGTCTTTCTTCATTCTGATTTACAAAGGAGCTTTCCAAAGTTGTACAACAATTCTCAGTAGATGAATGGGCCAAAATGTTTGTTCTGCAAATTAGTTCAGAGGCTGGATGTCTATTGATGATCTAATCTATTTCTTCTTCTGTCAAAGGGGAAGATGTTGTTGTACTTCCTTGAGCAGAAAAGCAGCAGCTCTCTGTTTCTTGTGAAGTCTGAATTTGAGGTAGGTTGTCTTCTTGGGCCTCAGCTACAAGGGATGGTGAATCAGTATCTGTGGTTTCAGGAACATCTTGAGGAATGTCCTTGATTTCTTGGCTAATTTCTTCCTCAACTGATTCATCCAAGTTCTTGTGATAGCTAGGATGCATATGAAATTCTTGAATGGATGTTAACAAATGTTTAGGATGCATATTAACCAAATCCTCATCAATATCTAGCAGGTACTGTATGAGGTTCTGAGATTGGTCACAACAGTTTGCACTCCAAGGTATGGATGAGGGGTTTACTTTGTATCTCTCATGAAATACTTGGTGCATGTCTTTCAAAGAAAACAAACTCCTGGGTTCTAACCCTTCATACCAATTCATAGCTTTTCCTTCTAATGTTGCCATGAAAATTTTCATTAGGCATTCTTCATGCCATTCAGATTTAAACCTCCACACATGTATATGAAACTTGATGAAATGTAACAAGGGGTCATCAACATTTTCACCCTGAAAGGTAGGTAGGTTTTTCAACCAATTTACTTCAGGCATTTTTTGTGGGAATCCAGGGATATGATCCCTACTCATTGGGGAATATCTTCACTATATATGTGGACGCATGTTGTAAATCATACAAGAGGTCACTGTGTCTGCTCAACTAGTTCAGAGTCTTCTGCCAGTAGAGTCATTTGGTCTTTTGGTAGTTCCTAGAGTGTGGAGTTGCCAGGTGGATGAATGTGAATGTTTGAAGCAGGCTGGTGTCCACCATCAGCATTTGAATACCAATCTAACCAGAGATTATGGGTCTTCTGAGGTCTAAGGGTATATAAGATGAAGTTTACTCAAAATTTCCCCAGCAGAGTCGCCATTATGTTGCGGTTCTTGTGTTTTGGCCAGATTGGCAAGACCAAAAGACAAGACAACATCAAACCACTTTGGGATCCTAAGATCTAGCCCTCCTGGATCTAGAGAGGGATCTCTCTATAAATGCAAAGAATTATGTATATCTTTGAAGGCTCAATTTGAGGTATTAGGCTAGGTGTGAAGCACAAGGGGTTTTTAAATGATTTGGTTGTTCGGTTGGAGATCATTAACTGAGAAGGTTAAATAAATGGAAAGGAACAAAGTAGCAATATGGTTCAGCATGGGGAGATAGGTCAAGAAAGTGTCAATCCATTGGGCTATGGAGACATGAAAGGGGATTACTTGCATAACAACTATCCAAGGGTTTCCATAGGGAAAGTCATTTATACCAAATGATATTTTAGATAGATGGTGGGATGGAACATTAAGAGTGGGTGAAAGAAAGAGACCAAAGTGCAGTCTATAGATCAGGTGAGATGTCATTTAAATCCAGGCCTACTTTGACATACTTAGAGGAAACTCTCAATAAAGACACAAAGGGTAGCTTAAGATCAGGTCAGAGGTCATTTAACTCCAGGCCTGCTTTCAACATACTCTAAAGGAAAATGATCCCGCAGTCCTCATAACCACTTTCAGAAAGTAGAACACATTCAAGACTAAACACAGAGCAAGGTCTATAGATCGAAGAAATACTTTTAACCTTCTCTTCTTTGACACCAACTCAAAGGGATCTTAGAAAAGCCAACTATTGGAAAAGGACCCTAGTGGACAGGGCTAACTCTAAATCCCCGGTATCCCAAATATTTTAGCTGAAACCAAACAAGAACATCTAGGAAACAAAATCTAAACTCATACATCAGTAAGCATGGGCAAGCCAACATCTTTAACTGGTTAAATTATGTGAATTAGCTCTTAGATACACAATCAGAGGAAAACATAAAGATAAAGATTTGACAGTGAGATTTAGGGTACTTCCAGCAGTATATCCTAATCTATACTTGTTTTTCTTTATCTGAGAATAATGGACAGTATGATATAACATGAAAGGAAACAATTACAGTCAGGAAAACATCACCAGTAATATAGACCAGGATCCCGTGAAATTTTCTTGTTCAATTGATGTTCAAAACCAGTCACATACTTTGAGCTTAGTGGCTTATTACAGTCCAAACTTCTCTTCCCAGCCTACTATTTACAAACTACTCTGCTACATCCCCCCAATAACAGTTCTAACAGTCGATAAAATCCCTATCAACCAACAAAAACAACCTTTGCAATGAATTTTCGATGAATACTTATAGGTGAATGGAGAGGAGGAGTAGTAGTTGTAAACTTAATTGATTCATTAATACAGAGTGGAGGAAGTATCCAGATGCCCACTCTACATAATGGCTCTTCATTAATTGTGTGTACTCTGTAGTCTGATTCGGAAGTCCTGTTAGGGTCCCGTGATTTGGCCGATTGGTGAGACAAATGACGATGTAACATCAAACCAAGCTTTGGAGCCCAAGGACCTAGCCTTCCTGGACTCAGAGAGGGCTCTCTCTATATGTGTAAAAGATGTCGGTGTGTTTGTTTATGGTGTTTTGATATTAGGCTAGTTATGAAGTGAGTTTTTGATTTTTTGGGGTTTTTTAAGTTCGTGAGGGATAAAACTGATCAAAGATATAAACTGGATAACAAGATGTAGATAAATTGGGCTATGGGGTCAAACAGGTCAAGGAAGCTATGAGATGATGATGAAAGGTTGCTGTAGGGCCGATTTGATTCACGGTAGAAGGGATCTTTGGGCAGAATGGAGTAAATGGACATCAAGCTTGTGAAAGACGAGGGATTTCAAGTGTAATTTAGTTGATAGCAGACATAAACATGTTATAGCAAGCCATTAATCATGCTAAATGTAACTATGAGCTAATTAATACATAGAAATCAAACATTCCAGCCATGCATAGAAGTATAAGACCTTCTAACTTCGGGAAATGGCTATAAGACTTTGGGGAAAACACATAAGAAGGACTAACTCCTCAAAATACTATGCCGGAACGCCTAAACATAGTCTCTAAGTTATTGGGCACTTTGACAAACAAGCTTTCACAGTTTTAGGCAAAGGGCTAGATCGGGACTAGGCCTCCTTGGTTCAACAAGATGATAAACTAATCAGTCAAAGAGATAGTTTCATGGACAGAACTATGGACAGTTATAGGTAAGCAGGGCACACCATACATCCTACTCAACATGCATAGAACTTATGAATAAAACTAGCAACAGTATCCTTAAGTTACTAAAGAGCAATTAAGAATTCTTTAGTACAACTAAGGAAGAAGAAAACACAAAGCTATGAAGATTCAGGAATTTTGAGGTGCCTCCATGGGCATATCTCAAAATTAATCTCTACTGATCTATAGCAACAAGAAGCATGTATCATGAATGAAAACTAGAAGACAATAACAAAGCAAGAAACACTATACCATTCTACCATGTCATGGAATCCATCAACAATCCTTCATCATTCATCAAAAGCATCCAAGAGGCAGTCCAAAATCATAACACAAGTATGTTCTTCAAAGCTCATATGACCAATATATTGATTCTTCTCTCAAGTTCAGCCTCTTTTTTACAATGAAGCCTTGTGGAATAAATAGGCTCAAGTGAGGAAAACCTCATGGCGCAACTAGCTATCCCATTGGCCTAATTAAAATATCTAAACTTGTCCTTGAGGCTTTGCAAAGCCCAAGGCACAAAATATCCCATAAAATATCTAAAAAATTGCTAAAAATAGGAATTATATTGACTTTACATCATTTCCCAAGTGTAAAAATAGCTAAACGCACATTTGGGAAAAGCAGATTTTTGAGGTTCAAAAGTTGCAAAAATACTTCAAATTTATATCAGAAAAAGGTCCCCTGACTTGCTGGAGGCAATTGGCAGCCTTCCCGATGTCGAAACGAGGCTCATGATAGCTCGTTGGAAAGCTCTCTGTGTCTACTTTCCGTTGCAACTGAAATCACCTCAATTTTATGGCTGGAAGTCCTACAAATCTGTACCTATGTGTAAAAAACCAGGAAATAGCAGAGTGCTGATATGGCGGGCAGAATGTGCAAAAAGTGAGCATTTTTCGCCAATTTGAGGGGGAGAATGATCTCCAAATGCTATGAAAATCGCTGGGGACCTGCTCATAGAATTATGGCATCAACTAGTATCATCCTTCTCCCTTGACAAATCCTCAAACTGAAATGGCGAATTTATGAGTTTTCGACCAAAAACCCAAAAAATGCCAAAAAACAAAAAGTTGTCGAAATAAGCCCAAAATTGGCACACATGACCCTAAAGGGTCCATAGCAACATGTTCCAAAGCTGAGGCCAAAATATCAAGGGCTGATATGCTTTTCTCCTCTTTCCGTGCCGGGCGCTTCCCCTTAGCCTTCTTCAATTTTTCTTGGACTGTCTTCAGTTTGCGCCGAGCAAAATGATTCAACTTTCGAAAGTGTTGTGTCCTTTTTCTTTGTAGCTCTAAATCTCTGTTCGGCCTTTCAAGCTTCATCTCCAAGTGTTTGTTGGATCTTTCAAGCCATGCCTCTTTGTTTCTTCAATTTCCTGCTCAAGGAGTGCAATGAGAGGAAAAGCTTGGAGATGGGCTTGTTCTTCTTCTTTCTGCTTTTCCAAGGCTCTTTTAAGCCCCATGGTCATAGGCCTCTTCCGCCTAGGCTGGTCTTCATCTTCTTCCTCATCAAACTCACCAATGAGTTCTTCTATCCTTGCTTGTGCCTTAGCTGCCTCATTCTTATATTTGATCGCCCGTGCTTCATGAACAGCTGTGTGAACATTCATCTGTTTGTTTTGAATCTCCAAGAAGTGGTTGAAGTTCCTTGCCCTTTGAAGATCCTCCTCTAATGCCTCAATTTTCCCCTCTTTATGAATTAGGAGGTTTTCAAGAAGGCGGGCCTCATTATCACTATCTTCGCTTTGGATTGGGATGATAGCTAATGCACACCCATGTTTTGTACTTTTTCCAACTTTGCTTTTCCCTTTGAAGGCCAGTCTTGCACTTTTCCTCCTTGGCATGCCAGTAGGTGTCCTTTTGGGAGATTTCCTTTTGCTAGGAACAACCTTTGCCACTGTTAGAGTGGCAGCCTTAGACCCTCTCTTCCTTGCTGTGCTGAGCTTTGTTCCTTTGGGAGGAAGAGACATAACTGATTTACCTTTGACATCTTCCTGAACTTGCTGCTCTTCTTGAGGCTGCTGGATGTCTTCCTTTTGCTGTTTACTTTGCTGCCCCTATTTTCCAACATTAGCTTGCTGTTCTTCATCAATGCCTTGTTCATTTGGTGCTTCAAACTGCTGCCCTTCTTCACCAAAATCCAGCTGCTGCTGTGCTTGGATTTCCTGCTCTCTTTGCGGCTCAAGATGTGGCTCAATTTCCTGCCCAACCTGCTGTTCTTCCTCTTGTACCTGATGTTCATCATTTTCTGTTTGTTGCTGACCTTCTCCACTGTCCTGCTGCTGTCCCTCATCTTCTGTTCACTGCTGTCCTTCATCTTGTATTTGCTGACCTTCACCTTCTATTTGCTGTTGTTCCTCATCTTCTATCTGCTATTGCTCATCCCTTTCCTCTTGCTGCTGTTCACTCCCCTCTCCTCCTTCCTGTTGACTTGGTTGTCCTGTAGTCATTCTGAGCCTTCTAGGAGTAGGCCTACTGGACAAAGGTACCGGGCGATGGACAGGCTGAGTGGGAAACACATGGACAGGAGGAACAGTAGAGAAATCTGGATGGCTGATGAATAAATCCCAGGGAACCTCTTTCTTCTCTAGCTGGTGTAGGAAGATAATCTTGATTAGAGAATGATGGAAAAGGGAAGGTATTTGCAGAGGTGGGGCCTTCTTCTGGACAGTAGATGCCATCTTCTCTATGCTCTTGAACAAAAAGTAAGGGAGGTTTAGTTGCCTGCTTCTAGTAAAATGCATCAATAATCGGACATGGTAGGCATAAACTCAATCAAACCTCCCTTCACAAGCGAAATATTTCATTATGACTTTCATAAGAGGAGCATAGCTGTCAAGGAGATATGAAAAAGGGAAAATAGCAGTGAGAACATCTCTATGCTCAGGATTGATGAAAGGTTTGTAATCTTCTAAGTCAAGATGAGCCTGTTTGAACCATTTTTCGCCATGATATGGAATCTTGGTGGCCTTGGACACATACCTTGGAGAAATCTTGAAATCAAGACCTGCCACTTGGAAATGTTTTTCTTTGAATCTCAGGGCGCATAAGTGTGTTAATGGCGAAAAACTCTTGACTTCTTGTATTTTCTGGCAAAACTCTAGGCAACCTACTTCATGGAAGTTGAAAAGGACAGATGGATGAGCATTAACCTCTTCTGTAGAGATTGTCTCATATCTTTTATGCGGACCGCTCCTGCTGTCTTGCCTTGGAGGCATTTTGACCTAAATATGCTTTGGAAGAAACAAACTGCCTCACTGTGTGTAAACTGCCCTGTTGGAGTCAAACTGTGTCAATTTACTGCTTTGACAGATAAACAATGTGATTTGGATGGTTTGCAACAAGTTTATTATAATACACAACCCCTGCTCTCTTTAGAAAATGACCTTCTATCTTGAATGTATCTCTGTCAACAGAATTTCTCAATAAGAGACCAAACAGTGGAATGAAGGACAGACTGCTAGGAGGAATTTGCTGTGAGAAGTGTCAAAATTACCTTGTCCTTGTGAGTTTTAAAAGGTCACTCAATACATCGTAATCCTTGCCCATGGTAGATTTTGCAATCATTAAAATCCTGCCTTGTCTAAGTGTGCCAACATTCAACAAACTTGCATATGTGAAAACAACCCTTAGTGCAATTAAACAGTCACTGTCACAGTCCTGAGCAAAGATGACAGAGTTTGAAAGACTCCAAGAGTTTTTTAGGCAGAAGCTATGTGAGTTTTCTTCTTTCAAAACAATCAATGGCCCCTTATAAATGTAACCCTCTGGCTTTGGTAGAAAAATACTTTTACTCTATAAGCACATCCATTTATCAATACGAGCTGGAAAAACAAAAGACATTTAAGTGGTAAACACAGTGAACACTGTCCTTTGTGTGAGAAGTGTGAGCAACTTTCCCCTGTAGCTTTCAACTTATATACTGCTTTTTGTCAACAACCCTTTTTTCTGATTACACTTCACTGTTCAATAATGTGGCAATGTTCTGAAGATAGTGTGAAATGCTTTCCTTTAGATATAAGCCCTGTCTCTCTATAACAAAACTTTCCTTTTACCTCTTTAGAGGTTTCTTTTGAGGTGGCAGTCAAAGATCTTGCAACCAACAAACTCCCTTTAAGCAAAACACTGTTCTTTGTAGAAAAAACCTCTGCCCTATCTGAATATCAACTTGTGTAAAAATAAGCTTGAAGAACAAAACAGTCAAGTTGAAAAACTCAGGAATAAACTGCCCTTTCTGTAGTTTATAGGTTTAACCTCTGTCCTTTGAGGCTTTGAAGGTATAGGATCCCTGGTCCTTTGATTAATTAAAGTGAAATCACACTGCTCTTAGTTTCAAAACCAATTCTCTCCTGTAGGTGCTTTAAATGACACATCCAGCATTTTATTACAGCTAAACACCTCGAAACCTCACACAATAAAAAACACTATTTTTCTGGTATAGTGACAGAGTTTTGAAAGTTCTGTATGCTATGTTATGAGGAAATTGTAAAAGTCCAACCCACTGTTTTCTCTTAGGCACTTCTAGTAGTGAATCTATCATTCAAACACAGCTTCATTAGGTCAAACTTGACAATTTGTTCCAACCCTTACTCTCACACCACAGTTTGATTTAAACCTTCATGTCACTTAGCAATTTTTTGAAACCGAGGGGGAAAAGCATGTGAAAATACCTCCAGACTTGATGGGAATTTCTTGTGGAGAGCCAGAGATAGCTCTGGAGGTCTTCAGGCCTGCGCGGCACTCTTCAGGGAAAGAACGGCGCGCACAAAACAACCCGGGCGGTCTGTCAGGTCGGGGTCGGGCGCTGTGTACAGGCGCGTCGCACAATTGCTGACCGCTCGTTCAAATATTCCGCCAGGCGTGTCGCGCAATGAAAACTGCTGCAAATTTTTTTAAAACTGCTCCGGGCTTCTTTGTTTGGGCTTCAATGGAAGCAAGGGGCTTCGCTTGACACCTTCGTTCGAAGTTTTCAAAAATGGAGTGGGTCAAATCGATTTGTCCTTTTGAAATAAAAAAAATCCCAACGATTGGTTTATTGTTTGAAACATAAAATGAACCTTTTGGTACTCATCCAGGTTTGATCATCCTTTGTCAAAGAAGGTGTTTTCTTTTACAATCTTTCATCTGGTCAGGTGTACAAAGGCAAAAAATACTTATTTCATAGGCGAGAATTTTCTTGAACCTTGTGAAAAACTGAAATCTTTGACTGTTTCTAAACCAAAGAAAGAAGGATCCTACTTTTTAACCTTTGTAATTTCAGACTTCTTTGTTTTTAAACAGCAATAAGAAGGAAATGATTTCAGCTCACTGACACTCCTTTCTAAACTTGTTTGGAGTGCCTTTCTTGTTGGAGAAAAACTTAACTGCCACTTTGTTAATCCCTTGCTTTGGCAGCTTCGGTCTTTACTTGCTTCTTCAACCCTTTTCCCACTGTAGATGCCAAGTTTGCTGACCCGATTTGGACTTGATCATGGCCCTCTGATTTGAGAAAGGCGCCTCTTTTTCAAAATACTTCCCTGCCTGTAGGTGTATTATCTATAATATCTCTGTCTTTTGGAATAATGAAAAACTGTGTTTGTTTCAAATTATCTAAACAATGACAGTCTATTAAAACAAACTCCTTTGCCTATTCATAAAATTTTATACCTATTCACAATGTCCTTTTGGGAACTAATCTTGAATTGCCTCCCATCATTTGTGATGTATATCTGAAAGGCGAACTTTTATGAACCAGGAAGAACAGGTCTCTTGGAAACATAGTTATCATTTCCTTTGACCAGTGCATTGATCTTCTTGTGACAGACTCATTCCAAGGTTCAAATCTGTCCACTGCTTGACCCCTTTGGTGATGTTTTTAACAAGGAAAAACCACTCAAGATCTGTCAAAGAGCATTGAAAGCTGTTCTGTTATTTAACAGGAGATGGTCTGTCTTCTTCCAACTTGTTTGATAATTTCTGCTTCCAGGTGATTTATAAGCTCCTCCTTGGATTGTAAGCGCCATATTTTAGTTGCATCTATTCATACTATATTTCTCTGTTTACTTGAAAGGCACTCCTTTAGACTTCTTGGCATGTGACAGTGAGGTGTTGTTTGACCCCTCTTCCTAAGGAAACTACCCCTTTTTGTATCAATGGCATACATATTCAAATTGTCTCCTGTCCACCATGATGTATAGTTTGAAAGACATTTCCCTATGAATAGGAAAACTAATACAGTTTGAAACATAAACACCATCTTTTACCTGTGTAAAGACTTTTGCTTTCCTCCTTTGTCTCTTTCCACTGCATCTTAGACCAATCAGTCTTTAACAACATTCAATGCCTTGGCCATCTGCTCATGAAAGAAGGAGGCCCTTCACTTGGCAGAGTATCTGAAGATTGTTTGATAAGCCTGTCTGACAAGGGTTTATCTTGGATATGATGGTAAGCAAACAAACTTGAAAACATCAATACTTTTACCTCTGCCTGTGATCACTACTCTGCTTCAGAAAAACCCTAGTCAAGGTGTCACTGTCTCACTGTACTGCTCTTTGCTGAGGGGAACTGAAAAGTCACCATTTGCCTTGGTCAACTTATGGCAAGTCATTTGAAGAGGATCTCTGTCAGTATGGAGTTTAGCACCCTTTGAAAAACAACCACCCTTTCTTTTGCCTGTGTAATGACATGATTTGTCAACCTTTCTTCAATTTGGTCTTGTTAAAACAGCAGGCTGCTTATGATTAGAATTGTTTTCACTAATGATATGTCCCTCCAAGGTTTTAACAATTCATATGATTTAAAAACTTCAAATAACTTCATTTGCAAGGCCAAAACTCTGTTTTCCCTTTAACTTGCATACTTCAGACTGTAGCCCTGCTATGATCATCACTTACACTCAAAAAACCTAGAGTCCCTGTTTCACTGTTCAGTAAAAAGCTAACCTGGGCTTTTGCAATCCTTAAAGTCAATATTGGCCAGCGCCCTCTGCTTGTAGATGAAGGAGGCGCCCTAACCCTCTGCTTGTAAATGAAGGAGGTTCTTGGCCATGAAAAATTACCAGTTTGCTGTGACAGTGGTGTCTTTCTCTTACTGTGCTTTTCATGCTGAAAGGAAGCTGCAAGGTTTTGATGAGTGACTCTCTGTTTTGCAGATATATCTCAGGCTCATGTTACATTTAGAAGCAGCTGTTCTTCTAAATGTAGATTCAAGCAATTTCTTCTGAGATGAGGTTATATTTCCTGCCTTTGTAGAATCCATAAAACACTGTGAAACACCTAATAATCAGCGTGAGACTGTGGTTTATGCAGTGCTGAGACCTAGGGGTGTGTGAGTGGCGCGACTTAGAGCTGTTTGTCAATTTCATTTGCAGAGTGGGAGGTCAGTCATGGTTGGTCTGTAGCAGATGGAGGCTTTTTTTCTTTTTGATGATTGCCAAGGGTAAAATGTCTTAAAGCGCCACTTCCTAACATAGGGGAGACTTTTGAAACAGACTTGGATTTTTCTTTTAAAGCTGATGGGAAAACCAATAGGGCTGAAGCTAGATAGGATAGTGATAATGAGGTTTTGATTTTGACATGGGTGGACTGAAAAGTAGAAAGGCGAAAAAAGATTTTAGGAGGGTTTTCTAGATGAAAAATTGACATAAGGAAATCAGCTTCTAGAAAACTCAGCTATAGATATAGTCATCACTAACATGTAAAAAATACTGATGGCTAACAGTGGCTCCATTTGGGGAGGGCAGCTCCTCGTCAGGAGGTGTCCAGAATTCAGATCTTTGGCTTATGAAGACCAGTGCCTTATCCATTGGCGCAAAATTTACCCTTATTTTGATGTTATTTCTGAAAAGTGACAGCATGGTTAACATCAATGATACTTCTACCTACCCCACTATCTTTTCTAATATTTTTTCTTCACTTTGGCGCATTTGAACTAGCAGCCTTTTGACAATGCATATTTTTTCTTTTTGCAAAATGAACCTATCTATTTCTACTCTTATATCTGCCGGGAGTTCAGATTAAACTGATGAACTCCTTCATTACTCTACCTAAAGCTAGATCGACTGTCAAGATTAAGCAGTTTGGCAGGATTTTGTTCTCTAATCTAAAACATGACATTCAAAATGATCAAATCAGGATTAGGCAGTTTGATTTGTCATGCATTTGCGGCATAAAAGACAAGCTGCACACAAATGTTATTTTGCAACAAAGGGAAACTAGACAAGTGGGGTTAAGATGTACAATGTATTTTTCATCCCTCGCTTCTCTCTTTGGTTCTGTTTTAGGCATGTGGAACCAGAATCTCTCCCTAATCTAAGCTCTGTGATAAGTCAATCTTACACAATGTTGACTATCTTTGCACTCACTAACTTATCAGCAAATAAATTTAAACATGCTAAGCTATGATTAGGCTAGATAGCTGAAAAAGACATTGAAGCACTAGTAGCGGCATTTAGACTTGCTCGCTTTCTGAAAGACTTATTTTTTTGGAACATGGGGCCTTTGTTCTATCTTCACTCGCCCTCTTTTCTGTTTTTACTGTTTTTGACTTTCCTATCTTTTATTGTTTTTGACTTTTCTATCTTTTCAATATTTCAAACAATGGTATGTACAATGAATGAAAATGTTCCTAACTCAAAAATCTTGGAAATGACGGAATTTAAGCATCTTATCCTCGTAAGGATCTCCTCTCACCCTTGGCCCACTTAACTCCTGAAAGGAAAAATTTGGGAAATTCTCTCTCTCTAACATGACATAGGGATTCATGCAAGAATCTTTGAACAGCCCGGTATCTTCCCTCTGTACCTCTCTGAATATCTGATTTCCACTCCTTTCCCTACTGTACGCTTTCCTCAGGTAATGCATGTACTCTTGGTCATTCTTGAAATAGATAATGACATCATCAAGGTATGCAAAAATGCAAAAATTTAAAACTGGGAACATGGCCTTCATGAACAGATTTCTGATATTGGGTGGTTTTGCAATTTTGAACTTGAAATCAGATCTACCTCCTGCAAACTGGAAGAAATCTTTAAGCTTTCTACTTTGCAAAGGAATCTTATGACCATGACCTGAAACATCATCTAGCAAAAATACATGATTAAAAGCACTTTTAATTGGTGAATCATGGTCTTGGGTAGAAAAAACATGATTTCTGTTATATGGAGATGCAGTATTATTTCTAAAATCAAAGCAGATTCTATGGCCACCTGTTTTATCCCTGATTATTTCAGCTTGTTTCAGATTGTTGTGTTTACTCTTGTCAAAGTTGTTCTTTGAGGAAAAGGTAGTGACATAGTGTTTTCCCTTGTTTTTTCTGTAGAAATTAGTGTTCTGCATGAGATTTCTGATTTTAGCATTTCTAAGTTCTTCATGAAAAGACAGAATATGAGCCAATTTAAGTAGTTCAGGTATGCTGGGATTGCAACTATCATTTTTACTTATAAGAAGTTTATCTTGCATTTTCTCTAGATTATGAGCTGCTGGGACTATGGTCAAAGTTTGATTTGCAGTAGGAGGGTCACATGATGGTAAATATTTGAGGTATGGTAGAAACATTAAACTCCCTTGCTCCCGGGTTCCAAATAGGTTTATGATGTGTAGGTCTTCTAAAGCCTTTACTCAGAAGAAATTTCCACAAGTCACTGCTGGTGTTTGACTAAAACTAGAGCAATTTGCTTGATAGTACATAAGGGTTTGTGCTTCTTGCTCTAATCCTACTTCAGAAAGGGAAAACTTATTTTCCTCGAGACACAATTTTTCATGATCATGGTAGTTTTGAGTGTCTAGTTCATCATAAGGCACTAGGGACAGCCGATGTGGTGGATCTAAGCTTATATTAGTTTCTTCTGACTCTTCCTCCATGTTTTCATCAATACGCATAATGAAAGAGTTCAGGTCTGAACGCAAGGAACACATTGGAACGTTATCTGGCCTATCTTAACTGCTAATCATGTATTTCATGTGTGATTCTCGGTAGAGGATTCTAGTCTGGCCAAACACAGGAATGGTGGCGTATGACATGTCCAGTTGGATATTCCCTTGGAGTTTGGCTCCCCAAGATCTGGATAGAAGCATCCCGTACTTGGGAGGAATGTCTGCTACTACTATATCCATGATTAGATGCTTCGCAGGTATTTGGGCCAGACTAAAACAAAGGTCTTTGATCAAACCCAGGCATTGGAATCTACTTGAATCAAATGAATACAAGTCTTTGTATGGTCTTGTGATTTCCAAACCTAATCTTTCCATAACTACCTTTGGCATAAGATTATGCGAGGCGCCGAAGTCTAGCATGGCATTGTGGAGGATTTGGTCGTGGATGTTTAGGCTAATGTAAAATGGAAGAGTATTTCCTTCTTGGAATTTTCCCTCTATCTTCGGACCAAACAACACTTCAGGAGTGTCATCAGCCAGATTAACAGTGTTTGCATCATTTCCTAGATTAAGGACTTTTAGTACTTGAGATTTGTAAGAATTTTGGGCAATGAGTTCAGTAAGAGGCATGGTGATCTTGATCTTGGCGATTTCACCTTCAAAACTAAAAGGCAGCTAAAGTTTAGATATTTTGGTTTCAGTTTTTTCAGCCACGATCTTCTCTATGTTCTGAGTTTGTTGGCTTTGTTTCGGGATTTTGTTTGCCATAGTTGTTTCGGTGACCTTTTTAGAAGTACCAGGAGTATCTGAGAGAGGACTAGTTTGGGTAACTTTAGCTTTGCTTTAGTCAGTCTTCTCAACCTTGATTTTGTCACTGCTTGATGCTTTCTTGAGGATGGTATTAGGGACTTTAGCAGTGTCTGAGTTACTTTTCTTGGAATTATATTGGTTTCTTTTGCTTCTAAGGTCATATTGCCTGTGAGCTTCTATAATGGCATTCTGAAAATCTATGGCAGGGTCGTCAAGATCTTCATAGTTGGTCTCATCCTGATTAGGAGAAAAGAATGCTTGTTCTTCCGCTGTGAGGTACACCTCGCTTTCATTATCAGACCCTACGAGATTTAGATGACTTTCATCAAGAGTTTTTGTATCCCTGTCATCTTCTTCCACATAATTTTCATTGAATGGTGGCCTAATCTGTTGGTCATTATCCCTTGGTCTGCTTTGGGGCTGTTCCCTCCTAAAGTTTTGGTTCCGGTTTCTGTTTGGAGGGTTTGGCTGGTTGTCCCTAACAGGAGCCTTTTCATTTATCCTTTCCCACATTTTGGCCATGGTTTTGAC
Organism: Pinus albicaulis; assembly: GCA_034641835.2. Taxonomy (NCBI): domain Eukaryota; kingdom Viridiplantae; phylum Streptophyta; class Pinopsida; order Pinales; family Pinaceae; genus Pinus; species Pinus albicaulis. The sequence goes on from CM076575.1 coordinate 33,349,777, forward strand.
TAAGTCATCTATTCTAGGATCTAGGGAAGGTGATGAAGTGGAAACCTCGTCTTTATATGTGACCTTTCTTTCCGATCTAGTCCTAGCCCTTTTTTCTGCTAAGTTGGCATCCGCTTTTATGGCTATTTGTTGCATTTCCTCTAGGGTTGGGGGATCTTTGTCTCTCAGATGATATGTCATGTCCGGATCGAAACCCTCGGGGAATTTTTCCAAGGCTAAACCAAGTGGGGGTTTGAAATGAGGTGGGAGGGAGTTATATACACTATTGAACCTAGTGCAGTAAGCCTGGACACTTTCCCCATTTTCCCGTTTTAGGTTGTTATATTCTGACAGGATTTGAATGGGGTTTCTTCAGATTTCCCACCTATTTCTCAAGACTTGATGTAGTTCTGGGATATTTTGGATGCTATTTGGAGTTAAGCTTTTGAACCATGTTTTGGGTTCACCACCAAGACTTTGGGCGAATATTCTCATTCTGACGGTCTCGTCTTGTACCTCCAGGTATTCATAAGCATCAGTCATCCTACTTATATGATGTTGAGGTGTAGTGGTATCTTCTCCAGTAAAGTGTGGGATTTTGTCTTGATATTTATTTGGGAGAGGAGCCAAGGGCGGTGGCAACACCAAAGGTGCGTACCAGGCTGCCATGACTGGAGCTAATGGATGATGTACAAGATGAGGACTAGTAGGCTTAGATGAAGTGGTTTGAACAGTGGTGGTTTGACCAGGTGCGGTGGATGAACTTGGAATAGTGATCTGGTTTTGAGCAGATCTGGGATGATAGGAGCCAAACTGATAGAGAAGCTGGAAGTCAGGAGGAGTGGTAGGTGAAGCTTCTCTACTAGGACTCTGTGGTAGGTTTAGGGGTTCAAGATCGTCAAATTTTATCTTACTATATGATTTGCTTCTGGGAAGAGTTTGTGATGACTCTAGTTCAAAAGGTGAATCTAGTAGGATAGTGCGATGTTTAGGTACTGATCTTGTTTTACGGATGGGTCTACTAGTAGCTAGATGGTCAATTTCTGAAACTTGCCACAGAATCTTCTCTGGGTCATCTACTATGATAGGAGGATTTGGGTCTGGATGGGATCTGGTGTTAATTCTTCGTGAAGCCAGATTTTGGATCTAGAGTTTAGAGAGAATGGTATTGGTGAATGTTCTGAATGAGCGGTTTCTCTAAAGTTCTACTAAGGTGAAGGGTGGTCAAAACTAAAAGGGATGATCTAGTGGAGTCGCCAGGTGGAACTGGGTTGTTTTTGTGAAGATAGCTACGGTCCAACACCAGTAACTAATCTGGGAATGTTTTTGGATTTTCTGAGTTTTATGTGCAGCCTATGGTTTAAAGTATCCTAGACTTGTTTCACCACTTTGCTAGGGTGATGAGAACAAAAAGATTTTACTCTAAAAAATGGGTCTATGGACTGCTTGCTTGTTTATGTATCTAAAGGACAAAAGATTTTATGAGAATTTGCTAGACTATCATGTACTCAGTGTCCCACCATCTCCCGCTGTGTTAGTGAGCGATGGGATAGGTCTATCGGATAGTAACCTAGAGTTTGGTCAAATAGTAAGGTCTACTAGAAGTTAGTGGAGTCGCCAGGTGGAATGTCAGTTGTTTTGAGGTATACTTGTATGGTCCACCACCAATGTGGACAAAAACCAATCTAAGGGAGTATTTTTTGTGGTTTTTTTGTGATTTTTATGGGCAGCCTAGGATGAAAGGGTGTTATAAACCTGATTCATCACTTTGCTAAGATGGTGAAGCAGAGAGTTTACACTAAATGATTCTAAAGGCTGATGGTTTAAGTTAAAATTTGAAGGACTAAGGAGTCTATAAAAGTTTGCTAGACTATCATGAACTCAATAGGTCCCACCGTGATCGCCATTATGTTAGGGTCCCGTGATTTGGCCGATTGGTGAGCCAAATGACGATGTAACATCAAACCAAGCTTTGGAGCCCAAGGACCTAGCCTTCCTGGACTCAGAGAGGGCTCTCTCTATTAGATGTAAAGGATGTCGGTGTGTTTGCTTATGGTGTTCTGATATTAGGCTAGTTATGAAGTGAGTTTTTGATTTTTGGTTTTTTAAGTTTGTGAGGGATAAAACTGATCAAAGATATAAACTGGATAACAAGATGTAGATAAACTGGGTTATGGGGTCAAAAAGGTCAAGGAAGCTATCAGATGATGATGTAAGGTTGCTGTAGGGCCGATTTGATTCAAGGTAGAAAGGATCTTTGGGCAAAATGGAGTAAATGGACATCAAGCTTGTGAAAGACGAGGTATTTCAAGTGTAACTAGTTGATAGCAGACATAAACATGTTATAGCAAGCCATTAATCATGCTAAATGTAACTATGAGCTAATTAACACATAGAAATCAAACATTCCAGCCATACATAGAAGTATAAGACCCTCTAACTTTGGGAAATGGCTATCAGACTTTGGGGAAAACACATAAGAAGGACTAACAACTCAAAATACTATGCCGGAACGCCTAAACATAGTCTTTAAGTTATTGGGCACTTTGACAAACAAGCTTTCATAGTTTTAGGCAAAGGGCTAGATCGGGACTAGGCCTCCTTGGTTCAACAAGATGATAAACTAATCAGTCAAAGAGATAGTTTCATGGACAGAACTATGGAAAACTTATAGGTAGGCAGGGCACACCATACATCCTACTCAACATGCATAGAACTTATGAATAAAACTAGCAAACAGTATCCTTAAGTTACCAAAGAGCAGTTAAGAATTCTTTAGTACAACTAAGGAAGAAGAAAACATAAAGCTATGAAGATTCAGGAATTTTGAGGTGCCTCCATGGGCATATCTCAAAATTAATCTCTACTGATCTATAGCAGTAAGAAGCATGTATCATGAATGAAAACTAGAAGACAACAACAAAGCAAGAAACACTATAGCATTCTACCATGTCATGGAATCCATCACCAATCCTTCATCATTTATCAAAAGCATCCAAGAGGCAGTGCAAAATCATAACAAAAGTATGTTCTTCAAAGCTCATATGACCAATATATTGATTCTTCTCTCAAGTTCAGCCTCTTTTTTACAATGAAGCCTTGTGGAATAAATAGACTCAAGTGAGGAAAACCTCATGGTGCAACTAGCTATCCCATTGGCCTAATCAAAATATCCAAACTTGTCCTTGAGGCTTTGCAAAGCCCAAGGCACAAAATATCCCATAAAATATCTAAAAAAGTGCTAAAAATGGGAATAATATTGACTTTACATCATTTCCCAAGTGTAAAAATAGCTAAACGCACATTTGGGAAAAGCAGATTTTTGAGGTTCAAAAATTGCAAAAATACTTCAAATTTATATCAGAAAACGTTCCCCTGACTTGCTGGAGACGATTGGCAGCTTTCCCGATGTCGAAACGAGGCTCATGATAGCTAGTTGGAAAGCTCTCTGTGTCTACTTTCCGGTACAACTAAAATCGCCTCAATCTGATGCCTGGAAGTCCTCCAAATCTATACCTGTGTGTAAAAAACCAGGAAATAGCAGAGTGCTGATATGGTGGGCAGAATGTGCAAAAAGTGAGCATTTTTCGCCAATTTGAGGGGGCGAATGATCTCCAAATGCTCTGAAAATCGCTGGGGACCTGCTCATAGAATTATGGCATCAACTGGTATCATCCTTCTCCCTTGACAAATCCTCAAACTGAAATGGCGAATTTATGAGTTTTCGACCAAAAACCCAAAAAATGCCAAAAAACAAAAAGTTGTCGAAATAGGCCCAAAATTGGCACACATGACCCTCAAGGGTCCATAGCAACATGTTCCAAAGCTGAGGCCAAAATATCAAGGGCTGATATGCTTTTCTCCTCTTTCCGTGCCGGGCGCTTCCCCTTAGCCTTCTTCAATTTTTCTTGGACTGTCTTCAGTTTGCGCCGAGCAAAATGATTCAACTTTCAAAAGTGCTGTGTCCTTTTTCTTTGTAGATCTAAATCTCTATTCGCCCTTTCAAGCTTCATCTCCAAGTGTTTGTTGGCTCTTTCAAGCCATGCCTCTTTTTTTTCTTCAATTTCCTGCTCAAGGAGTGCAGTGAGAGGAAAAGCTTGGATATGGGCTTGTTCTTCTTCTTTCTGCTTTTCCAAGGCTCTTTTAAGCCCCATGGTCCTAGGCCTCTTCTGCCTAGGCTGGTCTTCATCTTCTTCCTCATCAAACTCACCAATGAGTTCTTCTATCCTTTCTTGCGCCTTAGCTGCCTCATTCTTATATTTGATCGCCCGTGCTTCATGAACAGCTGTGTGAACATTCATCTGTTTGTTTTGAATCTCCAAGAAGTGGTTGAAGTTCCTTGCCCTTTGAAGATCCTCCTCTAATGCCTCAATTTTCCCTTCTTTATGAATTAGGAGGTTTTCAAGAAAGCGGGCCTCATTATCACTGTCATCGCTTTGGATAGGGATGACATCCAATGCACCTCCATGCTTTGTACTTTCTCCAACTTTGCTTTTTCCTTTGAAGGCCAATCTTGCGCTTTTCCTCCTTGGCATTCTAGCAGGTGTCCTTTTGGGCAATTTCCTTTGGCTAGGAACCACCTTTGTCACTGTTAGAGTGGCAGCCTTAGACCCTCTCTTCCTTGCTGTGCTGAGCTTTGTTCTTTTGGGAGGAGGAGACATATCTGATTTACCCTTGACATCCTTTTGAACTTGCTTCTCTTCTTGAGACTGCTGGATGTTTTCTTCTTGTTGTTCACTTTGCTGCTCATGTTCGCCAACCTTAACTTGCTGTTCTACATTAATGCCTTGTTCATTTGGTGTTTCAAACTGCTGCCCTCCTTCGCCAAAATCAAGCTGCTTCTGTGCTTGGATTTCCTGCTCTCTTTGTGGCTCAAGATGTGGCTCAATTTCCTGCCCAACCTGCTGTTCTTCCTCTTGTACCTGATGTTCATCATTTTCTGTTTGTTGCTGACCTTCTCCACTGTCCTGATTGTGTCCCTCATCTTCTGTTCGCTGCTGTCCTTCATCTTGTATTTTCTGTTGTTTATCCCTTTCCTCTTGCTTCTGTTCACTCCCCTCTCCTCCTTCCTGTTGACTTGGCTGTCCTGCAGTCATTCTGAGCCTTCTAGGAGTAGGCCTACTGGACAAAGGTATTGGACGATGGACAGGCTGAGTGGGAAACACATGGACAGGAGGAAGAGTAGAGAAATCTGGATGGTTGATGAATAAATCCCATGGAACCTCTTTCTTCTCTAGCTGGTATAGGAAGATAATCTTGATCAAAGAATGATGGAAAAGGGAAGGGATTTGCAGAGGTGGGGCCTTCTTCTGGACAGTAGATGCCATCTTCTCTATGCTCTTGAACAAAAAGTAAGGGAGGTTTAGTTGCCTGCTTCTAGTAAAATGCATCAATAATCGGACATGGTAGGCATAAACTCGATCAAACCTCCCTTCACAAGTGAAATATTTCATTATGACTTTCATAAGAGGAGCATAGCTGCCAAGGAGATATGAAAAAGGGAAAATAGCAGTGAGAGCATCTCTATGCTCAGGCTTGATGAAAGGTTTGTAATCTTCTAAGTCAAGATGAGCCTGTTTGAACCATTTTTCGCCATGATATGGAATCTTGGTGGCCTTGGACACATACCTTGGAGAAATCTTCAAATCAAGACCTGCCACTTGGAAATGTTTTTCTTTGAATCTCAGGGCGCATAAGTGTGTTAATGGCGAAAAACTCTTGACTTCTTGTATTTTCTGGCAAAACTCTAGGAAACCTACTTCATGGAAGTTGAAAAAGGACAGATGGATGAGCATTAACCTCTTCTGTAGAGATTGGCTCATATCGTTTATGCGGACCTCTCCTGCTGTCTTGCCTTGGAGGCATTTTGACCTAAATATGCTTTGGAAGAAACAAACTGCCTCACTGTGTGTAAACTGCCCTATTGGAGTCAAACTGTGTCAATTTACTGCTTTGACAGAGAAACAATGTGATTTGGATGGTTTGCAACAAGTTTCTTATAATACACAACCCCTGCTCTCTTTAGAAAATGACCTTCTATCTTGAATGTATCTCTGTCAACAGAATTTCTCAATAAGAGACCAAACAGTGGAATGAAGGACAGACTGCTAGGAGGAATTTGCTGTGAGCAGTGTCAAAATTACCTTGTCCTTGTGAGTTTTAAAAGGTCACTCAATACATCGTAATTCTTGCCCATGGTAGATTTTGCAATCATTAAAATCTTGCCTTGTCTAAGTGTACCAACATTCAACAAACTTGCATATGTGAAAACAACCCTTAGTGCAATTAAACAGTCACTGTCACAATCCTGAGCAAAGATGATAGAGTTTGAAAGACTCCAAGAGTTTTTTAGGCAGAAGCTATGTGAGTTTTCTTCTTTCAAAACAATCAATGGCCCCTTATAAATGTAACCCTCTGGCTTTGGTAGAAAAATACTTTTACTCTATAAGCACATCCATTTATCAATACGAGCTGGAAAAACAAAAGACATTTAAGTGGTAAACACAGTGAACACTGTCCTTTGTGTGAGAAGTGTGAGCAACTTTCCCCTGTAGCTTTCAACTTATATACTGCTTTTTTTCAACAACCCTTTTTTCTGATTACACTTCACTGTTCAATAATGTGGCAATGTTCTGAAGATAGTGTGAAATGCTTTCCTTTAGATATAAGCCCTATCTCTCTATAACAAAACTTTCCTTTTACCTCTTTAGAGGTTTCTTTTGAGGTGGCAGTCAAAGATCTTGCAACCAACAAACTCCCTTTAAGCAAAACACTGTTCTTTGTAGAAAAAACCTCTGCCCTATCTGAATATCAACTTGTGTAAAAATAAGCTTGAAGAAAAAAACAATCAAGTTGAAAAACTCAGGAATAAACTGCCCTTTCTTTAGTTTATAGGTTTAACCTCTGTCCTTTGAGGCTTTGAAGGTATAGGATCCCTGGTCCTTTGATTAATTAAAGTGAAATCACACTGCTCTTAGTTTCAAAACCAATTCTCTCCTGTAGGTGCTTTAAATGACACATCCAGCATTTTATTACAGCTAAACACCTCGAAACCTCACACAACAAAAAACACTATTTTTCTATTACAGTGACAGAGTTTTGAAAGTTCTGTATGCTATGTTATGAGGAAATTGTAAAAGTCCAACCCACTGTTTTCTCTTAGGCACTTCTAGTAGTGAATCTATCATTCAAACACAGCTTCATTAGGTCAAACTTGACAATTTGTTCCAACCCTTACTCTCACACCACAGTTTGATTTAAACCTTCATGTCACTTAGCAATTTTTTGAAACCGAGGGGGAAAAGCATGTGAAAATACCTCCAGACTTGATGGGAATTTCTTGTGGAGAGCCGGAGATAGCTCTGGAGGTCTTCAGGCCTGCGCGGCACTCTTCAGGGAAAGAACGGCGCGCACAAAACAACCCGAGCGGTCTATCGGGTCGGGGTCGAGCGTCGTGTACAGGCGCGTCGCGCAATTGTACAGGCGCGTCGCGCATATGCTGACCTCCTGTTCAAATATTTCGCCAGGCGCGTCGCATGGTGAAAACTGCTGCAAATGTTTTTAAAACTTCTCCGGGCTTCTTTGTTTGGGCTTCAATGGCAGCAAGGGGCTTCGCTTGACACCTTCATTCAGAGTTTTCAAAAATGGAGTGGGTCAAATCGATTTGTCCTTTGAAATAAAAAAAATCCCAACGGTTGGTTTATTGTTTGAAACATAAAATGAACCTTTTGATCGTCACTTTAAAATTTGATTTGGCACTTTTCTGCTTTATATACCTTCACCTGTTTGCTAGAGAAAAACTGGATCATCATGCTGCAGGGGTATTCTTTGACCTTTTGACATAGACTCTTTTCCCTTTCTTCAACATAAAATGACATCTTGCTCTTAGTGCCCTTTTGGAATTAAATGATGCCCCCTGTGAACAGAATTTTGACTAAAAGGTGTAAACTGTAGTGGTACTCATCCAGGTTTGATCATCCTTTGTCAAAGAAGGTGTTTTCTTTTACAATCTTTCATCTGGTCAGGTGTACAAAGGCGAAAACTACTTATTTCGTAGGCGAGACTTTTCTTGAACCTTGTGAAAAACTGAAATCTTTGACTGTTTGTAAACCAGAGAAAGAAGGATCCTCCTTTTTAACCTTTGTAATTTCAGACTTCTTTGTTTTTAAACAGCAATAAGAAGGAAATGATTTCAGCTCACTGACACTCCTTTCTAAACTTGTTTGGAGTGCCTTTCTTGTTGGAGAAAAACTTAACTGCCACTTTGTTAATCCCTTGCTTTGGCAGCTTCGGTCTTTACTTACTTCTTCAACCCTTTTCCCACTATACATGCCAAGTTTGCTGACCCTATTTGGACTTGATCATGGCCCTCTGATTTGAGAAAGGCGCCTCTTTTTCAAAATACTTCCCTGCCTGTAGGTGCATTATCTATAATATCTCTGTCTTTTGGAATAATGAAAAACTGTGTTTGTTTCAAATTATCTAAACAATGACAGTCTATTAAAACAAACTCCTTTGCCTATTCATAAAATTGTATACCTATTCACAATGTCCTTTTGGGAACTAATCTTGAATTGCCTCCCATCATTTGTGATGTATATCTGAAAGGGGAAATTTTATGAACCAAGAAGAACAGGTCTCTTGGAAACATAGTTATCATTTCCTTTGACCAGTGCATTGATCTTCTTGTGACAGACTCATTCTAAGGTTCAAATCTGTCCACTGCTTGACCCCTTTGGTGATGTTTTTAACAAGGAAAAACCACTCAAGATCTGTCAAAGAGCATTGAAAGCTGTTCTGTTATTTAACAGGAGATGGTCTGTCTTCTTCCAACTTGTTTGATAATTTCTGCTTCCAGGTGATTTATAAGCTCCTCCTTGGATTGTAAGCGCCATCTTTTAGTTGCATCTATTCATACTATATTTCTCTGTTTACTTGAAAGGCGCTCCTTTAGACTTCTTGGCATGTGACAGTGAGGTGTTGTTTGACCCCTCTTCCTAAGGAAACTGCCCCTTTTTGTATCAATGGCATACACATTCAAATTGTCTCCTGTCCACCATGATGTATAGTTTGAAAGACATTTCCCTATGAATAGGAAAACTAATACAGTTTGAAACATAAACACCATCTTTTACCTGTGTAAAGACTTTTGCTTTCCTCCTTTGTCTCTTTCCACTGCATCTTAGACCAATCAGTCTTTAAAAACAGTCAATGCATTGGCCATCTGCTCATGAATGAAGGAGGCCCTTCTCTTGGCAAAGTATCTGAAGATTGTTTGATAAGCCTGCCTGACAAGGATTTTTCTTGGATGTGATGGTAAGCAAACAAACTTGAAAAACATTAATACTGGCACCTCTGCTTGCAATCACTACTGTGCTTCAGAAAAACCCTAGTCAAGGTGTCACTGTCTCACTGCACTGTTCTTTGCTGAGGGGAACTGAAATGTCATCATTTGCTTTGGTCAACTTATGACAAATTATTTGAAAGATAGTCTCTGTGACTATGGAGGTTAGTACCCAAAACAACCACCTTTTCCTCTGCCTGTGTAATGACATGATTTGTCAACATTTTTCAATTTGGTCTTGTTGAAATAGCAGGCTGCTCATGATTAGAATTGTTTTCACTAATGATATGTCTCTAGGGTTTTAACAATTCATATGATTTGAAAACTTCCAATGACTTCCTTTACAAGACCAAAACTCTATTTTCCCTTTAACTTGCATACTTCAGACTGTAGCCCTGCTATGATTATCACTTACACTCAGAAAACTTAGAGTCATTGTTTCACTGTTCAGTAAAAAGAAAACCTGGGTTTTTTCAATCCTTAAATTCAATATTATCCAACGCCCTCTGCTTGTAGATGAAGGAGGCGCCCTAACCATCTGCTTGTAAATGAAGGAGGTTCTTGGCCATGACAATTTTACCAGTTTGCTGTGACAGTGGTGTCTTTCTCTTACTGTGATTTTCATGCTGGAAGGAAGCTGCAAGGTTTTGATGAGTGACTCTCTGTTTTGCAGATATATCTCAGGATCATGTTACATTTAGAAGCAACTGTTCTTCTGAATGTAGATTCAAGAATTTTCTCCTGAGATGAAGTTATATTTCCTGTCTTTGTAGAATCCATAAAACACTGTAAAACACTTAATAATCAGCTTGAGACTGTGGTCTATGCAGTGCTGAGACCTAGGGGTATAAGTGGCGCGACTTAGAGCTGTTATCAATTTTATTTGCAGAGTGGGAGGTCTGTCATGATTGGTCTATAGAAGATGGAGGTTTTTTGGCTTTTTGATGGTTGCCAAGGGTAAAATGCCTTAAAGCGCCACTTCCTAACTTAGGGGAGGCTTTTGAAACAGACTTGGATTTTTCTTTTAGAGCTGATGGGCAGACCAGTAGGGCTGAAGCTAGATAGGATAGTGATAATGAGTTTTGACTTTGACATGGGCAGACTGAAAAGTAGAAGGGCGAAAATGTTTTATGAGGGTTTTCTAGATGACGAATTGACATAAGGAAATCAGCTTCTAGAAAACTCAGCTATAGATATAGTCATCACTAACATGTAAAAAATACTGATGGCTAACAAGTCCTTTGTCAGGTTGACAATAACCTCAGGTGTGTTCTATGAAGTACTCTCTGGCTTTAGTACTCTGTTCTGTTAGTAAGGTGACTGAAGGTCTATCAGGTCTTCCATGCCTCCATAACTGCTATCCTGACAGCTTTAGAAACTTCTGTTAGTAAAATAATAGTTTTGGCGCTCTATGGCATATGGAAGAGGTCGGGTGGTTAGTCCTTTCTTGGGGAAAGAATGTTCTACTGACAATGAAAGCACTGATATGGCGTGTTTGTGTGCTTTAGGCTTTATTAAGCCTACTTGATCATCTTCATGATCTTCGTCTATGTCCTCATCCTTTAAACGCTGGATTAAAGCATTAAATCTTCAATAACAGGCTTAAATTCCTTTAATCCTCTCACTGATACTCTTTGCCGCTTCTGTGATAGTCTTTCTGCGTTCTAAATCACCTTTGCGGTGACTGCGAAAACAACGTGATTTCATTATGCTTTGAAACCTGCAAAAATGAGAAACTGTTATGAAATCCTACATGGGGGCGTAAAACTACTTCAGAAGGCTTATCGAAGGTAGAGGAGTGAGCGGAAATGGTTACATGGCACAACGCCAAGAAACCAGGGTTTAGGTTGAATTAGGTGTGAAAAATGACCTTTAGTGTTAAAACACAAAATTTTATGTCAGGGAAAATACAAAGGAAAAAAGGCGAAATGAGAGGAAAACGGGGCCTTTGGTGGTGGGACCGGGAGTACAGCGGAAAGGTTAAAAGGAGGTCGTCGGATCGTGAAAGAGATCAACGGTGGAGATCTTGCGATGGAGTTATTTGGAAGGTCCGATGAGCGGTGGATGGATGAAATGCAATATAATGTGGCCGTTGGATTAGAATAATCGACGGTCCAGATCTTTCAATGGGATCATATGAGAGAATGGGTAAATAACAAATGGATGAGAATGAAATTATTTCCTGACCGTCTGATCTTGGAGATCAACGGTCGGGATTAAAAGAGGAAATATGTTGCAGAGGGCGGTAAAGTAGAAAACCAGAGTGGTTATCGCAAAGCATTGAGGTGGTTTTGAAATTTCGCCGAAAAAATGCAATACCATACACTGCTCGCCACGTGGAAAAACAAAACCGCTTATATCGCGCAATTTTGTAACTTTAAACCTTGGGCGCAAAAATTACGCGATATGAATTCTCGGTCATTGGATGGAAGGGCGGAAGATATGACGGTGTAGGTTTAACGCGATAAAGATAAGATGCACGGGCGAAAAGGTGGGAAGGTTCAATAGCGGGTTAAATACTGACCGTTGGATCTATGGATTGGACGGTGGAGATTTAAAAGAGAAAGAGGAGCGCAAAGGGGCAAGAAAATGAGCGAGGAGAAGGAGAGTCGTCAGATCTATAGGGATGGATGGCGGGGATCTAATCGGGGATCGACAGAAAAGTGGAACGGAGAAAGGGGAAGGCAGAGTGCGATGAAATTTGGACCATCGGATCTGGCGGAATAAATGATGGAGATCTAATCGCATCGGAGAAAATGAAAGAGGCCAAAGCTCTGAGGCCTTTGATTTTGCAATTTGCGATTGAGTGCGGAACGTCGGATCAGAGGAGAGATCAATAGTCGAGATTAGATCGGAGGGGAAATGATGGAGGGCCCAAGGCGGAGCGCGATTGAATCCTGGTCGTTGGTTCTTGTGGATTCAACGGTCAGGATTGAATCGGAGGGTCAGAGTAATGAGTGAAGCGGAGAACCCAATCGAGTGATGTGATTGATCGCGGACCGTCGGATCTGAAAATATCGACGGTGGAGATCTAATCGCAGACCGGCAGAGGAAAATTTCGATCTCATCGGAGAATTTGAAGAACAAAGGGAAAGTTAGAACAAAGGGAACTTTAATTGCAATTAGCGCCTGTGAGTCAGCACCTAGTTCTAGTGCTAGATTATATTTGGAGAAAGGGGCTAAGGGCTCAGCCGAAAGGGGCTTAAGGCCTGAATGTAAAAGGGGTGTTTTAGGCCAAAAAAACAAGGATTTTAAAGCCAAATGAGGGGTTCCGATAGATACAAAGGAGGATTTTTAAACCAAATAAAGGGAAGTATATGGTTTAAAGGGGGGATTAGGAGGATTTAGAGGTTAAATGGAGGGTTAAAGGGGAATTTTGTGAAGGGAATAAGGGTGAAAAATGGAGTTATTTTGTGAGTGAAAAAAAGGGGAAATGGAGGCCTTTTGAAAGAAATTTCTTCACAAAACAGCAAGGATATTTCAAAGGAAAAGACAACGAAGATAATATTGAAGGACAGAAAACACATGGAGGCTTCAAGAATAAAATATTTTCAAGGGAAATGTTTCTCTTGAAGACTCAGAACTTATTTAGCCACCTTTTTGCTGTGTCAAAAATTTATAGGTGGCTAACAGTGGCTTCACATGGGGATGGCATCTTATTGAAGGTGTCAAGAATCTCAGAAATAATCTTTGGGAGTAGGCCAGATGCCTGGTACTTTACATATCTTTTTATTTTCTTTTATAAGCTGCCAAAACATGATGAATATTATATAAACAGAAAAAATTCTCCCAAACAACTACCTACCCAACCTATTTTCCTAACATTTTTTATTCGAGGTGCATTTGGACTTGCAGACCTTTTACATTATCATTTTTTTACAAATAGGAAAATAAACCTATTCTACTGCTACCCTTATTTCTCCACTGAGACCAGATTAAACAGTTGGACTCATAGCTTCTCTACCTAAACTACTATCTGCTAGGATTAAACTATCTAGCAGATTTCTTTCTCTACATTCTAAAACAGAAATTGAAACACAGTCAAACTAGGATTAGACTGTCTGGTCTGTTGTGGGTCCATGGCATAAAGAAAAAACTACTCAGGGACTAAACTTTGCATAAATTAAAAACAACTGACTAAATGCTCACATACTAAGATTTATTGAGATTTCCTACCTACCCTACTCTAACTTGAAATATTTACATGTCTAGCTGACAAACACTCTTTTCCAATGCATCCAGTGAATTAGATGATCCCATGATTGGTCTTTTCTCATCACATTGAGCATGTTGGATAAGTAGGGCCACTCCCATTCTCTTTGTTTCTTAGCAACGACTTCTAAAATGTTTCTTGTTTTCTGCAACAAGCTGCTCAAAATGACCTCTGATCCTTCTTCAAATGTCAGCAGGAAATGAGCATAAGGATCTTGAAATGATACCTAGTTGTGAGTAGTTGGCAAGTAGGCTTCAACCAGGATAGCTTCCTCTTCCATTGGATCAAGAACAAGACTCTCTTGAGAAAGATAATCTCCCTCATCTTCATCATCATATGAACTGGAAGACTCATCATATATTGCAACTTTTTCCTCTTGTAGCTCTAAGAGCTTCTGATCTAGTGGGTTGAGCTCTGTGAAAAGATCAATGTATTCTTGAGCAGGGGTTTGTTCCATTGCTTCCTCTTTTTCAAGAGAAGGCTCCTTGTTTTCATCATGCTCAAAAATATCTTCCTTGTTTTCCTCTTCATCTTCTGAGATGAAATTCTGCTAACTTCCAATCACATGGAAATTATTACTGATGATCTGAGATAAAGCAGAGTGAAGATTTAGAGAATCTTCACCTGCTACTAGACTTTCATTGCTTTCTTCATCAATATCATAAATAGCCTGCATGGGCTCATTACTCTCTAGAATTTGATGGAACTAATTTTTCTCCCACAAACCCACTGTTGATGGTCCTGCAAGATCAAATTCTATTTGTGGAACATCATCATCAGATGAATCAAAGTTAGGAAAATCATTAAAGTAAGTAATTCTACCAATCAGACATACTGGATTATTAGCAAGTCTTTCTTCATTCTGATTTACAAAGGAGCTTTCCAAAGTTGTACAACAATGCTTAGTAGATGAATGGGCCAGAATCTTTGTTCTGCAAAGTAGTTCAGAGGCTGGCTGTCTATTGATGATTTGATGTATTTCTTCTTCTGTCAAATGGGAATATGTTGTTGTACTTCTTTGAGAAGAAGAGCAACAGCTTTCTGTTTCTTGTGAAGACTAAATTTGAGGCAAGATGTCTTCTTGGGCCTTAGCTACAAGGGATGGTGAATCAGTATTTGTGATTTTAGGAACATCTTGAGGAATGTCCTTGATTTCTTGGCTAATTTCTTCCTCAACTGATTCATCCAGGTTCTTGTGATAGCTAGGATGCATATGAAATTCTTGAATGGATGTTAACAGATCTTTAGGATGCATATTAACCAAATCCTCATCAATATCTAGCAGGTACTGTATGATTTTCTGAGATTGGTCACCACAGTTTGCACTCCAAGGTATGGATGAGGGGTTTTCTTTGTATCTCTCATAAAATACTTGGTGCATGTATTTCAAAGAAAACAAACTCCTGGGTTCTAACCATTCATACCAATTCATAGCTTTTCCTTCTAATGTTGCCATGAACATTTTCATTAGGCAGTCTTCATGCCATTCAGCTTTAAACCTCCACACATGTATATGAAACTTGATGAGATGTAACAAGGGGTCATCAAAATTTTCACCCTGAAAGGTAGGTAGGTTTTTCAACCAATTTACTTCAGGAATTTTGTGTGGGAATCCAAGGATATGATCCCTACTCATTGGGGCATATCTTCGCTGTATATGTGGAAGCATGTTGTAAATCAGACAAGAGGTCACTGTGTCTTCTTAACCAGTTCAGAGTCTTCTGCCAGTGGAGTCATTTGGTCTTTTGGGAGTTGTAGAGTGTGGAGTCGCCAGATGGATGAATGTGAATGTTTCAAGCGGGTTGCTGTCCACCATCAGCATTTGAATACCAATCTAACTAGAGATTATGGGTCTTCTGAGGTCTAAGGGTATATAAGATGAATTTTACTCAGAATTTCCCCAGTGGAGTCGCCATTATGTTGGGGTTCCTGTATATTTTTGGCCAGATTGGCAAGACCAAGAGACAAGACAACATCAAACCACTTTGGGATCCTAGGATCTAGCCCTCCTGGATCCAGAGAGGGATCTCTCTATAAATGCAAAGAATGATGTATATCTTTGAAGGCTCAATTTGAGGTATTAGGCTAGGTGTGAAGCACAAGGGGTTTTTAAATGATTTGGTTGTTGGGTTGGAGATCATTAACTGAGAAGGTTAAAGAAATGGAAAGGAACAAAGAAGCAAGATGTTCCAGCATGGAGAGATAGGTCAAGAAAGTGTCAATCCATTGGGCTATGGAGTCATGAAATGGGATTACTTGCATAACAACTATCCAAGGGTTTCCATAGGGCAAGTCATATATACCAAAGGATCTTTTAGATAGATGGTGGGATGGAACATTAAGAGTGGGTGAAAGAAAGAGACCAAAGTGCAGTCTATAGATTAGGTCAGGTGTCATTTAAATCCAGGCTTGCTCTGACATACTCAGAGGAAACTCCCAATAAAGACACAAAGGGTAGCTTAAGATCAGGTCAGAGGTCATTTAACTCCAGGCATGCTTTCAGCATACTCTAAAGGAAAACGATCCAACAGTCCTCATAACCGCTTTCAGAAAGTAGAACACATTCAAGACTAAACATAGAGCAGGGTCTATAGATCGAAGAAAGACTTTTAACCTTCTCTGCTTTAACACCAGCTCAAAAGGATCTTAGAAAGACCAACTGTTGGAAAAGGACCATAGTGGACAGGGCTAACTCTAAATCCCCAGTATCCCAATTCTTTCAGCTGAAACCAAACAAGAACATCTAGGAAACAAACTCTAAACTCATACATCAGTAAGCATGGGCAAGCCAACATCTTTAACTGGTTAAATTATGTGAATTAGCTCTTAGATACACAATCAAAGGAAAACATAAAGATAAAGGTTTGGCAGTGAGATTTAGGGTACTTCCAGTAGTATATCCTAATCTATGCTTGTTGTTCTTTATCTGAGAATAATGGACAGTTTGATATAACATGAAAGGAAACAATTACAGTGAGGAAAAAATCACCAATAATATAGACCAGGATCCTGTGAAATTTGCTTGTTCAATTGATGTGCAAAACCAGTCACATACTTTGAGCTTAGTGGCTTATTACAGTCCAAACTTCTCTTCCCAACCTACTATTTACAAACTACTCTGCTAATTCCCCCCAATAATAGTTCTAACAGTCGATAAAATCCATATCAACCAACAAAAACCACCTTTACAATGAATTTTTGATGAATACTTATAGGTGAATGGAGAGGAGGAGTAGTAGTTGTAAACTTAATTGATTCATTAAGATAGAGTGGAGGAAGTATCCAGATGCCCACTCTGCATAATGGCTCTTCATTAACTGTGTGTACTCTGTAGTCTGGTCTGGAAGTCCTTTGTCATGTTGACAATAACCTCAGGTATGTTCTATGAAGTACTCTCTGGCTGTAGTACTCTGTTCTTTTAGTAAGGTGACTGAAGGTCTATTAGGTCTTCCATGCCTCCATAACTGTTGTCCTAACAGCTTTAGAAACTTCTGTAGTGAAATAATAGTTCTAGTGCTCGATGGCAGATGGAAGAGGTCGGGTGGTTAGTCCTTTCTTGGGGAAAGAACATTCTGCTAACAATGAAAGCACTGATATGGCCTGTTTGTGTGCTTTAGGCTTCATTAAGCCTGCTTGATCATCTTCATGATCTTCTTATGTGTCCTCATCCTTTAAACGCTGGATTAAAGCATTAAATATTCAATAACAGACTTAAATGCCTTCAATCCTCTCACTAATACTCTTTGATGCTTCTATGATGGTCTTTCTGTGTTCTAAATCACCATTGCAGTGACTGCGAAAGCAGTGTGATTTCATTATGCTTTGAAACCTGCAAAAACGAGAAACTGAAATGAAATCCTGCATGGGGGCTTAAAACTGCTTCTGAAGGCTTATCCAGGGTTTAGGCTGAATTAGGCATGAAAAATGACCTTTAGTGTTAAAACAAAAAAAGTTTATGACGGGGCAAATACAAAGGAAAAAAGGCAAAATGAGAGGAAAACGGGGCCTTTGGTGGTGGGACTGGGAGTACAACAGACAGGTTAAATGGGGGCCGTCAGATCATGAAAAATATCAACGGTGGAGATCTTCCGATGGAGTTATTTGGAAGGTCCGATGAGTGGTGGATGGATGAAATGCGATATAATGTGGGTCGTTGGATTAGAATAATCGATGGTCCAGATCTTTCGATGGGATCATATGAGAGAATGGGTAAATAACAAATGGACGAGAATGAAATTAAGTCCTGACCATCTGATCTCAGAGATCAACGGTCGGGATTAAAAGATGAAATATGTTGCGGAGGGTGTTAAAGTAGAAAACCAGAGTGGTTATCGCGCAGTGTTGAGGTGGTTTTGAAATTTCGCCAAAAAAACGCGATACCAAACACTGCTCGCCACGTGGAAAAACAAAACCGTTTATATCGCGTAATTTTGGAACTTTAAACCTCGAGTGCAAAAATTACACGATATGCATTCTTGGCCATTGGATGGAAGGATGGAAGATCTGACGGTGTAGGTTTAGCGCGATAAAGGTAAGATGGACGAGCAGAAAGGTGGGAAGGGTCAATAGCGGGTTAAACACTAATTGTTGGATCTATGGATCGGATGGTGGAGATTTAAAAGAGAAAGCAGAGGGAAAAGGGGCAAGAAAATGAGCGGGGAGAAGGAGAGCCGTCGGACCTATAGGGATGGATGGTAGGGATCTAATTGGGGATCAGTGGAAAAGCGGAATGGAGAAAGGGGAAGGCATAATGCGATGAAATCTGGACCGTCAGATCTGGCGAAATGAACGACGGAGATATAATCGCATCATAGAAAAGGAAAGAGGCTAAAGCTCCGAGGCCTTTGTTTTTGTGATTTACGATTGAGCGCGGACTGTCGGATCAGAGGGGAGATTAACGGTCGAGATTAGATCAGAGGGGAAATGACGGAGGGCCCAGGGCGGAGCGCGATTGAATCCTGGCCGTTGGTTCTTGTGGATTAAATGATCATGATTGAATCAGAGGGTCGGAGTAATGAGTGAAACTGAGAACCCAATGGAGTGATGCGATTGATCATGGACCGTCGGATCTGAAAATATCGACGGTGGAGATTTAATCGCGGACCGACAGAGGAAAAGGTCGATCGCATCGGAGAATTTGAAGAACAAAGGGAACTCTGATTGCGATTGGCACCTGCGAGTCAGTGCCTGGTTCTGGTGCCGGGTTATATGCGGAGAAAGTGGCTAAGGGCTCAGCCAAAAGGGGCTTAAGGCCTGAATGTAAAAAGGGTGTTTTAGGCCCAAAAAAAGGGATTTTAAAGCCAAATGAGGGGTTCTTGTAGATACAAAGGAGGATTTTAAAACCAAATAAAGGGCAGTATATGGTTTAAAGGGGGTTTTAGGAGGATTTAGAGGTTAAATGGAGGGTTAAAGGGGAATTTTGTGAAGGGAATAAGGGTGAAAAATGGAGTTCTTTTGTGAGTGAAAAAAGGGGAAATGGAGACCTTTTGAAAGCAATTTCTTCACAAAAAAGTAGGGCTTTTTCAATGGAAATGACAGCGAAGATCATCTTGAAGGATAGAAAACAAATGGAGGCTTCAAGAATTAAATATTTTCAAGGTAAATGTTTCTCTTGAAGAATCAGAACCTATTTAGCCACCTATTTGCTATGTCAAAAATTTATAGGTGGCTAACAGGGTAAACTAGGGGTCCGAAAACCATGGGTTACGGACCATAGGAAAGTCGAGGCTAGATTGTTATAAATAGAGATGCGTTTTTTATTGTAAAGGATAAGAAATGATGAGCTATTGATGTGAATAGTGGTTTAAGATATTTTTTTGGGTTTTGGGGAAAGGACTCCTGCTGGTTGTGTGCGCGGAGATCCAAGTCCAGCTGTGTGCTGACCCTGCTACTGTGTGCGCAGGTTGGGAAGGGAATTGTAAGGAAGAATTGATGAATGAATGAATGCGAAAGATTGTTAGAGAATTTAATCTGTGAGTAATTTTGTGTGAATTACTTACAATTGTTGTATTGTGCGTTTTCTATCTTTAAGCTGCAAAAGATCTGTATAATGCATTCTTGGATCTAGATCTGTTATGTTCTGTTTATGTACTGTTGTGTTGATGTTATAACAAGAATATAGCTATATATCCAACACATGTGGATGCGAATAGAGACTTAATTAACTCTGCACATAATAAGGTAATCTGGGAATCACAAGATCTAGCGCAGCTTTGCTTGCCTTACCCATCCTTTCTCAGGGTGCGGAAACCTGGTTCCAGCACCCACCCATACTACTTCGGGTGAGACTTTGACCTGCGCAAGAAGGTCACTTCTGAAAGGGCCAATAGTATAGGGGTTTGTTGGCAAACCTTGCACATCGAACCTAGGTCAAGACCCCTCAAGCCAACAAATGGTTCCTTTGTCGGGACCAGAAGAAGTCTGAGAGAGGGATTGGTAATGACCAGTGAATAGTGGAGATCTAATGCGGAGGTGAATGAGCGCTACTTTGGGAGATAGTACAACATGGAGCGGTAAGTATTATCGAACCGATCAAGTAGAGGATTGCTCTACTCGTAGCTCACCAAAGAGAGTGCCTGTGCAAGGTCCGTCAGTTACCCCGACGTCGGACCTTCGAGAATGCAAACTAGAGGAAAGTATGGTAGTACACTTGAAATTACCTACCTTTAAAGGCGCAGCCGATGAGGACATGGAGCGGTTTTGGTTCGTAGCTGAATCGATATGGACTGCACAAGGGGTTGTAAGTGATAATGTGAAAAGGGCGTAGTTATCCCTGGCCTTTGAAGAGAGGGCTCTGGACTGGTATATGCGGTATATATCTCAGAATGGGAGCGCATCGCTTCAAGATGTTAAGGATGCCCTAAAACAACAATTCTGAAAGCCGAAATCTTACTCTCAGTTGGTAGTAGAAGTAAAAGACTTCAAGAAAGGTGTTTCTGAGTCAGTATGGGAGGCCGATCAATAGTTAAAGAAAGCGATTAGGGAAGGGGAGTTCAAGTACGACGACAGACAACACGCGGAATGGTTCATTGCTATGTTGCTACCTCACTTACGCATACCGATGGGCCACCAGGCCT
The DNA here is from genome assembly GCA_034641835.2 of Pinus albicaulis. Lineage (NCBI taxonomy): Eukaryota > Viridiplantae > Streptophyta > Pinopsida > Pinales > Pinaceae > Pinus > Pinus albicaulis. The sequence goes on from CM076575.1 coordinate 33,370,388, forward strand.
TCAAATCGCAGGAAAAAGCCTTGGAAGCTGCCATGAAACTCAAAGCCGGGCCTAAGGACAACACATTGGGGGGAGTGCAGCAAATTCAAGAGAAGCTTGGAGCTATGCACATGGAAATACAAAGCTTACGAACGAAACGGGGAAAAGGAGTCAGCACGAACCTCTAGTGCATAAGATGTCGAGTGTCTGGTCATACCAAGGACCAGTGTCCTTTATTGACAAATTACCTACAGGTAGGGGGACCCATTCCGCTGCGCCCCGGTTCCAGCGGATCTGCGCTATGGTGTGAAGACTGCTGGGTAGTAGGACTGCATGATACAACCCAGTTCCCTCCGATAAGTATGGGTGAACTAAAGCAACAATGGTGCAGGTTCTGCCGATTGGTAGGGCACGATGAGCAGAATTTTTGCACATATGACTTGTTGGTAGATCGGGGGAACTTCTATAGGGTACAATCAGATCCTGCATCACCGAGATCTAATGTTACCTTGGTGGCTCCCCTGCGAGGGGCAGGGGGGCCGGGGAGGAAGCACAGGATGAGGACGGGGCCAGATGATCTGCTATAACTGCGGAGAGGTAGGGAACTTTTCCAGGGACTGCCCGAATCCCACTAGGAAACCATGTAAATATTGCCAACAACTAGACCACAAGATCGAAGATTACCCGGTCTTGATAAAGAAAATGCAGGACAAACAATCTACCCCCACGCAAAATGTGAAAAGAGTCAAAACTAAGCCAAGGAATGAGGATCCGAGTGTAAAAGTCATGACACGCAGCGGGGTGGTCACCCAGGGAGCAAGGGAGGAACTTGCTTCTCGGAAGGGAACGAATCTCAAGGAACAAGAGCCACTGGAAGCCCCTGCGCAACTACCAACACACCTCCAAAAAGAGGAAGGGGTTGATCCCTTTCTAAGGGCATGTCTGAAACTACTACACAGACCGCAGGCTATAGAAAATCTCCAAGAATTATTGCATGACTACGCAGCCCAGCCCAACACAATGGCTGAGATTAAGGAAGTACAAAAATTACACAGCTATAAGAGACGCACCAAGAGAGAAATGCGGTTGACTGCGTAGATTGGCGACTATGAAATATATCAGGTTATTCTCAATCTCTGATTGAATGCGAACGTCTTACCAAAGAAAACATGGCAACGAATGGGAGAACCTAAGTTAGAATCATCCACCATCCAACTGCGCATGGCGAATCAACAGTAGATCATCCCTTTGGGGAGGTTTCCAAAAGTCATGTTAGATATCACAGGAGTAAAGGTCTTAGCTGACTTTGAAGTAATAGAAATCGTGGAAGATGCGAATCCTTACCCTGCACTCCTGGGAATATACTGGGCTATAGACGTAGGGGGTGTCATCAATCTAAAAAAATGCAGCATGGTGTTTGAGAAGAACAGTACACACACAATAGTAATGTTAGATCCCACCAAAGGTGTGTGGTATACAGAACCAACATATGTAGAGGAGGAACTAGATCACATCTACAAGGTAATGGTGCAGGACGAAGACCAGGGTAGCTCTACAACAGGAAAAGTACTCTGTTGGGAGAAGGACCAGGAGTACTTTTCTAATCCCGATGAAGAAATAGAGAGTTGGTAGACCCAGTTACATGATGCCTCAGCACTACGAGGCCCTATGGCTGTAAGGACCCTCTACTGCATTACTTCAGAGGTAAGGGACCTTCCCCACTTTGATCGGTCTAGTAATGTCCAGGAATTCCTAAGGAAATTGGAGGCTAGGGTGCCAAAAGAATGGCGGCTCTGGGACCTTAATATGGATCTGCGTGGAACACCTACACGATGGTGGGATACCCAGAAGAAAGCATTTTTGGATTGGGAAATGTGTCAGGATAGGATGGCTCTGCAGTTTACACCTCCTGCTGATGTGTGCACCAAGATATTCCTGGGACCAGGGGATCCCCACGTGCATCTGTGTACTTGGACAACTAAATGGTTCGAATGAACCCCAGAAGAATGGATCCATCTATTTGTGCATGCCTTGAGCCCTATCCCTACTACTTGGTACTTAGATGTGGAGTTACATTAGCGTACCCGGCACTGGGAAATATTAAAAGAAGATTTTATTGGAGCAATCGGACTAATTGGGGGAATATAGATGCTTGACAAAGCTCTGCAGGACATCGATGCATTTATCTTTAAAAAAACATCACCCCTACACTACACCAGCCGCCCTGACATGGGAAGCCCAGATGCAAGACATAGTCAACTTCCGGAGCTTGGCAATTAACGAAGAAGAGGATAATCCACGAAATATCTCTGTTCTGGAATTTGAAGGAGAATGTATTGTTATTGGATCGCCACTATAGGATATTGATGTCACACAACCTCTTAGGCTGCACAAAGTTAATATTGGGACAGAAGAACACCCTAAGCTGGCTAAAATTGGGGACTATTGGGATTAAGGAACCATAGGAAAAATTGTAGAGCTACTTACACAGTACCAGGACTTATTTCCAACAAAGTATTATGAGCTCAAATGAATCACTGGGGACCTCAGCATTATGCACATCACTCTGAAACTCGAGGCGCGCCCCGTCAAGCAGCGGCCTTACAGGTTGAACCCTAAATATAAGAAAAAGGTAAAAGAAGAGTTGGAAAAAATGTTGACCGCAGGTATCATTGAACCAGTGGAACACTCAGATTGGGTAAGACCAATGGTTGTCCAGGAGAAAAGGAAAAAGGGGGAAATACACATCTGCGTGGATCTATGAAAGCTAAATGACGCCTACGTCCATGACTCCTTCCCTACACCCTTCTCCGACGAAATACTTGATAGCGTGGGTGCCCAGGAGGCCTATTCCTTCACCGATGGGTTCTCCGGATACCACCAGATCAGAATTACACCTGATGATCACAGTACGACTACCTTTGCGACCGAATGGGGTTCCTTCTAGTATACGGTCATGCCCTTTGGTCTCAAGAATGCACCTGCTATCTTTTCAAGGGTTGTGGTGGCTGTGTTCAAAGAGTTTATTCATAAGTTCCTGAAGGTTTACTTCGATGACTGGACGGTCTTTGGCTTGGTGAAAGAGCAGGTCTTGAACCTACGATTAATGCTAGATGCATGCCGGAAGCGCCATATCTCCCTGAATATCAAAAAGTGCATCTTCTGTGTACCATTCAGAATCTTGCTTGGACACATCGTCTGTCGGCAAGGATTGATGGTTGATCCTACGAAGATAGCTATGATTATCAACCTTGCAACCTCCACAACGAAAAAACAACTGCGTTCTATTCTTGGTCACACAGGCTATTACAGGAAATTCATCCAGGGATATGCCCTGATCACAACACCCATGGAACAACTACTAAAAAAAGATGTCTCTTTTTTCTGGAATGAAAAATGTTAGAAGAGCTTCGAACTACTAAAGGAGAAGATGATCTTTGCACCCATACTGATATTTCTTAACTGGTCAAAGGAATTTCACATACATGTTGATGCGTCAGGCATCGCCCTGGGTGCGGTTCTCACTCAACCTGGAGATGAAGATATTGACCACACGGTTGCCTTTGCAAGCCAAAAACTCTCGAGCGCAGAAAGGAATTACTCTACCACTGAGTGCGAAGGATTGGCCATGGTATACGCGATGAGATGACATGCCATTACAGCCTCAAGTTGCCCTAAAGGCTTTTGACAAATGGGCTATTGAATTTATAGGACCCATCAATCCTCTAGGAAAGAAAATAGGTGTGTGCTACATTATCACTGCCATTGACTACGTCACTCGATGGGCTGAGGCAAAAGTGGTAAAGGATTGTACTGTGGATACTGCTTCACACTTCATCTTTGAGCAGATTCTGACCAGGTTCAGCTGCCCAAAGATCCTAATGAGCAACACAGGTATGCACTTTTTTAACCAAACGATTCAAGCCTTGAATTAGGAATTCTGGATCCACCATCTGAAGAGTACACCCTATCATCCCCAGGAAAATGGGGTGGTTGAAGCTTTTAACAAAATTTTGGAACAAGCATTAACTAAGGTTTGCAATGCTGATCGAAGTGACTGGGATGTGTGCATCCCCTCGATTCTGTGGGCATACCGAACGACCTGTAAGAAGCTAATGGGCAGGACCCCCTTCTGAATGGTCTATGGAAAGGAGGTAGTTATTCCCGTAGAATACATTTTTCCTAGCCTACGCATGGCTGCGTTCACAAATATGGTGGACTCAAATATCATAGAGGAACGTCTAGCGCAACTGGTGGCTTTGGAGGAAGATCAGTTTATTGCTAATTTTCATTAGCAGGTTCAGAAGACTGGCGATAAAGCCTGGCGTGATCGACATATTCATCAAAATAAAGTCATCGAAGGTAATCTCATCCTGTTATACAATAGCTAATTTGCGAAACATCCAGGGAAGTTTCGGCAGCACTGGCTTGGCCCCTACACAGTTAAGGAGATTACGAATGGCGGAGCAGTCCAACTAGCTACCCTCCGCGGTGACCTCGTTCCTGGCTTTGTCAATGGAAGTTGACTCAAGCCATACTAGGCTAAGGAATATGTGGTCGCACCACTGTAGTGACTCGAGACGAGTCACAAGATTGTGATAGGGGACTGTTGGAATGGGGTGTCCTAACAAGCTACGAAACTAGTCCATTTTGTTGGGTGTGGAGCCTGATTATCTTGTTTAATTTGTATCACAGCATTGGACCCCTGTACCTTAAATGGGGTGGCAACGCCACCCGTAAATTAATCGCTACCATGGGGGGTCCAGAGGGGGTGGCAACGACTTTATGGAGCCCCCCCCCCTGGCGGGGGGTTTCGGGGGCAGCGCCCCCGAAGCTAAAAAAAGAGGTAAAATTTCCTTGTAAAAGTATAGTAATTTCTAGTCAATATGGGCCGTTCATTAGGCAAATGATCTGACGGTAGAAGTTATGTTTAGTTTAGGGTTTTTTGCCCTAGAAGGAAACCCCTCGCTTTTATGAGGGTATTGTATTGCGGCTGTGTATTTTATGTCTATTCTCGGAGCAAGAAACAGAGAGGGAGACTGTGAGAGAGAACAGATGATATTACAGTGGATCTGTTGTAGGTCTTCATTTTGCTGGATAATAGAAAGGAAGGACTGGCTGTTCGGGGTGGACGTAGCCCAAACTGGGTGAACCATGTATATCTGTGTCTTTCTGGTTTTATGTGTTTTGTGTCCTTGTATTTTCTACATATTTTATGTGTTGCATTGCTCTGTAATATATAATTTTCTAACAACTGGTATTAGAGTTGAAAGTATATTTGGCTGATAAACTCACAGGAAAGAAGGGTTCCTGGTTTGAGTGGGAGAAATGCAGATGATGGTAAGTTTAGGGTCGAGAAATTTAACGGCCAAAACTTCCCACTATGGAAGATGCAGATGGAATATTATATGTATCAGAAAGATCTGTACCTACCATTGAGCGTAAAAACAAAGAAGCCGACAGCCATGACAGATGCGGAATGGAACATTCTCGATAGAAAGGCACTCGGAACGGTACAGTTGTGCCTTGCGGCATCAGTCGCCTTCAATATTTCGAAGGAAACAACAATAGAGCGTTTGATGCAGACATTGGCAAAACTATATGAAAAAGCCTCGGCCTCAAACAAGGTATTTCTTATGAAACGACTATTTAATATGAAGATGTCGGAAGGTGGATTTGTTGCAGATCATTTAAATGATTTTAATACAATTACCAGTCAGTTAAGTTCTGTAGGGGTAAACTTTGATGATGAAGTTAGAGCACTGTTATTCTTGTGCTCATATCCAGAGATTTGGAATGGCTTAGTAATGGCCATTAGTAACTCTGTCTCTGGATCTAGTACTTTAAAGTTTGATGATGTTGTTGGTGCTATCCTTAGCAAGGAAATGCGACAGAAAAGCTCCGGTGAGACATCAGGTAATGCTTTGAATGCAGAGTCTAGGGGAAGAAGAATGGAAAGAGGAAAGAGCTCGGGATATCGCAGTAAATCAAGGAAAGGTAGATCCAAGTCCAGATCGAGGATAGTGTGCTGGAAATGCGGAAAGAAAGGACACCTAAAGAAAGTCTGTAGATCTCGAAAGGGAAAAGAAGGAGACACATAACAAGAAAACAATCATGAAGCAAATGTGACAGGTGATGTGTTACAAGATGCTTTGATTCTTTCTTTCGAAAATGTTACTGATTCTTGGGTTGTAGATTCAGGGGCTTCATTCCATGCCACACCTGATAAAAAATATTTTCATGACTATGTTCAAGGAGATTTTGGACAAGTTCATTTGGGTGATGATAAACCCTGTAAAATTGTTGGAATGGGTAAGGTTCTTGTAAAATAGTAGAATGGAAACCAATGGTTGTTAAAGGAGGTAAGTCATGTTCTAGATCTAAAGAAAAATCTGATTTCAACAAGGTAGTTAGGCAGTGAAGGTTGTGTGAAAACTTTCATAGATAAGGCTTGGAAGGTCACCAAAGGAGCCCTGGTAATAGCAAAAGGCGAAAAGGTTGGTACATTGTATTTATGCAATGGTATTTCTAACTCTGTTAATGCTTTAACTTCCAAAGGAGCAAATGCAATATTATGGCATCATAGGCTCGGACACATGAGTGAGAAGGGGATGAAGATTCTTCACTCAAGAAATTTGTTGTCGGGTTTGAAGAATGTTGATTTGGATTTCTGTGAGGACTGCATTTATGGAAAACAGAAGAGAGTCAGATTTCTCAGAGATGGTAAAGAAAAGAAGAGAAAAAAATTAGAGCTTGTGCATACAGATGTATGGGGACCTGCTCAGGTATCATCTCTTGTTGGCTCTCGTTATTATGTTACTTTTATTGATGATGCAACTAGAAAAACATGGATTTATTGTATTCAGAATAAATCTGATGTATTTGATATTTTCAAGAAATGGAAAACTTTGGTTGAGATTTAGATGGAAAGATGTTGAAGTGTCTCAGATCAGACAATGGAGGTGAATATTGCAGCAAAGATTTTGATAGGTACTGTTCGGAGCATGGAATTTGTAGAGAGAAGACAGTTCCAAGAACACCACAAGAAAATGGTGTGTCAGAAAGGATGAACAGAACAATCATGGAGCATGCAAGGTGCATGAGATTGCATGTGGGATTGCCTTTACAATTTTGGGTAGATGTTGTATATACTGTTGTTTATCTAATAAACAGAGGGCCTTCAAGTTCCTTGGATGGTGGTATTCCAGAGGAAGCATGGACAGGTAAAAAGGTAAACTACTCTTTTTTAAAGCCTTTTGGTTGTGAGGCCTTTGTCCATATTAATAAAGAAAATAGAACAAACGTTGAGGCAAAATCAAAGAAATGTACCTTTATTGGATATGGTGTTAATGATTTTGGTTATCGCTTATATGATTATGAAAATCACAAAATCATTAGGAGCAGAGATGTAATATTCAATGAAAAGGTCTTGTATAAGAATCAGTTGCAGGAAAAGAAACAGGAAAAAGAAAGCAAGGAATACGCGGTTCTTGATGAGATATCTGAAAAAGTAAAGGTGCCTGAAAATAATAATAATCAACAACCATAGCAGCAACAACCACCACAACAACAACATGCACCTCAAACACCTGAAAGTGGTGTTAGAAGATCTACCAGGATAAGTAGACCCCCTAAACGATACTCTCCTTCATTATATTATTTATTGTTGACTGATTCTGGTGAACTTGAATGTTATGAAGAAGCAATGCAGGTTGAAAGTAGGAAGAAGTGGGAGCTAGCCATGGAAGAAGAGATGGACTCCTTAATGCATAACCAGACTTGGGACTTAGTCAGGTTGCCTGCAGGTAAAACTACATTGCAGAATAAATGGGTTTACGGGCTGAAGGAAGAAGATGGAGGAAAACAGAGGTACAAAGCTAGACTTGTGGTGAAGGGATTTGCACAGAAGAAAGGTATTGATTTTGATGAAATATTTTCTCCTGTTGTTAAAATGAATTCAATCAGAACTATTTTAAGTCTTGTAGCAGTGGAAGATTTACATCTTGAGCAGTTAGATGTAAAGACAACATTTCTCCATGGAGATTTGGAGGAAGAGATATACATGCAGCAACCAGAAGGATATGAGGTAAAAGGGAAAGAAAAATTGGTGTGCAGGTTAAAGAAGAGCTTGTATGGCTTAAAACGGGCTCCAAGGCAGTGGTATCTAGAATTTGACAAGTTTATGTCTGAACAAGGTTATACTAGATGTCACTCTGATCATTGTGTTTATCTAAAAAGGAAAAATGATGGCAGCTATATTATATTGTTATTGTATGTAGATGACATGCTTGTTGCGGGGTCTAACATGCAGGAAATAAATGTGCTCAAAAGAAAATTGGCAAATTCATTTGCAATGAAGGATTTGGGAGCTGCAAAACAAATCCTTGGTATGAGGATAACTAGAGACAGGAAAAATCGCAAATTAACACTGTCTCAGAATGAGTACATAGAAAAGGTGTTGAAAATATTTAATATGCAGAATGCAAAACCAGTTAGTACACCGTTTTCTAGCCATTTCAAACTTAGTAAGGAGATGTGCCCCGAGACCCACGAAGAAATGTAATATATGTCTAAAGTTCCATATGCATCAACATTTGAAAGCTTAATGTATGGAATGGTCTACACAAGGCCTGATATTGCACATGCAGTGGGAGTTGTAAGCAGGTACATGAAAAATCCAGGAAAATAACATTGGATGGCAGTAAAATGGATTCTCAGATATTTGAGAGGTACCACAAATCAAGCATTATGCTTTGGTGGTTCAAACATTTCTCTACAAGGATCTGTTGATGCAGATATGGCAGGTGACAGAGATAATAGGGGGAGCACTACAGGATATGTATTTACTATAGGTGGAACAACTGTCAATTGGGTTTCAAAAATTCAAAGTGTTGTTGCACTTTCAACAACAGAAGCAGAGTATGTTGCTGCTACAGAGGCTAGTAAGGAAATGATTTGGTTACAAAGGTTTCTGGATGAATTGGGTAAGAAAAATGATATGGGCATGCTATACAGTGATAGCCAAAGTGCCATTCATCTTGCAAAGAACTCAGCATTTCATTCCAGGACTAAACACATACATCTCAAGTACCATTTCATACGGTCAGTATTGGAAGTTGGAGAGTTGAAGCTGGAAAAGATACACACTAGCCAGAATCGTGCAGATATGCTAACAAAAGTTGTAACCAGGGAGAAACTGAGAATGTGCTCAGTTTCAATTGGTCTTCAAGGATGACGATGAAGATGAGAAACAACCAGGTCCAAAGAAGAGTCATTTTCCAGCAAATGAAGCAGCAATGGAGTTGCTACAATCAGTCTCCAAGTGGGAGATTGTTGGGTGTGGAGCCTGATTATCTTGTTTACATTGTATCACAGCATTGGACCCCTATACCTTAAATGGGGCGGCAACACTTCCCGTAAATTAATCGCTGCTGTGGGGGGTCCAGTGGGGGCGACAGCGACTTTATAGAGCCCCCCCCTAGCGGGGGGTTTCGGGGGCAGCGCTCCCGAAGCTAAAAACAGATGTAAAATTTCCTTGTAAAAGTATAGTAATTTCTAGTCAATCTGGGCCGTTCATTAGGAAAATGATCAGACGGTAGAAGTTATGTTTATTTTAGGGTTTTTTTCCCTAGAAGGCAACCCCTTGCTTTTATGACGGTATTGTATTGCGGCTGTGTATTGTATATGTATTCTCGAAGCAAGAAATAGAGAGGGAGACTGTGAGAGAGAACAAAGGATATTACAATGGATCTGCTATAGGTTGTGTCTCTTCATTTTGCTGGATAATAGAAAGGAAGGACTGGCTGTTTGGGGTGGACGTAGCCCAAACTGGGTGAACCACGTATATCTATGTCTGTCTGATTTTATGTGTTTTGTGTGATTGTATTTTCCGCGTATTTTATGTGTTGCATTTCTCTGTAATATATAATTTACACATTTTGAATATTTTTTATTATATTTATTCTATCACAGAGGTTTTGGGGTGGGTCAAAGCCCCGAAAGCATTGTAATGGGTGAAAGGGTAAACTAGGGGTCCAAAAACAATGGGTTGCGGACCATAGGAAAGTCAAGGCTAGATTGTTATAAATAGAGATACATTTTGTATTGTAAAGGATAAGAAATGATGAGCTATTGATGAAAATAGTGGTTTAAGATATTTGTTTTGGTTTTGGGGAAAGGACTCCTGCTGGCTGTGTGCGCGAAGATCCAAGTCCATCTGTGTGTGGACCCTACTATTGTGTGCACAGGTTGGGAAGGGAATTGTAAGGAAGAATTAATGAATGAATGAATGCGAAAGATTGTTAGAGAACTGAATCTGTGAGTACTTTTGTGTGAATTACTGATAGTTGTTGTATTATGTGTTTTCTGTCTTTAAGCTGCGAAATATCTGTATACTGCGTTCTTGGATCTAGATCTATTATGTTCTGTTTATGTACTGCTGTGTTGATGTTATAACAAGCATATAACTATAGATCCAGTGCATGTGGATACGAATAGAGACTTAATTAACTCTGTGTAGAACAAGGTAATCTGGGAATCATAGGATCTAGCGCAGATCTGCTTGCCTTACCCATCCTTTCTCAGGGTGCGGAAACCCGGTTCCAGCACCCACCCATACTACTTCGGGTGAGACTTTGACCTGCGCAAGCAGGTCACTTCCAAAAGGGCCAGTAGTATAGGGGTTTGTTGGCAAACTTTGCACACCGAACCTGGGTCAGGACCCCTCAAGCCAATAATAGTTGAAGTCAAGTTTTTAAATTGTAATCCTAGTTGAGACATAAACTAGCAAGCATGCTAATTAAATTTTTATGTGGTTTTAATTAAAGCGGAGTTTTGGAGAATCTAATTCCAACCACCTACTAAGTGTCAAAACCATCCATCCAAGTGTCCAAGTTCAGTTTTAGTTAGTCTAGTTCTGGGTTAGTCTCACTGTAGTCATTTATTGTTGATGTCTCTAATGTAATCTTATTTAAATGATTCATAATATTGAGAAGAGAAATCCTCTGGTCCACAGTTTTTCATTTCTTCATTCTTTGTCATGGTATCAAATCACCAGGTAGCATAAGACTCCAGAGCGAGCAAGGCTTCAAATTTTTGCACAAAATTGTGCAGAGAGGTTGTTGAGAACTTCCCAAATGAGGAAGCGACACTCAAAGCTTGGTTCACTAAACGACCAGGTTATATTTTATATATATATAAATGAGGACTCCACTATATTTGTATGAATGTCAAATGAAGGAATCTTAGATGGTCAAATGAAGAAATCTGTGAAGGTTCATGGTGTAAAGAGAGATTCAAAAGGGATCATGAAACGATTTTTTAGTGCCTTGTATTTTTTTAATCTCGTTTTCATGCTTCATGATCCATGAGATTTTAAAAGGTTCACGTCAAGATTTGAAAAAGAGTCCTCCATTTTTTGATTTTTGAATCTATTTCATTTGAAAACCTTAATGGTCCACGATTTGAGATGTATTACATTATGAAGAAAATTTTCATTCAAGTATTCAAACTTGAATTTATTTAAAAATATAGTGTCTATGTGATTTTTCAAAATGGTTTAGTAAAAAAAAAAACCCCATTGCTCATGTTTGAAAGTTTCTTTTAAAAAAGGTCAATGATTTATTTAAAAGGAAATATACATATTTTAAGAGGGTTTATTTAAAAAAAGAAAAAGTGGTGTTCCTCAGATCAGTGGTGAGCATTGATTTTTTTTTTTGAAAAAGGATTTGTGAATCTTTTTGTAAGTCTCACTTTTGTAAAGAAAATTTGTAGACCCATTTTTTTTCAAACTTGAGCTGTGGAGAAGACATCACAAAGATGTTTTTATTCCAGAAAATTGTTGTGTCTGCAAGTGCATTTGTTTGTTAAGCTACAGTTAGTGAATTCTCAACAAATGGGAAAATCCAAGAGGCTAAGAAAGTTTAAGCAACAGAAGAAGATGTTCGAAATAAATTTGAAAGATTCAAAAGTGAAGAGGAAAAAGAACACATTTGCATTGAAATGCATAAAATAATGTATGGATAACAATATTCTTCCCCTGATTTTAGATGCCAAGACAACCAAGGATGCTTGGGATACCCTTGATAGGATTTTTTTTGTAAGGGGGAGAATTGAAGTTGAATACGAAGGTGGTTTTATAGCAGCATATCTACATCGAGATGAAAATATTAGTGAATCCCATTGTGCTCAGCCACAAGTAAAAGTTGTCTGTGAATAATTTGCAGAAGAAGCATAGAAGGAGCACATAGATGCTCGTGAATCCCACTGTACACAGTCCCAAGTGGAAAAAAATTTAGTGAATCTAGTTATAGAGCTTGTTGGCGACAATTTGGTGAATCCGACAACAAAGCTTCTTGATAAAAATATGGTGAATCCAACAACAGAGCTTGATGACAATTTGGTGAATCCAACAGCAAAGCTTTCCGATGACAGTAAACCTCACATTAGAGAATTAAATGCTATGGTGAGTCCAAAAGTTATTATCTCTTATGCAAATTTTTATGAATATTTTTTTACTAAAGATGAATTGTTGCAGATGATGCAACAAAACATGATATCAACATGATGCTATTTATTGAGACAAAATGACTTGAGTCTAAAAACCAAGTGGAAGACAACCTATTTGTAGTAGCACTGGTTAGTGCAAAAGTGGAAGAGACCAAGACAAAGACAAAGATAGAAGCAGAGGCAAAGAAGGAAGCCCACAAAGAGAAAACATAGACATAGGTAGAAGTAGAGCTGGAAGTGCAATAAGAGAAATCTCTTTTTACAAAGAATAATGAACATAACCAATGTGGTTCTCAAAATATTTTTAATTATAACATAGATTTCCAGTGTGTAAGTACAAAGAATTATTATGAAGAAGAGTTAAAGTTCCTTGAAGCATGGCTTGCAACACCATGCCTTGATAAAGTTTGCAGAGAAGCTGCAAAATTGAATGTTGAAGGAAACTTGGATGATGAAAACATCAATGAAATTTTCAGGTATTGGAATTCTGAAGAAATATTTTTTTATTATAAACTTATTTTGCAACAAATTGATGATGAAGATCACACAACAAAAGATGACATGTGGCAGCAGTCTACATACAAATCGATTTTTAAAAAATTTGAAGACATGCTTAGAAAATTTGGAACAATAGAAGACCTAAACCAGAAAATGAAGAAACTAAGGTTTGAAGGATAAAAAAAGAATAAAAAGTTGAAACAATTTAGAGGCTACAAGATTTGGAAGAAGAGAAGAAGAAAAGTAAATGTAGTTGAATTAAATTTTGTAAATTATAAACCTAGCTGAGACATAGACTAGCAGACATGCTAATTAAATTTTTATGTTGTTGTAATTAAAGGGGATTGTTGAAGAATCTAATTCCAACCACCTGCTAAGTGTCAAAACCGTCCATCCAAGTGTCCCAGTTCAGTTTCAGTTAGTCCATTTTTAGGTTACTCTCACTGTAGTTATTTATTTTTGATGTCTTCAATGTAATAATATTTAACTAATTCATAATATTGAGAAGAGCAATACTTTGCTCCACAGTTTTTCATTTCTTCATTCTCTATCATGGTATTAGAGAACTAGGTAACATAAGACTTGAGAGAGAGTAGTGCTTCAAATATTTTTTGGGCTCGCAAAGAAGAAGCAAGGGTCATGAGAGGCCGAGGAGAAAGGACGAAAGCAACTTTATTTCACATTTGTCTCACTTTCACATCCCAAAAATGAAGAAACTGCACACCTCGTCAATTGAAGGAATGCACACCTCATTTGTTGAATTTTTAAAATTGACACACCTCGTCAATTGAAGGAATGCACAAAATTGTGGAGAGAACTGGTTGAGAACTGTGCAAAAGTGGAAGTGACATTCAAAGATTGGTTCACTACACGACCATGTAATTTTTTTTTATATAAAAACAACGAATCCACTAATTTTGTACGAAGGTCAAACGAAGGAATCTGATAAGGTCAAATGAAGAAATACATGAAGTTTCATGGTGTAAAGGGAGATTCAAAAGGGCTCATGAAATGAATTTTTAGTGCCTTGTATTTTTTGAATCCCGTTTTCATGCTCCATCCTACGTGAGATTTTAAAAGGTGCACGTCAAGATTTGAAAAAGTGTACTCCATTTTTTTAATTTTTTGAATGCATTTCATTTGAAAAACTTAAAGGTCCATGATTTGAGATGTATTCCATTATGAACAAAAAAAACATTCAAGTATTCAAACTTGAATTTGTTTAAAAACGGAGCATCTATGTGATTTTTCAAAAGGGTTTAGTCATAAACAAAATCCCATTGCTCATGTTTGAAAGTTTCTTCTTTAAAAGGTAAAATATTTCTTTAAAAGGATTTTTTTTAAAGAGGGTTTCTGAAAAAAAAACAAAAGTGGCATTCTTCAGGTTAGTGGTGAGCATTGTAATTTTTTTGAAAAAGGATTTGTGAAATATTTTGTGTAAGTCACTTTTGTAACGTAAATTTGTAGACCCATTTATTTTTGACGTTGAGCAACAAAGAAGCCATCACAAAGATTTTTCTGTTCCAGAAAACTGCTATGTCTGAAAGTAAATTTATTTGTTAAGTTATAGCTAGCCAATGCTCAACAAATTGGAAACTTCAAGAGGATAAGAAAGATGAAGAAACAACAAGAGATGTTGAAAATATATTTGAAATAATTGGAAGTGAAGAAGCAAAAGAATTCCTTTGCATTGAAATGTTGTTACAAAGTAATTTGTCACCGTTCTTATTTTCCCATCCCTGATCCTGAAATGCCCCGTGACAGATCATGTGCAATGTTTCCACTATCAAGAAATATGTTAACATATCCCCTTGAAGATCCAAATAAGACTGCCTTGGAAGATTACTGAAGAAACATGGTAAAATTCCTAGTTTCTTGGGTCAACGCCCTTCCTGGTGCCATGACCGCGTATGCTTTTCATAGTTCTGGCTTCGTGCTGTCAGTGCCCTAATTTCTTGGAAGAAAACGTTGATCTTCTTTCTGGAAGTGCTTCCTCAAATGGAGGAGAAGCTTTGACCTCTAGAAGCTCAAGGGCGACGATTTGGTTGTTGAACAATGGTGATAAGGTCGAGCTCTGTAATTTTAGAGCCTTGATATCATCCATGGGGGTTCATCCCTTAGAAAGTGGGCCTTCCTCCTTTCATGGGCTCCCAAACTCTTCTCCCTTCCTATAAATTCACATCCCTCATTCCCCCAAGTTTGGAGTTTGGTTGATGATTATCAGACTCATCTAAACTCTCATCCCTTTGCATGCTAGCATTGTGATAAAGCCTAAGTGCTTGGGAGAAGGAATTTTTTTTGAGCTTGGTGAAGGACTCAGATTTTCACCAAAGGATGCCTCCAACATCAAGGCCTGGGTTGTAAGCTCTCATTTTGTTATTTATCAATAATAACATTTGATGTTCACTTTCTATATGTGTCTAAATGTTTACGAAAATATTTTGGTACTCCTTGATCTTCTAGATAGCTAGTGTTTACGTTTATTATGTATTGTATCATGTTTTTTGTTGTCTCTTGATCATCCGCAGATATTCACATGCCATCATTAGCGAGAAGCAGGCATACAAGGATTGTGGATCGAGGTCACCATCAAAGGATTCAATCGTAGCGTTTGGAAAAAGGTATTTATGTATTCCTTATTGCATTGTAAACATTAGTTAAGAGATCTTTGCATTAGAAAGAATCTAGTTTTTCTAGACCCACTCTAAGGCTATAAATATTGCCTCTATCCACAGAGGGGAGTTATCTTGACAACAGAATTGGTGACTCCATTGGGGAGCTTTATCCTTTTATGTTAGCCTCACTCTCATGTGAGAAAAAAAATTATAAATCCAAAAATATAATTAAATTAATTAATCCCAAAATTTAGGAATTTATGCCTAATTTCCTAGATTGAGTTGGGTCCTCTTAAGTAGGAGTTAGTTTAGGCCTACCTAACTTAGCTCCTAGATTATTGTGTGGTTGAGATATTTTCTCAACCAAGTTGTCCAATATAGATGCACTAACTTGAGACAACTTCCTCATCTATTTATTTGTATTATAACATTATTTTAATAATGAGGAATATGTGAGGAACGTACTAAGGAATGTTAGCCTCAATATCATGTGATCAAAAAAATTATAAATCCAAAAATATAATTAAAGCAATTAATCCTGAAAATTAGGAATTTATGCCTAATTTTCTAGATTAAGTTGGTTCCTCTTAAATAGGAGTTAGTTTAGGCCTACCTAACTTGGCTCCTAGTTTAGTGTGTGGTTCAGATATTTTCTCAACCAAGCTGCCCAAGATAGACACACTTGTTGAAGATTGCAACAAGAAACAATTAAAGTGGCATCCGGAACATCATTCCTTGATCCTAGTGAAAAATAATCACCTAAACTAGGTGGGGCCCACATAGGCTATTTTTAGGTCTATTTCTATTTTTAGAATGGTGATCATATTCTAAAATTAGCAAGAGGCTGATTCTAGATGGTTGAGAAAATTGTATCTTTAGATGAGTTTCTATTTTTAGAAGATGCGCAAAGTCTATTTATAGATCGCTAATATAAAAATAGAATGTATGTCGATTATTATTAGCCCTTAATGATAATTAGACAATAAATAGTAGCTTATTCTCTTGGAGCACTTGATTTCAGTGAACAGATGCGGCACATCAGTGGGCTAAAGAAATTACACAATTCCTAGGGTGGTTGGTGACTCATGCATGGAGAACTTCGTTATAACTGATAGTGGCAAGTTGTAATAGAGTTGGAAGAGTAGTTATGTGAGTTGTTATTTAGTTTAACTCAATTCGGTGAGTTAAACTCAGTTGTACTAGTTGTAACTGAAAATACACTAGTAATAGATGAGTGAATTAATTATTTAATTAATTCACAAGTAGTGTCTTACTTGCAACTGAAAAAATACAGTAGTGAACTACTTGCATATTAGATCCAGTGGAGACCCAGTGGAGAGATAGGTGAAAGGGTGAGATGGACTATCAATTGTTACTATAGTGATGCATTCAATGCATCTACACACACATTGGAGATGTTTATGAGGATTGCACAGTCAAGGCAAGGCAAGGTCGAATTCATTTAGGGTTCTTCTTCAGTAGGGATTGTGCAGTGGAGGTAGGGTGCTAGGAGGCAAGAAATTGGTGCATGGAGGTGCGAATTTCTACATGACAGTGTGACAATTGTATTGTACTGAGAGCTCTATGAGCTAAGCTTTGTATGATATTGTTACATGTTCCATTGATATACATAATATATGATAGTTTGGGTTCTTAGCTTTAATATTTCCCGGTAAAACATCTTGTTATGTGCGATTGATTTTGCTTCATATGTGTTTTGCAATTGGAAATTTAATTTCCACAAAGACTTAAGTGGAAGGATTCTGTATTTAACATAAGATTAGTTTGTTAGATAAGGAGAATCCGGAAATGTGTTATTGTGTTTATAAATTTCTACATGGTATCAGAGCATTGTTTATCACTAGAGATTGCAATATTGAAGCGGTGTTGAGTTTTATGCTGGTGGAACAATTCAAAATTGTTGCAAGAATTTCTTGGTGCGATAGTTGAGTATACATTGAAATGGCTTTCAATGGGTTGTGGTTGGAGTATGCACTCAAGGGTGGCTCAAACTACATAACCTGGAAGGATAGGATGGAGGCAGTGCTTAAATATAATGGCTTGAAGGAGTTCATCGATAACGATATTCCTAAGTCCACTTCGGCAGATGCTGTTGTACTTGACGCATGGAAAAAGAAAGTAGCAAGGGCGAGGAGGATTCTGTTGGAAGGTGTGAAAGACCATATTGTGTGAAGTATTCATGGGAAAGCCACTCCTTTTGCAATGTGGAAGTCTTTGAAAAATCTCTTCCAAAGCAGCAGTGACCATAGGAAATTGGCGCTGAAGGATAAACTTAGAAAAATCAAGATGGAGAAGAAAGACACTATTCCATTATACTTCAAAGTTTTTCCAATGCATGGATGAGCTTGGGAGTGTAGGATTTAGTGTTGCGGATGATGAATTGGTGAGCTTGGCTCTCCTTAAAACCACAGAAGAGTTGGCACAGTTATCAAGACTCTGTCAATGGACGGGAGAAACTGCCAGATTGGGAGCGACTGTGGTCGGATCTAGTGCAGGAGGAGATAAGGCGCACCACTAGGGATGGCTCTTCATCAATGCATGATGATGAAGAGGATTGTGCTTTGGTTTCCAAGGTGAAGAAGAAGAAGGGAAGAAATTCCATTCTAGATCTAAGGCTGGTGAAGATGGCAAGGAGGACAACATGTCCAAAGTGAAGTGTTTCCACTGTCACGAGTTTGGACATATTGCCACAAATTGTCCACATAAGAAGAAGAACAAGATGCATGCTGGAGCTGCAGCTGGTGAGGCTCTTGCCTCGCAATTTGAGCTTGAATTCTCATTGATCACATGCATGGTGTCTAGTGTATTGGGATCGGGGTGGTACTTTGATAGTGGTGCTTCCTTTCACATGAAGGGAGATGAGAAATTGTTTAGTGACTTGGTGGAGAAAGCTCTCCAGATGCATGTTGAGTTGGGCGATGATGGATGATACAATGCGACTGACATTGGTACCATTACCTTTTAGAGGGCACCAGGTAAAATATTTCATTTAAAAGATGTTGTGCATGTTCCAGGTTTAAAGAAGAATTTAATCTTAGTCGCAATGTTAGAGGATAGAGGATATGATGTTGTCTTTAGTGAAGGAAAATTTTTCCTGTGACACAAAGCAAAGGGAAAGCCAAGAAGGTTGGGATTTGAGTTAAGAATCTCTATAGACTTGAAGTATATGGGATTTCTACAGAGCTTCCTACTGTTGGGAAGTGCGATAAATCCATGCAATTGAAGCTTGAGAGGGAGCAAGATTTGCATGCAGGTAAGAGTGAACCTCAAGATGTGGAGCAACCACAAGATGAGGATCATGGAGTGGTAGCAACCACTCATGCAGAGAAATATCATGCTAGATGGGTAGAGGGAGTGCATGCGGCTTTACCACCAAGTAAGAGGTGGGGCGACATGCATGAGTAATCCTAAGAAGAGATTTCTGGGCAGGATTCATTGAGATGGTGTGGATCTCATGAATTGAACCTGACTACGAGGCACCCATAGAGCAGCAGTAGCATGATCAGTTGGATTGATGCAGTTAGATCAAAGTGATAGTGTCAGATATTGGAGCGCGGATCAGAGTTGATAGCAAGTGCAAAGTGCATGGGTGCAGAGTTCAACAACGCAGTGGTTCTTGAAGACATGTGCAGTAGCTAAGTAGAAGTTAGGAGACTTTGATGATAGATGCATTATACTGATTCAGTTGTTTGGAGGCTATTCAGTTTTGGAATTTTTGCATGCAATTATTGCAGGGTGAATCCATGGAATTGCATGTCGCATGCAAAGACAATCCTTTCTTGTTGAGAGGGAGTGTTGAATATTGCAACAAGAAACAATGAAAGAGCCATCCAGAAACATCATTCCTTAATCCTAGTGAAAAATAATCACCTAAACTAGGTTGGGCCCATACAGGCTATTTTTAGGTGTATGTCTATTTTTAGAATGGTGAGCATATTCTAAAATTAGCAAGAGGCTGATTCTAGATGGTTGAGAAAATTCTATCTTTAGATGAGTTTCTATTTTTAGAAGATGGGCGAAGTCTATTTATAGATCACTAATCTAAAAATAGAATGCATGTCGATTATTATTAGCCCTTAATAATAATCAGACAATAAATAGTAACTTATTCTCTTGGAGCACTTGATTTTAGTGAATAGATGCGGCACATCAGTGGGCTGAAGGAATTACGCAATTCCTCGGGTGGTTGGTGACTCATTCATGGAGAACTTTGTTATAACTGATAGTGGTAAGTTGTAACAGAGTTGGAAAAGTATTTATGTGAGTTGTTATTTAGTTTAACTCAGTTCAATGAGTTAAACTCAGTTGTGCTAGATGTAACTGAACATACACTAGTGATAGATGAGTGAATTAATTATTTGATTAATTCACAAGTAGTGTCTTACTTCCAACTGAACAAATAAAACAGTTAACTACTTGCATGTTAGATCTAGTGGAGACCGAGTGGAGAGATAGGTGAAAGGGTGAGATGGACTATAGTGATGCATTCAATGCATCTACACACACATTGGAGATGCTTATGAGGAAGATCCAAGTGGATATTGGTGGCCACTCGCCTATTCCACTTGGGGCCCCACCATTGTCTCTTTCAGTTTTTTTTCACAGCTTACTATTTTTAGCATTTTTTTGGGTCCTGAACTTTCGGAGCCATTTTTGAAGCCCCAAACAGATATAGTATGCCGAAGTTACGTCCCCGGGAAGTTGAAACACCAATTTACCCAAATAGGGCCCATAGTTTTGGTGCTTTATCTCCTAGGGTTAGGTTTTTGGACGTTTAGAGTTCTCCATTGTTTCTCCATAATAAATAGGCCCTCGAGCCTCATTGTAACATAGTTCAAAGGTCTATAGTTGGCACATATCTTCTCATAGATTTGCTACCAGCACCCTAGCTATTTTATTTCCCTCATGTTTGTAAGCATATTTCTGTGATTTTATATTAATGAAATGAAGCCTTATTTCTGTTGTTTTTCTATGTTTATGGTTATTTCTATATTCTGTTGTGTTCTTGCATAAATCTGGATCAGTGGTATCAGAGTGGTCTGCTTTTTCTCGATCCTTCTTTGCATGTTCCCAACGAGGTCAGGGTATAAGGAGTTAGGGCTCGATCTGGTGGAACCTTTGCAAGATCAGCTTCACAAACCCCGACAGACGCCCATGGGGGACGAAAAGAAAGATGAGGGAGCAAGAGTTCTTATCAAAATATTGCTTGAGGAGGCCCTCAAAAAACAAAGGAATGCGATGATGGATAACTTTTCCCAGATCCTGCAATAACTGCCCACCAGTGGTGCATCTGCATCCAGCAGCCACTCTGGAGGCGTGACTCCCTTTAAGGTACAGGTAAACTTTTACATTCCCATATTTGAGGGTCAATAGATGCAGATGCCATAGATAGATGGTTGAATCTATTAGAAGGAAATTTCTTGGTTCATGACTTTTCCGACCGGGAGGAGATTATTTTTGCACTCCTTAAAGCTACCCCCCATGTCAAGGACTAGTGGGAAACCTACTATGAGAAAAAGGATGAGATAGAACCCTCTCTGTTCTCAACCATACCCACTTGCAATTATTTCCGAGATGCCATCAAGGAACAATACTATCCCGTGGGGAGCTATGAGGACAAGTACATACAATGTACCACATTGCGGCAACAAAGGGATCAAGATGTGTATGAGCTAACGATTCTGTTCCATACGCTGCGCAAAAAGTTGGGTATCAAAGATTCAGAGAAAAATTTGGTGCTAAATTATCGTGGTTTTCTGCATGGATACATTCAGGAGGAAATGGAGTTCCTCAAATTCTCCTCGCTTGGTATGACATACCGGTATGCTTCCAAGATTGAGCAGAAATTCAAACAGAAGAAGCGAGACTTTAGATCTGCGAATCAAAAGCAAGGGAAAGGTGCCCCCAAACCATAGGACAAAGGAAAAAGCCAAGGCATGGTAGCCAAAGACAACTAGCCAAAGACATAAGTAAAGAACAACACCACGAAGCCAAAGAAGGACACAGGAAAGTGGTGTGAGTTCCATAAGAGCTCCACTCACAACATAAGTGAGTGTCGGGCCAAGTAGTCGCTGGTGGCCAAGATGAGGGCTTTTGAATCAGATGCATGCTCCGACTCTGAATCAGAACTTGACAAGGTGAATGACAAAGGGAAGCAGATTATTAATGTGGAGCCCAATGCCATTGTTGCCACTACGAAGATCCAGAAGGAGGAACCAAAAGATATAGAGGAGGCAGAGCGTCTCTTCCACTCCCAGATGTGGGTAAAGGGTTCCCCGCTATGGTTCATTGTCGACAATGGGAGCCAAAAGAACCTCATTTTAGAATATGTCGTGAAGCGGTTGGGCTTGTCGACCACAATGCACCCACAACCATACACCATCGGGTGGCTTCACCAAGGACAAGATCTCTGCGTCAGTCAGTAGTGTCGCCTTCCCTATAGCATCAAGCCATTCACAGATGAGATATTGTGTGACATTGCTCCTATTGATGTTTCTGATGTATTATTAGGCCAACCATACTTGTGGAAGCGACATGCTATGTATGAGTCTCATCCTCGCGCTGTTATTGTTACTTTGGGAAATAAATTGTACAAGATACCAGAGGTACCACCACCTCCCATTATCTCTTTGGTTACTGCAAAACAATGTAGTAAGCTCATTTCCCAAACCAATAATTTTTTTTCCTGATGATCAGCCCCAAGGGAAAGAAGAAGACTATGGCCACGACCACCAAACATGGCTCCTCTGCACAAAAAAAACAAATGGAAAAGGTTGTGGAGGAGTACGAGGACATCTTCACCCCACCCATAAGGGTGCCTCTACACTGTCAGGTCAAGCACCCCATTAACTTGACCCCGGGTGCATCGCTACCCAATGGACCAATATACAGGTGCTCTGTTATGGAGAATGATGAAATCAAGAGGTAGATTCAGGAGCTGCTGCAGAAAGGTCACATCCGGCCAAGTTCATCGCCCTGTGGGAGCCCGATCATGTTGGTACAGAAGAAGGATGGGACTTGGAGACTCTGTATTGATTATCGGGCGTTGAAAAAGATCACTGTTCGGAATAGGTGCCCGATCCCACGGATTGATGACCTTCTGGACTAACTGAAAGGGGAAAAATATTTCAGCAAAATTGATTTGAAGTCTGGGTATCACCAGGTACCAATAAAACCCTCTGATGTGTGGAATACTACCTTCAAAGAAAAGGAGGGCCTTTTCGAATGGCTCGTCATGCCTTTTAGATTGAAAAATTCTCCCACAACCTTCTTGAGGTTGATGGATGACATCTTGCATCCATTCACCAACTCATTTGTAGTGGTATACTTGGATTACATTTTGATCTTCAGCCAGACTTGTGAAGAGCACCTCCACCACATCCGAGAAGTCCTCCAAACACTACGGAAACACAAGTTGTGTGCCAATTTGGAGAACTGCACTTTTGGCATGACCCAGGTTCAATATCTGGGATACATTATTGATGAAAGGGGGCTGCATGTGGATCCAGCCAAGATCCAAGTCATTCAGGATTGCCCAGCCCCAACCACCATAATAGAGCTTCGCAGCTTTCTAGGTCTTGTTAATTTCTACCGCAGGTTCATGTTGGGATTCTCTCATATCACTTGGCCCTTGAGTCAAGTCACCAAGGGAGGAGCGAAAGAAAAATTATGTTGGTCAGAATCTCAACAGAAGGTGTTCGTAGAATTGAAACATCGCCTCTGTTCTGCCCCAGTGCTCACATTACCATACTTGCAACAACCATTTGAGATCGAGACAGATGCCTCTGACTATACTATTGGGGCAGTTCTTACTCAACAGGGGCATCTAGTGGCATATCACAGTGAGACATTGTCCGACACAGTTCGAAAGTATCCCACTTATGACAAAGAAATGTATTCCATTGTGCAAGCTTGTCGACAATGGAAGCATTACATTTTGGGGGAGGAAACAATCATCCATACAGACCACAGGCCCCTGCAGTTCATACAGACACAAGGGAAGTTGCAGAATGATCGCCATCAGAAGTGGTCTACATATCTGCAACAGATTCATTTGAACATCAAGTATAAGAAGGGTAGCACCAATCATGTTGCAGACTGCCTCAGCCGACCACCGATCGTGGCGCTCACCACCGTGCTCAACTCTTGTGGGCACGAGACTTCTGATTGGCCGCTTCTCTGAAAACGATCTAATGAGAATTTGACTACACATTGGCTCTTGGGGGGTATGTAGGTTCCAGAATTTTCACCTCCAGAATGCTATTGTATCATGGTACACCTTGTGTTCTTCAATGAGAGTGTTAAAGATGATATGGGAAGCGCAACATACGATCAATTAAGCAGCATAACCCTGTCGAGAAAATAGTCGCGTCTTTTGCAAAAGTATTTCTGTTAGTCTATAGCCCGAACCTTCATCATGATGTCAAGAAGTACATCCAGATCTGCCTTTGCTTGCGCCATTTAAGTGACCATCGAAAGCAAGGGCTCTATACTTACTATCTACCCCTAGTCGACCATGGGAATCCATCTCCATGGATTACATGTCGGGCCTGCCTTCTACTAAGAATGGAAATGACTGTGTTTTCGTGGTCGTTGACAGATTCTCGAAGATGGCCATCATGGCGGCCTGTAAGAAGAATATCACAGCAGAAGCCACTGCTAAACTCTTCTTTGAACGAGTGTGGGTGCACTTTGAGATCCCACAGTCTATCATATCAGATCGAGATAGCAGGTTCCTCAGCACATTTTGGTCCAGCCTCTGGTCAATGTTGGACACAAAGCTCACCAAGTCCTGACTTTCCCATCTGGCGGTGGCCGGACGGAAGTCATCGTAGGACAGTTGTGCCATTGTGCGTAATAAATTCAACATGCATGCACCTCGCAGGATGAGGAGCAACTAATGCTGTCTGACGAGTTGTAATCGGGCACTCCACGGCTCAGCGGCCACACTTCCCTTTCAGGTGGGCTTGGGATTCCGGCCACTATGTCCCATTGACGTAGCCATGCCATTTGCAGCTGCTCAGGCCGATTCAGCGCACGTCCAGTCTGAAGTTGACAAAGCAAGTAGCTTCATCGAGCGCATTCAACACATCCGCCAACAGGTTCATGATATATTGGACAGAGCCAATGTGAAGTACAAGCAGCGCCATGATCAACACCGGGTGCCACACAACTTCCATGTGGGCGACAAAGTATGGCTACATTTGCAGAAGGAGCGCCTCACTGGACCCCACCGCAAGCTTCGCCCGCTCCGATACGGGCCGTACACCATCACCAAGGCTATAGGGAACAATGCCTTCGAGCTCACTATTCCACCATTCCTTGGTCTGCACCCAGTATTCAATGTAGACTTCCTTCGTCTCTACTTCTCACCTCTATTGGACACCTCTGACATTGTAGAAGAAATCACACCAAAAGAGTTAAACCCAGACTGCATGGAACAGGCCACCACAAACTCTATCATGGACATGCAAATCAAGAACACTCACCGACAGAAGATCCAACTGTATCGAATTGTCAAAGCTGGCCAACTCCTGCACCAAGGCAAGTGGTTCACTAAGGACCAAGTTCAACATAAGTTTCCTCATCTCATGGAGGAACTCAACGCAATGGGGACCATTGCTTCCTAAGGGGGGAGGAATGATCTAGGTGGATATTGGTGGCCACCCGCCTATTCCACTTGGGGCCCCACCATTGTCTCTTTCATTTTTTTCACAACTTACTATTTTTAGCAGTTTTTCGGGTCCTAAACTTCCGGAGCCATTTTGAAGCCCCAAACGGAGATAGCATGCCAAAGTTACATCCCTAGGAAGTTGAAACACCAATTTACCCAAATGGGGCCCATAGTTTTGGTGCTTCATCTCCTAGGGTTAGGGTTTTGGACATTTAGAGCTCTCCATTGTTTCTCCATAATAAATAGGCCCTCAAGCCTCATTGTAACACGATTCACCTTGTATGGTGACTTTGTCTCTTTTCTCTTCTCTGATTAGCTACTATTCCCCTAGCTATTTTATTTCCATCATGTTTGTAATAATATTTCTGTGATTTGATATTAATGAAATGAAGCCTTATTTCTGTTGTATTTCTATGTTTATGGTTATTTCTATATTCTGTTGCATTCCTACATAAATCCGGATCAGAGGATTTCCTATTCAAGGCAAGTCAAGGTCGAATACATTCAGGGTTCTCCTTCAGTAGGGATTGCACAGTGGAGGCAGGCTGTAAGGAGGCAAGAAATTGGTGCATGGAGGTGCAAATTTCTGCATGACAGTGTGTGACGATTGCATATTGTACTAAGAGCTCTATGAGCCAAGCTTTGTATGAAATTGTTACATGTTCCATTGATATACATAATATATGATAGTTGGGGTTTCTAGTTTTAAGATTTCCTGGTAAAACATCTTGTTATGTGCGATTGATTTTGCTTCATATGTGTTTTTCAATTGGTGATTGAATTTCCACAAAGAATTAAGTGGAATGATTCTATATTTAACATAAGATTAATTTGTTAGATCAGGAGAATCTGGAAATACATTATTGTGTTTATAAATTTCTACAACACTCTCTTGAGACAACTTTCTCATCTATTTACTTGTATTATAACATTATTTTAATAATGAAGAATATGTGAGGAATGTAGTAAGGTTCTCAGGCCTTTTGCGCCAGTTCTACGTCTTTGGTATTTTTTATGTGTGTCTGGTTTGTGTATAAATATCTGTTTTCTTTATTAGTTGATTTATTTCTTACATGTGGTATCAGAGCCAATGGAGTAGACTCATGAGAAAATGTTCGGTAGGAGCCATCATGGAGCCATCACACTCTAAAAGAATATTTTGTAGCGTGTGAGAGGTAAATTTGCATGTTTAATAGAGAAGAATGTGTAGTTATTCGGGAAATTGCATGCCACTGTTGTCATAAAATATGAACTAATTTTGATGGTTGGAATTGCTTTGTGAAGTTTGAAATATATATGTATCTGCATTGTAATTGCTGGATTGAATCCTTTTGAGATGGGAATATCAGGTCATGATCTATTTTGAGTAATGGAATTAGCATGGAGGTATTTAATTAAGGTGCATAATGAAGCATTGGATGAACCAACTGGATGGAGAAATAAGTACGAAGAAGAGATAAAAATACGCAAGGAAGAGAGACCTCGATAAGTGGATTCCTTGTATTCCTGATCTTTTTAGCAGATAGCAAAAGCAGATTTCCTCCCATATTCAAAGATCCGTTTTACCAAATAATTGTATGAATTTGAGATGTTGAATCAGGTCCTTCCTTCCCATTGGCTCAGCTAAAATGTGCTTCATTAAGTATTGCGCCAGATCCCTCTGCATATCATTGAATTTTGAGGAAGAGTTTGTTGGCTCCCCATGTGAACACCAAATGAACCTGTATTAGATTGCCTTACTGTGTACCGCACTACATTACCTTTCAATTCTCTTCCTCCATAGTCCAGGTCAGATCATTTTAGCTCACAATTAGGATTGTTCACATGCTCCAATAATACCTCATTGTGTTTGATCAGAATTTTATGCCTGTGCTGACATTTGAGCATGCGCGGACTTACCTCGGAGTGTGTAGGAGCTCGGATGGAAGCTTCCAGAATGGGGCACAACGCTCCATAATGGATCAATTGTCGCCACTTATAAATGTTGGTCTGTAAGATATAAGGTATGCCTCATATTGTTCTTAGAAACTCAATGTATATCTCGTCTTGGTATCAAGGACAATTTAGTTTGATCTAGCTATGGAGTTGAAGCCTTCAATGACATAGAAAGTGATGGAAGTTGTCTAATGTATTAGCAACTAAGCTGAACTATTTTGGCGTAATTTCTAGTCCTATCAAAAAAATTTCTGTTGCATAGAGAGACATCATTGCTCGAAACATTATGATACCAATTTTTCTTAGAAAAGCCTATGCAATTCAGTACCTTATTGCGCGTCTCTTTGACTGTTACCAGAACATGTATAAAGTCACACTGGTATTGACTAGTGCTTCATTAAATGCTCATTCAAGCATCACAGCTGAGAGCAGCTTGTCATTGTCATGTTGGAGGTAGCTTTGGGCATAATCATATCTTCAATTCCTGGAGATCCCAAGAGGACAAATCCACCAATATACAAATGCAAGAAATTGTCTTGACGCAATGAAGTGCACTGTTGAAAGGGAAAATTGAAATTCATTGGATCAGAATGTGGCGCAATTTTTATGTCGTGGTTATGGTGCTTTGTTTTGGTTAAGAATGTGTTTTGTACAATCACTTTGATGGGTTTCTTGCCCAAAGATTCTTCAGGATTTTCACATGTGCCAGCACTAGAATCTTGCAACCAAAATCCTTCTGGTCATATTGCTAGTGTGGCTTTTTGGTTATTTTCATTGATGGGATCTGCGTCGAAGACTTGTTGTGGAAGCGTTTTGTAGTTTAGAATTGGAGAAACGAACTTCCTCTATTCTCAAGGATGGTGTGGTGAGCATGGATTCCATGCATTATATTCATAAAAAATTGTGGTCTCCTATAACGCAGTCAAAGGACCTGAGAACCTGATTACATGGCATGAGGTGTGTGTAAATTATTGTCTCTGCATTGGATTAGTTGATGTCTTGGCATTGGATCAGTTAATGAAGGGTCATTACACATTGTGGGAATTGTCCAAAGTATACGGTAAAAAAAATATGGTACGTGTGTTTTTATATACATAAAGGCCAATGGTGAGTATAGCTTTACATACATAAGTTGTAAGGAAAATATGACTTCATAAAATTTCATAATTATTTTAATGGGAAGAATAGGTAGTATGTAAAATCATTCTTTAAAAGGTTATCATAAAATTTTTGGAGTGATAAGATAATCAAAAGGTGATAAGGAGTGTTTTAAATTTGATTTTTGGAAAACAGTTCACTTTATAAAGTGATTTCATAAATTTTTTTATTTAATGGAAGTAAAGTGAATCTTTTGTAATGAAGTGATAAGGTATAATTTGTATTTTGGAGTAATAAGTTGGAATTTGGAGAAATAAGGTCTGGTTTTTATTTTTGAAATGATTTGGTGAAATTATTTATGTCAATTTGGAAATTTGGAGCAACAAGTGTTTTTTAATATTTGGAGTTAAGTGATTTTTAAAGGGAAGCTCATTAAAGTAAAGTTTTTTCTTGGAGGTTGAGTCAGTGTCCATCCAATTTTTTGAATACAATTTTCCTCCAAGAAGTTCTCACAATCTGTGCTTGAGAAACTTCAACGAAGATGTTGGAAAGATGAAAGATTGATGTACCTTGAAACTTAATAAAACATAATTTTTTGATGGTACTTGTGTCCTAGATCTGCCCAAAATTGAATAAGGGGATCTTAGGTACATTGTGTGTAGTGAATGCGTATGCATCACTTGTGTCCAGTTTTTGACACTCTCTTTGTAATATGGTACACAACAAATTAAACAACTACATGCACATAAGCAAGTTTAAGTATACAAGTGATCAAACTTAAGTAATCTAGCTCATGTAATCAAGCTTAAGTACACAAACAAAAACAATCACATGCATTTGTGCAATACATCATCAAGTTGATAAAGAGGTCTTCTATAGCCACATCATTCAATCAAATAATTCAATACACTACAAAATCAAGCATTCCAAGACAAGGTGACATCAACAACACTTTTTGTATCACTTGTTGATAAAAAAATTTGTAACTCAGTTGAATTGTACAAGTGAATTCTCGGTTGAAATCGACACACTATTTTGAATTGATAAGGTGGTAAACCTAAGAAAATTAAGTCAAGTAAGTCTTCAACTGAGTCATATTATTTGAACCTGTAATTTGTCTTTTGGTTCCATTTTTTTACAGTGTTCGACACCCTTCATTTTCAAATAAGCACAATCAAGTGAGTACATTCAAGGAAGTACAAAGTTCCAGTGAAGCAATTAAGCAAGTTCAAGAAAGCGATCAAAATCAAGCAAGCATGAGTTTAAGAGTTCAAGAAATCAAGTTATAAAACTCAAACAAGTGTTGAAATCAGTCGTATGCAAGCTAGTACAAGCGAGCGTACCATTCAAGAAACAACAGAAGAGAGCATGTCATTCAAGTAACAAATCAAGTGAGCCTGAATTCAAGTGAGTGATTTCACATGGCGAAAAAAATCCAACCATTACAAGTTCTTCACAATTTGATCCTCTCAAGTGTTGAAGACATGGTGAAAATCAACAAAGCAACTCTTGCTGATATTTCAACGCATCTAAAACTGACAAATAAACGATTGAGTTCCTTCAACTGAAGTCACAACTACATAGAAATTAGTTGCAAGAGAAGAGTGATGCTTCCGAGTCTTTGAACCATACAAATAAAGATGATTCTAAGCCATTCATCCAAACAAATTCAAGTGTCGAAGGTGTTCAAGTTCAACTTTCTTCCAAACCAATCATCAAGCCATGGGAAGAAATCCAAAGTAACGGATGTCGACGAGGATTAGGATATGACAAAGATGACGACAACTTGAATATCCTAGATTATTCAAAGCCCATCAAGTTTTTCAGTGCAGGATTTCTTGATCAAATTAGACCAACAAGCCACGAGGAAGTTGCAGACCAACCAAAATACACACAAACCAAAGTTGCAGTCAAACCAAAATTCTCAGAGGGTCAAAGAACATGTCATATTGAATATCATTGTTTTGATCTCCATCCTTGTCGCCATTGTGGCAAGTCGAGTCATTCATCAAAGAAATGCTGCAACCAAAACCAACCAGCCAGATTGAAGATAAATTATGAATGGATTGATCCTTGGGAATGGTCGTCAATAGTAAAAATATTGTATAAGTTTTACAACTGAATTCAATCACACCTATTACAGCTAACAGTCAAAAGAATATGGTACTGTCATGCAGTTGAACGGGGAAGTATACTAGTGCAATACTCCTACACCTGAAGGGGGGCGTTTAGAAATCATTTGCAGATGATTCTTTCCTTTCAGCTGACAAAGGGGTGAAAGTGATAATGAAATTGAAGGTGGTTGTTAGATTAAAAGTTTCCAAAACATCAATAAAAGCATCCAATGGGAATCTTCAGTAGCCATCAGGCATCTTTAGTAGCCAGTGAGCATCTTCAGCAGCCATCGGGCATCTTTAGCAGCCAGTGGGTGTTGAAACATCCAAGAATCCAGTGGATATCAACAATGAGCAGTTTCCGATAGCATAAAAAAAAGTAACAATAAGTTTTTTTTGTCATCATCAACATCACCAGCCAGTGGGCTATCATCATCATCAAATTCGCCAGTGGCCGTCTTCAAAATTTTGTCAGCGGAAAAGAAACTTTTCCAGTGGGTGTCTTCACAATTTTGTTAGTGGAAAAAGGATTTTGATTGCAAAAAAAAGGACAGATGGATCCTTTTACATCTTGGCATGTGATGGAGTTGTCAAGAAAAAATCAAAGATGAATCAGACATGTAGCTGACTCATGGTCTCTTCAGATTGAAGTTTTTTCGACATCCAGATTTGACGGTTTTTCAGGCAGTGTTTTTGAGGATTAACAATTTCAGCATGAGAATATGAAATATGGTTCCTCATTCTTATTTTGGATTTATGATTGAGGGGGGCAATGTTAGCCTCACTCTCATAAAAAGTTATATATCCAAAGTTAATTGAATTAATTAAATATTGAAAATTAGGAATTTATGCCTAATTTTCTAGATTAAGTTAGTTCCTTTTAATTAGGAGTTAGTTTAGGCCTACCTAACTTGGCTCCTAGATTAGTGTGTGGTTGAGATATTTTCTCAACCAAGTTGTCCAAGATAGACGCACCATCTTGAGACAAATTCCTCATCTATTCATTTTTATTATAACATTATTTTAATAATGAAGAGTATGAGGAATGTAGTAAGGCTCTCAGGGCTTTTCCGCGATGTATAATTTTCTAAATCTTTGTTTGTTTTTATGTTTTTTACGAGTTAATTAATTTTCTACATTTTAGTCCTCCTTCCCTGAACTGATCTTGGATCAGTTTCATAGATTTTTAAAATTTAAATATGCTTAGGCCTCTGTCAACTTGTGTAAGGATTGATAGTCACTTTACTGTGTCAGGTCTGGTATTTTCTGAGACTCTTTTTATTTTTTCCTTGTTTTTAGCAACCAACGCCCTTTCTTTTTGCACAGTATCACTAGCAACGTTGTTCTATATAGTACAATCACGCTGATTTTCCTTTCAACACCCTTCTGCTTAGCATAAAAGTGTTGATCTTAGACCTAGGAAAATTTGAGTTTCCCTTTTGATTTTCCAGTGTGTCCTCACCCTTGAAGGGAGTCTATGAGATCTCACTGATCCCCTTATTGTGTGTTTGACTTACCTATCTTCTTTGTGCAAATATTTTTCATCTCTTCGATTTGTTTGTAAGTTTGGGAATTCTTCGCCATTTCAAACACCCTTTGTCACATTGTTCTTGCCTTGTTTCGAAGTGAATCATTGTATGCTCTGGTCATCTCTACATCTTTGATTTTTCCTTTGGTTCAGTATCAAGCATAGGATCACAAATGTTTTGGCACACAAGTTTGGAAGAGTGTGTTTTTTGTCTAAATTCAAAAGAAATTGGAAGTGATTTTCGTTTAGTTTTGATTTAGATTATCTTTATTTTTTTAAGAAGAGTGAAAATAATTTCATTCATGCATTCTTTAAAGTGATTTTTGCTTGGTTCGATTGAAAGAAAAGTGAAAGGATTTTCATTTCTTCTTTTGTTCATTTGTTTTTATTTTGATTACATTTCAAAATGAAAAGAAAAAAAAATATATATTTGTGCATCTTAGTGAAGAGAAAAGAATTTTCATTTTTCAATAAGTTGCATTTGTTGGGAAAAGTGAATTCGATTAAAAATCATTGCGTTTTGTAACTTTGAACTAGTTTTGGGGGCATTATTGTTGCCGCATTGATTGCATTTTTTCTTGTCTCTCTTCCCTAAATAGTTTAGGATTCATGCAAATGGAAAGCTTTCTTTTTTTCATTTAGTCTGCATTATAAGGATTCAAGTGACATTCTTTTTGAGCCTTGAAACTAAATCTTTAATCAATTTCAACTTAAAATGAACCCATTTTACCTTAAGGAGCATTGGAATTAATGATAATATTTAGTGGTCTAGGCTAGAGACATGTTCCGGCATCATTAAACATAGGAGTTGTCGCTAACGGTCTGTGTTACAATCTGAGGGTGATATCCCGTCCCATGTATGGAAGTATATTGATGTATGATAAGTATATTTTGGGCACTCTCATCGAATGATTACGCATTATACAACACTACTACGAATTGGACTCCCATGTACCGTTGTGTATATTTGGGGAGACACCAATAGGCTGCAAGCCTGCCACGAGTAACTGAGTCAGTCGTCTTGTAGACGCGATACACCAAACACAACATTCGGGAGACTAGCTACCATACGTTAAGTCCTTCATCATTTTTCTATCATTTGATCACCATATTGCAGTTCACGGATACTTGGTGAACCTTTATCCCTAGCACACCCCCCTTTTTTTGTTAATTCTAAAATTAGCTACCCATGAAAACATCTCACTCGTGCAGTTCTCCAGCCTTATTACTGCTTGGTAAATTGTGAATTTTTTCACCTCCTTTTTTTATATTCTTTTTAAAGGTGATCGTGGTTGAATCGTTGAATTCAACTATTCCCTCCTCTGACTGATCTCAAGAACCTCCTCCTAAGGTCCCTCAGTTTCCGGTTGGACCCCTTGAATCGTAAGGTGAGGAACTTGGAATTGTCATCAGTGTTAAACCCATATCATCTTGACAACCGCCTGACGATTCTCCTTGGACGACATCGAAAGACTGAACCATAAAGCCCCGAACCATCTGCACAGTTCTCGGTCTTTCCTCAAAATCCACTATTTGATCCGATTTTGATCTTGCCTCAGCACCCTTATAGTGCTTTCAATCAACCCGGAATCCCTTTTTGTGCTTCTTCAGTAGCATCTCGCTCTACTTTCCATCAGTTGTTTCCTGACAAAATGACATCCAATGATGATGATGTTCCATTCATGAGAGATCCTCAAAGCACTCTTTAGGAAACCTCTGGCTCTTATATCTCATAATCTGCTTGATCAGTTTTTTCCTCCTAGGGATAATTGTTCGGATCCACACCTCGCGTTTCAGGTAGTGAGACCGAAATACCGTCTAGTCATGTTGCGTCCACACTCCCGCATGGTTATACCTCTTTGGAAAACCTTATTTCTGGAGCTTTTGATGCTACACCTTTATTTTTTAATCTCGTTTGGTCAACGAGTATTCCTCCATCTTTCGACATATTCTTTTCGAATGTGGTCATTGTGTCTCATCATGTTTTTCGACCTACGGTCACCAATGGTCAAATGCTAATGTCGATCGGATCCTTTGTCCCCTATTCGCCATCTATGATTACTGCAGTTCCACCATTGAGTGGGCAATCCACATCCATGCCTGGGGGGAAGTCTAACCCTCTTGATGTACCTCACCTATTGTGTGGAGGGGCAACTGAGTTCTGGGTCTATTCCCGGGGAAACACAACCTCATGTTCAATTTTCTCAAGTTCAACAACCCCTACAACAGCCAAACATATCATGTTCGTATGTTCAACAATATAACATTCCTTATGTTCAATGACCAAACGTAAAATAATAATATTTTCCTCAACCAAACGTATCTCAACAATACGTCCAATAGCCCTAGCCTTTGGTAAGTTTTGTTGTGACTAATCCTCAGTTTGGTTCCTATACCCAAGCTGGTCTAAATTTCCTTCTCGATCAATCTAGTCCTTTCCCACATCAGTCTAGTGCTCAATATTAGTAATTTCCTCATAGTTAGTACTAGCAACCCTAGCATGGGCCTCAACCTAGTGCTTCATATCAGCAGATTTCTTAGTACCATCAGGCTCAATTAGTGCCTCAGGTTGGACCCTATGATCAGCAAGGACCATAGGTTGGACCCTATGTCCAACAAGGACCTCAAACTGGACCCTATGTTCAGCAGGGACCGCAGGCTAGACCCTATAATCAGAAAGGGCCAAAAACAGGACCTCATGTTTAGCAGGGAACTTATCCTGGACCCTATTTCTGGCAAGTTCTACAGCCTCATTTCCCACATGGATTGTATCAACAACCCTAGCAAGGTCCCTACCAGGAATAACTGCAACAAGGTCCTTACTAGACATGGGGGAAATATGCATATCTAGGATAGATTCCACCCTATTGGGGAAAAAATCTGTATCAATCAAGTTGGAAACCCTGACCTTTTTCACCTCATCATCCACCCTTGCCATTCCTAGCTACATTTGAATTGTTGGATGTGTCAAAGCTCACAAATTACCCCATCTAACATCAGCTACATTAGTTGCCAATTCGAGTTAAGATTCTAGGAGATTGTCCCAAGTTCGAAGGAAAATTTGGGGAAGACCCTAAAACCCATGTTATGACATACCACTTGTGGTGTTCCTCTAATTCTTGTGTTGATGATTCTATTCATCTTCGTCTTTTCCAGCGTACTTTGACCAATACTGCGACCAAATGGTATATTGATCTCCCTCAAGGAATTTTCTTCAATTTAAATTCCTTGGCTATGGCCTTCCTCACTCATTTCCAGCTGCCTATCCCATATGAAACCAACACCCATCTTCTCACTTCGTTGAAGAAATCAACTACTATGCATATTTTGGATCACATTCATGAATGGTGATGTCGTCATCGCGTCATCAAATTTGATATCCTTGATTAGCTATTGACTGAATGGTTTATGAATTCCCAAGATTGCAAAAGATGTTGCAATGGGTGGGCATGTCACAAAAGAGGAGGTCATTTCCAGAGCTCAATAACTCAATTTGGTTTATTCCCAGTCCGAAACTCTATATGAGTTATCATCTCAGTCTCATGTTACGCCTCTGGTGGATGGTGTTATTGGGACAGTGGGACATATTGATAATAGTGTGGCTAAATTTTCCTTAAAGTCTAAATCCACTATTGTCGTTGTGCCCCCTACTCCTTCCAATAACCAGAAGAATCATGGTAAAAGATCAGAGGTAAATTTTGTTCGATCCACTGCAATAGATAAATCCTCAAAAGGTAAGAAAAAAGGTAAAGGAAATTCTAAATCCGAAAACCCTAAACAGGATTCAAAGAAGTCATTTGCTGGCGATTCTTCAACACGTAAGCCCAAATATCCTTGTCTCATATGTGATGATGATAATTACACCAAATATTTTTCTCAGCGTGCTGAAGTTTACCATCTTCTGAAGGGTGCACCTGAGACTCTAGTCGTTTTGAAAGAACCCTTCCCTTCTCAGCAGATGCAAACGATATATCAGGCTCAATCATTTGGAAGCTCTCAGGCCTTCATGTCTAGAATGAAATTTTTTACCATCACGATGAGAACGAAATATTACCCCAATTTGTCCAAGGCTATTGTGGAATTAGAAGTTATAGAACACCCTTCATCTTCCATGCCTCCTACTTTTGGTCCTCTCCAGATTTAGAGACCGAGTAGTGACTTATCAATCATCCGACCACCCCCAAAAGCTGAAATCATCTTACAATCCGAATGCGAGAGCATCACAACACTAAAATATTTTAGAAGGTATGGCTCAAGCGCCTTCGGCAATGTTGGCTTT
Source organism: Pinus albicaulis (assembly GCA_034641835.2). NCBI lineage: Eukaryota > Viridiplantae > Streptophyta > Pinopsida > Pinales > Pinaceae > Pinus > Pinus albicaulis. The sequence continues at coordinate 33,406,635 of CM076575.1, forward strand.
GGAGGTCCTTCAGTCGTGCCCATCACAACGCAAGGCAATACTATCCACTATTGGAGGGATTGATCCCACATATTATAATCTGATTACTTCTGATCTCATGAATTTCATTCCTCACCTCCCATCTGAGGTATATTTTTTATTAAAGTTACCATTATGGGAAGGAATATTCATCAGAATATCGTTGATGAAGGCACTTCTACCTGCATCATGTCTGTCTCATGCTGGAAAGCCATTGACTCTCCCCCATTAAGTGATTCCCCAAAAATCTTAGAAGCTTTTGATGCTAAAGGTTCTTGGTCGTACGATATTCTCAAGGCATTGCCCGTCCTGTTGGAGGGGAGAACAGTAACCATGGAAGTTGAAGTGGTAGATGAAAACTTGAACTATAATATCCTTCTTGGACGAAGTTGGAAAAATTCTATGGTTTGTGTGGTCTCCACCCTCTTTTGCATCCTCTATTTCCCTCATCAACGGAAGATAGTGAATATTGATAAGTTGGATTTATTCCCCTTTGATCCTTCAGCAGGTAACATTCTGTATGTTGGGAAGATCGCTACTCCTTCTGAGAAAATTGGCCTAGGCCTGTTCAAAGACTCATCCCTTATGGGATTTTTTCTGATTCCACCTCTGAATGTCGGCTCTGTCAATATGATTTCATCTAGTCACGATCCATGGATTGTTCTCAATCCTAAACATCTCAATATTTTTGGTGACGTTGCGCCCCTAAGCCTAGGAAAACAAATGTATCAAAGTATTCTTGTGGCTTATGAGGTTGCATCTAAAACCAACACTCGTTTGGTTTCCTCTCTAGACACTTATGCACAGTCTCCTTGGTTTGTTTTTTGGGACTAGGATGATCCCTTGAAGGAAAATTTCCCCACCGATGAGAGTATCGTGGAGGTAATGTCTCTCGAAGAAACTTAGTGGGATGATGGATATCATCGTTCCTCATTTCTCCCAATCCCAAGTGGAATCTCTGCATGTCTAAAATCCCATGCTTCGCTAGTACAGACTGACCTACTTCAGATTTTGGCTTTGATTCATGAAGTGATGTCCAAAGGGTACATGGAAAATATCACTCTGACCATTCTGTTCGACATCTCGGAAATTTTCGATAATTTTTTTTTCTGGGTTTCTTGTTCTCCCCATGAGCTCAATATTTACACTGCTTTCCTCAAAAAGCATGACCCACCCACTCCCTTTGACTTTGTTCTTACCATTTTGTCATTTACCCTTGAGGGGAGTATTTCCATGCCAGAGTAATCGACGTAGTCTGCCTGAAACTCTATCTGTATGTCTATAAAGTCATATAGGAATCTCATTAAACATAGCATACTCTAGAGTGCCTCTCGTGAGGCCAACTAGGTTCTGCTCTAGCTCAACTAGTGTATATGTTCCATCCTCATAAGGAGCATCATCTGCTGGATAAGCTACTCTCTGCTTAAACGGTGACTTTCTTGGAGATCTCTAACGACCCATATATGTAAGCACATCATAAGTTTACGTTTCATAAGACATAAAAAAAAACATTCAAAAAGTAAAAAATGTTAAAAAGAACAAATTTTACCTGCATCGATCCACTGTGTGCCTACTGGAATAGGAAGATTCAGATGTCCTCTTAATTCGATGTCGGCATATGCGTAGTCCTCAACTATGATATGTTGACGCTGCAACCAACTGAAAAAGGTAGTGGGGAAATGCATATGTTGGCCCCCACCCTGTCAGGGCATAATGTCGCACCATCTCATCAGCCTTGGATCCCTCAGGGATGGATCATGGATCTCTAGCCACTGGTACTGAAACATGGGTACTCTCTCTAGAAATAAGGTCAATAGGATTGAACCATACCTAAACTGTTTCAGGTGCCCTATCTTGCACTTGGTTAGCTGGCTCTTCATGTTAGCCAGTAACCCCTCACACCAATTGAACATCGTTGGGGCCAAAATGTCCACTGTGTATTGGAACTAATATTTTGTTGCCTCATGCAACGCCTGGGCTCCTTCCTCTCTCGTGATCCAATATAGTATCATGCACAGGGGAAGCACTCTGATGGAAGAAATGTCTACATTCCCACTCTTTTTTTTCTGAGCCCCAAGAAAGTATCTCCGGATGAGCATGATGGTACTCTCGCCCCTTGCATGATCTTCAGAGAGTTGGATCCTCTCCCCTCTCCTAGACAGTCCAGTGATGAAGTAGATTTCCATCACATATAACTCTAAGTCTTGGTCCTCGATGACAAAAAATTGTCGGTCCATGTCCCATATACTGATCAAGTATTGGAGTACCTCCAGTTGAGCTCTTAGACTAGATGTCTGGAAGAATTTCAAAAACCCACAATTGCACAAAGCATTGATGTAGTTTCGATCCTACAAATCTTGGTTGTCTTCCACCTCATGGCCTCTTTCTTTCCATTCTACTAACATATTTGACGAAAGCACCTACAAAACATGCTCAATTGAATTTTTAGGGGTTTTCATTGGAGTATTTTTATAAATTAACGGTGGAGTTGGGTGGATTTCTTGTTTTAAAATCCTTCTCGTGGCCAGTGCGACTGTCTGAATTAACTCGACGCTGGTGGTGGGCTGCTCTAACGGGTTAAACACGACCAAAGAAACCCCGATAGCTCGAAATCGCGCTGGTCACAGGTGATTTTAAAATTTTAAATCCTCCCCTTAATCTCCCTATTTATGAAATAAAGTGGCAAATGAATGGAATCAAAATGAAAAGGAGATTTAGAGCTCTTACCTGATGCTGACGGATCGACGAATGGTGTCTTGGATCGACCACACCACTGATTTGAAATTCAGAGGGAAAATGGAAAAAATTCTCTTTTCAAAATAGAAAGGTGAAAATGAATTTATTTTTTGGTCTATTTATAGATTTTTGAAAAAAAATCGCTAATATTTTACTATTTTTCCTTGATATCTGTGATGTTTGTTGTTTATATGCAATATAGGACTTCCACAACGTTGATGATTGTTTCCTATGCAAACGAGTTTAATTTTATCTCTTTTTCGGGCTCATTAAACATTTATGAAAAAGGAACCCCCCTAGAGTCAACTTTCAACTCTTTTCTAATTCTCGATAAATGAAAATATTTCCAAGTACTTGTCATTTAAAACTCGTTAAAGTGAATGAATTGACGTGATCTCAGTTTACGTTTACCCCTTTTTCGAGCAGAGATTTACCATTTACGAAAAAGGAATACCTTGATCGAACATGGTCAAGAGGTTCTCTCAGATATTTTTTTCTACCTTTATGGATTCGAGACATGACTTACGAAGAGGGACATCATGGAGTTTCCTTTTTGTTTTTTTTCAAACTCCTTAAACATTAAAATTTACCGAGTTTCCCTTTCGTTGGACTCGTTAAATATTAAATGATGAAATACTTGTCACCGTGACGAGAACGAGTTCCTCCTTCCTAGGGCATGTTAATCTTACTAGGATGGATTCATTCAAAGAATGAACTTACACACTCAACATATGTTATCCTCTTCACGCTATCTATAAAAGATAAATAGGTACTCGTTAGCAATAACGGGGGGAGATTGAAAGTGAACATCCTATGGTATTTTGGACAACTTGTCGCTCTTGAACATGACACTCATGTGCAATTCGTGTCGGGTTGGGGACATCATACATTCATCACTTTGCCTACATAGGTTTGGGAAATCCGTTTGCCTCTCATTTGATTACCAATTTTTTCAACATGACCTCTGATCCTATTTGAGTAAAATGTTGCCATACTCTGAAGTCATGTTGCCAATATGTTCAAGAGAAGACCTTTTTTCCAAACATCCTCTACTTATCTGACCCCCTATGTTAGAATCCCAAATGATTCCTATCATATTAAGATATTAATTTTTTCATTTCGATGATGTGGGATTTATCATGGCCCTCCTTCGACGATTCACTTCATGTCGACTTTAGCTAATTATCTGGGAAGGTGATTTAGAAACTTCTTTCAGTACCTTGGAAATGTCATTCCTCAATGGCAATTTCTTTGTGTTCGACAACAGTTTCACATCATTGGCCTTCGATCGAATGATTATGCAAGTGTTCGACTTAAAAACATTCAATCATGCTTGTATATTGTGATGTTGTACCTTGAGGTCCATTGTCATTATTGGTGGTCTCTCTCATGCCTATTAATTTTTCTCATCATTTACCAGTAATGAGGTGGTTTCTACCATGTTCAACACTAGCACATTTGTTCACATAGCTAGATTCGTACATTGGGTTGGTTGAGATAGCGGTGAGACCCTGGGTCACAAATTATTTTTTGATCTAGTCTGTGAGGAGCTATTGAGTATTCATTATTGTATACATGATCCTATCTATACGGATGGTTGTGTCCATACCACAAATCCATTTCTATGATCTCTTTTAGACAGATGGTTGTGACCATGCCGTGGGTTCTGTTAGTGTCAGTCTTGTCATACTGACATCAATGATCAAATTCTTCTCTTTGCATTTGCATAGTAGGTGTCCCATACTATAATTTTTTTATAATTTCATTAGGTCATGGATTCACTAATGGTTGGGGTCACTTCATCAGTTTTCCCTCATGAAATATATTTGTTGATTCTCCTCTCTATGGTCTTCAGTCATGATTCCCTTTCACTCTGTAGATTATTTGATTAAGTCATACGGTTGGTATCATTAGGTTTTAGGTGTCACACCATTTTTTGGTCATCTAACCCATTTTCATTAGATGAACCCAAGTACACCATGTAAGACCAATTTTACCCCAAGTAAAATTGCTTTCACCACATTTGTTTACGTTTCTTGGTCATATTTAACCCAAAACAAGGTAATCAATTAAATAAATCATTATTTATTTAATTACTTCCTAAGAATAAGTTATTTAAATCATTATTTAAATAATATTCTTAGTTAAATTTGACTAAATCACATATAAATAATTAAATAAACCATTATTTATTTAATTATATTCCCCTCATCTCCCTTAAAATAATAAATAATTCATTTATTTATTTGTTATTTATAAATAAAGGAATTGACCCAAGTCAAAAGCCCTTTTCCCTCCAACAAATATAATAAAATATTCCTAAAGGGTGATTCTAGAATTTGATTAATAATATTTTATTCATGCACCAAGTTCTAGAACACCCCAATATTTTGTTATAAATAGGAGGGTTTTTCCCATTCATTAGTCACCTCCATTGCATTAGATCACACTAGATCTATTCTTGGTCACCAATTTCATTTGTTTGCATTTTGAACTCCCATTGAGTTCCATGTTTGATAGGGTTTTCCACATTAACCAAAGAGAGGAATTTTAGATCTGAAACACTGAGGACTTCCAAGAACCCATCCCACTGAGGAGAACTGGAAAACACCTTTCTTGTTTTCCTCTCAGGTGCCCCCATTCTTTAATATAATATAAGATTCTTTTTATACATTGTTCTTGTCTTGTTCATTGGATGCATGGAGCCACTTTATATTTTATCTGCTTAATGTCTTTTATGCTTAGATCTAATTTTATGCAGCAAACTTAAAGATATTTTGCAGCCATGCTTGATGTTAGGGCTACTTGATATGCATAGCTAAAGTGATCTTTTACGATGAAAGAATCATACTAACAATTGGCGACTCCACACGGGTTTTCTTTTGCGACCACTGTTGTTTTCTATCTTCCTGCATATCCAGCTGTTTCAGACCCTAGGATTTCTCTTCCGTTTTTTATTTTTCGTATTTTTTTCATTTTTATGCTAGTTTTCCCCTCTAAAACCCTCAAAAATTCAAATTTCTAACTTCCATGTGTTTCTGGCCTTTTTGTGCAGGTGACCAATGTTAGCCACCCTATGAAATTCTTGGCAAGCAAGCTGGGGGCTAGATTGATTTGGAGCCTTCAAGGAATGCATTTCCCTAGAAAACACATCATCCTTGAAGTTTGGTTGTGCCTTTTGTCCTCTTTTGTCTCTCCTCCTATTTCCCTTCTTACCTTTCAAATTCCCCCAAAATCCTCTTTAAATTTCCCCCCCTAGCCTTTGTTGACCATTTTTTCGCCTTATCCCTCTATAGTTCCCTCCCTTGGCCTTCAAATTCCATTTAAATGGGATAAAACCCACTTTCCGACTATATAATAGGCCTTAGCCCCTTTCCGTCAGCCTTAACCCCTTCCCACACATGCCCATGCGCTAAGGCCAAGAGTTTAAGCCTTAAGCGCTAATCGCATCGGAAGATTGGGACGGAGCGTTAAAATCCTTTGTAACACAGAAATGTTCCGATGCAATTGGCTTTCCATGTTAAGTCCTCTGCTCTCTTCTCCACTATCGATCCACCATATAGATCGGACGGCCAACGCATATCACAAAACCTTTTCAATCGCAGCACTTGTGTTTCATCCCCCGATTGGTCCATCGCAAATACTTGCGATGCGATTGATCGCAACTTGCTCCGATCGCACCGTTCCCCGATCCACATCGCCACCATTGATTTCCCACCTAAGATCAACGGTCAGTGCTCAATCACGCCCGACCTCCGATCACAATCGCAGGCCTTCCCCGCTATCTTCCGATTCAATCCTGACCGTCCATCCTCCCCGCTGATCCGACGGTCATCACAAAATCCCTGCCAATCGCAATCGCAAGTCCTAACCCCCAATTCCCGATCGCGCTCTCCCTCCGATCGAACGTGAACCATTGATCTGATCTCCAGATCCAACGGCCAGTGCTCAATCGCAACCCCCGTACGATCGCAATCGCAACTCACAGTGGTGCCGCCCCGATTGAGATATCCCGATTACATCCCGACCGTCCATCCTTCCCGCTGATCCGACGGTCAAGATTTGATCGCCCTCCGCCTCCAGCTGGGTCCCACCCCATACATTCACCTCCGCACATTTCATAACATTTTCCTCCATTTCCTGTGTATTTTTGGTTTTAACCAAAGTTCCAGGTTTTAACCAAAGTTCCAGAGTTACATTAAGGTTAATGTTACATGTTTTATTTCGTCCGTTTTCACAAAGCCATTCCGCTGTGTCGATCTCCACCGTTGATCTTCGCTCCCAGACCATGATCCAACAGTTTGCACTGCATTTGACCACCAAACCCTATTATTCACCATATCACTGCATTTTCACCATTATTTCACATAAAATCATTGTTTCCGCTGCCACACCACCATATGTTTCGCCCTCCGCTCCACCATTCTTCCATTGCATTGATTTTCTGCACAAAATTGCGAGTTTCTGCATAGTACAAGAGTTGAAACGCCGCCATAATTGCACAGTATGGATGCAGCAGTAAGTTTTCCACTGACAGAGGCGAGGAAATTAATGAATGACAGGTTTCCACACCGGTAGAATGTCTTCCCCTGAGGAAGAACAGAGCGCCCATACTGTTTTTACTCCACGCCATGCTCCAGCGAAGATATTTCTGCCCAGAACGCATTCCAAGCTACCAGAGCAGTTATTAGTGTGGTATGGCGGACTATTCAGTCATTTATGCGCTATTTTTTTTATTCACCGCAGTACCACAGAGTACTACTGTAGCCAGAGTACATCAGGACCATGTCAAAGTAAATGGAAACTGAAAAAGATCACTCTGTTGTTCCAAAAAGGTACCGGGGATAAATGCAGAGATTTAAAACAGAATGGGTCTCGGCCCTCTCCTTTTCCTCTGTGTTTTAATGTTTCATTTAGTGCCCCACCTACCTCCTTGGCTCGTCTTCTGCTATAAAACTCAGGAAGAAATTATTGTAAAGGTTGTTGATTGGATATTAATAGATTGCAAGAATTTTCCTCTTGAGACAAGTTCTCTGTGTAATATTGTAAGATAGGCTGAGATTTGATGTATTAAGACTGAATGTTCAAGTTGTGGGCATTGATGTACCTAATTGGTGTTGTTTTTAATACGATAAGCACATTTCTTTGGATCCTGATCTAAAGCAGCTGGTGATGTTTTCCTTTCTCTGTATTTGTGATTTACTTGCTTTCATTTCATTACGTTTCTTCTGGCTCGCATCAGAAGTTTGGCATAAGATTTACCCTTGATAGGTACCTTACGTTGCTGCTCTCCCAGCCCTTTATGTTTTCTGCTTATATGTGTATCTGAATATCGATTTCAATTGATTTAACCAGTGCAGTGGATGTTATTTCCTGCTCTCTGATGTATGAATTAATGAAATCTATGTTCAGATATTCTTGTTAGGATTTAGTTGGATGAGTTGAGAACACTGGGAGGTCTAGAACCCTGTCTCTGCCTCACTAGGATCTTTCCGTCTCAATTAAGCCTTTCTAAGATCCCTTGTCCTGCCTCTAATTTTTTCGAAGCAGGTCTGGAGTTAAATGACCTCTGACCTGATCTATATACAGGATTAGCTAGTTCCCCTTCACTCATTTTCAGTCATTAATGTTCCATCCCATCAACCACCCTTTAAGAGCCAAATGCTCTAGATGACTAGCCCAACTGAAAGCTTGCACATTGAACATAAGTAAATCCTTTCTTGACTCCATTGCCCAATGGTTTTGATGTTCTCTGAGTTATCTATCTTTGCCTAGTTTCCTCTTTGCTCATCCTTGTATTATATTGGACCCTTCTTTCCTGATTCCCAACAACCAAACCAACAAACAAAAAAGCAAACCCTGTGCCTATAACTAGCCTAAAACCTTAACATTTGAGCTTCAAAGATATAAAACCTTTGTTAATTATAGAGAGATCCCTCTCCGAGCCTAGGAAGGCTAGATCCTAAGGTTTGAAAGTGGTTCTATGTTGTCTCATCTTTTGGTCCTGTCAACCTGGCCAAAACATGGGAACCCCAACATAATGGCGACTCCGCTGGGGAAATTTCTGAATGATCTTCATCTCACTACATCAATAACTTCAGAAGCTTAGAAATCTGGTTAGGTTGACAGTAAGTCACTCCTTTCTTGAATCGACCTCCATTGTGAGCGTCCATCATACTCTTAGACAGAGCCTGGAAAGGGCCAGGTAGCCTCCGGATCTCACCCTCTTCGGAGTTGACATATCTGGTAAATGCCCTCCCAGTCAATCTTTGGTTGGAGTTTGCTATTTTTGAGGAGATTCCTGAAAGGTGATAGTGCCTGAGCACTATGGTGGACAGTGTAACCCCTAGACATATCTTAAAACCCTCCACCTGGCGACTCCATTATTCCTAAACGAAAAGACTCCACTGGTGATCAGTAGGCCTACTGATTAAATTGGTTTCACATTAGAATCCATTGGGAGACTAGCCCTTGAGACAGCGTCAACCACAGTAGAAGTAACAAGTAGGGTTAAGCTGCTTGGCTAAGAAATATCATTATGGCTTTTAGAACCATTCACACAAGAGCTTACCCTAACCCCGACCCACCTGAAATAGTTGAAAATCCGGAGAGTATCTTCAGGGGAGCTCCTGCACCTAAAATACCAACTATTTCCAGTCACATTCATAGAGATAATTCTGTACCAGAAGATCTTACAGCTCTATTGAACCCATTCCTTGACCTAGATCCTCCAAACAACTTACCAAGAACTAGGTCATTCAATCATCTAGACCAGCCAGACCTTGAGTTTCACAGTTCACCATCTCACAGTGGTCAACACACTAGGGACAGAGGAACCCCTCCATCTACACCACCTGATAACCACTTCATTCAAAACTTGGGGCTCTCCCACCCTAGATCCGCTCAACAGACTTCTGCTAGTCCTAGTATCCCTGTCATCCAAATAACAGCTGCTCAAGCCAACCCTATACCTCATCAGAACATTATCATGGCAGCCTGGTATGCTCCCTTAGTATTACCCTAGCCCTTGTTACCCTTACCAAATGATTATCAATCACAGATCCCACACTTCACTGCAAAAGAGTCCATAACAGCTCAGCAACATGTAGATAAAATGGAGGATTCTTTTGATTACATGGAAATTGATGATGAAATAATCAAAATGAGAAGCTTTGCCCAAAGCTTAGGGGGTGATGTGAAGAAGTGGTTTAAAATCTTACCTCCTGGCAGTATCCAAGATCTCCCTGCATTATATTAGACCTTCATAAACAAATGGGAAACTAGGGCAAATCCTCGCCAGCTCCTAGCAGAATACATGAGTCTTAAAAGGAATGTAGGGGAGAGTGTCCATGATTACACCACTAGATTCAACAGCATTTACAATGCTCTCACTCCACATATGAAACCTCCACAAGGCATGGCCTTAGCAAAATAACCTGAAGGCTTTGATGCTGACATGGCCTATGAGCTTAGGGATAAAGAGTACACCACATTGGAGGACATGCAGAAAGGAGCAGTGAATATAGAGGCAAACCTTATCGAGAAAAGAGCAAGACTGAGATCCGAGAAGAGGGTAACATATAAGGATGACACTGTAGCTTCCACTTCAGACCCAAGTTATGATAGACTATCTAAAAATGTGGATAAGCTGCAACAAATGATGGAGAAAATGGTTGCCACAGTTAGCAATCAGAACATAAACCTGAACCAAAATCAGAACCAGAACTTTAGGAGGAACAACAATACTCCCAACAGATAAAAAGAATCAGATCAACAAGTTATTCCCCCATTCCAAAACTTTCTTGATGAAGATGAGGGAATCATAGAAGAGTCTGAAGGGAATGCAATAAACATGTTTGAAACGAAAGACTCAGTCCTTAACTGTGATTTAGGGGAAGATCAGCCCTCACCCTCATACTGGGATGAGGAAAGGTTAGAAACCGAAGATTACAGATTAGGATTTGAAAATGCCATGATGCAGGTCAGATTACAATATGAACTTAGGAGCAAAAAGAACCAGGAAAATTCCAAAACAAAGACTCCTGAGGTAACCATCAAGAAAATACCTGATAAAACTTCTAAAGCATCTGCTGCAAATAGCAAATCCGCCGCTGAAAGTTCTGGGAAAAACAAGGAAAAAGACAACCAAGACACTGAAAAGCAAAGCCAACCAACCAGCAGCACCAGCACTGCAGTTAGTGCTCCTGATAAAACGATTCATGACCCTATACATAGTGAGAGAGTACAAACTGATACAACTACTAAGGCAGTAGCAAATAAAACAGAGTTGAGCACTCTAAAGACATAGTCCACTTTCAATTTAGAGAGTGAGATTGCAAAAATCAAAATCTCTGTCCCACTCTCTGAGCTGGCCACTCAGAATGTATATAAAGGCCAAATTTTGAAAGCACTGAATTTAGGGGAAAAAAATGATACTGTAAATTTGAATGATGACCAACCTGCCCTGCTGTTTGGTCCAAAGATTGAGGGACGGTTTCAGGAAGGGGTAGTTCCACCTTTCTATATTAGTCTCAACATTCATGACAAAATACTCCACAATGCCATGCATGATTCTGGAGCATCTCACAACTTAATGCCTAAGGTAGTGATGGAAAAGCTAGGCCTAGAGATAACACGACCTTACAAAGACCTATATTCGTTTGACTCTAGCAGAGTAAAATGTCTAGGACTAATCAAAGACTTGTGTGTAAGCCTCACCCAGATTCCTGCTAAATGTATGGTCATGGATGTGGTGGTGGAAGATGTGCCACCTAAGTATGGCATGCTATTGTCAAGATCATGGAGAGCCAAGCTGCAAGGAATGATGCAGATGGATGGCTCATATGCCACTATCCCTATCTTTGGCCAACTTAGAAGACTGTATAGAGAGTCCTAGATGAAATTTCTAGTCAGTAGCCCCGAGAAACCTGAAAATTCACCATTGTACTTTGTACACACAGAACTGGATTCTTTCATTCTTTATAACGAACCGTCCTTAGGAGAGCCAGAATCTGAATGCACAAAAACAAACAATAACATAGAGCCCATGGACTTTAACATAATGGCTACCCTAGAAGAATACGATGAAGAAAACCTTGGGCAGGATACTGAAAATGAAACTCTGAGTGAACCAGAAACAGAAACAGAACTTGAACAGCAAGATAGCCAACTCTCTGAACTCCACACATGTCAAGAAGAACAAAACAACACGCAGCCTAGTACAGACCCCACAACGCAGTGTAATGGCGAACCCCTGTGGGAAATGAATTTTGATGGATCCTGTACTAGGAAAGCTGTCGGAGCAGGGGTGTGGCTACGTAACACAGAAAATGATCATGCAGAGAGCCACGGTGTCAATCTGCACTTCAAATGCACAAATAATATTGCAGAAAACAAGGCTCTTATCCTTGGTTTAAATCTGTTGAAAAAATTAGGAGCCCACAGGATAGTTGTACGAGGAGACTCTGAGCTAGTGATCAAACAAGTGAACGGATAATATGCAGCGAAACATCCCCGATTAAGAGCATATAGGAATGACACTCTGGATTTGCTGAAAACATTTGTTGAATATGAATTAGTATTCATCCCCAGGAGTCAAAATGTTATTTCAAATGGACTAGCTTGTCTAGCTAGTTCATATCCTAAGACTCCAGCTGACCAACAAATCATCATTCAGACCAAGATCAGACCTGCAGTACCAGACAACGAAAAATATTGGCAGGTCTTTGAAGGAGACAAACAGATTGAAGATTTCCTGGTGGGCAAAAATGAGTTTGAATTTTCTGATTCGGACTCAAAATCTGATGACAGCCGCCCAAGTGAGGATCCCCCGGATGAGCAAGAAACACCCTGTAACATAGAAATAAACACCTTTTCTGAAGAAACTGGAAATCCAACCGAAAAATGTGAAAACCCAGATAGTGAAGAAGTAGAAGTGTTGTAGGCCAAAGACAAGAATATACCCAGAGGCTTAGCACCCTTAGAGGACCTATTTGACTTCGACGATGTAGCAAAAAAGCCCACTATAGAACATGCAGACTCTGATGTTGAAGAATGCAACATAGGCACTGAAGATAAAACCAAAAAGATCAAACTGGCTAAGTCTATCCCTGCAAACATGAAGAAAAAATACATTGACCTGTTTAGGGAATTCATTGATGTGTTTGCATGGAGCTATGAAGACTTAAAGGCCTATGACACCAATATCATACAACACAAGATACCCTTGAAGGAAAATCAGAAGCCTTTCAGACAAAAACTCCGTAGAATCAATCCGAAACAATTGCCCGCAGTAGAAAAAGAGATTAAGAAGATGTATGATGCTGGCATAATAGTTCTTGTGAGGTTTTTTGATTGGGTGTCAAACTTAGTGGCTGTGAGAAAGAAAACAGGGGAATTCAGACTGTGCATAGACTTCAGAAACCTCAACAGAGCCTCCCTGAAAGACAACTACCCCTTGCCTAGAATGGAACATATCTTACAGAAGGTAGTGGGCTCTAAAAGGATTTCCCTGTTAGATGGTTTTTCAGGATATAACCAAGTATTTGTGCTCCATGGGGCACCTTTATGTATGTGAAGATGCCTTTTGGATTGATGAATTCTGGTGCCACCTTCCAGAGAGCAATGGATATAGCTTTCTCAGATGAGATAGGACACTTCATAGTTATCTACTTGGATGACTTGACTGCCTTTTCCAAAACTGAAGATGAACACCTAAAACACCTGAGGAAAGTTTTTGAAAAATGTAGAAGGTACGGTCTGTCCTTGAATCCTAAGAAAATTGTTTTTGGGCTGCAAGAAGGCAAACTTCTTGGCCACATTATATTTGAGAAAGGAATCAAGGTCTATCCACAGAGAGTTGAGGGAATACTACAAATCACACATTCGAGAAACATCAAGGAGTTACAGTCCTTCATTGGGAAGATCAATTTCCTTAGGAGATTCATTCCCAATCTAGCTGAGCACCTTAGAAAAATGACTGATATGTTAAAGAAGGATGCAAGAATTAAATGGACTATTGAAGCCAAGAAATCTTTTGAGTCAGTAAAACTTGCACTCACACAGACCCCGGTACTTATCAGCCCAGATTTCTCAAAAGATTTTCTGATCTTTTCCTTTGCCTCTAAACACACAATAGCTGCAGTCTTGCTGCAAAAGAATTCAGAAGGTAATAAACAACCAATTTCCTTTTTCAGCAAAGCCTTGAGGGACGCACCCTTAAAGTACAACATCATGGAAAAATAGGCCTATGCCCTGGTAAAGGCCTTAAAAGACTTTAGGGTGTACATTCTGCATTCTCACACCATTGCCTATGTGCCAAATATAGTGGTCAAAGACATCTTGTCCCAAGACCCCGACGGGAAAAGGGGCAAATGGATTGCTACTATCTTAGAATATGACCTTGAGATAAAGCCCACCAAACTGATCAAAGGTCAAGGCCTGGCCCAATTAATGGCTGAATCAAACTTGCAGGCCCTTGACATTAACATGATAAATTCCTTAGACGAGCAGGAAGGATTTCCCCATCCAACTGTTGAGGAGCAGTTTCAAAACTCTCCTTGGTATTTTGATATCCTTTACGTGCTCACCAACCTCAATGCCCCTCCAAAACTGTCCAAAACTAAGGCCAGATTCATAAAACTCAAAGCTAGAAACTATTGCATTTTGAATGAAAACTTATATTGGAAAAATCCAAATGGCCTATTGCTGAAATGTTTGTCTGAGACTGAAGCTAAAAATGTTAAACAAGAGTTTCATGCTGGAGAATGTGGAGGCCACCTGAGTTGGAAAGCTACTACAAATAAAATACTCAGGGCTGGTTACTATTGGCCTACACTCTTCAATGATGTCTATAAAATGATACTTGCCTGCCACAAATGCCAGATCTTTGAAGGAAAAAGAAAACTTCTTCCCCTCCCTTTACAACCCATTACAGTTGAGGGTCCTTTCATGCAATGGGGCCTAGATTTCATAGGGGAAATTCATCCTGCTTCTTCTGCACAACATAAATGGATCCTAACAGCCACAGAATACTTCACTAAATGGATAGAAGCCATACCCACTAGGAATGCCACTGATTCAGTCATCATTAGGTTCCTAGAAGGTCATATCCTCTCTTGGTTTGGTTGCCCAAGGAAAATAATCACTGACAATGATGCTGCTTTCGGGTCCAAGAAAATGGTTGATTTTTGTCACAGGTACCATATCACGCTTGGTCATTCAACTGCTTACTACCCTCGAGGTAATGGCTTAGCTGAATCATCAAATAAGAGCCTAGTGGAAATCATCAAAAGGCTATTAGAAGAAAACAAAAAGTCTTGGCACAATAAGCTGGTACATGCTTTGTGGGCTGACAGGCTCACTACGAAGAAATCCATTGGCATGTCACCATTCCAGTTATTCTATGGGACAAAAGTAGTATTCCCTACCAGCCTTGGAGTTCCAATAATCAAACTTTTCCAAGAGATTCAGACAGAAGAAGACAGCGTGGTAAGGAGAATAAATGAAACAATCCATCTTCAGTAAACAAGGGAGGAGGTATATAACAGAGCAGTCATAGTTCAGGAAAACATAAAGAGGCAGTTTGACAAAAGAGCCAAAGCTTCACATTTCAAATTTGGGGACAAAGTTCTGAAATGGGACTCAAGGAGAGAAGACAAAGGCAAACATGGCAAGTTTGACAGCTTGTGGCAAGGTCCATATATCATCCAAGCCACTGTGGGTCCTAATGCATTTTTCTTGCAAGAACTTAATGGTATAAAGCTGCTTGGGGGTCCTGTCAATGGCAGGATGCTCAAGCACTACTTCTGCTAAATTTCAGTTTCTAGTTTCATTCTCCATTGTATATATCATGGCTTATTTCCTAAAAAAAAAAAGAGAGAGAGAGAGAGAGAGAGAGAGGTTCAGACATGCTCAAAACTTGAACCTCCGAAAGACAAAAAGAGTGGCTCAAAAATGATCAAACTCTGAACCAAAAGGAGCAGAATAGATGGTCCTAATATGCTCAAGATCTGGACCAGCAGTGAAAAGAAGAATCAACTCTAACATGCCCAAAACCAGAGCTGAAAGGAAGAAAAAGAAGTGACTCTAATATGCTCAGAACCTGAGTCACAGGAATAGAAGGATGTTTCAAATTGCAGATTTCCAGCCTTCGCAGTTTTGTCTCCAAGTTTTTAGCAATCTAATGTCCATGTGCAACTGTTTTTATGCCTTGGATCCACAGCAAGTCAGACAGTCTAATCCTGGCTTGACTGCTTTTTCAATTTCCTGTCTTAGAATATAGAGAAGAAGTCTGTTGGATAGTTTAACCCCAGCAGATATTAGATTAGGTAGAGAATCATGTGAGACCAACAATCTAATCTGGTCTCATGGAGCAATAAGGGTAGATTTAGAATAGGTTTGTTTTATGTTTGCAAAATAAATGATGTAAAGGGTCTGCTAGCTCAAATGCGCCCAAGGGAAAATTGTTAGGACTGTATTTTGGGTAGGTAGACTGGTTGGGGAAAATGTTTCTGCTGATTAATATATCTATCATATTGTGGCAGTTGAAAGTCAAAGAAAGCAAGGGATGTGCCAAGTAGCAGGCATCTGGCCTACTTCAGAGATCATTTCTGATTTCTTGCCCCCTTCAAGAAGAAGCCATCCCCATGTGGAGCCACTGTTAGCCCCCCTATGAAATTCTTGGCAAGCAAGCTAGGGGCTGGATTGATTTGGAGCCTTCAATGAAAGCATTTCCCTGGAAAACACATCATCCTTGAAGTCTGGTTGTGCCTTTTGTCCTATTTTGTCTCTCCTCCTATTTCCCTTCTTACCTTTCAAATTCCCCCAAAATCCTCTTTAAATTTCCCCCCCTAGCCTTTGTTGACCATTTTTTCCCCTTATCCCTCTATCGTTCCTTCCCTTGGCCTTCAAATTCCATTTAAATGGGATAAAACCCCCTTTCCGACCATATAATAGGCCTTAGCCCCTTTCCTTCAGCCTTAACCCCTTCCCACACATGCCCATGCACTAAGGCCAAGAGTTTAAGCCTTAAGCGCTAATCGCATCGGAAGATTGGGACGGAGCGTTAAAATCCTTTGTAACACAGAAATGTTCCGATGCGATGGATTTCCACGTTAAGTCCTCCGCTCTCTTCTCCACCGTCGATCCGCCATATAGATCGGACGGCCCACGCATATCACAAAACCTTTGTAATCACAGCACTTGTGTTTCATCCCCCAATTGGTCCATCGCAAATACTTGTGATGAGATTGATCGCAACTTGCTCCGATCGCACCGTTCCCCGATCCACATTGCCACCGTTGATTTCCCACCCGAGATCAATGGTCAGCACTCAATCGCGCCCGACCTCCGATCGCAATTGCAGGCCTTCCCTACCTTCTTCCGATTCAATCCCAACTGTCCATCCTCCCCGCTGATCCAACGGTCATCGCAAACTCCCTGCCAATCGCAATCGCAAGTCCTAACCCCCGATTCCCGATCGCGCTCTCCCTCCGATCGAACGTGAACCATTGATATGATCTCTAGATCCAACGGCCAGCACTCAATCGCAACCCCTGTCCGATCACAATCACAACTCACAGTGGTTCCGCCCTGATTGAGATCTCCCGATTACATCCCGACCGTCCATCCTTCTCGCTGATCCGACGGTCAAGATTTGATCGCTTTCCGCCTCCGGCTGGGTCCCACCCCGTACATTCACCTCCGCGCATTTCATAACAATTTCCTCCATTTCCTGTGTATTTATGGTTTTAACCAAAGTTCCAAAGTTACATTAAGGTTAATGTTACATGTTTTATTTCGTCCGTTTTCACAAAGCCATTCCGCTGTGTCGATCTCCACCGTTGATCTTCGCTTCCAGACCATGATCCAACAGTTTGCACTACATTCGACCACCAAACCCTATTATTCACCATATCACTGCTATTTCACATAAAATCATTTTTTCCGCCGCCACACCACCATATGTTTCGCCCTCCGCTCCACCAGTCTTCCATTGCATTGATTTTCTGCACACAGTTGTGAGTTTCTGCAGAGTACAAGAGTTGAAATGCCACCATAATTGCACAGTATGGATGCAGCAGCAAGTTTTCCACTGACAGAGGCGAGGAAATTAGTGAATGATAGGTTTCCACACCGATAGAATGTCTTCCTCTGAGGAAGAATAGAGCGCCATACTGTTTTTACTCCACGCCGTGCTCCAGCGAAGAGATTTCTGCCCAGAACGCAGTCCAAGCTACCAGAGCAGTTATTAGTGCGGTATGGCGGACCATTCAGTCATTTATGTGCCAGTTTGTTTATTCACCACAGTACCACAAAGTACTACTGTAGCCAGAGTACATCAAGACCATGTCAAAGTAAATGGAAACTGAAGAAGATCACTTTGTCGTTCCAAAAAGGTACCGGGGATAAATTCAGAGATTTAAAACAGAATGGGTCTCGGCCCTCTCCTTTTCCTCTGTGTTTTGATGTTTCATTTAGTGCCCCACCTACCTCCTCGGCTCGTCTTCTGCTATAAAAATCAGGAAGAAATTATTGTAAAGGTTGTTGATTGGATATCAGTAGATTGCAAGCATTTTCCTCTTGAGACAAGTTCTCTGTGTAATATTGTAAGATAGGCTGAGATTTGATGTATTCAGACTGAATGTTCAAGCTGTGGGCATTGATGTACCTGATTGGTGTTGTTTTTAATACGACAAGCACATTTCTTTGGATCCTGATCTAAAGCAGCTGGTGATGTTTTCCTTTCTCTGTATTTGTGATTTACTTGCTTTCATTTCATTACGTTTCTTCTGGCTCACATCAGAATTTTGGCATAAGATTTACCCTTGATAGGTACCTTACGTTGCTGCTCTCCCAACCCTTTATGTTTTCTGCTTATATGTGTATCTGAATATCAATTTCAATTGATTTAACCAGTGAAGTGGATGTTATTGCCTGCTCTCTGATGTATGAATTAATGAAATCTATGTTCAGATGTTCTTGTTAGGATTTAGTTGGATGAGTTGAGAACACTGGGAGGTCTAGAACCCTGTCTCTGCCTCACTAGGATCTTTCTGTCTCAATTAAGCCTTTCTAAGATCCCTTGTCCTGCCTCTAATTTTTTCCAAGCAGGTCTGGAGTTAAATGACCTCTGACCTAATCTATAGACAGGATTGGCTGGTTCCCCTTCACTCATTTTCAGTCCTTAATGTTCCATCCCATCAACCACCCTTTAAGATCCAAATGCTCTAGATGACTAGCCCAACTGAAAGCTTGCACATTGAACACAAGTAAATCCTTTCTTGACTCCATTGCCCAATGGCCTTGATGTTCTCTGAGTTATCTATTTTTGCCTAGTTTCCTCTTTGCTCATCCTTGTCTTATATTGGACCCTTCTTTCCTGATTCCCAACAACCAAACCAACAAACAAACAAGCAAACCTTGTGCCTATAACTAGCCTAAAACCTTAACATTTGAGCTTCAAAGATATAAAACCTTTGTTAATTATAGAGAGATCCATCTCTGGGCCTAGGAGGGCTAGATCCTAAGGTCTGAAAGCAGTTCTATGTTTTCTCATCTTTTGGTCCTGTCAACCTGGCCAAAACAGGGGAACCCCAACAACCGACATCAGCCGCTGCTGAGACGACAAAATTTTCTGAAATCTGTTACTGCCAGACCCGAATTTACAGGTCGCACTTATCAGCCCAAAAAGTGCGGCCTGACCTTGAGGTCGCACTTTTCTGCCCTAAATCTGCGATCTGGCCTGAAAACAGGCCCAAACCTGCGACCTGCAACTTTTTCTGCCATCTGCCAGCACTTTTTCTGGGTTTCACTGAAACTTCTGTCAGGGTTTTCCATCCTCTGTCTCCACCTGTTCAGACCTGTTGCTGATCTGTTTCACTCACCTAAGTGGGACTCTTGCCCCTTAGGGATTCAGTTCCCTCCACTTTTTGTGGGAGAGTTTGTTGCTGTTTTCAGACGTTTGAATTTCTAGAAGTTTCAGCCTTATCTCAGATCTGATACCTCCTGTTCAGATCCTCACAGGTCAACTTTTCTTCCCTTTCTATACACTGCCTTTCACTTTGTTTGGGTTCATCTCTAGGGCCACCCCTTTGACCCCCTCTTTTTAGTTGATCTCCTATTTTCTAGCAGCAACCTTACCCCTGCCTCTTTGCTACTTTCTGCACCACTTTCCAGCAGATTTCCCCATTAGATCCCAGTCCCTCCGGACCTCAGATCTATTGGTCTCTTGTTAGCGTGCTCTACCCCCTTCTAAGACTAGTTTTGAGAGACCCACCTTCTTGGGTTCGATTGCTGCCTTTTTAGTTGCTAATTTCCTGTTCTTTCTGTCTTTATTTACTGCAGATTTCTTTTCCATTACGTAGCACGCTTTTTATTTTTCTCTCAAAACGTCTGGGTTTAATCAATTAAAATTAACGCACGCCACACATTGACCCTAAGTGAAGAAGAGCCTGGTTAACACCGCCTGACAAAGACTCTAAAATTAATCGACACTGCACCTCCTTGCCCTTGTCGCGTCTTGCTTTTGCACCTTGCTGCCCTTATCGGTCTTTCTTCTTCCCGTCATCACTGTGCCTCTAAGGCGTTTCTCCCGGCGACTTCTTGGCCTTCACCCTCAGTTCCCGGTTCGTCGACTTCCTCCTTCCCGTCACCATCAAGTAAGTCCTCCCCCGAGTCCACACTCCGACTCTTCCTCTGATTGTTCGGGTTATCCTCGTCCTTCTGGTTCTCCCCCTTTACCTCCACCATGGCTAGTTCTCGACCTAGCCCTAACCCCAGTTCTACTGCTGGGTCCACTTCCAGTGGAACCACTACGGGACCTACCTCAACTACCCCATTACTTCCGTATATGGTCGGCCTCAATCTCTCCAACTTCAATCAGCTTATCAATGATCCTATCCGCCGCGATGTCAGTTTTCCTGCTATGCCAACCAAGCTCCCCTCCAACATTCCCAAGTTCGAAGGCCTTGCTAATGAAGATCCTTCCAATCATATCCGATCTTTCCAGATGTGGTGCTCCTCTAATTCCATCACCGATGACTCCATTCGTCTTCATTTATTCCAACGCACCCTTACCGGTGAAGCATCCAAATGGTATGTTGATCAAGCCACCTCTTCCCATACCACTTTTGCAACCATCACCCAAGCCTTTTTGTCTTATTTCCAGCTCCCCCTCCAATACGACAATGGCACTGAACTATTGACCTCCTTTCAGCAATCCTCTTCAACACGTCTTTCCTCTCATGTCCAGGAGTGGTGCAGATGATGAAGCTTATGTCATGCCCCCCCCTTTGAAGATCGAGTTTACATGGATTGGTTCCTTCGCTCTCTCTTACCTCCCATTGGCAAAGATGTCGCCTCCCATTTCCCCCAAACCGAAGAAGATGCCCTTCAAATCGCCTAAAAATATGACCTTATCTATGCCCAGTCTGGTTATGTTTATACTGTCCTTCCTGATCTCCCCAAGCCTGGGGGCACTAATGTCTCCAAGACCTCTCACTCTGCCGACGGTATCATCGGAGCCATGTCTCATACTTCTGCTCCACCTCTTATGCCCTATGGTTTTCCTCCCAGCGGGGCCAGCACCTCCCGCACCTTTCCCCATCCCGATAACATGTATCCAGGTTTTGGCATGCCTCCTCCTTTTTCCCACTCTCCTCCTTACCTCAATGTTGCCCATTCTCACCCTTACCCTTATCTGCAGCCTGGTGTCCCAGCTCCTCCATCATTTGGACCTCATGCTCCCTTGCCTCCTCCACCCCCACATCCGCACTTACTTCCCCCTCCAGGGCACGTATTTGCGTAGCCAGGTGCAACTCCTCCTCTTCCTTCGCAACGAAAAAGGAAAGGCACTCCCTCTGCTTCCGATAATCGTCAACCCAATCCTTCCTGTCTTGATTCTAACACTGTTGACCAGCCTCAGAGCTCGCAGCCCAAGCACGACAGGCCACATCGCACCAATAAGCCATATTCATGTTGCAGTTTTTACGGTCATTACACTCACGATTGTCCCCAGTTACCACAAATGTGGCACATGTGGGAGTCTCAGGCCACTGTGCAGGGACAACACTCTTCTCCTTCTATCCCTTCCCATACGGCTACCTCTCAACCCGCTATGTTTCCCGATCCTTTCCCTCAACAAGGACTCGTGGCCACCGAGTCACCTCATGGCCCGGAACCCACTCAACCTTCTCCTTCTGGTTCCTCTGATTACCAGATCCTAATGATGACCTCAGACCAATCTCTCACCACCAATCCTTCCCTTCAAACTCGGTCTCCAGTTCCTTCTACCCCCGAGTTCCCATCCTCGGCCCCTACTAAGCCTCTATTGACACCCAATGGTCCCTTGCCAATTCCTCCACCCAATGCCATGATTTATACCCAAGTTCCTCAGGGCCCATTACGCCAAAATGCTGGCTTTGATCAGATTGCCCTGGATGCTGTCAACCCTACCGATGACCAGTTAATTGTTTTCGATCCCCGTCAACTTGACCATCCCCCTCTTCCTGCGTATGTTGCTTTCCAAATCTCGGTCCAAATCCAAAATGCCACTATTGCTCGATGCGTCATTGATGAGGGGGCATCTACCTGTGTCATGTCCACTTCGGTTTGGCAACAACTTGGATCTCCTGCATTGGCCCCTTCCACAATCACCCTTCGTGTGTGGGATGGCCATGTTTCCCAACCCGTTGGCCTCTTACGTCGATGTCCTATTACTCTTGCAGGAAAAACTGTGTGTGTCGACATTGAAGTGATCAATGCCCCTCTCGACTACAACATCATCTTGGGGCGTAGTTACACCTATGCCATGTCTGCCGTCCCATCCGCAGTTTATCGCAAGATGTTCTTCCCACATAACGGCAAAATCGTCACCATCGACCAGTTATCGTATCGTACCCCTAAGTCTTAGATTTCCCCTGAGCCCTGTATTTACACCGCCACTACGTCTTGGCCTAGTGTCTCTCCCGGCCTCTTTAAAGACTCCTCCTTGCTCGACACCTTTCTTGACCCACCTACCCTCTCTGACCCTAGCCTGGCAAGCGTTTGCATGATGCAATCATCTTGGGCTAACCTTACAAAACCCACTTTGGCTAGTCAGCACCCTCAACTTTCCCCCACTACTCTGGCTCCTAGCCCTTCGCCCCCGCTAGCCAGTCTTTTTCCTTCAAAATCTCCCCTCCCTACTGGATCAATTCCGCCCGATTTCAATCCCCTCGGCCCCGTCCCTCCTGGCCATTTTCCTGCTGGTCATATTCCTTTCCTCGCTCCCCCTCCTAGAGCTTCTTCCGTCCCTATCTTGGCTACCCTCTCCCTCCCAAACTTGACCTTGGGTATACCCGTATGGTATCTAAGCCCCCCTGCCCCTACCCTGCCTGGTCAACCCAAGTCGTATCTTGCTTTGACTCCGGTTCAACCAATACCCATGACCTCTTCCATTGCTCCAACACCTCAGCCTCCTCACCCAGCACCTCCTCCTGTTACAACCATGTCTGGTAACAATAGAAAATCTCGCAGGGGGGCACCGAAGGACACGGTCGTGTTGACAACTTCCACCCCTCCTCACCTTCCAAAACATCCCATCCAATGCGCCTTGTGCGACGTTGTTAGCCACGCCACCCATACCTGTCCTGAATTACCACACCTCAAAACCGTGGTCAATGAAACGTTTCCAGAACCTGATATTCCCACGGTCCAGGTCACCCTCCCTGGTTCCCTTCCCAAACTTAAAAACTTGCACACCAATCACCCTTATTCTTTATGCGACTTCCATGGGCATTATACCCACCTTTGCTCCTGTCTTGACGAGTATCGTGCTTTTTTGGCCGCTTACCGCCAATTCGAATCCATGATTGCCCGTCCTCCTTTTTTAACCCCCGACCACGCGTCCACCCCAATTACCATTTCTCATCCTGATATTGACATGACCGAACCTTCTTCCACTATTTCCTACCTTGCCTCATCACCACATTCCCCAGCATCCAACCCCTTAGCCCCGTCCCCCGCTGTTTTGCCTACCCACTCATCCATTGACCCCGCTGTCACTTCTCATATCGACACAAACATAAGCCTTTCCCCTCAACATTAGATATCTCATATTTCTACCTCTTCGGGTCATCCTATGTCATCCACTATTCCCCTCTTCCAGTCCGATGAAGACATCATGGAAGCCATGACCGAACCTAACTTTCCATGGGACGATATGCACCACCATGCATACTTCCTACCACATCAATCACATGACCAATATGCTCTCGAATCCAAAGACTTCATTCCTCATAAATTTGATTGGTTCACAAACCCCATCCCTGCCCCTGACGCTTTCAAAGAAGGAAATATGGCTAACATCTCCCCTACCATCAAAATAGACATTTCTGTCAAACCAGGTATCGAAGAACACATCACCATGGGCACCCACTGCACTCCGGAAGAAATTGAAGCCTACACCAAATTCTTCAAAGAATTCCGTGATGTTTTCACCTGGTCCTACTCAGAAATGCCAGGACTCGATCCAGCCATTGTCGAACACCACATCGACACATGGCCTGACGCCATTCCGGTCCGTCAAAATTTAAGACCCATTCATCCATCTAGACATGAAACCATCAAAGATGAAATCAATAAGCTTCGGTAGGCTGGTTTTATTTACCCTATTGAATACACCACTTTCGCGATCTGAACAAAGCTTGTCCCAAAGACAACTTCCCCACACCATTTATCAACCAAATCATTGATGAGTGTGCAGGGCATGAAGTCTTATCCTTTATGGATGGCTTCTCAGGATACAACCAAATCGTTATCCGTCGTGCTGATCAACTTAAAACCGAGTTCATTAGTCCGAGGGGCACTTTTGCATACCGAGTCATGCCATTTGGTCTTAAAAACACTGGTGCCACTTTTCAACGAGCCATGTCTTATTGTTTCCATGACTTAGCTCATATTATCCTCGCCTATTTAGATGACCTTACTGCGCATTCTAAACATCGGGCACAACACCTCCATGATCTGCGTACCATTTTCCTCCGCTGTTGGAAGTATAACATCTGTCTTAACCCTTTGAAATGTGTCTTCTGTGTTCCCGCCAGTCGTCTCCTTGGCTTCATCATATCTAAAGACGGGATAACTCTTGACCCTTTGAAATTTCAAGCCATTCTTGAACTACCTATCCCTCGAACCTTACGACAACTCCAAAGCCTCCAAGGCAAAGCTAATTTTCTTCGCCGATTCATTCCAAACTATGCGACCACTGCGCATGGTTTCCTTTGACTTCTTCGCTCCCACACTTCTTTTGTCTGGGATACCTACGCTCAACAATCTTTTGATGCCCTCAAACATGCTCTCTCCTCTGCCCCCTTGATCCGTCATCCTGACTTTGACGAGATTTCATCCTTTACATCTCCGCTTCCACCCATTCGGTTGCTAGTGTCCTTATTCAAGAAGATGATAATGACCTTGATCATGTGATCTATTATGTTAGTAAAAACCTTGCTGGCCCACCTATGTCCTACTCACATGAAGAAAAGTTAGCCCTAGCTGTTGTGTTCTCGGTCCAAAAACTACACCATTATATCCTCCTGTGTTCCACCAAGGTTGTGACTGATTCCAACCCCATGGCTTTCCTGTTGAGTCGACGCATCCTCAGTGGCAAGTACGCTCGTTGGGTCGTTATTCTCCAAGAATTTGACCTTGAATTTGTCACCCCAAAAAGAAAGAAAGGTTTAGCCCTCGCTGAACTCATTTCCGATTTGCCTATCGGGACGCAAGACACTCCTATTAATGATGCTCTTCCCGATGAACATTTATTTTCCATCACCACTAATGATCCTTGGTACAGTGATATCCTTAATTACATGCGAACCGAAAAGTTCGGCCTTCATCTTGATCGCACTGCCCGACGACGCATCTGACACCAAGCCTCTCGCTACCTTCTAATCGGCGACAACCTTTATCTTCGTGGAGTAGATAATGGACTTCGTTGTTGCCTCACACACGCTGAAGTTGAACAAGTCCTCAACGCCTGCCATAGCGATGCTTGTGGGGGCCACCTTTCCGGCCTTGCCACTGCCCAAAAAATCATGAACGCCGAGTATTTTTGGCCTTCTCTCTTCAGTGATTGCATTGAAGCAGTCAAACACTATTCCAATTGCCAAAATTTCGCCCCCAAGGCGCGAGCTCCTCCCGCTCCCCTCCATCCTGTCATCACAGCTGGCCCTTTTTGCAAATGGGCCATTGACTTTATGGAATGTCGACCACAAATACATCATCGTGGTAGTTGACTATTTCACCAAATGGGCTGAAGCTATGCCGACATTCAATAATTCGGCAGCCACCGCACCCCTCTTTTTCTTTAACCATGTCATCACTCGATTCAGAGTTCCAAAACAGTTATTCTCTGACCATGGCCGACATTTCGAAGATGAGATCTGGCATGAGCTATCCTCACTCTTAGGTTTTGAGCACCAATATTCATCTTCCTATTACCCCCAAGGTAATGGCCAAGTTGAAGCGGTCAACAAAATTCTTAAGACCATGCTTCAAAGAACCGTGAATAAGCACAAAAACAATTGGCACCTTATGCTCTTCCCTGCTTTGTGGGCTTATCAGACTTCGGTTAAAACCGCCACTGGTTTCACTCCTTTCCACCTTGTCTTTGGTGAGGAGGCAGTCCTACCAATCGAGTGTGAAATCCCTTCCCTTCACCTGGTCGTTGAACTCCTCCCTGATACCCAATCTCTA
The DNA here is from genome assembly GCA_034641835.2 of Pinus albicaulis. Taxonomy (NCBI): domain Eukaryota; kingdom Viridiplantae; phylum Streptophyta; class Pinopsida; order Pinales; family Pinaceae; genus Pinus; species Pinus albicaulis. Next base: position 33,433,125 of record CM076575.1, read on the forward strand.
GAACAATGACTTATCATGCTCGAGCGTGCCTCTGAAGACCGTCATGTTGCATTGCAAACTCTTGAAGCGACCAAAAAGTGCACCAAAGCTCAGTATGACAGAAACGTACACCCTCACCAATTTCACGAAGGTGACCTTGTTCTAGTCTATGACCAGGCCCATGATACCCTTGGTCATGGGAAGTTCGACTCACTATGGCTCAGTCCTTACATTATCAGTAAAGACCTTGGGAAGGGGGCCTATCTTTTAGAGGACTTTGAAGGCCACCCCCTTCCTAATCCTCGCAATGCACTCTATCTCAAGAAATATTACCCCTAGCATTTCCCGCTTGAAATTCACGTTTTATTTTCTTGTAGATAGCCAGCATATATTTGTTTTCACATTTCGCTACTTCACCAGGACACCCGCTATCCACGAAGTCTTCCCTCACATCCCCTTAAAATCAGATTTTCTCATTTACACCACAGTTCAATGGGGGGCACCACTTTGCCCACACACTCATCTCCGTTCGTGATAATTTCCGTCATGAGTTACCAGTTTGTACTCATGATTTTTATGGTCCCCATTGGCACCATCCCTCATTTCATCATCATTCGTAGTTACTTTTGTGCATCGCTCCACTATTTTCTCCCATGCCTTAATTGAGATTCCCTTTCTACCCCACCTATGGCGGACCTACTTCTGTCGACATCAGCCCATTTACTCCCGAAGTCAGGTCTAGGGGGACAATGTACCTTAGTTCGAGCTCTTTTCAACCTGATCGCGATCTACACACTTTATGGTTCAATGATGCTGCAACAGCTATTGGTGATACCCGGGTGTGTGTGAGATGTCTCAGCCCTCATGAGGGGGTGGCCCTGCAGGTAGCCCCCCACATACCCGGATGACTTCTTCATTCTAGCCCTTGTTGCAGCTCCTCTCCTTTGATGATATTGACATCAGTCGCTTGTAGCACCTCTTCAATTTGCACGTGTCGGTCCGATTTCGCGATCCCTTCCCCGTGTGTAGGGGGCATTTGGGTGTATTTATATCTCATGTACTACAAAACTATTGTATAAGTCCTGACGATTATTCCAGGCATAGCATGTATATGGGGTTCATCCTTCTTGTTTTCTGGCTCATGTTTAGGCCAACACTGGCTTTACTATTGCATTCTGTAGTTTTGTGGGCGCCTTATCCTTTGTACTATTGTCTCGGGGGGCATAGGTATGCCTTCCCTGCCGCCTTTCACATTGGTACCCCATCATACACTTGATACTTGTTTCACCTGTAAGTCTCGTCTCCTCTGGGTCTAGTCCTCCACCACTTTAGATTACCTTACATTCCTCTCTTTCATTTCTATCTTACTGTCTAATGCTTAAGTTCTTACAATGTACTTCGGTCATACGATTTTCTCCTAACACTCGTACGTTGGGGGGCAATCTGTTACACCATTTTTTGGTCATCTAACCCATTTTCGTTAGATGAACCCAAGTACACCATGTAAGACCAATTTTACCCCAAGAAAAATTGCTTTCACCACATTTTTTTACGTTTCTTGGTCATATTTAACCCAAAACAAGGTAATCAATTAAATAAATCATTATTTATTTAATTACTTCCTAAGAATAAGTTATTTAAATAATATTCTTAGTTAAATTTGACTAAATCACATATAAATAATTAAATAAACCATTATTTATTTAATTATATTCCCCTCATCTCCCTTAAAATAATAAATAAATCATTTATTTATTTGTTATTTATAAATAAAGGAATTGACCCAAGTCAAAAGCCCTTTTCCCTCCAACAAATATAATAAAATATTCCTAAAGGGTGATTCTAGAATTTGATTAATGATATTTTATTCATGCACCGAGTTCTAGAACACCCCAATATTTTGTTATAAATAGGAGGGTTTTCCCCATTCATTAGTCACCTCCATTGCATTAGATCACACTAGATCTACTCTTGGTCACCAATTTAATTTGTTTGCATTTTGAACTCCCATTTAGTTCCATGTTTGTTAGGGTTTTCCACATTAACCAAAGAGAGGAATTTTAGATCTAAAACACTGAGGACTTCTAAGAACCCATCCCACTGAGGAGAACTGGAAAACACCTTTCTTGTTTTCCTCTCAGGTGCCCCATTCTTTAATATAATATAAGATTCTTTTTATACATTGTTCTTGTCTTGTTCATTGGATGCATGGAGCCATTTTACATTTTATCTACTTAATGTCTTTTATGCTTAGATCTAATTTTATGCAGCAAACTTAAAGATATTTTGCAGCCATGCTTGATGTTAGGGCTACTTGATATGCATAGCTAAAGTGATATTTTACGACGAAAGAATCATACTAACATTAGGTTCCCTCATGGTCAAATTTATCATGAAAATGTCAATAAATATTAGCAAGAACATGAGGATGCCCAATAAACTCAAAGCACAGTATCTGGAAAAATCAAAGAAGTTGTTCTTTCAGCTGGATGTAATTTTCACCTCAAAACGTGTTTTGAGGTGAAAAAAGAGTACTTTGTTTTGATTATCATATTTTATGTAATTTAATGTCTCTATATGTAATATGTTGAGCTTTAGAAGTTGTTGTCTCCACAAGGCCATTGTTATTCCTTTGCAACCTGTCACCAAGGGTCAAAGGGGATTTTTCTCTGCCTGGGTTTCAAAGGTGTTCTCCACAGGATTTTCAGTGTAAATCATATTCTAAGTATGTTCATCAAAAGGAGCTCAGAAATATATTTCCAACGGTATATCAGACTCCCAAAACTGACTTCTGGATTGGAAGATATGCTCAAAAGAATAAAGGTCCAAAAAGCACAACTTTGAAACCTTTTTCATTTGGCCCTTTACTTTACATTTTTGCCTTTTTAATGTGATTTTCTTCCCTTTACCGAAAAATTCCTTGTTCCTTTGTAATTTCCACATCCTACTAAACCCCGCACATCCAATATCGCCGATGCAATAAGCCACTCCATCGCATCGCAAACTTCACAGTTCTTAAGCATTTGACCCCACCTCCTGGTTTCCATCGATGCGATGAATCACATATCGCATATTGGCCATCCTCCGCAAACACTTAACTCCAAAACCCACTTCCCCTATTCCCTGCCGATGCGATAAGTATTTTGTCGCATTGCATATCGTGTAATAGGAAAATCCTCCTGCGCTTTGACTCCCGCCATCTCGTTTTGCCCCGATGCGGTGCCTTCGCTCCTGTCGCTCCATCACCATTGCATTTCCTCTTCCCATGAGTTTTAAGCTCGCTCCTTCCCAATTTTCGATTGTGATATTTCCCCCGGTCCCACCAAAGGTCCTTCCACCCTTTCCAATGAAAAAAGGCTTTTCCCTGTGTAAAGTGCTATATTTGTTTTATTTGTTTTTAAAGGATTTCTTCAGCGCTCCCTTTTCTTCGGCTTCCTTCCATTGCTACAACAATTCCCATTAGCCTTTATCCATTGGCCCACCCACCATTGGACCTTTTCTCCAAATCACTCCCACTCATCGTTCATCGCTCCTATGCACCATCGCTCATCGCTCATTGCGATTTCCTCCACCTAAGACATACCCGCTCCTTCTGATGCCGATTGCGATTACGATTTTGGGCCCACCACAAGTCCTTTGCTCCTTTCAATGATAAAAAGGGATTTTTCTCCATTTAAAAAAAAAAGGAAAATTCGATTTTTATTGGTTTAAAAGGGGTTTTTCTTCAAGTTAAAAGAAAAATACATTTTTAAGGCCGTGAGATAATTACGAAACACATAGGTCATTCCGGCCATCGACAACAATGATAAATGAGGGGAATCGGTTCCATATTGGTTTTCTTCCTATTTTTTGGAATTAATGTAACAGAGTATTCTTCCATATGGTCAAAGATATTGTTTCCTCTCTTTCAGAGGCATACTGTTGGTTTCTTTTCTATCTTCAGATTTTGGTTTCAGGGCAGGTGAAACAACCCCTCTTTCTGTGGATTCGCCCCCTAATTTCTGAATCATTTGTAAGTGGGGAACAAGGTTGTAAATCACTAGGATGCACAGAGCTTCCTTGTACATATTTGTAACCTGTTGGTAGGGAATTAATAAATATTTGCAACAATTTTTTATGGGATCCCTGTGGTATGGAATTTTAGCACTGTCTCCTCTTTTGTAATCATTTGTTAAATGTTATGTATGCCATCCATTCATTACATTATTTTTGTTGAATGTTTTCAAGTTAGATAGGTAGAATCCATTTTTTACAGTGCTCTACCTTGGGAAAAACATTCAATTATTCTATGTTTTCTGCTGTTTGAGAAGGATCCATTTCAGATGACCTCCTCAGCTCCTCACCAATCTTAAACATTTCATAATCATTAAATCAAGGTTGTTAAATTCCATGCCTACCTTGCCCCATAGAATACTCTATATTTCTGATTTAATTCCCTAGATTTAAACCGCCCAGCTCCATCTGATCCAACCCAAAACCTAGAAAATTTATTAAAAAAAAAACATTTCGTGCTACTATACCTAGCCTTAAATCATTTTGCAGTCATACTTCATTGAGATATCTTACGGAGAGAGCCCTCTCCCTGCCTTATAGGGCTAGCTACAAGGTTAAGCGGGGTTTGTGGTTACCTTGGTTTGCCTTTCTTCAGTTTGAGGTCAAATTAGGTGATAAACTAGTGGCGACCATACTGGGGAGAAATCTAATGAAAAATTGATCACCCTAGTAATATTTTTCATATAAATTGTTGAACTTTGAATGATGATTTCCAGAGTTTTCTAGGCTGAAATAAAACATTGCAGAGTCAAATTTTTTTGAAGTTCAACCACACTGGCTTCAAGGATATACATGAGGGCCAATCCCGATCCAAATCCTCCCCCTGTATTTGAAAATCCTAATCTTATTCCATGAATAATCAGAAGATAAGAAGGTTCAGTAAGCCCCAGACCCATTTTTAGATCCCATTCCTAGCACAGTGAGTGGTTGTTTGTTGAAGACCTTCCTTTTGATGAGAGTTTTGAGCTTTCTCTGTTCAGAACTAAATCTGAAACAACATTGGATAACACAGTTTTAGAACCAGAATTTCTTGTAGATCTCGAAGTTCAAAGGGAAAATAGATCTATTGATGATTATATTTTGAATTCTTCTCCAACATTTATTACTGCTACAAATATTCTGAGCTTTCTGAATTATCAGAAACAACATCCACTGCCCCCAATTCATCAGTATTTCCATCAATTTCTGAAATCAATTCTTAGCCTCTGACTTCTCCATCAACTGCTCATTTAAATTTTGGTAGTTCAAACGTTGTTTTAAATCCACCTCGAGTCATGGCTGCCCGATATGCACCCCTGGTTTTACCTTAGAATCTGAATGATATGCCTGCTAATTACCAAAATAAAATTCCCTTCTTTGATACCACTCAAAGCATCACAGCCCAACAACATGTTGATAAGATGAATGACTTCTTTGACCTTCATGAGGTAGAGGAAGAAACCATGATATTGTTTGTCCAAAGCTTTGTAGGTGAAGTTCAAAAATGGTTCTGAGCCTTACTAGCAGCCTCTATCTGCACTTTACCAGAGTTTCATAGTCAATTCTTAGAGCGGTGGGAGGTAAAGAGAAACCCACTCCAGATTTTTTCTGAGTATGAAAATATTACAAGGAATGTGGGTGAAAGTGTACACGATTGTTGTGTAAGGTTTAATGCAGTGTATAATGCTATTCCAACCAACCTCAAACCCCCCATGGGTTTAGCTTTACTCAAATTTCCAGATGGTTTCAATGCTGATATGGCATATCAGTTACGAGAATGAGATCCCATCACACTTGAAGATATGTATAAAAATGTTGTAAGCATAGAAGAAAATCTGCTGGACAAAAGAGCACAGACGATAGCTGAAAAGAGGGTGAATGTAAAAGAGGAAGCATCTCCTTTAGACAGTAATATGGACACTTTGATCCGAACAGTAGAGAAGATGTTTGATCGATTGACAATTTCAGAGAGACCTGAAGCACAAATCAAGAATCCAAATTTCAAAGGACAACAGCAGCCCCAATTCCGAATCAAGCAAAGGGAACATAAAATGCATGAACAAACAACACAGTAGAAGATTAGAACTCCTTTGCAGCAAAATTATGTTCAGGGGATGGAAACTAATGATGATGATGATCGGATGGTTGAAGCTAATCATTTTTTCACTGCGGATGGTATGCGCATTTTTCTGACAGAAGATGAAGAATATGCAGTGATTCCAGACACCTGAAGAGATGCAGATTTCATATTGGTCAATGATGTATATTTAGAGGAAGAGTCTGATGATTATCAACGAGGATATATGAACGCTTTGTCAGCACAACAGAAGCAGTATTCTTTGAGGCGCAAAGATGTGCCCATCAATCCCATTCAAAAAAGGAAAGAGCTGCAATCGAAGAATGACTCTTCAAATACTCAAAGGAAAGGGAAAGAACCCACTAATCCATCTTCCAGTAAAGCATCCTCGACAAATAACACAGCAAATGAGAAGAATAAGCAGTTAAGTGCAGCCAAGGAGAAATTGGCGAAGAAATATCCTCCCGTCAAAGAGGTAGAAAAAGTTCCATCCTTTAATTTAGAAAATGAAATTGCTAAGATGAAGGTGTCCATTCCCTTAGCTGAATTGGTGAAGAACAACACTTATAAACATCAAGTGTCTAGAATTTTGCAAATAGACTCTATGTCAGATATGGTAAATGTTGAAGATGATTATCCTGAACTCATTTTTGGTCCATCCATAGAAGGTCAATCTGAAGATAGTGAAGTTCCTCCCTTTTACCTGAGTCTTAGATTGCATGAATACATTTTACACAATGCTATGTTGGATTCTGAGGCCTCTCACAATTTGATGCCTAAAGCCATTATGGAGAAGTTGGGTCTTGATATTACCCGCAAATACCATGATTTGTGTTCCTTTGACTCTGATAGGGTCTATTGTATTGGTCTTGTCAAAGACTTGGTAGTATCTTTAGATCAAATCCCAGCCAAGAATGTTTTGATGGATGTGGTTGTTGCTGATGTTCCACCATGGTTTAGAATGTTTTTGTCCAAATCGTGGGGTGCAAAGTTGAAGGGGACCATACAACTTGACTTCTCTTATGCTACCATCCCCGTGTTCGGTCAATTGAGAAATCTATACAGGGAAAAGAAAATGAAATATATGATCACTACCAAAGAGAAGCTAGTTAATCACCCCATTAATGTTGTCCACACAGATTTAGAGTCTTTTGTATTATATTCAGATAGTGGTTTGAATGATGAATATTTTTAGTTGGTAGAAGTGGATGAGGTACCTGAAATTTCAGAGAATTTTAGGGAAGTCCTTAAACAGGAAAAAGAAAAAGCAGCCAGCCTTTTTGAGCTTTCCACCTGCCAGCAGCAAAAGGATAGTGAACAGTAGAAAAATGAAGAAATCAATCAAGGTAAGGTAGAGAAAGAAACAAAATTTCAACATCTAGAAGAAGAGGAAGAAGGCCTTTGGAGCATGGATTTTGACGAAGTTGTTGGAAAGGATGGTGCTGGTATAGGAATATGGATTCGAAGCCCTATTTTCCAGCCTGAAAAGGTTCCTAGTAATGTTAGAGTATGTGCTTACAAGCTGGATTTTGACTGCTCTAACAGTGAAGCAGAATATGAAGCTTTGATTGCAAGTTTGAAAATTTTGAAGAAGTGGAATGCAAAAATAATTTACGTTTATGGAGATTCAGATTTGATAATCAATCAGGTAAAGGGAGAGTATCAAGCAAAGCATCTGCTATTGAGAGCCTACAGAAATTCGTTCCTAGACATCCTGAGAATGTTTTCCGAGTATACTTTGACAGCAGTACCCCAAATGAAAAATCTTATTGCAGATTCACTTGCTACTACTGCAAGCAATTTTATGATTCCAATGAACTCCAACAAAAAATTTGAAATTTATGTCAAACATCGGTCTGTTGTTTCGAATAATTTAAGGTATTGGCAAGTGTTTTGGGAGCAATGAAATCAATTCTTTTTTGCAGAGTGAAGGAAAATTCAAGGATACTTCCATAGAGGGTGATTATGATGAACAAGAGATTGAAGCAAATCAGATGGATGTGTTACAGCTGAAAGACAATGTTATTCCTAGAGGTCTCATACCTTTAGAGGAGATTTTTGATCAAGATGATGTTGCAAGGAAGCCAAGCTTGGTGCCTACTGATAAAGAAGTTGAAGATGTCAATCTTGGAACAACTAACAAGCCCAAGTTTGTGAAGTTATCAAAAGCATTGTCTCCCAAGGTAAAGGCCCAGTATGCTAAATTACTTTCTGAATTTTCTAATGTGCTTGTGTGGGATTATTCAGATTTGACGGTGTATGACAAAAATATAATTTAGCATACTATTCCCATCAAGCCGGATCAGAAAACATTTAGACAGAAGCTGAGAAGAATCAATCCAAAGCTGCTCCCATCCATTGAAAAAGAGGTAAACGGATTGCATAAAGCTGGTATCATTGTTCCAATTAGATTTTCAGATTGGATTTTGAATTTAGTCCCGGTTCGAAAAAAGACAGGAGAAATAAGGTTGTGCATAGATTTCCGAAATCTCAATAAAGTATCCTTAAAGGATAACTATCCACTGCCGAAGATGGATCATATTCTGCAAAGAGTAGTTGGATCATCACGGATGTTACTACTCGATGGGTACTCAGGCTATAATCAGATCTTGGTGCATGAAAAAGACCAAGCAAGACTGCTTTCATGATACCTTGGGGAACTTTCCAGTATGCCAAAATGCCATTTGGATTGAAGAATGCTAGAGCCACTTTCCAGCGAGCAATGGACATTGCTTTTGCCAATGAAAAGGATGTTTTTCTGGTTGTTTATTTAGATGATCTGACAGTGTTTTCTGGTTCTAATGATGAACACCTACACCACTTGAGGGTTGTATTTCAGAGATGCAGGAATTTTGGGATTTCTCTTAATTCGAAGAAAAGTCTGTTTGCTATGGATAAGGGCAAGTTGTTGGGTCATATCATTTCTAAAGACGGTATCCACATTGATCCTTCAAGAGTGGAGGCAATTCAGCACATAGAATTCCCACATAACAAAAAGGAGATTCAAGCATTTAATGGTAATATGAACTTCTTACGCAAATTTATACCCAATTTGGTTGATTATTTGAGAGAAATGACTAAGATGTTGAAAAAGGACAACACTGTCAAATGGAGCGAGGATGCTATCAAGTCATTTAATCTGGTAAAGATTGCTTTGTCCAATGCCCCAGTCTTGATTAGCCCCGATTACACTCAATATTTCATTATATTTTCATTTGCATCGGAGCATACCATGGCTGCGGTATTGATGCAAAAGAGAGATCAGACTGAATAGCCCATTGCATTTTTTTGTAGGACCATTCGAGATGATGCCTTGCGGTATAATATCATTGAGAAAAAAGCATTGGCTCTTATAAAAGCATTAAAGGATTTTAGAGTATACATTCTGCATTCACATACCATAGCATATGTTCCTAATGCAGTAGTAAAAGATGTTCTGGTGCAAACTGATCCGGAAGGTTGAAGAGGTAAGTGGATAGCAGCAATGTTGGAATATGATTTGGAGATTAAACCCACAAAGTTAATCAAGGGACAAGGCTTGGAAAAACTAATGGCACAATCAAACCTGTGTGTCTTGGACATAAATGTCATAGCAGCAATGTCAGAGGATGAGGATGATAGCTCTCTAGTTCTATTTTTAGAAATCTTTCTCCAATCACCATGGTATTCAGACATAGTTTATGTTCTTCAGCATCTTTCGCCACCTCCAGGGATGTCTAGAAGCAAAGGTAGATCACTGAAACTCAAGTCTGCTAAATTATGTATTTTAAACAGTGCTCTTTATTGGAAAGATCCTGGAGGTATTCTACTTAATTGTTTGGTTGAAAATGAGGCTCAGCAAGTAATGCATGAATTTCATAAAGGTGATTGTGGTGGTCATTTGTTTTGGAAAACAACAGCTAAAAAAGTTTTGAGAGCAGGATATTATTGGCCGAATTTATTTTCAGATTTGTATAAAACAGTGATGAGCTGTCATGAGTGTCAAGTTTTTCAAAGGAAAAAGGAAACTGCTTCCTCTTCCTTTGAAACCAGTTCAAGTAAATGCTCCTTCCCAACAGTGGGGACTCGATTTCATAGGGGAAATCCATCCCACATCATCAGCGCAGCATCGATGGATCCTAATAGGTAAAGATTACTTCACCAAATGGATTGAGGACATTCCAGCAAGGCAGGCCACGGATATGGTAATAATTCAATTTTTAGAATCAAATATCCTTTCTCGTTTTGGTTGCCCTCACAAGATCATAACAGATAATGCAGTGACATTTAAATCCAAGAAGATGGTGGAGTTTTGCAATAAGTATAATATTATACTGGGCCATTAGATAGCGTACTACCCATAGGGCAACGGCTTAGTAGAATCATCAAATAAGACTTTGGTGAACATAATAAAGAAAATGTTGGAAGCGAATAAGAGGAATTGGCATCGAAAGCTTGTCAAGGCATTATGGGCCGACAGAGTTAGCAGCAAGAAATCCATAGGTATGTCACCGTTTGAATTAGTTTATGGCATTGATTATGTGTTTCCTACATCACTCACAGTTCTGGTCATGAGACTATTACAAGAGGCAGGCAGCGAAGAGGACGATAATCAGCGAAGGATCAATCACATGATCCACCTTCAGCAAACAAGGGAGGAAGTTTCTCAAAACACTATTCAATTGTAGGAAAAGATAAAGAAAATTTTTGACCACAAAACCAAAACAGAAAAATTCCAACTAGAATATGTGGTGTTGAGATGGGATGCAAGAAATGAGGACAAAGGGAAGCACGGTAAGTTCGATAACCTGTGGAAAGGACCGTATAAGATTTCAGTGTACAGGGGACAGAACGCCTTTTTTCTTACAGATATGGATGGTCAAGATTGCCCAGGAGGGCCAGTGAATGGTAGGATTTTGAAGCACTACTACTTTTGAGATGTTTCTTTGAAATTATGTTACAGTCATTGTATATACCATATTTATTGTTGGTGAGATTTCAACTACACAGTCATTTAAGCTTGGGACCCGAAGTGAAGGCTACAAAACTTGAATGATATGTGTAAGGTTTGCTGGTTTTAATTTAGTTTTCAGTCATGGTTTGAGTCAGATTCAATCTGCATTATGTCATTTTTTTGTCTTTGAAGTATTTTGACCGTATTTCCCAATGGATAAGGCTACTAGGTCTACGGTGTTCTTGGCACCTCCAAGGAGCTACCATCCCTATTGGAGCCAATGTTAGTGTCAGTCTTGTCATACTACCATCAGTGATTAAATTCTACTCTTTTGCATTTGCATAGTAGGTGTCCCATACTATAATTGTTTTATCATTTCATTAGGTCATGGATTCACTGATGGTTGGGGTCACTTCATTAGTTTTCCCTGATGAAATATATTTTTTGATTCTCCTCTCTATGGTCTTCGGTCATGATTCCCTTTCACTCTGCAGTTTATTTGATTAAGTCATAGGGTTGGTCTCATTAGGTTTTAGGTTCCCCCATGGTCAAATTTGTCATGAAAATCACAATAAATATCAACAAGAACATGAGGATTCCCAATAAACTCAAGGCACAGTATCTGAAAAAATTAAAGAAGTTGTTCTTTCAGCTGGATGTAATTTTCACCTCAAAACATGTTTTGAGGTGAAAACAGAGTAATTTGTTTTGATTATCATATTTTATGTAATTTTATGTCTCTATATGTAATAAGTTGAGCTTCAGAAGCTATTGTCTCCACAAGGCCACTGTTAGTCCTTTGCAGCTTGTCACCAAGGGTCAAAGGGGCTTTTTCTCTACTTGGGTTTCAAACGTGTTCTCCACGGGATTTTTAGTGTAAATCATATTCTAAGTATGTTCATCAGAAGGAGCTTAGAAAGATATTTCCAACGGTATATCACACTCCCAAAACTGACTTCTGGATTGGAAGATATGCTCAAAAGAATAAAGGTCCAAAAAGCACAACTTTGCTCCCTTTTTCATTTGGCCCTTTACTTTACATTTTTGCCTTTTTAATGTGATTTTCTTCCCTTTACCGAAAAATTCCTTGTTCCTTTGTAATTTTTGCATCCTACTAAACCCCGCACATCCAATATCACCAATGCGATAAGCCACTCCATCTCATCGCAAACTTCGCAGTTCTTAAGCATTTGACCCCGCCTCCTAGTTTCCGCCGATGCGATGAATCGCATATCGCATATCGGCCATCCTTCACAAACACTTAACTCCGAACCCACTTCCCCTATTCCCCACAGATGCAATAATTCTTTCATCTCATTGCATATCGTGCAATTGGCAAATCCTCCAGCGCTTTGACTCCCGCCATCTCGTTTTCCCCCGATGCGATGCCTTCGCTCCCGTCGCTCCATTGCCATCGCATTTCCTCTGCCCATGAGTTTTAAAATTTCTCCTTCCCAATTTGCGATTATGATGTTTCCCCTGGTCCCACCAAAGGTCCTTCCACCCTTTCCAATGAAAAAAGGATTTTCCCTGTGTAAAGCGCCTTATTCGTTTTATTTGTTTTTAAAGGATTTCTTCAGCGCTCCCTTTTCTTCAGCTTCCTTCCATCGCTATGACCATTCCCATCGGCCTTTATCCATCGGCTCACCCACCATCAAACCTTTTTTCACTCCTAGAGACGGCCTAGAGTTGTGATAGACCAGTGCCTAGGACATCTTATCTATAGCAAGGAGCATATGGTATAACAGAAGAAATTTTCAATGAAAAGCTCTCATGCTATGTCTTGTAAACAAGAAGGTTAATTCAAATGGGACCAAAACTTACAGAAACTAACAGAGGGAAAGGAATAATGCAGAGGCAACGTGCATAAATCCGATATAAAAGACACAGACAATTCAGAGAAAGTTTACTGTAAAGAGGGTCGATTCAAGTAATATGTCACAGAAATAAATTATCAGAAGGTATATGTAGTGAATGGAATATTGAGAAGATATTAGTTATCATTGAGCTGATATCCAGATACACAATACCACCATGTATGGGCTTACCAATCTAAGAATCCATACATGATAATAGCGTTTTAAAAACACCCTCCTAAAGCAACTAATATAGCAGAAGTATGGTTAAGATGAACAATGGAACAGTATATCATGCATGAGCCATATTTAAAGCGCTTGACTAATCCGAGCATGGGTATCAACTAGGATAAATCCATGCCAAAAATCAGTGAGCCACTCGCATTCCAAAACATGATACAGGAAATATGGATGAAATGAAGTGATCTATTTAAATAACACATAAGAGAAAGTTACAGACTGTGAAATACCAAAGACCAGAATCCTCTTTAACAGATGAAACTCCTCCTCACTGAGACCCTACGGGCTCTGCACCTTCATACAAGAGTTTAACAAAATGTATACAAAAATTCCTTCACTGCATAATTTTCTGATAAAATCTGGAACCCAAAATCATCTATTCTTTGAGAGCTTTATAGGAGAACAAAAAAAGCTCGAAAAAGGGAGTAGATGATGAACATTTAATTGTATCATTAAGACAAAATGGCAGAAACATTCACGCCCATACTGCTGAATGACTTTGTTGTGTTGTATGTACTCTGATGTCTGCTTTCTGAAATAAATGCACTGGGTGAACGTCTCTTCAGGAACGCAGCAAAGAAGTAAAATCACATAAACATTATGTCCTTTCCTGAAGGAAAATTCTGCTGAAATGAAACCTGGTGGGTATTTTTTCTCGTGCGTTGTACCCTCTGCCTTCTAAATCCTAAATTGAGATTTAAAATCTTCAATGTTGAATGCAGAAATCCTCGATCTTTCACTGATATCCCTCTGCCGCTTCATTAATATTTCTACCTGCGAAATCTGCCTCTTGAATGACTCTGGAGGGTTTGATAGATTTTACCCCTGCTTCTTTAATGGCGGTCATGTCGTAACAGCCTCCCAGACCTTTCTTCATAATTTCAACTCCTGGAAATGGTCCTTTGATGTGTCCTTTGCCATTGTAACTGTAACTGTGGGGCGTGATAGTTTTTCGCCTGTCTAAAACCCTGCAAAACACAAAAACCCGTTAAGAAAACAATGCACGGGGATGGTGGATGCAGGTGGTGACGGAGATGGAAAATGCAGCTTGGTGAAATGACGGAATAGTGCGGCGATGGTGAAAAGTGCAGAGAAAAGGCGGAGAAATTCTTTGGTAAAGGTTGGCGGTGAAAAACACACTGAAACGTTTTTAACGTAAAACATTAAGATTTGATAAATGAATGCAATGTATAAACAGCGGAGGAAAAATATGACAAACACGTGGAACGGTGACGGGTGGACATACGAAAAAATATGTGGAAAGGATGACGTGGTGGTACGAGGTTAATGGCAGGCATGTGTTTAATGAGGGCCGTCCGATCTCGGCGGAGATCGACGGTGGAGGACGCGTCACCGTGATTTTGCGGGGGTATGGGCCTCTCCCTCCATACGCTTCTCGACCCCCCCAGAATTTCCCATACGTAAAGCTCTGTTACGTGTATATTATAAAGGTGGCACCCTTTTAATATTTCATTTTGCACCCTTAACACCATACCTTTTCTTTACCCTTTTAACTTTATGTTTGGATCTTTTCGGTGCATATGCTTCGAGCTAGTGCTTGATCTAGCACCCAGGTCACGTGGAGGAAGATAGAGGGGGCTAGGGCCGAAGGGGCTAGGCCTTTAAATATGCTAAAATGTGCAATTTTGGCCTTTTTATAATGTAATTTGGGAGTCAGAAATGGCAACGATAGGCAGAAAAATGATATCTTAGCGCAGAAAGAGGGGGTTTGAAAGGTTTAAGGGGGATTACTGGCCAAAATTTTAATAGGAGGTTGACATGATCAACAAGACCTTTTCTCCAAATCACTCCCGCTCATCGTTCATCGCTCCTATGCACCATCGCTCATCGCTCATTGTGATTTCCTCTGCCTAAGACATGCCCGCTCCTTCCGATGTCAATTGCAATTGCGATTTTGGGCCCACCACAAGTCCTTCACTCCTTTCAACAATAAAAAGGGATTTTTCTCCATTTAAAAAAAAGGTCAAGTTTGATTTTTATTGGTTTAAAAGGAGCTTTTCTTCAAGATAAAAGAAAAAGACATTTTTAAGGCCGTGAGCTAATTACAAAACACAGAGGTCATTCCAACCATTGACAACAACGATAAATGAGGGGAATTGGTTCCATATTGGTTTTTTTCCTATTTTTTGGAATTAATGTAACAAAGTATTCTTCCAGATGGTCAAAGATATTGTTTCCTCTCTTTCAGAGGCATACTGTTGGTTTATTTTCTATCTTCAGATTTTGGTTTCAGGGCAGGTGAAACAACCCCTCTTTCTCTGGATTCGCCCCCTAAAGCCTGTCTATTTAATGTAATTTTTGAATCATTTGTAAGTGGGGAAAAAGGTTGGAAATCACTAGGATGCATGTTGGGTGTGGAGCCTGATTATCTTGTTTATTTTTTATCACAGCGTTGGACCCCTGTACCTTAATGGGGGTGGAAACGCCGCTCATAATTAAATGCTACTTGGGGTATCCAGGGGAGGCGGCTGCGATTTCATGGAGCCCCCCCCCTGGCGGGGGGTTTCAAGGGCAGCACCCCCGAAGCTAAAAACATATGTAAATTTTCCTTGTAAAAGTATAGTAATTTCTAGTAAATCTAGGCCATTCATTAGGCGGATGATCTAGCGGTAGAAGTTATGTTTAGTTTAGGGTTTTTTTTCCCTAGAAGGCACCCCCTCGCTTGTATGAGGGTATTGTATTGTGGCTGTATATGGTATGTGTATTCTTGGAGCGAGAAACAGAGAGGGAGACTGTGAGAGAGAACATAGGATATTACAGCAGATCTGCTATAGGTTGTGTCTCTTCATTTTGCTGGATAATAGAAAAGAAGGATTGGCTGTTCGGGGTGGACATAGCCCAAACTAGGTGAACCACGTATATTTGTGTCTCTCTGGTTTTATGTGTTTTGTGTGCTTGTGTTTTCCGCATATTTTATGTGTTTCATTGCTCTGTAATATTTAATTTTCTAACAACGCACAGATCTTCATTGTACATATTTGTAACCTGTTGGTAGGGAATTAATAAATATTTGCATCAATTTTTTATGGGATCCCTGTGGTATGAAATTTTAGCACTATCTCCTCTTTTGTAATAATTTTTTAAATTTTATGTATGCCATCCATTCATTCCATTATTTCTGTTGAATGTTTTCAAGTTAGATAGGTAGAATCCATTTTTTACAGTGCTCTGCCTTGGGAAAATCATTCAATTATTATATGTTTTCTGATGTTTGAGAAGGATCCATTTCATATGCCCTCCTTAGCTCCTCACCAGTCTTAAACATTTCATAATCATTAAATCAAATTTGTTAAATTCCATGCCTACGTTTCCCCATAGAATACTCTGTATTTCTGATTTAATTCCCCAGATTTAAATTGCCCATCTCCATCTGATCCAACCCAAAACCCAGAAAATTTATAAAAAAAAACATTTCGTGCTACTATACCTAGCCTTAAATCATTTTTCATTGATACTTCATTGAGATATCTTACGGAGAGAGCCTCTCCCTGCCTTGTAGGGCTAGCTACAAGGTTAAGCGTGGTTTGTGGTTACCTTGGTTTGCCTTTCTTCAATTTGAGGTCAAATTAGGTGATAACAGGTTCATGTGTCATTTGATGCCTAATGAAACATTATGTGGTTGGGAATATTTATACCATAGATGCCATATATTGTAAAATGTTTGATTTGTAAGGTTTTCTAGAGGTGGTCTTCATTTTTTGCCTTGGTTCATAAATCATTTCAGCCATCACTTCTTGTTCTACCTTCATGCTTTATGGGGCATATGTTACACTGAATTTGTCACCATGCTCATTTTCTCATCCATGATCCTAAAATGCCTCGTGATAGATCTTGTGCAATGTTTCCAATATCAAGAAATATGTTAACATATCCCCTTGAAGATCCAAATAATAATGCCTTGCAATATTACTAAAGAAAATTGGTCAAATTCCTAGTTTCCTGGGTCAGTGCCCTTCCTCGTGCCATGATTGCATTGATGTCCTTTTCACAGTTCTGGCTTCGCGCTGTCATCGCCATAATTTCTTGGAAAATTGCACTAATCCCATTTCTGGCAGTGCTTCCTCAAATGGAGGATAAGCTTCAACCTCTAGAAGCTCAAGGGCGATGATTTGGTTGTTGAACAATGGTGATAAGGTTGAGCTCTATGATTTTAGAGCCTTAATATCATCCATGGGGGTTCATCCCTTAGAAAGTGGGCCTTCATCCTCCTTGCATGAGCTCCCAACCTCTTCTACCTTCCTATTAATTCACATCCCTCATTCCCCCAAGTTTGGAGATAAGTTGATCATTGTCAGACTTGTCTGAAATCTCGTCCATTTACATGCTAGCATTGTGATAAAGCGTAAGTGCTCGGGAGAAGGAATGATTTTTGAGCTTGGAGAAGGACGCATGTTTTCACCAAAGGATGCCTCCAACATCAAGGCCTGGGTTGTAAGCTCTCCTTTTGTAATTTATCAATTATAACATCTGATGTTTGTTTTCTATATTTTTTTAAATGTTTATGCAAATATTTTGGTACTCCTTAATCTGCTAGATAGCTAGTGTTTACATTTATTATGTATTGTATCATGTTTGTTGTTGTTTATTGATCATCCACATATATTCGTGTACCATCAGTAGTGGGAAGAGGGCCTACAAGGATCGTGGATCGAGGTCACCATCAACGGATTCAAGCATAGCATTTGGAAAAAGGTATTTATGTCTCTTTCCTCATTGCATTGTAAACATTAGTTAAGAGAGATTTTCATTAGAAATAATCTCATGTTTCTAGACCCACTCTAGGGCTAGAGAGATCACCTCTGTCTGTAGAGGGGATTTATCTTGACAACAAATGCATAAAATAATATGTGGATGACAACATTATTCCCCTGATTTTAGATGCCAAGGCAACCAAGGAGGCTTGGGATAGCCTTGAGAAAAATTTTGGTGTAAGGGGGAGCATTTAATTTGAATATGAAGGTGGATATGTAACAACCTATCTACAAAGAGATGAAAATATTGGTGAATCCCACTGTTCTGAGGAACAAGTGGATGACAATTTAGTGGATCCAACAATAGAGCTTGCTGACAATAATTTGGTGAACCCAACAACAGAGCTTGTTGATGACAATATGGTGAATGCAGAAACATAGCTTGTTGATGAAAATTTGGTGAATCCAACAATAGAGCTTGTTGATGATAGTAAATATGCCATTAGAGAAGTCAATGCTATGGTGAATCAAACAATTAATATTTCTTATGTAAACTTTGATAATTTTTTTTGACTAAAGATGAATGGTTGCAGATCATGCAACAAAAACATGATATCGACATGATGTTATTTAGTGAGACAAGCCCACTTTAGTGTAGAAACCAAGTGGAATACAACCTATTTGTAGCAGCACAGGATGGTACAAAAGTGGAAGAGACAAAGAAAAATATAGAGATATTTATAGAGGTAGAGGCAAAGAGGGAATTATTGCTGTCCAGATATGAACGATGTTCAACCTTTTTTCCACATAAATTATCAACCCGAGGGCGTTAGTTATTTCAAGAATAACGACAAAGTATATGCAGGAACAAGCACACGACTTGTTGTAGATCACAGGTTTAATCCATAAAAACACAAACTACTGTAACAACAATTAATGGATTGCAGAATTAAAATACATTCACATCAATTAAAGGATTAACTGTAACAACAGTAATGAAATCACACTAAAAACATAAAACAATGCAAGAAAGGAAAAATGCAGCACCTGATAAGAAGAGTGGGCCCAACTCTCTTATCAGGGATGTGGTAAACTCACGAATTACAGAAGAAACAATAAGATGTTGTGCATTCGATTAATGGAAAAATAAACTGTTACAAGATCTGTAGGTAAGGGGGATTAACCCTGATTCACAGCCCGTAGGCCTCTTTATACAAATGTCCTGGAATCCTCAATTTCACTCAGCAACTCAATAATTACAAAGATATATTTTGTTACAATGACAACCTAGTTGCCCAGAAGGAGACCGTAAAAAGGCTTGAAATAATGCTAGTATAAACAGAGTCTGTTATACTGTAATAGCAAATGAGAATAGCGCTGGAAATTATGGTTGTTCCATGCCTCGCGGCTGCAACGCTCCCATTTTGGCCAAATTTGTAGAAATATCAGAGTTAGTATATAAAAAGGTAAAACCTCCATAACAATTACTTCAATAATCAAATATCCCATGAAAGATAAGCAAAAGGGGTTTTACCTCATGCGTTAAGAAAAATAATGGTATAAAGAGATAGAAAGATAGGGTAAATTGGGAGAGGAAAATATCCAAATCCGGTACCCAACATCTCCCCCCAACTGGTATATCTACATGTCCTCATGCAACTTGTTGTCTCCTTAGATCTATATTGGACTGAATGTGACTGGCTTGAAGTTGTGTGAGATCATACTCTTCAACCATTTATGTCCCTAGTGGTTTATATCCTTCTATCAAAACAACATCCTTCCACCAATCTGGATCAACGTTATATGCAAGAGCGTAGCATTCAGCTAGCAACCAGATAAGGGGAAATTGAAATCTCAATCCCATCCATATGACCCCACAGGTATGAATTCATGCTACGAAACGTGGCATTCTCTCTAGAGCTCGTGCAAAGTTGGGTGCCCCAAATGGTTCTTGTTCTCTGATGGCTAAGGATGACAACATCCACCTTTTCTGAAAAATGTCCAGTGCTTCCTTACGAAAAATATTAAACTTGCCAACACATAGGTCAGTACACCATTTCTGGGTTACCAACATGTGTTGTTTACGGCCCTCAATCTGTATAAATTATATGTAATATTCCTTTTCAATAATTTCAGCAATATCTCCAGTGAGGACGCTGTATAAGTGAACCAGTGCAAGAATAATGAAGTCCAAGGCTTGGATCCTCAATAATATGCTATATGTAGCTTAAATATGGAATGGAATCAGAAAAAAACAACTCTAGCTATAATAAACAGATCTCCCCAACTCAAATGTAGAAAAAGGCATCATAACCCCAGTACATCATAAAATAGAAATGCCGAAGGCAGCAACAAAGTTATTCTTCTTATGTAAACTATAGAAATAGATGGAATAACATATATCTAGAGCTTTCATTCATTATAAGATCATAAATGAGAGGATTTACCTCTTTTACAAACACATTGGGACCTCCCAGCAAGGGTTTCCGGCAAAATAGCAACACAATGTATAGCACTGCAGAAAATAACGATGTACCTAGCAACTTTGTATTAAGAAATATCTGATATTCTAAAAGAAGAATACACAATACAAAAATAGGCTCAAGACCTTCCTCAATAGAACTCCTGGAGTGAAGATCACCTCCCCCTCTCCTGAAATAAGCTCAAATGAGCAGATCTAACCCCAGATACTGCAGAAATAACGCACTCACTGAGAGTGACTACGTTGTCAAGGTTAGAGGGTGGCTTTCTCAAGATATCTTATGAGAATGGAACTCAAGACCTCCTCCTTGAATCTCCCAAACAATATTCAACAACAATGGAACTAGAATTCGCGCATGAGAACCCTTGCACTAAACAATGCTGCAACTCTGGCTAAAAAATTGAAGATTGTTTTAGTCATAAAACTGAAACAAGAAGTATGAATGAAATGAATTCTCTTGCTGCTATCTCTTCCTTTTTATTCCAAGTGAGCTCCTCCATCCCAGGCCCCACACAATGATGATTTAGCTTCCTTGAGAAGCTTTCTCCTTCAAAACTGCGCTGCCCTAGTGGCTTTCCCTCCCTTTTGAAAACGTTGGTTGACTTGGTCAACCATAGTTAGCTCCTTGATTTTCTCCTCTTCACACTCAAGAGGCTTTATTTTATCCTCCTACCTCAATCCCTTTTCACACTGGGATATATTTTATTGTGTTTCTTACTTCTTATTTCAAAAATGGAGTAATTATAATGTTCCAAGTAGCTATGGCCAATTGGGAACATTACAGTCCTCCCCTCTCAAAAGTTGCTTGCCCACAAGCAATAGCAAAGAAGTATGTTGCAAGATCTTCTGCCCCTCCCAAGTGGCATCCTCATCTGGTAGATTCCTACATCGAATAAAATATTCTTTGATGACTCTGTTTCTCAACTTCCTATCTCTTGTGTCTAGGATTGCTTCTGGCTGCAAGATCAAATGACCCTCATCATCAATAGGAGGAAGTTCCAAGTTGGCAACTAAATTCCTCCAAATGGCCTTCTTGAGGCAAGATACATGGAAGATATTGTGGATCTTGCTCCTTTTAGGAAGCTCCAACTCATAAGCTACCTTACCGACACAACTGTTCACCTTGTATGGCCCATAGAAACGTGGTTTGAGCTTTTCAGCTCCCTTCACCTTGAGGCGTAGGTAGACAAGATCCCCCACCTCAAACTGTCTCTCTATCTGACCACGGTCTGCATACATCTTTTTTTGGTTCTGAGCAGTGGCAATGTTATCTTTGAGGGCCCTAAGTATGTCCTGGTTATCTTGAATCCAATCTCTTGCCCTTGGAGCTTTACTTGCCCCAAACATCACATCGGCAAATGAAAGTGCCTCATATCCATACAAGGCTCGGAATGGTGTCATGCCAATAGAGATATGGTGAGTAGTGTTGTAACAATACTCCCCCAAGTGGAGCCACCGCAACTATGATTTCTGCTACCCGACCACATAGTTTCTCAAGTAGCCTTCTAGCCACTTGTTCACTATCTCAGTCTACCCATCAATTTGGGGGTGATAACTGGTGTTGGGGGTCAAAGCAGTTCCCATTAATCGGAAAAGTTCCTGCCAAAATCCACCCATGAGGCTGTCCTGATCACTCACTATGGTCCTAGGGAGACCATGGAGTCTAAATACATCTCTGAAGAAGAGTTTAGCTACCTCTGAAGCAGTATAATATGCAGAGATGGAAAATAAATGAGCATACTTTGTTAGTCTATCAACAACAACATAGATACAGTCCTTGCCCTGCACTGCCGGTAAGCCAGTGATGAAGTCCATAGAGATGCTTTCCCACTTCCCATTCGGAATAGGTAGTGGTTGTAACAACCCAGCAGGATAAGTGTGCTCTCCCTTATTTTGTTGGCAAGTGGTACATTCCTTGACATACCGGAGCACATCCTCCTTGAGACCCTTCCATGAGAATTTCTCCCTGATAGATCTGTAAGTTTTTGCGAAACCTTGATGCCCGGAAAGTGGGGAGTCATATGAGGCCACTAAGATCTTCTCCTTGAGCTTAGAATTCTTATCCAAGTAGCTCTGATCCTTGTAATAGATAACGTCATCCATCACTTTAAATCTCTCATCCAGTACCACCCCATCAAGTATCCCGCATGCAAAGTCATCTTTGGAGTACTCAACTAAAAGTTGAGCCTTCCAATCTGCGTCCATGCCCCTCATGGACAATGCTGTAAGCATCCTGGAAAGTGCATCAACTACTGTATTACTCTTCCCCTCGACATATTCTATGTCAAAGTCATAGACCTGGATTTTTCTCACCCACTTCTATTGTCTTTCCTGAAGCTTCCTCTGTTCAAGAAAGAATCTAAGGCTGTTGTGATCAGTTTTCACCTTGAACTTATTCCCCAACAAATATTGCTGGAATTTGGCTAGTGCATGCATGATAGCCAACATTTCTTTATCATAGATGGGTTATAGCTTCTCATGAGGGAGAAAATTTCGGCTCTCAAAGGCTATAGGATGCCCCCCTTGCATTAAGACTGCCCCAATACCTTCACCCGATGCATCACATTCTAACACAAAAGGTTGAGAAAAGTCAGGTAAAACCAAAACAGGACAACTACTCATTACCTCTTTGAGCTTATCAAAATCCCTCTGCACTGTGGGTGTCCACTGGAAAGCTCCCTTCTTTGTCAAGTCTGTAAGTGGTGCTGCTAGTTGTGAGAACCCTTTCACAAACTTCCGGTAATATGTGCATATGCCCACAAACCCTCTGATTTATGTCACATTTCTAGGCTCAGGCCAATCTCTGATAGCTTGAATCTTCTCCTCATGTACCCTTACTCCATCCACCCGTATGATATGCCCCAAATACAACATCTCTGTGAGGCCAAATTTACATTTGGAGAGCTTGGCATAGAATTGCTGCTCCTTGAGGATATGTAAAACTGTCTCAATATGCAAACGTGCTCCTCCCAAAAGCGGTTGTAGATCAGAATATCGTCAAAGAATACCAATACAAACTTCCACAAATGGCCCTGGAAGATATGATTCATACAGGATTGGAAAGTGGTTGGAGCATTAGTCAATCCAAAGGGCATTACCAGAAACTCAAAATGCCCATAGTGACATCTGAACGTTGTCTTGGGGATATCTTGCTCCCTCACCTTGATTTGATGGTACCCGGACCTCAAATCAATCTTGGAGAAATGTTTGGATCCCCTCAGCTCATCCATGTGTTCATCGATCCTGGGTATAGGGTACTGGTTCTTCAAAGTATTCTTGTTCAAGGCCCTATAATCGATGCACATCCTCAATGTGCCATCTTTCTTCTTTACCAAAACCACCGACAAAGCAAAAGGACTAGTACTAGGCCGAATGTGCCCTAGTGCTAGCAGCTCTTGGATAGCTTTTTCAATCTCATCCCTATAGGCCTTGGGATGTCTATAAGGAGTGGTGATCACTACTTGTACCCCTTGTTCCAGCTCAATGGTGTGTTCAAACCCTCGGTCAGGAGGTCTCCCTGGTGGGATATCTCCAAATACTGTAGAATATCGGTCTAAAAGGGATTGAACATTTGGATGCACCGGTGTGTCCTTGCTCCTCACCTCAGATACATGTAGCTCCACTACCCATGCAATGTCCCCTCTCCACAGATCTGCCTCCATCCTATGTGCTGAAACAACCTGAGGAGGATATGTGTTCATACCCTTGATCTTTTGTTGCTGGCCATACTCTTCTCTAGTCCATTCCATCTCCAAAGTTCTCCAATTTGTGGTAACTCTCCCAAGAGTGACTAACCACTAGACTCCCGATATGACATTGGTGTCTGGAATATCTACCACAAAGAAGTGGTCTATCAAGGTATAGGTACCCATAGTAATGGTTAGCGCTGGAACATACTTGGCACATTGTAGAGTCATGGCTCCTAGGACCAAAACTGAAAAACCCTTAAACTACTCCATGGGAATTCCTCTCTTGTGTACTAGCTATGAATAAATAAAATTGTGAGTGGCTCCACTATCTATCAATATAGAAACTCTTTGCCCCATGATGGTGCCTCTTACTCTCAAGATAAGATATTTTGGGACCCCTCTTAACGCTGCAACAGCTCCTCCTTTTGGAGCAAAGTTTTCTATGGGTTGTACAACGCTGGCATCCTTCTTGGAGAAGGTCTTGATAGGAGGTGCTTCCCCTATAACAAATTTCTCCTTTAATTCCTGAACAAGGATTATCTCTCTTGGCCTTGAATGGGTTTTCTGTTGTAAAAAGGTCCTTGCCCTGGGCAAGTTTTGTTGTAGATGTCTAGCTTTCTCCACAGCTTCAAGGAGTGTAGTTGGTTTTGTAGAATTGACCAACCCTTGTAATGGTTCAACTATCCCATTCAAAAACATGCATACCTTCCTGCTCATAGTAAGGTTGGATACCATGATCACTGGAAGCTGTAGATACTCAACAATATAATCCTCAAGATCCCCCTCTTGCTTGAGTTTGGTTATCTTGGCAAAGTGGGCTTCCGGATCCCTTGGATCAAATCTCTCCACTAGCTTCTTGGTGAAAGCTGAGTATGAATTTATATGACGCTGACCTAGTGTGATTAGTCCATGAAACCACCAGTATTGAGCCTCCACTTCTAGATGCAACGCAGCTATCTTGATAGCTTCCATTTCATAAACCTTGTGAAGTTGGAAGTATGTGTCCAACTTCTCTACCCAAGCCTTTGCTGTGTGCTTAGGTGTCCCATCAAATGTGGGAAAGAAGCACCCCACCATACTGCGTTGTAGGGCTGATCCCCGCACCAAGTTACCTTCCCTTTAATGAGAATCATTCCTCCTTCCATCCTTGATCCGACAAAACTCCTGAAAGCTCAGGTGCTCCTTGAACCTTTGAGACTGGAGCTCATATTCTTCAAAATATCCTCCTATAGAACCCTCGTTATCTCCTTCAGTCAAGAATGAAGGCATGGTGGAGCGTTGTGATGGATTTGAATGTTCCATGCCATTTGCAGTGCTGGTACTTGCCTTAGGGAAAAACCCTAAAGAGTCTTCTTCTTGCCTCATCACCTTGAGATCCCTTGCAATGTTCTGCAGGGTTTGAAGTATGAGCCTAGAGATGTCTTCCTTCTCCATACTGAAGAGAAATCTCCCCCCCACAAGCTGAGCCAAGAGCAGAGCTCTGATACCACTGTAATATTCCTTTTCAGGAATTTCAGCAATATCTCCAGTGAGGACGTTGTATAAGTGAACCAGTGCAAGAATAACGCAGTCCAGGGCTTGGATACTCAATAATATGCTATATGTAGCTTAAATATGGAATTGAATTAGAAAAAAATAGCTCTAGCTATAATAAACAGATCTCCCCAACTCAAATGTAGAAAAAGGAATCATAACCCCAGTACATCATAAAATAGAAATGCCGGAGGTAGCAAAAAAGTTATTCTTATTATGTAAACTACAGCAATAGATGGAATAATATATATCTAGATCTTTCATTCATTATAATATCAGAAATGAGAGGATTGAACTCTTTTCCAAACACATTGGGACCTCCCAGCAAGGGTTTCCGGAAAAATAGCAATATAATGTACAACACTGCAGAAAATAACGTTGTACCCAACAAATCTGTATTAAAAAATATCTGATATGCTCAAAGAAGAATACACAATACAAAAATAGGCTCAAGACCTTCCTTAATACAACTCCTGGAGTGGAGATCACCTCCCCCTCTCCTGAAATAAGCTCAAATGAGCAGCAGATCTAACCCCAACTACTACAGCTACTGCAGAAATAACGCACTCACTAAGAGTGACTACGCTGTCAAGGTTAGAGGGTGGCTTCCTCAAGATATCTGACGAGAATGGAACTCAAGACCTCCTCCTTGAATCTCTCAATCAATCTGCAACAACAATGGAGCTAGAATTCCCGCATGAGAACCCTTGCACTAAATAGTGTTGCAACTCCGGCCAAACAACTGAAGATTGAAATCAGTCATAAGACTGAAACAAGAAGTATGAATGAAATGATTTCTCTTGCTGCTATCTCTTCCTTTTTATTCCAAGTGAGCTCCTCCATCCCGGGCCCCACACAATGGTGATGTAGCTTCCTTGAGAAGCTTTCTCCTTCAAAACTGCGCTGCCCTAGTGGCTTTTCCTCCCTTTTGACAGCACAGGTTGACATGGTCAACCATAGTTAGCTCCTTGCTTTTTCTCCTCTTCACACTCAAGAGGCTTTATTTTATCCTCCTACCTCAATCCCTTTTCACACTGGGATAGATTTTATTGTGTTTCTTACTTTTTATTTAAAAAATGGAGTAATTATAATGTTCCAAGTAGCTATGGCCAATTGGGAACATTACATTATAATTCTTGTTATAAATGTTTGAGGACTGGCCATGCTCTTTTCTCATCATTAATGGCCTTCCAAATTGGTTTTCCTCAAATGTATCCTAGGCTTTTGTCCACTTAATCTGATTGATGGTATAAGAGGTGAAAGCTCTTAAATGAATGTCCCCCATGAATGGGATGGGGTTAAAAGACTGATCATGCCTTAAGAAATACCCATGCATGTAGAGCTCACACATTAAGTGTTGTCCTATAATATCATGAATTTTTAAAATATGGAGAAATTGAATGGGGTCCTCAATTTAATACCCAATCTCTTTATATATACTTTCAAGACAAAAGAAAATAAATTGCTCGTGAAGGAATAAGGCATAGCTATGCAGGAGGTCTGCAGGCCATTACCTGTTGTGCCAGGGGGAACATATTCTCCTTATCTGTTTGCAGCAGCTGCACTTGTTCTTCCAATTATTCTATAATGGCCTTCTGTTTGGCTTGCTTTAGTCGTGCCTTATATAACTGATCCATGTACCCTGTGACAACTCTGGCAGCCTGTTCTCGAACCTGAGTTATTTCCTTTTTATGGTCACTCGCAACAGACTGCCACTTCTAGATTTCAACAGCCAATACAAATTCTCGGCCTTCAAATAACTCTTCAATCAGGGCGGTCTGTGTGGCTGCATAGGAGACCTCAATTTTTGGCTTGATTGCCCTCCATTTGTAGATTTTTACCTTCTTTTTCAGCAGGGAAAATTGCCTTTTCAAATCCTGAACCTCCCTTTTCAGTCTCATGGTTTCAATGAACTGCAACTGATACCTCTTCTTGGGAGGTAATATTCTTTTCTCACACTATTCAATCCATTCCTTTTTAACAATAAATTCAAGTTCTGGGCCTATGACAGGCTCAGGAGGCAGCAGAATGCTGTCGGTATTCTCAGCGGATTCTCTCATTAAGCCTTTTTTACTGGGTTCCCTATCTTCAGGGGCTTCTTTCTTTATATTCCCTTCAGGGACTCCTGTCGTCCGGTCGACATTTTCAATTACCACTCTGTGTCCTGGTGTCTCCACAGGAATTCTATCTTCTTCACGAGCCTCTAAGTGCTCCAACATGTTGGGTATGTGTTATATTATTTCCATGACTAGCCCCACACGCTATACGTTGCATTGGGCGTAGCAGGAGGGTCACAAGGGGGGAGGCAGCCCCCACTATTGGGGTCTAGGGCAGCGCCACAGCAAAAATTTGTTTGGTGTACGGACCCACTCATAGGCGGACCCACCCATGTTTTGTGCATGATTTTGCACATGGTTTTGGGGTACGATGGTTTTCGGCCCCTGGTATTTTTTAAATCCGGTCAAGGGAACTGTTACACAGTAATTTGTCACCGTCCCTACCATTCCCCGTCCCGCACAATGGAGGACCCATTTTGTGACCTGTGAACATTGTCATGCCTTGAAATCATCATCAATGCACTCCTCTAAACATGAGCTTTAATTGCCCTAAAGACATCTCCTTGCAAAAAACCATGAAAACATCTCCTTTTGCATTGGCGCGGGCAGACAGTTCATCACTCGTGCCAATGGGGAAAATCCTGCAAAGAGACCGCGCCAACTGGCGCTCTGTCCCAGAGCAGCAGTTGCGCCAGCCAATTTAAGGAGTGTTTTTTAAATAAAGATGGCGGAATTTGTGTTTCAACAAACTCAGAAACCATTACCTATCTTGAGTTGGGAGGTTTGGTTGCGGGAGTTCCATGGAAGGGAAGTGGTTTGCCACCTTTCATGGAACCTTCCTTGTTGATAGGACCAATCCCACAATAATAGGGATACCAACTCCCTCCTTCCCCATCTATAAAAGCTTGCTCAATTCCATTGCAAGCTAGTCTTGAAGTGCCTAAGCTTTGAATCTCCAAATTCCCAAGAGCCTTTGTGCTGTAAGAGCCCTCTTTCTTCCCTTAAGGCCGACTCAAGTAAGGAGACTATCGTCAAGAGACTCTAGAGAGGTTTGCCCTTTCCCTGGCGAGCTTTGCGAGACGTGAACGACTGGGGACCCTTTCGAAGGAGACCACGGCGTCAGAAC
This sequence comes from Pinus albicaulis, assembly GCA_034641835.2. Classification (NCBI taxonomy): domain Eukaryota; kingdom Viridiplantae; phylum Streptophyta; class Pinopsida; order Pinales; family Pinaceae; genus Pinus; species Pinus albicaulis. Next base: position 33,461,841 of record CM076575.1, read on the forward strand.
ATTGGTTGTACTCTCTTTCGATTGTTTATTAATGAATGACTACCGGTTATGGTTCCACTCTATTTTTCTCTTATGTTAACCATGAGTTATATCCTTTCTAACTGATATATAGTTGCGTATTCTGGATTTTATGCTTGTATTCGTGTTGTTTCTTGCATGTGCAGGTGTCCATTCACGGAGATCATGGGGATCGTGATCTGCTGAGGCTGAGGAACGGGAACGTTGTCTCTTCTACGAATCATAGCACTGGACTCCAGGTAGGCCTCCATCGTTGGCTTATTTATTCGCAATTAGGAACTTGCGTTGTAGCATTTGATGATTGTTGCTAGACCCCTACTGGGCTAGTAGGGATCGCCTCTGTCCGCAGAGGGGATTTACCTCCTCAACAATTTGGCGACTCCGCTGGGGACTCAGCTTGTTGTTTGATTTGTAAACTATAGACAGAGTCTGAAGCACAGCCAGACAGAGCTTTCAAAGTTCTTTTCTCTCGCATTGTTTTAGAAGATCACCAACGCCCGTTAAATAATCGTTTAGTTTATTTCTTTATTGGATCGAACAACTTACAATGTCTTGCCTGTCGATTGTCTCTATTTTTGCTCACGCCAATGGGTTCTTTGTGTTTCGCTTCTTGGTATCGCTGATCATCACCGGTCTCGCTTGTTGGTTTGTTATTTATTTTGGACGGTAAACTCACAAACGCGCGCTTAGTCGGGTTAGGCCGCGCCTTGCCTGGGCGCATGTTGTTTAGGCGCCACCGCGCCTAACGCTTGGCGTTGGTTGGCGCTCGCGCTGCGCCTAATCCTGTGAGGTACTAGGTTTGCTCGGGCCTCGAGCCTCCCGAGCTTGGATTCGTGTGTTTCTGCTTTGTCTCGCTTTGAGCCTAGATTACATGGTTCATTGGAGTCTTCGAGATTCTACTTGAAGTGTTGAGCTGGTCTTGGTTGGGAGAATTTTTTTTTTTTCATTTTCAAGCGTTGGCGCTTGTTGTCAATTAGCAACCCGCGCCAATTAGCTATTGGCGCGAGCTGCAAGATTTATTACACTAATTGGTGCCGTTGGGCTGAGTTTTCAATGGACATCTGTGCTAATTTCAGTAAAAGTAAAATCAGGATTTTTTCCCTAACTTTCACTACACTTTCCCCTTCAGGTCTTTTCCTGTATGAGCATAGATTACATTGCTCATTGTTGGAGTGTCTTTCCATGATTGTTTGATGTAAAAGGGAATGAATGCCTTGTTTTGATCTCTTGCTTTGGAAGTACTCTTTGTGTTTGACCTCATATGTCTTGTCGCCTTTTGAGGGATTTCGTTACAAAGTGTTTGAAACAACGATTGCATTCTTAGTGTTTGTTGCATCTCTTTTGCATTCATCCTTCATTAAGAAGATTTGCGTTTATTTAGTTTTCGTCTCAAAGTGTTCTTTTTGTTAAGATGCATTAGATCACATTGCATTGAAAAGTAATTTTTGAGATTTATCATTGAACTTAGATGACATTGTTTAATGATTGAAAACTAAAAATCGCTTTGAGTGCATTCTCTTTCATTGAAAGCATGCATTAAGTAGATTCTCATTTCATCGAAAAATGCATTGAGTGCATTCTTACTATTTGAAAGGAAAAGGAAATTGTGCATAGATTACAATTGCATAGTTTTCGAAAAAAAAGGATTTTGCATAGATTACATTGCATTATTCGCTTCGTTGAATGTTTGAAATTACTTTCGGATAGTGAAAGTCATCTAGTTTGGAAAGTTTCGTTTTCAGTATTGCTATTTGTTGCATCATTGTTTGAAGCTCTTCCCTTAACTAGATATCATTCATCGAATTGAAATTTTTCTTTTCTCATATAGCTGCATACAGGAGATTGTCATATGACATGCGGTAGGGCCTAAAACTGAAACGTAATTGAAGATAAACTTTAAAATCTACTCAATTTACACTAAGGCAACATTGGAATCTAACGAAACATATTTAGAGGTCTAGGCTAGAGACGTGTTCTGGCATCTTTAAACCTAGTAGCTGTCGTTCGCCTTTTGGCTTTAGACAGCGCTAGTACGGACTTGTGCTCCCCGTACCATCGAGTATATAAAGGGATACCCCATTAGGTTTCAATCCTTTATCCATAGGAAGCCGAGTTTGCCGCCCTATACCCGTGATACACCGAACACAGCATTCGGGGAGATTTCCTGCACGTACGTCAAGTCCTTGGTTGATTTCTCTTTCATTTTGAAACCAAGGTGTATATTGCAGTTCACGGTTATTTGGTACACCCTTTGCCTAGTATTCTAGTAGTCATTTCGATCTTTTTCGACTCTTTAAATTTGAAAAGGTCATCAAGCGCTTGTCCTTTCACGCTTGTTTCCAATCTGAAAGTGATAGAGTCACCTTTTGCCTGTTTCTTGACTCTTAAAATATGAAACGGTAGAGTTTTGTTTCAATGTCATAAAATTTAACTGCCCATGAAATATTCCTGGTCAAAGTTAGTTTCCTTAGGGTGTTGTTCTGACGATTGTTTCTAATGGCAACTTTTCCGGAGTTCACCAACCAAGGAATGCCCTCCGATGGGAATCCTGGTCCTTTTCCTCCTTTTGGAAATGTTGGTGCTCCTTATATGGCAATGTTGTCCCTTCCTGGGTTAACTGTTGGGTTGCCTATTTGGTTGTTTTCAACCTCTGTGGTCTCAAATGTCTCGGCTAATGTTCAATCAGTTCCTTCGCCTGAACAACATCATGTTGATTCTAAGGTGGACCTCTCCCCTTCTTCGCCTGTTTCTGCGTCCTCCTCTTCTATTTTTCCTAGTGAAAGTCTGGATTCAAGTAACCAGGTGGCTAAGAAGAAGAAGAAGAAGACGAAGAAGAAGAAGTCTGATAAAGGAGAGGCTAGCTCTACGGCCATTGCGCCTAAGAAGTCTCTTGATAAACCTTCCAACCCTCCGCGGAAAGTCAAGTTCCCTTGCATGTTGTGCACGGGAGACCATCTTCTTCGAGACTGCCCTGGCATTCCCAAGGTGCTCGAAGCATGGTCTGACGGCTATCCGTCGTTGCCTTTGGCTTTCGGGAGTCAAGTTGGGGGCACATCTTCAACTGGTGCTGATAAGGCTCCTAAGAAGCAGGGTAAGATTACTAATCCCTGTAAGTTGTGTGAAGGGCACCATGCCATTCACCTTTTTCCTTATATGGATGAAGCCAAGCAAGTGTTGGACAACCCGGTTGTTTCCATACCATGCCTCCCAGTTGGTTATAAACAAATCTCTTTGAACCTTCCACCTACTGATGATACGATTGGTCAAAAATCATCTTTGGTCGATCCCACTCCCTCAGAAATTCGAATTCAGGAATCCGTTCTTGACCAACCATTGGTCGTGGGATCGGTTGAACTGGCCCCATCTACGGTGCACCAGGTCTTTTCCGTGGAGAGTGGATCTCATACCCCTCAGGTTCTTCTTGTTTCTTTAGATTCTTCAGATTTGGAGAAAGATTCTCCTGTCCCTATACCTCAAGAAGTTGCTCCTCCGCCTCCTGTGATGGAGGTCCCGGAGGATACTCCTCCCACCTTCGAGATGGAGGTCGTGGAGGATGCTCCTTCTTCCGTAACACCAGGGGAAGACCTTCTCAGTTCGATGGTAGTCCCTCCGAGTAGTTTGGTCGCTTCCTTTGATTGGAATCGATTCGCAGGATACCGCCTTCCGTCTTATGTGCCTTTCGAGATAACAGTACAGGCCTATGGTCTGGTTGTTCCCAGCACCATTATAGATGAAGGCACCTCTGTTAGCATTCTATCCTCAACTACCTGGAAATATTTTGGCTCGCCGCCGCTTGCGCCTGTTACGCAGAATCTATTGGCATTTAACAGAAGAACGAGTCAACCGTTAGGGATCCTCCCGAGGTTACCTATTACTTTGGGAGGTAAAACCGTCCATATGGATGTGATGGTTGTTCCAGGCCCCTTGGATTTCAATCTGCTTTTGGGGCGCGATTACACCTATGCCATGGGAGCTCTTGTCTCCTCCCTTTTTCGTGTGGTATGTTTTCCACGTGAAGGACAGATTGTGACCATTGATCAGCTTTCGTTCTTTGGTCCTGATGTGGCAACTGGCCCGCCATCATCCCTTCCTGGTTTTTATCCACCCGTTGTGTCTGCCCCACCGCAGGTCAACTATGTGGCTACCTACCCCGTGCCTGTACCCAGAGATAGTGCCATTGTGAATCAGGTCAAGAATCTAACTTGACTTCGTGATGTTTTCTCTGCTCCGTGAACTTGAAGTGGCACTTATTTTTCATTATACAAGGCTCATGGAGCATGGTTCTTTTGTTGTTCCCTTAAAATGTAAACACATTGTCTTGTTGCATTTCCTTGTCTTGTGTCAAGCTCCCTAAAAACAAATAAGTTTACTGGAGCAGCATGGTCTTGTGTCAAGCTCTCAAAAATGAAACAAGGTTCCATTATATAGTCTTCTGTCTTGTGTCAAAGTCTTTTAAAAATGAAACATAATCGAGACGTTTAATGTGTCAACCTCAAGTAAAACAATGAAACACGTTCCCATTCAATTCGAGTCTGATAAGATTCCAAAATCCCACGAGCTTTTTCGATTCTGTAATTTGAACCTTCACCCATCCCTGCCTTCATATGGATTGAAGCTAGCATGTACTTCGAATTGAGTCACCATGTCAGCATGCTTACTTTTTCAAGCATAGTTTGTTTCTCAATGCTTTCAAGCTTGTGTAAAAACGAAACCGGTTTCAAGCATAGTTTATCTTTGTTTCAAGCTTGTGTAAAAATGAAACCAACTTCAAGCAGAGTTTTCTGATTTCAAGCTTGTGTAAAAATGAAACCTTTCCCATTTTACCTCTTGTGATTGCCATTTTATCAGCCTGTTTTTTCCAGATGAGCCTTGGTTTTTCTTTCCATCGTCACTATCTACTTGGCCGATCATATGCCTTCACTTGGCTGTTCCACCCATTCCTGAGGAACCACTGTGATGAGTGGTCTTGTTAGCCAGCCTCTTGACCTTCACTTGTTTTTAGTAGTTCCACCATTGTCGGAACCAGTAGCTACCCTTTATACCACTCGTTCCTCCAGGAGGAGTCAACTTTCAGCTCTTTTCTGACTCCTTAAACATGAAAATATTGCCGAGGCCCTTGTTGTTTCGATCTCGTTAAAGTGGACACGAAACGACATCTACCTAGTATACGTTTACCCATTTTTCGGGTTGGGATGGATTATTTACGAAAAAGGAATACCCTAGCCTATCGCGACTAGGATGTTTTCTTGGATATTGTTTTCTACCTTTTCGGATCTGAGAAACTATTTACGAAAAGGGACCTTTGGAGTTTACTTTTCTGTTGTCTTTTCAAACTCTCTAAACATGAAAAGACGCCGAGTTCTTCCTTTGTCAGACTCGTTAAACCCTGATGACATTGGATTCAGTCGAAATGACGTTCTCCAAGTTCCTCCTTCCTAGGGCTCGTTAAATGTACTAGGATGGATTCGTCTGAAGGACGGATTTATGTGACAAGCATATGGTATCCTGTTCAAGATTGTGTAAAAATAAAGAGGTACTCGCCAAGCATGGCGGGGAAAATGGAACCAAAATCATTGTCGTGTCGGCAGTATGTCGCTCTTGAACATGGCACTTGTCTGCATTCATGTCGGGTTGGGGACATCTCATCTCGTTTTTTTCACTTTCCTCCGTGGGTTTGGGTAATCCCTTTTGACCTCTCATCTGCTCTTTTCCTCGTCACTATGACCTCTGATATTTTGATGTCAAATACTGCCAAATTCACTGTCGTGCCGTCAATATGTTCAAGAGAAGTTGACGTCTGCAGATTTCAACCTTCCTTTGATTCTCATCTGATCCTGATTCACAACAAAAACATCATGTTCCTCTGTCTCATGTCGATGATGTGAGAAACATTATGGCCCACCTTCGATCAAGATCACTTCCTGTCGACTTCAGCTCATTATCCAGGAAGTTGGTCTAGAGACTCCTTTATGGTACCTTGGAGCCTGCATGCCTCAATGGCAGGTTCGTTGCATTCGACGTGGGGTTTTCATTATTAGCCTCCGATCGAGTGATTCTACGGGTGTTCGACGCCAGCTCATTGATTCGCACGCTGTAGATTGTACCTATAGTACCTTGAGAGCCATTGTCATTATTGGTGGTTCCTCTCGCGTCTGTTAACAGCTTTCATCATTGGCTGGTAATCAGACGATGTTCTTGCATGTTCGACTTCAGCTTACATATTCGCATGCTTGAACTTGTACTTTGTTTGGGTCGAGATGGAGCGCAAGACCCTGGATTGTGTCTGTTGTAATCCAGGCTGTGATTGTGGATTATTATCATTATGTACATGACTCACTGATTGGATGGCTGTGACCATACCTGAGTCTATTTATTTGATCCTTGCTGGATGGCTGCGCCCATACCCTGGATCCGGATTATAGCATACTCTGTTTCGGATGGCTGCGCCCATACCACACATACATCATGTACTTGAGATATTAGTTGTATTTTTCTGCGCAGGTTTTCCGACGGCGGGCCTTCAGTTGAACATGTTCTCGTAAAGCATTTCACCCCTCTCTCTCTCTCGGGCCTCATACTTTAGGGGGCATCTGTTACACAGTAATTTGTCACCGTCCCTACCATTCCCCGTCCCACACAATGGAGGACCCATTTTGTGACCTGTGAACATTGTCATGCCTTGAAAACATCATCAATTTAATTCTCTCAAACATGATCTTTAATTTCCTAAAGATATCTCCTCATAAAAATTGAAAATATCTCCCTATCTATGCTTAGTAGACAAACATCACTGCCGCCAATGGGGAAAATCCTGCAAAGAGGCCGCGCCAACTGGCGCTCTGTCCCAGAGCAGTAGTCGCGCCAGCCAATTTAAGGAATGTTTTTTAAATAAAGATGGCGGAAGTTGTGTTTCAACAAACTCAGAAACCATTACCTATCTTGAGTTGGGAGGTTTGGCTGCGGGCCACTGGTTTGCCACCTTTCATGGAACCTTCCTTGTTGATAGGGCCAATCCCACAATAATAGGGATCCCAACTCCCTCCTTCCCCATCTATAAAAGCTTGCTCAATTCCATTGCAAGCTAGTCTTGAAGTGCCTAAGCTTTAAATCTCCAAATTCCCAAGAGCCTTTGTGCTGTAAGAGCCCTCTTTCTTCCCTTAAGGCCAACTCAAGTAAGGAGACTATCGTCAAGAGACTCTAGAGAGGTTTTCCCTTTCCTTGGCGAGCTTTGCGAGACGTGAACGACTGGGGACCCTTCCGAAGGAGACCGCGACGTCAGAACATTGGTTGTACTCTCTTTCGATTGTTTATTAATGAATGACTACCGGCTATGGTTCCACTCTGTTTTTCGCTTATGTTAATAATGAGTTATATCCTTTCTGACTGATATATAGTTGCGTATTCTGGATTTTATGCTTGTATTCGTGTTGTTCTTTACATGTGCAGGTGTCCATTCACGGAGATCGTGGGGATCGTGATCTGCCGAGGCTGAGGAACGGGAACGCTATCTCTTCTAAAAATCATAGCACTGGACTCCAGGTAGGCCTCCATCATTGGCTTATTTATTCGCAATTAGGAACTTGCGCTGTAGCATTTAATGATTGTTGCTAGACCCCTGTTGGGCTAGTAGGGATCGCCTCTGTCCGCAGAGGGGATTTACCTCCTCAACAGGAACTACAGTTATTTTCTAATCCAGGGTTAATGGATTGGGGTTTATGTATGCTTCGACATGTATATATATATGTGTTGTAACACTAAAAGGAATAAAATGAAAAATCAAGCTGGTCGTCCCAATTTGGGATCCAAGGGAAAATCTCTGTGTTTACCTGTTTTATGTTTTATGCTCTCGCTATTGTTTATTTTCTATTATAAGATTCATGTGTAGATAATTTTTGTTCAGGGTTAAAACCTACATGTGGTATCAAAGTTGTTTCAGCTTCAAGGGGACGTCTTTGCTGCTGAGGGTTTTTTGCTCGGGCCTGAGGTAGACCCTGTTCAGTAGGAGATCTACGGGATCGATTCTTGCGGTGAAAGAAGATGGCGAGCGGTGGAAAGATAGAGATCGAGAAATTTAATGGTCAGAGTTTTGAGTTATGGAAGCTCAAGATGGAGGATCTGCTGGTGGATAAAGATCAGTGGATCGCGGTAGATCTGGGTACTAAACCAATGGTAATGTTAGATGAAGATTGGAAGAAACTGGATCGGAAGGCTAAGAGCACAATACGGTTGTGTGTCTCAGATTCAGTATTGTTGAATGTATCTGGGGAAGCTACGGCAAAGAATTTGTGGGAAAAACTTGGGACTTTGTACCAATCTAAGTCTTTGGTGAATAATCTGTTCCTGCAGAAAAAGTTGTATAACCTGAGGATGAAGGATGGAGACTCGGTGATAGAGTATCTGAATGCCTTCAATACTGTGGTAAGCCAACCATCATCTATTGATATTAAAATATCAGATGAAGATAAGTGCATCAGTTTGTTGTGTTCTCTACCAGATTTGTGGGACAATCTAGTTATTGCAATAGGTAGCAATACAACTACCTTGAATTTTGATGACATTGTCTCAGCCTTGTTGTCGGAGGAAATGAGATGGAGAAATATGGAGGGCCAGAATGGAGATGCCTTATCTGTACGAGGAAGGTCCCAAAACAAAAACAAGAATAAGGTTTCGAGTGGGAGATCCAAATCTAGAGGGAGATCTAAATCTCCTGGAAAGTTTGTAAAGGTATGTTGGAAATGCGGAAAGGAAGGGCACTACAAAAGGGAGTGCAAATCTAAAGCTCCTGAGAAAGGAAAGGGATCTGATGATGCTCCTTCTGCAGAGGCAAAAACCACCTCGGATGAAGGTGGGGATGTGTATTTGGCTTCTTCTTCAAATATACATGTAGATCATGAGTCATGGTTGATTGACTCAGGTGCATCCTTTCACTTCACTCCCCATAGGGAGTGGTTCTGCGAGTATGAGAAATATGATGGTGGTGATGTCTTCCTAGGGAATGATAGGAAGGCCAGAATCATCGGACGTGGAAAGGTCAAGCTGAAGCTGCAAGGTGGAAGGATTAGAACACTTCCTGGTGTTCTGCATATTCCTGCATTGGCCAGAAATCTGATTTCTGTAAGCAAGATGGATGATGCAGGTGTAAAAACAGTGTTCGAGAAAGATGCCTGCAAGATGGTTCGGGGAGCACTGGTATTAATGCTGGGAGTTCAGACTGGAAATCTGTACAAGCTACAAGGTAGCACTGTTATTGATGGGTGTAACAATTCTATGGTTCCTGAAAGTGGAGCAGAAAGCCTAGCTGTCTCTGGAGAAAAGACCAGGCTATGGCATCAAAGGCTTGGACATATTGGAGAGAAGGGCCTTCGGATACTGCATAGAGATGGTATGGTAGAAGGTATGTCTAATTTTTCTCTAGATTTCGATTTCTGTGAACATTGTGTATATGGGAAGCAAAATCGGGTGAGTTTTCCTTCTGGTGCTAAGAGGGCAAACAAGATATTAGAACTTGTGCACAGTGATGTGTTTGGGCCTGTGTCAGTTCCATCACTGGGAAAGTCTGTGTACTATGTTTCATTCATAGATGACTTCTCAAGGAATACATGTATATATTTCTTGAGGAAGAAATCTGAAGTCTTTGACAAATTTAAAGAATTTAAGGCTCTGGTGGAAAACCAGACAGAGAAGAAGATAAAGGCGCTAAGGACAGATAATGGTGGGGAGTTCTGCAAGAAGGAATTTGAAGAGTTCTGTAAGAAGTGTGGTATAGCACGGCAGAAGACTACTCCATACACACCTCAACAAAATGGAGTTGCAAAAAGAATGAACAGAACGTTGATGGAAAAGGCAAGAAGCATGCTCAGTGGTACCGGGTTAGGACAAGAATTCTGGGCAGAGGCAGTGGAGACTGCATGTTACTTAGTTAACAGATCACCTTCATCAGCGTTGGAGGATAAGACTCCACATGAGGTATGGACTGGTAAGAAACCCTCACTTTCACATCTAAGGGTATTTGGATGTGATGCATATGTACATGTTCCAAAGGAGAAAAGGACCAAGTTGGATAATAAATCTGAAAGGTGCATCTTTATTGGGTATAATGATGGTTTAAAGGGTTACAAGCTTTGGAACCCAGAAACAAGGAAGGTTGTGTACAGTCGAGATGTGGTGTTTAGAGAGGTGAAAGATGTTGTTACACATGAAGTCCTACCAAAGGAACCTGAGAAGATAGAGTTTGAGCTAAAGGAGGATGAATCAGACTCTACAACAGAAGAAGACTCAGAAGAGGAAGAGTCACAAACTCCAGCTGTGAGAAGATCAACTCGGGAAAGAAGGCAACCAGAAAGGTATAGTCCATCTGCATTTTGTTTAGGTTTTTCCTTAACTATAACTAATGATGATCCTAGAACTGTCAGGGAGGCAGTATATTCAGAGGATGGAAAACTCTGGAAGGAGGCCATGGTTGATGAAATGGCATCCTTGCACAAAAATGAGGCATGGGATGTGGTGGAGTTGCCGATTGGAAGGAAGCCCATTGGGAGCAAATGGGTGTTTAAAAAGAAGATGAATGTAGAAGGCAAGGTGGAGAAATACAAAGCTCGGTTGGTAGCAAAAGGTTATTCCCAAGTGTCGGGAATCGATTTTGGTGATATTTTTTCTCCTGTTGCCAAATTTACTTCTATTAGATTACTTTTATCTATTGTTGCTGCATTTGATTTTGAGATAGAACAGATGGATGTGAAGATAGCATTTCTTCATGGGGATCTAAAAGAGGAGATCTACATGAAACAACCTGAAGGATTTGTGGTGAAGGGTAAGAAAGAACTAGTGTGCAGGTTGAAGTCTCTGTATGGGTTAAAACAGTCACCAAGGATGTGGTATCAGAAATTTGATACCTATATACAGGGACTTGGCTTCACCAAAAGCAAAGAGGATCACTGTGTTTAATTTAAATTAATTGGTGACCGTGTTATTTATTTGGTCTTGTATGTGGATGATATGTTGTTGATTGAAAATGACAAAGAAATTATCCAATATTTGAAGACCCAGTTGTTCTCCAAATTCGACATGAAGGATCTTGGTGCTGCAAACTATATTTTGGGCATGGAAATTAAGAGAGATTGCGAAAAGAGGAAGCTATGGTTAAACCAGAGGAAGTATGTCGAGACTGTATTGCAGAGGTTCAATATGCAGGATAGTAAACCGGTGAATGTTCCTATTCCTGTAGGTGTAAAGCTATCTGCTGAACAGTGTCCCAAGACACAAGAAGAAGAGGAGGACAGGTGGTCTTGTGTTCCATATGTAAGTGTTAGCAGAAGCTCGACAGGGCAATGGTCCAGATTACATTTGCTGATTAAAGCACATGTTGTGGGAGTATTGAGTTATAATGATGTCAAACTGTGAAAGGAGCATTGGACATCAGTGAAACAGGTTTTCAGATATTTACGTGGCACTAGTGATTATGGCTTGTGCTACCAAGGAAGACCAGGATTGGAAAGAATGTTGGACATTCATGGTTTTGTTGATGCAGACTCGGCTGGATATTTGGACCAAAGAAGATCTACAAGTGGGTATGTGTTTAGCCTATTTGGAGGCAGGCCGCTGGATGAGAAAGACAATCAGAGGAGGCTCTTTCAATCTACAGTAATACATAGCAGCCACTCATGCAAGTGTATGGGTAGTTTGGTTGCAGTTATCAGGGTTCAAGTGTAAATGGTAAGCATCACATATATAGATAGACTTGATAGCCAAAGTGCAATTTTCTGGCTATGAACCCTCGTTACCATTCAAAGACAAAGCACATTGATAAGTTCATCACTTTTGTTAGAGATATGGTTGAGCTGCAGGGTGTTGCTGGTAAAGGTGACACTTTAAAGAATGTTACAAGATGCAACAGTTTATTGACAAAGTCTCGTGAGCGTTGAGCACTCAGAAGTTCTCTTGGTGTAGAGAAACAATGGGTGTTGAAGAATTGGCCCAATGACTAAGCTCTCCTGTGGCCCCCTGTGGAAAGAAAACAACAAGTGGGAGAATGTTGGGTATGTGTTATATTCTTTCCAGGACTAGCGCCACACGTTGTACGTTGCGTCGGGCGTAGCAGGGGGGTCACAAGGGGGGAGGCAGCCCCCACTGTTAGGGTCCGGAGCAGCGCCCCAGCAAAAAAAAATTTTGTGTGCAGACCCACCCATGTTTTTTGCATGATTTTGCACATGGTTTTGGGGTACGATGGTTTTCGGCCCCTGGTATTTTGTAGATACGGTCAAGGGAACTACGGTTATGTTCTAATCTAGGGTTAATGGATTGGGGTTTATGTATGCTTCGGCATGTATATATATGTGTTGTAACACTAGAAGGAATAAAATGAAAAATCAAGTTGGTCATCCCAATTTGGGATGCAGGGGAAAATCTCTATGTTTATCTGCTTTATGTTTTATGCTCTTGCTATTGTTTATTTTCTATTATAAGATTCGTGTGTAGATAATTTCTGTTTAGGGTTAAAACCTACACAACAGAGGTTTGGTAGTGACTGGGCCAATCTTGGCCATGTCAAAAAATTTAATAACTGGTGGGACAACTACTTCCTCTGTTAATTGTTTGGGTGAGCGGAATCCCCTTGCCCCTATAGGCATCATGGACTAGAATAGAGAGCAGAGGACAGACTCATCATCCTCATTTTTGGCTTGAACCGAAACTTCACACATTATTACCTCAACCAAGGTTGATGCTGGTTCTTGTGGGTCAACATCAATTCTGCAACTTGTTTCCCTTCTGTCCTCTCACTCTTTGTTCACCATTTATTCTTCTAGGGTCGATACTAGTTCTTGTGGGACAATATCGACCTCGTGGTTTATTCCTTCTCTACCTTTCTGTTCCTCATGGATTGCCTCTTTTTCCACAGTTTGTACTAGTTCTTGAGGGACAACATCAATTTCGTAGGCTGACTCCCCCTGTTCTAGCCGAATTGGGGGTGGTTCTTGTGTAGCATCCCCACTTGTATCAACATCCATTTTTGCTTGGGAAAGTGATGTTGTTTCTTTCAAAACAGCATCACTTGGCATTTATCCATCCGCAATTCCACTCCCTTGTTCTTCGTTGACAAAATTCGATGAATGTATGACAGTCTCGACTTCCTGCACGATGTCCATAATCTCTTCATCTGTAGGATCTTCAAGCGAGGTTGGTTCTTATGTAGCAACTTCGACTGTGTTGCCAATTACCTCGTCCATTCTCATTTCTTCAGGTTCCTCCTGATCAACCATCATTTCCAGTTCTTTGAGTTCCTCCTGGTTAACTTCCATTTCCATTTCCTCAGGTTCCTATGGATCAATTCCTTCCAAATGTTCTTCTTCTGCCAAACTAGACGGAGAGACTGGTTCCTCTTCTCTAGCAGCAATAATGGCTTCTACCTCTTCTTCTGAGGACCCACAAAGTTCCACCCAGGAGACCCAAAGCCTGTTTATTTCATGCACGACCAATAATCACACCAATCCGTGGTTGGAAAGCGCTGCCGGCATTTGGCACGAACTTCGAGTAGCCTATGCCATGTGTTACAGTTGTTTCAATAGGAAGAAGGGCATGTTTAAGGCATGCACCTGAGCCTGAAATCGAAGGTCCGTTAGAATTTTAAAATGGTACTTAAATAGATTTGTGGCTTGGCCCTCGCAAGTTATGTATTTTATTGCGAAACCTGCAACTTCATTCCAAGGATAAGGCACAATCCTGTGCTCATATCCTCTGCCCATTTGAACGAAACTTCCCTCTGCCTGTAAGAAAAATTCAAGAAATTCTGGGAGAGAAACTCTCTATGCAAACCATTATTGCCCCTGCTGCCTCAGCCCAATAACCTCTAAAATTACCTCTTCTGTGACAGGAACCTCCAGACCTCAGACCCGCGAGTAATCCTCTTCCAAATTGAGGGCGGAATCCATTGTGATTTCCCTATCAAACCCCTGCAATCTAACGAAGTAGGTATCCCACCCTGCATCGGCAAAGATTTGCCATACCTTTGGGTTGCTATGTACTAAAGCTGTGTTTTCAGGCTCATGTCACACAACTAGCCCACCCATACCATGGAGACTTGTAGCAGCACTTCTTGTAATAGCAGGCCGTTCGATGAAGAGGTGGATACCAAATTCGGAAAAACAACATGGTGAAAATGAAAGGTGGTAACGGTAAATACGGATGGTAATTCTCGGAAACCGAGAAAAATAATAAAAGAATATGGTAAGTGTGATGAATAAAAGTAATAATTATTTCATATGGAGTGGAAAAGACATATTGCATATCCCAATGCGTATGAAATGATTATATCAAATGTTGATGGGGATCGTAAGGTGTACCTATGCATGGACTGTCATAATGATTTATGACGTAATTATTACGTTGTCCTTGACTATGATGACACCCCCCCCCCCAATTTAATTTTTTTCCGTTCGCGGCATTAAAATCTTCACATGTGATATTCAATTAAATCGGTTAAAGTCACGTGGAGGCGTACCTGACGGCCTACCTGGATGATGTGACGGTTGGTAGGATGACGACGCAATAATGATGTGGATGGAGTAACAACAGTACGAGTAGCAACACCCGGAGTAACAGCATCTAGTGTAACAGCATCTGGAGTAACAACAATGTGAGTAATCTGGTGTAGCAGCATCCGGTGTAATAGCATCTGGAGTAACAGCATTGAGTAGCAGCATCGAAGTAACAACTGTGCGAGTAACAACATCCAGTGTAACAACATCTAGAGTAGCAGCATCAGAGTAATAGCGATACGAATAACATCATTCGGTGTAGCAGCATTTGGAGTAACAACAATGTGAGTAGCAGCATCCGGAGTAACAACAATACCAGTAACAACTTCTGGGGTAATAGCATCGATCAAGGAGTAACATCATCGAGTAGCAGCATCCGGTGTAACAGAATCACGAGTAGCAGCAACCGAGTAACACCATCATGAATAGCAGAAACTGAGTAACAGCAACACAAGTAGCAGCAACTGAGTAACATCATCATGAATAGCAACAACCGATACTTTGGAAAATGTTTCTTTGATTTTTACTCCTTATTAGTAACTCCTGCAAAAAGACAAGAAGATAAAACATTATTCTTTATTCTTTTTTTTTTCTTTTTTCTTTATTTTTATTTATTATATTATATATATATATATAACAAGGGTATAGAGGAAGATTTCTCTGCACTGATGACCTTCAAACCAGATTTCTCAGAGAGGTGTTTGATAAAAGCATCCTTAGAGGTCGGGCGGTGGTACAATCTCAGGTAGTGTCCATTGACTATAAATGAAGCACATGTATCATCAATTGTGACTAGCCTAACTATTCCATTATCAAATACAACGTCCACTTTGTAAGGTCCCATCCAACGAGTGCAAAGCTTTCCCTTAAAATCCTTGAAGCGGGATTCATAAAGTAGTGCCCAATCTCCACTTTGAAACACCTTATTTTTAATAAACTTGTCGTGACATTTCATTCTCTGTTGTTGAATACCAATAGTTCTCTAGAGAGCCTTTGAACAAATTTCATCTAGTTCATTGAGCTAGACCAATTGGTGTTTCTGGGCATCTGACAAATCCAAAGCAACTTCAAGAGTTGTTCTGAGCATACTGATTTCAAATTCTATTGGAAACAATGGGGATTTCCCATAAAATAGCTCGAATGGTGAAAATATGGTTGTATTTCGCCATGTTTTTCTGTACGCCCAGAGAGCTTCAGGTAGCTTCTAAGCCCAATCCTGACAATGGTAAGCCACAGTTTTTGTCAAGATGTTTTCCAATGTCTTGTTTGTGCTTTCCACTTGTCCAATCGCTTGGGGGTTGTATGGAGATGTCACTCTGTGTTTCACCTCATATTTTTGCATGAGCTTTGCTATCATGTGTGATGTGAATTTTTCTCCTCCATCTGAAAGAATCTCCCTTGGAATACCATAACGAGAAAAATTTTCTTTAAATATAAAATCTGAGACCACCTACTCTATTGCTTTCACAACAGCTTTTGGCTTCCACCCACTTAGTCACATAATCAGTACAAACCAAGATGTGGAATTTTTGCTGGGAGGGTGGGTTCAAAAGTCCAATGAAGTCAATAGCCCATTTCTCAAAATGCTCGAGGACTACCTGTGCCTGCAAAGGCATTTCATCAGCTCGACCGAGTTGCCCCATACGTTGGCAACTATCACACCTCCTAACATAATTTTGTGCATCACGAAAGATATAAGGCCAATAATATCCCATTTGTAGCACCTTATGGCCTATTATTTTGTCTGCAAAATTCCCTCCATAAGGGCCATCATGAGCAGCTTTCAATATCTCATAAATATCATCCTCATACACAGAGTGCCGGATCTATTTATCCGCCCCTGTATGAAAAAGGTACCCTACCATCCAATAATATTGGGCACTGTGATGAATAGTTTTTCACTGTTCTCTGTATGAAAAATGAGGAGGCACTTTCCCTGTAGCAAGATAGTTAGCAATATCTGCATACCACAAAGGTTTAGTAGAAACTACAAAAATATGTTCATCTGGAAAGCTATCATCTACCGGTGTGCATTCATCATTGCTATCCATCCTAGATAGGAAATCAGCCACTACATTATCTTTTCCTAGCTTGTCTTCTATTGTAATATCAAATTCTTGAAGCAATAACAACAATCTTGTAATACGGCCAAAATTAATAGGTTTATTCATCAAATACCTTATTGCTGTGTGATCAGTATGGACAACAGTAGAATACCTGGTGATGTAGTACTAGAACTTATTGGTCTTCCTTGAAAATGTTTTTGAGATCAGGGTTCATTCTCTGTTGAGGTTGTCTTACAGGGCAGAAATCTTCCTTAATATAAATATGATGAGTACATAAATTGGCAGGGATCCCCTTCATGCCGGTATAGTCCCAAGCAAAAGCTTCCTGATGATCTTGAAGGACTTTCAAAAGCTTTCTTTTTTCTAGGATTCAGACAATTTTGGGTTGATATTAAGTGTTTTCCCTGGTTCAATCTCCATTGGAGTGCTATCATTGGATGAGGTTACAGGAATTTCTTCAATGTCATCTTCTAATTCAATTTTTTCCTGTGTCTCGCAGCTCATAGAAGATTCTAGAATATGTTGAGTTGAATCAGAAACAGAACTGGAATCATTAATGAAAGCATTAATGGAATCATCCTCGGTTTCTATTTTGAATCAAAGGGCCTGCCCAATAGCGAGGACTGGTCTAACATCTTCATTTTCAAGTTCAGGCTCCTCTACAGGTAGAGTTTTTTTACTAGGTAATGATTTTTCAGATGGGCTTAGTTCCGCAGTAGGATAAAGCTTAAGATTCTTTATAACTGTTCCATTTGATATGATCATATGCCCAGATCAGCACCCTATGTAGGCGTCTACATTTTCAATCCAGGGTCTTCCTAGGATCAATGGTTGACCACCTACTAAATATCGGGTCTATAATATAAGGAGGTCCACAGGGTAATGCTATGAATCTACTGAAATTATCACATCCTCTAATTTCCCTACTGGTTTAATTGTGGAATTGGCTTGCAAGTTCCAGGATAGTAGGGGTTGGTTTAATGTTTCCAAGTCCTAATGTGTTCATTGTTTCAATAGTGATAATGTTGATGGCAGCTCCCAAATCTACCAGTACATTTGGGATTTCAACCCCATTAATATGTATTGCTAGAATTGGGTTCATAGGGTCTCTGTATTTTACAGGCATGATCTTTCCTAACATGATATCGGATAGTATGCCTATTACATGATTGGTTAATGGATCCTTAGGTTTCCTCCCTGGTTTCTTAGAGAAGTATTCCTTAAGAGATTTTGTGTATATAGGTACATCCCTCATAGCTTGTAGCAGGGGTATTTTAACAAAGAGATTATGTTGTTCTCCTAGGAAGTCAAATTTTGTATGAGGGTTTGGTTTACTCAAGGTCAGTCTTTCAGGATATGGAGGAGAAGTTGAATGAACTTGATTAGGAATATCTTGGGGAGGTGTCTGATTTATTATGTTTTGCTCTGATTCCTCCCTCACTGTTCTCTGTTCTGGTTCAATATCTTCATTGTCAAATTGTTCTGTAATAATAGGTGAATTAGGCGCATTTACTACCCGGCCAAACCGTAGATTTATCTCATTGAGTCCCGCGGTAGAGATGCTGTAAGACGGAAGGTTCATAGTGTTTGTTTGTAGACCCCCTTATTATTCGGATTCGGGTTGGGCTGGATAGGAAGCTTGGGTCTAATGGCTAGGTTTCTTGGGGGTACATCATGTTAGATGATCCAAAAATAAATATTATCATAGGTTATAAAGTTTGAATAAAATAATTATTAATTTAAGATATTAAATTAATAATTATTATTCTAGAATATTTAATTAGTTTATGGAGACATTTAGAATTAGCTTATTGTTGTAACAAGATATGACTCTCCAAATGTGTCGTATCTTAGGCCTTTTTGTTAGCTAGTTATTTGGAATAGTATTTAATGTAAGTGGACACTTGTTATTTAATAAGTGATCCATAATTAGTGGAAGTTAGGACATTGAGCATATAAATAACTCGTTGCAAGAGTGTTTTTGTTGTTCGGGTGTAAACTCTTGCATAATTCCAAATGTAATTGTTTTTCTGATTAATAAAATTACGTGTCTGAGGACACTTCGGCCATTATTGTGGTATCAGAGCTACGGTAATGCTGCGAGGAGGAGATTCCAGCTCTACCAGTTCTTGGAAAACTCCATTGAATTGATCAGAAAATTATTGTTATGGAATTTGCCATTTTTTTTTTGTTTAAAACGAACAGAAATTTTATTATTGATTTTAGATTTGTAAATTCTAAAATCATTTTTATTATCAAGAACAAATGCAAAATCTGTGTGAATTTTCTGCAAAATTTGTGTGAATTTTGTTCATGTTCGTAATGAGGAGTAAACATTGAGATCTCATGCATACCGCTCAATTCCATTTTGGAGACAATTTTATCATTTGTTGTTTCAAATTGTTGAGGTGACTGTGTTTGTAAGAGTGTTGTAACAAAGCACGTCTTTCTCCATTGGCTTGATTCTGGTACGTGGGTTTTTTGGCTTGTCTAATTTCTATTTTCTCAAATGCGCTCAAGCTTTCGAGCTCCTCCATTTGAACCATCTTCTCCAAGAATTTCTTTCAGAGCAGATATGACTTGCTGCACAGCAGGCAAAGACATAGTTGTTGCGTAGAGGTGTTCAAGACTGACAGCCTTCAATTATTTAATTGTTGTTGTGTCTTTGTTGAAATTCCTGTTGACATGTAGAATTTTGATCCAGCTCCTTCGATTTGCAAATTTTTCTATCGAAAAATTTTGCTTTGAAATCACTCAGCTTTAGACTTTAAGTGCAGAAGTCAATCATCAAGAATGCAAACTTAAATTTCAAATCTCAGATTGGTTGACTGTAGTTTGAGAGTGATCATCGTCCAGTTTTTGATTTTAAGTCCGATGAGGTTCTAGATTACGGAGCATCCAAATGAGCAGCCTCGGCGTAAAATGGTTGACTCATTTCTCATAATTGTGTGAAAGGTAGAGTGAACATGCAGCGTGAGAGGGAAAATTCGTAATCAAGCTTTGAAAGCTGCTGGATAAAAATTGCAGCGGGCAGACTGGAGTATCCTTCCTGATAGTGGCAGCCACGCCATTTGCAAGAAATAAAATAGCAGATCTCAGAAAGAAAATCGGAACAGAGCTTCTATGTATCTTTCAAAGGATGGCTTGAGAAGAAGTCGGTTGAGTGTTCTTGCAAGAGCAAACCAGATGTCAAGAGAACCAGTGCCAGCGAGCCAGTGTCAACCAAAGCAAGAAGAATCCTCTACGTTTCAATGGCATTCATTGGCGATGACTATGCAATCTGCAGTTTTTTGTAATTAAAATTGTAATTGGGATCATAAGGTGGCGTAGCACTTTGTATTTGGAGGAATAAGTAGAATTTTTTTCTTTTTTTCTAAAGAACATTGTAATATTTTTTTGGAGTAATAAGGATTTTGTAATTTTTTGGAGTAATAAATTTATTTGTAATATTTTTGGAATAATAAGGTGATTTTTTGTAATTTGTTTCTGGAGAGATAAGTGTGACTCAAAGTAATTTTACTTGGGGGGGGGGTAACTTTTTTTTTACCAAATTGTGCAAGAACATCATTGTAAAAGTCAAATTTTGAAAGTTACCTTGTAAATATTTGAGAAATTGACTAGAGCCAAGTGCAAAGCTCAGTCATTTTTCTCCTATTTCAATGACTATACGAGGGTCAAGGCCAAGCCCTGATAGCTCGTTTTTTGTGTGGCGTGTGTTGTTTTTGCGTGGTGTGTTTCGTGTGACGAGTTGCTCAATTTTTTTGTGCTTGATACTTTTGGTGCATTGCTTCAGCACTCCAATGTCGAAGTTAATTAATCTGTTCTCTGAAACTGATAAGCTAGAAGGAGTGAAATCCTATAAGACATGGCATCGTCTAATTGAAAGCACTCTTATTTTTAATGAATTGTGACATGGAATTTGTGA
The DNA here is from genome assembly GCA_034641835.2 of Pinus albicaulis. NCBI lineage: Eukaryota > Viridiplantae > Streptophyta > Pinopsida > Pinales > Pinaceae > Pinus > Pinus albicaulis. The sequence goes on from CM076575.1 coordinate 33,482,381, forward strand.
TGGAAACATTAAGCCAAATAAACCAACAGATCTAGATTCACTTGCAAAATGGGAAATAAAAGATGCCAAGGCATTAGCTCTTATAAACGCTTCAGTTAGTAATGAAATGTACATACACATTGAGAATTCTTCAGATGCATGGGCTGCTTTACATACATTCAAAGATCTCTTTGATACACAACCTGAATCAAAGAAGGTTGATGTTCAATTAAAATTTCGTCAACAAAAATTAACTGAAGGTGGTGATGTCCTTGAGTACATTTCACGACTTAAAAACATTAAGCAAGAAATCATCAATTCTGGTTTTCAAGCTGTTGATGAAAGCTTCTTAACTACAATTTTAATTGCTGGATTGCCATCATCATATACTCATTTTTTGGAAACTTTGCAAGTCATTGGCAAGTTAGAGAAGATCAAATTTGATGAAATGAGTGACTTGTTAGCACAACATGATAAAAACTTCAAGAAGAAGAAGAAGATTGGGGAAGATGTCTTCCTCGCCGAAGCCAGTTCAAGCAACTCCTCAGCTGACAATTCCAGAAACAAAGGAAGAGGTAATTTCAATCCAAATCAAGCAGCACAAGGTCATGGTTGCAGTCAACACAGAGGAAACAACTCCAACAAAGGCTCCAATTCAAGAAGAAACAATTTTCAAGGCAGAGGCAACAATCAAAACAAAGGATATCATCAAGGCACAGGACAGAGTCCAGGAAGAGGACAAACTCAAAACAGAGGACAAAGCAGAGGTCGAGGACAGTCTCAAGGCAGAGGACAGTCTCAGGGAAGAGGCACCGATTTGAGTCAAATTGTTTACAAGCGATGTAACAAAGTTGGTCATTATGCAGCAGATTGTAGAACTTCTATTGAGAAAATTTCTAAGTTTCATCCAAACTCAGCACAGTTTGAAAATGATGAAGATGATCTTAATAGTTCTGAATATGTTTTCACAAACACAGAAGCAACAGCTTTACAAGTTTCAAGCTTTCTCTGCAGTGATTATGAAGATGCATGGATTCTTGATACAGGCGCAACTCAACACATGACATTTCTACATGACTTCTTCTAGAGTTTCAAAGAATGTCATCTGAATTCAATCTATCTTGCTGATAAAACCAAACATACTCCTTCAGGAAAAGGTGTAGTTAAGGTTTTTTTGCCAGGCATCGGAGAAATAATGATTTCTAATGTATGGTATGTCCCAACATTCAAGCAAAATTTGTTGTCATTAGTCACAATTTGACAAGCAAGGCATACAGTGATTATGCAAGATGGCTCAGTTAAAATCAACTCAGTCAAACAAAACATGCAAATAGTAATGATAGGTTATGAAGATGGAAAACTGTTAAGGATGAAAGGGACAGTTATTCCAAGACATTCTGACTTTGCAGGCGTAGCAAGTACAGATATTTCACCAATAATATTATGGCATGTCAGATATGGCCATCTCAACTTTGACAGTCTCTCTTAGTTACAAAAATAGGGCATGGTTAAAGGACTTCCAACCTTCAAAAGGGAAGATGCAAAGTGTGAATCTTTCATTTTTGGAAAGCAACATTGAGAGACTTTTCCCACTAGTTCCTGGCGAGCAGACAAGCATTTGCAGTTGGTTCACAGTGATATTTGTGGACCCTTCCCAACTTCACTTGGAAGTTGCAGATATTTATTACTTTTTATTGACGATTTTAGCAGGATGACATGGGTATATTTCTTGAAGCAAAATTCAGAAGTATTTGAAAAGTTCAAAACTTTTCATAAGCTTATTGAAAATGAAGTAAAGGAGAAGATTGGTACTCTTCGAACTGAGAATGGCGGAGAATTCACTTCAAATGAATTCAAAAATTATTGCACAGAAAATGGAATAAAGCGACATCTTACCAATGTCTACACTTCACAGCAAAATGGGGTAGTAGAAATAATGAATCGTACCTTGTTAGGAATGGCGCGATATATGTTAACTTTCAAAAAATTAAGTCCTTCATATTGGGCTGAAGCAGTTCATACCGCTGTCTATTTGAGAAACAGATCTCCCACAGCTTCTTTAGAGGGAATCACACCTTATGAAGCATGGTTTGGATTCAAACCACTAGTTAAGCATCTCAGAGATTTTGGATCTATCTATTATGCCTTAGTTCCCAAGGAAAAACGAACTAAGCTTGATGCACAAAGCTTAAAGTGCACAATGATCGGGTATTCTGATGAGAAGAAAGGGTACCGACTTTTGTCGAATGGAAAATTTATTGTAAGCAGAGATGTGATATTTGATGAAAATGAGAGTAAGAGTGCTGAAGAAGTTGAAAGTCTTCTTCAAAAGTTAGAAACAAAAACTGATAAAAGACATGGAAATTTACAAAGTCAACCAAATTCACCAAGTTGGTATGAAATTGAATTTCCTTCATCTGACGATGATTCATCCAGTCTGTCTTCTTCATCAGCGCCATCCAGGTCTTCTAGCAGTTTTTCCAACTCTCCTAGCATCAACAGTTCTTTTGGCAATGACTCTCCACCCCCAAAACCTGCGGTTGCTCAAGCCCAAGCCAGTGAACATCAATTTCCGAAATGGGCAGTTCAAATTTTCAAAGATGTAAGGCCTAATGAACAAAACAAAACAGGAACAAGGGGATCAAAACAAAATGAAGGCAATTTTGCTTTGATAGCAAATGATTTTACTGATCCTTCTTCTTATCAAGAGGAGGTAAAAAATAAAGCATGGCAACAGGCTATGGTTGATGAATATCAGGTAGTTCAAGACAACAACATTTGGCAACTTGTTGATTGTCCTCAACATGTTAAACCTATCGGATGCAAATGGGTTTATCGAATTAAGTACAAGCAAAATGGTGATATTGACAAGTATAAAGCAAGACTTGTTGCTAAAGGTTTTGTGTAGTAGGAAGGGATAGATTATGTGGAAACATTTTCTCCTACAGCTAAATGGAACACCATCCGACTCACACTTGCCTTAGCAGCTCAACAAGGATGGAAAGTTCATCAAATGGATGTAAAAATTTCTTTTCTCATGAGAGACTTGTTGTAGAAGTACATGTGATAAGAATATAAAGTTCAAATCGATAGCATGTAGAGGAGTTAAAATAAGCTCCTTGTGCTTGGTATGCCAAAATGGGATAATACCTACCAAGTTGGTCGTTGGTTTTCATCGCAGCGAATCAAGGATACCCAGGTATGTATGCCAACAAGGTGTAACATGGTGATTTTGACGGTGTATGTCGATGACGACCAAGGTGCAACAATGACCATCAGTTGAACAAAGGGAAATGGAGTCTACGTGTGTTTTAAGATGACAGATTTGGGACTACTTCACTACTATCTTGGAGTTGAAGTATTCCAACGTCCACATCAGATATTCATTTCCCAAAGTAAATATGTAGCAGAAATTCTTCAGTGATTTGGAATGCAGGATTGTAAGCCTATCCTTACCCCTATGGAACAAAACTTAAAACTTTCAAAATTTGAAGGGGGTACAGATGACGTTTGTTTACGCTTGATTGGGCAAACTTGAATTATTTAATAACCATCAGTTCTGTCTATCTAAGTGCTTCAGATATTTCACGTTGCGTGAACCACTAGACATCTATTGGAATGCAGCTAAAGAGTCTTTATATTCATGAAATGTACATTTTGGTCTTCTTTACAAAAAGACTAAAAATTTTGTACTTGGTGGATTTTCAGATGCCGACTTTGCTGGCAGTATTGATGATAGGGCATCAACCTCAGGTTACTTAATGAACATGGGGTCAGCTGTAGTTTCCTGGAGTTGCAAGAAGCAAGATATAGTGGCCACTTCTTCAGCAGAAGCAGAGTACATTTCAACATGGGAAGCAGCATGTGATATTGTTTGGTTACGTCGAGTTTTACAGGACTTGGGAATTCCTCTAGCAGAAGCTACTCCATTATTCATCAACAATCAGTCAGCAATAAAAATTGCCAAGAATCTAGTTTTTCATTCAAAGACAAAGCATGTGGACACCAAGTATCATCATATTAGATCACTCATTGCAAAGTATGTCATCAAGCCGATTTATTGTCCTTCAGAAGATCAGACCTCTGACATTTTCACGAAACTTCTTGGCAGAATAAAATTTACTAAGTTCAGGGATGAACTTGGTATCTGTTGTAATGTATCTTTGGATCATATGGGGGAATGTTAGATGATCCAAAAATAAATATTATCATAGGTTATAAAGTTTGAATAAAATAATTATTAATTTACGATATTAAATTAATAATTATTATTCTAGAATATTTAATTAGTTTATGGAGACATTAGAATTAGCTTATTGTTGTAACAAGATATGACTCTCCAAATGTGTCGTATCTTAGGCCTTTTTGTTAGCTAGTTATTTGGAATAGTATTTAATGTAAGTGGACACTTGTTATTTAATAAGTGATCCATAATTAGTGGAAGTTAGGACATTGAGCATATAAATAGCTCATTGCAAGAGTGTTTTTGTTGTTTGGGTGTAAACTCTTGCATAATTCCAAATTTAATTGTTTTTCTGATTAATAAAATTACGTGTCTGAGGACACTTTGGCCATTACATCGGAGGGAAAATGAAGTTGATGTTGAGGAATAGACTGAGGAAACTGTCCAGTAGGAGAGGGTCCTTGCCAGGTCTGATTCCATGAAGGATTCAGACTGGCCTGGGGAACCCATTTTTGCCAAGGGGGATACTGATATTGAGACCACATAGCTGAAAACAGTGCAGATTGGGGACCCATGTTAAAAATTTTAAAATACTGGGATGGGTATTGAAACATACTTGGATTCATAGCTGGTGGTCGAGGTTGCCATGGCTTCTGCTGCCCCATGAAGTGCAGCTAGTCTACCACACTTTCTTCACTTTCTCCTTGGAAAATTGCCTTCAATCTGGGCAAGGAAGGACATGAACTGGTTGCATGAGTCTGTTCACAGATTGCGCAGGCTTCCACCATGTTCAACGAGCATTCCTTCAAAGGATGCTTCTTTCTGCACTGTGGGCAGAAGACCATGGTATTTTCCAACTCCATGTGTTTCTGTTTTGCTTGTAGGGTGTCCATCTGGGCTGATAGTGTGCTCAGAATATCGGTCCTTAGGTTATCCAATAGATTTCCAATTTCTTCATTTGTAACCCCTCCACTGGAGGTCTTTGATGACCAAATTCCTTGTCCACTCCTTGCAGGCCCCCGTGAACACTTAATGCAATAATCACAGATAGTATCGAAGTCTTCTTTCGAAATAACCCCCTGCCTAATATATTCAAAAGTTGCAGTGAGTCTTCCCTAAGTGCTCGGAGAAGAATGATCTTCAGAATGTCCTTGTCCAGGTCACTATGTCCAGACCTTTGCAATATGTTTTTAAATCATTCTACACAGTCCTCCATGCTGTCATCCTCTTTCTGTGAAAATTTAAATATTTCCTCCTTAATGTCACGAGATTTATAGTAATCTTGGTATTTCTCCAAGAAAGCTTATTTCATCCCTTCCCATGACGTAATCGTACTCCCTCCTAAACCCATGAACCATCTCAGGGTTGTCCTCTTTAGGGTAGCAAGAAATATCTTCAATTTCTGAACATCAACAATATAGTCATATCCTCGACAAACAATATCAAATTCAAAAAGGAACTTATCAGGGTCTTCATAAGAAAGCCCATGGAAACTAGACAGAGCTGTTAAAGGGATGGGTCTCATTGGTGCATCACCTGTAACATTTCATTGGGAAAATCAATAGAGGAACTTATAGGTGCCCTAAATACCCTCCAACAATCACTTGGAATTTGGACTAGTTCTGTAGCTGGTATTTGGAGTGATTCAACTGTAGGAGGTTGCACCGCGCTCCCCTCGTCCCTCGTTGACTCAAAATCCTTCAAGAATTATTTTACCAAATCAAAATTGCTTGATTTTGCTGCAGGAATTTTTACAACGTTTCCTTCGTCTCGTGGGGATGAAAACCCTTTTAAAGGTTCTCCTCCCCAGTTAGAATTGTTCAATTCTGTTGATCCCCTACTTGTTATTTCTTCCACTTCTATTGCTGATAAGTATGTTTCCTCTACTGATACCCTGTTTATTAAGTCGTTTTCCATAGATAGAATACCTTCTAGTACCGTGGATGGCAATGGTTGCTCCACAAACTACCCTAAGGACTTTTTCTGAACTCTTACCCTGACAGTAGCACGGGATGATGCTTCAGATCTAGATTTTTCAATAATTTCCTGAATGTATGTCTTCCTTCCCAGATCCTTTCCTTTCTTTAGGGGTCTTCCTCTGCCCCTCTTATTCAGATCCTTGTTCATACAAATTGTAAAGAGGGTTCATCAAAGTAACAACAATCGCTCAGGACCCAGAGCAAGACGAATAGCTTCCTCCCCAGGACGAGAGAGTAGGTTCAAACAGACTATAAAAAAAAAGGAAAATCAAAGTTTAGGACCCGAAGTAGCGTAATCACATACCCACCTCAGGATGAGAAGTTGGCCCAAAGAAAAGAAAATAAAAACAAAAAACTGGAAACTACGCCCATGACTTAGGGAAGGGTTACAAAATACCCTCCCCAAGATGAGGGATTAATTTTAATGAAAAAGTAGAACAAAACAAAACAAAAAAACATGCTATGCTCAGGACTTGGAGTAGGGTAATAAATGTCCTCCCCAAGATGAGAGATCAATTCTATAGAAAAACAATAAAAAACAGGAAAGAAAAACACAAAGCACTTATGCTCAGGACTTGAAGCAGGGAAATAAATTCCCTCCCTAAAACGAGAGATTGACCCTTATATCTATTGCAGATCCTGTTCTTGCACCTGTTAGCCTTCCTCGGCAACGACGCCAAAATGTTGGTGTCCGGATATGAACAATGTTCATCCCTTTTTTTCACATAAATTATCAACCCGAGGGTGTTATTTATTTCAAGACTAACGACAAAGTATATGCAGGAACAAGCACATGACATGCTGTAGATCACAAGTTTTAATCCATAAACACACAAATTACTGTAACAACAATAATGGATTGCAGAATTAAAATACATTCACAGCAATTAAAGGATTAACTGTAACAATCGTAATGAAATCACACTAAAAACATTAAAAAAATCCAAGAAAGGAAAAACGCAGCACCTGATCAAAAGAGTGGGCCCAACTCTCTGATCAAGGCTGCTGTAAACTCACTAATTACAGAAGAAACAACAAGATGTTGTGCATTCGATTAATGGAAAAATAAGTTGTTATAATCTCTGTAGGTAAAGGGGCTTAACCCCGATTCACAGCCCACAAGCATCTTTATACAAATGTCCTGGAATCCTCGATTCCCCTTAGCAACTCAATAATTACAAAAATCTACTTTGTTACAACGACAACCTAGTTTCCTAGAAGGAGACCGTAAAAAGGCTTGAAATAATGTTGGTATAAACAAAGTCTGTTATGTTGTAACAACAAATGAGAATAGTGCTGGAAATTATGGCTGTTCCACACCTTATGGCTGCAATGCTCCCATTTTGGCCGAATTTGTACAAATATCAGAGTTAATATATAAAAAGGTAAAACCTCCACAACAATTACTTCAATAATCAAATATCCCATGAAAGATAAGGAAAAGGGGTTTTACTTCATGCGTTAAGAACAATAATGTACAAAGAGATAGAAAGGTAGGGTAAAATGGGAGAGGAAGTTATACAAATCCAATACCCAACAAGAATCCCACAAAGAGAAAACATAGACAGAGGCATAAGAAGAGCTGGAAGTGTAATGGGAGAAATCTCTTTTTATAGATCGGAAGGAACAACACCAATGTGGTTCTGCAAATATTTTTAATTATAACATTGATTTCCATTTTTCAAGTACACCAAATGATTATGAAGAAGAGTTAAATTTCCTTGAAGCATGGCTTGCAAAACCATGCATGTATAAAGTATGCATAGAAGTTATAGAAATGAATGTTGAAGAAACCTTAGATGATTAAAACATAAATAAAATTTTCAGGTATTGGATTTATCAAGAAATATTTTTTATTATAAAATTATGTTGCAACAAATTGATGATGAAGGTCACACAAAAAAATATGACATGTGGCAGCAGTCCACATATAAGCCAATTTTTGAAGAATTCTAGGACATGCTTAGACAACAAGGAACAATAGAAGACCTACACCATCAAATGAAGAAAATAAGGTTTGAAGGATACAACAAGAAGAAAAAGATGAAACAATTTAGAGGCTATAGGATCTGGAAGAAGAGTAGAAGAAAAGTAAATGTAGTTGAAGTCAAAATTTTAAATTGTAAGCCTCACTGAGACATAGACCAACAGGCATGCTAATTAAATTTTTATGTGGTTGGAATTAAGGGGGTGTTTTGGAGAATATAATTCCAACCACATTTAAGTGTTAAAACCGTCCATCCAGGTGTCCCAGTTCAGTTTCATTTAGTCCAGTTTTAGGTTAGTCTCACTAAAACCATTTATTTTTTATGTCTCCAATGTAATCTTATTTAACTGATTCGTAAAATTGAGAAGAGAAATCCTCTCCTCCACAATTTTTTATTTCTTCATTCTTTGTCATGGTATCAGAGCACTAAGCCACATAAGACTCCAGAGAGAGTAACTCTTCAATTTTTTTGGGGGATTGCAAAGAAGAAGCAAGGGTTGTGAGAGGTCGAGGAGAAAGCACAAAAGAAACTTTTATTTCGCATCTGCATCACTTTCGCACCCTAGCAAAGAGGAAATTGCGCAAGCATGTCCAAAATTACGAAATTGTCAAGTTTTTAAAATTGAGCACCTCGTCAATTGAAGGAATGTGAAAAATTATTCAGAGAATCTGTTGAGAACTATGCAAACAAGGAAGCGACATTCAAAGTTTGGTTCACTAAATGACCAGGTAATTTTTTTTATATATGAAAACCATGAATCCACTAAGTTTGTACGAAGGTCAAAAGAAGGAATCTAAGATGGTCAAATGCAGAAATCAGTGAAGTTTCATGGTGTAAAGGGAGATTCAATATGGCTCATGAAATTATTTTTTAGTAACTTGTATTTTTTTAATCCCATTGTCGTGCTCTGTGCTCCGTGAGATTTTAAAAGGTGCACGTCAAGATTTTAAAAAGAGTCCTCCATTTTTTTTTACTTTTCAATGTCTTTCATTTGAAAAGATTAAAGGTCCATTTTTTGAGATGTATTACATTATGAAGAAAATTTTCATTCAAGTATTTAAACATGATTTTTTTTAAAAACAAAGCGACTATGTGATTTTTCAAAAGGGTTTAGTAAAAAACAAAAGCACATTGCTCATGTTTGAAAGTTTCTTTTTCAAAAGGTCAATGATTTCTTTAAAAGGAATATATATATATTTTTTAAGATGGTTTATTAAAAAATACAAAAGTGTCATTCTTCATACCAATGGTGAGCATTGCAAAGTTTTTTAAAAAGGATTTGTGAAATATGTTATGTAAGTGTCACTTTTGCAAAGAAAACTTGTACACCCATTGTTTTTCGACGTTGAGTAGTAGAAAAGCCACCACAAATACGTGTTTTCCCCAGAAAATCAATATGTCTACAAGTAATATTTTTTTTTTAAGCTACAGTTAGCTAATTCTCAACAAATGGGAACAGAAAAGAGGCTACGAAAGTTGAAGCAACAACAAGAGCTGTTCAAAATATATTCTAAATATTTTGAAGTGAAGAGGCAAAAGAACGCCTTTGCATTGAAATGAATAAAACAATCTATGGATGAAAACATTCTTCCTCTAATTTTAGATTCCAAGATAGCCAAGGAGGCTTTGGATACCCTTGAGAGGTTTTTTGTTGTAAGGGGGAACATTGAAGTTGAATATGAAGGTGGATCTATAACATCATATCTACAACGAGATGAAACAATTTGTGAATCCCATTGTGCTCTGCCACAAGTGGATGATGTATGTGAATAATGTGCAGAAGAAGTAGAGAAGGAGCACATAGATGCTCGTGAATCCCACTGTGCAAAATCACAAGTGGACGAAAATTTAGTGAATCCATCAATAGAGCTTGATGATGAAAATTTGGTGAATCCAACAACAAAGCTTGATGATGAAAATATGGTGAATCCAACAATAGAGCTTGATGATGAAAATTTGGTGAATCCAACAACAGAGCTTTTTGATGACATTAAAGCTGGCATTGGATCAGTCAATGCTATGGTGAATCCAACAATTAAATTTCTTATGTAAATTTTTTTTAATATTTGTTGACTAAATATGAATGGTTGGAGATGATGCATAAAAAAATGATATCGACATGGTGCTATTTAGTGAGACAAGCCCACTTGAGTCTAGAAACCAAGTGGAAGCCAACATGTTTGCAACAACACGAGTTAGTACAGAAGTGGAAGAGATAAAGACAAAGACAAAGACAAAGATAGATGCAGAGATAAATAAGGAATCCCATAAAGAGAAAATGTAGACAAAGGCAGAAGAAGAGTTGGAAGAGCAACAAGAGAAAGCTCTTTTTATAGAGCAGAAGGAAAGAAACTAATGTGGTTCTACAAATAATTTTAATTCTAACATTGATTTCCAGTGTGTAAGTACAAAGAACAAATATGAAGAAGAGTTAAAGTTCCTTGAAGCATGGCTTGCAACACCATGCCTCGATAAAGTCTGAATAGAAGCTACAGAAATGCATGTTGAAGACAACTTGGATGATGAAAATATCAATTAAATTTTCAGGTATTGGAGTTTTGAAGAAATATTTTTTTATTATAAACTTATGTTGCAGCAAATTGATTATGAAGATCACACAACAAAATATGACATGTGGAAGCAGTCCACATACAAGCCGATTTTTGAAGAAGCCCAGGACATGCTTATACAACATGGAATAATAGAAGACATGCACCACAAAATGAAGAAAGTAAGGTTTGAAGGATACAACAAAAAGGAAAAGTTGAAACAATTTAGAGGCTACAGGATTTGGAAGAAGAGAAGAAGAAAAGTAAATGTAGTTGAAGTCAATTTTTTAAATTGTAAGCCTAGTTGAGACATAGACCAGCATAGACCAGCAGGCATGCTAATTAAATTTTTTATGTGGTTGTAATTAAAGGGGAGTGTTAGAGAATCTAATTCCAACCACATGGTAAGTGTCAAAACTACCCATCCAAGTGTCTCAGTTCAGTTTCAGTTAGTCCAGTTTTAGGTTAGTCTCACTATAGTCATATATTATTGATGTCTCTAATGTAATCTTATTTAACTGATTCATAAAATTGAGAATAGAAATCCTCTTCTCCACAGTTTTTCATTGCTTCATTCTTTGTCAATGATGAGATGAGAAGGAGGTTTCAATTGATGGATATTTCCGGTGAGCAACCACGAAAATGGTCGTACCAGAAATGGTTATACCTATGATACAATATATGGTACGTTGAAAGTTTTCAATAAAATTTATGCAAGTACCACTAAAGGATTTCAATAAAATTTACAGAAATGATTCAAGTAATATTTAACCTATGGAATGTTATAGACTGAGAAATAAATATTTGAAAATATAACAGATATTCGATCAATAAGGTCATCAAAACTCCGGTTTCTGGAGTGACAATGCTTCTCGATGTTGTCACGAAGACTGTAGGAAATTGGATACATCTTCAATATATTTGAATAATGGTACCCCTTATAAATATGACCTAAAATTTTCAAATATCATAATTATTGTTGATGATCATAGTATGCTTTACTATGTTGTTGTATTTGGAGATATATGACAACAACCCAGCTCGGAGAGAGAACTCTGCTAGGGTTTCTGCTGCCTACTTCCTGGTAGATTTCACTATCTAACGGACCTGGCTCAATCTGATCTCCTTGCAACCTGTCAGTCTCATCGTACATCGATGGTTGACGATAGCTACAAGTATGAACGGTCCCCCGTCTCGACATGAGGGGTTGCAATCCTTCAAAGGCGACGTGAACCGCACCTCGTTCCTCAAAGGGCACAAGAGCATTACAGACGTCGCCACAATTGCTTATGAGGATTCCCTGATGATGGGAGTGCAATGGAAAGCCAAGGAAGGGAGAATCCATTGTTTACCTAAAGTGGCAACCAATCCCAAGTTTTTAATCCCTAATTATTGCCTAGAGAAAGCCCGCCAATACATGAAGGACCATGTCATAATTTGTAAATTTTTGTGCATCTAGCCCAAGGAGAAAGATATATTATTTTGGATCAAACATAAATGGGCACCCCGAGGGAAATTTGAGCTTTGTCTCCATGCAAAAGGATTTTTCATTGTCATTTTCGAGGACTTGGAGAACAGGAAATGTATATTTAAAAATGGATCGCCCTTCATGGACAATGCGGGTCTATTCCTTCAGTTTTAGGAGGAATGCTATAATCCTGACAAGGAAGATTTCAAAGAGGCTCTGGCCTAGGTTCGTGGAAGCATGACATCTTGGAAGGCATAGGTCACTCCATTGGAGAATTTGACAAAAATTTTGAGATAACAAAATGGCACCGCCATAGAGCCTTCACCTGGATCCGCGTCTATATGAACATATCCCAGCCTCTTCCGGAGTCCATCGAGTTGATATACCATGGATCCAAGCACTTGACTATGAACATGTTCTGTTCAAGTTTCGAAGGTGCCGCAAATATGTACACCTCTTCAGAGATTTCCCTTTGACAAACGTGGAGGAAGCCAAGTTTGTCGCTTAGTTCCGTGATGAAGATGGGTTTCAACAAGTTGGAGGTCGTCGCCCTCACCAGAATGGATCCTCGCCATATACTTTACAGGTTCACCCAATGACTAAGGAGGCCCCTAATTCGGCCAATCCTTTTTCATCTTTGGAAAACCTAGAGACAAATTTGAAACATGCGGCAGACACCCATCCTCTTCAAAGGAGATGCCACAGTCCATGGAGGTGGATAAACAAATTTCTATCCTAGGAGAGAAGATGGCCACCAAGAGGAAGATGCATGAACACAATGAAGATGATAGGAATTTCAAATACATCCTTACACACACTAGTAGAATTCTGGAAGTAGAAGAGAAAAACAACCGATTAGGTATATAAGAGAATACAATGCTAGAGATATTTAAAACCTGGCTCAAATCAAACATCAGAGATATCCCAAGAAGCCAATTATCTCATTTTGGTCACCTATACTCTCAATCGTCAGCTAGATCAGGCAGATTGAACCCAGATATCTGGGGTTCCGAGAAATATAATAGTGTTTTGGCACTCACCATTGTGGATCTGAGAGGGCCAGAGAAAGGAAAGGAGGGGAGGAAGTCGACCAAAGACCTGATACGAGAAGCTAGAGACTTACTATTGAATTTGGGGCAGATGGGACAACTAACGGATTACTTTCCCAGATTCTTCCCTCCCTTCTAATGAAGATCATCTCTTGGAATATCTGAGGCTTCAATAACCCAGGTAATATTTGATCCCTCAAGGAAAGGATTTAAAAGTACAAACTGAAAATTATCCTTTTACAAGAAACAAAAATGCATGCTGAGAAAGTTAAGGAGAATGTTATGAAACCAACTCACAAAATAGAAGAAACGAGAGATAAATGACTTAAAAATCAACCACTTCGAGGGGGAAACCTCCTTTACATTACATAAATGAACAATTCTTGGATGATAAAAATGACAAAACCTACTTTCTATATATATGAGTCTAATGGGTCACAATATAATCCTAGTTGACATAACAATAACAATGTAAGTGCACAACAATAATAATAGTGGGTATCTATGGGGCACATTAATAACAATATGGGGACAACATGGAAAAAATAATAACAATAAGGGGGATATAATAACAATAAAAATAAGGGGATACACTAATATTATAGGGACCTACCAGAGAAAATGCAGTGGAACTAGAAGAATAGCCAAGCGATGGTCATCGAGGCAGTTGGGGTTGTTATGGGGTTGGAAATCCTTTGGGATCTAGAAAAATTAATTCTCAAAGACTGAGTCGGCACCCAATTTTCACTCTATACAACCTTCCAACCGATCGGCGCTGAAAATTTGATGAGCCTAACAACAGTATATGGTCCTCCCATTCTCCATGATAAAGATCTCTTTCTCTCCCATCTGCAAGGGTTGAGCCACTCATGGGCCTCCGTTGATTTTGTTATTGGATGGGACTTCAATATGATAATAAATATTAAAGAAAAGAGAGGCGGGGTCCAGAGGTTGGACCCTTTTTCCCTGGTATTCTGGCCTGTAAACCTGAAATAATCGTCGCGGGGGTCGAAACCAAGTGGCCTGCCGATTGGATCGGTTCCGCATCTCTGAACATCTTATGTTACAGGATCCTAATATATAAACTAAGATCCTACCATCCCTCAGGTTAGATCATTTGCTGATTATTCTGACCTTGATGTACTCGACAGTTTCCCCTCAGAAAATCCCCTTTCGATTTGAAAGCTTTTGGCTTCGACATCATGGCTTCCTAGAGAAACTTGAGGCATCGTGGATGGCGATGGAAAATCCTCTGGGAAATCAGATGCAAGCCTTGCAAAAGAAACTCCAAGATATGAAACGCCAAATCAAAATATGGAATCGAGAGGATTTTGGTAACATTTTTTAGGAGAAATGTAAACTCTAAGCTCGCCTTGAGGATGTATATAGAACTATAATTTAGGACGGTCGCTCCCCGAATATGGTCGAAGCAGAGGGACTACTAACCCAAGATATTGAAGAAGAAAGACACCAGGAGGAGATGCTATGCCAACATAAATATCGCATCCAATGGTTGAGAGAGGGAGAGCATAGCTCAATATTGTTTCACAAATCCATGATAAACCATCACCATCATAACCGGATCTCTCAATTTCAAGGATCTACTGGAAATCGCCATGAATGGCAGGAGGATATTGAGAATGAACTCAAGACGTTCTTCTCGTCCTTACTGAAATATGAAGGGTATGATCGATCCGAAGCCATGCATACCATCATGTAGCACATCCCCTTCATGGTCTCCCCATCTCAGAACAATGCCTTGCTCAGCCCTATCACGCTTTTTGAAGTGGAAGAGGTGGTGAAGGCTATGCCTACCAATAAATCCCTTGCCCAGAAAAATTCCTGGCCAAATTCTTCAAAACAAGGTGGCCTTTCCTACTGTTATCACCAAATTGAGTCGTGTTGGGTTGCTTCAATGGTCAACTTGGAGTAACTATTTCAGACCACTTGCAACTGGAAATTAGCCTATCTAATCTGAGAGGGATCTCTCAAAGGAAAAATAAATGATTTTCAATAAATTTTAAAAGCAAATGACTAACTATGATGGTTTATTTTTTGGGCGTTTATGTGTTCAAAGTAGGTGAATGATGTAAGGAATCACTACCATTGGGCATGGAGTCAATGTAAACCTCAATTACAAAAAAACAAATGTCATGGAATCCAAGGGACTTATATTCTTATCAAATCACACGTGAAGGACAAAACATCAAACTACATGCGTACAGGAAGTTGGAGCATATTACTGAATTCCATGTAATTGCACATGAGCCACTGCACAAAGATCAAAAGGACTAAGATAAAAAAGCATAGATAAGAACATACAATGAATCTTGGGTCTGAAACAAGCTTCTGCAAAAGTATATTACTGACCCCCGATTTGTAGCATCTTGTTTCAAACCCAAGATTCATTGTATGTTCTTATATGTGCTTGTTTATCTTAGTACTTTTGATCTTTGTGAAGTGGCTCATGTGTAATCACTTGGAATTCAGTAATGTATCCTTCACGTAGTGATTTGATAAGAATATAAGTGCCTTGGATTCCATGACTTTTGTTCTTGACTCCATGCCCAATGGTAGTGATTCCTTACATCATTCACCTACTTTGAACACATAAACGCCCAAAAAATAAACCATCAGAGTTGGCCATTTTCTTTTAAACTTTATTGAAAATCATTTATTTTTCCTTTGAGAGAGCCCTCTAAGACTGGATAGGCTAATTTTCAGTTGCAAGTGGCTTGAAATAGTTACTCCAATTTGACCATTGAAGCAACCCAACATGACTCAATTTAGTGATAACACCTGCGTCAAGAGATCTGGGATCTAGTCGAGGAATCTTGTCTCCTACACCAAATCTGGTCAGGTATTAATGCCACTTTCATTACTCTCATCCCTAAACCCAATAGGCCATTTCGCCAAGTGATTTCTACGTAAATTCCCTCTGTAATGTCATCTACAAAATCTTGTCCACTATTCTAGTCCGTCATCTAAAACCCATCCTCCACCACATTATCTGTTAGGAGCAATCAGGTTTTGTAGATGGCCTCCAAACTCTAAATGGAATTGTCTCGACCCATGAGAACATCCACTCCCTGCAGGTTCACACAACAAGAGGCATGTTAATGCAATTGGATCTATCTAAAGCCTATGACTACCTGAACTGGGATTATTTGGTAGCAATCCTTAGAGCCTTTGCGTTTGCTGAAGACTGGATCTGGTGAATCAAATCCATGATCTCCACCCCTTTCTTTTCAATCCTGGTCAACGACTCCCCCTCATAGACCTTTAGATCATCTCGAGGAATCCACCAAGAGGATCCCTTATCCCCATTCCTCTTCATCGTTGCAGCAGAAGGCTTGGGGAGAATGATTAAGGTGAAAAAGCAAACGAACCTGTTGGATGACCTTCACTTGCATGGAACTAATGTCGACATGACTCACCAACAATTTGTGTATGATAATCTCTTATTCGGGAAGGCCATTCTCAGAGATGTGACCTAGCTGAATAACATTCTGGAGGACTTCCAAGATGCTTCAGGTATGCTTCGAAACAAATATAAATTGAATATCTATTTCTTCCTTACTCCACATCTAGTCCAATCTTGTTTAGCTAGAGTCATGGTCTTCACCATTGAATCTCTCCCTTCTAAGTACCTTGGGGTCACTCTCATCTTTAATCCCCTCCGCATTTCTCCCTTGAAAGACCTTTTCTCTAAGATCACCAAGAAGCTTTCAAATTGGACCTTCCTCGTCCTAAACCTGGCTATAAGGAGAGCCACCCTCCTGAAATATGTGTTGCAAGCCATGCCTATGTACCAACTCTCTACCCGCCCTTCCCCCAAATGCATAAACTCGGAACTCATAGATATATTTAGACGATTTCTTTTTAGCGGTACATATATGGAGCGGAAATGGCTGCTTTTTTCCTAGCATAAGCTCTGCCTCCCCAAGGCTATTGGGGGACTTAGCTTGTGGGGCCCACCTACTCTTAATGTCACGCTTAGGGATAAAATATGGTGGTGTTCGATCCAAGGAGGTGAAGCAATCTGGAAAAAAATCTGGACTCAAAAGTATGGACAAGGGTTATCTCAGGAGGCCTTAATCCGAGACCCTATCCCAAGTTCAGGCTCAACCATATGGAATCTTGCAAATGCCAACAATGATCTGATCCAGGAACATTGTTTTGGGAAGTTAAGGATGGGAAGCCAACTTTATTTTTGCAGGACTCCTGGCATCATTCTCCTCGTCTTGCTTAAGATCAGTCCCTTTTTTATCTAATGCCCCTCTTTCACTCGACCTCTACCACCCGGGTGGAGTACTAGTGGAATGACTTGGCCAATGAACAGGAATGGAGGAGATGGAAGTATATTGGTGATTGGCCTCTTGAAATTCCTCGGATGGCTGGAGAACATCTGAGATCCCATTTTTTTCAAAGGCGCATTCATATATCTCAAGAGCCGGATAAATTTAGATGGGGCCTATCTACTTCTGGAGTTTTCTCTGTCAAGGAAGCCTATCTTATCAGGGTGAATGAAACAACCCACTCAAATAGCCCTCTTTGGAGGAATATATAGACGAGCCACTTGTGGAATAAATTGGATATCTTCCTTTGGATGGTGGGCCATAGGCACTTTCTGACTTGGAACCATCTGCAAAAGCATGGCTTTATTGGTCGGTCAATGTGTTTGTTGTGCAAGCAGGCAGAAGAATCCATGCTTCACCTCTTTGCAGGTTGCACCACTACCAGCGAGGTATGGGATCAGGTCTCCTCTTTGTTCGGCCCAGTGGAAAATCACACCGATGATGCTCAGGCACTGCTTGAAGCCTGGCTGCATCATCATTTCTCTAACCTGGTGGCAAGTTGCGCTTGGTGGCTCACTCTGGGGTTGCTTCTATGACACACCTAGAAGTAGAGGAATCCTGCCATTTTTTAATGGAAGCCTCCATCAAGTTCCCTTATTTGGACCCAAACTATCTCCAACGTTTGGGAAGCCACCCTAATGAAAAAATGGGATCTAGTAGATTGGGATGTGGGTCCATCTAAATCTCATATTCTCGCCCTATTAAATCTCCCATTGAATCTGGTCCATCCCCACGCTCTGACTACCCCACCCTCCACAACCCACTCCCCTTCAAGTTTTCTTCCCCCTCCAATGGGTTGCATCCAATTGAACATCGACGACGCCTCTAAGGGAAACCCTAGCCTGACTGGTTTTGGCGGGTCCTTTGGGATTCCTCTGGTACCTCTTGTGCATCCTTCGTAGGATCAGGAGGTGTAATGACGAACAATGTGGAGGAGCTATATGGGATTGAGATAGGCATTAACTTATCCCTAAACCTTCGATATGGGTGAATTAAAATAGTGGGCGACTCACACCTTATTCTAGATATGGTTCAGAGAATCCTTAATTGCTCCTCCCCCTAGAAAGTAGCCAAAATTTGGCATCTTGAATGTCAATTCTCCCACATCCAACACTCCCTAATCTCCTTTAAATATGTAACTATGATCCACGTGGTAAGGGAGGGCAACAAAGTAGCACACTGGTTGGCTAATCGCAACGTGACCAATCCTTAGAAAGAATTCAAGGAGGCTTGGGTGAATATCATATCCAAGGAAGATTTGGATCCTGGAGAGCTCCATACCCTATAATCTTTATTGAATGCAGACCTCATAAATTCCGATGGGGGTGTCCAATCATTCGGACAGATGGAGGCACATTGGATCGTGGAGCCAGGAGGCTCTCCATGCACCACATGTTTGAATTAATAGGGTTTTGGGACACAGACCCAGCTCCTCACACATCCATTATATCCAGGATTCATAGAATTCTGTTGGTTATTTTCAATTGGTAGGCGATGAGGAGTGAGTGTTGGGAGAGATAACCCTGCATATTGGCATCCTAGCTCAAGTCGGGGCTTGGGGAATCAGCGCAGGGAAAGGTATACTATAACGATTGGGTGTGGAGTTGGTTCTATTTTTGGGCCTGACCTTGGGATCTCGGGGTTGAATTCCTTAGTGGGAGTGATGACGCATCGGACCCTGGGCATGGTGTGGGGTGAGAAGAAATTATACGATTTTTTCTGCGTGGTTCTATCTCTGGTCTTTCGAATTCGTGTGGGTTAGGCAGCTCACAGGGGAGCATGCCGACTGCTTTTGTACCTAGTATGGGAGAACCTTGAAGGTCCCTGAGGCCTGGAGCGTGCCTTTCTACTACAAATTTAAATGTGGTATTACGAGGGGTCTTCAAGTTTGCAGGCTTACCTAAACTTTCTTTGAGTTGCCCACAAACCCAGGTCTAGTAAGCATTTCCTTTGTTCAGCATTACAACTTCAATTTCATGTCGTGTCATGGCTCTTGATGGGGTATATAAAAATGGAAAATATTGTTTTAATTAAAGATAATGGTAATTTGATCATATTCCAATATACAGTTTTAACATGAATCCCTTTGAATTTTTTTTTGATGATGACAACAATGATAACCCATTGGCATTGTTAGGCATTCTTACCACTACAAAGGACAAATTAGCAGTGGTACCTACAAAGAAGCAATAACCAACAATGGCTACAAGTGGAAAAATAGGCATTCTTACCACTACAAAGGAAAAATTGGCAGTGGTAGCTAGCAAGAAGCAATAACCATAAATGGTTGCAAGTGGAAAAATATCATAAAAACTCCTTCGTTCAGTCTAGGCATTTAGGGATCTAGGCATGCAGGGAATCAAAGGCTTTTCCAAATGAGGGAAGAGGAAGAGTATAGGGCGGAGGCGATAATGGATTTATAAATTTAGAAATTGAGAGTTGCGAGTGTTTGGATATGGTCATAGGAAAGTTATACTGTTGAGACGAAATTTAACCATAAGAGAAGTACGTATTCGAGTCCTCGTACGAATTTATATTAAAACATTTGCTACTAAGAAAATTAATGCAGCGTGTGTCTCTATATTCGAAACGGTTGTGAAGAAGGATAGGCATAGGATGAAGTCATTAGTAAAATTCTTGAACAAAATGTGATGCATTGGATATCTATGATTGTAGGTTATTTTCAAATCAGTCGAATAGATGTTACCTTTGAAATATTTATTATAATTCTTAAATGAGATGTAGCGTCTTGAAATGAGAAGGGCAACGCAGGAGCTCATGGTGAGTGGATTCTTTGAGCAACAATAAGCCACATATTAAAGAAATAGGGTGGTGGATTAAGATGACTCAAGTGTTAAGATAATGATAATAAAAAAGTGTAATGGAAAACAAATTACATGTAAATGGGCATACCATTGTTAGACCTAGTAAAGCAGATGTACTTTTGGTAAATTAATAATAAAGTCTAAATGTAGACCCATGTAATATGAGGGTTCATGTACCATGTGAGATTCTTGGATAGCATGTGAAATTTCAAGATACCCTAGTTATATGTCATATCCCTAATAAAAATTTTGACATGGAAATTCCCATTTTTGCAATTTTGGGGATTAATATATATATATGGAGAAATAAGTTGTGGAGATGTTTAATAAATTTTGGAGAAAAGGAAATGGTTGAGACTTAGGAAAAGAAGAAAAATAAAGTTAAGTTGTGGAGTTACCAAGAATGGAAATTGAACCATGGGAAGGATCAACCCATGGTATGAGAAAAATCGAACCATGGTCTGAGGAAGTGAAAGAAAAAATAAAAGGAAGGTTGGGGCCTCAATGTGATCATTCTGGTTTTGGAATTTCATTTCTAAATCGGAGGTTTTCTTTGAGCTATTGAGTGAGGTCAATCAATGTTGTTTAGCACAGGGATTTCCAAGAAATAATCCCAACTCTCTTTCTGTAAACTTAGAGTGTCATCTTAGGAGAGAAAAACTTGGAGTTGATTAGACATTTATTATCCTGCATTTTGTGAGCCATTTCATCTCTACAATAGGTAGGCCATTTTTGCTGGAGCAGTTGCTGCAATCTTGTGCCAGGAAATAGCTGGAATTTCACTCTATCTTTTCAGCACTATCCTTCAGTGATTTCTTAATTATTTTTGTAAAGAATTTTTTGGTGGAGCAGTTGTAGATTTTTTTGGTGGGACGCAGAGCTAGGCAGTGGGTAATTTCACTTTATTTTTGGGTAATTCCGGGAGTTTGAAATTAGCCCAAAATATTTATTGGTTTTGTTGGTTCAAGGTTGAAGATCATTTTCCTAATATCAATTTGCCTCCAGCAACAACAACAGTAAATTTATGGGCAGAGTGTGCAACTAGTGAGCCATTTTAGCGTGGAGTTTTCTTCATTCTCACCTGGCCTTTTGGGTGCTTGCTTAAACAAGCCCAAGTTCACACATTCCACTATATTTTGTACTTAGCTTCTCATTGGATATTTAATAAAATGGCTCATCTCTATTATTTCTGCTCAACAGTGTTTTAAACCTGTTGTTCTTATGGATTTTTCACATTGCATGTTTATTTTTTTTGTTGTAGCTAGTTCATGTTTTGATATTTCATTGTATTTCTCTAGTTAGAACATTACATTATAAACTTTGAGGGGGGTAGGGATTAGAGGTGAATAGTGTTGGATCTCTTGGCCTATTTGGTTGGATTTGTTCAAGAGTAACCTCAATTCAAGTTTAAAGGGGCAATTGTTCGTAAACTTGACTTGGCAAAAGAGTTAAAGTTGTTAGCTTAAGGGTTGTGGTTTTGGACACCTCATATTAATGTCCTATGGTATTGAGTTGTGATATATAAGTGATGAAATCTTGAAAAGGCTTGAGGATTCTCTATTATAGTTATAGTTTGACAAAGTATAATGGTGAAGAGTCACATGTCTAAAATTAGAATGTTAGCTAGCTTAAGTACTTTTAAATTAAAAATAATAATAAATGTTAATTTATAATTAACTTGTTTTTCCCAAATAACAATTTTACAAATTTAAATAACAAAAATTTAAAAAAATACTTATTATATTTTAGTATCAAAAGTTTGAATGATTCACATTCTTTGTCGAGGGTTTCACTTAAATTTATGTAATCTTCTTTCTTCTTATATGTAATTTAATCAATTAATGTTATATTAAATGAAAAAATTAAAAGTATTTTAAATTTTATTAATTTTTTTATAAATTATTACAATAAGTTTAATTTTTTAAATATTTTAAATTTTATTTAATTATTATTAAAATATTTTTTAATTAGAAATATAAAATATATTTATTTAATTTTTAAGAAATAATTTATGATGATTAATATTTATTAAAATTGATATTGTTTATTTAAGGAAGTGATAAATATTTAAAATTATCTAAAATTTTATTTTTATACTTAAAAATATTAATATGAATATTCTAATATTATCATAATTTTGTTAATTTAAAAAATAAAAAATAATATCATAAATATTTTTAAATTAAATATATATACTTGTATGTATATTTAAAAATATTAAATATAACACTTTCAAATATATTAAATATGACATATTTTGGAGTATATTTTAAAATTATTTTTATTTGATTAAAAACTTGTTTTCTGTGGACAACTCAAGATTTATAAATATCTAGCAAAAATGAAAGTCTATCCAATTACCATCAATATCAATATAATAAAAAGTAAACCTATATTTAAAAATAATACCAATAATAATAATTGAATTATAATAAATTTTTCCACTTATTAATATTAAACACATATACACTAGACCATTTGAAAAACTATTTTTAGTTTTTATCAAATGATTTTGGGTTTTAATCATATTGAGCTCTTTGCGTAGATCACAGGTTTGAATTCACGTAAATATTATATGGGCGGTTTTACTTATAATTTTCTCTCGGGGAAGAGCCGTGAGAATGAGTGAATAGTAGATGCGATTGAAATGGGGCACGGGAATGTGCAGCTTTTAAAATTCCTATCGATCTGATGATGGATCATTCAAGTAAAGAAGATCAATATTTTTAATATTCCAATAAGTAAAGAAGAAAGTTGAGATGACGTGATCCTGGTGTCGATCAGCACCCGGTCTAATTTTATTTATTGGATTATTTTTCGTACAAACTAAGACCACCGCTGTAATACATACATGACAACCAATTAGGGTTGAACCTTTATGGAATCATGTTGAATCGATGATCCTTACGTAAGACCAGTACTTTTATATTTTTTACTTTTGGATCAACTGTCTTTTGTCTTTTCACACATTTTATAAAACCTACCATTTTAAAAATTAATTTTTATACGAAAGTTCATAGAGAAGATGTTTTACGTGTCTAACGTTCTATAAAAATACTAAAAAGTAATAATTCAAGGAGACCCACATTGTCTCCAGCCTCACCATGATCAAGTATCTTTTTAAACACCTCTACACTAGTACAATAGTTTTTGTTGGAGGACCCTCTTTCAACCCTAAGATTTCAACATCCTCCCCGAATTTAATAGTCCCCTGCTCAATACGTCCACACTCGTATACACAGTGCACACAATTTCATGGTGACTTCCGTTTAAGATCTCATCATGCCTCACGGTCTGGCCTATCAGAACAAAGTGCTACATTCATTTAAGAAAATAAACGCTGCATTTTAATGAGATCACTCTTCACACAAACCATCATTCAATCAACAATGAAATTTTCATTCCATGACAAATAGCGACCCAAGCAAATCAGGAAATCTCTACCTATTGTCCACATATAAATTTCATTATATTTAATTCCAATCAATTTAAAACATAGAACAACGATATCCATATTTCAGCGCTAGAAGTCGTAAAATTTTGTTTTTAGACTGCACTTCTATCAATGCAATTAATGAAAGATGTCAAGACATAGAAGAAACAACGTCGTACACATTTTTTTGCAATGCTGGAACGCTACCATATGAACCGTCTAACCAAATGCTAGATTTACATCATCGATTCCCATATGCCTATGTCCAACACCTGCAACTGCTTCACTCTCATGCTCGCTCGAATTTATGTGATGGTAGATTCAAATTTGATCTCGATAGAACTCTATCATTCCTTTGTGTTCCACGCAGTCCCAGATTACTTCTGCCACCATCATTGTCCAAATACACAATGATTCTTGCATTCACATGCTCAAATATACAACATATATATATATATATATATATATATATATATATATATATATATATTTGCAGACTCAACACGCCAAAATCTTTTACCTATTTCAATCAACTCTCTTCCAGGCAATCCGACCTACTCTCCTTGCTCACAACAAGCGATCAAAATAAAACAGCCTCACTGTAGGAGTGACTCATCCCCAAACTCATCTCCTTGGCTCTGATACCAAATGATGCCAGGAAACTGGGTTAAATCAGATCCTAGCATAATAAAAACTCATGTGCTTTCTTCACATTTAAAATTCTCAAAAGAACTCTTCATTAAACAAACATTTTCAACTGCTTAAAATGTACATAAATAAAAGAGAGCTTATACAAACACAAATATACTGATATATAAATACACAAGAAATTCCTTGGCCAAATATTATATTGGATGGCCTTTTGGCTCTCGGCCCTTTACAAAAAGCTCTCAACCCATTCCTCACTCTCTCTGTATTTCTCACTTCCTCACTTGTTTTTCATCCTCACACAACCCTCCTATTTATACATAAATATGAATTTATTCCACTCCATAAATTCCTCCACACAAATCTCAACTAAAATCTAAATTATATTTATCCTCTTTTTTGGACTCAACTAAGTCCCGTTTATGGAATTCCTAATCCCTAGATTATATACCTAATTCAAATCCACTCATATCCTTAGTTATTTAAGGAATATTTACAATAATCCTCATATTTATATTTTCTCTCTTAATTTATTAAGAATGAGCAAAATAATTAAAAATCATCACCCCCCTAATCACACAAATGAATAATGAAAATTTAGCTTGATGCTCCTGCATCACTCCGTCAAACCGAGGGTTATCGAGAACATCCACATTGGGGTGACCTATTCTCTTTATGAGATCGAGGTCTATACTAGTCTCTTCCATGATTTTCGTGACGTTTTCGCTTCGTTTTATGAAGAAATGCCCGACATCGATACGAGTATAGTTGCGCATGAGATCCCTACTCATCCTGGCGTGAAGCCTGTTCACCAACGTTTTCCTCCTGTGCACCCTAGAAAGGCAGCCGCCATTAAGGGAGAAGTTGAAAATTTTCTTAAAGCTGGCTTCATTTATCCGATTCCCTTGACATAATGGGTTTCTAATATTGTTCCTGTAGATAAGAAGTAGGGTACTATTCGTGTCTGTGTAGATCACTGGGATATGAACCGCGCTTTCCCTAAGGATAATTATCCCACTCCTTTCATTAACCAGATCATTGACGAATGTGCTGAGAATGAGATCTTTTCCCTTATAGACGGGTTTTCCGTGTACAACCAGATAAATATTCTTTCGGTCGATCAACACAAGACCACCTTTATCTGTCCTTGGGGTACCTTCTCCTATAATAATCTCCCTTTTGGTCTTAATAATGTTGGGGCTACATTTCAAAGAGAAATGTTGTACGCTTTCCATGATATCAAGCGTATTGTTCAACCTTACTTGGATGACTTTTAGACTCATTTTGCTAAGCGTAAGGACCACCCAGATCATCTCCGTCAAATCTTTCTTCGCTGTAGACGCTATAACATTCGGCTCAATCTATATAAGTGTGTCTTCTGCATTGATTTTGGTAGACTCTTAGGGTTTATTGTCTCTGAAGGCAAAATTTGTCTCGATCCCCTCAAAGTCGAAGCTATTTTCAATCTTCCCTCCCCTTCCTCTTTACATCAACTACAGATTCTACAAAGGAAATCTAATTTCCTGCACTGTTTTATACTGAACTATGATGAAGTAGCCAAAGGATTCACACGATTACTTAATCAAGGCGTACCGTTCCTCTGGGATGAGGTTACCCAAAAATCCTTCGATGCACTTAAGACATTGCTTATCAATACTCCTCTATTTCATCCTCCCAATTATCATCGCGAATAATCCCTCTATTTGGCTGCCGCATTTAGCACTATTTCCGTGGTTCTGGTGCAAGACGACGATGATGGTGACCAGCATGTCATTTATTACTTGAACCGCAGTATTCTTGATACTAAAACACGTTACGCACATGTCGAGAAATTGGCGTTGGCTTCTGTTCAAGTCGTCCAACGTTTTCGACATTATATTCTGTTGTGCATAGTAACCGTGATTTATGATAGCAACCCCATGACTTACATATTGATTCGTCAATTGCTTGGGGGAAAATACTAAAAGTGGATTGTTATCCTCCAAGAGTTTGATTTGGAGTTTACTACCACCAAATCAAACAAATCATTAGTTTTTTCCTATTTGATTTGCTTTCTCCCTTTTGATTCTGCTCCCTCTGGTTCTGAGGAACGCACTCCGGACGACACCCTTTTTCTCATTAGCACCCTTGATCCTTGGTACGATGATATCATCGTGTATATTCAGACTTCCACATTCCAATCTGAGTTGACGAAGGATGCTCGTCAACACATCCACCATCATTCGCAACCTTATCACATAGTCAGAGATACTCTCTATCACATCGGAGCTGATCCTATTCTCCGCCGGTGTTTAACTCTCGAGGAGGCCAAAAAAGTCCTCAATGATTGCCACTCTAGCGCCTATGGCAGTCACATGTCTGGATATGCTACTGCACAGAAGATTCTTCATGTTGGTTATTTCTTGCCTACCATCTTTAAATACTGCATTGTTGTTGTCTGCCAGTGTCACGATTGCTAGATTTACCAGTGCAAGATGTGTGCGCCACCCGCACACCTTCATCCTATCACTCTCATTGGTCCCTTTGCAAAGTGGGGTATCGATTTTATGACGTGTAACCCTCACTCGGCCCGGGGGCATGCTTATACCATCATAGCCATTGATTACTTCACTAAATGGGTCGAAGCAATGCCTACACTCACAGCTGATGGTAAGACAGCCGCACAATTTCTGTTCAATCATGTCATTACTAGGTTTGGTGTCCCTCAAGCCATTTTCACCGATCACGGTTCTCATTTTCATCATTACATGATGGATGAGTTTACTTCCAAGTTGGGTCTGCGTCATGACAGCTCAACGTCGTACTACACTCAGGCCAATGGCTAGGTTGAAGTTGTGAACAAGGTTCTAGTCACTATGCTTCAACATACGATTGGGATGCACAAGTCCAACTGGCATCTCATGTTGTTTTCATCTCTTTGGGCTTACCGAACATCGGTGAAGGATGCGACTGGATTCACTCCATTCCAGCTTGTCTATGGTCTAAAAGCTACCCTTCTGATTGAATGTGAAATCCCTTCTCTCAAGATAGCTATTGAATTGCTGCCTAATACTTCGCTAGAAGAAGAGCGTCTTCTATATTTAGAGAGGCTTGATGAAACTCATCGCTTACTGCACTTTTCATAGAAGCAGACCTCGTCCTCTTATATGACCAAGCTCATGATAAGATGGGGGCAGGAAAATTCCAACCCATGTGGCATGAGCCCTATATCGTTAAGTGCATTTTGTAGAACGGGGCTTATGAGCTAATTGATTATGAAGGTTATCCTTTGGATCAGCCTAGAAATGGGTTGTATCTCAAAAAATACTATGCATGAGTTTCTCGTGCATGTTCTTTTGTACATAGGTGTTTTTTTCATTTTTGTGCATTTTTGGCTTGGTGTGCTTTGCGAGCAATTTTTCCTGCTTATTATGTTGTTGCTTACTATGTAAATGTCTATCACTCCTTATGTTGGTTTCGTGGATGGTGCCTCCCACAGTACCCGGAGTCTGTCTTCCGCAGCCAGGGTGATTTATAATCCTAATGGTGAGTTGATAGACCTTCAAGGTATTTGTCTAGGAAGAACCACAAACAATGTCATTGAATATAGTGTCATCATTGAACTCTTAACTAAGGCCATTTCTCTCGACATTCGTGCATTAATTGTTAACCTTGACTCTTAGCTTGTTCTTCTTCAGCTTAATGGGCATTATTCTATTAGAAATCCTCAAATCTTAAGGTTGTATTTGTGTGTTCATTTATTAGAAAGGAATTTTGATTACATTACATATCAACATATTCCTAGATGAATGAATGTGTTAACTGATGCAATGTCCAATATTGTATTAGATAAAAATTTGCGTAATTTGTAAAATGCCATCATCACATAATAAGATTCATATAGGAAAATATAGTGCTTACATCCACGTGCATCATAAGTTCATAAACTATGTATGTTTTGGTTACATCCTGAGACACCTGTCTCTCAAAAAATATGTAGAAATAAAATCCTAGGTGTCTAATTAGCATGATGCTCATGGTAGCATGTCACTGCATGCACAAGCCGCCTCAATAAGCAGTGAACATGGTTAGACACCCCCGCAGTGTGCCTCTGGTATGCGCAAGGAACATCGTCAAATATCGTGTAATCTGGGATTCAACTGGTGAGTCCCTCCAAGTTGTGTATGATTTCCTCCTCCTCGCTTCCCTCACCATGAGGAGCCACTTCAAAATCACGAGGAACCCTCCATGCTATTGGAGACATTCCTACAGGTCTTTCTAAGCCAACATCTGCAAATACATGGATTAACATCAAAACATATATAATCAAAAAAATCATAATACTCATCAAAATAAAAAAATTGACTCTTACCCAATGCTTCATCCCAATCCTCTCCTGTCGGGAGTGGGAGATCTGCATCACCCGTGAACTCTATGCTAGTGTAGGGCCAATCCTCCACGACAATAAGTTGTCAATGAATCCAGTCAAATAATTCTGGTCTCCACGACATCTGTTGACCGCCTCCTGCTCTAGGCATAAAAGCTGCCCAATGGACCATATGTGGCTCTTAGGCTGGTGGTATAGGAACTATAACTTCTCAAAGTTGAAATATTGGTAGTCATTCCAGGATGAATGGTACCAAGATGGACCCATAATCGAATTGTTTTAGCTTTCTGTTCTTGCATTTTGTGAGTTGGCGTTTTAGATTGATTGTTACAGCCTCTGCCCAGTTGTAAAGAGTTGGAGCCATACAATCTACGGCAAGTAATAGTTATGTTTTTGTGGCTTCATGTGGAGCCTAAGATCCGGCAGCTCGAGAGATGGTGTGCAGCACTACTTTTAGTGCCAAATCAGGAATGGTTTGAATATCCACTTTCCCTCTCTTTGATCCTTTTCTTGCCCCTCAGCAAACCCTGTCTATGACTATGCTCATGTTTTCCATCGTGGGCCGAGTACCTGTCAGGATTGGTACTGCCCCCCTCTGTGATAATCCAGTTATTAAGTATACATCAGAGACTTCAATCTCTAGCTCCTGATCGTGAATTACGAATATTTCACGATCAATTTCCCATACGCTGATCAGGGACTGTAATAACTCCGGTTGAGCTCGGAGACATGGTGCCATGAAGAATTTTAGAAGCTCGTAGTCCCTTAGAACATCCATGCATCTTACATTTCTCAAGGCTTGCTCATCTTCTTCCCCATGTTCCCTTTCCTTCCATTCGATCACCATTTTGCTTTCACACACCTGCAAAATCATCAATGGGGATCTCATTAGTCAAATTATTCACTTTTCAATGGTTTAAAATGAGCCAGTTAATAGAATTTACAAGCAAAATCCGTGGCCGTGCTTGGTGTGCCCCCGTTGAATTGTAAGGCGGGTTGGTGCAAGTCCGTGACTGGAACCCGCGCCAACCACTGTGCCCTAGTTTGAACAAAATCCCCCTACAAATGAGAAAAATTAAAATGCAAGCAATGATGATTAATTCAAAATGCAGGTAAGGATATGAGCTCTCACTTAAAGGAGACAGATTCATGATTGGTTTCTTGGATTGTCTGCTGCTAGCTCCACAAGATCACAATGAAAAAGGGTAAAAATGCTCACAAGAGGTAAAAAGTGAAAAGTAATTTATTTTTACCAATTTTGTCATTTTATAAACTTTTCGAAGCCCTAATTAGGTTTTTGAGCATATTTTTCGATTATTTAATATTTTATCCCAAAAAATGGGTTTTACATGCATTTCTTGTGTAGCAACAGGTGCTCAACGTGATGGCGATGAAGTGACGAGTTGTATTTTATTATGTTTTCAGACTCGGTAAAAACACGAAAAATTCACCCCCTGCAGTCATCTTTCAACTCTTTTCTGACTCTCGAAAATTGAAAAGATTGTTGAGACTCTTTTTGTTTTGAACTCGTTAAAGGCTGTGAAACAACATCTGCCCAGTATACGTTTACCCCTTTTTTGGGCTGGGACATATTATTTACGAAAAAGGAATACCTTAGCCTATCGTGACTAAGAGGTTCTCTCAGATATTATTTTCTACTGTTTTGGATCTGTGAGACTACCTACGAAAAGGGAGTTGCTGGAGTTTTATTTTCTACTTCTTTTCAAACTCTCTAAACATGAAAATACACCAAGTTATTCCTTTTTCAGACTCGTTAAAACTTACATAACATCGAAAATCGTGACCATGACGTATCCGAGTTCCTCCTTCCTGGGGCTCATAAAATGTACTAGGATGGATTTGTCTAAAGGACAAAGTTATATGACAAGCATATGCTATCCCCTTCAAGATTGTTTCCAAAAATAATTGGGGGTAGTCACCAGCAATGGTGGGGGAAAATGGAACCAATTCTCAGTCGTGTCAGTAGTATGTCACTCTTGAACATGACACTTGTCTGCAATTCATGTCAGGTTGGGGACATCCATTTTCTTCATTTTTTCCTCCATGGTTTTGGGTTATCTTTTTTGACCTCTCATCTTCTCTTTGCCACGCGGTCATGAACGCAGATTCCCTGATGTCAAATATTTCCAAACGTTGAAGTCATGTCGCCAATATGTTCAAGAGAAGTTTCCTTTTGCAGTTTTCAACCTCTTATCCTCTGTTTGGTCCTGATTCACTATCATCTTATTCCTCTATCTTGTGTTGATGATGTGCGAAACATTATGGCCCTCCTTTGACCAGGTCACTTCTTGTCGACTTCAGCTCATTATCCAGGAAGCTGATCTAGAGACTCCCTTCTGGTACCTTGGAGCTTGCATGCCTCAATGGCAATTTCTTCGCATTCGATGAAAGGTCCTCATCATTCGCCTTCGATCAAATGATTTCGCAATTGTTTGACTCTAGCTCATTTACTCACATTCTGTGACTTGTACTAGTTGTACCTTGAGAGCCATTGTCATGATTGGTGGTTTCTCTCGTACATGTTAACAACTTTCATCATTGGCTGGTAATCAGGCAAATTTCTCGCGTGTTTGACTTCAACTCATTCATTCACATGCTTGAATTTGTACTTTTTCGAGTTGAGATGGAGCGTAAGACCCTTGGTTCTGCCTAATAAAATCTAGGTTGCGAGACGATTTGGTTTATCGTCACTATATGCATGACTCTTCTAATTGGATGGCTTCGACCATACCTGAGTTTATTTATTGATCCTTCTTTTTGGATGGTTGCATCCATACCTTAGATTTACTCTATTATGAATGGTTGTGTCCATGCCACATATTCATGTACCACATATATCAGTTGTAGTTGTTCTTGCAAGTCTTCCGACGACGGTGTTTGGTTTGGGCACGTTCTCGTAAATCATTTCAATCCTCCCTCTCTCTCAGACCTCATGCTTTAGGGGGCATTCGTTACACAGTATTCTATCACTGTCCCTGCAATCCCCATCCCAAACATTGGAGGACCATTTCAGTGACTTTTGTGTATTTCCAGACCTTGCTAAAAGTGTTATTGTATCCCTTGGCATGTAAAAAATATTTCCTCTGTTAATCACTCCTCAAGCAGACTCGCAAAAAAATGTGTTTTTGGGACGACACTGGTAGGCAGTTATGGCCTC
Organism: Pinus albicaulis; assembly: GCA_034641835.2. Lineage (NCBI taxonomy): Eukaryota > Viridiplantae > Streptophyta > Pinopsida > Pinales > Pinaceae > Pinus > Pinus albicaulis. The sequence goes on from CM076575.1 coordinate 33,514,384, forward strand.
GCGCCCATTGGTGCTCTGTCTGAGTGTCTCACCCGCACCAAGCTGTTTTTGGAATGTTTTTTAAAATAGAAGTGAAGTTTCCATTCCTAACTACTTCGTGAGCGGAGTCATCATGGTTTGTTCGACTGAATACTGTCGAAATCCTCCCATTGGCTCTTGTTTCTTACATTTGTGCAACTCCCCAAAGGGATAAGGCCTCTCTTCCACCTAATGAGGGATCTCAAACCACCTCCTCCTCTCCTATAAATACTTCCTTCTCACATAGTTTTAGCTAGCTAAACAATACTTACTATATCTGTTGTGAAGAATAAGGCAGAGAGGAATCCATTGTTGAGAGAATTTAGGATCGTTTCCTCACCAAGTCCAATCCCCGAAGAATGCTTGAGACACACTTGACTAAACCCGTCAAAGGAGGCTGCAACATCAAGGCATTAAGGTTGTAAACTTCTTTTCTCTATCATTAATACATGATTGGTTTTTTTGTTCCAATTTTGTGTTCAATCATATGCAAAATGTTTAATTCTCCTTGACCAATCGAATAGCTGTAAATGAAAATATGTTTTCGTATGTTGTCACCATTCACTTGATCCTTGTGCAGGTACGCGGATATTATCACTGAAGGACCGCGATGTGTGAAGACAAAGATAAGAGGATCGCTCATGCAAACTATAAGAAAAGTGTTGGACCAAGGTAGTTCATCTATCCTAACTCGTTTTCATTTATAAGCTAGGAGTATGAAAGTACAACTTGTTCCCTTGTTGCTAGACCCACTCCAGGGCTAGAGGGATCACCTCTGTCTGTAGAGGGGATTTACCTACTCAAAAATGACGTCATGTTGTTTCTGGATGCCAATTTCATTGTTTCTTGTTGCAAACTTCAACGCTCCCTCTCAACAAGAAAGGAATGTCCTTACATGCGCACATGCACCTCTTGCATGCAACACTTCTCTAGTGTTTCTCACACATGAACACTTCTTTAGTGTTTCTCGCACATGAAACTTTTTCATGCAACAATTTGCAAGTGTTTCTCGTACATGCAACACTTCGCAAGTGTTTCTCGCACATGCAAATTTTGCATGCAACACTTCGCAATTGTTTCTCACACATGCAACTTTTGCATGCAACACTTCTGAAACTGAATAGCCTCCAAACAATTGAATCAATATAATGCATCTGGTATCAAAATATTATGATTGTTGGTACCTACTGCACATGTCTACTGGACTCTTTTCATTTTTACATCTGCATCCATGCACTCTGCACTACTGCCAACTCTGATTTGCGCTCCAATATTCGACACCTGTCACTCTGATTTCTGTCTTCCTGACATCTAACTTCATCAATCTAACTGATCCTATTACTGTTGTACTATGGGCTCCTCGTAGATAGGTTCGATCCATGAGACACACCATCTCTAGGACCCTACCCAAATTTCTTCTTGGGATAATGTTTACATCGCCCCACCTCATACTTGGAGTTATAGCTGCATGTACTCCCTCTGCCCATCTAGCTCGAAATTTCTCTGCTTCACTGGTTTCTACCACTCCATGATCCTCCGCATGTGGTTGATCTACATCTTGAGGTTCATTCTTTGGAACCAAGATTTCCTCATCTGCATGCAAATCCAACTCCCTCTCAAGGGACAATAGCATGGCTTTCTCACACTTCCCCATGGTACATCCCTTGCATGCATATAACTACGCAAGAGTACCCTTGGGAAGTCCCGTAGAAATCTGTTGCATGAACTTTAAAGCTCCATGGTGTAACTCACCCTCATCCCATCTCACCACTTTGTTTTCTTTACCCATCAATGTTGCACAACCATCTACATCAAGTTTATAGATATTCTTCACACGAATCCCAATATTCTTGGCTTGTCCTGCTACTTTGTGTTGATTGAAAGGTTTTCCTTCATTGAAAACAACATCATAGCCTCTATCCTCCAACATTGTGACTGAAACTATATTTTTCTTCAAGCCTAGTACATGCATTACATCTTTTAATAAAAATGGTTTACCTGACTATCTCTGGAAAGTAACTATACCAATCCCCATAGTGTTATACCTTCCGTCGTCACCCATTTCGATATGCATCTGGAGGTCCTTATCCTCCAAGATACTGAAAAGTTATTTTTTTCCCATCACGTGGAAAGATGCACCACTATCCAAGTACCACCCTAATCCCATTGCACTTGACACCATGCATGCGATCAACGAGAAGTCCAACTCAAATTGCGAGGCCAAAGCCTCACCAGCTACAGATCCTGAAGCCTTCTTGTTCTTCTTCTTTTGTGGACAGTTAGTGGCATGATTTCCATGCTCATGATAGGGAAGACACTTCACTCTGGACACGTTGCGCTCCTTGCCTTCTTTGCCAGTCTCAAATTTGGAATAGGATTTATTTCCCTTCCCTTTCTTCGCCTTACCAGGCAAGGCGCATTTTTCTTCATCATCTTACTTAGATGAAGATCCATCCCTGGTATTTCGCCTGAATTCTTCTTGCACCAAATCTGACCAAAGTCGTTCTCAAACTAGTAGCTTCTCCCTCCCATTAACAGAGTCCTGATAACTATGCCAACTCTTGGGAAGACCTAGAAGAGCTAGGCTCACCAAGTCATCATCTGCGACACTAATTCCGACGCTCCCAAGATCATCCTGACATTGGATAAACTTTGTTAAATATATCGGAATAGTGTCACCTTTCTCCATTTTGATTTTCCTAAGCTAGTCCTTTAGTGCCAGTTTTCTATGATCACTGCTGCTCTGAAACAGATCTATCAAATCCTTCCACATTGCTTATGGAGTCACTTTTCCATGGAGACTTGAGACAATGTAGTCTCGTACTCCCTCTAGTAAGATCCTCCTCGCCCTTGCAACCTTCTTTTGCCAAGCATCAAGATTTGCGGCATATGCTACAATGGGTTTGGGAACATCATTATAAATGAATTCTTTCAACCCATTCCTCCAGTACTACCTCCATCATGTCTTTCCAAGCAATATAGTTAGAGCTGCCCTCGATTTCATACTCCAATCTCAAGCCATTGAAAGATATATTGATCTTGAATCATTTGTCGCACCAAGAATGTATTTTGCAAATTCGGATTCTATTAAGTCAAAAACTAAACTTCACCTCCACTATAGTGATTTCTTGTGCTCTAATACCATGTAGAAATTATACAAACAATATGTATATCATGGATTGGGTCCATGATATACATATTGTTTGTATAATTTCTACAAAATATGAGGGGAGGGAGAGATCAATAAAAATTGACGAAAGGAAAAGAGTAAAAAAGGGGGGGGGGGGGGGGGGTGCGGCGCGGGTGGGTGAGGGTGGAAAAATAAAGAATGGTTAGGGAGGGTTAGAATTAGTATTAGAGGAAGGGAATTTGGAGGAGAGGAAGTGGACCATGGGTTTCCAAGAATGACTCAATTGATACCCATCATCGCAGTTGAAGTTATTAGGATGCTTTTCAATTTTGAGGGCTTTGCGAATGAATATGGTGGAATGAAAAGGAGCATAAGCAAGGATTTTGGATTTATCAAAAAAAATTAAGGTGTTTGGAAGAATAAAAGTGCTCAGTGATGGAAGATTTTTCAATACAGTTATGGGTGGTGTAGCCATACGGTCTTTCAACCGAGTTTTGAAGGGATGACCGATTTGATTTGTGTAAGATTTGCCATAGGAGCTAGGGATCTCATAGACTCTGGGTCTTAACAGAGGGTCAGTATTATCTTTGGTTGACCTTAAGAGTTGGCTGAGGGTTATCTAAGGCTTGAAGAAGGTTTTAATATTCTTTCTAGAAAGAATTCTGGAAAGATGATCGGTAACACCTTGAATGTAAGGAAGGGTTACCTTGGCCAAGAGAGGAGGGTTCAGAATGTTATTAGAATGGGGATGGGTGCATGAATGGAAAAAATTATTGATTTGGGAAGAATAATATTATAACATTTAATATAAAACGTATAAAAACAAACCTTATTATACGAATAAATCTCCCAAATACTTACCACCATAGCTTAAACTAGGTAGCTTCAAATTTTCTAAACCAGCTCGGCACCTAGCAATGACATGACCCGTGTTGATCATTAATTAACGTGAGTCATTTTTTGAATTAAACCTTGAGAAGCCAGGTATCGAAGGTTATGACAGATGGTGAAACATTTAAGGGATGATTGAAGAGAAACAAGGTAAGAGAAGTCCCGTGCCTAAAGACTGAAGCATATGTATAAAAAGGGTCCAAGCATAAAGTACAAAGGGTGAAGGTATAAAGCAAAAAGGAAAAGAATGTAAGACAAAAACATCATAAGGCTTGTTGCCTTCGTAATATGCATGTGACAGAATTGTTCGTATGGGAATTCTGCGGTGGTCGAGAAACGGATTAGGGGAGAGATCCATACCCCCGCGGAATCACGATGATGTGTCTTCCACCACCTGTTATCCCATGTGCCCTCCGCCACATGTCCTCCGTATCCTTTGCCATGTCACTATCCCGTGGGTTTTTATTCACATTGTTCGTTGGTCCATCCATCTGTTTATCCTGCAAAATCAATGATCCTTAGCTCGCCTGTCCTTGTGGTCCCTACACCCGCTCTCTATGAAAAAACCAGTGGTTTATATTGCACCACCTTTCTTGGGCGGGTGGTATTTCTCAAATCGGAGCGATTCCATACATCGCTCGCCGTGTGTCTCCGCGAACGGTTCCAAAACTGTCGTTCATCGCACGTTATTGTTCAGCAAAAGACGCGCATTGATATCACTGTCAGCCGTCTGATTTGGAGGACTTCATCCAACGGTCATCGCACTCCTAAGATGTGTGGAAGTTAATCCAAGCCAATAGCGCCCCTGACCCACCATCTGATTGCCCTCCGATACATTTTCCACCGTCGATCTCCTCCTGAGATCGAATGGTCTAGATTTAACCCACGCCACGCCATTGACCCCATATCTCCACGTCATCATTCCACGTGCTCCTATCATACCTTTGTCCATCTCCCCTTCATATTCCTATTCAAAGGTCAAACGTCCACTGTCTATATTAAAATTTCATACATTCTTCCAACCTTTGCCAAAACATTTCTCCGCCATTTCTCTGCACTTTTCACCGTCGCCCCGCACTATTCCACCATTTCATCATGCCGCATTGCTACGAAGTCATCCCCACTGCATCTCCATCCCCACGCATGGTTTTTCTTAACAAGTTTGCGGGTTTTGCAGGGTTTCATCGACGAAATACTGTCGTGATTTACAGTCTTGATTTCAGGAGCAGAGCACATCAAAGGATGATTTTTCAGAGATTGTAATTATGGAGAAAGGCCTGGGAAGGTAAATCGACACGACTTCCATTAAAGAAGTAGGATTTAAATCTATCAAACCCTCCAGAGTCACTCAAGAGGCAGATTGCACAGATAGAGATATTAATGTTGCGGCAGAGAGTATCAGTGGGAGATCAGAGGAATTCAACGATCATCATTGAAGATTTTAAAGCCCAAATTCAAAATTTAGAAGACAGAAGGTACCATTTGCAGAAAACAATGCCCTCGAGGTTTTATTACAGCAAAATTTTCTCTCCAAGAAAGGACAGACTGCCCATAAAGTTTTTAGTTCTCTATCGTGTTCCTGAAGAGACTTGCACCCAGTGCATTTATTCCAGAAAGCAGGCAGCAGAGTACCTACAGCACTACAAAGTCATCAAGCATCATGGGCATGCACGTTTCCGCCATCTGGTCTTTATGAGGCAAATTAATTATTCATCGCCCACTTTCTTTACAGCATTTTCTTCTTCTCCTATAAAACCCCCGAAGAACAGATTATGCAGGGTTCGAGATTTTATCATAAAATTGTGCAGTGAAGGAAATTTTGTATACATTTTTTTAAACTCTTGTATGAAGGCTCAAAGCCCGTAGGGTCTCAGTGAGGAGGAGTTCGATCTGTTAAAGAGGATTTTGGTCTTTGGTATTTCAGAGTGTGTAACTTCTCCCCTTATGTTTTAATTTAATATTTCATCTTGTTTCCATCCATATTCTTGTATCATGTTTTGGAATGCGAGTGGCTCACTAGTTTTGGTGTGAATTTATCCTCGCTGATACTCATATTAGAATCATTCAAGCACTTTAAATATGGCTCATGCATGATATACTGTTCCATATTCATTTCAACCGTATTTCTGCTATACTAGCTTCTTTGGGAGGGTGTTTTTAAAACGCTATCTTTATGTATGGATTCTTAAATTGGTAAGCCCATGTATGGGGATATTGTGTATCTGGATATCACCCCAATCACAGCTAGTATCCTCTCACTTTTACTTACACAGTAAACACCTTCAAATCCTATATCTCTGTGGAGTATTTCTGAACCAGCCCGCTTTACAGTAAATTGTCTCTGAATTGTCTGATGCTTTTGCATTAGAGTTTTACATCTTGCCTCTGCAGTATCTCTTTTCAGTGTTAAGTTTTTGTAAGTTCTGGTCCCATTCAAATTAGTTTCCTTGTTTACAAGTGATAGAATGATAGCCTTTTGCTGATAACCCCCATGTTATATTACACACTCCTTGCTATGATAAAATGTCCTAGGCACTGGTCTATCGCAACTCTAGGCTGTCTCTAGGAGCGACAACATCTTTCTGGCACTGTTGTCGGGGAACGAAGTTAAGAAAATCAGAATCCCTGGGCCTCAACAAAACCTAATTCACTCTTCAAGTAGGTGAGTATGGAGAGTTGAGAGTTGTAGATCCCTCACCTTGGCGACTCCACATTTGTTATTTGATAAATCTATTTGCAGTCCTGGATCCTCGTAAGCCACACCTGAGGTCAGATATGTCTAAGCCAAAGACACCTTCAGTGTCTGACCCTGACAAGATTATACATAGAATAAATTGGAGGGAAAGAAAATCAGTCCACTCTGAAATCCTTGAATCGTCTATAGAAGACTTTCCATCCTCTTCTTCTCAAGATTATCAATTGCAAGTTCCCGACCCCATTGTCGGTGATACCAATTATTATTCAGATAGTCCACCCCGAGGAGGTGTCCAATTTAAAGACAATTTTCATCCCACTCTTGAGGTTGAAGAGGTCAAAGAAGTTACCGAAGTATCTACTATTAACAGACCATTGTTCCCCTCAACAACTCAAGCTGCAGTCGAGTATATTCCTATTATTATTCATACTCCACTTCCACCTTCTCCTCCTCTTACTCATCAAACTATTGCACTACCTCCACCCCCTCCAATGGAAAATGTTCTAGGCTTCTTGCTAAATAAATATGCTCCTCTGGAATTACCCCAAGTGTTGAATGATATGCCACAGGATTATTTGAAGATCTTGCCCAGATTCAATGGGGAAAATGAGATTTATGCTGAAAAACATCTTGAGACTTTCTTCTCTTTTGTAGAGAACTTTAGTGTTGAACATTTAGATGTGGTCTTAAGACTGTTTGTGCAATCTTTGGATGGTGAAGCCATAAAATGGTTCAAGACATTAGGAAATCGTCCATAACCACTTGGGACGAAATGGAAAATAATTTTCTCAGAAAATGGGGGGAGAAGAAAGATCATGGGCTTTGTCTTACTGAATTCAATGCACTCAAGAAGAAACATAATGAGGGGGTGTTAGAGTTTATCAAGAGATTTAATAAGTTGTATCTAAGCCTTCCTCCTGATATGAAACCACATAAAACTGCTGCTAAAGTTGTTTTCATAGCAGCCTTCGACTCAAATTTTGGTTTCTCTCTGAGAGAAAGAAAGCCTGCCACTCTAGATGATGCTCACACAGAAGCTCTTGAGTTGGAAGAAAATTTTGCCTCCATAGGTAAATCAAAGGGAAAGTCTGAATAGGATACTAGAAGAAGGGGCAAAGAGGAGGTGTCTACTTCAAGTCAAGACAGAGACTCCAGTACTAGCATAATCGAAGAAATGAACAAAAAGATTAACAACCTTACTAATAAGCTGGGTAAGCTTGAATTGGAGGCCAAGAATTCAGCCTCCAGGAATTTCTAGAATGCTCCAAACAGAGGTTATAATCCTCAGTACAGGAAACCACCCTTGCATATATTGCCAAGGGAAGCAAAGGAGCAACAGGATCAGGTACCACACCCATTGTACCTAGAAGGGCCAATAGATGATTCTGCTGAAGACACTGCCTATGGAATGGAGGATGCAAATCTTGCCTTTTCAAATAGTGATGGAGAAGAATGGCCTTTACAGGGAAATGAAGGATCTGAGTGCCCATTGCAAGAAGAAGAAAATACCAGAGACACAGAAGAAGCAGAAATTGATCATTATTGTAAACAATTTGTTGATTTCATGCAAGCACATTTCAATAGAAGATATGATCTTAGATCTTCTAGGAAGAGGACTCGTACTCAAGAGAAAGAAGAAGAGTTATCCCAGAAGGAAGCATCCACTCAGAAGGAGTCTACACTGTAGAAAGTCACAGACAAAGGTAAGGGCCCTCTAAACAAACCTTTGCAGTCTAATGATCAAATTCCTTCCTCTTCAAAAGTAGTCATTCCTCCTAATACCAAGTCTGTGTAAAAAGAGGTCAAACCCCCAGCTGAAAATAAAGAGCCAAAAGAGGTTGTAATAGAGAAGTCCCCCCCTATTTTCAGTTTGCAAAAGGAACTTGAAAAATTCAAAATCTCAGTGCCCTTGACTGAGTTGTTGAAACAACCTGCATATCAATCTCAAGTCACCTCTTTTATGCTCCCTCCAGAAGCAGCACTCATCCCAGGTGGTCTTAACCTTCAAGAAGAAAGACCTATGGTTGTATTTGGCCCACATGTAGAGGAAGTAGATGCTTCTACTCCTCCCTTCTATGTGTCTCTATTAATTCATGACTTGCTATTACATAACTATTTGTTAGATTCTGGAGCTTCCCATAATCTAATACCTCTGTCAGTCATGGAACAACTAGGATTACAAATCACCCATCCATACAAGTATCTCTATTCATTTGATTCCAAAAGAGTTAAATGCTTGGGGATGATCAAGGATTTGGTGGTCAATTTGGCCCAAATCCCAGCAAAAAGTGTGGTAATGGACATTGTGGTGGCCGACATCCCAGCCCGCTTTGGCATGTTACTGTCAAGGTCCTGTGGAGAAAAAATTGGTGGGTCACTCAAGATGGATTTAACATACGCTACTATCCCAATTTTTGGTGGCCAGGAGAGGAGGTTGTACAGGGAAACTAGATTTTTTAAGATGGTGACTCAGGCTAACAACTCCGTCAATTCACTAGTCTACAGTAAAGAAGGAGATTTCTCATGCTTGATGCTGGAAGAAGATCAAGATTATGCTCATGAACCATCCTTTTGCCAGATTAAGACTGAGCAGCCCTCAGAGAGTAATGAAGCAGGGATCTGGACACTTCATTTTGATGGAGAAAATTCAAGAGAAGGTAATGGAGCTGGAAAACTATTGATTTCTCCTACGGGAAAATGGGTCCCATTGTCTTTCAAATTAGAATATGAAGCCACTAATAATGTAGTAGAATATGAAGCACTTCTATTGGGATTACAGACAGCTAGGAACATGAACATACAAATTTTAAAAGTTCTGGGAGATTCAGAACTGGTGGTAAAGCAAGTCAGGAATCAATGTCAAACCAAACATCCTCGGTTGAGAGCTTATAGGAATGAAGTTTGGGACATGGTGGAGAATTTTTTCTTGGCTTTTAATATCTAGTTCATGCCTCGAGAACAGAATAGGATAGTTGATTCTCTTGCTGTGGCTGCTAGTACATTCCGTCCATCTCAGAACCCTTTCTTGAGGTATGAAATCGAGGTACGTTATCGACCATCCATCCCTGATAACATCAAGCACTGGCAGGTATTTGAGGATGAAGAACAGATGAAGAGATTCCTGGAAATAGTAGGGGAGTTCTCAAACATGGAGATTGATGCTGTTGAAGAAGGAGAGTCTGAAGACACTTCAGAAAGAAATTGGGAGGAGAAAGTGGCAAGTAATAAGGTGTTGCAATTGAAGGGAAACAGTATACCTAGGGGGCTGGTACCTCTAGAAATATTATTTGACCAGAATGATGTCCCACTACAGCCAAGCAAGGTGGTAGAAGAAAATCAGGTAGAAGACCTAAATCTTGGTACTAATGCTGACCCCAAAATTGTGAAACTATCCAAGAAGATTCCAGAAAAATATAAAAAGCTATATCAGGAATTTTTTCAGTCTTACAAAGATGTGTTTGTACAGTCCTATCAGGATTTGAAAACTTTTGATATCAGTATAATGCAACACAAAATTCCACTAAAGGGAGATGCAAAGCCTCATAAGCAGAAGCTCAGACAGACAAATCCCCTGTTGCTTCCCTCTATTGAGAAGGAAATTAAGAAGCTTTTAAAGGCCAAAATAATTGTGCCATTGAGGTACTCTGAATGGGTGGCAAACCTAGTCCCTGTCCGAAAGAATAATGGGGAAATAAGGCTGTGTGTGGATTTCAGAAATTTAAATAGAGTATCCTTAAAGGATAATTATCCATTGCCTAAGATGGATCACATCCTGCATAAGGTGGTTGGAGCTTCTAGGATGTCAATGATGGATGGATTCTCTGGTTATAACCAGGTGGCTGTACTTCTAGAAGATCAAAAGAACACTTCTTTCACCACACCATGGGGTACATTTATGTATGCCAGGATGCCTTTTGGATTGATTAATGCAGGGGCCACTTTTCAAAGGGCGATGGACATTGCTTTTGTTGGGGAGAAAGATAAATTTTTGGTAGTCTACCTCGATGATATCACTGTGTTTTCAAAAGATGATACTGAGCACATTGAGCATTTACGCAGAAATTTTGAGAAATGTAGAAGGTATGGTCTTTCTCTCAATCCACAAAAGTCTTTATTTGCATTAGAAGAGGGAAAACTTTTGGGACACATTGTAACAAAAGATGGGGTGAAGATAGATCCTAAGAGGGTAGAGGTTATAAATGGTATTGCTTTTCCCAGAAATAAGAAAGAGGTACAAGTATTCCTAGGGTGCATCAATTTCCTGAGAAGGTTTATCCCTAACTATGCTGAAATAGTTAGACATATAATTGACATTCTGAAAAAGAATAATGAAGTTAAATGGTCCCAGGAATCACGAGAGGCATTTACCAGAATAAAAAATGCTTTTGCAGAAGCCCCTGTGTTAGCTGGACAAGATTATGATAAACCTTTCATGATTTTTTCTTTTACATCACTTCATACAATAGCAGGAGTTTTATTGCAGAAAAATGAAGAAGGGTATGAGTAGCCTATTGCCTTTTTCAGTCAGGTGCTCCGTAATGCAGAATTAAAGTACAACATATTGCAAAAGCAAGCATACGCCCTAGTAAAATCCCTCAAAGCTTTTCGCATGTATATCTTACAGTCCCACATCATTGCATTTGTGCCTGCAACTGCTGTAAAAGATATTCTTATCCAGGGGGATAGTGAAGGAAAAAGGGGGAAGTGGATTGCCAAGATACAGGAGTATGACTTAGACATCCGCCCTACTAAGTTGATCAAAGGACAAGGGCTTGCTAAAATGTTATCTAAATCTAACTATCAGGCTCTGGGCATTAGTTTGTCCATTATAGAAGGTGAGGAATCTGAAGAGAAAGAAGAATGGTAGGGAATTGGGGTAGCTACTCCTGAAATACATGTAAAGTACCTCACCAGTCAGTGGTACAAAGAGATAGTAGAATATCTCCTCACACTCAGTTGCCCTCCAAGCTGTGATAAAGCTATATACAGAACGCTGAGATTGAAATCCCAGAAAGACATAGTCGCCAATGGCCAGCTATACTGGTGAGATCCCTCGGGCATCCTACTCCTGTGTCTCACAGAGGATGAGGTAGGAAGTATTATAGCTGAATTTCATGAAGGGATCTGTGGGGGTCACTACAGCTGGAGGGCCACTACTCTTAAAATCCTAAAGGCTGGTTTCTATTGGCCCAAGCTTTTTGGAGATGTTTTTGCCAGGGTTAGAGCATGTGAGAAATGTCATAAATTCGCTGAAAGACAGAAGATGGCACCTCTTCCCATGATTCCCGTGCACGTGGATGAACCATTCAGGCAATGGGGAATCGATTTTATAGGTGAAATACATCCTCCGTCAAGTGGTCAGCATAAATGGATATTAACCGCCACTGATTATTTCAAAAAATGGGTGGAAGCCATACCCGCGAGGAACACCACAGATACTGTGATCATAAAGTTCATGGAGGAAAACATCATATCTAGGTTTGGCTGCCCTGCCAGAATAGTGACTGATAACGCCCAGGCTTTCAAATCTGCAAAATTTGTGAGTTTCTGCCAGCAATATAATATTACACTAAGCCACTCTACGGCCTACTATCCACAAGGAAATGGCTTGGCAGAGTCTTCAAACAAAACTCTGTTGAGGGCCCTGATGAAGACTATCAATGAAAATCAGAAAAATTGGGATTCCCAATTGAAATTTGCTTTGTGGGCTAATAGAATTACCAGCAAGAGAGCAAGTGGGAAGTCCCCATACGAATTGGTATATGGGCGGGCAACAGTATTCCCTATACAATTAGCCTTACCAGTCACCCGTTTCATGCAGGAAAGTCAGGAAGAGCCCAATGATATGATCAGAAGAATAAACCAGCTGGGGGAATTGGAAGAAACACGCAATCAGGTAAATCAAAGGCTGACAGAGTATCAAGAAAGGATGAAATACCTTTTTGATCAGCATGCTAAGGACCGGAATCTGCAAATTGGTGACCTAGTGCTCAGATGGGACATCCAGAGCGCTGAAAAAGGAAAACATGGTAAATTCGATCCACTTTGGTTCGGTCCTTTCAAGATTGTGGAGCAGGGAGGTAATAATACTTTCAAGTTGGAAAATTTACAGGGAGACTTGCTCGACGCCCCTGTAAATGGTCAGTTCCTTAAGCCCTACTTCCAGTTATGATTCAAGCAGACATGGCCTGATGTATTATACTGTACAGTAGTTTTCTATTTTCATCTTTGTTTGAATAATGTGGGTATTGTGATGAATTATGAAGTGAAAAGTAGAAGTGCTGAAGAGAAGAGTCTGCATAAAATATGATCAGGTGGTCTGCGGAGTTCTCGACACGCCCAGGGATGAACGTGTCGTCCCCAGGTGGAGCCAATGTTGATCATTAATTAACGTGAGTCATTTTTTGAATTAAACCTTGAGAAGCCATGTATCGAAGGTTATGACAAATGGTGAAACATTTAAGGGATGATTGAAGAGAAACAAGGTAAGAGAAGTCTCGTGCCTAAAGACTGAAGCATATGTATAAAAAGGGTCCAATCATAAAGTAAAAAGGGTGAAGGTATAAAGCAAAAAGGAAAATAATGTAAGACGAAAACATCATAAGGCTTGCTGCCTTTGTAATATGCATGTGACAAAATTGTTCGTATGGGAATTCCGCGGTGGTCAAGAAACGGACTGGGGGAGAGATCCATACCCCCGCGGAATCACGGTGATGTGTCTTCCACCACCTGTTATCCCATGTGCCTTCCGCCACATGTCCTCCGTATCCTTTGCCATGTCACTATCTCACGGGTTTTTATTCACATTGTTCGTTGGTCCATCCGTCTGTTTATCCTGCAAAATCAACGATCCTCAGCTCGCCTGCCCTTGTGGTCCCTACACCTGCTCTCTGTGCAAAAACAAGTGGTTTATATCGCACCACCTTTCTTGGGTGGGCGGTATTTCTCAAATTGGAGCGATTCCATACATCGCTCGCCGCGTGTCTCCGAGTACGGTTCCAAAACCGTCGTTCATCGCATGTTATTGTTCGGCAAAAGACGCGCAACGATATCACTGTCAGCCATCCGATCTGGAGGACTTCATCCAACGGTCATCGCACTCCTAAGATGTGCGGAAGTTAATCCAAGCCAATAGCGCCCCTAGCCCACTATCTCATTGCCCTCCGATACATTTTCCACCATCGATCTCCTCCTAAGATCGAACGGTCTAGATTTAACCCACACCACGCCATTGACCCCATATCTCCACGTCATCATTCCACGTGCTCTCGTCGTACCTTCGTCTGTCTCCCCTTTATATTCCTATTCAAAGGTCAAACGTCCACTGTCTATATTAAAATTTCATACATTCTTCCAACCTTTTCCAAAACATTTCTCTGCCATTTCTCTACACTTTTCACCGTTGCCCCACACTATTCCGCCATTTCATCATGCCGCGTTGCTACGAAGTCATCCCCACTGCATCTCCATCCCCACGCATGGTTTTTATTAACAAATTTGTGGGTTTTGCAGGGTTTCAACGATGAAATACTGTCGTGATTTACAGTCTTGATTTCAGGAGCAGAGCACATCAAAGGACGATTTTTCAGAGATTGTAATTATGGAGAAAGGCCTGGGAAGGTAAATCGACATGACTTCCATTAAAGAAGTAGGATTGAAATCTGTCAAACCCTCCAAAGTCATTCAAGAGGCAGATTTCACAGATAGAGATATTAATGTTGCGGCAGAGAGTATCAATGGGAGATCAGAGGAATTCAACAATCAGCATTGAAGATTTTAAAGCCCAAATTCAAAATTTAGAAGACAGAGGGTACCATTCACAGAAAACAATGCCCTTGATGTTTTATTACAGCAGAATTTTCTCTCCAGGAAAGGACAGACTGCCCATAAAATTTTTAGTTCTCTAGCGTGTTCCTGAAGAGACTTGCACCCAGTGCGTTTATTCCAGAAAGCAGGCAATAGAGTACCTACAGCACTACAAAGTCATCAAGCAACATGGGCGTGGACGTTTCCGCCATCTGGTCTTTATGAGGCAAATTGATTATTCATCGCCCACTTTCTTTACAGCATTTTCTTCTTCTCCTATAAAACCCCCGAAGAACAGATTATGCAGGGTTCCAGATTTTATCAGAAAATTGTGCAGTGAAGGAAGTTTTGTATACATTTTGTTAAACTCTTGTATGAAGGCTCAGAGCCCATAGGGTCTCAGTGAGGAGGAGTTCCATCTGTTAAAGAGGATTTTGGTCTTTGGTATTTCACAATGTGTAACTTCTCCTCTTATGTTTTAATTTAATGTTTCATCTTGTTTCCATCCATATTCTTGTATCATGTTTTGGAATGCGAGTGGCTCACTGGTTTTGGTGTGAATTTATCCTCGCTGATACTCATATTAGAATCAGTCAAGTGCTTTAAATATGGCTCATGCATGATATACTATTCCATATTCATTTCAACCGTATTTCTTTGGGAGGGTGTTTTTAAAACATTATCTTTATGTATGGATTCTTAAATTGGTAAGCCTATGTATGGGGATATTATGTATCTGGATATCACCCCAATCACAGCTAGTATCCTCTCACTTTTTCTTACACAGTAAACACCTTCAAATCCTATATCTCTGTGGAGTATTTCTGAACCGACCCGCTTTACAATAAATTATCTCTGTATTGTCTGATGCTTTTGCGTTAGAGTTTTACATCTTGCCTCTGTAGTATCTCTTTTCAGTGTTATTTTTTGTAAGTTCTGGTCCCATTCAAATTAGTTTCCTTGTTTACAAGTGATAGCATGAGAGCCTTTTGCTGATAACCCCCATGTTATATTACACGCTCCTTGCTATGATAAGATGTCCTAGGCACTGGTCTATCGCAACTCTAGGCTGTCTCTAGGAGCGACAACAACCCGTATGGTTAAAAAAAGTTGAACATAGTAAAATTGTTTGCTTTGGGCATAGGGAATCCTCAAAAATTGTGTGGCGACGTTCCTTTGCACTCAAAAAGAGGAGCAACCCTGAAAATAGAAATCAACAACTTACTTTTGTGGCATAAATTGAATGATTCACATTCTTTGTGGAGGATATCAATTAAATTTATGTAATCTTCTCTCTTCTTATTTGTAATTTAATCAATTTAGGTTGTATTAAATGAAAAAATTAAAAGTATTTTAAATTGTATTAAATTTTTTATAACTATTACAATATTTTTATTGTAAGTTTATTTTTTAAATATATTAAATTTTATTTAATTATTATTAAAATTATGAAATATGTTTATTTAATTTTTAAGAAATAATTTACCATGACTAAAATTTATTTAAATTGATATGGTTTATTTAAGGAAGCAATAAATACTTGAAATTATTTAGCATTTTATTTTTATATTTGAAAATATTAACATGAACGTTCCAATATTATCATAATTTTTTTTAATTAAATACATATATTTTTATGTACATTTAAAAATATTAAGTATGACAGGGTAAAATATATTAAGTATGATATATTTTGGAGTATATTTTAAAATTATGGCTATAGGATATTAAATTCCATTGGGCATATACTGTCCACTTTTAGATTTAAATTCGTTTAAATATAACACTGGGCAGTATATGCCCAACCACATTTAATATCCTATAGCCCATAAAATATGTATATCCCACATGTACCACCCATGTCATAGACAATTTGAAAAATTATTTTGAGTTTATTGTGAGGGAGAGTACTTTAGATACTTTTAATGATAGAAAAATATGAACTCTTTCAAGTTGTATTCCACTAGTGTCTTCCCGTGGAAACCTGATATCTAAACCTGGGCACAGGGACAACTGAATCGTTCTACCATCTACAGTGCACACAGTCTAGGGTTTGAATAGACAATTGTAAGGGGATGAGGGTACTTTTGGTGTAACTACCCACTTCAATTCCACCATTCAACCATCTACAGTGCACACAGTCTAGGGTTTGAATAGACAATTGTAAGGGGATGAGGGTACTTTTGGTGTAACTACCCACTTCAATTCCACCATTCAAGTCCCATTTTCTCCTCCGCAAGACTCTGAAAAAGCTCTGCAACTACAATCCATGCTCTAACCCCTCCTCCTCTAGTTTAGTCTCTATGCATCCATTTTTTTTATCTTGGTTTTTTGTTGAGTTATTAGGCTGGTAAGCCTTCAATGGAAATTCCCATTGACAGTAAAAAATTATGGATATGTTTTAGGTAACATTCGTTCTCCTTGACAGAATTCGATTTGTGGCTCCACTGCCATCTAAGTTTCATTTCCTTTAATGTTTTACCGTGATTTGTAACTCAAATATTTACTGGACTATGCATATTTGCTTCCAAAATTTTATTCATAGTGCCTTGAGGGTTTGCATAATTTTCTATGTTTGGTCACAATGCTTGTTCGTGATTCTTTGACAATCATCATTTCAATGTTGGTTTGTTGTATGTTAAATCAGTTTAGTCACGTGAAACCATATATGAAGCATGTTCTCCAAAAATTTTGAGACCTTTGTACATTTGAAAAATGTGCTAGAAATTTAAAAGGATGCGGGGCATGCTTTTTACTCAGAGTTCACACATTTTACTCGGAGTTCACACAGAGTTGCAGAAATGACTTTAACCAAGACAACATATTTATGGAAATTTTACAGAGAGTTGTGGAATTCACTTAATCCATACCATAATATAGTTGCATAAATCAAATTATGTGAATCCTCTTTTCAATAAAGAGTGGCGGAGATTAAAATCACAACTATAGAGGAGAAAATATAATCAACTAATTTTACTCAAGTGAACTGAGTAAAACAGAGTGTTGTGGTAAAACACATACCTGAATAATTCCATAACCAAATCGTAACTAACCAAACTTTAGATTATAATTCATAAACACAACATACACATTCATATGGAGGCTTGGATCCTTCACCAGTAAAACTACTATTTTACTGAGATTTGCATTCACCAGGTTTCAGAGTAACACACAGTAAAACCTGTAATTTTTGTTTTCACGTGCCCACCAAAATTTTCTCCATGATTTTCTCCCCTTGTCTTTCCAGACTTATATCTGGAACATTACACAACACTCTCTAACTCTACCTAAAACTTACATGTAAAATCTAAACATATATATCTAACACATTCAATTCGTGATAGACCAGCTTTAATACAAGAGATGGGAGGACATCAATTTCTGAACATTACATTGTGTGAAGTGTGACAACACTTGCGGATTAATTGTTTTCCCATACACATTAAATAACGATGCATTAAATTCTATTTGACTTTAATTATTTTAACTCTGTTGCGGAATGGGTTATGTACTCTACTCAAGATTTTTCCTTCTCTGCAAACTCAATCCGCAACCTACAAAACATTAACTAAGGTATGGCTGCTGCCAGTTCATTTAACGCAGTCGTTGAGATTAATTTCCAACACTCCCCCTTAATCGCAACTATTTCCATTCACCATTTCCAAACAATCTCTAAGATAAAAAAAAATTTCTCGTGTCAATGCTTTTGTGAAGATGTCTGCAAATTGTTCCTCTGACCTGCAATGTTGCAACATAATTTCACCATTGTTAACTAATTGTCTTATGAAATGATATTTATCATCAATTTGCTTTGTCCTCTTGTGGAAAACATAATTCTTTGATATTGCAATTGCTGAACTATTGTCACAGAAAATAGTGGTTGCTCCATCTTGTTCATGACATAAATCCTGCAACATTATTCTCATCAAAACTATTTGACAAGTTGTTGTTATTGCAGCGACATAATTTTCTTCTATTGTTGGAAATGATACTATAGGCTCCTTCTTGGAAGCCCATGAGATGGCTTTCGAACCCAAATGAAAAACATATCCTGACGTGCCCTTTCTATCATCAACACTTCTAGCCCAATCACTGTCAATGCAACCAACCAGCCTAAAATCATCAATTGTAGAGTACAAAACACCATACTCCTTTTTCCCATTAACATACTTTAATTTTTTTTGGCTGCTTGCCAATGTGTCTCCTTGGCTGTCTCAATGAACCTCGACACAAAACTCACTTCATACATTATATCAGGCCTAGTTACGGTCAAATACATTAGGCTGCCTACCATGCTTTTGTATAATGTCAGATTGACATTGTTGTTGCAATCTCCCTTGCTCAACTTCAACCCCATGATGATTGGATTTGGTGATGGCTTGTTGTTATGCATATTAAACCTCTCTAAAATTTCCACAACATACTTTGCTTGAGAGATAAAAATCCCATTTTTTGTTTGCTTTACTTCTATGCCCAAAAAATATCTTAACAACCCCAAGTCAATCATTTCAAACTCACTTTTCATGACTGCTTTGAAATCAACAATGAGAAAATCATCACTACCTGTAAAAATCAAATCATCTATATAAAAAATGACAATAAAAATTTTACTGTCATTTTCTTTGATGTAGAGAGTAGGTTTACCGTCACATTTTTCAAACCCATTTTCCATCAGGTAAGTATATATCCTGCTATACCATGCATGCGGTGCTTGCTACAACCCATAGAGAGCTTTCCGCAACATACACATCTTGTGTTCTTGGCCTTCTACCTCATAGCCAGGAGGTTGTGCAACATACACCTCCTCTTTCAGCACTCCATTCAAGAACGATGACTTTACGTCCATTTGATACACTTTCCATTTCTGTTGCGCTACAATTGACAACATTGTACGCACAGTCTCCATCCTCGCGAATGGAGTAAATGTTTCTGCATAGTCTCTTCCATGTTGCTGCTTGTATCCTTTGACAACTAGCCTTGCTTTATGGCTTTCAATATTTCCTTCAATGTTTCTCTTAGACTTATAGACCCACTTCACTCCAATGACTTCTTTACCTTGTGGAAGGTCCCACTAGTAGAAAATGGCTAATTAATTACTAAAAAAATGACTAAAATTTGCATATAAAAAACTATTTTTTGGTCAGTGACCAATAATAGCTAATTTATAGTATCTTATAACGCGACCAACTTTTAGTCATTTTTAGCTTAGTCATTTAATTGGTCATCTCAATTTTGTTGTCTAGTAGTATATTTGGTCATTAATTTAGTCATTGATTTGATTATTAATTTAGTCACTGATTTGGTCATTAATTTGGTCATTGATTTAGTCATTGATTTAATCTTTTATTTGGTCATTAATTGTCATAATTAATGACCAAATATACAACAAAATATATTACTATATGATCACCCAATAAAACCAATTAATGACCAAAGAAATATGACCAAAATGTTGGTAGTGTTATAAGATACTATAAATTAGCTACTAATAGGCATATATATGCAAGTTTTAGTCATAGTTTGAAACCAATTAATGACCGATGAAATATGAATAAATTTTAGTTGTGTTATAAGATATTGTAAATTAGCTGCTAATAGTCATATATATGCAAAATTTAGTCGTCATTTGTAATCACAAATTTATCATTTGCAGTAGTCATTTATATTTTTTTGATAGTTTTGTATTCATTATATAAACAACTAATTTAGTAGTTTATATTCATTTCATTTACTTTCATTAATAATCATTATAAATGACTAATTTAGTCGTATATTCATTTTATTTGTGTTCATCATTAATCAATATAAACTATTAATTTAGTAGTGTCAAATTGATTTTGTGTTTATTATTAATCAACATAAATTAATTTGTATGATTTAAAAAATGTCATACAATGTGCATGTTCATCTAATATGAAAACACATAGTTTCATATGTTAATTAGAATACTAAACAATATCCAATGCAACTATAAATAATTTCAACCACATAAATTATATTATATGAAATGTTAAAATATTACAATATGAGTTTCCAACTTAATATTGGTTGGACTACAATTTACACACAAAATGATGTTTCATCACTTCAAAACATTATCATTGTGTTGTCAAGGCATTGTAGGTGAATTCACAAACTTGGAAGATTTGACCATCAATCTTTATATGTGTGTCTTATGTGGGATATTGCCTCTAAGGGTATCACTAGACCAGTTCTCCTCTCTCTCTTTTTGCATTTGTCGCTCCAACGTTATTGCTCCCCTCTTTTTTCAATTCCTTCTTCTTACCATCAATACTGAGTTCATTTTCGAAAAAAAGAAAAACATACAATGTAGAGTGTAAGACATGAAAAACAATGAACACAAGAATATAAACTAAATTAGACTATAAATAGTTTATACGAGTACATATACCTCAACATCAACAATTTCAAAGTCCATTCTCCCCACACAAGTAAGGAACTCGAGCAAATTTTCTTCATTGGGGCAATAATGGCCATTATAATGTGGCCAGATAACCTATATAAACCAAGCAAATAAAATGTCACCATATATAGAAAAGAACACCTTAGTAACTTAGTATTCAAATTTCAAGGAAAGCTTAGGAAAAATCATGTCAACTAAGTTATATGCTAAAAAGCTTAAGCTGTAGATAACTTATGAAAACAAATAATATGAGGTGTGATGTTTAATCCTTTTCATTTTATTCACAACAACATTTCATTTTCTACCGCATGACCTTAGTCAAGTACATAAACAACATGTACTAAAATAAAAACATGAAAGTAACCTTTTTTGATAGTCATGAAAATATTTTAACACAAAATAGCTATAAGGATTCCAATCAATATAGTGTAATACTAATTTCATCTTCAAGCTTTGGTTTTTGTTTAAATGAACATGATAGTAAGTATTTTCAATTTCATTGTTAAAAGACAAAACAAAATCAAAAGAAACATCCAAAATACAATCAAACAATAAAGAGAGGATATCATGGAATGGAAATTGCAATTATAAAAGATTTCTTTACCTGTCCACCGATGTCGTGTCTGGAATTCCTAAAACATTTTCTTGCCCAAAATAACCATGAGGTGAAATAATCACAACATTAAAAACCATAGGAATTCCTACTAGAAACATTTCCAAAGTCGATGGCTCAAGTGACTAAGCGATCTCTAACAACGAATGAAAAATATCCAAGATGTGATATGCATTGTTTCCCCATCCTTTTTCCAATCACATTTCCTGTAACATGCCCACAACATAGTCAAGTAAAAAAAAAAAAAAAAACATGTACATTTGTTTTTATCTTTTATATCTATAAATTTTGAATCTGACTTGTTTCTGTTACAACTCTATTGAGACCACCTACTCTACAGTCAAAAATATAAAAGGAGCCATTAGTCATACCTACCCATGGTCTCTTATAGGAATGATAGAAGAATAGGTTGAGCCATTAATGTTAGCTTCTCTAAAATAACAATAATAAATCCAAAATAATAAATAAATAAATTAAATATTCCAAGTTAGGAATATGTGCCTAACTCTTGGGTTGTTCCTCAAATATTGGAGTTTGTTTAAGAACTCCTATATTGGTGGGTTTTTGGTGAGAAATTATCTCAACCAAAGGAGTCTAAGATAGCACAGACTATCTTAGACATTTTCTCTCATCTATTTAAATTGTAAATTAAATTCTTTTAATAAGTGAGAATACATGAGGAAGCCATGAGGCTTCTGCCTTTTCCACCTTTATTGTGTGTGTGCTTTATTATGTGTGCTTTATGTCTGTTTCTAAGTTAATTATTTTTTCTATCATGTGGTATCAAAGCTTACAGTGTGTTGTGTTGAGGACCTGTTGAGAGATTTGTTTTCTACATTGAGCCGTGAGCTGCACAGAGAAAGGTGGTAGTTGCTGTGTTAGTATTGTGTAAGCCGCTATGATAGAGCGTATAATCTGAATGTGGAGTATATACAATGCTATGCATTTCTTGAAAAATATACCGGGAGAGCTGTGAGCTGAAGTTTAATGCATTGAGCCGGGTCTATGAGTTGGTATGTGCATTGAACAACAGAACGATGCTTGTTTGTTGAAGGCCGTGAGACCAATAGTTTATAAACGTCATGAGCATTGAACCGTGAGACTGTGAGCTACGTAGAGAGCCACGCTCGTGAACTATCAAGTCGTGGAAGCTGAAGCGTGGCTACAGTGGATGAGGCCAGGTCTGCTGCATTTGAAGTGGAATTTATAATGTTGTGTTGCAATTTGTAACAGTGTTGTAATCGATTATCATTTTCCCTGCTTTGAATTTAATCTAAGGGATCATTCTCAATAGGGTTTAGGCCTTTTGGGCATCATGTGTAGGGTAATTTGAGGTCATCGTAAAGGGTATTTGTCTAAAGTTGCAAAGGATAAAAGGAGCAAACCGACTTAGAAAAGAATAGAGTAGGTCTTAGCATCCCTTTTCCATAATCCTTTCCTGTTATAGTAAAAATGCGATGCTATTGTTATCTATCAGATGGTTTTCTGCCATTCTGAATGCCCATATATTGTTTTTGAGCACTCATATAGTGTTTTCTGAATGCTCAGGCATTGTTTTGAGCACCTATATATCGTTTCTGAATGCCATTGTCTTCTTTTTGAGCACCCATATATCATTTCTGAATGCCCTTGTATTATTTTTGACAACCCATATAGCATTTGTGAATACCCATTTATTATTTTTGAGCACGCATGCAGTGTTTCTGAATACCCATGTAGCCTCTGTGAGTACATGTTGTGAAGAATTGATAACGCCTTGTTTCAGAGGAAGACCATTTGCCCTATTATTGCAATGGGTAAGTTTTCTGGAGCTTTGGGATGTAAGGCCATCCGAAATTCTCTTTCTAAGCTTGTAGAACGACAGGAATTCCATTGTCTGGATTCTGAAAATCGCATGTGAGCATTAAACATATTTTTCAAGCTGTTAAGCAAAGGGTTTTCAAGGTTATGTGGCCCTTTGTGGCACGCAGGATTACAACACTGTTCATTTTTCTCACCACCATTAGCAGCTTGCATAGTCGAGTTGTAAGATAAATTCCCACTTTCTTGTTCATCAGAAGTTTTGCATACTCCAGTTGCATGACTATAGTGCAGATCCTGGTGATCTTTATTTGATGTAGTAGTTAGAACAAAATCATCATCCATATCCAAAATGAATCAAAGGAGGAGGAGAACGAGCGTAACGCTTTACAGGAATTGAGTAAGCCCCACAATTCAATACAGAATCAGAATTACTCTTATAGGAATTGAGTAAGCCCCATAATTCTTTATTGAAGAGCTCAAGAGTGTACCTTGAAAGGCATTAAATTATTGTGACATTCTTTGTTTTTGAAAATAAAGGAGTGGCAGATTTGTGTAGATTTGTGTATGCCTTGCCATGAGTCAAGCAAAAATTGTTGAATTTGGAGGAATAAGTAGAAAGTTTTTTTACTTTAGAGCATTGTAATGTTTTTTTTATTGGATTAATAAGGAGATTTTTTCTTTCCATTTGTATTTGGAGAGATAAGGTGATTTAATGCATTTTGGAGAGATAAGTGTCTTATTTTTTTTTTGGAGTGATACGTTGTCTTTTGTAATTTGGAGAGATAAGAAGTGTTTCCATTTTGTATTTGGAGTGATAATGGAAATCCATTGTTGTAATTCAAAGTATTAGTTTACTTTGAGAGAGATTGAGTTCCTACATAGCTAGATTTTGAAGATGAATTGCTTCCAAGGGTTATGAGCTTGGCATATTATTTACTTGAAGGTGGAGATTTTTTATGTACTCAATACTTAATAAAAATATCATTTTTTGGTGTTGATGTGTCCTATATCCGCCCGAAATTGAATAAGGGTATCTTAGGTACACTATGTGTGTTTGATGGCGCATGTTTTTTTATGGCTTCATGTTGTTGCTTTTTTATTTGTGTCTAGTTGTGACACATCAATGATTTCATTTAATATCGCATACATAAAGTTCAATATCAGCAAGCACAACACATGTAACGAAATAGATGCAAGATCAACACATGCATTTGTGTCACTTACAACATATAATCAAATATTGTCTACATCAGCATTCTACATCAACAATCCAATTCACTTAGTCAAGCAAAGTCTTCATCAACGTTCTTGCAAATCCATTTAAAGAACTTGTAATCAAATTCATTGTTTTAAGTGATCCTTTAAAATCATTGTAAGATTTCTTGGGTGCATTGTCGACAGTGTTCGACACCCTTCCTTTACGCAAAATCAAGTGAGTGCATGAATTTCTGAATCAAACAAGCAACAAGTTTACATCTCCTACAAGCGAGCGTGAGTATTCATTCCAACAATTTCCATCAAGTCAGTACAAATATCAAACCATCAAGTGAGCCAGCGTGAAGTTCATTGCAGCAATCATCAAAGCAACCAAACAAGTTAAAACAACCAAGCAAGTTGAGATCAACATCAAGCGAGCGTGGCTATTCATTCAAGTGAGCATGAAGTCATCAAGTAAGTCAAGTGAGCACTTAAATAAATGCGATCGTCATCAAGCGAGCGTGAATTCTAGAGTTTAAGAAATAAAATTCTACAATTATAGCAGGTGTTCCAAGCAAGTGCAATCAGCAACAAATTAAGCGAGCGTGCCATTCAAGCCACATTCAAGCGAGCCTGTCATTCAAGTGAAATAGTTCAAAGTATGACATCTCCGACAAGAGAGCCTGTTTTCAAGTGCGCAAGTTCAAATGGTGCAACATATTTAGTTGTTAAACTTTCTTCACAGTTTGATCATCTAGAGTGATGAAGACATGGTGCACATCAGCAAAGACACTCTTGCTGATCTTTCACGGCATCTACAACAAACACATGAAACCATTGAATTTCTTCACCTCGAGTCGCACCTTCAAAGGATTTAATTGCAAGAAAAGAGTGATAATTTCAAGTCTTTGAACCATCCAGATGATAAGTCATTCATTCAGATAGCTTCAAGTGTCGAAGTTGCTCCAGTTCAAATTTCTTCCAAGCCCATCATCAAGCCCTAGGAAGAAATTCACAATAACAAGAATCGACGAGGCTTAGGATATGTCCAAGATGACGCCAACTTACATATTCCCAATTATTCCAAGCCCATTCAGTTCGTCAGTGTGGGATTTCTTGAACAGATCCCCTCAGCACATTCAGAGACAGTTGCAGACAACCAGCAATGCACGCAACCCAAAGTTGCAGAAAAACATAATTCCACACAACCTGAAGTTGAAGTCAAACCGAAATTTTCTCATTGTCAGAGAACTGGTCATATGGAAGTTCAGTGTTTTGATCTCCATCCTTGTCGCCATTGTGGCAAGTCCAGTAATTCCTCAGAAAAATGTTGCAATCAACACAAATCAGCCAAATTGAAGATACATTATGAATGGATCGACCCTTGGGAATGGTCATCCACAGTTAAAAGATTGCTTCAGTTCTACAACCGCATACGATCACACATAGTGCAGCCAACAAAGAAAAGATGATGGTACTCTCATGCAGTTGAATGGGGGAGTACAACAGTGTAAAACTCCTACACTTGAAGGGGGGGAGTTAAGGAATACTTTCCAAGAGAAGTGTCTCTCCTTTCAGTTGACAAAGGGGGGAAAATGTCAATGAGATTGACAGTGGTTGTCAGACTAAAAGTCTCGAAAAAACCAGAAAAAGCAGCCAGTGGGCATCTTCAACAGCCAGTGGGCATCAAAAAATTTTCCAGTGGGCAGTCGATAGCAAAGAAGCAGTGAACAGTTTTCAGCACATCAAAAGCAACAGTGAGTTGTTTTTGACATCATCAGCCAGTGGGCTTTGAACAAATTTTGTCAATGGACAAAGGATGTTGATTTCATGCAAAGGACGGATGGATCCTTTTGCAACTTGGCACTTGATGGAGTTTTCAAGCAAAATTTAGAGATGAATCAGACATGCAGCTGACTCATGGTCTCCTCAGATTGCAGTTTTTCAGCATCCAACTTTGGCGGTTTTTCAGGCAATGTTTTTTTTAGGATCAACATGAGAACTTGGAAGATGGTTCCTCATTCTTATTTTAGATTTGTCATTGAAGGGGGGAATGTTAGCCTCTCTAAAATAAAAATAATAAATCCAAAATAATAAATAAATAAATTAAATATTCCAAGTTAGGAATATGTGCCTAACTCTTGGGTTGTTCCTCAAATATTGGAGTTTGTTTAGGAATTCCTATCTTAGTGGGTTTTTGGTGAGAAATTATCTCAACAAAAGAAGTCTAAGATAGCACGGACTATCTTAGACATTTTCTCTCATCTATTTAAATTGTAAATTAAATTCTTTTAATAAGTGAGAATACATGAGGAAGCCATGAGGCTTCTGCCTTTTCCGCCTTTATTTTGTGTGTGCTTTATGTCTATTTCTAAGTTAATTATTTTTTCTATCAATTAATTAGAATTGAAAAAATATTGAGGAAAGACAATTCATTATCTAGTTAACCAATTGCACATTGAACCCTATATGGATGAGTAGCCCTAAATAAAGCCATTTTTCTCTATCGTACGCCTTGGAAAGACAAAATCACTAACATTTCTTGTAATTTTTTGGTCTGATGTTATAAATTCCTTCTTGGGCTACTCCTATTCCATAATGGATTTGTTTCCTAGGAAGGATGAAAATTTGTTCTAATGACACAGAATCAGCATAGTGGATTTTGACCCTACATGCACTAATTTTTGCAATGATTTTGTAGATGCAATTACATAGTGACATGGATCTGAAATCATCTCATTCTTGTCTAATTTTTGGGATTAAAGCCTGAAATGTTGAATTGAAAGCTCCCAAATCCTGCATGTGTATTTTAATTTGTCAGCAATTCTTAGTTACTCTGTTTGAAGGAAGTCATAGAACCCCTAGAAGAATTA
The DNA here is from genome assembly GCA_034641835.2 of Pinus albicaulis. Lineage (NCBI taxonomy): Eukaryota > Viridiplantae > Streptophyta > Pinopsida > Pinales > Pinaceae > Pinus > Pinus albicaulis. The sequence continues at coordinate 33,541,834 of CM076575.1, forward strand.
TATTGTCCTATGAAGTGGCGAGGGTTCTTATACTTTTCGAAATAGTGCAAAATTGTTTGTAATTCTTCCTTTGATCCGAATTTATGCAGGAATGCAACAGAATATAGAAATAAACAAACATAGAAATACAGTGGAAATAAGGCTTCATTTCATTAATATAAAATCATAGAAATATGCTTACAAATATGATGGAAATAAAATAGCTAAGGTGCTGGTAGCGAATCTCTGAGAAGAGATGTGGTGGCTACAAACCTCTGAACTGTGTTATAATGAGCCTCGAGGGCCTATTTATTATGGAGAAACAATGGAGAACTCTAAACGTCCAAAAACCTAACCCTAGGAGATGAAGCGCCAAAACTATGGGCCCCGTTTCGGTAAATTGATGTTTCAACTTCCCGTGGACGTAACTTCGGCATACTATCTTTGTTTGGGGCTTAAAAATGGCTCCGGAAGTTCAAGATCTGAAAAACAAATAAAAATAGTAAGTTGTGAAAAAAAATGAAAGAGACAATGGTGGGGCCCCAAGTGGAATAGGCGGGTGGCCACCAATATCCACCTGGATCATTCTTCCCCCCTTAGGAAGCAATGGTCCCCATTGCATTGAGTTCCTCCATGAGATGAGGAAACTTCTGTTGAACTTGGTCCCTGGTGAACCACTTGCTTTAGTGCAGGAGTTGGCCAGCTTTGACAACCCGATACAGTTGGATCTTCTGTCAGCGAGTGTTCTTGATTTGCATGTCCATGATACAGTCTGTGGTGGCATGTTCCATGCAGTATGGGTTTAACTCTTTTGGTGTGAGTTCTTCTGCAATGCTAGAGGTGTCCAATAGAGGTGGGAAGTAAGGACGAAGGTGGTATACGTGGAATACTGGGTGCAGACCAAGGAATGGTGGAATACTGAGCTTTAAGGCATTGTTCCCTATAGCCTTCGTGATGGTGTACGACCCATATCAGAGCGGGCGAATCTTGTGGTGGGGTCTAATGAGGCGCTCCTTCTGCAAATGTAGCCACACTTTTTCACCCACCTAGAAGTTGTGTTGCACCTGATGTTGATCATGTCGTTGCTTGTACTCAACATTGGCTCTATCAAATATGTCATGAACCTATTGGCAGATGTGCTGAATGCACTCCATGAAATTGTTTGCTTTGTCAGTTTTAGACTGGACATGAGTCGAATCGGCCTGAGTAGCTGCAAATGGCATGGCTACATCAATGGGACATAGTGGTTGGAATCCCAAGCCCACCTACAAGGGGCTATGGCCAGTTGAGCTGTGGAGAGCCCGATTATAACTGTGTTGTACATAGGGAAGGCTCTCATCACATGTGCATGGATGCTTTGAATTATACATTTGCAGAATGTGTACAATCATCATGTTGACGACCCCTGTCTAGCCATCAATTTGGGGATGGAAAGCTATGGACTTGGTGAGCTTGGTGTCCAACATTGACCAGAGGCTGGACAAAAATGTGTTGAGGAACCTACTGTCACGATCTGATATGATAGACTGTGGGATCCCAAAGTGCACCCACACTCATTCAAAGAAGAGTTTAGCAGTGGCTCCTGCTGTGATATTATTCTTACAGGCCGCCATAATGGCCATCTTTAAGAATCTGTCGACGACCACGAAAACACAGTCATTTCCATGCTTAGTAGAAGGAAGGCCTAACATGTAATCCATGGAGATGGATTCACAAGGTCGACTAGGGGTAGGTAGCGGAGTATAGAGCCCTTGCTTCTTGATGGTCGGTTTGGTAATGGCGCAAGCAGTGTGTTGGGGTTCCCATGTTTTGGCAAGTTGGCACTACCGAAAGATGAGACAACATTAGAACCACTTTCAGACCTCAGGATCTATCCCTCTTGGGTCCAGAGAGGGATCTCTCTATATCAACAAAGGTTTATGTCTTTGAAGCTCTTGTTTGAGATATTAGGCTAGTTATAGGCACGGGGTTTGTTTGTTTGATTCTTGGTTGGTTTTTGGGAATCAGGGAAGAAGGATTCAATATAAGACAAGGCTGAGCAAAGAGGATTTTAGGCAAGGGAGAGATGATTCAAGGAACATTCAAGACCATTGGGTAATGGAGTTAGGAAAGGGTTTACTTGCTATTCAATATGCAGGTTTTCAGTTGGGCTAGTCATCTAAAGCATTGGATCTTCAAGATGATAGTGAAACGTGAAATGGTAAGAGAGAAGGTGAAAGCAAGGAAACCTCCAAGGTGACCTTTCAGAAGTCAGATCTAGGGACAGGGCATGCCATTGAACAACCTGTGATCCAAAACCTAAAAGGTAAACTCTTCAGACAAGAAACATTAAATATTCAGAACACAAAGTTGAAAACCTGAGATCAGAGAGAGACTTTGAACTCTCAATGCTTCGGCCCCTAGCTTAAGGGAACTTGGAAAGGTTCAACTGACTAAAAAGGATCCTAGTGAGAAAGAGACAAAGTTCTAGACCTCCCAGTGTTCCCAATTCATTCAATTAAATCCTAACAAGAACATCTAAAGACAGATTTCATTATTTCATACATCAGCTAGCAATATATCAGACTGCTACACTAGTTAAATTAGCTTGAAATAAGTCCTCAGATAAAACATATATCAGAAAACATTGAAGGCAAGGAGAACAGAAACATAGGGTACCTAACAAGGGTAAATCCTATGCCAATATTCTGATGCAAGCCAGTAGAAATGAAATGAAATGAACTACAAGTTAACAAATACAGAGATAGAAAAACATCATCGCTGCTTTAAATCAGGATCCAAAGAAATGTGCTTGTCATATTAAAGAGAAACACCAGTCATGTACAACATTTCCGATAGCTTGAATACTCAGACTGAAAACATCTTCCTCAGCCTATCTTACAATTTTACACAGAGACTATGTCTCAAAAGAAACAGCTTGCAATTCTCAGATATCTGATCAACAACAACAACCCTTACAATGAGTTTCTTCATGAAAGTTATAGCTCAAGAGGAGCGGAAAAGGTAGATGGAAAACTAAATGCAGCATTAAAACTCAGAAGATGAAGAGGGCCGAGGCCTCATTCTATTTTAAATTTTGGGCATTTATCTCTGGTACTCTTTGGATGAAAGAGTGGTCTTCGTCAGGCTTCCATTTACTCCAGGTATGTCTCTGATGTACCTGTTGTAACACTCTGATGAATTAAACAAAAAGGTATAATAATGATGCTATGGTCTGCCATACTGTATAACTAATGCATTGGTAGCATGGGACTGTTTTCAGGGCAGAAATTTCCACAGGGACACGAAATAGCATGCAGATGGTATGGGCACTTTGTCCTTTTTGTGGAATGAACATTATGCTGATGTGAAAACCTGGTAATATTATTTTCTATGCACTGGACCTTCTGTGTGATTCGTGATGTCTTCGATTTGGTGCCTGCCTTTAAATTATTGGATTAAGGCTCAAAATCTTCAATGACAGGCCCTAAACGCTCTGTTTTCCCACTGATACTCTTTATCGCTTCATGATTGCCTCTGCCTGCGAGAACTGCACTTTAATGGCTCTGGAATGGTTTTTCAGAGTTTAAACCTGATCCTTTAATGAAATTCATGTCGTAACACCTTCCCAAGCCTTTCTCCATAATTTCAGCCTCTGAAAATGGTCCTTTCCTGTGTTCTCTGTCGCTGTAACAGAGAATATGAATCATGGCAGTTTTTCGCTGCCCGTAACCCTGCAAAACACGCAAACACGTTAAGAAAACCATGCATGGGAGGGGTGGATGCAGCGGGGACAATGAGAATGGTCGTGCATACTGGTGAAATGGTGGAACAATGTAGGACGACGGTGGAAAATGCAGCGAACAGTAGAAGATGGTCATGGTGAAAGTTGGCGGACTGCGGCAAAAATTTAAATGCAAACATTGGACTTTTGACCTTTAAATGAAATATACAGGGGACGAATGAAAATGTGACGAAAACATGTGGAATGGTGACGTGGCAGGACCTGGTCAATGGCGGGCATGCAGTTAATCTGGACCGTCCGATCTCAGCAGGAGATCGACGGTTGAGAACGTGGCGGAGGGCGACAGATGGTGGGCCAGGGGTCTAATTTCCTTGGGCTAACTGCTGCGCATTATCATGGCGCGATCACCGTTTGATGGGCAACTCTAGATCAGACAGCGTACATGCATATCATGTCGGGTCAAACACCGAACTTTAATGCATGATGAGGGGTGGTTTTCAAACAGTACTCGGTGCCACGTGTCCTGCAGTGAGTGGAATCGCTCCGAAACGAAAAATACCGCCCGCCCTCCGAAAGGCGGTGCGATGGAAACTGGCGGGTTTAAAAAGTGCTTTGGCATGGGGACCACTGGGGCAGTGAAATTCTGACCATTAATTCGCGGGTTGAACGGATGGTGGATATGCGATCAGAGTGGTGAACGGGTTGGGCCACGGGCACGACGCTGATCTGCGAAGACCGTCTGATCTGTACAGATCGACAGTTAATACTGCGCCCGATATCCATCTGCGATAAGCGCTCTCCGGGCTAACGCTTGGTTCTAGTACCCAGGTCATGTGGAGAAAAAGGTTGAGGGGGCTAGGGACGAAAGGTGCTAAGCCCTCATATATGGAGAATATGGTTTTTGGCCCATTTTTAGTGCATTTTAAGGCCAAAAAAAAGGGGTAACGATAGGGGAAAAAGGGGAAATTAAACTAAACCAGGGGTATGTGTAGGATTTAGAGGGGATTTTGGGATGATTTAGAAGGACTAAGGGGGGGATTTTGGGGTGAAAAGGGGGGCTTTGAAAAAGGGGAAAAGTGATGAAATGGAGAATTCTGCAGGGGTACAAGGGGCAAATGAAGGCCTTTAGGAGCACAATTTGTCATAATCAGTGAGGCTTATTGACTTAAGAACAGCAGAGGGAAATAATCAAAGGGCAGAGAGCATGAAGAGGCTTCAAGGATGATGTGTTTTTAGGAGAAATGCATTCCTTGAAGGCTCATAAAACAAATTAGCCCCTGTTTGCTTGTCAAAAAATTCATAGGGGGCTAACAGTGGCTCCACATGGGGATGGCTTCTTCTTGAAGGAGTCAAGAATTTAGAAGATGATATTTGGTTTAGGCCTGATGCCTACTACTTGAGACATCTTTCTTCTTTGATTTTAAGCTACCACAATTGTGAAGACATCAATTTAGCAGAAAAACTCTCCCAAACAATCTAACTACCCATCCTACAATCCTACCATTTTCTCTTCCAGGGTGCATTTGAACTAGCAGACCCTTTACAACATTTTTATTTTTTACAAACAAGAAAATAAACCTATTCTATTTCTACCCTTATTACTCCATGAGACCGGATTAAACTGTTGGCCTCATATGTTTCTCTACCTAATCTAATATCTGCTGGCATTAGACTGTCCAGCAGATTTCTTCTCTACATTCTACAACAGAAATTTAAAAACAGTCAAACTAGGATTAGACAGTTTAGTTTGCTGTGGGTCCAAGGCATAAAGACAGTTGCACAAGAAAAAAAATTTGCAGAAAATTGAAAAAAAAATCTCGAAGGCTTGAGATCTGAAGCTTTGAAGTATCCTTCCTTTCTTTGTGACTCAAGTTTTTAGCTTGTTAGAGTCACTTTCTCTTCTTCATTCAGCTCTGGTTTTGGGCTGGTTAGAGCTGATCTTCTTCCTTAGTTGTTGGTTCAGATTTTGAACATGTTAGAACCAGCTGTTTTACTTCTTTGGCTCAGGTTTTGATCATATTAGAGCCAATCCTTTGCATTTCTGAGGTTCATGTTTTGAGCATGTCTGAACCTCTCCTTTCTCTCTGTTTTTTGGAACATTTTCTCTTTTTTCTTGAAAACATAATGCAACAATGGTATTTACAATGGAAATGGAAATTGGAAATTGGAAATCAGTAGAAGTAGTGTTTGAGCATCCTACCATTGACAGGACCCCCAAACAGCTCTGTGCCATCTGGTTCTTGTAGAAAGAAGGCATTTGGACCCACAGTGGCCTGGATGATGTATGGACCCTACCACAAACTATCAAACTTGTCATGTTTTCCTTTGTCCTCCCTCCTTGAGTCCCACTTCAGAAATTTATCTCCAATTTTGAAATTAGAAGCCTTAGTTCTTTTGTCAAATAACTTCTTTATATTTTCTTGAACCTTCACAGCTCTGTTATAGACCTCCTCCCTTGTTTGCTGGAGATGAATTGTTTGGTTTATCCTTCTCACCATGTTGTCTTCTTCTGTCTGGATTTCTTAGATAAGTCTAATCACTGGTAGTCCAAGGCTGGTAGGAAACATTGCTTCTGTTCCATAGACAAGATGGTATGGTGACATGCCAATGGATTTCTTTGTTGTAAGCCTGTCATCCCACAGGGCATGCACTAACTTGTTATTCCATGACTTTTTGTTCTCTTCCAACAGCTTTTTGATGATGGTCACTAGGCTCTTGTTTGATGATTCAGCTAAACCATTACCTTGTGGGTAATAGGAAGTTGAATGACCAAGTGCTATTCGATACCTATGACAAAAATCAACCATTTTTTTGGATCCAAAAGCAGCAGCATTATCAGTGATTATTTTTCTTGGGAAACCAAACCGAGAGAGGATATGACCTTCTAGGAACCTAATAATGACTAAATCTGTGAAATTCCTAGTAGGTATGGCCTCTATCCACTTAGTGAAGTAGTCTGTAGCTGTTAGGATCCACTTGTGTTGTGCAGAAGAAGCAGGGTGTATCTCTCCTATGAAATCTAGACCCCATTGCATAAAGGGACCTTCAACAGTGATGGGTTGTAGAGGAAGGGGTAGGAGCTTTCTTTTGCCTTCAAAAATTTGGCATTTGTGGTAGGCAATTATCATCTTATGGATTTCATTGAAGAGTGTAGGCCAATAGTAACCAGCTTTGAGTATTTTGTTAGCAGTGGCTTTCCAGTTCAGGTGGCCTCCACACTCTCCTGCATGGAACTCTTGTTTAATCCTTTCTGCTTCAGTCTCAGGAAAACATTTAAGCAATAGGCCATTTGAATTTTTCTAGTATAAGCATTCATTCATTATGCAATAGCTTCTAGCTTTTAGCTTTAAAAATCGGGCCTTGGTCTTTGATAGTTCAGGAGGGGCATTGAGGTGTGTGAGCACATACAGAATGTCAAAATACCATGGAGAGTTCTGGAACTTCTCTTCAACAATGGAATCAAGAAATCCTTCTTGCTCATCCAAGGCATCTACCATGTTTATGTCAAGGGCTTGTAGATTTGATTCAACCATTAACTGAGCTAAGCCCCGACCTTTGATCAGCTTTGTGGGTTTTATCTCAAGGTCATATTCTAAGATCACAGCAATCCATTTACCCCTCTTCCCATCTGGGTCTTGGGACAAGATGTCTTTAACCACTATATTTGGCACGTAGGCTATGGTGTGGGAATGCAGTATGTACTCCCTAAAGTCTTTCAAGGCCTTAACCAAAGCATAGGCCTATTTTTCCATTATGTTGTATTTCAAGGGTGCATCTCTCAATGCTTTTCTAAAGAAAGAAATGGGTTGTTTCATTCGCTCTGGATTTTTCTGCAGCAGAACTGCAGCTACTGTATGCTCAGAGGCAAATGAAAAAATCAGGAAATCTTTCGAGAAATCTGGACTGATTAGGACAGGAGCCTAGGTGAGTGCAAGTTTAACTGATTCAAAAGATTTCTTAGCCTCAACATTCCATTTAACTCCTACACCTTTCTTCAACATGTCAGTCATATTCTTGAGATGTTCGGCTAAGTTGGGAATAAACCTCTTGAGGAAGTTGATTTTCCCAATGAAGGACTGTAACTCTTTGATGTTTCTCAGGTGTGTGATTTTTAGTATTCCCTCAACTCTTTGTGGGTCTATCTTAATCCCTTTCTCAGATATCATGTGGCCAAGAAGCTTACCTTCTTGTAGCCCAAATACAGTCTTTTTAGGATTCAATGACATACTGAACCTTCTACATTTTTCAAACACTCTTCTCAGATGTTCTAGGTGTTCTTCTTCAGTCTTGGAATATATTGTTATGTCATCTAGGTAGACGACAATGAAGTGCCCTATTTCATCTGAAAATTCTATGTCCATTGCTCTTTGGAAGGTGGAACCAGCGTTCATCAATCCAAAGGGAATTTTTACATACATAAAGGTGCCCCATGGAGTGGTAAAAGCTGTTTTGAGTTGGTCTTCTGGGAGTGCTAAAACTTGGTTGTAACCTGAAAAACCATCTAACAGGGAGATCCTTTTTGAGCCTACTACTTTCTGAAGAATGTGTTCCATCCTTGGCAAAGGGTAGTTGTCTTTGAGTGAGGCTCTATTAAGATTCCTGAAATCAATACATAGCCTGATCTCACCTGTCTTCTTTCTTACAGCTACGAGGTTTGAGACCCAATCAGATAACCTCATTGGCACTATTATGCCTGCTTCATACATCTTTTTTATCTCTTTTTCGACTGCAGGCAATTGTTTTTGGTTTATTCTACGAAGTTTTTGTCTGAAGGGTTTCTAATTTTCTTTCAGAGGTATTTTGTGATGTATAATGTTTGTGTCATAGGCCTTTAAGTCCTCGTAGCTCCAGGCAAACACATCAATGAATTCCTTGAATAGGTCAATGTATTTCTTTTTCATGTTTGCAGGTAGGGACTTAGCCAATTTGATCATCTTGGGTTTATCTTCAGTGCCTATGTTGCATTCCTCGAAATTAGAGTCTGTATGTTCTATAGTGGGTTTTTTTGCTACATCATCAAAGTCAAAAAGGTCCTCTAAAGGTGCCAGACCTCAAGGTATGTTCTTATCTTTGGTCTGCAGCACCTCTATTTCCTCACTATCTGCGTTTTCACATTTTTCGTTTGGATTTCCAATCTGTTTGTTTAAAGTGTTTATTTCTATGTTATAGGGTGGTTTTTCCTTGTCTGAGGACTCTTCACTTAGGCAGCTATCATCAGATTTCGAGTCTGAATCAGAAAACTCAAACTCGTTCCTGCCTATCAGGAAATCTTCAATCTGCTTATCTCCTTCAAAAACCTACTAGTATTTTTCGTTATTTGGCACTGTAGGTCTGAATTTGGTCTGAATGATGATTTTTTGGTCACTGGGAGGCTTATGATACGAACTAGCCATGTAGGCTAATCCATTTGCAATTATGTTCTGACTCCTAGGGACAAACACCAGTTCGTATTCTACAAAGGTTTTCAATAGATCCATAGCGTCATTCATGTCCGCTCTCAGTCTAGGATGTTTTGCTGTGTATTCACAATTCACCTGTTTAATGATCAACTCAGAGTCTCCGTGCACGGCTATCCTACGGGTTCCTAATTTTTTCAACAAATTTAAGCCTAGGATTAGAGCCTCATACTCTGCGATATTATTTGTACATTTGAAATGCAGGTTACATGCATGGTTCTCTGCGTAGTCACTCTCTGTATTATGTACCCACACTCCTGCTCTAGCAGTTCTCTTGGTGCACGACCCATCAAAATTCATTTCCCATAAAGGTTCGCTCTCGGGCTTATTATTGTTTCGTTCTTGATGTGGTGTAGGAACTTGTGAAGGGTGACTCATCAGCTGACTGCATTCTGTTTGTGGTTCACTCTGAGTTTTGTTTTTGGTGCACTGCCCAAAGTTTTCTACATCATTTTCCTCTAAGTCCAGAGTAGCCATTATGTTAAAGTCCATGGGCTCTGTTTTTGAATTCTGACCCCTCTATGGACTCATCATTACAAAGGATGAAGGAGTCAAGATCCGTGTGTATAGAGTATAAAGGTGAATTTTCAGGTTTTTCGGGGCTACTGACCAGGAATTTCATCTGTACCTCTCTATATAGTCTTCTAAGTTGGCTAAAGACTGGGATTGTGGCATATGCCCCATCCATCTGCATTGTACCTTGCAGCTTGGCTCCCCATGACCTTGACAGCAACATGCCATACATAGGTGGCACATCTACCACTACAACATCCATGACCATGCATTTAGCTGGAATGTGGGTTAGGCTTACACATAAATCTTTAATCAAGCCAAGACACTTTACTCTGCTAGAGTCAAATGAATATAGGTCTTTATAGGGATAGGTTATCTCTAGGCCTAATCTTTCCATAACTATCTTAGGCATCAGGTTGTGTGAGGCCCCAGATTCATGCATTGCATTGTAGAGGATCTTATCATGGATATTGAGACTGATATAAAAATGAGGTACTACCCCTTCTTGAAACTTCCCTTCTATCTTGGGACCAAACAAAAGGGCTGGTTGATCATCACTCAAATTGACCGTGTCACTGTTCTCACCTAGATTTAATGCTTTCAAAATTTGGCCTTTATATACATCCTGAGCGGCCAGCTCAGAGAGTGGTACAGAGATTTTAATTTTCACAATCTCACTCTCCAAATTGAAAGTGGACTGAATCTTTGGAATGTTCAACTCTGTTTTGTTGGCCACTGCCTTAGTGGCTGAATCAATGGGGTGATTCTCACTATGTACAGGCTTAGGAACTATCTTATCAGGAGCACTAACTGTAGTGCTAGTGCTGGTAGTTGGTTGAGTTTGCTTATCCATGTTTTGGTTGTCTTTTTCTTTGTTCCTCCTAGGACTCTCAGCTGCTGATTTGTTACTTTCAGCAGTTACTTTAGAAGATTTCTCAAGCCTTTTCTTGATGGTAATCTCAGAAGCTTTGGGTTTGGAATTATCTAGGCTCTTCTTACTTCTAATTTCATACTGTTCTCTGACCTGCATGATGGCATTTTCAAATCCCAGCCTGTACTCCTTAGATTCCAATCCTTCCTCATCCCAGTATGAGGGTGAGGGTTGATCTTCTTCTGTGGAACCGTTGTGGATTGAGTTTTCTACTTCAAACATGTTTATTGTGTTCCCTTCAGACTCTTCTATGATTCCCTCATCTTCATCAAGAAAGTTCTCTTGGAATGGGGGAATAAATTTCTGATCCGATTTTCTTTGTCTGTTGGGAGTGGTGTTGTTTCTTCTAAAGTTCTGGTTCTGGTTCTGGTTTTGGTTTCTGTTCTGATTACTAACTGTGACAACCATTTTTTCCATCATTTGCCATAGCTTTTCCATGTTTTTAGATAGACGGTCATAATTAGGATCAGATGTGGAAGCTACATTGTCATCTCTATATGTTACCCTTTTCTTAGCTCTCAATCTTGATTTCTTCTCAATCAGATTAGCCTCTACACTCACTGCTCCTTTTTGCATGTCTTCCAAAGTGTTTTAATCTCTCTCCCTAAGCTGGTAGGCCATGTCAGCATCAAATCCTTCAGGGTATTTCACTAGGGCCAAACCTTGGGGAGGTTTCATGTGTGGAGGAAGAGCATTATAAATGCTATTAAACCTTGTAGAGTAGTCATGGACACTCTCTCCTACGTTTCTCTTAAGATTCTTGTATTTTGCCAAGATTTGGAGAGGGTTGGCCTTAGCTTCCCATTTGTTTATGAAGGTCTGATATAAAGCAAGGAGATCTTGGATACTATTAGGAGGTATGCCTTTGAACCATTTCTTCACATCACCTCCTAGGCTTTGGACAAAGATTCTCATTTTGATTGTATCATCATCTATCTCCATGTAGTCAAAAGAATCTTCCATCCTATGTACATGGTGCTGAGCTGTGGTAGACTCTTTTGCAGCGAAGTGTGGGATCTTTAATTGATAATCGTTGGGTAGGGGCACTAGAGGCTGGGGTAATTCCAGAGGTGCATACCAGGCTACCATGATGATGTTTTGAGGAGGTAAGGGGTTGGTTTTTGTGTAACCAGCTCCAAAGAGAGAAGAAAAGAGATATTCACGCCTTAGAAATGAGCCACTTCGAGGGGGAAACCTCCAATACATTACATGAATGAACAATTCTTGGATGATTCAATTTACAAAACCTCCTTTCTATATATAGGAGTCCATGTGGCCATAATGTAATCCTAGTGGGCCACAATGTAATCCTAGCCGACCTAACAATAATAATTTAGGGGCACAATAATAACAATGGGGGTTACAAGGGTACAATAATAACAATAAGGGGGTTACACTAATAACAATAAGGGACTATACTAGTAATATAGGGACCTAACATGCCCCTCTCCTTCAAAAAAGTGTTGTCCTCAACGCTTGAGTAGCTCTGGGTGCTTCTGTATAAAATTCTCATCCTCCCATGTAGAATCTTCGGTGGGTAAGTTCTTCCACTTGATGAGATACTCTGAAATTGATCGATTCCGTAGTTGTCGAGTTCTTGTTTCCATGACCGCTTCAGGTTCCAATATGATTTTTCCTTCCTCATCAAGTTCTCGCAATATTGTTTGAACTGGAAGATTTTCACCTATAACCTTCTTTAAGCATGAAACATGGAAAACTAGATGCACTCGCGAAGAAGCAGGAAGCTCCAATTTGTATGCCATAGTACCAATCCTTTGCAACACCTTGTAAGGACCATAGTACTTTGGCGATAATTTATTATCCTTCTTAGCTTGCTTGAGGGACATTTGTTTGTATGGTTGTAGCCGTAAAAATACCCAATCTCCTACATCAAAACTTCTCTCGCCGCGATGTTGATCTGCCTGTTGTTTCATTCGATTTTGTGCCAAATTCAGGTTATCCTTTAAGAGTTGGAGAACTTCTTGCTGATGCTCGACGTGATCTTCCACCGCTTGAACCTTCAAATTTTCCCTTAAAGATGATGTGATCGATGGTGGATGATATCCATAAAGTGCCATAAATGGGGTCATTTTTGCTGCCGTATGGAAGGAAGTGTTATACCACCATTCCGCGAGAGGTAACCACTTGACCCATTGTGTTTGTTTTTCAGATACAAAACAACGAAGATATCCTTCCAAACATTTATTTACTATCTCTGTTTGACCATCAGATTGAGGATGATAAGATGAGCTATGAGCTAATTGAGTACCCAAACAAGAAAATAACTCCGTCCAAAAATTTCCAGTAAAAATGGGATCTCTGTCGCTCACAATAACCCTTGGGCTTCCATGTAGCTTTTGATTTCTGTCCATAAATGTAGTAGCAACTGTACTTGCTTTAAATGGATGAGATAATGCACAAAAGTGTGCATACTTGGTAAGTCTATCAACTAACACCATGATGACATTCTTTCCTTCAGACTTAGGTAAACCTGTGATAAAATCCATTGAAATCTCCTCCCAACGCTGACTTGGAATGGATAAAGGTTGTAGAAGTCCCGGGTCTTAATTGTCTCCACTTTATTCTGCTGGCAAACCAAACATTCCGCCACAAACTTTTGAATATCAGATTTAAGGCCATCCCAAAAAAATTCTTTCTTCACCCTGTGGTAAGTTTTTAAAAATCCTGAGTGTCCTCCTAAAGGAGAAGTGTGCAATTCCATAAGAATCTTTTGTTTTAGTTGGGAATTCTTACAAAGATATAAGAGATATTTGTACCATAAGGAATAATTTTTTCAACTAAATGGATCAAATGTACTAGGATCTTGTCGCAACTTTTGAATGAGTGTCCATACATCTTTGTCCTTCTTCCATTCATCTCTTGCTTCGGTTATCCAATCTGGTTGGATAATAGAAATGGCACAAAGCAATGCTTCCACCTCTTCATTATTTCTTGAGAGTGCATCCGCAACAACATTAAGCTTTCCTTTTTTGTAGATTATTTCAAAGTCATAACCCAACATCTTTGTGACCCATTTTTGCTGCTCTTCTGAAGATAGTCTTTGTTCCAAAAAGTGTTTAAGACTATCATGATCAGCTTTTACCTTGAAGTGTCTTCCCATTAGGTAAGTTCGCCATTTCTTTAGTGCATGCAGTATTGCTAACATTTCCTTCTCATAAATAGGTTTCTGTAAATACTTTCCTTTGATTTGACGACTTTCAAAAGCAATGGGTCTTCCTTCCTGCATTAAAACTGCACCAATTCCATTTCCTGAGGCATCACATTCCACAATAAAGGTTTTTGTGAAGTCCGGCGTAGCTAAGACCGGTGCTAGGCACATTGCCTCTTTAAGATGTTCAAAGGCCTTAGTTGCTTCAGGAGTCCATGAAAATGCATCTTTCTTCAATAATGTTGTTAGAGGTGCTGCTATTCTCCCATAATTCTTAACAAACTTGCGATAATAGCCTCTTAACCCGAGAAATCCTCGCAACTGCTTTATTGTCTTGGGGACTTTCCATTCCTTAATGGCTTTAATTTTGTTAGGGTCTACTTTAACACCCTCGTGAGATATAATATGACCCAGATATTCCACCTCTTGTACTCCAAAGAAACATTTGGATGTTTTTGCATATAATTGTTTCTCCCGCAATAGTTTGAGCACCCTGTCAACATGTTGAACATGATCCTTCCAAGACTTACTGTAGATTATTATATCATCAAAAAATACTAGCAGAAATTTTCTAAGCAAGGGTTTGAAAATGGAATTCATCAACCCTTGAAATGTAGAAGGTGCATTGGTAAGGCCAAAAGGCATGACCAAAAATTCATAATGACCCTCATGAGTTCAAAATGCTATTTTTGGAATATCTTCACTCTTCATTCTAATTTGATGATATCCTGAACGAAGATCCAACTTGGTAAAATAAATTGCTCCATGTAATTCATCCAATAATTCATCAATCACAGAAATGGGAAATTTATCTTTAATGGTGAGCTTATTGAGCTCCCTATAATCCGAACACATTCGCCATGATCCATCCTTCTTGTGTACCAATACTACAGGAGCAGAGAAAGAACTTTGACTAGGTTGAATTATACCCGCCTATAACATTTCTGCAATCATGCGTTCAATTTCGCTCTTTTGGAAGTAAGGATATCTATAAGGCCGGATGTTTGGAGGAACACTTCCTGGAATCAAATGAATAGCATGATCATGATCACGAATAGGTGGGAGTCCTTTGGGAGTTTCAAACACCTTGGAATGATTGTCCAAGACTTGTTGGAGATCTGCAGAAATAGATGATTTTGATGTTGGAACTTCTAGTGAGCATAATTGTGCAATTACGCCTCGTTGTTCTTTCTTTAGAAGCTTTGCCATGCCATTAGAGCTTATTATCCTTCCTGGCTTCCCTTCAATACCCCGTAGTTCGACTTCCTTTCCTTCTGAAAAGAATTTCAAGAAAAGTTCTTGAAAATTAAAAGCTACCGTCCCCAAAGATTGTAACCATTGTACTCCTAGTACAACATCAGCACCTCCCATAGGAATGGCAAGCATTGGACTAGTCAATACATATTCCCCCCATGGTTAGCTTGATATTATGGCATTTTCCAGAGCAATTTATAGTTCCTCCATTTGCAACCATCACTTGACATTCTGGTGCTGGGTATAGGAAACAATTTAATTCCTTGGCTACCTTACAATGTATAAAATTATGGGTGCTACCTGAATCAATCAACACTATTACCTTTCTCTTCTTGATTTGTCCTTTTATCTTGAGAGTTTGAGGAGTGGTAATTCCTGCCAGTGCATTACACGATATGGTTGGATTCATTTCTTCTTCTTCTGGGGCTGGTTCCTGGTGTATATCCTCTTCTTGTTCATTTTCTTCTTCCTCTTCACAATCTATGTAAAATAATTTCTTCTCAGCACACTTATGACCTTTAGTGTATTTGCTATCACAACCGTAGCAAAGCCCTTTTGCTCTTTTTTCTTCCAATTGTTGTGGTGTCAACCTTGTAGGTTGTGGAAATCTAGGCGTAGCAACACTTCCTTCTTTATAGAATTGAGTGGTAGGCTTCCTTGTCGCCATAATTTTACATTCAACTTTTCTTGCCAACCCGAATGCCTTCTCCAATGAATCAGGTTCCAAAACACGAACTTCATTTTTGATGTTATCCTTTAGAGCACCTATGAAGAGATCAACCCTGTGTTCCTCTGGAATATCAGTTACCCTTATATTCAATTTTTGGAAGTCCTCAATGTGCTGCCCCACTAAACCCTTTTGTTTGAGATTTATCAATTGGCTAAAGAAGGTGTTTCTCTTTGTATCCTCATAATGTGCTATCATTTCCTCCGTAAAAATTGACCAAGTAACAATTTTTTTACGGGAGAAAAGCCATCGATACCATACAAATGTATTTTGTTCTAAATGTAAAGTTGCAATGCGTACCTTTTGTGTGTTTTTCACATTATGGAGATCAAAATATTGCTCCATCTGTAGTATCCATGTTACAGGATCCTTTCCATCAAACTTCCTCATATTCATTTTTGGAATATGGTGGTTCTTCCCACCAACATTCGAGTTTATGAAATCACGATTAACATTTATTTTGTTCTCATCATGAGGTTCTTCTCCTATATTTCCGCCATTAGGAATCATTTCCGGTTTTAAGCTTGTCATCAAGCCTTCCATGTATGCTTTTAGATCATTCTTCATGTTTTCTATGTTGTCTTTCATGTCATCCATCTTAGCTTCCATGCCCACTTTCATGCCATCCATCTTAGCTTCCATGCCATTCATCTTAGCTTCCACGCCATCCATCTTAGCTTGCACACCATCCATTTTAGCTTCCACGCCTTTCTTCAAACCTTCCATCTTTACTTCCACGCCATCCATCTTAGCTTCCATGAATTTCTTCAAACCATCCATCTTCACTTCCACACCTTTCTTCAAAACTTCCATTTCATTTTTTGCTGCTCTTTGCGAGAGTGAAATTTGTTGCACTTGTTCTTGTAATTTTGATAGATCATGTTGCAATTCTTCATCTTCATGAGTCATGGTAGAGCCTTCTGAAGGCTTGATGGGTGTTGAATTCTTTTTAGGGGCCATTTTAGAATCCAATATGGGTGTTGAATTCTCCAAGACAAAGTTGTGTCCAATCTCCCACAATGACCTAATTCTGGACTGGTTTAGTAGAGCGAACTTGTACGACTTGCCACATGTCACTGTTTTGTCCTTTGTCTCTGAAATTGATAGCCCAGAAACTTCGATCTGTGTACTTGCGACCACTTTTCTGGCACTAAATCCAATGCAAGAGAGAGTGTGAAGTTTTCCGATCTCTTTGAGATGCAATTCGAGAACTGAAAAAGCACTACCTTCCAGATCATATCTCCACAAATATTGCAGGCAAACTCACCGAAATTTTTTGACGAATTTCCTCAGGATTTCAGCTTAGCACCATATGAATTTCAGACTCTAAACCTTCGTACAAACAAAATTTATAGCCATTTGATGACTGTTTATGAGCTTCGAAAAATACCTAACTTCCACAGATGATATCTCCGCAAATATTGCGAACCAAGATCTGAAATTTTTATACAAGCTTCCTCAAGATTTCGGCTTCGCACCCTAAAAATTTCAGCTTCTGAAACTTCGTAGAAAAAAAGTTATAGCGAAAATGCCACGATGACCTGTTTGGAGCAGCGAAACCCTAGAATCCAAAGCTCTGATACCAAATGTTGTGTAACCGGCTCCAAAAATAGAAGAAAAGAGATATCAACGCCTTAGAAATAAGCCACTTCGAGGGGGCAACCTCCAATACATTACATGAATGAACAATTCTTGGATGATACAATTTACAAAACCTCCTTTCTATATATAGGAGTCCATGGGGCCATAATGTAATCCAAGTGGGCCACAATGTAATCCTAGCCGACCTAACAATAATAATTTAGGGGCACAATAATAACAGAATGGGGGTTACAAGGGTACAATAATAACAATAAAGGGGTTACACTAACAACAATAAGGTACTATACTAGTAATATAGGGACCTAACATTGGTTTGAACAGCTGGTATATAGATGACATGGATACTAGGACCAGCAGAAGTCTGTTGGGCAGATCTAGGATGACAGAGCCCTAAGTTCTGAATGAAGTGAATATCAGGAGGTGTAGATGGAGGGGTTTCTCTGTCCCTAATGTGTTGACCACTATGAGATGGTGAACCGGGAAACTCAAGGTCTGGCTGGTCTAGAACACTGAATGACCTAGTTCTTGGTAGTTTTTTTGGTAGGTCTAGGTCAAAAGGTGGGACTAATAGAGAAGTAAAGTCTTCCGGTGTAGAGTTAGGTCTATGGATGTGGCTGGAAATAGTTGGTCTTTTAGGTGTATAAGATCTCTTAAGGATGCTCTCAGGGTTGTCAACTATTTCAGGTGGGTTTAGGTTAGGATAAGCTTTGGTGTGAATGGTTCTTGAAGCCAGAATGTTGATTCTAACCAAGTATCTTAACCCTACTTGTTACTTCTGTTGTGGTCGATGTTGTTATGGAGGCTGGTCTCCCAGTGGAGTCTTATGTGAACCAAGATAATCAGCAGGCCTACTGAACACCGGTGGAGTATTTGATCTCTAAGGAACTATGGAGTCGCCAGGTGGAAGGTTTAGGATGCTTCTGGGGGTACACTGTCCACCGCAGTGCTTATGAGATGTCCCTTTTCAAGGATATCTCGAAAACATAGAAATACTCTAACCAGAGATTGACTGGGAGGGCTTTTACCAGATATGTCACCTCTGAAAGAGAGTGAGATCTGGAGGCTACCTGGCCCTTTCTAGACTCTGTCTAAGAGTGTGGGAGAAACACTACAAGTGGATATAGCAGTTAAGGGTATTCCAAGTTCCTTCCCCAGTGGAGTCGCCATTATGTTGGGGACGACAATAGGAAATAGACCAATGTTTGCAGCTATAGACTCTCAGAATTTTTCCCCAGTGGAGTCGTCATTATGTTGGGGATGACAATGGGAAATAGACCAATGTTTGCAGTTATAGACTCTCAGAATTTTTCCCCAGTGGAGTCGCCATTATGTTGGGGACGACAATGGGAAATAGACCAATGTTTGCAGCTATAGACTCTCAGAATTTTTCCCTAGTCGAGTGGCCATTATGTTGGGGTTCCCATGTTTTGGCAAGTTGGCACTACCAAAAGATGAGACAACATCAGAACCACTTTCAGACCTTAGGATCTAGCCCTCCTGGGTCCAGAGAGGGATCTCTCTATATCAACAAAGGTTTATGTCTTTGAAGCTCTTGTTTGAGATATTAGGCTAGTTATAGGCATGGGGTTTGTTTGTTTGATTCTTGGTTGGTTGTTGGGAATCAGGGAAGAAGGATTCAGTATAAGACAAGTCTGAGCAAAGAGGATTTTAGGCAAGGGAGAGATGATTCAAGGAAAATTCAAGACCATTGGGTAATGGAGTCAGGAAAGGGTTTACTTGCTATTCAATATGCAGGCTTTCAGTTGGGCTAGTCATCTAAAGCATTGGATCTTAAAGATGATAGTGAAACGTGAAATGGTAAGAGAGAAGGTGAAAGCAAGGAAACCTCCAAGGTGACCTTTCAGAAGTCAGATCCAGGGACAGGGCATGCCATTGAAAAACCTGTGATCCAAAACCTGAAAGGTAAACTCTTCAGACAAGAAACATTAAAGATTTAGAATACAAAGTTGAAAACCTGAGATCAGAGAGAGACTTTGAACTCTCAATGCTTTGGCCCCCAGCTTAAGGGAACTTGGAAAGGTTAAATTGACTGAAAAGGATCCTAGTGAGACAGAGATAGAGTTCTATACCTCCCATTGTTCCCAATTCATTCAATTAAATCCTAACAAGAACATCTAAAGACAGATTTCATTAATTCATACATCAGCTAGCAATATATCAGACCGCTACACTGGTTAAATTAGCTTGAAATCAGTCCTCAGATAAAACATACAGTAGAAAACATTGAATGCAAGGAGAACAGAAACATAGGGTACCTAACAAGGGTAAATCCTATGCCAATATTTTGATGCAAGCCAGTAGAAATGAAATGAAATGAACTACAAGTTAACAAATACAGAGATAGAAAAACATCACCGCTGCTTTAAATCAGGATCCAAAGAAATGTGCTTGTCATATTAAAGAGAAACACCGGTCATGTACAACATTGCCAACAGCTTGAATACTCAGACTGAAAACATCTTCCTCAGCCTATCTTACAATTTTACACAGAGACTATGTCTCAAAAGAAACAACTTGCAATTCTCAGATATCCGATCAACAACAACAACCCTTACAATGAGTTTCTTCATGAAATTTATAGCTCAAGAGGAGCAGAAAAGGTAGATGGAAAACTAAATGCAGCATTAAAAATCAGAAGAGAAAGAGGACCGAGGCCTCATTCTGTTTTAAATTCTGGGCATTTATCTCTGGTACTGTTTGGATGAAAGAGTGGTCTTCGTCAGGCTTCCATTTACTCCAGGTATGTCTCTGATGTACCTGTTGTAACACTCTAATGAATTAAACAAAAAGGTAGAATAATGATGCTATGGTTTGCCATACTGTATAACTAATGCATTGGTAGCATGGGACTGTTGTCAGGGCGGAAATTTCCACAGGGACACAAAATAACATGCAAACGGTATGGGCACTTTGTCCTTTTTGTGGAATGAACATTCTGCTGATGTGAAAACCTGGTAATATTATTTTCTGTGCACTGGACCTTCTGTGTGATTCGTGATATCTTCGATCTGGTGCCTGCCTTTAAATTATTATATTAAGGCTCAAAATCTTCAATGACAGGCCCTAAATGCTCTGTTTTCCCACTGATACTCTTTGTCGCTTCATGATTCCCTTTGCCTGCGAGAACTGCACTTTAATGGCTCTGGAATGGTTTTTCAGAGTTTAAACCTGATCCTTTAATGAAAGTCATGTCTTAAAACCTTCCCAAGCCTTTCTCCATAATTTCAGCCTCTGAAAATGGTCCTTTCCTGTGTTCTCTGTCGTTGTAACAGAGATTGTGAATCATGGCGGTTTTTCGCCGCTCATAACCCTGCAAAACACGCAAACACTTTAATAAAACCATGCATGGGAGGGGTGGATGCAGCGGGGAAAATGAGAATGGTCGTGCAAACTAGTGAAATGGTCGAACAGTGCAGGACGATGGTGGAAAATGCAGCGAACAGCAGAAGATGGTCATGGTGAAAGTTGGCAGACTGTGGCAAAAATTTAAATGCAAACATTGGAATTTTGACCTTTAAATGAAATATACAGGGGACGGACGAAAATGTGACGAAAAAGCGTGGAATGGTGATGTGGCGGGACTCGGTCAATGGCAGGCATGCAGTTAATCCGGACCGTCCGATCTTAGCAGGAGATCGACGGTTGAGAACGCGGTGGAGGGCGACAGATGGTGGGCCAGGGGTCTAATTTCCTTGGGCTAACTCCCGCACATCATCGTGGTGTGATCACCGTTGGATGGGCAACTCTAGATCGGACGGCGTACGTGCATATCATGTCAGGTCAAACGCTGAACTTTAATGCGTGATGGGGGGTGGTTTTCAAATAGTGCTCGGTGTCACGTGTCCTGCGGTGAGTGGAATCGCTCCGAAACAAAAAATATTGCCTGCCCTTCGAAAGGCGGTGCGATGGAAACCAGCGGGTTTAAACAGTGCTTTGGCGTGGGGACCACCGGGGCGGTGAACTTCTAACCGTTGATTCGCGGGTTGAACGAATGGTGGATATGCGATCAGAGTGGTGAACGGGTTGGGCCACGGGTGCAACGCTGATCTACGAAGACCGTCCGATCTGTACAGATCGACGATTAATACTGCGCCCAATATCCATCTGCAATAAGTGCTCTCCGGGCTAGCGCTTGTTTCTAGCGCCCAGGTCATGTGGAGAAAAAGGTTAAGGGTGCTAGGGCCGAAAGGTGCTAAGCCCTCATATATGGAGAATATGGTTTTTGTCCCATTTTTAGTGCATTTTAAGGCCAAAAAAAAGGGTAACGATAGGGGAAAAAGGGGAAATTAAACCAAACCAGGGGTGTGTGTAGGATTTAGAGGGGATTTTGGGATGATTTAGAAGGACTAAGGGAGGGATTTTGGGGCGAAAAGGGGGGCTTTGAAAAAGGGGAAAAAAGATGAAATGGAGAATTCTGCAGGGGTACAAGGGGAAAATGAAGGCCTTTAGGAGCACAATTTGTCATAATCAGTGAGGCTTATTCACTTAAGAACAATAGAGGGAAATGATCAAAGGGCAGAGAGCATGAAGAGGCTTCAAGAATGATGTGTTTTCAAGAGAAATGCATTCCTTTAAGGCTCATAAAACAAATTAGCCCCTGTTTTCTTGTCAAAAAATTCATAGGGGGCTAACACAGTGCAGGATATGATGTAATTCCCGACATCCTGTCGAAGGTTCAGCCAATAGAAATACTTCTATAGTACTGCCACTATTTTCTCGACCCCAAAATGCCTTGCGACTCGAATGTAGAGCGCTTCCCATATCATCTTGGCATGCTCGCTTGAAGGAACACAAAGGTGTCCTAGGTGACATAATAGTGCATCTTGGAGGTGAAAATTTGGAACTTGCATAACCCCCAAGAGTGCCTTTTATCTGTAGCTGAATTCTGGATCGCTCATGTAGAGAAGCACCCAATCAAAAGTCTCATGCCCACAAGAGTTGAGAACGATGGTTATGGCCATGATCGGTGGTCGGCTGAGGCAGTCTGCAACATTATTGGTGCTACCCTTCTTGTACTTGATGTTCAAATGAAATTGTTGCAGATATGTGGACCACTTCTGATGGTGATCATTCTGCAACTTTGCTTGTGTCTGTATGAACTGCAGGGGTCGATGGTCTGTGTGGATGATTTTCTTCTTCCCCAAAATGTAATGCCTCCATTGTCGACAATGAACCATAGCGGGGAACCCTTTACCCACATCTGGGAGTGGAAGAGGCGCTCTGCCTCCTCTGGATCTTATGGTTCCTCCTTTTGGATCTTTGTAGTGGCAACAGTGGCATTGGGCTCCACATCAATAATCTGCTTCCCTTTGTCATTCACCTTGTCAGGTTCTGATTCACAGTCGTAGCATGCATCTGATTCAGAAGCCCTCATCTTGGCCACAAGTGACTGCTTGGCCCAACATTCACTTATGTTGTGAGTGGAGCTCTTAAGGAACTCACACCACTTTCCCGCGTCCTTATTTGGCTTCACGGTGTTGTTCTTTGCTTGTGTCTTTGGCAGGTTGTCTTGGTCTGCCATGCCTTGGCTTTGTCCTTTGTTCTGCGGTTTGGGGGCACCTTTCCCTTGCTTTTTATTCACAAATCCAAAGTATCGCTTCTTCTGTTTGAATTTCTGATCAACCTTGGTAGCATACCGGTATGCCGTACTAAGCGAGGAGATGTCAAGGAACTCCATTTCCTCCTGAATGTATCTGTGCAGACAACCATGATACTTTAGCACCAAATTTTTCTCTTAATCTTTAATACCCAACTTTATGCGCAGGGTATGGAACAGATTCATTAGCTCATGCACATCTTGATCCCATTGTTGCCGCAGCGTGGTCCATTATATGTACTTGTCCTCATAGCTCCCCACGGGATAGTATTTTTCCTTGATGCCATCTCGGAAAGAATTCTAAGTGGGTACGGCAGAGAACAAAGAGGGTTTTGTCTCGTCCTTTTTCTCACAGTAGGTTTCCCACCAGTCCTTGACATGGGGGTAGCTTTGAGGAGTGAAAAAATAATCTTCTCCCAGTCGGAAAAGTCATGAACTGAGAAATATCCTTCTAATAGATTCAACCATCTATCTATGGCATCTGCATCTATTTGACCCTCAAATATGGGAATGTCAAAGTTTAGTTGTACCTTAAAGGGAGTCGCGCCTCTAGAGTGGCTACTAGATGTAGATGCACCACCGGTGGGTAGTCGTTGAAGGATCTAGGCAAAGTCATCCATCATTGCGTTCCTTTGTTTTTTGAGGGCCTCCTCGAGCAATATTTTGATAGGATCTCATGCTCCCTCATCTTTATTTTCATCCCCCATGGGCGTCCGTCGGGGTTTGTGAGGCTGATCTTGCAAAGGTTCCACCAGATTGAGCCCTAAATCCTTATACCCCGACCTCGTTGCGGACATGAAAAGAAGGATCGAGAAAAAATAGACCTCTATAATACCACTGATCCTAATTTATGTAGGAACGCAACAGAATACAGAAATAACCATAAAAATAGAACTACATCAGAAATAAGGCTTCATTTCATTAATATAAAATCACATAAATATGCTTACAAACATGATGGAAATAAAATAGCTAGGGTGTTGGTAGTGAATCTCTAAGAAGAGATGAGGCAGCTACAAACCTCTGAACTGTGTTACAATGAGGCTCAAGGGCCTATTTATTATGGAGAAACAATGGAGAACTCTAAATGTCCAAAAACCTAACCCTAGGAGATGAAGCGCCAAAACTATGGGCCCAATTTGGGTAAATTGGTGTTTCAACTTTCCAGGGACATAAATTCGGCATACTATCTCTGTTTGGGGCTTCAAAATGGCTCCGGAAGTTCAGGACCCGAAAAGCTGCTAAAAATAGTAAGTTGTGAAAAAAACTAAAAGAGACAATGGTGGGGCCCCGAGTGGAATAGGAGGGTGGCCACCAATAACCACCTAGATCATCCTTTGATATTTGATCCATCAATGCCTCATTACCTACCTCACCTACAAAAATGGGGAAATATGAAGTCATCTTTAACTATTGCTCTTAAATTTATTCTATCATCCTCTTTATAAATTCCCTCAAAATGGTATGTTGATGAGAAATTTCTCCTCGAGATAAGACACATTCTCATGAGGCA
This sequence comes from Pinus albicaulis, assembly GCA_034641835.2. Classification (NCBI taxonomy): domain Eukaryota; kingdom Viridiplantae; phylum Streptophyta; class Pinopsida; order Pinales; family Pinaceae; genus Pinus; species Pinus albicaulis. Next base: position 33,566,319 of record CM076575.1, read on the forward strand.
AAGTTCGTTGATAAACACCATCTTGAGGAAATTGTTCATTATAATTATGAGATGTTGAAGAGAGAAAATTTTGGCTATTTAGTAAAGGATATGCACAAATGTTAGTGATTTGGTACAAGGAAAGACATGGGCAATAAGAGAACTGTGGAGATTCCCTACAACTCTTTTCCAAAATGTGACACATGAGGATGTATGCTTATTAAAAAACTATATTTGAGAACATGCACCATTTTTAAGGCAAGACTATTTTGGATGTAGGCACAAGAAGTTTGACACAGGCTCCTGCACCCAACCCGATAGTCCACCTGCTTACCTATGACTATGATCTATGCGCTTCCCATCTTGTCAAGTGCATTTGCTCCAATTCTCAGTCATATTATACCTAATGGCACGTCATTGTGACTTCAACTAGGCTACTTTACCGCATGTGTGGTGGCTACTAAACCTGCAGTGAGACAGGTCTAGCTGGCTATGATAGCACTCCTCCATCCACAAACTAATTATGTTGACAGTTGCCCTTCTATTGGTCATTTGTGTGTCTTTTCCCTTGCATTTTCTCAATGGCTAAGTGGTGTCGACTAGTCTAGCACATGGTGCTTCCTTCTTATTGAGTTTACACCTTATGCTTCTTGTGGTTTTGTTTTTTCCGAGTGCGGGCTTGCGTGCAGGCCACAGTTCTTCCACCAACGACTTTTGACATTACCTTCCCACCTATCCTAGCAAACTACTCTCGAAACTACATGCTTCTTTGAGGTGATTCTTGTAGATCCTTTTCTACCAACCAAAATGTTACCCACCCCTTCTTCACGTAGTTTTATTTTCCTATTGGCAGCATGGTTTGACCCTTATTTCAACCACTTTGTTTTTGCCATGATTGACACAACCTTGTCACTTGTTGAAATTCAACATTTGTAGTCTTCCCACCTCTGTCACCTAATGAGTATGAATTCTTAAACTCTCTTCTTTCATTATCTAAAAAAATTATTTCCTGGACACGCGATTTTGAAAATAAAGGTTCTTTTTCCACATAAGTCCTTGTGAAAATTTCATCTCTCATACCAATTGGCATCCGGTCAGACCTACAACCTGAAATCAGAGGTACACTTATTCGTCTATTACTCAAAGATGTGAATGGTGGAATATCTTCTAGAGCACTCTTAGCATATGGTAGAGGCTGAGCCCTCCCTCATATTCCCTTTCCAAGACCTCCCTTAGGACCAAGAGTCAAGTGGCCATCATCAGAACCTCTATGTGTTGAAGGGCTTGGCATAGACCAATTTTCGAATTGAGCACAATCCACAATCTGAGCATCTTGACTAGTGAATCCATAGTCACATGGTCCCATATGGGGTTGTGGCCCTTTAACCCCACCCATATGTGGAAGTGAACCCATTTTTTCACATGCCATGTAAGGTGGCATTGCAGGTCCTCTCACACCATGATCAAGTGGTGTCACAAGTCTCCGACCTACATGTCCCATATTGGTACCTCAAGAGCGGCCTCCCTATCCATGTAGTTCTTGCACAGAATTCTGATGCACTTCCTCTATTTTCATGTGGCCCTCGACCTTCCACCTTTTTTTCCATCTATTCCTCCTCAGATCAATTAGATCCTTCAACATGAACCTCAGCCTAGAGGGAAGCCCTTGGGTATTGGACATTTTTGTCATCCTATCAAATTAAGCATCAATATGTTCCTTGGCCTTTGAATGGTCAATCATATCACCAATAGTGCTCATCAATTTGCATAAAGCTTCAACATTTTCGTCCTCTGCATGCTGAAATTCACCAATTAATTTCCTGGTGAATGCATGCATAATTCTTTTGGTCAGCATACTTACTTTATAAAGCTCACCAATAAACCTTATATTTCCTAGCATTCATCATTGTGCTACAACCTTCTTCTCTCAAATTTCTTCTACTGAAAGGATTTTTTCACATCCTCTTCTTCTTTCTTAGCCTCTACCTCTTCTCTTTCATCTTTTTCAAATTCTTCCTGACATTTGTTCAAAAGAACTCACTTGAAAACAACCTTCTCATTTTCTTCATAAAATTCTGGTAATCCTACAGCAAGCTGAAAACATAATTTTGCATACATTTCACAAAAAGTTGGCTCCATCAAGGCTTTGTCAAATATTTGAGATGTTATACCATGAAGACATGATGCAGAGTCAATTTTCACTTCTTTGACTTGTTCAAAAAGTTTTTCAAAGTTTTGGGGTGTTAATTTATTAAGGATGGATTTAATTTGTCATTTTTTAGACATGATGTAGAGTCAATTTTCACTTCTTTGACTTGTTCAAAAAGTTTTTCAAAGTTTTGGGGTGTTAATTTATTAAGGATGGATTTAATTTGTCATTTTTTCAACTGATCCTCATCAAAAACCTTGCCCGCTTCATATCAGTTCTCTGATTTATGAATTGTGGGCAGAGAAGGCTGTGGAGGAGGAATCAAACCCTTCTGCGAACTAGAAGCACACTGCCACCTATCAGCATCAAAATTGTTTCTCACTAGTCAAACTTGTGGAAATGGTGCTTGCACATAAGGCCCTCCAGGAAAGATGCCATTCATACTCATTTGTGCTGCACAAGAATTTCTTGCAAAGCCAGTATTATAACTTTGGCCAAGTTGAAACATATAAGAGGAACCACTTAGACCCACATCCATCTGCATATCACAGCCAGCAGCAAAAGCGTCCACCGGCTTGGCCCATCTATCATCATCCAAACTAACCATATTTCTTCCATGACGTTCAAGTAGATAATTCCCACTTGGCTGCCTTTCAAGACCTTTTGCAGTGCTTGCTAATGCATCAGCCTCTCATACATGACTTGCAAGTGCTTAGGAATTTCCAAGTAGTTCAACAGTGTCTGGAAAAATTTAAAAATGATTTGTTAGATCTTCTCACAGATCCTTGACTATCAAAAAAAAAATCACTAGAGTACTTTTTGTCTCCTGAGCATTTAGTAACTAAAATAGCTACTTGACTCATAGGAGTTGAAATCTTAGCTGCATTGTAATATTCCAAATCTGGAATTTTCTACAACAATAAGAATACCTTAAGGTATTCCAAAGTTGGAGAGCAGCAATTGATCATTTCATATAATGTATTTAAACACATGACCTTCATAGAACAATCACAGAAACAAACTATGCCTTTATACAATTCACTAAGTGGGGGAAAATAGCATATTTGGCCCCAAAAACGTTATTTTATGAATATTGAACTATAACAGTGAAAAATAATGGTTATGTCCCTTATATTAGTCAATATAGGACATGCATGCAAAATATTTTCAGAAACAAATGCCTTTAGCCTAGTTAAATAGGCCTCCCATGCTCAAGACATCTAAAAATTGCCAAAACCCCGAGACTGCAAAATGTTGGAGCTGCTGCATAAGAGGTTGCGCAGTATAAATAGAGGTTAACTCAGAAAATAGAGAAATATATCTTATAATATTATTAGAATACTCAATGAGGTACAAAAATAGAGTTCTAATCTCTTTTATAGAGAACCAAGAAGACCCGACAAGTGTTTCTTGACAGAAAAGATATACAAAAGAAAGCTGCTGCAAAATCTATGGCTGAATAACACTGTATGGCTGAGCTCTACAATAGAAGGCTGAACATGCAAATAATTTTCTGTAGATTATTCCTCTAGCTTTCCCAAAGAAGGGTTGATCCTCCTCTTGGGAAACTAGCTCCTCAAAATGGTGTTTTCACCCCTCCCACTGCACACCTTAAGAAATAATGTAGTTTTCTGAAGGGACTGCATTTTTACTGAAGGTAAGTGCTTGGCCCAATACCAGGTAGTGGAAAATTCAGATCAGAAGTCTCCTCTTAGATTTCTCAAGCAAGATCTCCAAGAAAGAGTAGGGAATCCCCACCCGAGCAAACCCTTGCACTAAACAGTGCAACAACTTAGCTAAATAGCCAAGTATGCAGGAAGTATAAGTAGACCACATGAATATATAATCTCCAATATGTGCATATGCTTTCCATCCCCTTCATTATATAATTTATGAGCTTTCTCACCAAGGGTCCCCCCCACTATGAGGTTGCTTCCATGCAAAGGCTCCTCCACAAAAACTGTGTTGTCCATCAAGATGGTTCAATGTATCTAGACAAATTTGTTTACTTAGTCAACCTTAACTGAATCTTCATGCCCTGTCCCTTTTCACACTCAAGGTGCCTTCATTTTATCTAGCTGGATTGATCTCTATTCACATTGAGCTGGCTTTATTTAAGATCCACTTCTTTGAGAATAAATCATGTTGACTTGGTCAAACTAGACCTTGACCACATAGTTTAGACCTTGTTCACACATGTGGATGCTTGAAATGGTTATTTCATGATCCCCTTTCACATTAGGAAGGATGTTTATTCATATTTGAGCAAATGATGAGCCTCCTTGCCCATTTATTCATCAATCTAAGTTTTAAGAGAAAAATTAATATTCCCATTAGCTGAAGCTAATTTAGGAATATTACAGTCTCCCCCTCACAAATGTTGCTTGTCCTCAAGCAACTGCAAGGGTGCTGCAAAATCTCCCCTCTTCCTCTTGTGGCCCTTTCATCCGATAGTCTCCTCCATTGCTTCAGAATTTCTTCAAAAATTCCTCCTCTTAATGGCTCCTGCCAAGTGTACAAGTTGGCCTTTGGTGAATAAACCCAATGGCTTTCATCATGAAAGAATGGAAGGTTGTTATGGAAACCTTCTTGCTGATCCATGGCCTTCTCAAGATAGAATTGATGACAATCATGGGGAATTTCATCATCAATGGAGACCTCCCTCCTCCATGTTATCATCCAAATAAAATGAATCACCTTCCATCTTGGTAATTCATAGAAAAGCTCCTCCCAATTGCTCATGAGAGGCATTCCCCAAGTGCTCCAACCAAACATATGGTCCACATCATAAAGAAACAAGTGGTATACAATGGTGGCCATATAGTTTCTCATGCTACTCTTGGAACATGTAGTGCAGAAAAAGTAGGGACTCTCTTCCCCCAAAGACACACCCAACAGATGTGTCTCTCCTCCAACCATGTTCCCAACAAAATTAAGAACATCTTCAGCAGGTGGGATCATAAGTAAGATCATGCTAGCTGCCATATACAATTAGGGAGAAGGACAATGGTCCCTCATGTGCAACCAGCGCAGTTTTCCTCCTAACTACCATAGAATATGACATGACAAGCGTTCTCCCCAACACTTGTTTGCTGCCCTGTCCTTCTTGCATGCTTAGAGAAGGTGTATGATGGTTGGTGTGTTGATGAATCACACCATGAGGAGTCATCATCTCTCCAAGATATCCCAAGGAATGGCCAAAATCACCATTGTTCATGGCCCAAAGTGGCTCATGAAGCTCATCAGAAAAAGTGCCCCCTCTTGGAGCCAAGATCTGCACATGAGTGTTAAGAAAATGCAAGTATATAATAAATACATCATTAGATTCAGCAATACAATGTTTATCATATACTTGTTTAAAATCAGCAAGGTAGCTCATGGATGAGCTCCCTCTCACACTCAATAAATAAGGAGGTGATAATGATAACTCTTCCCAAGAGCTATGTTTCTCCTCAACCAGCAAATGATCCATGCAATTAATCATATGAGAGTGCATCTCCTCTCTGAAATTTTCCCACATGAGTCCATCTAAGATAATATGACATGTTTTAATGAAACTAGTGGGATTTGAAAGCAAGACCTCATAGGTTGTGTAAAGTAGTTTTTTCTTGAGCTTGGAATATTTGGTTAAGTAGATCTGATCATGAACATAAATGATTCCATTAACCACTTTATACTTTCCATCCATAGCTTTCCCATCAATAACCTTACATGTGAATAGCTCCTTATAATATTCCATCAAGAGTTGGGACTCCCAATAAGGGTCTAGGCTTCCCAACATTGACAGCATTGTAGAAATATGAAATGATGCATTTGTCATATGATGGCTCTCCACCTTGACATGCTTGATGTCAAAGTCACATGTTGTAGTATTCCCAACTTTCTTTTGCTACCCCTCTTGCAACTGATCTTGCTCAAGACAAGATTGAAGTTTAGGAAAGTCACCCTCCCCTTGAAAGGTTCTCTTTCTCAAAAACTTCCACAATTTTGCTCCTGCATACAACATTGAAATTATTTTTTTGTTATGTTCAGAAATCTTCAGTATATATTGGAGTATCCTTTTCTGCCCCAAAGCTATGAGTAGCCTTTTGATACTATTCTCATATCAACACAAATTTCTGAATCTATTCCCTCCAATGCAAATAGATGAATGGAAGAAAGCAAGGTTAATTTCAGAAATTTTCCTAGCCTTCCATCAATGGTTTTCAGCGCTGTAGTGGCTCCTTAAGAGGTTCCCTCTTTAAAAAAATAGGTTGTTGCTGCATATAGTTGAGAGAACACTTTAGTTTCCCTCCAATCAGGAGGTCTTCCTGCTGAAATGCCTCCTTGAAGAGAGGCATCAAGGCATAGAGTAGGATGTGAATGTAGGTGGACATATTTCCCCTACTTTTGTTGCATGGGTCCTCTTGCCTTCTTTGTTCTTTCAAACTCCGAAATAGAGAAGGGTACATGCTATTCATCTTGTGATGCCATTCCTCCTCTTTTCCTTCTCCTTTCTTCAAGATCTCATCATTTAGCAATGAAGGTACATGCTGCTCATGTGTTATGCCAAGACCTCTATGTGTGAGATATTTTGGAACTCCTTGCAAAAGTCCAAGAGTTTCTTTCTTTGGAGAAAGTGCTCCACCCTTTTCTTCATGAGGTGCTTGAGGTTCCCTTGTCATGACTGCGTTATCTTCTCCTGCCTCTCCTTTCTCTTCTTCACTAGTTGAAGTTGCCTTACCTTCAACAAGAGGCCTTAGATCTTGGTCCTCTTTTGAAGAAGGAATCTTCATGTCTTCCTCTTGAGAAGAAAGCCCTTCATCTAAAGGAGATCTTGCCCTTCACAAAATATCAAACAAGCTCACTTCCTCTTCATTGGTTTTCAGAAATGGAGTTGGATAGATAGACCCTCCCAACTCATGCAAAAGTTTTGTTTGATGTGGTTTAATTGTTGCAATAGAAGATGCTTCACATGAAATATCATCAAACCTCTCTACTAATCTTTTAATGAAATTTGCATAAGTAGAAATATTTGCATTATTTAAGGAAAATGATTCAAACAACCACCAAGCATAGGCCTTACCCTCAAAATGCAGCGCTGCTACTTTGATGGCTTCAAATTCTGAAACTTGATGTTGCTGCACAAAGGTGTCTAGCTCCTTCACCCAAGCCCTAGCTAGACATAGAGGTGATCCATAAAAATTGGATAGAAATAATCTACCCTCACCCTGATTCTTGCTCCTTGTGTTCCTTTCCTCCTTCATTTGGCAAAACCCTTGGAAATTCAAGTGATCTTTGAACTCCTCAAATTGAGCTTAATATTCCTACAAATAATCACTAAGAGTATCTTTCTTTGGCACATCTCCTTTCTTCCTCTTCATGAAGAAATTGCTAATAGCATGTGGTAGATTTGACGATATGGCTGAGTGCTCATATCCAAAATATGAGGACTTAGAATATTTCTCTTGTATAGATCTTGCTCAGGGATCTTCATGTGTTTCCCTCCTCATTTCTTTGATGCCCTTGATTTTACCCTGTAGATTTGAAAAGAGAAGTTTTGAGAACCCATTTTCTCCAGAAAACAAGGGTTTTCTTTGATTTCTTCTGCAAATATCCTCCTCCCCATGAGAAGACTCCATAATGCTTGAGCTCACAGGCTGAGCCAAGATTGTTGCTTTGATACCACTGTAATATTCCAAATCTGGAATTTTCTACAACAATAAGAATACCTTAAGGTATTAAAAAGTTGGAGAGCAGAAAGTGATCATTTCATATAATGTATTTAAAAAAATGGCCTTCATAGAACAATCATAGCAACAAACTATGACTTTATACAATTCACCAAGTGGGGAAAAACAACATATTTGGCCCCAAAAACGTTATTTTATGAATATTGAGCTATAAAAGTGAAAAATAAAGGTTTTTTCCCTTATATTATTCAATATAGTACACGCATGCAAAATATTTTCTGAAACAAATGCCTTTAGCCTAGTTAAACAAGCCTCCCATGCTCAAGACAGCTAAAAAGTGCCAAAACCGCGAGACTGCAAAATGCCGGAGCTGCTGCATAAGAGATTGCGCAGTATAAATAGAGGTTAACTCAGAAAATAGAGAAATATATCTGATAATATTATTATAATACTCAATGAGGTACAAAAACAGATGTCTAATCTCTTTTATACAGATCCAAGCAGACCCGGCAAGGGTTTCTTGATAAAAACGATATACAAGAGAAAGCTATCGCAAAATCTATGGCTGAATAATTCTGTATGGCTGAAGCTCTACAATATATGGCTGAACATGTAAATAATTGGCTGTATATTCTTCCTCTAGCTTTCCCAAAGAAGGGTTGATCCTCCTCTTGGGAAACTAGCTCCTCAAAATGGGGTTTTCACCCCTCCCATTGCACACCTTAAGAAATAACGTAGTTTTCTGAAGGGAATGCATTTTTTGCGGAAGATAAGTGCTTGGCCCAATACCAAGTAGTGGAAAATTCAGATCAGAAGTCTCCTCTTAGATTTCTCAAGCAAGATCTCAAAGAAAGAGTAGGGAATCCCCACCCAGGCAAACCCTTCCACTAAACAGTGCAGCAACTTAGCTAAACAGCCAAGTATGCAGGAAGTCTAAGTAGACCACATGAAAATATAATCTCCAATATTTCCATATGCTTGCCATCCCCTTCATTATATAATTGATGAGCTTTCTCACCAAGGGTCCCCCCCACTATGAGGTTGCTTCCATGCAAAGGCTCCTCCACAAAAACTGTGTTGTCCATCAAGATGGTTCAATGTATAACTGAATCTTCATGCCCTGTCCCCTTTCACACTCAAGGTGCCTTCATTTTATCTAGCTGGATTGATCTCTATTCACATTGAGCTGGCTTTATTTAAGATCCACTTCTTTGAGAATAAATCATGTTGACTTGGTCAAACTAGACCTTGTCCACATAGTTTAGACCTTGTTCACAGATGTGGATGCTTGAACTAGTTATTTCATGATCCCCTTTCACATTAGAAAGGATTTTTATTCATATTTGAGCAAATGATGAGCCTCCTTGCCCATTTATTCCTCAATCTAAGTTTTACGAGAAAAATTAATATTCCCATTAGCTGAAACTAATTTAGGAATATTACATGCATCTTCCCAATCATCCACTTCTTTCAGGACTTGCTTCTCAGGATCTTTTGAGGAAGTCTTACTCTTGACAACATCGGTTACTACTTTGGATGGTTCTGGAAGGTTCACATCTTCCTCCTTCTCCTCTTGAACCTTATAAGCATTATATAAATCACCAGTGGGAACTGCAACATTTTCCTTACTGAAAAAAACTTCTTTTTTTTCTTCTTGTTGACAACTACCTTGGCAGCATCACCAATATTTGCAACATTATTCTTCACAGAAAAATTGGAAGAACTTTTATTCTCCTTTTCTGAAACTGCTACCCAAAATGCTAAAAATTTTGGTGCCTTTAAGCTGGTTCTTGTGTCAGAGAAACCTCCAGAAAGTGCACCAGAAAGTGCAGCATGTGGAATTTAATGAGGAGGGGGAAGATATCATGGTTAGATGCCCTAAAATAGTGATATTTTCCACAGTGATTGGGTAGAAAACTTGGAGTGAGAGTTTGTCAAGTATTGGGTCAAAGTGATGACTATTGTGTGGATCAGTTTGACGGGTAGCTTGAGAAGGCCTTAGGAGTTGTTTGGAGGACAAATTTAGAAAAGGAATGTCAAAGTGATGTTCATTGCTATAGTACTGAAACAAAGAAGGTGGTGATTTCTTGCCCAAATCATATTATGATATTCTAATCGTGGGCCTATCCATACACTCAAACATGAGATCCACATCAGGTACCAAACCGAGATACTATTCCAGGAGCTACAATAGTCCCCAAATTGTAAACATCGTTATAGAGGGCCAAGGAAGCCCATCCTTACCTGAAAGGAGGCTAATCATATTATATGGTTTGTAGGATACCTAACTTACAATCAAGGAGAGTACAAAAGTGTTCAACCAGATGATGGCTTTCATGTCCCTGCAAAAACACTTTGTAAATATCCCAAGTAGTAACCAAACTTCATAGTGCCAAAATTCCTTCTATGTCAACTGGAGGAACCAACCCTATTACTTTAGCATCAATGCTAGAAAACTTCTCTTTCATCCAACAATATCTACTTAAAGTAGATATGATCTTGGCGATCAGCATTTTGATGCAATATCTCAAATTACATAAGCATTTTTTAGGCATGTTGCTCAGATGAGTAGTTATAACTTATAAAGAGTCTAGACATGCATTTTGGTGCATTTTCATGTGTTATTTTGAAATAAAATTACAGTCATAATTAAAACTCTCCCACCTGCTTATCTTGGGTCTTACTAATGAGACCCTTTCCAACTGATTCATGAAATCTACAAGTGGTAAGTGAGCACTATTATAGACAGTTTTAGATATTTCTAAAGCATATCAGGATAGGAATTTCTTGTTATATTTGATAGTAACTATTGGTGTTCAGTCAACACATGACATAGAGGTAGTTGGACATGATCAAGATAACGATGTTGCAGTGCTATGGATGAATGTGCCAAAAGATAAATTGATACCCATGGTGGTTTAAATTTCTGAAAATATTTTTATAGGACAAAAATTGTATGCAATTGGGAATCCATTTGGTTTGGATCACACCTTGATGACTGTTATTATTAGTGGGCTTTCCAAGTAGATAAGTTCAGCTACAACTAGCCATCCAATACACAATGTAATTCAGACAGATGGTAAAGGACCATTGGAGGCCCTCTTCTTGATAGTTCAAGGAATTTGATTGGCATAAACACTTCTATGTACTCTCCATCAGGAGCATCACCTGGTGTGGAATTTTGAATTACAGTAGATCTGTAAGTGTCATTGTTGATCAGTTAGTAAATTTTCGGAAAATTACTTGAGCCATTTTGGGTATTAAATTTTCAATGGACGAGTCCGTTGAGCAACTGAGTGTCACTAGAGTTCTAGTGCTTGATGGTCCTGCAGATGGACAAGCTGGAAAAGCTGGACCGAAAACAAAAAAATGAGATGCTTATGGCTGGCCTATCTTGGGAGACATCATTATAGCTGGAAATGGGAAGAAAGTATTCAATGGAAGTGATCTCTATAGAGTACTTGACCCAGTAGTTTTTAAGGTAGGAATTTTAGTTCCTCAAGGGTGAGGTCCTTAGCATAATTACATCTGCCTTGGTCCTATCATCCAAAAGAAAAACTTAATCAACAAAGAGTAAATATGTCAAGTTTAGGGTAATTCCTATTTGTATAGTTGTCAAGCCTATATTTCTTTTTGACTCTCTTATAACTCTGTTGAGACCACCTACTCTACAGTCAAAAATAGCATAGGGGTAATTAGTCATACCTACCCATGGTCTCTTGTAGGCATGATAGAATAATAGGATGAGCCATTAATTAGAATTGCAAAGATATTGAGGAAAGATAGTTCATTATCTGGTTAACCAATTGCACATTGAACCGTATATGAATGAGTAGCTCTAAATAAAGCCATTTTCTCTATCATATGCCTTGGAAAGAAAAACTCACTAACATTTCTTGTAATTTTTTGGTTTGATGTTATAAATTACTTCTTGGGCTACTCCTATTCCATAATGGATTTGTCTCCCAGGAAGGATGAAAAATTGTTCTAATGACATGGAATCAACTGAGTGGATTTTGACCCTACATGCAATAATTTTTGCAATGATTTTCTAGATGCAATTACATAGTGATATGGGTTTTAAAGCATCCCATTCTTGTCTAAATTTTGGGATTAAAACCTGAAATGTTGATATGAAAGCTCCCAAATCCTTCTTGTGTATTTTAATTTGTCAGCAATTCTTGGTTTGTTTGAAGGAAGTCATAAAACCACTAGAATAATTCTGTTGTCCTGCGAAGTGACTGAGGGTTCTTATACTTTTGGAAACAATGCAAAATTGCTTGTAATTATTCCTTTTATATTTGATCCATCAATGCCTCATTACCCACCTCCCCTACGAAACTGGAGAAATATAAAGTCATATTTAACTATCTCCCTTAAATTTATTCTATCATCCTCTTTATAAATTACCTCAAAATGGTTGGTTGATGAGAAAATTGCTCCTCAAGGTAAGACAACTTCTCATGAGGAAAATTCCGTTGATAATCAACATCTCGAGGTAATTGTTCATTACAATTATGAGATGTTGAAGAGAGAAAATATCTGCTATTTAGTAAAAGCTATGCACGAATGTTAGTGATCTGGTATAAGGAAAGACATGGGCAGCGGGGGAATTGTGGAGATTCCCTACAACTCTTTTCCCAAATGTGACATGTAAGGATGTATGCTTATTAAACAACTATATTTGAGAACATGCACCATTTTGAAGGCAAGACTATTTTGGATGTAGGCACAGGAAGTTTGATGCAAGTTCCTACACCCAACTCGACATCCCACCTGCTTACCTATGACTACGATCTATGTGCTTCCTTGCTTGTCAACTGCAGTTTCTCCAATTCTCGTTCAAATTGTGCCTGAAGGCCCGTCACTGTGGCTTCAACTAGGCTACTCAACCACGTGTGGTGGCTACTAAACCTGCACTGACACAGGTCTAGCTAGCTCTGATAACACTCCTCCATCCACAAACTATGCTGAAAATTTCCCTTCTATCAGTCATTTGTGTGTCTTTTCCCTCACGATTTCTCAACAGTTGAGTGGTGTCGACTATTCTAGCCTTTGTTGCTTCCTTCTTAGTGATTTTCCACCTTATGCTTCTTGTGGTTTTTTTTGTCGAGTGCAGACTGGCATAAAGGCCACGGTTCTTCCACCAACGACTGTTAACCATACCTTCCCAGCTCTCCTGGAAAAATACACTCAAAACTACGTGCTTCTTTGAAGTGATACTAGTAGATCCTTTTCTACCAACCAAAATGTCGGCCACCCCTTCTTCGCACAATTTTCTTTTCCTATTGGCAGAAGGGTTTGACCCTTATTTCAACCACTCTAGTTTTGCCATGACTAACACAGACTTGTCACTTATGGATCATTTATTCAACCCCTATACAACATACAAATTGATCTATATGACCCTTTTTCAATCCTTAAAAAAAATTAACAATTGCTTTAGGGCACTATACGATCGATTTACTTTGGTCCTTAAAAAATTGCTTTTGCACGATCACAATCAAACAAGTTTGGAACAAACGAGTTGGGAATGTCATATCTTTATATATATATATTATATATATATATATATATATATATGTATATAGATATATAAGTTAATAACACATTATCTTGCAAGAAAAAATGGAATAATACCCATAGATGACAAAAGTAGGTTCCTATCAGTCAATGCAAAGCTTAACAATGCCCGACACAGGCAGGGTTGTTCAAGCATATAAAATAGGATAAGTTACAATGCTAATAGGTTGTGTAATAGTAATATTTTAGAGCCTTCTATTTACTTCAAGTATATCAGACCTTCTAGTTTGGTACTCTCAGAAATATCTTTGAGCAAAAGCTTAAAACTATGAAGGTTGCCAGCTAGTTAAATTTTTCTACATATACCTCACATCATCAACCATGGCATCCACTATAAAACAAAAATTTCCTAAAAGATAAGGAAAGCCTCCAATGATGAATGAGCCAAATTATCATATCCTGAAATGGGTAGAGCCCAACATGCATAGTGCAAGTGTTAGTAGCATCCTAAATAAATTCTACCCAAGAATAACCAACCACTTTGATTAAGGAAAAGTATAAATTTAAAGATAAAAGGGGTTAAGAGATCCCTTGCATACACCTAAGAAGGTGTGCATGAAAGAATGGTTTGAAACTCTAAAATGAAGATGATCTAAAAACCCTAGTCTTGCAACCCTTGGGGAAATTCCATTGGCCATTAGTCTAATAGATCGACTAATTAACCCAAAAAATTCCATCGCTAAGCAATTCCCTTGATCAAAATAGTAAAAATTGAGCCTTACTTGGAAGCTATAAAAGGAATAAACCTTAGAAAATATGATTTTGAACCACTTATGGATCAACATTGCATTGTGCCATTGAAGATGGGTGAAACCTGAGGAAAAACTTTAGAAAACCCTTGAAGAAATGAGATAATCCAAAGAGGCAAGTTCACACCTACTCTGATACCATGTTGATATTATAAGAGATAAACAAGGATTGAATGTAAACAACCAAAAAACCATAAATCAGAAAAAATCATAAACACACAAAGGCGAGAAGATGAACCCATGAACATGAGAAACATGAGATGTAGGTGCCCATAAGCGAAAGAATCACACAAGACAACACTTAGCCCATGAAAAAAGAATTTGTGGTGAAAATAATGATGACAAAGCTAGTACTAAGGACATCACCAAAGCCCAAGAAGATTTTGGAATGTTAATAGTGATGAAATCTTGATAAATTGAGGATAGATATAGAGATGGCTAGTGGGGTGCTAGCTCCAAGGAAGTTGACTACGTTGGCCTTAGCCTAAAATAGTATATATCGAAAAAATACAATAAAATGTTGTGGTTGCACATGTGTATACTTATAGCCTTAATTACATGTAAGGTTGGCATGAGGCCACAAGTGAATATTACACCATCATTTCAATATTTTATAGGTATTAAAAGTCTCATGGCATTCATAGAGAAATAAATGTTACAAAGGAAGGATAGATGTAGAGATGGCGAGGAGAATGATAAAAGGTAAAATCTATCAAATAATTTTTAAGTTGAAGAAATTAGTACACCATTGTATTTTTTGATAGAAGTACAATGAAAATTGCAAGGAATGTTACACCTAAAGAAGCATTAAGTGATGAGAAACCAAGGGAGAGTCTTCCCAAAGTGTTTCTTTGCAATGTTTGTGTATTTGTTTCTCAAAAAAGTGCATAAGCACGAGGTTAGAATTATTTTTGATAGGGTACAATGGAGATTCTATGGCATATCATAGTTTTTATATGAAAAAATATACACTCAGTAGAGATGTTATATTTGAGGACGACTATATCCAAGGTAATTCAAATGAAATTGAAGTGCCATGGCCTATTGAAGACAAAGGTAAAAATATAGTAGAAGAAATCATTCAAAGTCAGGAACAAAGCAACAATTAAGAATCCATTGATAATGAAGTCAATGATGTCAAAGCTAGTACTAAGGACATCACCAAAGCCCAAGAAGATTCTAGAATGTTAATAGTGAGGACATCGTCAAAGCCCAAGAAGATTCTGGAATGCTAGCAATGAGAACATCATCAATGCCCAAGAAGATTCAGAAACAACATTTGTGAACATTAGATGGCTCAAAGCTACAAGAACTACATGAAAGCAGTAAAGGAAGCAAGAAATCAAGAAGATTGCAACAGTTGGATTTACAACATTTATATATGGCTTTGATCACAAATTCACCACAATTATGTAGAATGTGATTCAATGCACATGGAAAGAAGAATGGGACAAAGTGACAGAGGTGGAATGTGATTCCATCAGAGAAATGAAACACTAGAACTTGAGGATTTTCCTAAAGGAAAAAGTGCAAATGGTTAAATGGGTCTTCGGGGAAAAGTGCAAAGCAAATGGCTCAATTGACAAGCAAAAAGGAAGATAGTGACAATAGCATTTCTGTTTCCTGCTATAGATGTGATAGTCAAGTCACCAATCCTCCAAGATCATAAAGACCACCTATTCTTGTTCTTGTCATTTGTCCTACTAGGGAACTTGCAAGTCAAGATGTTGCAATGTACTGCTCTTCTCCTACTATGTAATGACTCAATGAGACATCACATCATCTAATGAATTAATGAATCCACTAGAAATGCTGCCACAAAATTTGTTTCTGTAAACTAAACATTTGGAAATGAATAGGAAAGTATGTATATGCATCATGAGAGGAAGTAAATAATGATAAAAAACATCAAAACTGTTAAGAGGGAATGCCACTAAAGCATTTTTTTCTAGAAAAAAAGTAATGTTGGATCACAATCATCCTTAAAAAACAAAAAATTACAGGTATATGCACTGTTTTGACAGGGTTTGAAACTTAAGACATCAATTAAAACACTTCTGGAACAATAGATTTCCAACTATACCTGTTTACCAGCTCGCCTATAGATATTAAGAGCCTTAATAGCATCATGGTCTTGCATTTCAAAGAACTGCATGTAAAAAATTGCAGTCATCAGTAGCTACATATCGGGGATGTAGTTGTCTAAGGAAGAAATTGATGCTTTGCACAATAAGGTCAATTTGATGAAGAGTTCATAAACAACAAGGAGTAAAAGTCAAGGAGTTCATGATGAAAACTCAAGAATTGCATAGAAATGGCTAAATGTGGGTAAGGATTTCATGATTATGTGTTGAGCCTTTCTGAGAAAAAAACTATCAAACCAATGCTGTCAAATCCCCAATACTAAAAAATTCAGTAATGTGTCATTTTCTAGGTGGGGACTGATTCCAAAATTCTAGAACTGTATGACTGTAAAAACTAGATATGTTTTTTAATGTTGTTGAAGAACAGGATATAGCTTAGAGTCGAAGAGGAAAATATATAACAATTACCATATGAATTCTGCTTTGGTGTGCTTGTCTACTTATAGTCATCGGGCTACCAAGTTTTCCTTTTACACCATATATAACTTGTGAATATTTAAGAAAAGAGAATTAAATATACTTGGGTCAATTCATTTCCCACTGATCAACATACACATACTTATCCACTTTCCCAAAGTATATGTTTGTTCTAAGTGTTATTGTGCATGGTTATTACTTTGGCATAATTCGAAGTTAAGTTCATTACTTACATTTGATAGGCTTGTGTAGTTATTCTGCATTCAATATCAAACATGGGAGGTATATCAAACCTACTTCTGGATATCAAACCGGGAAATTATAAAGCTTGAGTTTTGCATATGTCTGAGTTGTAATATTAATATGTTGAGAATTTGGGTTCTCAAGAAATGCAACGGGCATTGGAAATCTCAATGTGAATGTGTCCATATTCAATGTATACAATGCACCATCACACACAGTTTGAATGAATTAACCCATCTCCACCTGGCTTCCACAATGAAAATTGATTCGAGGTCTAGTCAAGAGAAAATAATATAAAATAGATAATAAATAATAAATACAGGAGAACTAGCTTAATAAAAAAAATTATTTCTAGGTTTGGTCAAGGGGAAATATTAACCTAGCACACATTAGGGTTGATCAGTATTGAACCCAACTATTATGAAGCTACAGATTGCATATGTCTTAGTTCCAATATCTGATATGATGAGCATTTGGGTAAACTCAAGAAATGCACCAGAGGTTGGCAACTTCAATGTCCAATCATGACAAGGGTTAGACAGACCTATGCTAGTATTCCTACTCAATGTGCCCAATGTACAGTCTAGATTCAATGCACTATCAGCCCCACTATCGCCCTAGTTGTAAATTCATACCCAGTAGGTGCTGGGTTTTTTTATGTGAAATTTTTCGTTCATATCTATGTCATACAATTTGTATGGGTGCACTATCAACCCCACCAGCGCCCTGGTTGTAAAATTCCTTGTAATAGCTTTCTGGGTTTATGTGAAATTTTCTTTCATATATGTGTCAAACAATTTGTCTAGGTATTGTTGTAGGCGCTTTAATAACAATTTTAATTCAGAATATACTCATATTAAATGACATGCACCGAAAATAAACCACCCAAAGTTCAAAATGACATATTCCAAGCATAAGATTCGCACAGGACTGCCAAATATAACTCAGAAATAGGAGTAACGAGTATTCATATTAATTCCCAAAATGAAATCCACTATAGCCAGAAGACTACCAATATTTTATGCTGTTAATAAACACATGTAAATAAGGGACACTGAGTATAGAAACCTGGGATTGGTGCATTCCTTTTGCTTGTTTCCAGATGACTCTCTCACACATAGTGAAGAGTCCATAAGTTCATTTTATGCCCAGATATTTGCATTCACCCATACTAGAGATAAGGAACTCATGTTTCCCTTAGTGAGCAGCAGTCAATACATGAGTTAGTGATGCCAAGACCTCTGGATAGTGTAAAATCAGACTCATTTAGCTTATACGTATCCTTTAGAGATTAATTTGCTTGTTCGTTTCAAGGGTGCACAATAAATGTTATACGGTTAGGAAACTCATGCTAATAAATATGATTACTTAGCCCTTCTCATCATATTCATCCAGCAGATGGAATGTGGAATATCGGCCCTCAAGCTCAGGTAGATGCGACCCAATGAATCCGAGTAGAACTGAGAGCTTGTAAATGTATGTCTCATCTAGTAAAATAACGTAGCTCGACCACAAAAATAAAAGGGGGCTCGTGCAGTGAAAGATTAAAGTTTTGTTTGTATCCCTTAGAAACTCATACGATGCCACCCAAAGATTCGAGGTGTTACAGATTGGTATTCATGCCTATTTATTCTTCACACTGAACCAAAAAGAGCAGATCCGACTCCCTTTCCCTTGGCGCTTGAAGAGGCGAGGGATGTAAATAGAATCCCTTCACCGCGATGACCCTCTCCTCCTGTGAAATCGAAGATTCATCCTTCACACTGAACCAAAAAAGAGCAGATCCAGCTCCCTTTCTCTTGGAGTTTAAATAGTCGAGGGATGCAAATAGAATCTCTTCTCCGCAATGACGCTCTCCTCCTATGAAATCGAAGATTCATCCTTCACACTAAACCAAAAAAGAGTAGATCCAACTCCCTTTCCGTTGGCGTTTGAAGAGGCGAGGGATGCAAATATAATCCCTTCTCTGCAATGACCCTCTCCTCCTGTGAAATCGAAGATTCATCCTTCACACTGAACCAAAAAGAGAAGATTCGGCTCCCTTTCCCTTGGCATTTGAAGAGTCAAGGGCTACAAATAGAATCCCTTCTCCGCAATCACCCTCTCCTCCTGTGAAATCGAAGACTCATCGTATGACATCGAATTGGAGGGGCAATCAAAGGGGTCGGAGCCTAGAGGCGTCACTGGGTTGAGAACGAGTGATGGGAGATGGAGCATGATGGGCGATAGAATATCGGGCGGTGGCACCGCCCTAGTAGATATCCTTCCATTAAAATTGAGGTGGAGAGAGGATTGATCCCCTAACCTATCTGCATATTTCTCAAATTCTGATGCCTTTCATGCAGCTTGAAGGCGGGTTTTCGAGGACCCACTTCGATTCCTGGAAGTGAAAGATTAAAATTTCGTTTCTATCCCTTAAAAACTCATACGATGCTTCCCGCCACTCAAAATCAAAAATTTGAGGTGCTAAATATTTCCGCCACTCAAAATCAGAAATTCGAGGCACTGAATATTGCCGCCACTCTAAAAATTTTGCATTGCCGAAATTCGCAAAAATTAGAGGTGATGAATATTGCCACCACTCAAAATCAAAAATTCGAGGTGTTGAATATTGGTAGATGTTAAATGATCCGCTCAATTCCCTTTTTTTGTTTGGGTGTTATTCTTGGACCATGATGTAGCCTCACCAGTACCTAACTAAAAAAAAATAACAAAAACAAAAAAGGTATAAATAACCAAAAAAAGCAGAGGAAGAATTAGATAAACCCAACCAAAAGAATTAAGTTCTAGGTCATGTCAAATGGAATACTAAACTAGCACAAACTCATCTAACCCCAAGTATTCCAATCAATACTAAGCCCAACTATTTTGAATATTTATTTTGCATATGACTAAGTTCCAATATTTTGTTGAAGATTGAAACAAGAAACAGTGAAGGAGGCATCCTGAAACATCATCCTTGATCCTAGTTGGAAAGTAATCACCTAAACTAGGTGGGGCCCACACAGGTGATTTTTGGTGCAAATTCTATTTTTAGACATGTCGATCATATTCTATGAGTTGCAGGATGCTATTTGTGGATGGTTGGTCAAGTTGGAAAAATAGATGGACTTCTATTTTTAGACATATTGGGCGGAATCTATTTTTAGATTGCCAGTCTAAAAATAGATATGTTGAATATTATTAGCTCTTAATAATATTTGGACTCTAAACATTATCTTATTCTCTTGGAGCACTTCAGTTAAGTGCACAGATGTGGCATAGCATCTGACAGAAGGAATTACGCTATTCCTAAGGGTTTACTAGAGTTATTGCATGGAGGACTTCAGTTAGAACTCAAGTGACAGAGTTTGGTGGAGTTGGAGAAGTAGTTGGTGGAGTTGTGTTCAGTTTAACTCAGTTAGACACAGTTGAGCTAGTTGTATCTAGTCTAACTGATTGATACACTAGTGAAATTTGTGTGAATTAATTAATAATTAATTAGTAAATAATAACTCATTAATCAATTGAAGAATACATCAGTTAACTACAGTGCATGGACAGTTTCAGTGGAGACCAGTGGAGAGGTAGGTGAAAGAGCAAGTGTGACTATCAGTTGTGACTATAGTGTTGCATTGTTTGCACCACACATTCATTGGAGATGCCAATGAGGATTACACAGTCAATATAGGGTGGATTCAAGTTCATTCAGAGCGATTCTTCAGCAGGGATTGTGCAGTAGAGGCAGGCTAGAGGCTGGCAAAGATCGGTGCAGGATTTGCAAGATCGGGCTTGATTAGTGTGTAGCGATTGGATTATACTGAGAGCTTGTGATAAGCTTTGTATGAGGATTGTTACATGATCTCTATGACATATATTATATACAGATAGTTAGGATTTTTTGCTTCAGGCTTTCCCGTTAAAAAAATTGTGTTAATGTGTGTGATTTTTTATGGTTTCATGTGTGCACTGCAATTGATTTAATTTCTGCATGTGATGATCAATGGTGGAATAGATTCTATATTGTGCATGAAGTTAAAATAGTTGTGATTAGGAGAATCTTGGACATATGCATGCATAGTGCATATAATTTCTACATGGTATCAGAGCGTTGATCATTGGAGCAGATTGCAATTATTGAAGCGGTTGAGTTTTGTGCTAGTGGAATTTGAATTTACTGCAGTGTTTTCTTGGTGTCGAAGTTGAGCATTCATTGTGATGCAACAACGCTAAAGGTTACCCAAAGGAGAGTGTGGTCAACTATGACATGGCTCTGTCAGCCAACTTTTTTTTTTTATCCTAGTTCCTTCTTTCCCCGTGGTCTTCTCTGTTGTTCACTTATTCGGGTTTATTTGTCAATTTCAGAGAAATTGATAAATAAACACTATTCACGACTTTCGCTATTATAACGTTGAATTATATAAAGTTCACCCTCTTTTCGATTATATTTCTTTTAAATGGCCTTTGGTTATACCTCAAACTTTGTATTAAATAAACCAACAATTATAAATACGCGACTTTATGATAACCCGTCGCCTGGACCCCACATTATATATACAACCAATCAATGTGTGCGTCGTACCTTAGGTTTAAATGTCTTGCACCTTCGTTCAACAATCACCCTCTGATGCTCCTGCGCCAGATCGACGGCCTACGTGCATTCCGCTCGGCTTCCAATGTTGATTTTTAACGCGCGAAATAGATACGAAAAGCGGTTTTCCCGTGGGGCCACTCTGCCACGTGTCGATTCTTCCATGGAATTTCTCCCTGCTCTACGGATACCACTCACGGTCGGAAGGTGGTGTAAAAGGGGGAAACCCACCTTTGAAATCCGCCTCTGGTTCTGCTACAGTGCTGGACTCGGGTTGCGTCGGGTCACAATTTCCTTTGTATATATTTGGCTCTAGGTAAGTCCCGGTTCCGGTCTTCAATTAACGATGGACAGAGTTATCTCATTATACGAGGAATTCACCAATATTAACAGGCTTCGCCTCCATACAGATTTCTTCACGGGAATTCAAAGACATAGAACGGGATATCAGTACACAAATGCCTCACAATCAAACGAATTACCACGCAATTAACATTCCAAGGCAATTAGATAATCAACAAAGTAGAAATTCACTCAATTAGGGAAATCGACAATACACAAAGTTTATTGTAGGAAATTCTCTATTCTTCCTCTCCCCTTCAATTACATCCGAGAATACATTTATACACATATGACTCCTCGGTTCCTCTATGAGGACCATTTCGGAAACCAAAAGCCTATTAAAATTTATTCAATAACTGAACTGACAGCTAAACTGAGCTATTCAACTTCCTCTGACTCCAATTAATCTAAAGAGTTACAATTGGCTAAGGTATTGACACCTAGCTGTAATAATTCGAATGTTTCCAACCCTCCTAGCCACAACATGTGGACAAAACTTCCTACATTGCTGGCCAGTGTCCAATGCCCCTGCATCAGACTCCTGAGGGCAATTTTCTTCATGGGCTCCTGTCCATGAGCTCCTCCACTGATCTGCCTATCTTCTGCAACATTCCTTCAGTCATCCAAGTGGCATCTTCTTCTGGTTTATCCTTCCATTTGATCAAGTACTGATAGTACTCATGTCCTCTGGTCTTCCTGAATGGTCTCTTATCCAATACCTTTTCTGGTTGCAATGGTTGTGCTGGTGGTAGCTGTTCTTCCCATTCAATTTGTTCCTTGTCTGCTGATCTTTCTTCTGCACCATCATCTTCATACTTGTACAAATCTGCAACATTAAAAATGGGAGATATTCCAACATCAGGTGGTAATTCAATCTCATAAGCATTTGCAGAAAACTTTCTAAGTATCTTGCATGGCCCAATCTTTTTGAACTTCAATTTATTATACTGCTTCTTTGGGAACCTCTCCTTTCTCAAGTGTGCCAAAACTAAGTCTCCTACTTCAAAATGAACTTATTTTCTGCTCAAGTCTGCTCTATTTTTGTATTTGATGTTGTTGTCGTGTAGTTGTTGTTTCACTTGTTCATGTATGGCCTAGATCTCTGAAGCAAATTCTTCACCATCTGCACTCCTTAACTCTGCTCTTCCCAGGTTTCTTAATTCTGATATTCCTCTGGGGTGCATTCCATAAACAATATGAAATGGACTTTGCCCTATGCTTCTGTTTGGTGAATCATTATATGCATATTCTGCCTGAGGAAAAATATGATCCCACTGCTTGGGATGTTCTCCTGCAAGACTCCTCAACAAATTTCCCAAACTCCTATTCACTACCTCAGTTTGTCCATCAGTCTGGGGATGATAAGCTGAGCTGAAACTCATTTTAGTGCCAATTTTCTTCCATAGTGTCCTCCAAAAATGACCCACAAATCTGGTGTCTCTGTCTGAAACAATACTCTTGGGCAACCCATGCAATCTAACAACTTCTTTGAAAAACAAGTTAGCAACATGGGTGGCATCACTAGTTTTGTAACATGGAACAAAATGTGCCATTTTCGAGAATTTTTCCACCACAACAAAGACTGCATCATTCCCTCTCTGAGTCTTGGGCAATCCTAGAACAAAATCGATACTCACCATGTCCCAAGGCCTGTCTGGAATAGGCAAGGGAGTATACAATCCTGCATTCTGGCTCCTTCCTTTAGCATATTGACAGATCTTGCAATTCTTCACAAACTTATCCACTTCTGTTCTCATCCTAGGCCAGAAATAAAAGTGACTCAGCTGTTCATAAGTCTTATCAGTACCAAAGTGTCCAGCAAGTCCACCACTATGCTTTTCCTTGATCAAATTTTCTCTCATGGAACATTTTGGTATACACAGTTGGTTCTTTCTGAATAACAAGTCTTCCTACAGAAAATAATCCAGCCACTGGCTTCTATCTGTTAAGACAGGGTTAATACATGCCTCAAATGCTTCTTTAAAATCAGAATCTGTTTTATACAATTCTTTGAGAAAATCGAATCCTGCAACTTCAAAATTTGTCTCTTGAACAAGCAAATGTCTCTTACTCAAAGCATCAGCTACTTTATTGGCTTGGCCACTTATATGTTTCAAAACAAAATTGAAACTTTGGAGATACTCAACCCATTTAGCATGCTTGTGTTTTAACTTGGGCTACTGTACAATATACTGAAAGCATGATTATCAGAATACAATACAAACTCCCTGGACATCAAATAATGTCTCCACTTCTTCAGTGCTTGAACAATTGCATAGAATTCCTTCTCATAAGAGGAATACTTCCTCCTGGTATCATTCAACTTCTCACTGAAATAGGCTACAGGCCTATCATCCTGACTCAAAACAACTCCAATGGCCCCCCCACTGGCATCACATTTTACTTGAAATGGTTTGGTGAAATCAGGCAGAATTAAAACAGGCTTCTCTGTTATCTTTTGCTTCAAAACTTTAAAATTTCTCTCTGCTTCAGTAGTCCACTTAAATGGTTGTTTGCTCTTCTTTATGGTCTCAATTATGGGTGCATTAATCTTGCTGAAGTTTCTTATAAAATTTCTATAAAAACTAGCAAGTCCATGGAAACTCCTTACCTCAAAGACATTTCTGGGTGAAGGCCACTCTATAATTGCCTTAACCTTTTCTGGGTCCATCTTCAATCCCTCTGCAGAAACAAAAAAAACCAAATACACCAACTGTTGCTTCATGAATGAGCATTTCTTCAAATTTATCAGCAATTTCTCTTGGTGCAGCTTCTTCAACACATGATTAAGATGCCTTAAATGTTCTTCTTTAGTTCTACTGAAAACTAATATATCATCTAAATATACTATCACAAATTTCCCAATAAATTCTTTCAATACTTCATTCATAAGTCTCATAAAAGTGCTTGGTGCATTTGACAACCCAAAAGGCATTACCATCCATTCATACAATCCTTCATTTGTTTTAAAGGCAGTTTTCCACTCATCACCCTCTCTTATTCTAATCTGATGGTATCCACTTTTCAAATCTATCTTTGAAATATATTTAGCACCACTCAAACAGTCCATCAAATCCTTAATTCTGGGTAAAGGGAATCTGTACCTGATTGTGATCTTATTAATTGCTCTGGAATCAGCACACATCCTCCAGCCTCCATCTTTCTTTGGGCTCAAAACTGCTGGTACTGCACATGGACTCAGGCTTTCTCTGACCAGTCCTTTGTCCACCAATTCGTGTACTTGTTTCCTGATTTCCTCATTTTCTTTGGGAGTCATTCTGTAGGCTTCCTTATTTGGCAGATTTGAACCAGGGATAAAATCTATCTGATGGCTAATCCTTCTCACAGGTGGCAGTTCATCAGGTAAATCATCCACAACAATGTCACAGTAATCATCTAACATCTCTTGGATTTCTATTGGCAAATCAGAAATATTTGTACAAGTAAGAACTACTTTTGGTTTGCAAACTAAAGCAAAGCTTACCTCTTCTTCTTCTATCTGTTGCAGATATTCCTTCCCGCTCAACAACAAGGCCTTTGGATCAATCACTCTGCTGGATGGCTCTCCTTCTTCCATGGGAATCAATATATGATGTACCCCATCTTTGAAGAACTTGTAAGTGTTCTTCTTGCCATCATGCATTGCTACTCTGTCAAACTGCCAAGGTCTACCCAGCAATATATGACACACATCCATGGGCATTACATCACACAAAACTTTGTCCTTGTATTTGCCCATTTGCAGCTCTATCTCACACTATTCTTTCACAACCAGCTGGTCCCCTTTATGCAGCCAGGACACCCTGTAGGGAGTGGGGTGCTCCCTAGTCTTCAACTTCAATTTTTCTATCACCTCAGTGGAAACCAAATTTTCTGTGCTGCCACTATCAATGATCATCTGGCAGCATTTCCCTTGGACTTTTCATATGCTCCTAAACAAAGTCTTCCTTTGTGCAGGCTTAGTGACTTCTTTGGTTTGTTTCAACATGACCTTATTAACCACCAAGGACTCTCCCCTCTCTGGAAGAATTTTTTCTTCAATTTCTACTTCTTATTCAACCTGGGAAACAACAGATTTCCTTGGACCAGCACCCACATTCTCCGGGCATTTATAATGCTTGTGTCCCACTCCTTGACACCTATAACACCTTAGTTCTCTGCCTCTGCCTCTGTCTCTGCCTCCTCTTCCTCTTCCTCTATAAGAACCCCTTCTGCCACTTGCATCCTCCTCTATAGATGCATTCTGAGGTGAGCTATTGTTAGCTCCATCCCTGGGTGTAGGCTTTCCTCTACCACCCTGACTTCCCTTCCCACGAAAAGTACCTCTCTTCTTGGCAGACTGTTTCCTCAGGAGTTTCTCCTCTACTTTCAAGGCCATCTGGTATGCCTCTTCCACTGTCTTAGGAGACAAGAGACCAATCTCATCTTGGATCTCCAGCTTGAGACCATTCACATATCTCGCAGTCTTTTCTGGTGTATCTTGGAATTGCCCAACTCTTATGCTCACTCTGTAGAACTCCTCTGTGTATTCTTTTACTGTCAGCAACCTCTGTCTTAGGTTCTGCATTTTCCTATATAATGTCAGCTGATAATCACTGGGTAAGAATTTACCTTTTAGTTTAGCCATCATTCTGCTCTAGCTCTTAATAGGTTGCTTTCCAACTCTTCTCCTTTCTGCCTGCACTCCATCCCACCAAAGTGCAGCATGTCCTTTCAGCTTTGTTATTGCAAACTTGACCTTCTTTTCTTCACTTATTTCTTCGTAATCAAAACACTTGTTTAGTTAATTTATCCAGTCCACCAAATTTTCTTCAGATTCAAATTCCCCCGCATAACTAGACACTTCACTCGGGGGCTTAACATGCATCCTGCACGCCTCTCAGGAGCCTTATGTCGAGGAATTTCAACATTTTCTTCAGCCTTCTAGATGTTTCAGGTTCGCTGATGTCTTCAGGATCTCTGGGTTGTCTTTGTTCCATGGCATCTAGTCTGGCCTCGACCCTCTACAACATTCCCAACACCTCAGCGTTGGCAACAAGTCTTCTCCTGCCAGCACCTCTACCAACTCGGATTGCCATGTCAGCAAACAACGTCAACCAGCTCTGATACCACAAATGATGCAACAACGCTAAAGGTCACCCAAAGGAGAGTGTGGTCAACTATGACATGGCTCTATCAGCCATCTCTTTTTTTTTTATCCTATTTCCTTCTTTCCCCGTGGTCTTCTCTGTTGTTCACTTATTCGGGTTTATTTGTCAATTTCAGAGAAATTGATAAATAAACACTATTCACGACTTTCGCTATTATAACGTTGAACTATATAAAGTTCACCCTCTTTTCGATTATATCTATTTTAAATGGCCTTTGGTTATACCTCGGACTTTGTATTAAATAAACCAACAATTATAAATATGCGACTTTATGATAACCCGTCGCCTGGACCCCACATTATATATACAACCAATCAATGTGTGCGTCATACCTTAGGTTTAAATGTCTTGCACCTTCGTTCAACAATCACCCTCCGATGCTCCTGCGCTAGATCGACGGCCTACGTGCATTCCGCTCGGCGTCCAATGTCGATTTTTAACGCGCGAAATAGATACGGAAAGCGGTTTTCCCGCGGGGCCACTGTGCCACGCGTTGATTCTTTAATGGAATCACTCCCTGCTCTACGGATACCACTCACGGTCGGAAGGTGGTGCGAAAGGGGGAAACCCACCTTCGAAATCTGCCTCCAGTTTTCCTACAATGCTGGACTTGGGTTGCGTTGGGTCACGATTTCCTTTGTATATATTTGACTCAGGGTAAGTCCCGGTTCCGGTCTTTGATTAACGATGGACAGAGTTATCTCGTTATACGGGGAATTCGCCAATATTAACAGGCTTCGCCTCCATACAGATTTCTTCACGAGAATTCAAAGATAGAGAACGGGATATCAGTACACAAATGCCTCACAATCAAATGAATTACCACGCAATTAACATTCCAAGGCAATTAGATAATCAACAAAGTATAAATTCATTCAATTGGGGCAATCGACAATACACAGAGTTTATTGCAGGAAATTCTCTATTCTTCCTCTCTCCTCTTCAATTACATCCGGGAATACATTTATACACATATGACTCCTCGGTTCCTCTATGAGGACCGTTTCGGAAACCAAAATCCTATTACAATTTATTCAATAACTGAACTGACAGCTAAACTGAGCTATTCGACTTCCTCTGACTCCAATTAATATAAATAGTTACAATCGGCTAAGGTATTGACACCTAGCTGTAATAATTCAAATGTTTCCAACCCTCCTAGCCACAACATGTGGACAAAACTTCCTACATTGCTGGCCAGTGTCCAATGCCCCTGCATCACATTGAAATTTCTTTCAACGAATTGCGATTGGAGTATGCCCTTGAGGGAAGCTCAAATTATATTGCATGGAAGGACAAGATGGAGGTGGTGCTGGAGGATAATGGGTTGAAGGAGTTCATAGATGTTGATATTCCTAAACCAGGTTCTAGCGATGCAGCCGCACTTGACGCATGGAAAAAGAAGGTAGCAAGGTGTCAAAGGATTCTGTTGGAAGGTGTGAAGGATCACATTGTGTCCAACCTTCATGATAAAGCCACTCCATTCTTGATGTGGAAGGCTTTGACAGAATTGTTCCAAAGCGTAAATAATTAGTAGGTGAAGTTGGCCCTTAAAGACAAGCTCAGAAAAATAAAAATGGAGAATAATGACACTATTCCAGTATACTTGACAAAGTTTTTCCACTACAGGGATGAGCTTGGGAGTGTAGGAGTTAGTGTGTATGAATAATACTTGGTGAGCTTGGCTCTCCTTGGGCTTCCGAAGAGTTGGCATAGCTACGAGGACTCTGTCAATGGTCGGGAGAAACTGCCAAGATGGGAGCGACTTTGGTTAGATCTTGTGCAGGAGGAGATAACGCAGAGTACCAGGGATGGCTCTTCATCAAAGATGATGATGAAGAGGATTGTGCTTTGGCTTCCAAAACAAGGAAAGGGAAGGGGAAGAAAATCCTTCTCAATCCGATGCAGATGGAAAAGAGCGTGACATGTCCAAAGTAAAGTGCTTTCACTGTCACGAACATGGGCATTTCGCCACACATTGTCCATAGAAGAAGAAGAACAAGCAGGCTGTTGGAGCTGCAGCTGGTGAGGCTCTTGCCTCGCAGTTTGAGCTGGACTTCTCATTGATCACATGCATGGTGTCTAGTGCATTGGGATCGGGGTGGTACTTTGATAGTGGTGCTTCCTTTCACATGACGGGAGATGTGAATCTTTTCAGTGACTTGGTGGAGAAATATCTCCAACGTGTATGCTGGAGTTGGGCGAAACAATGATCAAACGTATCTGGAGGAGAGACCATTACTCGAGGGAGTCGTAAACTCATCAGTTTAGAAGAGGCAGGGTGCATGTTCAGTGTTTAAAAAGAATTTAATTCACGTAATGTTAGAGGATAAAGGGTATGATGTTGTCTTTAGTGAAGGAAAATTTTTCCGTACAAAGCAATGTGAAAATTCAAGAAGGTTGGGATTTCGAGCGAAGAATCTCTGCAGACTTGAAGCAGATGGGATTACCGAGCTTCCCATCACATGTAAGAACGAAAATTGAAGCTTGAGAGGGAGCTGGATTTGCATGTAGGTAAGAGTGACCCTCAAGATGTGGAGCAGCCATAAGATGAGGATCATGGAGTGGGAGCAACCACTCATGCAGAGAAATTTCGTGCCAGATGGGAAAAGGGAGTGCATGCAGCTATACCACCAGGTGAGAGGTGGGGCGACATGCATGAGTAAACCCAAGAGGAGATTTCTGGGAAGGATTCATTGAGATGGTGTGGATCTCATGAATTGAAATTGGCTACGAGGAGCCCACATAGCAGTAGTAGCATGATCAGTTGGATTGATGCAGGTAGATCAAAGTGATAGTGTCAGATACTGGAGCGCGGTTCAGAGTTGACAGCAAGTGCAGAGTGCATGGGTGCAGAGTTCAACAGTGCAGTGGTTCCTAAAGACATGTGCAGTTGGTACCAGTAGAAGTTGAAGACTTTGATGATAGATGCATCAGATTGATTGAGTTGTTTGGAGTCTTTTTAGTTTCAGAAGAGTTTCAGAGCAGATGCATGGAGTTGCATGGCGCTTGCAAAGGTTGCAGGGCGAATGCATGGAGTTGCATGTCGCATGAAAAAATAGTCCTTTCTTGTTGAGAGGGAGTGTTGAAGATTGCAACAAGAAACAATGAAGGAGGCATCCTGAAACATCATTCCTGATCCTAGTTGGAAAATAATCACCTAAACTAGGTGGGGCCCACACAGGTGATTTTTGCTTAAAGTCTATTTAGACTATGTCTATTTTATATATGCCCACCATATTCCAGAGTTATGGAATACAGCTGTGGATGGTTGGTCAAGTTGGAAAAATATATGGACTTCTATTTTTAGACATATTGGAATCTATTTTTAGATTGCCAGTCTAAAAATAGATATGTCAAATATTATTAGTTCTTAATAATATTTGGACTCTAAACATTATCTTATTCTCTTAGAGCACTTCAGTTAAGTGCACAGATGTGGCACAGCAGCTAATAGAAGGAATTATGATATTCCTAAGGGTTTACTGGAGCTATTGCATGGAGGACTTCAGTTAGAACTCAAGTGACAGAGTTTGGTGGAGTTGGAGAAGTAGTTGGTGGAGTTGTGTTCAGTTTAACTCAGTTAGACACAGTTGAGCTAGTTGTATCTAGTCTAACTGATTGATACACTAGTGAGAGTTGGGTGAATTAATTAATAATTAATTCACTAAATAATAACTCATTAATCAACTGAAGAATAGATCAGTTAACTACTGTGCATGGACAATTTCAGTGGAGACCAGTGGAGAGGTAGGTGAAAGAGCAAGTGTGACTATCAATTGTGACTATAGTGTTGCATTTTTTACACCACACATTCATTGGAGATGCCAATGAGGATTGCGCAGTCAATATAGGGTGGATTCAATTTCATTCAGAGCGATTCTTCAGCAGGGATTGTGCAGTAGAGGCAGGCTAGAGGCTGGCAAAGATCGGTGCATGGATTTGCAAGATCGGGCCTGATTAGTGTGTAGTGATTGGATTGTACTGAGAGCTTGTGATAAGCTTTGTATGAGGATTGTTACATGATCTCTATGACATATATTATATACAGATAGTTGGGGTTTTTAGCTTTAGGATTTCCCGTTAAAAAAACTGTGTTAATGTGTGTGCATTGCAATTGATTTAATTTCCTCATGTGATGATCAATGGTGGAATAGATTCTGTATTGTGCATGAAGTTAAAATAGTGTGTGATCAAGAGAATCTTGGACATATGCATGCGAGTGCATATAATTTCTACATATTTGATATCTTAGTGATTTGGTTAAAGTTGAGAAATGCACAATAGATTGGCAACCTCAAGTTGACTACCATAACGACATTTAGACTATGCAATTATTTAATTTTATGATTTTAGTCTTTTGGAAACTACATGTAGTATTTTTGGCTTAATGGTGCCCATGCAATAAATTCTTGTTGAGAAAGATCCATATTACTAAAAATTAGATTTGGTGCTTGTAGTTATTTGTATGTTCTTTGGGGCTTGTATATAGCCAATATGTATGCCTTTCTAGGGGAAACAAGAGATAGATACTATGGAGAGTTGATTGGAGGAATGCATAAAACATTGATATTGAAAGGGATCGTCATTGATGGAAGTGAAGGTGTTTTCCTTAAGAAAGTCCAAATATAGTGCCAGTTATTGTAAGTGATGATAAATAAGAATTCAACAACCAATAAATAATTGCATCTCTACATTGGTTTGAGGGATAAATTTGCATCCTATCATATGTAGTTACTTCTCATTGTCATAAGTGATGATAAAGAAAAATTCAATAGCCAACAAATAATTGAATTTGGATGCAGATTTATTCTATTTTATGTAGTTACTTCTCATTGTCATCGCTTTTTGACATTTTTACATATGTGCATGAAGAAAAATCAAACCAATGATATATACTTCAAAGGAATTGTGAAATAAGTCTAATATTGATGAGCAAATTAGAACCTATGTGGATAATGAAAAAGCCCAATTTTGATCTAATGTAATAATTCCATCTGTAATTTAAATGACTTCACTAAAATTCCCTTGATAAAGTTTCACATTTCATTGTCAATCAATCAAATCTAAAAGTGAGGGACACAAGGTTCATCAATTACCCTTACTAACAACATAAGTCAAAAACTAGCATCCATAATTTTACCACATAGTTGCATAAACTCAAGGGTACTAGTGTGCCCAAGTAGTCATAATAGAGGTGGGGAATATGATACAATTTTGAAATGGTAGATCATAGTTGACAAAATAAGTAAAAAAATTCAAAGGGACCATGTTTATCTAGTGAATATGGTGGCATGTCATTAGGCCAACCATTAAGATTCACTTTCTCATAGGCATAAATAAGAGGTTTGGGCGAGGTGTAATTTATGAGTTAACCAAAAACTAAGTGTGATGCATCCTTCCAAGCCATTTCTCCCACAAGTGATGGCACCCCACATCTTAGGAAGAGTTGAAATGAAACCTTAAAAATTTATTGATACACACCCACAAAAGGAAGAACATAGCATTTATTGCAACATTCACTTGTCATTTACCCTAAAAGAAACATGGAGAGAATGATAATAAGTGTCACTGATATATCCCTCTTGCATGCACAACTTCTCTACTCAATCAACCACCAATCAAGGAGGCCTTGCTAATAGAAACAAGCAAATGTAGAAATAAATGAAAGATAGATTAAGGATAACTATAAGAATGAGAATGAGAATACTTGTAGAGTTGGGGTTCACATCTCCATTATCATTGGGATGGACTTGGGTTTTGGGCTTCTTGCCACGATCCATTTATGAACACCTGCCACCACTTTTCACAAACCTTCTTTTCTATCTCTTTTCTCTTGACTTCTTTTATTACCAGGGACAACCACAAATGTAGATAGATATCTATAGCAACAATAGGCACCGAGGACATCAAAAAATTCCTCCCTCGCTCATGTTTTCCACTTTCTTTTCATTTGAATGCCTAGTAAATAGAAATATCAAACATGTCAAACACCTACCACAATGTTTCATAGAACCTTCTTTTCTATATATTTTCTCACAACTCCTTCTATTGCCAGGGATGAACCTAAATGTAGATAGATATATGTAGCAACTATAGGTGCCAAGGACATTAAAAAAATCCTCCCTTGCTCACGTTTTCCACTTTATTTTCATTTGAATTCCTAGTAAATAGAAATCTTAAACACTACAACGTGTCAATAGGGGAACTTGTTATTTTGGTCTTCTATGGTTTTTAGTATGTGTGATTTTTTGGTCTGATAGAGGTGCACGAAGGTGGTATTAAAGGAGGTATCGCTGGGGGTGGTAGTGCTTCTGTGTGGAATTCTCCATTTCTGGTGCTTGGTCTAGAAATTGGTGTGCCTGGTGGTTTGGTGGGTGGTTCTTAACACTAACTCCCATGTGTCATTCTTTTCTATTGATGCTATCTCTGCATCCATTGTCGCAACCCATTTCTCATATTTGAATGCATCTTCAAAGTGTATTGGGTCATCTACATGACAAAATAGTGCAAATAATGAATTCATACCAACAACATTATCAACATCATCTTGCTCATAAATTTAATTTAATTTTTTTAATTTTTGTCTTCTTATGCTTGCTGAAGATGAGTTTGGTGTTGCGCTTGAAGTAGAGGGAGTTGCAGATAGTTGTGGTGTGCTTGGAGAAGCACTTGCTTGGTTGCACAATGTTGTCCTATTATTTTTTTTTGGTGTCACATGTTGACTGCTTTGTTGAGCTTATGTAGGTGGAGTAGGAGTCATCATTGAGGAATTACTTGATGCATTCAATTCCTCTTTGTTTTCATGTGACATATATGTCTTCACATTCACTGTCTTCTCTAAAATTCCATCCCATGCTTCCTCTTTTATGAACTGAACATCTCTATTGATTATTACCTTCTTGGTTGATGGGTTATAGAGCTTGTAGGCCTTGGATTTATCACTGTATCCAACAAATATGCATCTCTCCCCCTTGTTTTCCAACTCCTTCCTCAACTCATCCAGGACATGTGCATACGCCACACACCCAAACACTCTCATGTGAGTGACATATTTCTTTCTTCCACTCCATGGCTCTTCAGGAACTATGTTCATAACACTTTTGGTTGGACATCTATTAAGGATATATGTTGCACAAGCAACAACTTCAACCCAATAATCATTTGGAAAATGCTTTGCCTTCAACATACTCCTTGCCATTTCCATGATGGTCTTGTTAGGGTCCTATAATAATAGGGATCATAATTTTGAATTGGATATGTTAAGTCTTGTAATATTGTACATACCTTTGCATTTCTGCAAAAAAAAAATCCATATTTAAAAAATGAAAAGAGGGTATGTCTTAAAAGAATAATCAAAGGACCAAAAGAAAGAAAGATAAAAAATATATATAAAATATGAACCCCATAAAAAGAAGCAAAAATAAATTTTGAAAGTGTTGCACATTCAAATGCCACTACTCTTAGTTTACTTTACATTTGCAAATAAATTGTGTGCATCTTGTTCAAAATGCCACAATTCATGATGATCATACAATCTAATCTTGATCATTCATGCCTTTAAATTTTATGTTATGATAGTTAGTGAAAAAATATCTGACCAAACCATTTAATATTGGCAAATCAATAGTTAGTTAGAGAATAAAAATGGGCTCATAAGTTTAATCTGAGCCATTGAAAGATATAAGGTTAGAAATAAGTTACTTTTCTTATCAAAAGAAAATAAAAGGGCCAGCAAGCTCAAATGCACTCAATAAAGGAAAGAAAAAATGTTAGCATAAATAAAGGGTAGGTAGAATACTTTTCAAAAGTTATAGAAGCATAATTTTTCTTATTTCAGTATCAAAAATATCCTAACTCCTTTCCCCTTGCTAAAAACCCTTTCCCTCTTCATTTCCCCTTATCCTAACCCTTTTACCCTCCTAAAAACCCTTACCACTTTAAAAATCCCCTTTCCCTTACTAAAACTCCTTTCCCCCTTAAATAAAACTTTATGTTTTCATAAAACATGAAAACCCACTTTTCAATAGCTTAACGCGCGAAATATATTTCGGGCCCCACTTTGAAGTAACCCTCCCACTTAATAAATTTCCTGACCCATCTTTATTTTATTCCTCCACATAACATTTTCCCGACCCCATCTCATTTAAAAGAT
Organism: Pinus albicaulis; assembly: GCA_034641835.2. Lineage (NCBI taxonomy): Eukaryota > Viridiplantae > Streptophyta > Pinopsida > Pinales > Pinaceae > Pinus > Pinus albicaulis. The sequence goes on from CM076575.1 coordinate 33,601,472, forward strand.
TTCCCGAAACCCCGTCAACCATTCGATTATCATCAATCACATCTGACGACCTCTAATCCCTTTCGCATTCCCCGATGTTCAAAGTTTAAGACCAAGGGGGGGTGCAAAATAAATGGTTTTCTCCACCCGCTCTCCTACCAAGTGGTGCTTCCTCATTCAATAGCACCCCCTCCTACCCAAACCACTAAAACAACCTTCGCAATGTGATAAAACCACCAAAACACTTCCGCGGTGTGTGCGATAAACCGTCAATTTTCAAATTATAAAACCTCCACTATCCCACTCATTCCTTACCTTTGCGACTTGTGGAATAGACCATCACCAATAAGATTGAAAGCTCGCTCGCCTCCCTGCAAACCTTTTTTTTCATTAACAGGTTGTTTTATTGTTTCAGGTGATTAACAAAACCAGGAGATGGAGGAGCGACTTGATATTAGTCCCATCCTACTCACTCCAGACCCACAGGGTAAGAATTTGAAAAAGTCTAGGAAGAATGATTTTATCCCGACAGTATCTACACCAGCATTAGCAATACCAATTGCCCATCCCACTGATGAGGCCAACAGATTGATCAAATCAATGGAATATATGTCTATTTAGACTACATTTTCAAGCTTAAAGAGGTTGCTACTAACACAACTAAAGTTTCAAATATTCAGGATATAGCAACAACAAAGCTCATACAAAGTGCTCTCCAGGATACATTTTTATTTTGCATGAAGCTAAACATGTCTATTTAGTAAAACCCACTTTTTACATACAAACAGATAATATTTACCACAGGGTGATTAAAATATCCATCCCAGATGAAGAAACATGTGAGAAATGGTGTGATTTACTATAAGGCGTGAAAAAAAAGAAGGGTGAAAGAGAAGACAGATGAAAGAAACAAACTGATAATAGCAAACAAAGAATCAAGGCCAAATTTCAATCAGTTGAAAGGTGCCACTATCTTTTTGCATAAAGATATTTTATTTTCCTAGAATAAATCCTAGTCAGTTGACACTATATTTTGTAATATGTTGTATAAATACTTCATCAATTGAAGTATCAATGGTCGGTCAAGTGTAGATTTCTGAATATTTCAGTAGCTGACTGATCTCTTACCGAAGGGTTATTGTACCAATTTCCAGTCGACAGACTGAACAAGTTACAAAGTAACTTATTTACAAGATTCATTTGATGAGCTATCTCAGTGAAGTACAAATTTCAATTTTTCATGTTTTCTTTCAAGTATTCCATAAACTTATATGTGTTCTGAATTTGAATGTTATAACAAGAGTTTTACTACATAATTTGTTCAAATATTACACTTTTCCTTTAACTGTTATACATTTCTATGTTTTCTTCTGATATCCGGTTTAGAGAATTATTAATTTCCCTCTGATCCCAATTGACTCCTTCATCCTTTTTCATTATCTGGTTTAAGGAATTCTTAATTGCTCCTTGATCCCGATTGAAAAATCACTTCACCATTAAGCCTTGAGATCTGATATTGCTCACCTAACTTTCCCTGTAACACTTTCCTTATTATTTGATTCAGTTATGTTTCAAAGCACATTGACTCCATAGCCCAATTGAAAAGGGAAAATCACCTATTCATCTAGATCATTAATTCCACCAACCAACCAAAACCAATCAAAAACCAACCCAACCAAGCACACATAACTAGCTTAATATTCGTTGATTAAACAAAGTTAAATCATATAGAGAGAGCCATATCTGAGTTTAGGAGGGCTAGATCCTAAGCTCCAAAAGTGGTTTGTAGTTACCTCTGATATTTCTTTTTAACGCTTTGAACAACTTTGGAAATTTCGGAGTGATAACAGGTCCTATTCTTTCTTTCTGTGACATGATTTGGATGAGGTGGATACCTCCTTGTAAATTTCTTATGAATTCCATGCTCCCTACAAAAATGTAGGAATTCACTTGAGATATTTTCGCCACCTCTATCAGTCCTCAACACTTTGATGTAGTGTCCACTTTGCTTCTCAACAAGATATTTGTAGTGGCGGAAGTGGTTAAACACTTCAATTTTCTATTTTAGGAAATATGCCCATGTCTTCCTTATGTATTCATCTATGAAAGTCAAAATATAGTGATTGCCACCAAATGATGGTGTTTGCATTGGTCCACATAAATCTGAGTGGACAATCTCCAAAGGTGCCTTTACCCTTATTGACTTTCTGGTTGAAAATGATTCTCTATGTTGTTTTCCCAAGATGCATCCTTCACATAAGCTGTCAGGTTTTTCTATGGGTGGAAATCCCTCACCATATCTTTCCTATGCAAAAAATTGAAACCTCCAAAGTTGAGATGACCAAATCTCAAATGCCATAACCAATTTTCATCTTTAATTTCTTCTTGAAAGTTTTCTTGTGTGACAGCTACTACAACACCTTCTTCCTTCAAATCTGATCTTAGCTTGAGAGGAAACATTCTATTGTTTTTCATATGAAATTTTGCAATTAGCTATATAATTGGAGGCTTATCCAAGATTGTGCATACATCATTCTTGAAAAATGCATTGTAGCCCTTTTGCATGAGTTGTCCAATGCTTATGAAGTTATGGTTCAAACCAGGGAAAAAGTAAACATCTAACATGAACTTCTTCTCTCCCTTCTTTGTCAGAATGTCTACTCTTCCTTTTTCCATGACAGAGACTTTTCTATCAGTCCCCAATGTCACTTCATATTTTACACTTTCATCTAGATTGGAAACATTTCTATGTTTCTAGTCATGTGGTTTATACACCCTGAATCTAAGAACCATACATCTCCTTCTTTTTCTTGTGCTACATTACAAGCTAAAAACATGCTATCATGGATCTGATTTTCCCTTATGAAATTCACACTTGGTTTGCTACATTTTTCATATTGCTTCTTTCTACATTCATTCGCATAATAACCATACTTCTTACAGTAATGACATTGAACTTTTGATTTATCATACCTCTGAACTTGTGCTTCATTTTGGCTTGGGCCTTGAGTTGGATTTTGATTGTTGCCCCTTCCACTTGAGCTTGCAGGGCTTCTTCTTCCACCTCTATGTGGGCTTCTTTCTCTTTCTCTGTAATTTGATATTTCTCGACCTTTACCTTGACCAAATGAAACTTGTGTCTTGAAGGAATGCTATAATGACGAGTTTGTTCCTCTGTTCGTTATGTATTCATGAGACATCAGTGATGCATGAAGCTCATCCATTGAAAACTGTGAGAGATCCTTTGTCTCCTCTATTGCTACAACTATGGCATCAAATCTTGCTGGCAGACTTCCGAGAATTTTCTCAATGATTCTTCTTTCCTGAAGTGTCTCCCTATGAGACCTAATTTGGGTAACCAACCCAATTACATTTTGTAAAGAATGATTCTACATTCTCAAACTCTTTCATACAAATTGTTTCAAAATCTCTTCTCAACATTTGTAATTTTGTTGTCGTCACCTTTTCCATACCTTGGTAGGTTGTTTGGAGGGTATCCCATGCTTGCTTGGACTTTTTTGCTGCTGCAATTCTTGGGAAGATACTTTCATGAACTGCTTGAAAGATGTAGAAGAGGGCTTTGGAGTCTTTCTTCTTGTTATCTCTCCGACACATCCTTTTCTGCTTGTGTCAAAGCATTGTATGCTACTGCATCTGCTGGTTCTCGGAATTTATTCTCCACCAATTCCCTAATATCCTAAGAAGAAAACAAAGCCTTCATTGTAATAGCCCAATAGTCATAATTTTTTCCATTAAACTGTGGTATTTGTGGATTAGTCAATATTGTGCTTGTTGCTGCCATTTTTACTGTGTACAAATAACTTTCTCACCATTTAAAAACTTTCTCAATGCTAGAGAATACGTTCCACAAAAATTTTTAGAACTCCCTTTTAACTCCTAAGTAAAAGCACTTCCTTTTACTAAGGTTTTAAACCTTCTTTGACACCATGTTAGAAATTTAAAAGGACACGGGGAATTATTTTCCCTCAACACACGAAGTTCACAAAGAGTTTTACACAGAGTTGCAGAATTCACTTAATCCATACCATAAAGTTGTGGAAATCAAATTATGTGAATCCACTTTTCAATACGTAGTGGCAGAGATTAAAATCGCAACTATAGAGGAGCAAATATAATCAACTAAATTTACTCACGGTGAAACAGAGTAAAACAGAGTGATGTGGTAAAACACATACGTGAATAATTCTAGAACCAAATCGCAACTAACCAAACTTTAGATTATAATTCATAAACAAAACATACACATTCATATGGACGTTGCGACTCCTTCACCAGTAAAACTATTGTTCTTACTGATATTTACATTCACCAGGGTTCCGAAGTAACACACAGTAAAACCTGTAACTTGTGTTTTCACCCGCCCCACCAAAATTTTCTCCACTATTTTCTCCCCTTGTCTTTCTAGAATTACATCTGCTACATTACAAAACACTCTCTCACTCTACCATATTTAATACAAGGGATGGGCAGACATCATTTTCTAAACATTACATTGTGTGAAGTAAACAAAACTTATTGAAAAAGCTTAGTGTCTCTTCAAAAATCAGAAACCCCAGTCAAAATTAGATGATTTGATTATTTTAAAATATTGGTATCTAGTTGTTGATGGTGGACAACATAAAGACACAAGAAAGTTGAAATCATCCACCTAGCAACCCCACAGTTTTCAGTTGACCTTAAGACCCCACTGGTAGAAGAATCCAGATTGGTTGTGAATATACAGTGACCCCACTCTCTGAATGATTGACAAGATGGATCCAAGAATACAATGCAAGTATGCTCCAATGAATAAAGATCACATTCCTGGATTCCCACACAAAATGCCTCAGGTAAATTGGGATAGAAATCTTCCTATTTTTCAAGATGAGAAGGTTGATGATGCTTGGTTACATCTCATTAAATTTCATATACACTCATGGAGGTTGAAGGTCGAATGGCATGAGGATTTCCTCATGAAGATTTTCATGGTAACATTAAAAGCGAAAGCAAGGGAATGGTATGAAGGTCTGGACCCTGGTAGTTTGTTTTCTTTAAAAGATTTCCACGAGGTGTTTTATGAGAATTATAAAGAAAAATATTCATCTTTATCATTAGCTGAAAAATTGTTGTGATAAATCTGAGGATATCATACAATACCTTGTAAATATTGATGAAGATTTAGGAAATTGGCATCCTGAGGATCTCTTAGAAGCAATTCATGAATTTAATTCTCAAGTAAACTATCATAACAACCAAGAGAAGTTAGTTGAAAATGAAAGAAATCAGGAAATGAAAGAGGATCCACAAGATCTCTCTGTGGGGACAAATGATAACTCATTTTCTCTTTTGTGTGAGGCTAAAGAAGACATTGAGGCTCATGATCAGTCTTCACAAGAGAAAGAAAACAATTTTTATTCAATCCAAAGGAAACAAAGACTCCCTCCTCCTTTAACTGAAGAAGAAATCAATCAGATTCTAAGCATGCAGCCAACCTCTAAATTTTTATGTAATGAAGAGATTATTTCTATTTGTTCTACTGCTGATTTATGTACTGAAGCATTTCCTCATGAAGAAACAGAAGAAAATATTGTTACTGATGTTGTTCTACATTCTCAAGAAGGCCTATTGCCAGAAAGTGCTCCTATTCATCAAAATGATGGCCTTCAAACATACATCAGCCAACTCTGTCAAGACATATCAGGTTTGCTTGAGGACAACATAGTGGTATACAATGAGGATGCCATGTCAAATGACCATGAAGAATGTGTAGATATTCTCTTTCAGAAGGATCCTATGCATGACAAAGTGGAACAAGGAGCAGCCCTAGATGAAGTTTTTTATTTAAATCCTTAGAGCCAGGTATTGTTCCAAGATCCTTTTGTTGGTTTCTTAGAATCATCTAAATAAGGAGTATGTTATGCCAGGAATGGTTTATTGCAGATTTTAAGGAAATTTTGAGCACTACTATTCAAAGGCAAGTAAGATGGGAGTGGCCCTTTTGTTTTTTCAGCCTACTCAAAAAAGTGAACAAGAATCAATCATGTAGTCATTTACTTGATTGGTTGAATTGGAGAAAGGAATTCACTTAGTGTATATATCATTTCCAAGTTAGATTAGGGTAGGTAGGTGTGAAAATAATCTTAGTACTCGGAGCATTTTTTCCAGCTTTAGTTTCAGATTGCCTTCTAGTTTTTAGATTAGTATGTTTTAGACTTTACTTTCAGCTTAGTTCTGGTTTCACCATTCAAGTTTTCAAGGTGCAGCAGTATGTTTAGCTTGATGGATTGCAGTGAATAAGTACAATTGTAGTTTCAGTTCAGATTTTAGTATGATAATAAGCTAAATGGCCAAGCATGTGGTCTATTTTTATTAGTTAAAGTCAAGAGGAATAATCAGCTAGTTTACAGTCGCTAAGTTGCCTGACATATCAAGATACAAGTTGTCGGATCAACCCAATGGATCAGGCTACTAGTCTACGATTTTCTTAACACCTCCTGAAGGAGCTGTCATCCCCAGCTGGAGCCACTGTTAGACTCCTGTATTTCATAGTATCCCTAGGTGACTGATTATTTTCTCAGGTCTTTCATACTGAAAAATAATATTCCATGGCTATCATTTATTTTCACGAAAAATGGGAAATCATGAATATCAAGAGCTTCAAAAGAATCTATGTGCCTTTAAGTTTAGTAGAAGGGGAAAATGTTGTTGATAAAGAACACAAAGTAGCAGCACCATAACTATCATTAAGGCAAAGGAGCAGATCAAGCAATAATGTAGTAAGAAAAGCATAAAAGAGAGGCAGAGAAGCAACAATAGAGGCAAGGAGAAAAATTAGACCATTAGCGAAGACAAGAGCAACAGAAAATAATTTAAGGCTGAAAACAACAAAGGCAGTGTCGTGAACGCTAAGCGGGTCAAGTCGTGAATGCGGGACAAGTCGTGAACGAGTCAAGCGTTCTATGAACAACTAAGAAACGAATGGGCACAACCAAATAAACAAGTCGGAAAACCACAGCAAGGGAGCAGTGAGGACCATTGGATCTGAGTATTTATCAACAAAGAACATTAAATCACATATCGTACATCATAGATCGCATAGGATAAGTTATTGTTAAACGTTAAAGGTTGCGAAGTGTGATAAAGAGGCCCGGATGCAATGTAGTTTCAAAGGAAAAATCCAAAGGATTTCAAATTTGTATGCAGAGCCTTTTTTGTCTAAATCGCATCGAAGAAGGAAAAGGAGATTACAACGTAAAAACTATGGAACGCGAAGTGCGATATGCAATGCCAGGTGGGACCCGATCACAATCGTAAATCACAAATCTTAAAAGATAACTTGCAAAGTTAAACGTTAAAATTGCTGAAGTGCAATGTGCGACGCCAAGTGGGACCCGATCGCAATCGCACATTGCAAGTTTTATAAGATAAATGTCAAGGGTTCAATGTTAAAACCGTCGAAGTGCGATATGCGATGCAGTGGGGCCCAATTGCAAATCGCAAGTCTTAGAAGATAAGTGTTAAAGGTAAAGTTACATTTTGCGCCATGCGAAGTGCGATGTTGGCATGGATGCGATGTGGTTATATCGTTGAAATCTAAAGGATTTCGGATCCGGGTGCATTGGGTCAAATACGTTGTTTTGTGAAGAAAAAGGGCTAATCACGATTGTAGAGGTCTGAAATGGGCGGTATCCATTACCGCCCACTCCTCCATGTGTCGCACCCTCACAATTTCGCACCCTCCTCTCTAGTAGTGCTTACCACCTAAGACCCCCCTCCGAAAAGATGTTTCCACTGGCCTCCAAACCATCGCCGCATTCGTTTGACCATTACCACTACTGTTGTGTCACGTCCACCATCATCCCTTCACGTCTGGGCTTATGAGGTTTGTGTGCCATTTTATGAATAAATAGGCCAAAACACGGCAGACGGAATTGTAATAGAATAAGCCCCGACAAGGTGTGCAAGCAAAGGAGGTTGAGTGGGCCAAAGGGCATTCATACAGAAGATGTCAACATAATCACCCACATAATGAAAAGTAACCAACACTGCACCAGGTTTAATTTCCAAACGTCAGTTTTCTGAAAAGCAGGGCCAGATGTCAGAGCCTCCATTGGTTACCTCTTCATGGCCATCACAACCACCTCAAAGCTTAATTTTTGATCTTACAAATAGTCATCGAAGCATTTGGATCTATGAAGATTTGCCCAAAATTAATTCGAGAGGCGGTGTTGTTGTAAGTGATGTTTGATCAGGCCTTGCATGGCCACACTTGTCCATTTTCTACTAAATTGTAATCAATGAAAGGTTTCCAAGTAAGGTATGGCAACCGACTTAGTCTTTAGATAAATACTACATGTCTTAGTAGTATCAAGGGTTGGAAAATTGAACCCTGATGAAACTTGCATTGTAAGAAGTATTGGAACATTGTAACTGTTTGAGCTAGGCATCAATAATAAGAGACCGTTCACAGGATTCTTGAGCTATGTTTAATGGTGATGTTTTTCCTTTGTGTTAATTTTTTTCCTCTGTCTTTCCATGCTGTGGATCAATTTATTTGATTTCAATACATAAAATTTAGATTAAGATTTGCTGAGAGGGCACCTTAATTATGTATTTGTTTGTTATCTTAATGTTTTCTTCTGAAGTATAGTTAAATAATTCTTAACTGCTCTTTAGTTATTTCTAAACCCACTACTTTCTTTCATCTCATATTCACACTGCAAGTAAGATCCAGTCTACATAGTTAGCTTGCCCTATGAATGTCATTGGAAATTTGATGCACCATTCAGCCTTTTATGACTACATAGCTCAATGGATTAGTTTCATAGCTCTTTTTGTCCAACCACAATCAATCAAACAAACAACCCTCATAACCTCTATAACTAGCCTAATATCAGAACTTATAATTATCAAGCTAAATCATAAAATAGAGAGAGCTCTCTCTGAGTCTAGGAAAGCTAGGTCCTGGACTCCAAAGTGGTTTGATGTTGTCCTCTATCGTTTGTTCTTGAAAATCTTACAAATTACAGAGTGATAACAATTTACTTCACTCAACGTAATGTTCAGAAAATGATATCCGCCCATCCCTTGTTCTTACTGAGATTTATATTCACCAGGGTTGCGGAGTAACACACAATAAAACCTGTAACTTGTGTTTGTTGTACATGCTTAATATCAGAAAAAAAACAAATGTTTAATTCCTCACACATAAAGAGTTAAAACAGTTTAAAAAAACATACACCTGTTTCAAGAATTAAATTCTACATAGTCAAGTATAAGCTAGATATTAATTTGTTTAACTGAGTGGGAGGTGCTTGAAAAGAATAACAAGTTATCCACCCATTTCATATCACCTCCCCTCCCAAATGTTGCTTTTCCTCAAGCAACTATAAGGGTGAGTGCTGCAAAACTTCTCCTCGTCCCCTTGTGGCACCTACATATGGTGAGATACTCCACTGAACTAGATGTCCTCCACTAAATCTATCTCTGAGCTGCTCCTCCCAAGTGCTCAAGTTAGCCAAGTGGCTCGCATCATAAGGAATTAAGAGCTATATGGTAGCAACTACATATTGCCCAATGTTCTCACTAAAACATGAGGTATAGGAAGTGTTGGAGATATCACTCCCAATGAATAGACCCAAACCATGTGATTTTCCTCCATCCATGCCAATAATAATGATCAAGACATCGTCAACATATTGAATCAAAATCAGAGATACCTTGACTACCATGTGAAATACCAGAGGATCATAATAGTCCCTCAATTGGAACCAACACAGTTATGCTCGCAGTGGCCTCGAAACATGATATGATGAGTGGTTTCCCAACCACTTTCCTATTGCCACTACCCTCTCACATGCCTGGAGAAAGTGACTCATGTGTCGTGCCAATTGAGTACACCCCGAGTAAGATATAATCTCCCCAAAACCTCCTAGGGATTGGTTACTCCCATCACTGTTTGAGGCCCCTAGTAGATCATGCATTCTAAAGAAAGGATTACCGTTGTGTGGAGCAACGTATTGAAAATAGATGAAAAAAGAACGTAGATACTTGGTTATTTGATCAATATTCACAAAAACACAATCCTTACCATGTATCTTGAGTAAGTTGGTGAAGTGGTTCATAGATGAGCCTTCCCCTATATCCATCGGAAAGGGAAGTGGCTATGAAAACCCTGCAAGCTGCTTGTTTCCCTCCTCAATCTCCAAACAAACCATACACCTTCAGATGTGTTGATGCACCTCCTCTTCGAGGTCCTCCCAAGAGAATCCCTCCATGATGGTTTGATATGTCCCCATGAAATCTATGTGACCAAAGAGGAAAACTTCATATGCTGCATGTAGAAGCTTCTCTTTAAGCTTAGAAGCTCTAGTCAAGAAGAGTATATTATGATAATAGATGAATCCATTTATCACTGGATACCTCTCATCTATCAGCTGACCATCAAGTACTCTACATGTGAAGAGATCCTTAGAATATTCCACCAACAACTCAGATTTCCAATAAGGATCTATACCCAATAATGACAGCGTTGTTTTTCTGTGTGGTAAAGCACATGTCATGTTGCTTCCCTCCTTTTTAACATGTTCCATGCCAAAGTAATATGTCGGGAGGCTATTATCCTGCCTCTTTTGCCTCTCCTATAGCTGTTCCTACTCAAGTAGGGGTTGAATTTTATGGAGGCTAGTTTTCACGAGGAAGTTGTCACCCATCCAAAACTTTCTGAGTTTGTCCAATGTATGTATGAGTGTCCACAACCCTATATGATATATGGAATATTCCTCCCTATGTGGGAGTATCTTTAGGTTCTCCACAACCATGGATTAGCCTCCTTGCACCATGATGGTTCCATCATCCATCCCTGAAACCTCTCCTATCAACGCAAGATGTTTGGTGAGAGTTGGTAATACTGATACTGGAATAATGCCTCCCTTCTCCTTAAGCCTACCAAAGACTCTATGTGTTGTGCCAGGTCCTCCCAAGGTTCTCACCTCATCTAGATCTATGACTGGTGCAATTTTTTGTGAGAACTCTCTAATCAACTCCTCGTGTGAGGGCCTTCCTGGTGGAATGCCTTCAAATAGTACTGCATCATGGGCCGAGGTCAACTACAGAGCTGAATGGATTGTTGGGTCCTTGCCCCCACTATGCAAATCAAACTCTATCTTGTGTGCAGAATATACTTGAGAGGGATAAGTATGCATGCCCCTGGTCATCTGATGCCTACCACTCTTTTTATCTGTCCACTCCATCTGCAAGGTCTCCCAATCTGTGGTGACCTTCCCCAAAGTAATCAACCACTGCACACCCAATATCACATTGGTTTCAAGGATATCAACCACAAAGAAGTGATTAGTCAAGGTGTATGTTCCCATGGTGATAGATAATTCCTTAACATACTTCATGCACTGCATGGTTCTAGCTCTTGTAACCAAAACTAAAAAACCCTCAAAATCACTAGTTGGTATTTCTCTCCTCTGTACTAACTGAGCATCAATAAAGTTGTGGGTAGCCCCACTAAAAATCAACACTGATACTATCTAATCCTGAATGGTACCTCGAAATCTCAAAGTTAGGTACTTGGGTACTCCCCGCAAAGATGCAAGGGCCCCTCCAACTAGAGCAAATGCCCCATTCCCACCTCCTAGTGGTGGTGGATCCTCTCCTACTATCCCAACGTTTTTTCCTCATTCTAGTTCCTCTTCTTCCTCATCCACACTATTAGAGAACACCTCTATATAGTGTGCCTTACTTGCTACACACTAATGCCTTGGTGCCTATGGTTCTTGGCATTTGAAGCAAAGCTTCCTTCTTCTCAATTCTCTTTGAAAATCATCACTAAGAGGTCCTTTTTTTTGGCTCTCCTTTGAAGAGGGAACCTTCACATCTTTCCCCTTTTTTTCGAAGGGTGGCCTTGGCTAAAATTGAGCCTTTTCCCTTGGCAAAGCATCTTGTAAATATCTTACCCTTTCAACAACATATTGAAGGATAGTTGGTTTAGTACATTTAACCAACCCATGTAGAGGCTTTTCTAGCCCATCAATGAACATATCGACCCTCCTAGCTGCAGATAAATTAGGAACCATAACAAAAAGTTTTAAAAACTCAGAAATATAGGTCTCTGGATTACCTAACTGCTTGAGCTTGGCTAGCTCAATAAAAGGTGCCTCTGGGTCTCTTAGATCAAACCTATCTACTAACCTTTGGGTGAAATCTGAATATGCAATCACATTAGCATGCCCCAATGTAGAAAGACCATGAAACCACCAATCATGTGCCTCACCTTCAAGGTGCAGTGCTGCTATTTGGATGGCCTCCATATCTAGTACTTGATTCAACTAGAAGTAGATGTCTAGCTTCTCCACCCAAGACTTAGTTGTGCACTTGGATGATCCATCAAAAGCGGGAAAAAATAATCTACTCATGGTCCTTTGTAGATCATTGTTCTATGTGAATCCTCCACTTATATTGTTATACCTGGGTCTCTTGTTTTCCTTAATCTGACAAAACTTCTGAAAGTTTAGATTATCTCTAAATTTCTGAGATTGAGATTCATACTCTATGAAATAATCTTCAAGAGTTTCTTGCTCTTGGTACCCTCCATTTCCCACTGCTAAGAATGTAGGCATAGTGGAGGGGTAGGAAACCTGTTGCCTCACTATTTTTTCATACCAGTGATGTGAAATGTAGGAGCCTTCTCCATGTAGAAACCCTTTAGGGGATTATTTGTGTCTCTCCATCCTCATCTCCTTGATTTCTCGAGCAATATCTTGCATGGTTTGAAGAAGAAGCTTGGGAAACTTCTTCTCATCATCTTCTCCTGATATGGGAGTTTTTCCCTTGTCTTCTTTGTTGTCTGTGTAATCACATATCTGGTTTCTATTGAGATACCTCTTCTCCCTTTCTGTGAGAGGTTATCCTTTTTATGATGACATAATGGCTGAAATACACAGGCTGAGCCAAGATATGCTCTGATACCACTTTAATATTCCAAAATAGGAAAAGTAGCAATATGGCACATAAAAATGGAAATAGCAATGAATAAAAATACACCAATATTTGAGACAAATATAGAGCCATATTGTTAATCATATAAGTAGAAAATAAGCACAAAATATTGAGGATCAAGTCACTCAAGGAAGATAACACAAGCCTCCAATAATCAAATATGCCAAAACATGAAGTGTTGTTACTACTCAAAATTCCATAGAATCAATACATCATAGTCCAAGTGAGTATAACTGCTGTTGGGAAATACAATAATATGGATCTCCTGGTATATGGCTCAACAAGTGTCGGGAATAGAGATCTAGAATCCCAAGCACCTTTCTAAGACAACCCAAAAAGGGTTTCTGGAAATACACAAAATACAAAATGGTGAACTACAACCCAAGGGCTGAAGAATCACTACAACTAGATAGCTGAAATGAGGTGGCTGAACTAATGTAGAAATATATGGAAACCCCTCCAATAGAATTTTCAAATGAAAGGTTGCTTCCTTCACTAGAAATCTAACTCACCAAATGAGGCACTAAACCCTCCACTGAAACTGCTCAATAGAATAACATAGTCTATGAGGAAAACTATGTTGTAGGGGATGGTAGTAGCTTGGCCTGATGCCACATGATTAAATAATGCTCAAGGACCTCCCTTTCTAGCCTCCCAGTGGAAAGGCTGCTCCCTCCACTGAAAACAAGCTCAGAAAATGGCCCTGTCAATCCTCCACTGCATCTGCCCTACAAAACAACACAACCCTGGAAGAGAATGCATTGTGGATGATGGTTGAAGCTTGACCTGATGCGAGATGGTGGAAATGAATCTCAACAACCCTCTCCTGAGTGGGCACTCGAATTCCCTCGAGGATGAGGGTGGGATTCCCGCTCGGGAACACCCTTGTGCTAAATAGCACAACAAACTCCGCTAAACAGCTGAAGCATGCAAGAAGTCATAAAATACCAAACATAATAAATAATAACAATCCTCATATGGCTACCTTCCCTTCCTTATATGCTTTGTGAGACTTCTCACCTTGGGCCCCACACATTAAATCCACTACTCTCATGGATACTTCCTCCCATTAACACTGCGTTGTCCCTCATTAACTATCCACTCCCTCCATACCAGCACTGTTGATTTGGTCAAACTTGACCCCATCCACATGATTTAACCTCTATTCACATATGAAGGTGCTTTATCCAGCTACTAAGATGATCCTCATTCACATTAGGAGTGATTTTATTCCTATTAAGGAGATTTATGGGTCTCCCTACCCTCTTATTCATCTATCTAAGTGAAAAAATAAAATTTTAATATTCCAACTAGCTGAAAGCTAATTTGGAATATTACATTAATCAAATGATCCACCTTCAATAGACAAGAGATGAGGTATTCCAAAACACCTCAAAGCTCCATGACAAGATAAAGAAAATCTATGACTGGAAAACAAAGGAAGACAACTTCAAGGTTGGAGATGTAGTACTCCGCTAGGATGCCAGAAATGAGGATAAGGGTAAGCATGGAAAATGTGAGAATCTATGGAAAGGGCCATATCAGATTTCAACTTCCCATGGACATAATGCTTATTTTCTTGAAGTGATGAATGGACAAGAATTATTAGGAGGACCAGTTAATGGTAGGATCCTTAAGCATTATCTTTTCTGAAGTACAGTTTCTAATTTAATTGTAAATATCAGCTTACCTTTTCTGCAAGTGTGAAGTAGAGAATCACTGGAGTTTGGAGCCTGAAGTGAAGGCCACGGAGTTCACTGATTTTCTGTTATTTTTAAAGTTCATTTTCAGTCAAGTAAGTCAGTATTGAGTATATTTTCAGTCAATTTTGAGTTTGTCTTGAGTCAGTTTATTTCATCTGAGTTATCAGTTTTCAATCATGTTTAATAGTTTGAGTTTTTGACCGTATTGGCCCAATGGATAAGGATTTATGGTCTACATTGTTTGTGACACCTCTTTCAGAGCTATCATCCCCAATAAGGCCAATTTTAGTGTCAGTATTTGCATCCTGCCATCAGTGATAAAAAATACTCTTTTCATATCATGCTAGGGTGTCATTCAGAAAATTTTTCATTCCACTAGGTTTGCATTAAAAAATTTAGTCACTGATGGTAGCTCTAGTCCAAAAATATCACTCTTCCTCAAATTTGATTACTTTCTAGCATAGTTTCATACCTTGCTGACTACACATCATCCAAAAGCTAATGTCATCATGTCATCAAATAAACATGTCATCATGAATTCCAGTCTTTCAAGGCCAATCAAGGTTACCATTAAGTCATTAGAGTTTCCAAGGTCCAATAAAACAATGTTTCCACTGCATAAGACCAGAAAGTAAAGGGTGATTAAATAACATCTCTTCACCATATGAATATGATTTGTAAAGAGAAATTCTCGTTTCATCATGTAATTTTGGTTTCAACATGTAATTTTTTATTTTCATTATGTAATTTGATGTCATTCAAAATGTAATAAGTTCATGGTCCCCAAAGCTGCTAACTCAGATGGTTCGAATATGCCAAAGGATCAAAAGTCAAATCCTAGAGTTCTCAAAGTCATCAAATGATCAATTTGTCAAAGAAAAAGTCAAATGCGAGAATATAGTTCCAAAGTGTAAAGTGAAGTGAAGAAAGGAGAAAGTGTGTCCGAAGGCCCAATTCATTCAAATATGAAGTATAAATACCACTAAGACATCAGAAACAAACTCATTTTCACTCCCAAAGGCCGAGCTTGCACTCCCTTAGCTGAAAAAACTGAATTGCAAGGTCAAAGGCTGAGTTTTGAGTGGCGCTGCACTTTCAGAAGTGTCGCTACGCGTACAGCAGGTGGCGTTGCACTTCTGGGCAAGGCGTTGCGCTTTTTCCCGATGCATTGCACTTTTTCTCAACAAGCCCTAGAAGCACCAAATCACCTCCAACTCTCTCAAACCTTCAACAAATTCCTCTTACACTCTTTATCAAGTAATACAAATTTTTTGTCTCCTTGCACTCCTAAACATTGATTTTATAGTGTTTTTGTTCCTAAGTGAAATTAGCATTTTGCCTACTTGAAAACCCTAGTTTTGTACCTAATTCCCAAATTTTATGCCCTTCAACCCACAAAGACCTTCCTAAATCTTTATTAAACCTATCCCTACCCCTAAATTATCATTTCCTAGTCCCTAAATCCCTTTCCCTAAAAACCTTAAGTCCTAGGCTTCTAAATTTCCTAGGCAACCACTTCCTCAAACCTGTAATTAAATTCTCATTCCCAACTCCCTTGACATTTCAACCTCCTATCACCTTCCAAATATCCTTAACCCCTTCCCCTATCTCCCTAAATTTTCCTATACTTATCCTATTCCCTAGAACTATCTAAACTTCAAATTCCCATCCACCTCGTCCCTAGGGTTTTCTTGGCCACCAAACACTATGGAGGAAGACAAATACTATGTGGAAGAGTATAATAGACAAGAGGAGGATAGAGAGAGGAGAAGGCCTCATAAAGGAGGAAGAATCCTAAGGCTAGAGCCAACCAACACAAATGAACTCATGGCCTCTCCTATGACTATCAATTGTTTTGGGCATGTAGGTTTCCTTTATTTTCGCAACATGATTCAGAGGGTCCAATATCATCCTATGTTGAGTAGAATTTTCATTTCAAACCTCAGAGTTAATCAGGTTACCCTTGTAGGTGTGAGCTTCACTATATCTACATATATCATTGTTGATGTCACATGGATTCCAAACATGGGTGAGAAGTGGTTTAATCCAAAGATTTTGAGGATCAATATTATGAACCCTTCATCAAGCCAAGGTACATAAATGAAAGGAAGAGGGTTTTCCCTTTCAGCTACCTTCATGATAGGTATGCCCCCATGATTAAAATAATCATGAAGTACTTCTCTTGTGAAGGAAGGTTTTCTAGACTCTACACATACCATATTAGACTGTTGATGCACTTCACAAGAGTAAGATTTCTCAATATACCATACTTTCTATTCAGGAGCATAGACAAAATGGCATTCATTGCATAAAAGAGAGATTATGACAAGCAGATGAATAGCATTTTCCACCACTCATTAATCAAAATCGTTGTACTCCATCACCTTGAATAGTTGAGCATCCCATGGGACACCTTTATTTCCAATGACATATTCACTACTCCACAAGCTCCGCATGCTGAAGATGTACCTTCTTCATCTCATCCTACTACATCTATGCCTCCACCTCTATACACTTCACCTATTTCATCACCATCATCACCACTGCATGGTCATATTGAGTCACCAAGCAGAGATATGGTCGCAAACCTAAAGAAGGTGAAATGAGAACATTGGGTAAAACATACCAGAGAGAGCATAGGCAGGTGTTTGCCCCATATATTCTGGGAGGTAAATTTCCTTCTCCACCAGCAAAGCAGGTACATAAGGGTAAAAAAAAGATGACAGAGGTAGATGAGCATGAGGAAGCCATTTAAGAGGATGAGGATCCTCATGATGAGGAAGCATAATTTGACCTTGTTGACTTAGAAGAGCAGCATGATGATGAGGCCTCCAATTTGATGATCAAAGAGAAGGATGTTGAAATCGAGGAGCTTCAAACCAACTTAGAGAGATCTAAGTTTTTGATTTCATACTATGAGTAATAAAATCAACAACTCAAAACCAAGCAGACAATCATGGAGATTCAGCTTCTCAAGGCAAAAAGAGAAGAAGAAAAAAAGAAAAGGCCTTGCTTGATGAGGATTATGAAAGGTATGGTGAAACAAATGAGTTAGAAGAACAAGTGGAGACCTACGACTAGAGGGCTAAAAAGAGCTCTAGAACTAGAGAGGCAAAAGGAGGTTAAACTTTCCAATGAGCTCACTTTGAATGAGCAGTTTTCCATCATAGTCAATGAGAACTAGGAGAATTGGCTTGACAGGGCCAATAAACATCTTAAGAAGCTCCTATAGAAGGCAAAGAGGGACAATGACACACTGATGAAGAGGGGAAAACACTAATTCAGGAGAAATCAGATTGCAAGGCCAACGCTCCAAAAGGCCACATCAAGACTTGAAACCCTAACCAAGAAAAATGAAGGGGAAAAGCTAGATATCCTTGTCGAGGCATCACTCATTTCCTAAAACACCTCATCAGCCTCCCATCGAATACAATTTGAGAAAATTTGAGAAATTTTGGAAATTTTTGGAAATTTTTGCTCTTTTGGCAGTTTAGCATAGTCCCACTGTGAAAAGCGGAGCACCCTAGGCACTGCGCTTTTTCTAGGGACCTCCAATGGCCAAAATGAAAGTACCATTGGATTCATAAGGTTAATTACAGTTAGAAAATCAACTTTACA
Source organism: Pinus albicaulis (assembly GCA_034641835.2). Classification (NCBI taxonomy): domain Eukaryota; kingdom Viridiplantae; phylum Streptophyta; class Pinopsida; order Pinales; family Pinaceae; genus Pinus; species Pinus albicaulis. The sequence goes on from CM076575.1 coordinate 33,619,780, forward strand.
AAACTTTTTTGGGTCAAAGGAGCAGTCAAAAGGTCAAAAAATACCCAAAAAATCACATTTCTGCCCTATTTTGGAGGTTGGCGCTGCACTTTTGACCAGTCTCGGGAGAATTAATTTTTGGAGGGTCAAATCAACACCATTTTGGAAAAAAATCATAGATATGGAAACTAGATAGGACAGAATTTCTAATGAGCTATCTTGAGCGCAATTTGGACACCTGGCACCCCCTAAAACGTGGAGCTGAAGTAGGCGATGCGCTTTTGAAAATTTTTCTCAGTTTGCTGATATTTTCAAATTTTCTCAGTGTTTTCCAGTTTAACCTTCGCAAGTCAATTTTTACCTATGTAATTCAATAATTTAAATTTAATAATAATTTTTTACACTTACCTAAGGGTAAATAAATTAGGTGAAAACTTTTGATGACATGTAATGAATCAGTTTCCAAAAAGTGAGAGATGAGTCAGTTTGAGCACCCTACACTCTAGGTATCAGTTCAGATTTTGGTGGAACAACTCCTCCATTCATGGGTTCGACCCCTGAGGATGGGAGAGGTTGTTTTGATCTATATCTTGTACTTTTTTCTCATTTCAGAGGTTGGATTTTGTGGTCTTGATCAGAGACTCTAGTGTAATCAGTATTTGGTAGGAAATTAATGAAAGAGTTGCAACTATTTTTTTGGGATACCTGTGGTATGGAAATTTAGCATATTTTCTTCTTATGTTACATATGTATGAATTTATTATCTTCATGACCCATTTCATCTCTATTGTATGTTTATTTTCAAATTGATAAGCAGGATACATCTATTATGCTCTGTTTTGGGAAAATCTTCATAATTTATTCATTTTTTTCAATTTAGAAAGAATACATGCTTTTCCTTGCTCTTTCTAGCTCATCATCAGTTTGATCCATCTCACCCTGGAACCCTAAAGTTTTAGCCTTCCTACCTACCTTACCCCATTGAATGGACTTCAACCCTAATCTTATTTTCCATGACCTAGCCTCTTTGACCTAATTCACCCATCCAGAAAACCAATTCAAACAATAAACCCCAATACTCATACCTAGCCTAAAACCATAATTCATCCAACCCTCTTGGCTGTGACTTTGTGGAGAGATCCCTCTCCGGTTTGGTAGGGCTAGCTACCAAGCTAAAATATTTCTCTGTGGTTACCTCTGTTTGGACTCTTTCTGAGCCGTAGAGATCTGGTGGAGTGATAACACCCTGCATGTCCCAAAAAGCTATGTACCTCTTTTTGAGTTCTAGGAGTTGGTATTCTCGAGATTACCTCAATTTTTGCAGGGTCTACCTTGATTCCATCTTCTGAGATGAAATTTCCTAGCACGATCCCCTCGGTCATCATCACATGGAACTTTTCAGTGCTCAAAGCAACATTAGTTTGTACACAGTGTTCCAACACCTTTTCCAAATTAATTAATGCTATTTCAAAGGCATCACCGTAAGGTGTAAAATCATCCATGAATATTTCAAGGCAGTCATTCAATAGATCCAAAAATATACCCAATATTTCCCTCTGAAAGGTTGTTGGCGCATTACAGAGGCCAAAAGGAAGGACTCTTTATGAAAAAGTACCCCATGGGCAAGTAAAGGTTGTCTTATCTTGATCTTTTGAGGCAATCTATATTTGGTTATAGCCATTGAATCTGTCCAGGAATGATTTTTTTTCCCAGAAAGAGTATCCAGGACTTGGTCTATAAATGGTAAGGGAAAATGGTCCTTTTGGGTGGCCTTATTGAGTTCTCTATAATCTACACAGACTCTCCATTTTTCATTTTTTTTTCAGAACAATGACAAGCGGAGACACCCACTGATTGTCAGAGATGGGATAGATAAAATTGACATTAAGGAGTTTCTATAATTCCTCTTTCACTATCTCCTTAAGTGCGAGATTCATTCGACGTTGTGGTTGTCTAACTGGTTTGTAGCCATATTTAAGGTAAATGTGGTGAGTGCATAGGCTGGGATGGATTCCTTTTGTTATCACTCAAAAAAAGTGGAACATTATTTGACATGGTCATAGAGTTCATATGTCACAAGTTGGTATAGGAAAATTTAAATTTTTCTATCTTTAACCTATCCTAAGTTTCAAAACCCACCTCCATATAGGTTACATCATGTCCCATCAGTCATCATTTGCTGAAATATTTCATTGCCCAAGATTTTGATTTCAAAAAGGACACTTTAGCCAATTTTTCTTCTTTTCGTAGCATTTTACACTGTAAATGACAGTTTTCACTATGAAACTGCCTAATAGTTTCGTAGTGAAACTGTCAGAAAATGAACTAGCCATGCTACGAAAAACATTTTTTCTGTCTATCTTGTCAAATCCGGTGTAGGGTGTCAATCCATGATTAGAAGAGTTAGGATGGATGTCATTCGAGTCAATTAGGGTTAAATCAAGGTACAAAGGTCATGTCTGAGGTCATATTTACTGTTTTTAGCATGCATGAGTCATGATTAAGGCATGATTTGTCATCGACACTTTAAAACATTACCCAATTGAGTCTTTTGTCATTCTCCGCTTCATCTTTTCATGATATTGAGTTCTGGAGAGCTACTTCACCAAGCCAAGCTGGTTGTTGGCATTTTCAAAAGTTGCAGGTGTCACTAATCAAGCGAGACTGATAAGGCATAAAGTCACCATGGCTGCAAGGAAGAAGAATAAAAAAGGTGGTCACTACCTTAGATATGAACCCATGGATATGAATTTATTAAATGAAGACCCAACTGCCTTGGATATATTCAGAAGAACAGGTTGTTTGCAGTTCTGCTAAAGGGTGTAGGGTTGCCATTTGCAAGTTTCTAAGTATTTTCTATCAGTTTCAATGGGACAAATTCAAAGGTGGGAATGTTAAACATCACAGTAACACTAGAGACCATTGCAGAAACAACAGGAATCCCTAGGGGAGTGGAAAAATGGTTTAAAGGCATCAATTTCACCATGCAGGACTGCAAAGAATCTATCAAGATAGAGCATAGTGAAATTGATCTCACAAATGTTATTCCAAGGAGGTACATGAAGGAAAACTACTCAAAGTTGTTGCTGATCATTCAGAAGTACTTCACATGTGAAGGGAGGTTTCACATGGTCTATCTCTATCACCTTAAGTTTCTGCTACATTTTGTGGGTAAGAGGTCTCTTGACCTGCCTTTTTACTTATACAGAAGCTTAGCTAAAATGTTAGATAAGGTTCAGGTTAAAACAGAAGGAAATGAAACCTCTCTCTTTCATCATGGTTTTATCAAGTTGTTGGTGTTAAAGGAGTTAAAGAGGTTAGGTACAAACTAGTCATCTTTTCTGTTCATCAGTGGTTTTGAAGTAGATGCTATCACTCTTAAAATACTTCCCAAACCTAGAGATGTTTCATCACCTACAGTAGCAGAGCAAGTTGAGCCAATAATCATATAGACAGAGCCTTTGTAGAAGGTTGATACACCCAAAGCTACAGCTGCAAAACAAAAGCCAACAATTAGCAAACATGGCAGCAAGAGGGTTACAAGGAGGCAAACAATGGCTAAAGGTAACTTAGAGGAAATCTTGCATGCCATTGATATTGAAGAAACTCCCATAGTCCAAGCTGACGACATAGACAAGGGAGGGAGGAAGCTTAAGAAAGGAGGGAGGAAGCTTAAGTTAGCAAAGAAACTCAGAAGGTCAATGAAATTTTTCAACCACCACTAAGCATCATATACATCTCCTCACCTGCAAAAGAAGATCTAGTCATCAAACAAAATAAGGGCAAAGAGAAAATCACTGAAAAGACAGAAGTTGAAGCCCTTAAGGAGCAGTTGAAAGATGCAAGTGAAGAGATATCAGTCTTGAGGAAAGAGGAAAAGAAGCATAGATCTGAAAGAGTGCAGTTTGAACAAATGAGAAATATTTGGGAGGATCAAGTCACAAGTGTCTCAAATACCTTGGAAAACATAGTGTTAGGGTCCTATAAATATAGGATTCATAATTTTTGAATTGACTTTGATAGTATTGTAAATATGTACATACCTTGCTTTCTGCAAGTTGTTTTCCCATATTTAAAAAAAATGAAAAAATAATTTAAAAAAACCCAAAAAGAGGGTAAACAGTCCTAAAAGAAAAATCCAAGGACTTAGAAAAATATATACCCCAAAAGAAAAAGAGATAAAATAAGACTTGAAAGTGAGCAAGTCCAAATGCCACTACTTTTACTTTTACTGCAAGAATAATGATTATGTGCATAGTGTCATTAAATGCCATAATCCATGATAAGTTAAACTGTTTAATCATAACTTTTCATGCTTTCAATTTCATGTTCTAGATAGTGAATAGATATTTATCAAACAGTTTAATCTTGATAAATCAGTAGATAGGTAGAGAATAATGAGGAGCTTAACAGTTTAATCTGAGCCCTCGGATGAAATAAGGTAGATTTAGATAGTTTTATGCTTTGAAAGAATAAATGTTTTAAGGTTGCAAGCCTAAATGCACCTGCAAAAATGAAGAAAAAATGTTAGAATAAAGCTAGGTAGGTAGAAAGCAGTGGAGCAAGCATGTAATAAATGATCATCGAACAAAATCACTAATTTTCTCTCCCTTATAAGTATTCAGTATTCTAAGCTATCAGTCAAACAGGCTCATCGCATTTCTCTAACTTTTGTTGGGACCAGACCCAAGACTTGATGACTGGTTTGTTAAAAATATTGAGTTCTTATGTCAAAACCACTTCCACCATCATTTACCCTTCATTCATACATTAAAACCCCTTTTTCTAAGTAAAGACACACTTTTACTTAGCAAATCTAAATCCCAAATAATTAACTTCATCCCTTCAAAGGAATTCATAAAACCCTCAAAATTACATTTTATCTTAAGTATTAGTGAAGGAAATATAAAGATGAGTAATGCTTGATTTTATACTATACATAGAGATAAATATGTGTTTTGTTTTTATTACATTACCCTTTCATATTAACCTTTAACATATTTTTATTAAATCCCTAAGAAGTACCCTACCCTAGTTATTAATTCCCTTATATTTAATAAACCCCAAAAAGCCCACTATTATAACATTTAGACCAAAGTCTATTATCCCCATGTGCGCAAATAAAAACCCCAAATTATAAAACCCTTTGGTCTAAAACTATCATTATTGAACTACCCCGCCCCTATAGTTTTAAAAACCATTCAAAGGGTTAAAACTATATAATATAATAAATTGCACCCATATATGTTTTGTTAAAAACATCTCACAAATGTTTTGAATAAAATGCATTAACCCGGTCTATATTCATATAATACGAAGTTTTGTGAATTAAACAAACGTTTATTGATAAAACTTTGGCCACCTATGCATAAACACTCACCCCACATATATTGATTAAAACCCTATATATATGTTTTATACCTTTACCCCTCGACTATATTATAAAGGTTTAAACATATTTTAACCCTTCCGCTGCATATAACCAAGCCTGGTCCCACTACTCTTATCTTGATGTAGCTTCTGAAATGATTTGGACCATTCGCTCACAAACTCTAGATCCAACGACTGACATCCCAAATCGCGTGGAAAAGTTGCGTGTTAAACCAACCACCAAACCGATGCAAAATGGCTGGTTTCACAATTCTCTCTCTCCTCCATGTGTCATCCAATCATTGGATCACGTGAGTTGAGTCCAAAATAGCTTACCACCCAATAGCCGCGCGATAACCACTCACGGTTTTTGTCCATTGAAACCTCAAAACTGCTCTCCCACCTGAATACACCCGGAATGCATAATAAACCTTTGTAAAATAATTTCATTCATCAAAATTTTCTTGCACCTTTAACCCATTGCATTGCCATCTCCTGACTGTAGAAACCCTGTTCAAGCCATTTTCTACCATCTTTATGCCCAAAGCTTGCAAACATTTTCCCAGTAAACCCTTGAAGACTGTTGAGTAGCTGTGCAGTGCTCCAAACAAGCTACTGAAGCCTTCAATTCAACAAAGAACCTCAGAAACCTTTCCAGAAAACAATACCTGCAGCATACCAAGTATTTTTCTCAGAATTCAACCTGCAATCTAGTTGGAAAACCATTTTCAAAGAAAGCAAACACATTTTAATTAAGAAATTGATCAAGAAAATTGCCCAAAATGTCCCAAAAACAGGCCAAGCTCTAGCAAAATTTTCCCAGTAAACCCATTCTCTACTGCGCTCCATTTTTTAAGAAATTTGTGAGTTTTCCACGGTTTAATGACCTGTTTTGAGCTGTGAAACGAGCCAAAAATCCTCTGCAGGTACCTTGAACCCTCTGTAACCCTTTTCAATAGAGTTTTAACCTTATTTCTCAAATAAATACTCAGAAAGCCCCTGTTTTCTGTTTTAAACTAGTCAAAATCCTATAAATCTCTTTCAAAGACCTAATTGAAAAGAAAGCCCAAAAGAAAAAGCTATAATTTGCCTAATTTATCCAAGAACCTCTACTAAATTAAAAAATACTTCTGCAAACTGTCTAAACTTGCAAAAGTAGCCAGAATGACTAAAAAGCAGAGTTCCATAAACCCTTTGCAACTGATCCCAATATTTATGTGCCTAGTTCAAACCATTTCTCACAGTATTTTCCCATCATCAAATCCATTATCCCTCCATGCAGACCTCTGTTTCATTAACAATTATTTTGTCTTGCAGGTCATTAGCAAAAGGAGAATTTGGATAAAACAATCTAAATACTAGTTAAAGATCATTTTTACTCCAAGAATTCACAAGGAAATGAGTTTGAATAGGTTTTCCTAGAACAAGAAGATTTCACACAGTAAACAGAGTAGTAACAGTTTGCAGTGAAAACAGAGACAGTTAAAGTGTATCAGATGAAAGTCACAATAAAGGTTAAAACAAAGTTATAGAGCAGTCAAGGTAAAACAGTAAAAGTAAAAATAAAGGAAGTAATGGTTAAAACAGAGATGAAAATACTTTCACCAACAATGAAATTGATTCAAAGTGAAAGTAAAAACAATTAAAGGAACAAAAAGGTTTAAAGATGAAAACAGAGCAAGAAGGGACATTTTTGCAGAAATTTCCTATTTAAAGCCATTGTTTTTAATAAACTATTGTGACCAATACAAGATGAATTTTGCAACACGAAAGGAGGTTTATGTTCCTAATATGTCTAACTACAAAAACCTCTCTCAATTTTCTAACAGCCATTATGGATTTGGAAATATTAAACAATATTTGAAAGCACTTTTTACACAAAATTCATGTTAAGTCATCATTTTGCAAAGAAGATTGTGGCCAATAAGAAATAAATCTTAAAAAATGGAAGGCAGGTTTTGTTCCTAAGAGACCCATCTACAAAAAGTATTTCACGTTTTGTACAGGTATTACAGAATGAGAGATACATGCACATATTTACAACCTATTTTTCAGAATGTGCAAAGCTCTGTTTTACACATCTTTTTACAGAGCCTATTGTGAACAATTGGAGCCGAATTTTAGGGAACTAATAGAGTTTTATCTCATAAACATATTTATGAAAAATAACTTCTTTCACTTTTTACATATATATTTCGGATTGAGAACTACAAAGGTATCATTGGACCCCAATTTTGCAGAATTTCTGGAGCAGAATGCACAAAGGAAGGAAACAGTTACTGACTTGGATGCCTCATCATCAACTAAGAGTTGATATAAAATTAGAATTATCCTCTTTGCCATCACCTATCCATAAAAAATAGTGCCAAATAGATGCATTATTTTTTAGTGTCCTTTACTTAAGTTCTATTTATGTAAAACAGTTTGAGATATTTGTAAACCAATCTTGATATTTTTTCAAGATATTCTAGTTTAAAATTTGTATAAATACTTCATCTTTAGAAGTATTATTGTGAAATAAGATTGTTGGAGATTACTATAGATATTTTGTTGACTTGAAGGCTGTGTGTTTCAATTTTAAGTAGCAGACTGGATCAACTATTTGGCATCATACTTCAGGATCCCTGTGATAATTTAACTGGAGTGAATTACTCTCTAAACTTGTCATTTGTAATATTTCTTTGTTACATGCATACATCCGTGTTTCAATTCTAAATCTGAATGTATAACTAGGAGTATTACTACAGGACATGTTAATAGCACCTTGTTTTTAACTAGTTATCATTTCTTTGTTTTCTTCTGATTTCCAGTGTAGGGAACCCTTAATTACTCCCTCTCTCATTTAACCTCTATCTAATACTTCCCTTTTCCGGATCAAAGGATCCTTAAGTGCCCTTTATCCCAATCATATCACCTCAAAAAACAATTTTCCATGATCTCCAAGGGTTATCTACCTTGCCCTGAAGACATTTGACCTTTATGCTCTGATACTAGTCCTGTTAGCTTGATTTAGACTCCATAGCCTAATTGACAAGTAGATTTCCCTCTATTCATCCTTTCAAGTGATTTGTTCCCACCAAAACAATCAATCAAAACCAAACTGCCCATTCATAACTAGCCTAACATTTACAAATAAAACAAAGATAAATTTTAAAGAGAGAGCCCTCTTTGAACCCTAAGAAGGCTAGATCCTAGATTTTGAAGTAGGTTTGTGTTTACCTCAAGCTATTTCTTTCTTTAACCTTGAGAAATTACTAAGTGATAACACACAGAAAATCTAATAAAGTGGACTTAGCCACTAAGAAAAGAGTTCAAGCATATCAAAAAGGTAAGCCTACATTTACAATCTAAGAATAGGACACTGAAGGACCAAGTCAAAGATTTTCAAAAGAAATTAGAACTAATTCATGAAGAGCTAGAGAAGAAAGGTTTGAAGATGACTGTGGTTGAGGAGCCTATTGCTCAACAAATCATAAATGAGGAGGAAACACCACAAGAGCCATAAGTTGGGATTAAATATGCTTTATATGGTTCATTACATGCAGAAGATCAATTTTAGCAGCTGGAAGTCAGTTTGTGAAGACAATTTTGAATTGTGAAATTTCTGCACTTTTACACAGTTTCGTAGCATATGCTAGTCTTAAAGCTAGGAAAACACTACAAAAAAACCTGTAGTAGTATTTTTGCCTCTAAAGTCACTTTTTGTAGTTTTCAAGGAGGGATATTGATGGTGGTTATGTGCCATGACTTGATTGACACCATGGAACAGCAAAGGAGCGGATTTTTTGGGTGCAGAAGCTACTTTTTCAACGCTACCAAACCTCGCTACGAAAATGTCATGTTTTCGTAGCGAGCTATTTTTGAAGGTTTTGGAGCATCTTAATGGCCGTTTTGGACAGTTGGACTCCTCCAACATGTAAAGGGAGCTTAACATCAAATATTTATGAGTCGAAGGAAGTGTTGTGGAGACAAGTCATCAACCAAAGCACTCTTTGAAGATAAGGGTTGTGCATTCCTGAAAAATAGGGTTATGTTCCACATGTCTAGGAGAGTCTTAAATATGTAAAGTGGTAATGAACCTATCATGTATCTTTCGAGCATGTGATGCTTATTTTGTAACTGACATGTAACTGTTTCACAAGATAAGGTAGAGTTATTAAATAAATAGGAGTTAGAGTGCTATTAGGAGATGATTTCTTTAAGGTATAGTTGTCAATTTTCTATTAGGAGTTATGTATTTCAATTATGTGATGTTTCATAGGAGAATACGATGGTCTAGCCACCAGGCAGATCATCCTTGTTGTAAATAAGGTCTATTTAAAGAGAAAGCATTGAAGTAGTGAGGGGTTGGATATTTTTTGCACTAAACTGTTGCTTTATGTATTTGACTTATATCAGTAATACAGAGTGACTTTCTTCTTGACAGACCTGAGATTCTCATGGGGTTTTTAATGTCTTATTGATCTATATCTTTATGTTTTTACCACTTGCATTATATTTCATCTCTATTAATCAGAATTCATAATTTATGCTTTAACTTCCTTTAGTGATGAAATGATTGTGTTGCTCTATGTTTATGTGTGAGTTGCCTCTGTTAAAGACCCCTATCTACCTCAGCTTCCATGTCAAGAAACCTTGCCACTGAAACTACTGATTGTTGACTCCATAAGCCCAATGGTAGCAAGCCTGCATTCTTTTCAACCTTCAAACATAAAAAATCAAGTTACATTTCCAATAGAGTTAGCCATCTATTACCATCATTATTCAATATCATAAAACCCCATTGAGAGAGCCCTCTCAGACTGAAGAGGCTAAGCTTCAGTCAAAAGCTGGTTTGAAACAGTTACCCTGAGTTGTTTCATAAGCAGCCAATCAAGTACAATTTTGTGATAACATTTTGGTGCGTCTATCGGGAGTCTGAAGATATATTTTTCTCGAAATTTTCAAGCCGAACTCTTGAAGGTAGCAGGATCTCAGAATTTGTTTGAGGCTGCAACTACCTTGGTGAATCCATTCAAAATTCTCATGTTCAAAGGTGGCTTCGAAAAGGAGATATAGGAGGAGTAATCTTGACCCAAATCCACCTACAATTGTGGATAATCCAAACACAATTTACGAAGGAATTCAAGGCAGTTCTGCATAATCAGGTACTCCATTACACACAAAATACTTGTCCTTTGAAGTTTTAAGAAGTCCTGAAGATAAAAAATTTGATGATAAAACTTAGGAAGTCTTGTTTAGGTCTAAAAATGAAAAAAAAATTGATTGAGATTGTTTTAGACCTACAAAGAAGAGGTATTTATACTTCAGCCTTAGTGACCAAAAAGATAAAGAAGAGTTCTGGGAAGCAGACACATCAGAGTTATTGTTAGAGAGGGAATATTTGGATAGATTGAAGGAACTAGACACATTTGAAATCTTGGTTAGAAGAAAATCTAGTGTCCCTCTACATGACTAGAGTTCAACTATAACTAGACAACAAAGATTAACCATCCCTCTCCTAACAGTTCCTCTTCCTCTACTATTGTTGTTCCTAAAACTACCATAGTTCCAGTCATCATGGTAGGAAATGTGCCACCTCCACTTGCCGCTGCACCTACTAGGTATGCCCCTCTTGTTCTCCCATCTATCCTTAATGCCCTTCCTAGCAAATATTATTCTAGAATCAAAACTTGGGAAGTGATGAAGAGATTACAGCTGAAAATCATGTAGACCAATTTAATGACTTTATAGACATGGAGGAGGTTGACCATGAGGATTTCAATACGAGACTTTTTTCTTAGAGCTTTACTGGTGAGGTCAGAAAGTGGTTTAAAGCCCTTTCTTTAGGAAGCCTGCATAATGGGAATGAATTTGAAGATAAATTTTTGAGAAAGTGGGAAAATAGAACCAACCCTGTGCAAGATGTCACTGAGTACAATATTTTAAGTGTTGATGAAACTGTCCAAAATTTCTCCAAGAGATTTAACAAAGTTTATGACTCCATCCCTGCCCATCTTAAGCCTCCACCAGGAGAAGCTCAACTGAGATATGCTGAGGCTTTTGATTATGACTTTTCTATCCTACTCATAGAGAGAGAATCCCCTTCACTAGCATAAATTCAAAATGATGCTGTGAAGGTGGAGGTCAATATGATAGCAGCTAAAAATTCCAAGATGGGAAAGACAAAACTGAAAGAAGAAGATACGCCTTCCACCTCAAATGGAAACTTTGACTCCATGATGAAAATAATGGAAAAACTGATGGATAGGCTTTCCCTTGGGAATGCTTCCACACCTCTTGCACAACATGAACCACAATTTAGAAATCCTCAGTTCAAAAGACCTCAAAACCAATAGAGACCAAGGGAAAACAGAAATCAGCCTGATCCTCAAGTAAGGCCTCCTTTTTCAGCAAAATTTATTTGATGAAGAAGATCAACCTGAAATACCATAAGACTCCATTCATTTCCTAGATGAAAACATGTCTAGAATTTTTTTGACTAAGGAAGAACATGATGAGTTTGATCATAATGTAAAAAAGGGTGAGGAACTATATGATTACCTTAAAGGATATCAACATGCAACCTTTGAGATGCGGGAACAATACAAACTGGGAAACAGAAATGTTCCAATTATTGCGAATAAAGCACAACCCAAGAAATATGCCCCTAAAGCTCCCAATGTTAGAAAATATCCACCACCTCCTCCTCCTATTAAAGAGATTGAGAAAATTACTTCTGTTTTTAGTTTGGAGAATGAGATTTCCAAAATCAACACCCCAGTCCTTTTGGATAAATTCTAAAGGTGAATGAATACAGAAGTAAAATTGTAAAAATGTTGAATTCCTAATGAGGAGCTGCTGAAATCCTTAATGTTCAAGAAGATCATCCAACCATATATTTGGGACCAATATTGGAATATGAGCAGAATGAAGAGGTGCCTTCTTTCTATGTCAGCCTTAGTATTCATGACATGAAATTACACAACGCCATGTTGGATTCAGAGGCCTCTCATAACCTCATGCCTAAAGTAATTATGGAAAGTATGGGATTGGAAATTACTAGGCCATATAAGGATTTATTTTCTTTTGATTCAAAAAGAGTTCAATGTATTGGTTTGATAAAAGATGTTGCTGTTGGTCTTACATAAGTCCCTACTAAGACAGTGGTAATGGACATTGTGGTAGCAGATATTTCACCTAAGTTTGGCATGTTGCTATCAAGTTCTTAGGCAGAAAAGATCAAAGGCACCATGCAGATGGACCTAACTTAGGCCACCATTCTTGTTTTTGGTGAGAAAAGAAGAATATACAGAGAAAAAAGGATGACTTATATGGTAAGTAGTAAGGAAAAACCTCAGAATTTCCCAATTTATGATGTTGAGACTGAATTAGGATCTGATATACTTTTCAATGAACTAACTGATGAAGCAGAAGATGAGAAGAAAGAAGAAATTTAGGAGGTTGAAAATCAGGAAAACAGTGAAGAAAAGGAAGAAGGTTGGTAGTTGTTACACTTTGAGGGATCAGCAAGAAGAGAAGGGGCTGGAGCAGGAATTTGGATCACAACTCCAGAGGATGAAAGTAAGTTCTATTCTTTCAAAACTAAAATTTGATTGCACAAATAATATGGCTGAGTATGAATCTCTATTTTTGGGTTTATAAATTTTGAAAAAATTGGGTGCGCAAAATATTTATGTTTGTGGAGATTCTGAATTTGTTATTAAACAAGTTGAGGGTTTATATCAAACCAAGGATGTGAGAATGAGAGCATAAAGAAATTTGATCATGGAGATGTTAGAGAATTTTCAAGAATATTCCTTTATTGTGAAGACTAGGGACCAAAACTAAATAGTTGACTCCCTAGCCATTTCTGCAAGTCTGTTTATTATTCCTGCACATTCCACTGAAAGATATGAGGTTTAAGTTCATCATGGGCCTGTTATCCCTAACAACATAATTCTCTGGAAAGTTTTTGAGGATGACCAGCAAGTCAAAAATTCATAGAATTGAAAGAGGAGTTTGAAAACACATAAGTAGATCAGCAAAACATGCTTGCTGAAACTAAGGGTAATTATGATCTATGTCACACGGTTCAGGTTTGAATTCAAGTTCGGCAACGATTAAGTTCGATTCAAATTCGAATTTTTCATTGAGGTTCGCATGAGGTTCGGCATTAAGTTCGACTATATATATATATATATATATCAAAATCAATCAATAAAGTTATATGAATAGAAATCAAAACGCATGAGTCACAAATCACAACCACTATTCACTTCATGCTCCGAGAGGCAGGGACAAGCAACGTCTAGAAATTGAATTCAGGAAATTGCAGAGAATACAACACTGAGCACAATAGAGCGAGTACACTTAGGCTGAAGTTGGCTTGTGAAAATCTATCGACAACCATGGTAAATAAAGACAAACCAGTGGCCACGGTGGCAAATTAATTGGCGGGAAGCAGAACTAGAGAAAACCATGTGCTACCCATGGTTTTTCTCATAAACCTTAAAACAACTGACAAAAACAGCCCGAACTCTAATCTCAAACCCCAATTTTTTTTTTTTTTAAATTATAAAATTTGGCTTCAGGTTCGTCTTTAGGTTCGCCTTCAGGTTCGAATTTGTTCAAATTCGGCGAACCCTGTGACATAGATTATGATGTGTTGCAGCTAAAGAATAATTATATACCTAAAGGTCTAATCCCACTTGAAAATATTTTTGACCAAAAGGATGTGTTCAAGTCTCCTAGGATAAAAGCCGATGATGAAGAGGTAGAGATTTGTAACCTTGGTACAACATCAATGCCAAAAATTATCAAACTTTCTAAGTTTCTTTCTGCAGATATGAAACATAAATATATTGAGATGATGAAAAGGTTCATAGATGTTTTTGCATGGAGTTACGCTGATTTGAAGAAATATGATCCTACTATTATTCAGCATACCATTCCCATTAAAGAAAATGAAAAGCCTTTTAAACAGAAGCCAAGGAGGATTAATCCACTTCTCGTGCCTCTGATTGAGAAGGAAATTAAGAATCTCTTTGATGCCAAAATTATTTTCCCAATCAAATTCTCAAAGTGGCTTGCAAACTTGGTTCCAGACAAAAAAAAGAGTGGAGAAATCAGAATCTACATTGACTTCAGAAACTTGAACAAAGCCTCTCTGAAGGACAATTATCCTCTCCCAAAGATGGACCAAATTCTGCAGAACATTTTTGGTTCCCAAAGGATGTCTATGCTGGATGGATTTTCAAGATACAATCAGATACTAGTGCACCCAAAATATCAGGAGAAAACTGCCTTTACCACACCATGGGGAACTTTAATGTATGCCAAGATGCCCTTTGGTCTGATGAATGCAAGAGTGACCTTGCAAAGAGAAATGGGCATTTCCTTTTCTAAGGAGAAGGATAAGTTGGTGGTTGTCTATCTGGATGACATAACAGTTTTCTCAAGGAGAGAGAAAGACAACTTGAAGCATCTGGAGAAAGTTCTGCTGAAGTGTAGAAGGTTTGGTATTTCTCTTAATCCCACTAAGAGTATTTTTTCTTTAACTTCTGGAAGTTTACTTGATCACATTATATCTAAATATGGGATAAATATTGATCCAAGCAAGGTAAATTCCATTCAGAAAGTGGATCTACCTAGAAGCAGGAAGGAAATTCAGTCTTTCCTTGGAAGGGTGAATTTTGTGAGGAGGTTTATTCCCAACTTTGCTGAGATTGTCAAAGACATAACCAAGATGTTGAAGAAATGAGCTGACATCAAATGGATAGTGGAGGCAAAGCACTCATTTGAGGAAATTAAGAAGGCACTCACTCAAGCACCAGTGTTGATTAGCCCGTATTTTTCAAAGGAATTTCTGGTTTTCACATTTGCATCAGAAAATATAATTGTTGGAGTTTTACTGTAGAAAGGACAGCAAGGTATTAAGAAACCTATTTCATTTTTTAGTAGGACCCTTGCTAATTCAGAGTTGAAGTACATCATCTTAGAGAAAAAGGCCTATGCTTTGGTCAAAGCCATCAAATATTTCAGAATTTACATTATGCATTCTCATGTCATAGCATTTGTTCCTAATGTTGTTGTGAAGGACATTTTGACTCAAGCTGATCCTGATGGCAATAGAGGGAAGTGGATAGCTAACTTGCTATGATATGATATAGAGATCGGACCTACAAAATTGGTGAAAGGACAGGGGCTAGCAAAGCTGATGACACAGTCCAATTTTGACTGTCTTGATATGAATTTAATTACAGAAATTTTAGAATTATCAAATGAAGATGAAGAGTTGATTCCCATTGAAGAGAAGTACATCCTATCTGAATTGTAAAAAGACATTGTTTTTTTCTTACATCATCATAGAGATCCTGCTTAATTGACAAAATCTAAAGCAAGGTTTGTGAAGCTAAAATATTTGAGCTACTGCATCATAGATAAAAATATGTATTGGAAAGATACTGGTGGTATTCTTTTGAGTTGTTTACTGGAAGAGGAGGCTGAAAAAGTGATTGAGAAGTTTCACAAAGGATATTGTGAAGGTCATCATTATTGGAAGGTCATAGTAAATAAGATTCTCAGAGCAGGGTACTACTGGCCTAATATGTTCAAAGATGTATACAAAAATATTGTTGCCTGCCATGAATGCCATATTTTTTATGGTAAGAAAAATCTTGTTCCTTTACCCTTGATGCCTATCTATGTTGAGGCACCATTCCAACAGTGGGGGCTAGATTTTATTGGTGAGATTCATCCATCATCTTCAGGTCAGCATCGCTGGATCCTGACAGCAACTGATTATTTCACCAACTGGATTGAGGCAATCCCAACTAATAAAGAAAATGATTTAGTTATCATTTCATTTTTGGAGAATAACATATTGTCTAGATTTGGTTTTCCTATGAATATCGTCACTGAAAATGAACATGAATTCAAATCCAAGAATCCAAGAGGTTGATCAGTTTCTGTCATCACATTACAATTGGGCATTCTATTGCTTACTATCCACAAGGTAATGGTCTTGTTGAATCTTCTAACAAAAGTATTGTCAGAATTATTAAGAAGGTGTTGTAGGAAAACACAAAGTCATGGCATTTGAAGCTGAAATATGCTCTGTGGGCTGATAGAGTGTGAACAAAAAGGTCAATTGTAACTTCACCTTATGAGTTGGTGTATGGGGCTGAAGTTGTTTTTCCTACATCCTTAGGAGTGCCTGCCATGAAGCTATTGCAAGGATTATAGGAGGAGCCAAATGCAATTCAGAGGAGAATAAATCATTTGATAGCCTTGCAAGAAAAAAGAGAGGAAGTCTATAACAACAATCAGCAATCTCAAAACAGAATTAAGAAGACATTTGACAGGAAGGTCAAAGCGGAAAACTTTTAGATTCAAGATGTGGTATTGAAGTGGGAGGCCATAATTGAAGAAAAGGGGAAACATGGTAAGTTTGAGAATATCTGGAAAGGTCCATTCATAGTGGTTGTATTCCATGGAAACAACACTTACATACTATAGGAGAAGGATGGACGACCTTACGCTGGAGGGTATGTCAATGGCAGGTTTTTGAAGCACTATTCCTCTTAAGTTCTACTGATCTTTCATTCCATTGTATATATTCCATTTTTTTATGTATTTCTACTAATAAAGACAAGTTGATCATCAAGCTTGAGCCCGAGGTGAAGGCCATTAGAGTTTGAAGGAAGCTTGGAAAATTTTAGAATTTTTATTTCCAAGAAGATGGATAGCACTGGAACTACAGGTTCTTTGGTGTACTACAGGGGCACACCATCCCAAGTGGAGCCACTTTTATCACTCAGAAAAAGGGAAACGTTATTTGACATGGTTATAGAGTTAACTTGTCAGAAGTTGGTATAGAAAAATTTAAATTTTTTTATCTTTAACCTATCCTAAGGTTCAAAACCCACATCCATATAGGTTACATCATGTCCCATCAGTCATCATTTGCTTACATATTTCATTTCCCAAGATTTTGATTTCAGAAAGGACACTTTAGCTAGTTTTTCTTCTTTTCGTAGCGTTTTACACTGTAAAATGGCAGTTTTCGCTACAAAACCGTCAGAAAATGAACTAGCCACGCTACAAAAAACTATTTTTCTGTCTATCTTGTCAAATCTGGTGAAAGGTGGCAGCCCATGATTAGAAGAGTTAGGGTGGATGTCATTCGAGTAAGTTAGGGTTAAATCAACGTACAAAGGTCATGTATGAGGTCATAATTATTGTTTTTAGCATGCATGAGTCATGATTAAGGCATGAGTTGTCATAGAAACTTTAAAACATTACCCTATTGAGTCTTTTGTCATTCTCTGCTTCATCTTTTCATGCTATTGAGTTTTGGAGAGCTGTTTCACCAAGCCAAGATGGTTGCTGGCATTTTCAAAAGTTGCAGGTGTTACTAATCAAGCAAGGCTGAGAAGGCATAAATTCACCATGGTTGCAGGAAAGAAGACTAACAAAGGTGGTCACTACCTCAGATATAAACCCATGGACATGAATTTGTTAAATGAAGACCCAACTACCTTGGAGATATTCAGAAGAACAAGTTGTTTGTAGTTCTGCCAAAGGCTGCAAGGTTGCCATTTGCAGGTTTTTAAGGAGTTTGCTATCAGTTTCAATGGGACAGCTTCAAAGGTGGGAATGTTAAACATCATAGTAACACCAGAGACCATTGCAACATCAACAGGAATCCCTAGGGGAGGGGAACAATGGTTTAAAGGCATCAAGTTCACAATGCAGGACTACAAAGAATTTATCAAGATAGAGCATAGTGAAATTGATCTCACAAATGCTATTCCAAGGAGCTACATGAAGGAAAAATACTCAAAGTTGTTGCTGATCATTCAGAAGTACTTCACATGTGAAGGGAGGTTTCACATGGTCTATTCCTATCACCTTAGGCTTCTGTTGCATTTTGTGGGTAAGAGGTCTCTTGAATTGCCTTTTTACTTATAGAGAAGCTTAGCTAAAATGTTAGATAAGGTTCTGGTTAAAACAAAAGGAAATGAAACCTCTCTCTTTTATCATGGTTTGATCAAGTTGTTGGTTGATCCGAATGGAAAATGGCATCCACCCATGGTATTCATCTACCCATGTTATCCATCCACCCATGGAATTTACCCATGGTATTGTAAATATCATCGACCCATGGTATTCATCCACCCATTGTATTTATTTTCCCATGGTATTGTAAGTGACATCTATCCATGATATTCATTCACCCATGGTATGTATCCACCCATGGTATTCATCCACACATGGAATTTACCCATGGTATTGTAAGTGGTATCTACCCATGGTATTGACCCATGGTATCCACCTATGGTATCTACCCATGGTATTGTATCTCAAAAAAAAGCTATAAATAACAAGCCTCACTTTGTAAAAGGACATATTGTCCACCACAAAGTGAGGCTTGTTATTTAACAAGATCTAAAAATTAAATGCAAAAAAAAAATAGAGAACACACTGCAATTAAAACCACAAAGAAACTTGTTTTATTAAAACATAGAATAACCATAGAAGCTACATTGTGGTGGACAATCTATCCTTTTACAAGTGAGGCTTGTTATTTATATCCTTTTTTTGAGATACAATACCATGGGTAGATACCATAGGTGGATACCATGGGTCAAAACCATAGGTAGATACCACTTACAATACCATGGGTAAATTCCATGTGTGGATGAATACCATAAGTGGATACATACCATGGGTGAATGAATATCATGGATAGATGTCACTTACAATACCATGGGTGAATAAATACAATGGGTGGATGAATACCATGGGTAAATTCCATGGGTGGATGGATAACATGGGCAGATGAATACCATGGGTGGATGTCATTTTCCATTCGGATCATTCCTCCATCCTTAAGAAGCAATGGTCCCCATTGCGTGAAGTTCCCTCCTGAGAAGCCTTTGTTGAATATGAAGAGCCACTGAAGAGAAGGGTTTGGTGTAGTTAACCCATAACCATGATGAACAAAGATCTGAGGATAGAGATACTCTGTAATGCTTGTAACCAACTGTGATATTGACAGTGTGCAGCCTAGCAAATGGACTTCGATGAAGTGTGGGTTTCTGGATGAACCAAAATCATGAAAAACGAATATCCGATGATAGAGATACCTTGTAATGCTTGTGACCAACTGTGTTACTAAAAGTGTGCGGCCTAGCAAATGGACTTCGATGAGAAGGATTTTGTGCGGTTGACCCGTAACCATGATGTTGGTTGTTGCTGAAGTAGCAGGTGCCTACATAGCTTGGGGTGGGAGGGCACGTCTCCAAAGGGAACCCGCTCTGAATGCTGCTCCAAATTTAAAATGAGCATAACTCGGTCAATATAACTCAGAATATTTATTATAACATATTTTTGGAAATGGAATGATCATTATGCATCTTCATATGTGCTTGAAATTGATATTTGGAGACCCTAGACTCTCATATTCGTGCTGGAAATGTCTCGTCATCACAAAATTTCTAAAAAATAGTTGATTTTAAATCGGCGATAAATCCCTCGTCCGGACTTCGATTCGACCAATTTTGTTTTTTGAAATTGGGTAATTTTTCAAGGGGAAATAAGATCTATAACCATTTCTCTGAAATTTTGCATTGAAAACTGAAAAAAAATGACAAGAGAGAAGCCGCCCATGAATTGTTGTCAAAAAATTTTCTGCAACATTGTTGATTTTGAATCAGCGATATCTCCCTCATCCGAGCTCCAATTCGGCCCATTTTTATTTTTGAAATTGGGTATTTTTTTCTCAAGGAATCCAGATTTGGTCTTAGTTTTTGTAAATGTTTCACCAAAAGCTTCAGATCTGATCTGAAAACTCGTCACCCAAAAAATTCATAGAGTTTGCAGAAGATTGCTGCAAAACATTGAAACTGAAATTTGTTTCAAACCCTTATTTCCATGGATTCGTAACCTGAATATGATACCACTTACAATACCATGGGTAAATTCCATGTGTAGATGAATACCATTGGTGAATACATACCATGGGTGAATGAATATCATGGATAGATGTCACTTACAATACCATGGGCGAATAAATACAATGGGTGGATGAATCCCATGGGTCAGTGCCATTTACAATACCATGGGTAAATTCTATGGGTGGATGGATAACATGGGTAGATGAATACCATGGGTGGATTCAATTTTCCATTCGAATCATTGGTGTTAGAGGGGTTAAAGAGATCAGGTAGAAACTGGTCATCTTTTCTGTTCATCAGTGGTTTCGAAGTAAGTGTTGTCACTCCTAAAAGAGATCCCAAGCCTAGAGATGTTTCATCACCTACAATAGCAGAACAAGTTGAGCCAGTGATCATGGAGACAGAACCTTTGCAAAAGGTTGATACACCTAAAGCTACACCTGCAAAACAAAAGCCAGCAGTTAGAAAACAAGGCAGCAATAGGGTTACAAGGATCCAAACAGTGGCTAAAGGTAACTTAGAGGACATCTTGCATGCGATTAATATTGAAGAAACTCCCATAGTCCAAGCTGAAGACATAGATGAGGGAGGAAGGAAGCTTAAGAAAGGAAAAACAGCTAAGAAGTAAGAATTTGCAGGTGATGATGCAGAATTCATGTTTCAAGCTAGAAAATGAATGACAAGGCATGCCAGAAAAGTCTTGGAAAGTAGCAAAGAAACTCAGAAGGTTAGTGAAACTGTTCAGCCACCACCAAGCATCATAGACCTCTCCGCACCTGCAAAAGAAGATCTAGTCATCAAACAAAAGAAGGGCAAAGAGAAAATCACTGAAAAGACAAAAGTTGAAGCCCTTAAGGTCAGTCTTGAGGAATGAGGAAAAGAAGCATAGAGCTGAAAGAGTGCAGTTTGAACAAATGAGAAATATTTGGGAGGATCAAGTCACAAGTGTCTCAAAGACCTTGGACAACACAGAAAAGTTGATAAAGTGGACTCAGCCACTAAGAAAAGAGGTCAAGAATATCAAAAAGGTAAACCTGCATTTACAATCTAAGAATAGGAAATTGAAGGACCAAGTCAAAGATCTTAAAGAGCAATTAAAACTAATTCATGAAGAGCTGGAGAAGAAAGGTTTGAAGATGACTGTGGTTGAGGAGCCCATTGCTCAACTAATCATAAATGAGGAGGAAACACCACAAGAGCCATAAGTTGGGATTAAATATGCTTTACAGGGTTCATTACATGCAGAAGATCAAGTTTTAGCAAGTGGAAGTCAGTTTGTGAAGGAATTTTTTGTTGGGTATGTGTTATATTCTTTCCACGACTAGCCCCATGCACTGTACGTTGCGCCGGGCGCAGCAAGGGGGTCACAGGGGGGGCGGCAGCCCCCCCTGTCAGGGTCCGGAGCAGCGCCCTGGCAAAAATGTTTTTGGTATGCGGTCCCACTCATATGCGGACCCACCCATGTTTTGTGCATGAGTTTGCACATGGTTTTGGGGTACGATGGTTTTCGACCCCTGGTATTTTGCAGATCCGGTCAAGGAAACTACGGTTATGTTCTAATCCAGGGTTAATGGATTGGGTTTTATGTATGCTTCGGCATGTATATATATGTGTTGTAACACTAAAAGGAATATAATGAAAAATCAAGCTGGTAGTCCCAATTTGGGATCCAGGGGAAAATCTATGTGTTTATCTGTTTTATGTTTTATGCTCTCGCTATTGTTTGTTTTCTGTTATAAGATTCGTGTGTAGATCATTTCTATTCAGGGTTAAAACCTACATTTGGTATCGGAGTTGTTTCGGCTTCAAGGGGACGCCTTTGTTGTTGAGGGTTTTTTGCTCGGGCCTGTGGTAGACCCTGTTCAGTGGGAGATTTGCGGAATCAATTCTTGCGGTGAAAGAAGATGGCGAGCGGTGGAAAGATAGAGATCGAGAAATTTAATGGTCAGAGTTTTGAGTTGTGGAAGCTCAAGATGGAGGATCTTCTGGTGGATAAAGATCAGTGGATCGCGGTAGATCCAGGTACTAAACCAACAACAATGTCAGATGAAGACTGGAAGAAACTGGATCGGAAGGCTAAGAGCACAATACGGTTGTGTGTCTCAGATTCAGTATTATTGAATGTATCTGGGGAAGCTACGGCGAAGACCTTGTGGGAAAAACTTGGGACTTTGTACCAATCTAAGTCTCTAGTGAATAAGTTGTTCCTGCGGAAAAAGCTGTATAACCTGAGGATGAAGAATGGAGACTCGGTGACAGAGCATCTGAACGCCTTCAATACTGTGGTAAGTTAGCTGTCATCTGTTGATATTAAAATCTCAGATGAAGATAATTGCATCATTTTGTTGTGTTCTCTACCAGACTCGTGGGATAGTCTGGTTATTGCAATAGGTAGCAACACAACTACCTTGAATTTTGATGACATTGTCTCAGCCTTGCTGTCGGAGGAAATGAGACGGAGAAATATGGAGGGTCAAAATGGAGATGCCTTATCTGTACGAGGAAGGTCCCAGAATAGAAACAAAAATAAGGTTTCGAGTGGGAGATCTAAATCTAGAGGGAGATCTAAATCTCCTGGAAAGTTTGTAAAGGTGTGCTGGAAATGCGGAAAGGAAGGGCACTACAAAAAGGACTGCAGATCTAAAGCTCCCGAGAAAGGAAAGGGATCTGATGATGCTCCTTCTGCAGAGGCAAAAACCACCTCGGATGAAGGTGGGGATGTGTATTTGGCTTCTTCCTCAAATACACATGTAGATCATGAGTCATGGTTGATTGACTCAGGTGCATCCTTTCACTTCACTCCCCATAGGGAGTGGTTCTGCGAGTATGAGAAATATGATAGTGGTGATGTCTTCCTAGGGGATGATAGGAAGGCCAGAATCGTCGGACGTGGAAAGGTCAAGCTGAAGCTGCAAGGTGGGAGGATTAGAACACTTCCTGGTGTTCTGCATATTCCTGCATTGGACAGAAATCTTATTTTTGTAAGCAAGATGGATGATGCAGGTGTAAAAACAGTGTTCGAGAAAGATGCCTGCAAGATGGTTCGGGGAGCACTGGTATTAATGCGGGGAATTCGGACTGGAACTCTGTACAAGCTACAAGGTAGCACTGTTATTGATGGGTGTAACATTTTTGTGGTTCCTGAAAGTGGGACGGAAAGTCTAGCTATCTCTGGAGAAAAGACCATGCTATGGCATCAAAGGCTTGGACATATTGGAGAGAAGGGCCTTCGGATACTGCATAGAGATGGTATGGTAGAAGGTATGTCTAATTGTTCTTTGGATTTCGATTTCTGTGAACATTGTGTATATGGGAAGCAGAATCGGGTGAGTTTTCCTTCTGGTGCTAAGAGGGCGAACAAGATATTAGAACTTGTGCACAGTGATGTGTTTGGACCTGTGTCAGTTCCATCACTGGGAAAGTCTGTGTACTATGTTTCATTCATAGATGACTTCTCAAGGAATACATGGATATATCTCTTGAGGAAGAAATCTGAATTCTTTGACAGATTTAAAGAATTTAAGGCTCTGGTGGAAAACCAGACAGAGAAGAAGATAAAGGCGCTGAGGACAGATAATGGTGGGGAGTTCTGCAAGAAGGAATTTAAAGAGTTCTGTAAGAAGTGTGGTATAGCACGACAGAAGACTACTCCATACACACCTCAGCAAAATGGAGTTGCAGAAAGAATGAATAGAACATTGATGGAAAAGGCAAGAAGCATGCTCAGTGGTACCGGGTTAGGACAAGAATTCTGGGCAGAGGCAGTGGAGACTGCATGTTACTTAGTTAACAGATCACCTTCATCAGCGTTGGAGGATAAGACCCTACATGAGGTATGGACTGGTAAGAAACCCTCTATTTCACATCTAAGGGTATTTGGATGTGATGCATATGTACATGTTCCAAAGGAGAAAAGGACCAAGTTGGATAATAAATCTGAAAGGTGCATCTTTATTGGGTATAAGGATGGTTTAAAGGGATACAAGCTTTGGAACCCAGAAACAAGGAAGGTTGTGTACAGCCGAGATGTGGTGTTTAGAGAAGTGAAAGATGTTGTTAAACATGAAGTCCTACCAAAGGAACCCGAGAAGATAGAGTTTGAGCTAAAGGAGGATGAATCAGACTCTACAATAGAAGAAGACTCAGAAGATGAAGAGCCACAAACTCCAGCTTTGAGAAGATTAGTTCGGGAAAGAAGGCAACCAGAAAGGTATACTCCATCTGCTTTCTGTTCATGTTTTGCCTTAACTATAACTGATGATGAACCCAGAACTGTCAGGGAGGCAGTAGATTCAGAGGATGGAAAACTCTGGAAGGAGGCCATGGTTGATGAAATGGCATCCTTGCACAAAAATGAGGCATGGGATCTGGTGGAGTTGCCGGCTGGAAGGAAGCCCATAGGGAGAAAATGGGTGTTTAAAAAGAAGATGAATGTAGAAGGCAAGGTGGAGAAATACAAAGCTCGATTGGTAGCAAAAGGTTATTCCCAGGTGCCGGGAATTGATTTTGGTGATATTTTTTCTCCTGTTTCCAAGGTTACTTCTATTAGATTACTTTTTTCTGTTGCTGCTACATTTGATTTTGAGATAGAACAGATGGATGTGAAGATAGCATTTCTTCACGGGGATCTAGAAGAGGAGATCTACATGAAGCAACCTGAAGGCTTTATGGTGAAGGGTAAGAAAGAACTAGTATGCAGGTTGAAGAAGTCTCTGTATGGGTTAAAACAGTCACCAAGGATGTGGTATCAGAAACTTGATACCTATATACGGGGACTTGGCTTCACCAGAAGCAAGGAAGATCACTGTGTTTATTTTAAATTAATTGGTGACCGTGTTATTTATTTGGTCTTGTATGTGGATGATATGTTGTCGATTGGAAATGACAAAGAAATTATCCAAGATTTGAAGACCCAACTGTTCTCCAAATTCGACATGAAGGATCTTGGTGCTGCAAACTATATTTTGGGCATGGAAATTAAGAGAGATCGGGCAAAGAGGATGCTCTGGTTAAACCAGAGAAAGTATGTCGAGACTATATTGTAGAGGTTCAATATGCAGGATAGTAAACCAGTGAGTGTTCCTATTCCTGTAGGTGCAAAGTTGTCTGCTGAACAGTGTCCCAAGAAACAAGAAGAAGAGGAGGATATGTCTCGTGTTCCATATGCAAGTGCAGTGGGTAGCCTGATGTATGCAATGGTATGTACTGGACCAGACATTGCACATGCAGTGGGAGTATTGAGCAGGTTTATGTCAAACCCAGGGAAGGAGCATTGGACAACAATGAAGCGGGTTTTCAGATATTTACGTGGCACTAGTGATTATGGCTTGTGCTACCATGGAAGACCAGGATTGGAAAGAATGTTGGACATTCGTGGTTTTGTGGATGCAGACTGGGCTGGAGATCTGGACCAAAGAAGATCTACAAGTGGGTATGTGTTTAGCCTATTTGGAGGCGCAGTCAGTTGGATGAGTAAAAGACAGTCTGTAGTGGCTCTTTCAACTACAGAGGCAGAATACATAGCAGCCACTCATGCAAGCAAGGAAGCAATTTGGTTGCATAGATTGTGTTCAAGTATGGGGTTGGTACAGCAAGCTATAAGGATAGACTGTGATAGCCAAAGTGAAATTTTCTTGGCTAAGAACCCTGCTTATCATTCAAAGACAAAGCACATTGATTTTCAATATCACTTTGTTAGAGATATGGTTGAGGATAAAAGGGTGTTGCTGGTAAAGGTGGACACTTTGAAGAATGTTGCAGATGCATTGACAAAGTCTGTGAGCACTCAGAAGTTCTCTTGGTGTAGAGAAACAATGGGTGTTGAAGAATTGGGCCAATGACTAAGCCCTCTTGCGGCCCCCTCGTGGAAAGAAAACAACAAGTGGGAGAATGTTGGGTATGTGTTATGCATTCCTTCCACGACTAGCCCCACGCGCCGTACGTTGCACGGCACAAACAGGGGTGGCAGCCCCCCGTCGCGAAATTTTTTGGTATGCGGTCCCACTCATATGCGTATCACCCATGTTTTTTGCAAGGAAGCCACATGGTTTTGGGGGGTCATGGTTTTCGACCCTCATTTGTATTTTGCAGATCCGGTCAAGGGAACTACGGTTATGTTCTAATCCAGGGTTAATGGATTGGGGTTTATGTATGCTTCGGCATGTATATATATGTGTTGTAACACTAAAAGGAATATAATGAAAAATCAAGCTGGTCGTCCCAATTTGGGATCCAGGGGAAAATCTCTGTGTTTATCTGTTTTATGTTTTATGCTCTCGCTATTGTTTGTTTTCTGTTATAAGATTCGTGTGTAGATAATTTCTGTTCAGGGTTAAAACCTACAGTTTTGAAATGTGAAATTTCTGCACTTTTACACAATTTTGTAGCATTTCCTAGGCTTAAAGCCAAGAAAACGCTACGAAAAAAACCTGTAGAAGCATTTTTGCCCCTTAAGTCACTTTTTGCAATTTTCAAGGAGGGATATTGATGGTGGTGATGTGTCATGACTTTATTGACACCATGGAACAGTAAAGGAGCAGAGGTTTTGGGTGCAAAAGCTACTTTTTCAACACTACCAAAGCTAGCTATGAAACTGTCATGTTTTCATAGCGAGTTATTTTTGAAGGTTTTGGAGCATCTTAATGGCAGTTTTGGACAGCTGGACTCCTCCAAAATGCCAAGGGAGCTTAACATCAAATATTTATGACTCGAAGGAAGTGTTGTGGAGACAAGTCATTAGCCAAAGCACTCTTTGAAGATAAAGGTTGTGCATTCCTGAAAAATAGGGTTATGTTCCACATGTCTAGGAGAGTCTTAAATATGTAAAGTGGTAATGAACCTATCATGTATCTTTCGAGCATGTGATGCTTATTTTGTAACTCACATGTAACTGTTTCACAAGATTAGGTAGAGTTATGAAATAAATAGGAGTTAGAGTCCTATTAGGAGACGATTTCTTTAAGGTATAGCTGTCAATTTTCTGTTATGAGTTATGTCTTTCAGTTACGTGATGTGTCATTGGAGAATTCAATGATATAGCCACCATGCAAATCATCCTTGTTGTAAAGAATTTCTATTTAAATATAATGCATCGAAGTAGTGAGGGGTTGGAGATTTTTTGCACTAAACTGCTGCTTTATGTATTTGACTTATATTAGTAATACAAAGTGACTTTCTTCTTGACATACCTGAGATTCTCATGGGGTTTTTAATGTCTTATTGATCTATATCTTTATGTTTTTACCACTTGTAGTAGATTTCATCTCTATTACTCAGAATTCATAATTTATGCTCTAACTTACTTCAGTGATGAAATGACTATGTTGCTTTATGTTTTATGTGTGAGTTGCCTTTGTTAAAGACCCCTATCTGCCTCAGCTTCCATGTCAAGAAAAATTTCTAATGAAACCACTGATTGTTGACTCCATAAGCCCAATGGTAGCAAGGCCGCATTCTTTTCAACCTACAAACATAAAAAAAACAAGTTACATTTCCAATAGAGTTATCCATCTAGTACCATCATTATTCAATATCATAAAACCCCCTTGAGAGAGCCCTCTCAGAATGAAGAGGATAAGCTTCAGTCAAAAGCTGGTTTGAAACAGCTACACTGAGTTGTTTGATAAGGTTTAATAAGCAGACAATCAATTAAAATTTTTTGATAACACCTTTCATGTCAGTGTAATCTCATGCAAATGACTTTTTATACTTCTATAACAGCTGTATCAGAAATCTGTTTTGTTCAGCAGTCAAGTTAGGATTAATGTTTAAGTACTTTCCTAGCTCAATTTCAACTGGACTGATGTCAGTATGTGGATTGGTTCTCATAGTTTCAATATTTACATCATCTACCTCATCTTCTTCCCCTAGATCTCTAATAGAAGCAACAGAGAGTGAGTTGCTAATAAAACCATTAATGATGTCATCCTCCATTTCATTTTTAAAATATTGTGCTTTTCCAAGTGTGAGGAGAGGTAGGAAAAAAACAGATTCATGTTCAAATTAGTCCCACCAGGGACTATCAAAATCCATATGGGGTTTCGCTGGGGGGTAAAGGTTAAGGTTCTTGGTGGCTTGCCCATATGAGATCATCATAGATCCGGATCTACATTCGATAAATGCATTTACGGTGGCTAGCCATGGTCTTCCCAAAATCAAAGGATTCCCCCCTAGGTTGGATTTGGTTTGCAAAATGAGAAAATCGGCGGGATATCTCCAAGAAGCTACAGTAATCACCACATCTTCCAACACCCCTCTAGGTTTAACACGGGACCTATCTGTTAATTCAAGCACTGTAGGTGTAGTTCTAAGCCCGTGAAGTCCTAGGGATATAAAAATATCCTTGGTCATCACATTAATGGTCACCCCCCAAATCTATTAAAGTATTGGTTAGGGGTTGGTCATCAATATAGACAGTAACTGTAGGATTTCTCAGGTCATTATATTTAGTTAACAAAGGCTGATCAATCATTAGTTCAGACAATTCCCCATAACATGGATAGTAGTAGGGTCCTTCGACTTCCTTCTAGGATTTTTGACACACATACCTCTCATTGTTTTAGCGTAAATAGGTACTTCCTTGAGAGCTTGTAACAGCAAAATCCGTACATACAAATTATGTAATTCCTTAAGAAACTTAGATTCAGTTTGTGAGGCTATCCCAGTTTCAGTTAATCACTGAGGATACAGAGGATCCTTAGCTCTAATAGCTGAGTCAGTTATTACAGGTGCACCAACCCTACTCAAGTTGGATGTTGTAGGAGCAGCAGTCCTTCCTGAGCTAGTTGTTACAAGTGTAACAATATGTGTCGTATCGACTGTTATAGGTGTAACAATTTCTTTAGATTTGACTATACCCCTTCTAGGTGACACACATTCTTCCTCAGTAATGATAAGAGAATGGCCAGGTCTAATTATTTTTCCCAATCAAAGTTGAATCTCATTGATTCCAATAGGATTAATAAGATAAGTCTGGAAAGTAGTCATGGTTTCTATGGTTTGGGTTGCCTTATTATTCGGATTGGGGTTAGGTTGCACAGGTAATTGGGGTCGGACAAGAAGTGCAAGAGTTTGGGTAGGAGGTAGTTGTAACTGTTTTTGCATTGGTTTTTAAGAGGGAGCTGGACCTTGGCCATTACCTCTCCAATTCTAACTCTAAGGGTAAGATTGAGATGGAGGATATTGCATTGGTGGAGGGGAAGGCCACTGGTTCTAGGGTGAAGGAAATCATGTTGATGAAGGAGTGTGATATGGCCATGGAAATTACTGACCATTATAAGAATTATTCCAAGAATTAAAAGAGGAAAAAATTGGAGGCATACCTGTAGGTCGTGGCTGCCATGGTATCCTTGGCGCGATGAAGTAGAAAGATTGGACATCCTCACTTGATTCCTTAAGTATTTCTTTCAGTCTGGGTAATTTTGGGCATTGACTAATGGGATGCTCCAACTCACACATATTGCACAAGCTAATGCTGTCCAGTTCGCATTCTCTTCGTAGATGTTTTTTTCTGCACCAAGGACAAAATATTGCCAAAGTTGCTTCAACTTCTTCTTGTGCTTTCTTGACTTGTGTTGTGATAATTTGGGTAGATAGAGTACTGAGGAGATCAGTTTTAAAATTCTCAAATGGATTCTCGATCTCTACTCTAGTCACCCATCCACTCGTGGACTTCTGTATCCGGACTGAAGGGTCCCGAACTGAACTCCTTCCTTTGGTCAATCCTCTTGAAGTTCGTAGACAGAGATTAATTATTTCTTCAAATGGTTCCTGTGACATGTCTACCTTTCCTAACAGATTCAATTTCTCTAGACATTCATCTCTCATGCCTCTTAGAAATATTTTTTTCAAAATCTTCGAGGCTAAGTCACCAAACTTAGACCTTTGCAAATTGTAATGGAATCATTCCATATAATCTTCCAAGATTTCCTCCTCATTCTATGTAATCCTGAAGATTTACTCCTTCAAATCCCTAGCTTGACGGTAATCCTCATACTTAGATAGGAATGTCTCCTTCATTTCACTCCAGGTCCGAATCGAGCTAACACTCAGTCCCATGAAACATCTCAACGTTGATCCTTTTAGAGTAGCATGAAACAATTTTAGCTTTTGAGAGTCTGAAATGTAGTTGTAACTCCTACATAAGACATCGAACTCGAACATAAAGGTATCAGGATAATTGATAGCCATCCCTTGGAAGGATGGAAGAGATGATAATGGAATATTCTTCATAGGAGCTTCATCCCTTATTTCCAGTATCATGAATTCAAAAGTAGTAACACTACCATCTGTTCTAGTGCTTTCATCCCCCATGTTGATCCTTCCTGACGAGATGAACTAACCTCAGAATGTGCAGGGGATTGACTGATGGGTAAAGGATCAGGCTATTCTAGGACCAGTTGTTTCACTGCGCTACCCGAATTCAAATAATGATGATCAACTAAACATTGCTCTGATTCGGGCCCTTGTTGTCCCTCGCTGGTTTCCCCTTGTCCTTCAATTCTTAAGTTTTGATCAATGGCTTCCCATTGCTGCTTCTAATATGGGGTCTTAATTTCAGGAGTGGATACGTTGTTTGAAGGGTGATGAGGTCCGGACACAAAAGGTGCAGATGCCTTAGGCCTTGATATATTTATAACTTTTCATGGTCCTATCTTCCTAGTGTCCCTGTATGAAGTGAACTATTATTTCTCTGCTTTTGAAATCATATCCCTAAAGAAGGTCTTCCTTCCCAAATCTGCAGTC
This sequence comes from Pinus albicaulis, assembly GCA_034641835.2. Classification (NCBI taxonomy): domain Eukaryota; kingdom Viridiplantae; phylum Streptophyta; class Pinopsida; order Pinales; family Pinaceae; genus Pinus; species Pinus albicaulis. The sequence continues at coordinate 33,650,814 of CM076575.1, forward strand.
TTCTTTTCCTTTTTACGACCTCTCTTTCCTGTGGTTAGTTAGAGTGGGGGTATTGTGGTTTCTCTGTTGTCCTACGAGGACAGATGGACCCTATGTGTATCAATCTTTACTATAATTTCCTCAGTTCTACAGTGGTGAGCATGCTCAAGTATGTTAGAGCGATGCGTAGGTTCTTAACTCTTGTCTTATTGCCCAACAACTGTATAAATGAAGATGTGCTCTAAAAAAACACCCAAAACTCACACTTCTAAGTGCCCTAGTGTAGCAATGGTGAGCCCTCTCAAGTATGTTAGAGCGATGCACAGGTTCTTGCCTCTCGTCTTACTGCCCAACAATTGTTGACTAGGAATGTTGAGATTGCAACAAGAGGTTGAGATTAGTGAAAAGAGTCGCCTTCACTAAGTGGGCTCATAGGCTATTTTTGGTGCAAGTCTATTTTTAGACATGTCGATCATATTCTATGAGTTGCAGGATGCTATTTGTGGATGGTTGGTCAAGTTGGAAAAATAGAGGGACTTCTATTTTTAGACATATTGGGCAGAATCTATTTTTAGATTGTCAGTCTAAAAATAGATATGTCAAATATTATTAGCTCTTAATAATATTTGGACTATAAACATTATCTTATTCTCTTGGAGCACTTCAGTTAAGTGCACAGATGTGGTACAGGAGCTGACAGAAGGAATTACGCTATTCCTGAGGGTTAAGTGGAGCTATTGCATGGAGACTTCAGTTAGAACTCATGTGACAGAGTTTGGTGGAGTTATTGAGGTAGCTGGTGGAGTTGTGTTCAGTTTAACTGAGTTAAACATAGTTGAGCTAGTTGTATCTAGTCTAACTGATTGATACACTAGTGAGAGTGGTGTGAATTAATTATTAATTAATTCACTAATTATTAACTCATTAATCAGCTAAAGAATACATCAGTTAACTACAGTGCATGGACAGTTTCAGTGGAGACCAGTGAAGAGGTAGGTGAAAGAGCAGTGTGACTATCAGTTGTGACTATAGTGTTGCATGTTTTGCAACACACAGTGGTTGGAGCTGCCAATGAGGATTATGAGCAAGGCTGGACCAATTCGATTTCTATTCGAGTCAATATTCAGCAGATTGCGAAAGAGAGGCAAAGTTAAAGGTGTGGCGAAGATCAAAGGTACGGACGGTTATGATCAGTCGATTAAAGGTAGCAATTGTATTGTACTGAGAGCTTGATATGATCAAATTTGTATGAGGATTGTTACATGATCTCTACGACATATATTATATACAAATAGTTGGGGTTTTCAGCTTCATGCTTTCCTATTAAAACACTGTGTTGATATGTGTGAATTTTTATGATTTCAATGTGTGCATTCAATTGATTTAATTTCCGCAAGTAATGATCAACAGAAGAGATTATGTACTGCGGGTATGAAGTCAACAGGTGATCAAGATATTGCTGATGTATAACGCATTAATATAATTTCTACATGGTATCGTAGTGATATTGATCATTGGAGCAATTTCCAAAGCACTGAAGTGCTGAGTTTTGTGTTGGTGGGAATTCGAAATTGCGTAGTGTTTTCTTAAAGGTCAAGCGATGTCTTTCAACGGATTGTGATTGGAGTATGCCCTTGAGGGAAGCTTGAACTATATTGCATAGAAGGACAGGATGGAGGCAGTGTTGGAGGACAATGGGTTGAAGGAGTTCATAGTTCTAGCGATGCTGCCGCACTTAACGCATGGCAAAAGAAGACAGCAAAATGTCGAAGGATTCTGTTGGAAGGTGTGAAGGATCACATAGTGTCCAGCCTTCATGGTAAATCTTCTCCATTCTTGATGTGGAAAGCTTTGATAGATTTTTTCCAAAGCAAGAGCGATCAGAGGAAGTTGGCGCTCAAGGATAAACTCAGAAACATAAATATGGAGAAAGGAGACAGTATTCCCAAGTACCTCACGAAGTTCATCCAATGCAGGGATGAGCCGGGAAGTGTGGGGGTTACTATTTATGATGAGGACTTGGTGAGCTTGGCTCTCCTTGGGCTTCCAAAGAGTTGGCATTCCTATCAGGACTCTGTCAATGGTCGGGAGAAATTGCCAGGATGGGAGCGACTTTGGTCGGACCTTGTGTAAGAGGAGATAAGGCGCAGTGTCGGGATGATCTTCATCGAAGAATGAAGATGAAGAAAATTTAAGCTCATCGCTAAAGCAAGGAAGGGGAAGATGGAAGAATGCTTTTCAACCGGCAGAAAGGCAAGAAGCAAGACATGTCCAAGGTGAAGTGCTTTCACTCGTCACCAACACCAGACATTAGCGCCTTGTCCATACGTAAGAAGAAAAAGGGTGTTGTCGGATCTGTACCGGAGAGGCCTTAGCCTCAGCTTGAGTCGGGATTTTTCACCGATCGCATGCTTGGTCCTACGGCGATGGGTTCGTGTTTTTCGCGTGTGTCATTCCACAAGGACCGAGGAAAGACGAGCGATCGATCTCGATGAGAAGATTTGGGTGTGCACATCGAGATGGGCGATGATGGTAGATACAGTGCGACTGGTATCGGTACCATATCCTTTCAGAGGGAGTCTAGTAAACCCTTCATATTAAAGGATGTCATGCATGTTCCAGGATTGAAGAAGAATCTTATCTCTGTGGCGATGTTGGAAGACAAGGGATATGATGTTGTCTTTAGTGAGGGAAAGGCTTTCCTGTGCAGTAAGGAAACTGGTGAAACCTGGAGGATAGGGGTTCGAGTTAAGAACCTTTATCAGTTGCAGGTAGATGGATGCATAGCAATGGCAGGAAAGGCAAAAGGAGTGGTGAGCCGGGATGAGGGCGAGCTATGGCATAGGAGATTGGGCCATCTTCACCATGGTGCTTTGAAAATTTTGCAGCAGATTTCTACCGGGCTTCCCAAAGGTACACTTGCATAATCAGATTAGTGCAAGGGATGTACTTTGGGAAAATTTGTGAAAGCCACCTTTCATGAGAAGGATAGTCGCGCCACGACGATCCTTGAGAGAATTCACACAAACATGTGTGGACCTTTCTCAGTAGCTTCAACAACAGAGCATAGGTATTAAGTGATATTTTTTGATGATTTTTCTCATAAGTGCTGGATATTCTTCATGCAGAAGAAGAGCGAGACATACTCAAAGTTCTGTGAGTTCAAGGCACTAGTTGAGAAAGAATCGGGGAAGCAAGTGAAGGCTCTTAGGAGTGACAATGGTGGTGAATTCATCTCTGGCGAATTCAAATACTTTTGCAGTGCAGAAGGAATTCGAAGAGAGCTCATAGTGCCTCATAATCCACAACAGAATGGGGTCGCGAAGCAAAAGAACATAACGATTGTGGGTGTTGCACGGGTGATGTTGCATGATCAAGGCCTTCCCATACACTTGTGGGCTAAGGCATGCAATACTGCAGTTTATGTGCAGAACCGTTGTCCTCACAAGATACTTGGCATAAGTACAACCGATGAGGTGTTTTCTGGTAAGAGGCCTGATATTTCCCATTTGAGGATTTTTGGTTCACCCGTTTACATTCATGTGACGAAGGATGCCAGAAGCAAGCGGAGCCGACTCCCCGGCAGTAGGTTGGAATATTTCGTGGGGTACACCCATACACCCCACAACTCGTGTATTTTCCGTATGTACCAAGACCGTTGTGCGACACAGATATCACCATGAGAGAAAGCGCAAGTGTCGCTGAGAGTGATATAATGATCTGTACGGCAGATGAGAGTACAACGTTCTCAGACGGAGCCCTCAGGATGTGGATCAGCCATAAGAGGAGGTTCATGGAGTGGAAGAAACCACTCATGCAGTGCCAACCATCAGAGGGCGGAAGCGCACTACAAAAGCTAAGCGACTGAATCTTGATGCAGAGAAGATTGTAGGAGCACCTACATCACAGCGTAGACAGAGACAGTCACCTCACCGATATACTGGATACATGGCTCTGATGAGCAATTGTATCGTGACAGAACCATCCTCTTTCGAGGAAGCTGTGGAGGACCCTGCATGGGTAGATGACATGGTGGAAGAGTATGATTCGATTGTCAGAAACAGTGCATGGGAGATTGTCCCAAGGCCGGAAGGGAAATTAGTGGTAGGTTCGAGATGGATCTACAAAGTGAAGCAAGTAGCTGATGGGAGCGTCGAGAAGTACGAGGCAAGATTTGTTGCCTGGGGCTTCTCACAGATTGAGGGGATCAACTATGAGGAAACCTTTGCACTTGTCGCAAGGTATTCTTCCATACGAAGCCTCCTTGCTCTCTCAGCGCAGATGGGATGGAACATTCATCAGATGGATGTGAAGACTGTGTTCCTCAACAGAGTCATTGAGGAGGAGGTGTACATAGAGCAGCCTGAAGGTTTCGAGATCTTCAACAGCGAGTCGCATGTGTGCAGGCTCAAAAGAGTGTTGTATGGGTTGAAACAAGCACCTCGTGCTTGGTATACATGGATAGACAGTTATTTCACTAGTCTTGGATTCACCAAGAGTGAGGCAGATCCGAACCTATACCAGATTGTGGTGGAGGGTAAGTTGCTGATCATTGTACTTTATGTAGATGATTTGATTTTGACGGGTGATGAACAGTTGATACTCTCATGCAAGGCTGATCTTGCAAAGGAGTTTGAGATGAAGGACTTGGGCCTCCTTCATTATTTCCTAGGATTGGAAATTTGGCAGCGTAGTGATGGACTGTTTTTGTCTCAAGGAAAGTATGCCCGAGAGATACTGGAGAAGTTCAACATGCATGGCTACAAGCCTATCGACACTCCTCTTCCTGGTGGTTGGAGGAAAGAGGATGCTACATCGGCAGAGGTAGTGGATGCCACTGTTTACCAACATTTGGTGGGGTCGCTTATGTATCTAGTTAATACACGACTTGAAATATGCTATGCTGTTAACCAGCTTTCACAAGCTATGGTTAAGCCTACCAAGCTCTTTTGGAAGGCAGGGAAGCATGTATTGAGATATCTCAGAGGCACATCAGGATATGGATTATGGTACAGACAGTCGGATGAGGTGAAGTTGCATGGCTTCACAGATGCAGATTGGGTAGGGAGCCCAACGGACAGAAAGAGCACATCTGGAGGGATTTTCAGTATCGAGTTGACAGTAGTTTCTTGGTACAGCAGGAAGCAGAGATCCGTGGCACTCAGTTCAGCAGAGGACGAGTACATGGTAGCGAGTTTGGCTGCATGCGAGGCTATATGGATGAGGAAGATCCTGGTGATCAGGTGATCAAGTCCTTAATGAAAAAATGCTCAAAAAAATTAGTTTCTCAGAAATGGTCCAAACCAGAACGACAGGAAAGAGCTCGAAAAAACAATCCTGTAGCTGCGAACAATACTGAAAACCGATGTTGTATGAGAAAGTTATTCAGCTTTGAAGTTTTTCAATTTCAAGCAAAAAGCCCAATTTGACTCAGTTTGACCATATTTAAAAAAATTATTAAAAAAAGAATATTCCACAGAATATTCTAGGAATATTCCATGAAATATTCCACAGAATATTCTAGGAATATTCCATGAAATATTCCATAGAATATTCCAGTGGCAACCAATGGTAGGGCGCCACATGACCAGCCCGAAGGCAGCCACGTGGCCCCAAGGGTCGAATGAAATTGTTTTACAAAACTTTGTTATCGCGGACAGGAGTCGACCCTGGGTCGGGGCAGAGGCAACCGGGCGGCCCAACGAGCCACAGGTGGTTCTTATTAACGGTGGTCTTGCTCTTTTATTTAAACTTTGGTTTAAGTTTGGGCGGAGCCCAAAAGGGGGCCAGCCCCCTTAACATATAACCACAAGGCTTGGAACCTTGGGCTTCAAACAACGGCATGAAGATTTGGATAAGGCTCGGTCACGTGAATTCCGGCGGACATTTTCATATGGTTTGTTACATATGGTTCAACATTAAAGGAACCCGCACATAACTCAAAGTTGTTCAACCAAACTCCAACGGGCGCGGTCACATGACCCCCGTGGCCTTATTTTTAGCCCTCAAGCGGTTGACAGAGTTATGGTGGAGGTGCCAGTTTTAGCGCCGACCCCATTTTTGTCGGGCTTAACTGTAGTTCCACCAGATTTGGTGGAGCTTTTCTAGCCCTAACTGGGCAAAGTCCGTTTTGGTCATAACTTTGGCTAGGAAAGTCCAATTGAAACAATTTTTTTTTTGTTTTGGGTGTATTGGAACATTCTGAAGCTACTAGAGGAGGTTATAGAGCCATCAGGGCACTCTGTCAGAGGTTTTATCAGCATATTTTCTTGAGGAGCCACTAGGGCTTTGGGAATGATCAGTTGTATTGGGTTATGTTCATCTGTTTGAGGTGAATTTACAGTCAATTTTTACTGTTTCTAGCACTTTGATTCTAATTATGCAGCTATTTTCAGCCTATTGAGGCTTTATTCATGGTGTAAAACTATTTTTTAGCATTAATAGAGAAGGGAAAAGCCCATTTTGGGGGCTTTTGGACCCAGCAGATGTAGCCCAAGAGAGGGGTGAACTACTTTATCAGATGCTTGTTATTATGCTGTGAATTCTTGCTGCTTATTTCCAAAGTTTAATACCTTAAACAGTAAATTCAAATAAGTCCTCTTAACACATAAATACTTATACAGTTATCAAAACATATTTGTTCCATTCCAAACCACATTTGTTCCATTGCAGAACACCTTAACATGCTTGCACACTCATAATATTGGTTAATGAATACTTTGCAATCATAAAACAAATACTTTCATTACCAGATTGTTTTTATTGTTTACTTCCTATTTCTTTAGGAAAAGCCAGTAAGAGGGCCATAAGCTTCTGGTTTCATCCTTTCTTTGAAAGGTGAAATAACCAGTAAAAGCCCCTACTATCTATCTCTGTATAAGAAATATTTAGTTCACAAATTTCAGATCAGATTGGTATCAGATTTGTTTGCACATTTAAAATTATTGGAAATGGATACCTTGCACCCTTTATTCAAGTACAATCCATTTTCAGATCACCTGGTCGAGTTGTTCGGTTCACACTTAGATCCTACTGTGATATATTGTGATAATTAGAGTTGCGTCAAACTCTCGGTTAATCCAGTATTTCATGATAGATCTAAACACATTGACATCTGGTATCATCATATCAGAGATTGTGTGCAACGGAATATCATGTTACTTTCATACATTCCTACGGAGGATCAGGATGCTGATATCTTGACGAAGGCGCTCACCAGGAGCAAATTCGAATACCGCTGCAGGTGCGGTGACCGGGTGGCGTATAATCCCTATCTTGCTGAGAGGAGTGTTGAGATTGCAACAAGATGATGAGCTTAGTGAAAAGAGTCGCCTTCACTAAGTGGGCCCCGTAGGCTATTTTCGGTACAAGTCTATTTTTAGACATGTCGATCATATTCTATGAGTTGCAGATGCTATTTGTGGATGGTTGGTCAAGTTGGAAAAATAGATGGACTTCTATTTTTAGACATATTGTAGCGTAATCTATTTTTAGATTGCCAACACTAAAATAGATATGTTGAATATTATTAGCTCTTAATAATATTTGGACTATAAACATTATCTTATTCTCTTGGAGCACTTCAGTTAAGTGCACAGATGTGGCACAGGAGATGACAGAAGGAATTACATTATTCCCAAGGGTTAAGTGTAGCTATTGCATGGAGACTTCAGTTAGAACTCATGTGACAGAGTTTTGTGGAGTTATTGAGGTAGTTGGTGGAGTTGTGTTCAGTTTAACTTAGCTAAACATAGTTGAGTTATTTGTATCCAGTCTAACTGATTGATACACTAGTGAGAGTGGTGTGAATTAATTATTAATTAATTCACTAATTATTAACTCATTAATCAACTGAAGAATACATCAGTTAACTACAGTGCATGGATAGTTTCAGTGGAGACCAAAGGAGAGTAAAAGGAAAGAGCAAAGCTATTAACTATTAGCGAGACTATAGTGCGTATGATTTTGCAACACCCAGTGATTGGAGATGCCAATGAGGATTGCGTGAGCAAGTCTGGAACAATTTGAGTTCATTCAAAGCCAATATTCAGCAGGGATTGCGTAGTAGAGGCAGGCTAGCAGGTGGCGAAGATCGGTGCATGGATTTGCTAGATCGGGCCTGATTAGTGTGTAGCGATTGTATTGTATTGAGAGCTTGACATGCTCAGCTTTATATGAGGATTGTTACATGATCTATATGACATATATTATATACAGATAGTTGGAGTTCTTAGCTTCAGGCTTTCCCGTTAAAACACTGTGTTCATATGTGTGAATTTTTATGGTTTCAATGTGTGCATGCAATTGATTTAATTTCCGCAAGTAATGATCAATAGTAGAAGAGATTCTATATTGTGCATGAAGTCAAATAGTATGTGATCAGGATAATCTTGAATGTATAACGCATTAGTTATATAATTTCTACAAGGAACACCCTACCATCAAACAAACAATTCTAGCTGATTTTATCGCCACTGCCATCCCTAGCAACGACGCCAAAATGCTGGACTGTATTAATCACTTTTAAATGACTAAGACAGTAAACATAAATTATCGACTAGGGACATATTTTATTTCAATGGTAGTTGCACTCTTTCTATTGATACACCATACCAGAAGCGACAATAAAACAAGAAGAAATCATTGTTGAACCAATTGTTGAAACTAACACTCATGTAGGAATAAAAAGGATCTACAATAATGTAATCACACTTTAGATAAAACAATATCTAGCGCGCCACACATTAACTACACTAGTTGGTACATCTTATTGGATATATGTAACAACACAATAAATACCTAGAACTGAAGCATATCTACTTACAGCTGACACAACAACAATGACACTCCACGAATATGCAGATATAAGTATAAGATATAATACAACTACCCTACTACTGCGGTCCCTGCTAAAGAGGAGGGCCCTTCCTCCCTAACAGGGCACAGGAAGAAATGAAAACTAAATGAGAATTAGATCAATCAACACATATAACATCAACAATATGATATTCTGTATTATGATGATCAAAATTTACAGAGTCAAAATGGTGATATTGTTCTGTGATAACCCCCCAAACTTGAAGGTCTGAGTGTTTATATAATAATTACATATCCATAAAATGAGGAACAGATCAGTCATCAGAATCTCCCGATTCTCATGCTGATCGGAATAAAGTAAATACAGTTAAAACCGATTCCCTCAATAAAATTCCTGAATGGGAAAGCATTGATTTCAACCAAAACTGCCTGAAGCTATTATTCTAAATAAAAATACATGATAACTCCTATAGTTGTCATTGGAATGCGACAACTGTAGCATAACAAATTCCAAAGACAGATCAACATCCAGAATTTTACAATATGAAAACAACAGTGCAACTGTAGCAGCAGTCTGTAGCAGTGGATCTGTAACAACATTGCGATGTAACAACAAAGGTTGTGACAACCAAGGTTTTGAATCTGTGTGTAGTAGCAATGCTATGTAACAACATGTTGTAGTAGCATTCTTCCAACTGGTTTTATGTGCCTCTATGTCCCAGGTCCCTGTGCCTGAAATAGTATATGAAAGAATAGTGAAAAGTCCAAATAACTTCTCCCAATGTTCATCTCAGTTAGCCACAAAAAAGGAACAATACATCATAATAATTAACGAGGATGGAAAGGTAATGAAACAAGGTAAATTTATGTTGTTTCGGGATAAAGGAAAGGAAAAAGGCAAGTATGGTCCCGAGGTTGGAGGTCAAAAAGGCAAAAATGAGGGAAGAAAATGTAGGAAATGAGTATAAAAATGACACCCAACACCTTTGTGTTTATTATTTTTATGGTTGCATGTTTATTTTGATGATCTCATCTATGGTTTGTGTTACAGTTTGTGTATGGTAAAATATTAAATAATTGGTAGTAGGGATCTAGTTTCCAACACCACTTTTGGTTGCATTTGAGAGTTTCCAATGTCTCTAGGCCCTAGTAAGGATGTGCCAAACAAATTAGGTGTTGTATATAGGCTATTATGAGAGCCAGTGGAATGCTTTCTTCCTATAAATATACCTTCAAGTTTCCTTAGGTGGATGGCAGAGCTAGTATACTTGAAATTGGAAGTCTCTAGTAGTTTTTCTAGTCTAAAAATTGCTATGTATGGTTCCATGTCAAGCCCTAGAAGGATGTTGCTTGGATTAATATTCCATGAAAATACTTTCTTTCGTGTAGATTAGTGAGGCCTCTAACTACTTCCTTTGAAATTTTAATTCTAGACAACCATGGTAGAAAAGGGGAGATTTTGATAACCTTCCTTCAAAATTGGAGAGATATAGTGCTAGTCAATGTCCATGTGAATGGATCTGAAAAGGATAGGCCATTAAAAACTTTAGAATTTGAACAAGATTATCAAGATCAACATGCAACAAGAGGAGAATAACAATTCAAACACTACATGATAATGGACTCCCTTTTGTAATGATTACATAAAATTAGATTTGGTTATTCGGAATGTTGAGATTGAAAAGGAATCAGTACCCTTTAATAAGAAAGGAAATAATTATACTCGATATAAGGAAACTCAATAGGAAAAATTATCAGTATCTAGTTATAACAAAATAAAGAGAAGCCAATGAACAAAATGACAAATATCCAATTTAAATGAACCAAAGACAACTTGTTGAACAAAAAGATAAATATACATCTTAAAGATAAAGGAGAAATGAGATAAAATACAACATAACCTAGAAATAAAAGGGTTGATATATATTATAAAGAAGAGAAAAACAAGATATACTGTAAAAAATCTAGAATCTAAAAAAGAATCACTAATATTGTGTTCTTTAATAAATTCTTTTATGGAGAAACAAAGATGAAGAATCCAAAATAATTTGGCATATACCAAAACTTCTTGTTTTAACTTTGAAAGATATATTTCTTTAAGTTCGAACCAAACTCTATATTCTATCTCTCCTTGCTTATATATAGATGGGGATCTTCTATAATCACTCTTTAGTTCCTTGATGTAACCATCTTCGTTCACATCTATTATGGTTCTGCCAAAAAATACTTGGAACTTTCACTTTCCTTCATTTTCTCATTCCTTGTGTTTGTATCCTTCAGAAAAATAAAATAGACTATTCATCATCCATGCGGATATTTGTGGCCACCCACCTATTCCACTTGGACCCCTAACACTATTTCCTTTCAGTTTCCTAATTTCTAGCATAGTTTACTATTTTTTGCATTTTTTGGGGTCCTGAACTTCCAGATCTGTTTTGAGGCCCTAAACATTGTTTTTTTTTTAAACAGACAAACCCATAATTTTAATCAAGTTTTGGAGCCAAAATTTGTTTTCCTAGAATATATTTTTCTAATGAGGTATCACGCACCTCAAACAGAGATCATATGCCAAAGTTACAACCCCGGGAAGCTGATGTACCAACTAACCCAACAGGGCCCACAAACGTTTGGTGCTTCATATCCTAGGGTTAGGTTTTTGAATGATTATGGTTTTCCATGGTTTATGAATAATAAAAAGGCCTTTGAGTCTCATTGTAACACATTTCAGAAGGAATGTAGCCATCACTACCATCGCCCGAGCTAGTTTATTTCCATTCTGTATGTAAATAATTTTTATTATTTTTTATTAATTAATTGAAGTTTAGTTTTGACTATAGCTTTGTGTTTCTACTTATTTCATTTCATTCATGCATAACTCCTTATCTATTCAAAGTCTATAGTTCCATACATGGTCATTTTAAGAGGCACGAAGAAATCAACATCACTCGTGGTGGCTTCAATTTCACAAACTTCAACAATTATAGAGCCCCTCAAATACTTGTGTATACTAGATAACGAAACAATATCGTACAAATTAGAAAAGAGTCAAAATGCTTATATATTCACTTTAAATGCACTTTTACATCAGGGATTTGATGCATGTATCAATGTTGCATTGTTGAAACTTATATATATATATATATATATATATATATATAGGAAGTGTAAGTTACAAAATCATTACTCAACTAATAAATTTAATAAGGGTGGCAACTAAGAGATGTATAGTTGTCATGTATCTTTATATTAAATAATTGCACAAATATGAGTAATGGAAATTTTAAGGAAAATTACAGTTTATAGATCAATTCAAATCTTAAAAAAGTCGTTGAGCATCACTCATCTTATGTTATTTGAAGAGCACATTATGTTAAATAGCTATAAAACAATGTTATAACTATAACTATGTTATATATATAGTTATATAGTTATGCTTTAAATATATATATATATATATATATATATATATATATATATATATATATATATATATATATATATATATATATATATACTTTAGATATATGTGCGTTAAGTGTTCTCTCTCTCTCTCTCTCTCTCTCTCTCTCTCTCTCTCTCTATATATATATATATATATATATATATATGGACTTTTAATTTAGTTAAAATATTTTAATTAACTACAATTAAATTTAGAAAATAAAGTACTTTATTTATTATTAAAAAATATTTAAATTTTAAATATTTTTAAATTTAAAAGAAAAAATGAAATAAATTTTCTTGTTTGATTTAATAGAGGTGCACCATGAGCAATGATATTCATTATTACAATTTTAAATTCCTAATTAATTTATTTATTGATTGACGTTCTATAGTTTAATTGTTTTCTGTTTTGAATTTTTTTTTGCATATTTCTCATGAAATTTGTTCGAAATTTAAAATGCATTTTTGATAACAAAAAATGTTTTTTGTTTTGAAAATGTGTTTCACTAATATAATTTTTTTTTTAAAAATGCAATATAATTAAAAATAAAATCTACCATCCACGCGATCAGGGTGCGAGGACAGGGAGGACCCACTTAGGGATCGAATCAATGAATGAACCGACCCGACGCCATTGCACACTCGACATTAAGAGGGGTAGGTAGATCCAACAATGGGTGTCAGATCGATTTTTGTGCGAAGGTCACCTTGATCTCCAGGTGGTGCACAGTGTAGTTTGCATGCAGTCACTTGTTAGGCTCTTCCCCTGCATTCTGCAGAAGGTGGTAGCCATATCATGCTGGTCTGGAGAGCCAAAGCATCAGAGGAACTGAACTGGAGATGATCATGACTTCTAGTATGTTTCTTTGGCTTTTTGGGTAAATGGGATGGAGGTTCCGCATAAGATAATGCTGTAAGAATGGAAGGGTCCGAGGAGGTTTATGTACTGGAAATTTAGACTATCAATTAATGTAGTTTTACCTAAATTCGCCATGTTGATCTATGTTTTCTATGGAAATATGTTAATACAAATGGAAATGTATAAGAGTCCCTAGTCTCTAATTGAGATATTACATGTATACCTAGTCATTGACCTATAAATATCTAGCTTCCGTCTCGACAAGATTGAGGGAGTAAAAGGCGGTTGGGGTTTAAGAGAAACCGGGAATGTCAACTCGTAGTGGTTATATTTGTTGGGCTCGCTGTCATATCTATGGCACAACTCAGAGATATAAAAAATTTTGGTTCTCCGAAAAGGAATGAACCAAGGTCTGTATGTGAGAAGGAAGGGAAAACAGTGTCAAGAACATTTTCAAGCACTAGGCAGCAAAGAGTTAATAAAATATTGGTTTTGTGCTCACTATAGGTCTGCCTAACATGATAATCGCTTCGACTCCTGCACTGTGGGTTTCATCTCTTGTGTGGGTGCGTGCAGTTCTGAAGGTGTGGGGTGGTATGTCGAAAGGCAGGATGGTAACAACTTCAGGCAATGGTAAGAGAGGGCGGGGTGTATACGCTGACAACTAGAAAAAGGAGAAAGGGAAAGGGCAAGGGGCTTCGACTAGTAAGCCCCATAAGCGAGGAAGAAAGTCAGGCATGGAAAATATGCATAACATACTACATGCGTTCAATGTCAAGACTCTGACACAGGTAAAAACTATGATTTTTGCTTAGAAGTCATAGCTAAAATCATAGGCTATTGCTAAGCCTCTTGTCGAGGAATGGACGCCATTAGTTATGGACCTGGGGAACACACGGGGTTGGCTTACCTTATTCAAGCAAATGGTTTATGAGTCTTATCTATATTGGCTCATGAAGTGTATCATGGCGAAAGACATCACCACAATCCAAGAAGGAGAAAGGCATTTGTAGGATGATATGAGCCTTGAGGATATTCAGAAGTAGCTGCAATCCATACAACTCCAGCTGCACCATCAGTATGTCTGCCTTGGAAAATTTGAGCGTTAGCTCCAGGGTCTGCACCAATTCGAAATGCCAAGATCGAGTGCCAAAGATCCCGCTCTGGTAGAATCGTCTGATGATTAACTACCAACATGATGTGTTAATCCTTCTGTTTTTTCATGATGTTTTGGACAGATAGCATTTACGTCAGTAGTCTTAAGTGTAGTAGTATAATAGACTTAAAGGCCAATAAGGTTTGGATAGACAGACTCAAACTATTCATGTTTTGGATGTAATCTGCTTCAAAAATTTAAAAAAAAAAAAAAATTACCATAGAAATATTTATAATAAACATGTTAATATTGTAGATAACGTATACAATGAATTAAAAATAAAAATAAAACATATATTATAGGTTTTTTTGTTGTTTTTCAAGGGTTTTCTTGGTGTTTTTCTAAGTTGTTTTTGGTCTTCAAGAGTTTTCTTGGTGGCTTTTTAGGTTGTTTTTCTGGTTTCAAGGGTTTTCTTGGTGGTTTTTGTGGTTTTCATGATTGGTTTTTGTATTTTTTGTATGATAGGGTTTTTTCTAAATTAATTAATTTATTTTACACAAAAAAAATTAAATAAAAGAGCCAAAAATGACAGGGAACCTACCTTGGCTTGAGCCTCTGGGTCGTTGGCGGGGTTGATCGGTAGCTGGATTGAGTTCTTGCGTCTTGATCGAGCTTAGAAATCTTTTGTTGAATTCATTTTCCTCTCGCAGTGCAAGTAAAATGACTTGCACAGATCGCAGCTGGGTTATTTTAATTAGAAATAGCGCTCAATCGATCTATATCTTTCGAACGAGCCAATGGCTCGATCAAAAGATATAGCTTGATTAAGCCATAACTCTCGATCGATCCTTTAACTCAGGTTAGAAGATGACTCAATCCAGAGTTCGTTTAAATGCTCGAATGAGCTCTTTTAAATTGCTCGATCGAGTGCTTAAAATTTCTTGATCGAGCATTCATTTTTAAGAAAAAAGCACCCTCATTTCGCTAAAAAGTGTAACCCAACTCCATGCTTTGACCCTAGTTCATTTTCAAATTAGTGGAATAGATGATACAAATGAAATATTTGATATAATGCTTGAATGAGATGTACCGTCTTGGAATGTTTTGATTTTAGCATATGCCGAGTATGAGAAGGGAAAGGTGGGAGCTCATGGTGAATGAATTCTTCAAGCAATAAGAAGGCGCATGTCTCAATGCAATAGGATGGTAGCTTAAGATTCAAAATAATAGAAAAGCATGAGTATGACAACTTAAGTACTAAGATAGTGATAGTTAAAAAAATTATAATGGAATCAAAATTTTTACATGTAAATGGGCAATTACGATTGTAAGACCTAGTAAGGAATGTGTACTGCTGGTATATCATGGGTAAAATGTGAATGTAGACCTATGTAACATGGGGGAGAATGTAGCATGTGAGATTCTTAGATAACATGTGGAATTTCCAAATACTATGCTTATAAATTTTGAATGGGGCAAGGCCTAAGAGGAGTGGTGTTGGATCATTTCACCTATTTGGCTTGATTTCTTCAAACAAAACCTCAAGTTAAGTTTAAAGAGGGGATTGTTAGGGAAACTTGACTTGGTGAAAGAGTTAAGGTTGTTAGGCAAAAAGTTGTGGCTTTGGGCACCTAATATGGATGGCCTATGGTATTGAGCCAATAGTAGTACATGTGATGAAACTTTTAAAATGCTTAAGGATTCTCCACTATAGAGTTTAGCAATGAAGATTCACCTCATGAAACTAAGATATTAGCCAACTTGACTATTTTTAAACCCATGATAATAATAAATATAGATTTATTATTAACTAACTCTTCCCATTAAATTTTTCCAAAATAAGATATTGTTAATTTTGTATAGGAATGCTATTACTCTTTTTATTATATAATTTTAAATTATAATAATAATAATAAATTCAAAAAACAAATAATAAATTAAATAAATCAAAATAAAACTTAATTATATCTTAATATCAAAAGTTTTAATATAAAATTTTAACTGTCCAAAAATTTCATTAGATTTTATGAACGACACCCACTTTTACCAATGTTAAAAGATGGACATAAAATATATGATAAAAAATTCTAAACATATTTACTTAAAATTAATATAAAATATATAATTTAAAAAAAAAAATCTTATTATATAAAAAAATCTTATTATATGAATAAATCACCCAAATACTTACCACTATAGTTTAAACTAAGCAGTTTCAAATTTTCTAAACCAACTCGGCAACAAGTAATGACGTGACTCGTTCGCCTCTTAGATGAGCCATTAGAAAAATCAATTTGATCGTAAAATGGTTAGGTAAAGGTCGCAATTTAGGTAAATTACACACCTAACTCAACACTTTTTAAAAAGAGTACGTCTGTACGTTATGAGAATCCTATCGATATGATGATGATCCATAAGACTACAATCATTCAAATTTTTTAATATTCCAAAAAGTAAAGAGGAAAGTTGAAGTGGCGTTATCATCGTGATAGGTTGTGTGATCGAGCATACGGTCTAATTATTATATTTTTGGATTATTGTTCGACAGAGTAGGAACATTTAAATAAATAAACAGGGGTTGTACCTTTAAGGAATCATAGTGAATTGATGATCCTTAGCACCAGTAATTTTAAAAGGTAGCAATTTAGGTAAACTACACACCTAAGTCAACACTTTTTAAAAAGAGTACGTCTGTACGTTATGAGAATCCTATCGATATGATGATGATCTATAAGACTACAATCATTCAATTTTTTTAATATTCCAAAAAGTAAAAAGGAAAGTTGAAGTGGCGTTATCATCGTGTTGGGTTGTGTGATCGAGCATACGGTCTAATTATTATATTTTTGGATTATTGTTCGACAGAGTAGGAACATTGAAATAAATAAACAGGGGTTGTACCTTTAAGGGAATCATAGTGAATTGATGATCCTTAACACCAGTAATTTTATCTCTTTTACTTCTGGATCAATTGCCTTTTGTTGTCTCCGGCATTTCATAAGACTCGTGATTTTTAAAATTAATTCTTTATATGAAATTTTATAGGAGATGTTTTCACGTGCATAACGTTATATTAAAAAATAATCTAATAATATAAGTTGTTTTAAGTACATTTTAAATCACACCTTTCTTGGTTTCCTCATTCATATATAAGTAAATTAATTTTAAAAGCTCCAAAACAGTTTTTTTTTTTTTGAAATTTCGGTACTCGTAAGGATGATACAAAAGCACAGAACAAAACCCATCGAAAAGGGATGAGTTGTTTACAGTAAGGCTAGGGAGAGGGGTCATGCCAGGCTGAAGCCTAGCGGAGGAAGGACTGCGGGTGCAACTAGGTTAGAACTTCATTACTACACGCACCATCACCTTTTGGACAACACATTATGGGTTCGTGTAGATACTCTTATCCATTAACAGCAAGGAAATACATGGATTATTTCATACTTACCTAGTTTCAAAGTCCACATCACCGCTCATATATATATATATATATATATATATATATAATTTCAAAGTTCACATCATATAAAATGAATACATACCGAATACATATCTAGTTTCAATATGTATGTCAATTTTTTTTCATATTATATGATGCAGGAGCATTATGGTTACGAAAATTTGTACATTTAGTAAAATCTAGGGGGTTTTATGTTTTACAAAAGAGTTGGTTTCTTAAGTATTTATTTAATGTAATTTTCAATGTTTTGAGTGATTTATGTGAGACATTTAGAATAGGATTTAATTAAATATTGAGAGACATATTTGTAAACGTTCTCGAATGTAGGAGAACATGAGTGATTGATGAGTGATTGGTGTGGATTGAGACATTTTAAAATGTTGTAAATCTTAGATTAGAAAGTAGTTCATGATTTATGGAGGATCCTTAGGATTTAGTTGAATGTTGAGATCCCCAAGGGATAAAGAAGAGATTTTAGGAATTAATTGAGGACTTATAGGATTTTTAGGATTTTGTTGAGTAACCTATGGATCTGAACCATAATTGGTTACATAACCTTTTGTATATATTTGTAAAGCCTCAAAGGCACAAAGAAGGGAAAAAAGAGAGATATTCTTAGAGTGGAAACTTAATTGTAAGCCTACGGGCATAGAGACAGAGGAAGAGAAAAGGGCCATGTAAAGGCACATCAGGCCAAAGCGAGATTGTAAACATGTTTTTTATTTGTATGTGTACATTTATTTAATTAATGAGGAAATCAAATTCATTGTAACTCTGTGTCATTCCTTTTACATGCTGAGTGATCCATAACTGAGAATTTATGGTTTATGTGTGATAAAACATGGTGAATGAATTCAAATTGAATGTATAAGTCTTTCTGAGTGATAAAGGACTTAATGGCTATGTAGAATATGTGTAATTCTAATATGGAGCTAGAGGATGTGTGTACAGGTCGAGTAAGAAACAAATCACTAATTCTGGATTCAGAGGAGTAATACAGAATGGTGGTTTATATTCCGGATTGAAATAGTGAGTAAGGCATGCAACAAGCGTGATAATCCCAAGTTAGAGTGAATAACAAACAGGAGAACAAGCTCAGGAGAGATCAACGCTTTTAAAGACTAAATAAAGCTCAAGAAGGATAACAGAGTTGCAGAGCGGCGACAATAGAAAGAAGACAAATCGACTAAGACAAAAAACACTTAGAAGATTTCCAAAGAAGGCGATCGGACGACGAGGATCAAATCACAGAATTGAATTTTTAATATTAATTAGCAGAGATTAGTGCAGGTGGAAGAGACAAAGAAGAGTCGTATGAAGGTGAGCGAACGGTTATGATTAGATCACAGATCTAAAGGGGAAGAGATTGACGGTCAAGATGACTTCGCAAGTTAAACAAAATAACTTGTGATGAGATGAGATGAAAGGCGAGCAGTGAGGACCATTAGATCTTGGTGCAAATCAACAACAGACAGCCTATCGCAAGTTCGCAGATCACAAATGTTAGCAGATAGTGTTAAGACTTCGCTGGATAAGTAATTTGTTTGTGATACGGTAAGGATTGAAATATGTGATGCGATGAGGGAGGAGCCACGTGTCGGCATTGTGCATTAGCGCACATCTCAAATTTTAGAGGTTACCATTAAGAGTTCGCACATCATGTTATTTTGGTTGCAATACGACAAGGACATGAGATGGCAATGTGAGACAGTACAACGGGGTCGTTATATCTGGTGAAGATCTACAGTGGAGATTACGTCGCAACTTTGCATCGACGATTGTATTGGTTACCATTTAAGTTGCAAGTTAAGTTTGTCGATATGTGATGCGCTATGATTGGTCAAAGGATGGTGGGACCTTGCAACCCCTCTTCCGCGTGTATGTAAGTAGTTTGAGTTATGTGTGATCGGTTTAAAATTAAGCATTGTTGATTGCATGCGTATGTATGTTGAATAAAACTCCAAAATTGTAATCCGATGCGTGTAAAGGGAGTTTATGTGGGCCATAACCCACAGGTCCACGATTATGCGTTAATTGCAGTTTCGTGCTGCATCAAGTGGGTAATTGTGGGGTTAATTCTGCTAACCTTGCAGCCTTATGGTTGCATTATTTGGTATCAGAGCGAGTAAAAGCTCTTTTGGGAGAAAGTTAGAACAGGTACATTCTTCGGAGGAGAAATCAAAACAAGCAGATTTTTTGATGAATATTGCAGAATTAAACTATGCAAAAGACATTTGGTAGCAAAACAGAATAATATTCAGTGTGACTGTGGATTAGAGGAGAAGAAGTCAGATTATAAATTTGAAAAGGTGGAGACAAGTGCAGAAAGGAAATTCAGACAGTAAAATCTAACAAAGTGATGGTTGTGTTCTTAAGGAGAACAGAGAATCACTCGAATGTGAAGAGTGGATGGATACTACTTGTGAAATCATGCAGGTAGTGGTTTTATATTAACTTTGATTTGAGTTTTGTAGGATAAAAGACAAATTGGAGATTGATAGTTGTGGCTAATGAAGTATCTCAACAAAAGAAGATCATAGCCTTAAGAAGCAGTGATGAAAGAAGTTGGTAAGGATTTCTAAGTGAAAGAAGAGGGTGTCCAGAAGCTAATATTTCATTTGTGATTGAAATACAACAAAATAGTTGTGTTCTCAAAAGTGCAGATGAGTTGAAGCCTAGAAGGAGCAGAGGAATGCTCAAAGAAAGTTCCAGAGAGGGGACAAGTGACCAAGTATAGAGGAAAGCTTGGAGAGGTATAGCAGGGAGGACTTGCTATTGTAGAGGCTTAATTACAACTCATAGTGAGTGAGGAGCTCATGAATATGATTAATAATATGAATACTAATAGTCATAACAGAGGTTCGAGAAGTGGCCACAAAGTGAAGAAAGAAGATGTCGAAGCAAATGGCATATGGAGACAGATGAGTGATGAAGACTATGAGAGAGAGAAAGCTGAGATAAATTTCCAACTGGCATTATTGATGGATATTGCAGAGAAATAAGGTAGACCAGAGGTATGGTTGGAATATGAGAAAGAAAGTGAAATGGCATAGGCTACAAGAGAAGAGAAAACAATAGGTGAATATGCAGCTAATAGAAGAGTTGAGGAAACTTGAGAAGATTATAGATGTTCAGTTGAGGATAAAGAAGCTCGAAGGAGTTGAACTACAACAAATTAAAGTTTTTGGAGAAGAACAAGTTCCTTGTGAACTTGAAGATGGAGCAATGATGTCTGAAACATCGATTGAGGCTACTGAGCATTATGATTTTGAAATTAACAATTTGTGTATGCTTTGCAGGTGTAATACATGATGATGGACAATCTTTGGGTATTATCAAAGAAGAAGAAGAGGAGAGACAGAATCTGAATTATGTTTTAAAGAAGAAATATGAGACAGTTAGGTCTCATGAAGAAATTCAAACAAAATTGAAGGAAGATATTTCTTTTCAACATACTGCTAGAGTTGGAAACAAAGGAAGTTTGGCTCACAATGATGACCAAAAGCAAGAAGAAGAAGTAACGGATACCAAGTACTCATATTCTATGCTTGAGGAAGTTGAGATGAATAACATTGAATATTTTCTGAGTCATGTAGAAGACTTGGAACAGAAAAAGGATTTGATGACAGAATCATCAGATAAGACAATTGAGTCTTGTGGTTTTACAACTGAAAAATTGTGTGTGATTGCAGGTTTTGATGATTTTATAGGCGATAGACAGTCACTGGAAACTGTCAAAAAGATGGAGGATGAGACTATGTTATCTTATGAAGATAGCCAAGGAAAAGCACATGTACAATTGGTTAGTAAACGGGAGAAAGAATTGGAATTATTGGAGAATTGGTTGAAAGCACCAGTAGAGAAGAAAGAACCTGATGAAGACTGCAAAGGATCTGCAGCAGAGGAAGAAAATGTTACTGCAGTCAAGGAATTGAAGGGCAATTTACTTTTTGAAAGTAAATTTGCAGGTAGTGAGCAAAAGAGGGATGTTGCAGAGGGAGATATCTTAAAAGATATTCAGGAAGATTGTGAGGTAGCAATGTCCAAAGAAATATTTGCAACAATGTCCAAAGAAATATCTACAACAGTATTTGGAGCAATCTCAATAATAGTAGAAGTTGAAGAAAAAGAAACTGAAGAATGTAATCAGCGACTTAAATATGTTTATATTCCAGAGAATGAAAATAAAGTGCAACAACCAAATAAATTGGGCAGAGAGATATAAAATTTCATGAAGCTTATGAGAAAGAAACATAAATAAAGGAGCTGCATAAAGAGAAGAAAAAGCAATGGTTGTGTTGATCATTAATTAACGTGAGTCATTTTTTGAATTAAACCTTGAGAAGCCATGTATCGAAGGTTATGTCAGATGGTGAAACATTTAAGGGATGATTGAAGAGAAATAAGGTAAGAGAAGTCCCGTGCCTAAAGATCGAAGAATATGTATAAAAAGGGTCCAAGCATAAAGTAAAAAGGGCGAAGGTATAAAGCAAAAAGGCAAAGAATGTAAGACGAAAACATCATAAGGCTTGTTGCCTTCGTAATATGCATGTGACAGAATTGTTCGTATGGGAATTCCGCGGTGGTCGAGAAATGGACTGGGGGAGAGATCCATACCCCCGCGGAATCACGGTGATGTGTCTTCCGCCACCTGTTATCTAATGTGCCCTCCACCACATGTCCTCCGTATCCTTTTCCATGTCACTATCCCGCGGGTTTTTATTCACATTGTTCGTTGGTCCATCCATCTGTTTATTCTACAAAATCAACGATCCTCAACTCGCCTGCCTGGTGGTCCCCACACCCGCTCTCTGTGCAAAAATCAGTGGTTTATATCGCACCACCTTTCTTGGGCGGGCGGTATTTCTCAAATTGAAGTGATTCCATACATCGCTCGCCACGTGTCTCCGCATACGGTTCCAAAACTGCCGTTCATCGCACGTTATTGTTCGACAAAAGACGCGCAGCGATATCACTGTCAGCCGTCCGATCTAGAGGTCTTCATCCAATGGTCATCGCACTCCGAAGATGTGTGGAATTTAATCCAAGCCAATAGCGCCCCTGGCCCACCATCTCATTGCCCTCCGATACATTTTCCACCGTCGATCTCCTCCTGAGATCGAACGGTCTAGATTTAACCCACGCCACGCCATTGACCTCGTATCTCCACATCATCATTCCACGTGCTCCCGTCGTACATTCGTCCGTCTCCCCTTCATATTCCTATTCAAAGGTCAAGCGTCCACTGTCTATATTAAATTTCATACATTCTTCCAACCTTTACCAAAGCATTTCTCCACCTTTTCTCTGCACTTTTCACCATCACCGCACTGTTCCGTCATTTCACCAAGCTGCATTTTCCATCTTCGTCACCACCTGCATCCACCATCCCCGTGCATTGTTTTCTTAACGGGTTTTTGTGTTTTTCAGGGTTTTAGACAGGCGAAAAATTATCATGCCCCACAGTTACGGTTACAATGGCAAAGGACACATCAAAAGGACCATTTCCAGGAGTTGAAATTATGAAGAAAGGTCTAGGAGGCTGTTACGACATGACCGCCATTAAAGAAGCAGGGTTAAACTCTGTCAAACCCTCCAGAGTCATTCAAATGCACAGATTGCGTAGATCCAGACATAAATGTTGCAGGCAAAGAATATCAGTGGAAGGTAGAGAATTAAAGGCATGTAGTTGAATATTTTTGAGCCTTAACCTACCCTCTGAAGGCAGAGTACCAGATCGAAGACCCTACAGATCACCTAAAAGATTTATGCACAGAAAACAATGCCCTCAAGGTTTTATTTCAGCAGAAATTTTCTCCAGGAAAGGACAAACCGCCCATAAGGTTTTATTTCTCTACCGTGTTCCTGAAGAGACTTTCACCCAATGCATTTATTTTAGTAAGCAGGCAGCAGAGTACGTACAACACCACAAAGTCATCAAGCAGTATGGGCGTGCACGTCTCCGCCATTTTGTTTTAATGAGACAATTAAATGTTCATCACCTACCCCCTTTTTCGAGCTTTCTTGTTCTCCTATAAAGCTCCCAAAGAACAAATGATTTAAGGTTCCAGTTTTTATCAGAAAATTATCCAATGAAAGGCTTTTTGTATGCATTTTGTAAAACTCTTGTATGAAGGCTCAGAGCCCATAGGGTCTCAATGAGGAGGAGTTCCATCGGTTAAAGAGGATTCTGGTCTTTGGTATTTCACAGTCTGTAACTTTCTCTTATGTGTTATTTAAATAGATCACTTCATTTCATCCATCTTTCCTGTATCATGTTTTGGAATGCGAGTGGCTCACTGATTTTTGGTATGGATTCATCCTAGTTGATGCCCATGCCCAGATTAGTCAAGCGCTTTAAATATGGCTCATGCATGATATTCTGTTCCACTATTCATCTAAACCATGTTTCTGCTATATTAGTTTCTTTAGGAGGGTGTTTTTAAAACGTTATTATCATGTATGGATTCTTAGATTGGTAAGCCCATGCATGGTGGTATGTGTATCTGGATATCAGCTCAATGTTAACTAATATCTTCTCAATATTTCTTTCACTACATACACCTTCTGATAACTTATTTATGTGAGGTATTTCTGAATCGGCCCTCTTTACAGTAAGCTGTCTCTGAATTGTCTGTTGCTTTTTATATTGGAGTTTTGCATGTTGTCTCTGCAGTATTCCTATCCCTGTATCAGTTTCTGAAGGTCTTGGTCCCATTCAGATTAATTTTCCTTGTTTAACAAGAGATAGCATGAGAGCTTGTTATTGATAACTCCCTCTGTTATACCATATGCTCCTTGCTATATAAGATGTCCTAGGCACTAGTCTATCACAACTCTAGGCTGTCTCTAGGAATGACAACAGGTTGATTGAAAGGTTGGATTGTGACAAATGTTGAAGGTAAATTCAATGGAGTGTTACAAATGAAAGTGTGGAAACCAGGAGAAGCACGGAAAGACAACATAATACATGGACAATAGTTAAAAGGGGCAAGGAAATCACCGAAGAATAAAGTATGGGATCCAGGAGGACAAATATTAGAAGCACATGATCTTGAGATCATGAATTTTTTTACTCTGGGAGTCTGATGCAGGAGCATCATGGTTTCGAAATTTTTTACTTTTAGTAGAATCTAGGGGGTCTTATGTTTTTCAAAAGAGTTGGTTTCCTAAGTATTTAATTAATGTAATTTTCAATGTTTTGAGTGATTTATGTTAGACATTTAGAATAGTATTTAATTAAATATTGAGAGGCATATTTGTAAATGTTCTCAAATGTAGGAGAACATGAGTGATTGATGACTGATTGGTGTGGATTGAGATATTCTGAAGTATTGTAAATCTTAGATTATAAAGTAGTTCATGATTTATGGAGGATCCTTAGGATTTAGTTGAATGTTGAGATCCTCAAGGAATAAAGAAGAGATTTTAGGAATTAATTGAGGACTTCGAGGATTTTTAGGATTTTGTTGAGTAACCTATGGATCTGAACCAAAATTGGTTACAGAACCTTTTGTTTGTATTCGTAAAGCCTTACAGGCACAAATAAGGGAAAAAAGAGAGATATTCTTAGAAAGGAAACTTAATTATAAGCCTACGGGCATAGAGAGAGAGGAAGAGAAAGGGGCCATGTAAAGGCACATTAGGCCAAAGCGAGATTGTAAACAAGTTTTTTATTTGTATCTATACATTTATTTAATTAATGAGGAAATTGAATTCATTGTGACTGTGTGTCATTCCTTTTACGTGCTGAGTGATCTGTAACTGAGAATTTATGGTTTCTGTGTGATAAAACATGGTGAATGAATTCAAATTGAATGTATAAGTATTTTTGAGTGATAAAGGCCTTAATGGCTGGGTAAAATCTGTGTGATTCCAGTCTGGAGCTAGAGGATGTGTGTATAGGTTTAGTAAGAAACAAATCACGAATTCTGGTTTTAGAGGAGTAATCCAGAATGGTGGTTTGTATTCTTGATTGAAATAGTGAGTAAGGCGTGCAACAAGCATGATAATCCCAAGTTGGAGTGAATAAAAAATAGGAGAACAAGCTCAGGAGAGATCAACTCTTGTAAAGACTGAATAAAGCTCAGGAAGGATAGCAAAGTTGCAGAGCAGCGACAGTAGAAAGAAGAGAAATCGACTAAGACAGAAAACACTTAGAATATTTCCAAAGAAGGCAATCGAACGGCGAGGAACGAATCACAGAATTTAAGTTTTAATATTAAACAATAGAGATCAGTGCAAATGGAAGAGACAAAGAAGAGCCACGTGAAGGTGAGTGGACGGTCATGATTAGATCACAGATCTGAAGGGGAAGAGATTGATGGTCAAGATGACTTCGCAAGTTAAACAAAATAACTTGCGATGCGATGAGATGAAGGGTGAGCAGTGAGGACCGTTAGATCTGGGTGTAGATCAACGACGGATGACGAATCACAAGTTTGCACATCGCAAATGTTAGTGGATAGCGTTAAGACTTCGCTGGATAAGTAATTTTTTTGCGATGCAGTAAGGATTGAAATATGCGATGCGATGAGGGAGGAGCCACGTGTCGCATTACGCATTAGCGCACATCGCATATTTTAGAGGTTACCGTTAAGAGTGCACACATTATGTTATTTTGGTTCCTACGCGACGAGGATGGGAGATGACAATGTGAGACAGTACAACGAGGGCGTTAGATTTGGCGAAGATCTACGGTGGAGATTACGTCGCAACTTCGCGTCGGTGATTGTATTGGTTACCATTTAAGTTGCAAGTTAAGTTTGCCAATATGCGATGCGCTATGATTGGTCAAAGGATGGAGGGACCCTGGAACAACTGTTCCATGTGTATGTAAATAGTTTAAGTTATGTGAGATCGGTTTAAAATTAAGCGTGGTTGATTGCACACATATGTATGTGGAATAAAACTCCAAAATTGTAATCCGCTGCGTGTAAAGGGAGTTTGTGTGGGCCATAACCCACAGGTCCACGATTATATGTTAATTGTAGTTTTGTGCTGGATTAAGTGGGTAATTATGGGGTTAATTCCACTAACCTTTCATCTTTGGATATTTGCGGCTTTACGGTTGCATCATACCAGCTGTGCTTAGTCCAAAGAAAGATGAGATAATGATTTATGAAATTTTGAGAGAGATACAAAAATTTTGGGTGTAATTTTTTTTTTGAAGATTTGCATTTAAAGAAATCATGCATAACCAGGACTTCTAGGGAGGTCACCCATCCTAGAAGGCCTCTGGCTCAAGCACTCTTAACTATGGACTTTTCCCTACAATCAAGCCCACTTAACTTGCTACTTCATTTGCAAAACCTTAACAAGTATTGTGCCTCATAAACCATTCAAATAGAGTTCTCTTCATTTCATAAATCATAATCTCATCATATTATATAATATGAAAAAAAAAAGATGATACACATATTGAAACTAGGTATGTATTCATTTTATATGATGTGAACTTTGAAATTATATATATATATATATATATATATATATATATATATATATATATATATATATATATATATATATATATATATATATATGAGCGGTGATGTGCACTTTGAAACTAGGTAAGTATGAAGTAATCCATGTATTTCCTTGTTATTAAGTGACTTTTTGAAGTCTTGGTTACCAGCCTTAGAAGTGATGATTGAAGCTATGTGATTCATTTCACTTGTTTCATTCCCGCTTCTTCACTCCTTAGCTTTCATGGAAATGGTCATAGATGAATGACTTACTTAAAGCAGTTGAATCCCAAAAAAATATATCTAATACTAATACATTACAATATTTTTTCATATTTAACTGAAAAACCTCAACACAATAACCAAAAATTTAAATTCACAACTCTCCAGGCAGTAATCAAAAATTTAAATTCACATAAATATCATACAGAAGGTTTTGCCATGAGAAGAATTGAGTAATGAAAGGGAATGTGATGGGGCTTTTTAAAACAATACAAATTGATTAGAGCTGCAATTGTCCACTACTGCTTTAAGTGTCATATAGAGATTGTTATTTACACCCTCTATATATATAAAGTTCAAATGAAAAGGATTAAACAACATCACATTGCCATTTGACACTTAAAAGGAAAAGGCAAATTAGTGAAGGAGTTGTCTACCGAGGCCGCGTTTTGGCCCGGACGGCAGAAATCTACCAGAATCCGGTCAACTAAATTTTAAAAAATCAGGTAGTTGCAGTGCTTGGAATCCATTTTTGATAGTGGAAATGGATTCAGCACTATCAAAAACCCCTGGGGCACTCAAAATACTAATGTTTAACAACTGTAAACAAGATTCTCGGCAAATCTTTGCCGGATTTTCTGAAAATCGTTACCGGATTCTGGGTCAAAACGCGGCCTCGGTAGACTACGTGATTACTGAATACTTTTAAAAAATAGAACGTACTTATGTACCTTTTGAGAATCCAAGAGAAATGATGATCCAAATGACCGAATCATTCAATATTTATATTATTTCCAAAAAGAAAGAAAGGAGAAAGTTGGAGTGTTGTGATCCTCGTGTTACATACCGTCATCAAGCGTACGGTCTGATTATCTTTTCTTTGATTTTGTTCGTACAAATTAGCACGAGTGAACTACATAAGCATGCATGTGAGTTTAGGTTATACCATTAATCGATGATCTTAAATAAGAAGGGTGGGGTAGGGTTGTGTCCTGCTTGCTTGCTGTGTTCAACTTCCTTACAAAATATTGGGTTAGCCATGCTCATGGAAGAAGATAAGGTGAACTTTGCTGAGGGGTGGGCAGAAATTTCTATGGGATTATTATATTTTATATTTTTAAATATCTTGAATTAAAAAAAATAAATTCTAAATATTTAATTTATGTATAAAATTAATAATTCAAATATATGATTTTAACTAATTAATTAAAATTTAAACAAAACTGATTAACAACTCACATTTATTATTATAACTCGTTAACAATTACAATTTATTATTGTAACTATTTTTAAAATCAAAACTCATTAAAAAAAAAAAAAATTAAAATGTTTAAGTGCACTCGTTGGAAGATGTTCTTGCATTAATATTAGTAATGGAAAGTAATTAACAACAAATAAAATGTTAAAAGATAATGGAGAATTTTTAGTTTCTATTTCATAGAGTATGGTTCTTTTTTTTTCAGAAGAAAAAAAACACTGATATATTAAATATGTTAGTTCATTTTACATCAATATCGTTCTCAGCTGTGCAAACAGCGAGAAACATCATGACATCAATGCCAAAAAACAAACCGGATCACATTCTAAGAAAGAAAACGATCACAGTAGCTTGGCATCCATATCATATCAATTTTGTTCTCAGTTGTGCAACAACGAGAAGCATCGAGACATCAATGCCAGAAAACAAACCGGATCACATTCAGGATCACAGTAGCTTGGCATCACAAATACAGAGTGCATAAACCACTCATTACATTTATGTCTGCAGAGGGAGAGTAGTCTCCACCCCTGTATCATCCAAAACTAGACCCATCAACAGGGTCCACAAAAATACAACCCCTGAGTAGAAAATGGCGCTGCAGCAACAAGCAAAAAGACAGCAGAGGAGCAAAAAGACAGCAGAGGAGGGTACACAGCATCGAGCAAAACCCCAATGCCAGTCCACCAACGAGGCGGTCGCCCTTATCCCGTGTAGAGAAAACCCCATTTGTGACATAAAACCCCATCCTCCGCACCCAAAAACCGTGATGGTTCCGCACCAAGTCCACCGACACTGTGTGGGAAGGCAAACCAGGGCACAAGACCCCATCCGTCGCGTGCTTTAAACCCAACCAAAACTGAGGTCTGCAGAAAATGAGAAAGGGGTCGCCGCCAGACTCTGCACAGAGGAGACCCCATCCGCCGCATAAAACCCCATCCGCTACGCCCAGAGGTCGCAGAAGAAGAAGAGGGGGGGCCGCAGCGGCGAGGCGGCCGCAGCGGTGAGGCAGCCGCCGGACCCCCACAGAGAAAAACCCTATCTGCCGCAGCAGCTCCCAACCCTACTCGAGACCTGTAAAACTTATTCAAACGCCGTGTGTTTGACTAGTTAGCAAGTGAGTGATCCGCAACGCCCAGAGGTCGCTGAAGAAGAAGAGGGGTGGCCGCAGTGGCGAGGCGGCTGCCAGACCCCCGCAAAGAAAAACCCTATCCGCCGTAGTTGCTCCCAACCCTACTCGAGGATCTGTGGACTATCTTTCTTAGAGTATGGTTTTAACTTTCCTACATCTATGTAAGCTATATATTAGTTGAGTTGTATTGAGAATACTCTAATGTAGAACATTCTGCAGAGTTAGACTCTCCATTGTAGAATTGACTAATTTTTTGTTTATGAATTCAATCAAACATATTTTATCATAAAATCTAGTTGATGACACAGAACTGAAATATGTGTTCTTCATTGTAGGTTATGGAGAGTAAATAGATAGTAAATAAGCAATTATACCTTTTTCAAAATACTCGTCATAAATTAGCTTCTGGTTAATTTTGTTATTTCTTCTTTAACAGCGCAAGCAAATCATTTTTTCCTACGAACCGTAAATTTAGTTTGAGATATTAGTACGCCTCCTCTATTTACAATGTGTTACCAAAAAGAAAACAAAAACATACAAAGTTGCTATTAAATTTTTATCATAGTTGCAATTTTTATCTACCTATAACTACAAGTACAAACCATCACGTTATGAAGAGTTTACAACATAACAAACTAGAATCACAAATTCCTCATTTTAGTGCTTTTGAAATTCCCCCACAACCTACTGCAACTCCTGTAAGATGTCCATGGCCACGAGCTACTGCAACACCATGTATAGACTCATTTCTAGGAGATGGTTGAGATTTAGTTACTAGTGAAAGATTCTGTCAACTAGTGTTCTAATTTAATAGAAAATTGAGATATTTAGTTAGATGAAAGATTGTATATCCAAAATTATTTACCTGTTTTGAAATAAAGCATATAATATGTAAACGCATTTTTCCATTGATTATGGCTCATAGAATTTTGGTGGACTATAAGTCTAACTTCTGCTTTAAGTTAAGTTTTGGTGTACAATAATTCTACTCCATCATCTTGAGTCCCTTTAACCTTTAGCTTTAAGGTCGGGAACATGATGCATGATCCAGGACAAAATGTCAATTTGATTCCTCCTCAAGTTGCTCGAATATTTAGAAATAATTGATTTTCATGTGCTTCCCGTTAATGGTAGTAAATAGACGAATATAATTTACTCAAGTAAGGAATATAGAGATTCCCATATATCCCATATAAAGTAAAGTTGTTCTCTTTAATAATGTTAGAATTATCGTAACCATTGTTACTTAAGCGATTCTTATTATACCTGCCAAGGTAGGTATATAGCGATCGATAGATCGTTGACTATCTATTAGTTGCTTTGAGTTTTTTTCAACTTTTTTCCCTATTTTGTAGTTTAATCAATATTTTGAATTAATTCGCATTTAAAATCTGTTAATTTGTATTTTCATGGTTTTTGATTGGACAAAATTATTTGAACTCTTATTGCACGCTTCAATTTTTTAGAGATAATTTTTGAAAATTTCTGAAGATATGCAAAGTTTTATGAAACCTGTCTATTTTTTCAAAGAGAATTTATGCCAAGTTTCTATTTTTCTGGTTGCTCCGGACATAAATTTTTCAAGATTTCCCAAAATATCCTAAGTTTTATCAAACCTCATGATTTTTTCAAGATTTCCCAAGATATCATAAGTTTTATCAAATATCTCTATTTCTTCAAATAGAATTTATCCAAAGTTTTATTGTTCTCCCTACAAATTATGATATGGAAAATTTCTTCGATAAAACATAAAATGGTGTTTAAAAACAATTTATTTCGACCTAAATTTTCATACGAGACCATGTCCATTGTGGTTCTTGGCATGTTTGCCATCTGCCATGCTTCTTACGCCATTTTCCATGGTTCTTACCAAGCCATGATAAGGAGATTACCATGACAAGAAAACTGGTCATGTTTCCCCATTTCTTTGTCATTTCCCATTTCATTTCTTTGCTCGGTCATGTTTCTCCATTTCTTTGTCATTTCCCATTTCAGGTCTTTGCCATTTCCAATTTCAGTGTACTCCTTGTCTCCTTCTCCGAGTACTTTGAAGCATCATGAATATTGTTGGATACGTTGAAGGGCGAGCCATATCCCCTTATCTCCTTCTCCGAGTACTTTGAAGCATCATGAATATTGTTGATACGTTGAATGGCGAGCCATATCACCTTTTTCCAGTACTTTGAAGTTGCATGAAGTAGCATCGTTAGATACATTGATGAAAGGTGGTTAGTGAAATATCTTTATTTAGCATAGAAATGCCGACAAGTACAAAACAATGAAGACAAGGGAAGAGAAATGCAGACAAGTATAGTTCAATGAAGACAAGTGAAGAAACAAAATATAAAAATGAATACAAGTACAGTTCAATGAAGACAAGTGAAGAAACAAAATATAAAAATGAAGACAACTGAAGAAAAAAAAAGGTATTTCATGCTTTTGAAGGTAATTCATGCACCTCATATTGTTCTACATAATACATGAGCAGGTGCAAGCTCTTCCCATCCACCACTTCAACCAAGGAAAAATAATTTATCTCTTCCATCTTTGCGTTTCCTATTTGAAATATCTGAAATACCCTTGTCGGTTCAATATTTCCATCTGCATAACTTGAAATATCCTTGGTTCAATATTTCCCTTGCATGACAACTGCATAACTAGTGTTCCATGTATGCCTTATTCTTAATTCTTATAGTTCTATGTTTTCATTATAGGGCTAATTTGCTTTGCCCACTAGGAAAAATGATCTTTTAAAGCTATTATCGATGGCTATAGAGTTCCGTAGCTAATGACCCGAAAGGAAAAATGGGCAGATAATTTGATGTTGCATCTTTAATAAATACTACTGGAAAAATACTAATGTCATCCAATCGAGGAGGGGGGCATGAACATTCGTTGTTCCCAGAAGTTAAAATTGTAAGTTAGAACAGTTTGTGGGAAACAAAAAAAGAAAAAGAAAAAGAAAAAAGAAATTATGGAGAGGGTTCTCGGCGTTGAACAGATTGCCAAACAGACTACGTAACAGTCACCAGGAATGTCACTTTCATGGACCAACAAAATTATGTAATGTGTGAGCCAACACAAAAATTTTGTAAAAAGAAACAGGCGCACTAAGTATCCAAAAAAATCAATGTGCCAGGAGAAATGTCAACATCCAACCAAAAATTCAATACAAGGAATTTCATGTGCAAAGAGCAATGCTAATTTTTGAGCGTCAAATCACTAGCCAAACATTCTTTCCAACTAGAAAATTACGTAGATATACCTTTTTTTTTCTTTCTATATTGTTATCGTTAACACAAATAGAGGATTGTGGATCTATACTGTGGATTGTTTTTATGGATTTAAAAAGGATTGTGGTGTGCATCACCCAACAGTTTTACCTGAAAACACTAATGCAGGGTATTTCTATCGCCATTCAAAAAAATCAAATAATAAAAATAAAATGTATTTAGATACCTTTTAATTCCACTTAATAGCCTTTGGAAGCTTCTCATATGACATAGAGCTTGAGTCCTACTTCTCTCAATCCACATCAATATACTCAGCCTCTAATTTCCTTACTGGAAGGCCTCGTTGCACTTTTCTTACAATATTTGGAAGTTTTGAGAAGAGATGGAGAGCTTGGAACGAGCATGAATGGACAATAAAGTGATAAAATGTGATGTTGAATTAATAAATAAAAACTCACTAGTAAGCTCTACGAAAGAGAGTCTGAACCAAGAGAGTCTGGCTTTGTCGAACGCTCTACATTTTCAATACAATTCAATCAATATATAACATACATGGATATAGGGAAGTTAGAACCATACCCTAAGAAATAGAAACTGATTCCTATCCTAAGGTTTCATGAACCAACTCTCACTAATTAAGGATTCTCCATTATCTTTCAACACTCCCCTTTAATGGAGAAGGGGTTCACAAATATTCCTAACATCTCCCTAAACATTTCAAACTTAATTTTTCCAAGAGGCTTAGTGAAAATGTTAGCAACATTATCACATGTTTTACAATATACAAGATGGATTTATTTTGATTGAACTTTCTCCCTGACAAAGTGGAATTTTATATCAATGTGTTTAGTGTTCTTGTGAAACACCTTATTATTAGCAAGTTTGATTGAGCTCTGGTTGTTGCATTTGATAATTGTTACATATTTTTGTTCTTCCCCAACATCCTAGAGAAGTCTCAGCAACCAAACTACCTCACATGTTGCTGCGCACATAGCTTGATACTCTGCTTCCGTTGAAGACAAGGAAATTGTGTTTTGTTTCTTACTACTCCATGTAATCACCTTCGATCCTATGTTGAACACATAGCCTATTATGGATCTTTGGTTGTCTACATTTCCATCCCAGTTTGAATCTGTAAACCCTATCAATATAACATCAGAAGAATCTGTATAAATGATACCATAATCTACAGTTCCTTGTAGATACCTTAAAACACCTTTCGCTGCATTCCAATGACTCTCAAGTGGCTTGGACATGTATTGACTTAGCACACTAACTACATAAGCCAAATCTAGTCTAGTAGTGGTTAGATAGATTAGACTCCCAACCAGTTGTCA
Organism: Pinus albicaulis; assembly: GCA_034641835.2. Taxonomy (NCBI): domain Eukaryota; kingdom Viridiplantae; phylum Streptophyta; class Pinopsida; order Pinales; family Pinaceae; genus Pinus; species Pinus albicaulis. The sequence continues at coordinate 33,685,118 of CM076575.1, forward strand.
ATAGAGTGTCGCATCTGCCTCTTTAGAGCCATCCTCACTCTGAAGTTTAATGTTCTGCTGTAATGGTACTGCTGCAGCCTTGCACTGATCCATCCTGAATCTTTCTAGTAGACCTCTGACATACTTACCCTGGGACATAAAATTTTGTCTTAAATCTCTCCAGATCTCAGGACCCAAACAATATCTTAGTTCACCAAGGTCTTTCATTTCGAACATTTGTGACATTTGCTGCTTGATTTCTTTGATGACATCAACAAAATCATCTATAATAATAAGATCATCTACATAGAAAGAAATCAACACTATACACCCCTTTTAATCTTTCACAGTATACAAATTAGGGTCGTTTTTACTTCTATTGTAACCGTGTTGTAGGAAGAATGAATCTATTTTTTCATACCATGACTTGGGTGCTTGTTTCAACCCATATAAAGCTTTCTTTAATCTATAGACTAAATGTTCTTTCCCTTTCTGGAAAAACCCCTCAGGTTGTTCCAGGTAAACCTCCTCTTTCAATTCTCCATTTAAAAATGCAGATTTTACATCTAGTTGGTGAATCATCTAGTGTTTTCTAGTATTTAAAGAAATCATCATTCTGATAGTGTTTAGTTTAGCTACGGGGGTGAAGGTTTCCTCATATTCAATACCTTATTTTTGTGAATACCCCTTTTCTACCAATCTAGCCTTTAATTTATCTATGGTTCCATCTACATTAATCTTGGTTTTATACAACCATTTACAATCTATGGTTTGTTTCCCTTTCGGTAGTTCAACTAGCTCCCAAGTGTTGTTTTTGAGAATAGATTCATATTCTTGTTCCATAGCTTCTTTCCATTCGTTACATTGATTTGCTTCTCTATAACTATAAGGTTCAACAACATTCATCATACTAGTTATAAAGGCATTTTCTCTATATCTAGCAGGCAATTGAATCTGCCTACCTGATCTTCTGAGAATTGGTGTAGCTTCCAACCTATTCTGAATTTCCTTTGAAGGACTTGGCTCGATTGCAGTATCTGAACTTTCTGCTTCTACCTTGTTCTACTTTTCATGGTTGTTACCTGCTTCTTCACTTCCTTCCACCAAAAACGGAATATCCCATTCCTCATTACTTTTATCAGATTCATCATAAACCTGCTCATGGAACATGACATCTCTACTAACCAAAATTTTGTGAGTAGAGGGATTAAACAATCTATAAACTTTAAATTGTGAAAAATACCCTACAAAGGTATATATGATGGCTTTTGAATCTAGCTTTCTTCTTTCTTCCTTTGGAATGTGGGAAAATTCTTTAGACCCAAATACTCTCAAATGTTTTACTGCAGGCTTGAATCCATATAATGCTTCAAAAGGAGTTTTAGACTCGAGACTTCTTGTAGGACTCCTATTTTTCAAATGAACTGCAGTATTCAATGCTTCAGCCCAAAAACCATTCGAAAGATCCTTACCTTTCAACATGCTCCTAACACACTCCACCAATGTTCTGTTCTTTCTTTCTGCTACTTCGTTCTACCGAGGAGTATGGGGTACTATGAATTGTTGTAATATTCCATGGTATTTACAATACTTGGTAAGTTCATCGTTCCTGTATTCTCCCCCTTGATCAGAGCGGAGAATTTTTATGTGCTTCCCTATTTGCTTTTCTATCACATATCTTAACTGCTTAATGTATTCAAATGTGTGAATTTTCTTACTCATAAAATATACCCAAGAAAAATTTGTGTAGTCGTCAACAAACAATAGAAAATACAGTGAACCTCCTAATGACTTTGTTTGCATGGCTCCACATAGGTCGGTGTGCACTAATTCAAGTATATCTCTCTTTTTCTTTTCTACTCGAATAGAGAATTATTCTCTATGCATCTTTCGTAACACACAAGCATCACAATCATTATGCACTTGTTTTAATGTAGGAAGACCTCTTACCATTTCTTTTTTCTGAAGTAACAACAAATCGTTGAAGTTGATGTGACCAAGTCTCTGGTGCCATAACTATTTTGTAGTCAAACTTGATGCTGCCAAGGCTCGATTTGGTGATGCCCTCACATCCAATTTGTACAGACCTCCTTTTCAAATTCCTAAAGCAATAGTCTTCATACCATCCAACAAATATTTAATATAAAAATTAGATTTAAAGAATTCTACCTTGAGATTATGATCTGTAATCATGGATACAGAAATCAGATTCTTTGTAACTCGAGGTACATACATTACATTATGGATATGTATGATATGACCATCAGGCAAGATAACATGAATGTTCTTGTACCCTTTGATATGATAATCTATATCATTGCCAAGGTAGATTTGTCCTCCGTTGTTGGTTCCTTTAAAATATTTGAACCATTGTTTGTTCTCTGCCGTATGTGTGGACGATCCCGAATCCACATACCAGATGTCTGATTCGACATTTTCATCAAAGTATGCCATGAAAAATCTGAATTCCTAAACATGGTCATCATCTACGAAATGACCTGCATGTCTTTTATGTTTATGATGTTCTTCATGAAATTTCTTTTTCTTGCACTCCTTAGCCATATGACTGAGTTTTCCACAATAAAAACATTTTACTACATATTCATTTTTATTCTGATACATACCTTGAGCTTGATTCAGACTTTTCTGTGGATTTAATCTGTTTTGCTGTGATGAATTTCCTTTTGCTTTGAAGAATTTCTTCTTTGCCATTAACGCAATATCTGCGATCTGGGGTTTTAGAGTCAATCTTCTTTCTTATTCTTGAATTAATATTCGTTTCATTTCTTCAAACTTTGGGATTTTCTCACACTTATCCCAGTGATAAAAATTTGGCAATCATCAGTCATACGATTCATGGTAATCATGACCAAATCTGCATCTGCTACTATCTCACTGATATCTACCAATTTTTTCTTCAGATCTTTGATCCACGATATGAAAGAAGAAAATGTTTCCTTCTCCTCCATCTTTATGGATATAATCTCGCTCTTAAATAATAGAAGATGATTTGTATTCCTGATCTCATACAAATCCTTCAATACCATCCAAATTTCGCTTGTTGATTTGAATTCTCTGATATTTGGTATGATGCAGTATTTCACTAAAATCTTCAGCAACGTCTTTGCTTTACCTTCTCTCTTCTCCCAGTATGGAATTGTCGTTTCTCCCACTGCTGGCTTTGGCTCATCCCCATTTGCAATCGTCCAAGCACTTTGCGCTTCTAGCACAGTACGCATCTTAAAATTCCAATTAGAGTAATTGGAACCATTGAGATTGTTTCTCTCGTTCAAGTATGCTTCGATTATTTGATTATTCATCTTGACGATTCAAAAAAAACTTCAAATAATTGATAGGAAAAAAATGATGGATCTTCCCCAGATCCTTGCAGAAAGAAATATCACAATACAGATCTACCTGATCTGTGATCAATCCAGCAAGTTGTTTTGCACGCTGTGTGACAGGCTCTCGATTCCTCTGCACTAGCAAGATCTGCTTCAGATCTCTTCCTTCATCGGTGAAATTTCACCGTATTTCTTCGTTCATCAGTGGTGCCCACTGGCTCAGATCTATTTTAGATCTCCTCAGCGCTCTTACTGACCCAATTTCCGCGACTATCGCATTGGAAATTAAACCCAGTAAGTCTGACACTGCTTGACGCCTCTGTTTTTCTCAAATCTATGCCATCGGCGCGACTGTTACTATAGGAACCGCGACAATCGACACAACTATTCATAAAAAACCCGCGCTGATCCGCTCAATGCCTAAAATAAAAAAAAAATCACTTAGTCATCAGGGGCTTCTCCTCTGCCACTTGGATACTCATAGGGATCACAACACTCTGGCTATGATTCGAACCTGGAGCTCTGATACCATGATAAAATTTGATGTTGAATTAATAAATAAAAACTCACTGGTCAACTCTACTAAAGAGAGTATGAACCAGGAGAGTCTGGCTCTGTAGAACACTCTATGTTCTCAATACAATTCAATCAATATATAACATACATGGTTATAGGGAAGTTAGAACCATAACCTAATAAATAGAAACTAATTCCTATCCTAAGGTTTCATGAACCAACCCTCACTAATTAAGGATTCTCCATTATCTTTCAACATACAACTAGCACATGATAAACAACATAAACATGCACATAGCCATGTGTAAAACATGCACATATCTTGTACTAATAATTTATAAAGTAAGGTTATCATTACCGCGAGGTAGACGCTCCTCGTAGGGAATAATTAATCGATGACATAAAAGTGGGCATAGAATGGAGTGCTGAGACTTGAATGATCGATGACATCAAAGTGGGCCCACTCTCGCAACTCCACCTTTCCCAAGGACCTAGTTATCCGATCTATCTTCAGTGACTACATAATCGCGGTAATAGTTCTGGTCATCGGAACGAAGGACAAAGAAAGAAAGCTTATTAAAGGGGGGTTGTTACTACATAGCTGGAAAAAGAGTGACCACATAATTATGATTTAGACTCCTCGACTACTGAAGAAACTTGGTCCCCTCTATGCCAACAACAAACCTAATATGCCTGGGCTCCTTGCTTTGCTCGGAAGGATGTATGCAACAGTGGATTCCCAACTAATTTCTAACCATACAACTATACTTTTCCACCTTCCTCGAAAACACAAGTTTGATTTAGATTCCCGAATGCAAGGATTATGGAAGCAGTAGAGAGTGCAACAAAGAAGTTGAGTGGAAGGCTAACCAACCCAACCAAATACAAAATATTAACCAGAGTGAGAGGAAAACACTGATAGAGCGAGAAGGCAGCACCAATAAATCAAGGTGGATAGATGGATAGAGATAGGCGGAAGTGCCCTCCAACGAGCAAGAGGGGAAGGAAGTGTATTAATCGGACCTCGGTATAGAATGTTGTGCAACCAGCTCCAAAAATAGAAGAAAAGAGAGATCAACGCCTTAGAAATAAGCCACTTCGAGGGGGCAACCTCCAATACATTACATAAATGAATAATTCTTGGATGATACAAATTAAAAAACCTCCTTTATATATATAAGAGTCCATGGGGCCACAATGTAATCCTAGTGGGGCCACAATGTAGTCCTAGCCGACCTAAAAATAATAATTTAAGGGCACAATAATAACAATATGGGGGTTACAGGGGTACAACAATAAAAATAAGGGGTTTATACTAATGGAAATAAGGGGCTATACTAGTAATATAGGGACCTAACATGCTCCTTGCCTTCAAAAAAGTGTTGTCCTCAATGCTTGAGTAGCTCCGGGTGCTTTAATATAAAATTCTCATCATCCCATGTAGAATCTTCAGTGGGTAAGTTCTTCCATTTGATGAGATACTCTGAAATTGATCAATTTCGTAGTTGTCGAGTTCTTGTTTCCGTGACTGCTTCAGGTTCCAATATGGTTTTTCCTTCCTCATAAAGTTCTGTCAATATTGTTTGAACTGGAATTTTGTCCCCTATAACCTTTTTTAAGCATGAAACATGGAAAAATGGATGCACTCGGGAAGAAGCAGGAAGCTCCAATTTGTATGCCATAGTACCAATATTTTGCAAAACCTTGTAAGGACCATAGTACTTTGGCGATAATTTATTATCCTTCTTAGCTTGCTTGAGGGAAATTTGTTTGTATGGTTGTAGTCGTAAAAATACCTAGTCTCCCACATCAAAAATTCTCTCACTGCGATGTTGATCTGCCTATTGTTTCATTTGATTTTGTGCCAAATTTAGGTTATCCTTTAAGAGTTGGAGAACTTCTTGTTGATGCTCGATGTGATCCTCCACTGCTTGAACCCTAAAATTTTCCCTTAAAGAAGATGTGATGGATGGTGGATGATATCCATAAAGTGCCATAAATGGGGTCATTTTTGCTGCAGTATGGAAGGAAGTGTTATACCAACTTTCAACGAGAGGTAACCACTTGACCCATTGTGCTTGCTTATCAGATACAAAAAAATGAATATATCCTTCCAAAAATTTATTCACTATGTCTGTTTGACCATCATATTGAGGATGATAAGATGAGCTATGAGCTAGTTGAGTACCCAAACAAGAAAATAATTCTGTCCAAAAATTTCCTGTAAAAATGGGATCTCTGTCACTTACAATAATCTTCGGGTTTCCATGTAGCTTTTGAATTATTTCCATAAATGCAGTAGCAACTATACTCGCTTTAAATGGATGATATAATGCTCAAAAGTGTGCATACTTGGTAAGTCTACCAACTACCACCATGATCACACTCCTTCCTTCAGACTTAGGTAAACCTGTTGTAAAATCCATTGAAATCTCCTCCCAAAGTTGACTTGGAATGGATAAAGGTTGTAGAAGACCCGGGGTATTAATTGTCTCTACTTTATTATGCTAGAAAACCAAACATTCCACCACAAAATTTTGAATACCAGATTTAAGGCCATCCCAAAAAAATTCTTTCTTCACCCAAATGTGCAATTCCAAAATAATCTTTTGTTTTAGTTGGGAATTATTGCAAATATATAAGCGATCTTTGTACCATAAGGAATCATTTTTCCAACTAAATGTATTAGATGTACTAGGATCTTGCTGCAATTTTTGAATGAGAGTCCACACTTCTTCATCCTTCTTACATTCATCCCTTGCTTTAGTTATCCAATCTGGTTGGATAATTGAAACGGCACAAAGCAATGCTTCCACCTCTTCATCCTTTCTTGAGAGTGCATTTGCAACAACATTTAGCTTCCCTTTTTTATAGACGATTTCAAAGTAATAACCCAACATCTTTGTGACTCATTTTTGCTGCTCTTCTGAAGATAGTCTTTGTTCCAAAAAGTGTTTAAGACTATCATGATCAGCTTTTACCTTGAAGTGTCTTCCCATTAGGTAAGGTCTCCATTTATTTAGTGCATGTAGTATTGCCAACATTTCCTTCTCATAAATAGCCTTTTGTAAATACTTTCCTTTGATTGAACAAATTTCAAAAGCAATGGATATTCCTTCTTGCATTAAAACAACACCAATTCCATTTCTCGAGGCATCACATTCCACAATAAAGGTTTTTGTGAAGTCTGGCATAACTAATACTGGTGCTAGGCACATTGCCTCTTTAATATGTTCAAAGGCCTTAGTTGCTTCAGGAGTCCATGAAAATGCATCTTTCTTCAATAATTTTGTTAGAGGTGCTGCTATTCTCCCATAATTCTTCACAAACTTGCAATAATACCATGTTAACCCGACAAATCCGCACAACTACTTTATGGTTGTGGGGAGTCTCCATTCCTTAATGGCTTTAATTTTGTTAGGGTCTACCTTAACACCCTCGTGAGATACAATATGACCCAGATATTCCACCTCTTGTACTCCAAAGAAACATTTGAATGTTTTTGCATTTAATTGTTTCTCCTCCAATAGTTTGAGCACCCTATCAACATGTTGAACATGATCCTTCCAAGACTTGCTGTAGATTAGTATATCATCAAAAAATACTAGCACGAATTTTCTAAGGAAGGGTTTGAAAATGGAATTCATCAACCCTTGAAATGTAGAAGGTGCATTGGTAAGGCCAAAAGGCCTGACCAAAAATTCATAATGATCCTCATGAGTTTGAAATGCTGTTTTCGAAATATCTTCAGTCTTCATTCTAATTTGATGATATCCTAAACGAAGATCCAAATTCGTAAAATAAATTGCTCCATGTAATTCATCCAATAATTCATCAATCACAGGAATGGGAAATTTATCTTTAATAGTGAGCATATTGAGCTCCCTATAATCCAGACACATGCACCATGATCCATCTTTTTTGTGCACCAATACTACTGGAGCAGAGAAAGAACTTTGACTAGGTTGAATTATACCAGCCTCTAACATTTCTTTAATCATACATTCAATTTCACTCTTTTGGACATAAGGATATCTGTAAGGCCTAATGTTTGGAGGAACACTTTCTGGAATCAAATGAATAGCATGATCATGATCACGAATAGGTGGGATTCCTTTGGGAATATCAAACACCTTGGAATGATTGTCCAAGAATTTTTGGAGATCTGGAGAAATAGATATTTAGATGTTGGAACTTCTAGTGAGCATAATTGTGCAATTACGCCCCATTGTTCTTTTTTCAGAAGCTTTGTCATGAAATTAGAGCTTATTATCTTTCCTGGCTTCCCTGCGATACCTTGTAATTCGATTTCCTTTCCTTCCAAAAAAAAATTCAAGAAAAATTCTTGAAAATTAAAAGCTACCATCCCCAAAGATTGTAACCATTGTACTCCAAGTACAACAGCAGAACCTCCCATTGGGATGGAAAGCATTGGAATATTCAATACATATTCCCCCATGGCTAGCTTGATATTATGGCATTTTCCAGAGAAATTTATAGTTCCCCCATTTGCAACCATCACTTGACATTCTGGTGCTGGGTATAGGAAACAATTCAATTCCTTGGCTACCTTACAATGAATAAAATTATGGGTACTACCCGAATCAATCAACACTATTACCTTTTTCTTCTTGATATGTCCTTCTATCTTGAGAGTTTGAGGAGTGGTAATTCCTGCCAATGCATTACATGATATGGTCAGACTCATTTTATTCTTCTAGGGTTTCTTCCTAGTGTATATCCTCTACTTTTGAAGTTTCTTCTTCATTTTCTTCCTCCTCTTCACAATCTATGTAAAATAATTTCTTTTTAGCGCACTTATGACCTTTAGTGTATTTTCTATCACAACTATAGCAAAGCCCTTTTTCTCTTTTTTCTTCCAATTGTTGTGGTGTCAACCTTGTAGGTTCTGGAATTCTAGGAGTAGCAACACTTCCATGTTTATAGATGTAAGTGGTAGGATTCCTTGTCACCATAATTTTACATTCAATTTTTCTTGCCACCTGAATTCCTTCTCCAATGAATCAGGTTCCCAAACGTGAACTTCATGTTGGATGTTATCCTTTAAAGTCCCTATGAAGACATCAATCATGTGTTCCTTTAGAATATCATTTAACCTTATATTGAATTTTTGGAAGTCCTCAATGTGCTCTGCCACTGAACCCTTTTGTTTGAGATTTATCAATTTGCTAAAGAAGGTGTCACTCTTTGTATCCTCATAATGTGCTATCATTTCCTCCATAAAAATTGACCAAGTGAAATTTTTTTACAGGAGTAAAGCCATGAATACCATACAAATGTATTTTGTTCTAAATGTAAAGTTGCAATGCATACCTTTTGTGTGTTTTGCACATTATTGAGATCAAAATATTGCTCCATTTATAGTATCCATGTTATGGGATCCTTGCCATCAAACTTCCTCATATCCATCTTCGGAATATGGTGGTTCTTCAATCCAACATTAGAGTTTATGAAATCACGATTAACATTTATTTTGTTCTCATCAAGAGTTTCCTCTACTATATTTTTTCCATTAGGAATCATTTCTTGTATCAACTTTGTCAAACCTTCCAAGTCTGCTTTTAGATCATTCTTCATGTTTTCCATGTTGTCTTTCATTTTTTCTTCCATGTCCTCCATCTTAGATTCCATGCCATCCATCTTAGCTTCCATGCCATATCTTAGCTTCCATGCCTTTATTCAAACCATCCATCTTCGCTTCCATACCTTTCTTCAACACTTCCATTTCATTTTTTGCTGCTCTTTGCGAGAGCAAAATTTGGTGCACTTGCTCCTGTAATTTTGATAGATCATGTTGCAATTCTTCATCTTCATGAGTCATAGTAGAGTGTTCTGAGGGCTTAATGGGTGTTGAATTATTTTGAGGAGGCATTTCAGAACCCAATAATGAAATATATGCTTAATAGGCCCTTGGAATCACTTCAAAATAATTTTTTTACATAAGACTTATGCAATTCGGAAAAAAATACACACCTTTTTCTTGCTTTTTAGGATTTCGATATTGAAACTGACTTATCTTTATGATTTCAGATCTTCAATATCTGAAATTGTTCCTTGAGATAGCCTTCTGAATCCTCTTTCGAATGCCACAAGTCTGACTTGATTTGGATTCTTCAAGACAAAGTAATGTCCATTCTCCCACAATGACCTAATTATGGACTAGTTCCATAGAGTGAACTTGTACAACCTTCAACGTGTCACTTTTCCCTCTGTCAGCTTTGAGATTGATAGAAAAGAAACAAAATTCTGTTTTCTTGTGGCCACTTTTTACAACATTCCAATCCGATGCTCAGAGAGAGAGTTATGAATATTTTTCCACGATCACCTCTTTGAGATGAGATTTGGGAGCCTGAAAAAGACCTAAACTCCACAGACTATAACTCTAAAAATATTGCGAACCAAGCTCTGAAATTTTTCTATGATGTTCCTTAGGATTTCTTCTTTGCACCCTAATAATTTTAGCTTCTGATCCTTCGTAGAAAAAACTTTATAGCGAAAATTCCATGATGACCTGTTTGGAGCAGCGAAACCCTAGAATCCAAAGCTCTGATACCAAATTTTGTGAAACCAGCTCCAAAAATAGAAGAAAAGAGAGATCAACGCCTTAGAAATTAGCCACTTCGAGGGGGAAACCTCCAATACATTACATAAATGAACAATTCTTGGATGATACAAATGACAAAACCTCCTTTCTATATATAGGAGTCCATGGGGTCACAATGTAATCCTAGTGGGGCCACAATGTAATCCTATCCGACCTAACAATAATAATTTAAGGGCACAATAATAACAATACGGGGGTTACAGGGGTACAACAATAACAATAAGGGGGTTACACTAATGACAATAAGGGACTATACTAGTAATATAGGGACCTAACATAGAAAATGGCAATTAGATTATAGAGACGATTTCTAGCTCACCTAGGTATCTTTCTCACCCAGTAACTTAATCACTACTAAGATGTATAGTCTTCTATCGCTAGCCTCACCAACCAACCTAAACTAGTGAAAAATCCCACCCATCTATTGAAATTACAAAATTTTTGGTACCAACAAAATAAACGAATCAATTTTGCTAAAGCTAATTCATTCTTCTTTTTATCCCCGAGGTTGATTACAACCATTGATAGATGTCAAAGAGTGCATTTGAATAACTCACGAATATTGATTCAGTTCATTCACCGAGCACATTTGATTAACTCACGATTATTGATTCGGTTCATTAGCCACTTCACTGCATTCGTTAGGCCATATTTGTGTCTCCAAATTGTAGTAAGTCATTGTATCATGCAAATATAATTAGACTTTCACTCTAGTTTCAAATGTGTTGTAATGAAATCTACCCGATTATATTTGAAAACAATCCATTACATTTGTTGGCTTGAGGGGTCCTGACCCAGGTTTGGAGGTGAAGGTTTGCCAACAAACCCCTATAATACCGGACCTTTTGGCATTGACCTGCTTGCGTAGGCCAAAGTCTCACCCAAAGCAGTATGGGAGGGTTTTGGAACCAGGTTTCCGCACCCTGGGAGAGGGTAGGTAAGTTAAGTGGAGCTGCGTTCAACTTCACAATTACCAGATCGTATACCGCAGAAGGGTGATTCGCAGGGTTCCAGACGTAACCAACCTATAGTTCTTATCATATCTGTTCTAACAGGCTTGCATCCACGTGCGCATCATCAAGTATAACCATAAACCAGCTTAATCACAACCAATATCGTCAACACAGACAGTTCGCATTCATTAGCAGAGATGTAATCAAAAAGTGTAGTTTCAGTCTTATTATAGTAATTTACTAAATGCAAAGACATTCATATCACAGAGATAAAACAGACAAGTTCGTAGCTTAATTAGGCAATCTTAGTTCGCATTAATCATAACAAAACAGATCTCGATAACAGTAGAAGGTTCAGAAATACTTCGCATATATTATATATCAAAATCTTTATACATTCCCTAAATACCACCTGCACACACAACTAGCAGGGTTTGCACACAACAGGACAGAGGATCTTCGTGCACACAGCCAGCAAGAGTCCTAACCCAAAACAACCCAACCCAAATCTAGCAATTCGTACTTCATTCAATCTCTGTTCATTCTCTACCTATCGACTCAAAAAGGTTCAACTAGTTATACTACTTTATCCTACACATCCCATGGTTCGCAAACCGTGGTTTGCGGACTCTTGGTCTACCCTTGATCTGTTTACAATGCATTAGGGGCTTTGACCCACCCCAAAACCCCTACATTAGACCAAATATAATCAAAATTATACAAAATGGACCATATTTGTAGCTTTGTAGGAGACCCTGTTCCAACGGTCCCCCAACACAATCTTGTGACTCGTCCCAAGTCACTGAGGTGGTGGGGTTTCCACCTACACCTGTCACAGTTTGATCGCTTTAGCTAAAGGGGGAAGCAAAGCTTCGCTTTGGGTACCAACATTCTGGGCGATGTCAACCAATTTCTGTGAGATCAGGCATTCTGTCACAGCGGTGGCACTTTCTAGAGTTTGGCTGAGCTACTTTACAGCTACATCAGCATCTTGTGATAGTCTAAGGGTGTCAGCAGTCCAAGGATTCAAGCGGTTGGTGAGGGCCTTCTTCTTCTGTTGAAGCACTTATATTTCAGCTTCGAGGTCTTGGCTGGTCTGTAATCGTGCCAGGCGCTGAGCAGGAACCAACGTGGGCAGGGTGGCTTCCAGTGTTGCAAACGCTTCTTCTTTCTACCGCAGTGTCTAGTTATTTCACGCAGGAGCGGATTGCATTGGACCTTGGTCCACAGCTGCATGACAGTATCCAGTAGTTGAGCACCCTACGCAATCTGCCCTATGATGATGTTCGTAGTGGCCGTGACCAGTGCAGATCATTGGGCTTGCACCTCTGGAGGTGTTTCAGGCTGCAATTTCGCTTGCAATTTTTCCTGCAGATCGGCAATCTGCTGCTCCATCTGGGACTTGAATTTCGCAAATTTTGTTCGAGACGCCCTCAATGTGGTGACCAACCCTTCAACCTTTTCTTGGGGCATAGCAGTAGCCGGAATATCTGCTGGAACTTCTGTGTAGAGTTGGTGAATGAAGCTTTCGAGGTCGTTTTGCTACGTGGCATCCAGGGCAGTTGCGGCATTACTTTCGCTGATCGTTCGCTCAACCACGTCTAGCTGTTGGTGAATCTGTAGGTCCTGGTGCTTAAATATTCTGGAATATACTTGAGTGGAGTCACTGTAAAGCATCTTGAGGTAGTCTGGCTAAGTCTAGCTGGACTTCCTGGCAACTATGGACTTGCGCGCTCAGGTCCGGCGGATTGATCATAAGGGAAGTGCCAGGTAAAGGATAGAGGTGGCTTTCGTTGTTGTGAGTGTAACACTGCTGGTAGCTTGTGGCGTTCATCAAAAAATCAGTGTGTCTGTCTTTAGCTACAGTTCATGGAGCTTGGACTATAATGTGATGAGTGCAGCCTTCTGCTGCTCTTCGAGGGCCTCCAATCGATCCTGCATGGCTAGAGAGACTGCATCCGCAATCTGTTCAAGGTCACCACCATTCAAGGTGATAGTTTCATCGTGCTCTGTCCTAAGAGAGCGTTGCTTCTTTTGGGGTCCTTTGGAAGGTTGGCCTATGTGCTTCATTCTTCAAGGAGATGTATCCCCTCCTTTTGTCCCTAAGTTGAGCTGTGAGTCTTTCTGTGTGGCACCTTCGACATCCTTCTCCTCAGTCTGCTTCTGCTACGCATATATCTTCGTAGCCGGTTCCATATCCTTCCCAGTACTTTTGCTAGATCCTGCAACATCCTTACTAGTGACAGGGAGAAGTACTTGCATAGTGTTGGCATATTTAGGGTCCTGCGCTCCGGTCTTGAATCCAATCTTCCATTATGGGGGCTAGAGCGCAATAGCACTGTCAATTTCCTCATCCGCGACCATATATGGGAGTGAGGTCCAAGATTTCTCCTTTCGGCTCCAAATCTGTATATTGTGCATGGTCACCTGAAAGGTTGCAATGCATTTGTACTTGTCATAGACTGTGGGTGATAAGCATGGGCAAGACTTGATGGCAGCTGCCACACTGCTCTGGAAGAGGACCCAGAAGACTTGATTGTCCTCTATGCGTTGCGCATCCTTGGAGTCCCACAAATGCGCATAGCAGGCTCCTTCACACATATCTGAGGTAAGCTCAGGGAGGACAGACTCCGCAGGAGCTTCCCAGGCGACCAACGCGATGAGGAACAACATTCATGAGTAACAAAAAACGCGCCCTAAGTCCTGGAATTCTCTTACATTGGCCAAGAATTCATCGCATAAGTACTGAGCCCAATTAAAAAATACTCCCTCCACACATTGGCTTGCTAGCTGGATCACGTAGGCGGGGACAGTGGTGACTTGGAATTTTCGCATCAATTTGCATGCCAGCAATAGCGTGCCCAACTGCATAGCAGGATCATTAATGGATTTGATGATAAACCCCCCGGGTATTCTGCTCCACCTTGAATTTTTGGCGCATTAATTCAACAGTCTTAGCTTCATATTTCTTACCCACTCTCTCCAGAGGGCTTGGTCGATTCATTGGGAGGCCAGTAATCCTGCGAATCAACGCAACATCGATATGAGTCCTGTCCTGGATCCATAGGCAGCCTTCGTGAATTAGGGCGAGCAGCTGCCATATGAGCTAGTCTGTAATATTGTAATGACCAAAATGGGACATCCTGAGCAAGTTCAGGAGCCAGGACCCGGCCAACCCCCGCACCTAACACTGGGGGACAACTGTAACTCCATTGTCATCATGAATTGTGTCGAGGTATAACGTAGGTGCTAGCTCTGGGAATTCCTCGACGTTGGCTAGGTCATGGTCATGAAACTTGACCTCATGAAGCTTACCAACAGGTTCGCCAATGATGGGAACCTTGCCTGGGGTCAGTGGCATCTGTAGGTACGTGACCAAGCCATCAAGATTCCTCAGCGTGCATGTTGATGTCCTCCCTGGCCAAACAAAGGGGGGTAACTAGTGAATTAGCTCGATGGTTTGTGCTTCCTCCCGAGCTACCTTCGGGGATTTGGCGATTCACGAGGATGTTTGCGGCTTTCCTGCAGCCCATTTCGCGGGCTTCAGGGGCTTTCCGGAGCTCTGTGCCTTTGCTTTCCCTTTTCTCGTGGTTGGGTTCGGCATGGAGAGAATCTCTTTAGCCTCAGACTCGATTTACACTACCTCCTCAGTCCCCTGTTCCACCGAGGTTACTGGTTTATAAGGCTGAGTGGGGTTCGTCTGTCATCCTGGCATGAAAAAAAAAACTCTGGGTTGCTACTGTCCGAGGGGGTAGGTTGTTCGGATATGAAGAAGACACTATCCACACAAAGCGTCTTGCAGCACCAAATCGTCACAGCAAGATATACCAAGTACAAGCTATACAACTGATACAGAACCCTTGTCTCACTACAAGGAAAAGACCCTCTAGCAGATGTTTTTTAGGAACCCCACAGAAAAATACCCCATACATCCATTTCTAGCGGAGGTTACTAGAGGAGTTTGGCAGTCGGAGGGCTTTGCGGATGTTTTCCTCTCGGTGCGCTTATCATTAAACGTCACCCCAGTGCTCTGGAACCGAGAAAGCACCAGTACAAACCAAAACATTGGCACACCGGACACCGTGCACTCCATACACACACGCCCGGTGCATCGTATTATTCTATAGCACCGGTGCGTCACAACTCTTCCATGTCGATGCATTATAAAACACCACGCCAAAACCGAAACCAGCTGGTGCGGTAGAAAGAAACCACACCAGTGCATCATAATACATCGTGCCAAAACACAAACCGACCGGTGCGTTTGTAAGAAATAGAACCGGTATGCGTATAAATCACGTGCACTGGTAAAGGGTTAAATTAAAAATAAATTATGGAAAAAAACCTGGATTTTTCAGTTTTCTAGTGCTCTTGAGCTCTCAATTACCGATGCGTGCCCTACCATAGAATGCATCGGTGCGCACGAAACATTGGCACATCGGACAGCGTGCGTGACGTACACACACCTCCAAGGCATCCTATTACTGTAACGCATTGGTGCTTCACCACACTTCTGCATCGGTGCATCATAAAACACCACGCAAAAAAAGAAACACGTCAGTGCGTTCTTATCCAAGAGTACCGGTGCACCTATAAACTGCACGCACCGGAATAGCATTATAAAAAAAAATTAAGACAAAAAAATCGGTGCTTTACGACTATTCTGCACCGGTGCTTTATGAATATTTCGCCCCGGTGCATCATCAAAATTTCGCGACAAAACTGAAAAGTCTCGGTGCAGTGTTAGGGAACCGCCCTGGTGCATTATAAACAACCTGCCAAATTTGACACAACCTAGAGCAGTTGTAGGTAAGCGTACCGGTGCGCCTATAAAACCCCGCGCACCGGAACAGGGTTAAATAAAAAAAAAAATTACGGCCAAAAAACCTCAATTTTCACGTTCCTTAGTGCTCCAGAGCTCTCAAGCATCGGTGCCATTTCCCCTTGTCTGAGCCGCCCTGACATCGGTGCTCTCATTGCACCCATTGCACGCACTGCTGCTCTGCATTGGCCACCAATCTCCAGCTTGCATTTTGAAAAATGGTGGGAAAATTTTCTTTTGCAAATTTTACAGCCAATATGCCTCCTCGACGACGAAATGTACAAGTATTTTTCTAGTTTTTCCATAATTAATCCTTTTAGCGGATTAGAAATTGAAATAACCTTAAAAATAACCATTAAAAAAGAAAAAATAAAATTTGTCACGCAGTGCGCCAGAGCTGTTAGGCTCGCACCAGATAGCGGTGTTGCCTGTAAAATTTACAGGCTGCACCACCACCGGTGCTAACGGTATCCGCACCGTTTCTGGGGTGGTACCAAAAGGCGCCTCGAATAATTTTAAACTAAAAAAAAAAAAAAAAGCTGGTGCACTCATTTATCCAGGCGCACCGTTGACCATGGGAATCACAGTGTGGTGCGTTGACAAAATTATCTGCCCCGGTGTATGTCAGCGCACCACATTTGGGATTCCGAGAGGGTCAATGGTCGACTATGTAATTTTCCAGAAGTCGGTGCGCTAACACGACTATACGCGTCGGGGCGTATATTTCAGTCAGTGCACCACTATTCTGAACTTTGATAAAGGTAATGGTGCTTGAAAAGTAGACAGCTGCACTGCATCCAGTGCATTGTATTTCATTAGGGGCACCGACACCGGTGCACTACATTCTTAAGACGCACCGACACTAGTGCGTGACTATTTTTATGGAGCACCAACTTGTCTGTTTGTTTTTTTTTCAAAAAAAAATATATATGTATATTCCTAAATACATGTCTATTTTAATACAACAAATTATTTAATATGGCTATGATTCAGAGAGAAGAGGAGGAACAACAACAACAACAGGCTGAACTGTATGACATGATTCGCCAATGGGAGGCCCGAGAGAGGGAGAGAGATGCATATCCTCGCCCTATTACTATAGATACCCAGGGGATCCTTAGGCAGGTAGGCCTCCTCAAGTTCTATGAGGAGGCTACTTCCCTAAAGGTCCATGGTTCGTTTTTGAGATATCTTATCCGCAGGTGGAATGCCCACAAACAGGCTTTCCAGGTTGGTCTTGACCAGTAGTACACACCCACTGAGGAGGATATTTATTTTATTACAGGACTATCGAGGATAGGGGTGGATTTTCCCTCATTCCCAGACGTGCCAGCTGGTTGTGTATCAGGGAGTCAGTTAGTTTACTCCCAAAGATACATTGGAGCACATGTACTGTCTCCTTCAGAGTTTCAGGTACCTGGAGATCAGTTACGTATAGGTGCTTTTGGTAGACAGGATGTGAAATGCCTCTCCCTTATCATTTCGACCATTTCACACAACACCAGTGACGAGCAACACATTCGTTGCTCACTTTTATATTATATTGATTCTTTAGTACAACAACCACGACTTGTTAGGTGGTCTGCCATTTTTTTGTGGCAGTTTTTTACGGCCTTAGATAGATGTAGTGCTCATGCACAAGGGAGGGTCAACTTCCCTTTTGCTTAAGAGCTGTTATGTTTATTTTTTGAGAGGTTTCCAGAGGTGAGAAATAGTTTTGTTCGATAGCCTTGTAGGCCGATGTTTGAGGCCCGGATGCATATGTGGGGGCATATGATTCCCAAGAGGGGAGAAACTTTTTTTCCAGCCAAGATATCATATGATTCACAGGACTTACTAGCCAGTGTTGACGGGCTGCATCCTTTCATTATGGTCCCATGTCCTTATGTTGGCTTAGATTGGCGAGGGTGTCCCACCATCCTCTTCACAGCTGATGAGCCGCCAAATGATAGAGGTAATATTACTGTTTTATTTATATTTATTCTAACATTTTCTTTAACTTGTTTTTTTTAATTGTGTAATGAAATTGTCTAATTATTTTTGTGTACTTGTATATATTTTGCAGACATTGGCTCTTTTGATGGCGAGGAGATGCCGAGTCCACCACAGGATTCAGGTGTGGATCCTGATGATGACAATCGGGACATGCCTGATACCGAGGATGATCATGATGAGGATGAGGCCGGTGCAGCAGAGAGACATGCTCCTGCTCATGGTGCACCGGTGCTGCCTTTTGCTAGGCGTGGTCGACCTGAGACTAGATATAGGATGGAGTTGGGCAACCAACTTTGTGCATTTATTGTTGATGCGGGCATCAGGCCCGCTCATTACAGAGACATATAGGTCGATGATAGGCTGTTACGGATGTGGAGAGGCATGTCGCGTGACATGTACAACCTGATGCGAAATGTCATAGGAGCTATGACAACTATTACGCGACTGAGGAGGATTGCCCGTAGCTATAGGTGTAGTCGATTTGCGGCACATGATGGATAGGTCGTGAGCAGTGACTCACATGCATCTCATGATCGTTCACCTCGCAGCGCACCTGATGAGCATGAGGCTCCACTGATATCATCTGACAGTAATCATGGAGATGAGGCTGGACCATCAGCCACGTCCAGTTAGTAGCTTGCAACATCCATCAATACTAGTCATGATCATGAGCAGGCTGGACCATTGACCGCCGAGGTTGCAGTATTGACTGAGCAGGTCTCCACTACTACTGTTCATATTGATGTTTTTCTACCACCAGCGAATGCATCCATCAGTACTAGTGATCATGATCATGAGCAGGCTCGACCATCGACTGTCGAGGCTGCACCTAGCTTTACTGAGTAGGCATCCACTTGTAATGCTATTGATATTGTTATACTACCACCAACGCCTCATCCACGACATTTATATTACAGTTGTATATTTTTAACATTATATATATATATATATATATATATGGTCCATGTATTTTATGTTCATGTTGCAGTTGTATTTAATTTTCATGTTGGTGATCATCATGATGTGGCGCATATTGTTAGGTGATGTTAGATATGTTCATTTAATGTTTAGCTTGTAGATAGATGTGTATATGTGATAGCATGAGTTATTTGACATATTGAGATGTATATTTGATGTTCGTGTTGTGATGATATTAATATATAATGTTAATTTGATGTTTGAATGTGTTTATTAGTCGAATATGATGTTTGTACGATGGTTATCATGATCGTGATGACGTTTATTAATTAATTTAATATTAAATGACCATGATATTTATTAAATATTATGTCGTGATTGTAATTGTAATTTAAATTTTAATTGTATGTAAAATTGTAAAATTGTATTTGTATTTGTAATAATTGTAATTTTAACTATAATTGTATGTAAAATATTTATTAATGTAAAATTTTAATTGTAATTGTAATATTTAATTTATTTTGAAACGTATATATGAAAAATTGTAAAATTTTAATTGTAATTTTAATTGAATTATATGTAAAATATTTATAAAATTTTAATTGTAATTGTAAATGTAATTTTATGTAAAATTGTAAATGTAATTGTATGTAAAATTCTAAAATTGTAATTGTATTTGTAATTGTAAATTTAATTGAATGGTATGTAAAATATTTGTAAAATTATAATTGTAATTGTAAATGTAATTCTATGTAAAATTATAAATGTAATTGTATGTAAAATTCTAAAATTGTAATTGTATTTGTGATTGTAATTTTAATTGAATTGTGTGTAAAATATTTGTAAAATTGTAATTGTAATTGTAAATGTAATTCTATGTAAAATTGTAAATGTAACTATATGTAAAATTAAAATTGTAATTGTAATTCTAATCCTAATTCATGTATGTGAAATTAATGTAAAATTGTAATTGTAATTTTAATTCTAATTCTAATTGTACTTTTAATTGTAATTGTATGTAAAATATTTGTAAAATTTTAATTCTATTAATGTGAAAATTTTAATTGTATTAATGTGAAATGATTTTATTAAAATATTTAAATTTGTATATTTGCAAAAAATTGTAAAATAACAAATCTAGAATAATACCAATTTTTGTAACATAATAAAGTTTAGAAAATAATGAAAATAAATTCATGTACTTTATAATTATCATTATTTTATTATGATCTTACATACAAAAAAAAAAACTTTATATAGTCCGGTGCGCTTATCATCCTAACACACACCGGTGCGTCGTATTAATACGACGCACCGGTGCGTCACAACTCTTCCGCACTGATAACAAATAAACACAAATAAAAAAAGCGCAACTGTATTTTATTTAAGTGAAAAAAAAAGTGTTAATTTGAAAAATGGGCGGAAAAATATTTTCGAAATCTAATTTCATAAAACAATTCTTTAAATACTAAACACTTTTCATTATTCACTATTTTTGCTAAAATTTTCAGCCAGATATTTGCAGGAGACAGACCTGGAGCAAGAGAGCAGGAGGGCACTGTGGAGTAGTGAAATATGTTCGAACAGAAGTATTCAGACAATTAGAAACCAAACCTCTGGTGATTCAAACCCTGTATCATAGAATTTGAAACCATCTCGTGATTAAATTTGATTATTTTTTTTTACTCTTTTTTTTTTTCTGCAATCTTATCCATTTTTACCCTAAACCCTTCATTTTTTTTGTTTTTTTCCCTTTCTTCTCCCTGTTTATGTGATTTCAGAATTATGGTTTTTCATTTTTTATTAATGTCCAACCCACGAGATGACTTGCACAGTCGGATCCCAATCCATTCGATCATTGCGTGAATTTTTGAAAAAATGGATTTTTCTTTATCGGTGCGCCCTACGTACACTACTGCACTGGTGCGATGTATTATACAGTGCACCGTGCAAGTACTGTAGTAAAAAAAATGAAAACATTTTTTCTAAATCCGTGCGCCAAATTTGAAATAGGGCACTGGTGCTCCATTTAACTAGGAAAGCACCGTACGGTGTATTACACCGTTTTTGCGGTGCATTTATAATACCCCACGCACTGTTAGGTCTATTACACTGTTTTTTGTGGTGTTTTTATAATAACCAACGCATTGTACGGTGTATTATATTGTTTTGCGATGCGTTGTTAATATCCCCACGCACCGGCTGCAGTGCGGCCCTCATGAAAGGCACATCGATGTGTTTAGGTTTATTTTCTACCTGAAAAGTTGAGAATTTATTTATAAATATATTAATGAATGATATGGTACAGGTTTTAGATTGATAAAGAAATTCCTAACAAGAGATCAAGTAACAAAAAACCTGTTAACACATCAAGAAAAGCAAAAAAGGCAAGTTCTTTGTAAATTCTTTATAAAAAATATTATTTTTGAACTATATGTAAGTTTAACTAATATGTATTGTTTATTGTGTATCATTCAGAGCCACAAAATGATGAAGTTCGATATGATTATTTCTGATCTAGGACCATAAGAGCGTAAAAGTTTAATAGAAAAATTGCAAAAGGATGAATCAGGTGAATGAAAAAATAATATCGATTCAATATGAGTTTAATTTTTTAATTATCATTAATAATATACTTAAAATTATTAGATAACATGTGTCAAACAGTCTACTAATTCACATCTGTTTAATGTTCTATAGGGACCAACAACTCAGAAAAGGAATGTTGTTCTAAGAAAAGAAAAAAAATAGAACATGCAAATGAAAATCAATTGTTCCTTAACTCATCTGGAGTGGTGCTGGAAGTTAATGAAAGGGGGAAAAACTTTGACAAAAGTTTGAGGTATCTAGTGGAACGAATGTATATGCGTTCTTTCCAACAACAACGTACTTCAAATTTAATATGTAATCCTTGATTTTTTCGTTCATTAGGTACAATAAATAAACAAATTAGCATTAAATATTAATTTTCAAGATTTTTCTTGCAGAAAAGAAAAGAAAATGGAACCCATTCAAAACATAAAACAGGACGACAAGGAAGAAAATGGTTGATCTCTAAGTTTGTGAGTAATTATTACTTCCTTATAACAACTTAACTAGATTCCATTTTTGTATTTTTTAAGTTGTTTTACAAAAATAATCATTGAATGTCTGCAAACAGGTGCTAACATACAAAGAAGAAACATCAGACGAATTGATTGAAATTGGGTTAAATATGGGTTGTGAATATATGTTGGCATATCATAATTTAATTGGAATTTGTAAGCATCTATCGATCTTGTTTTACTTAGCTTCGTCTATAATTAATAGAGAAAAAACATCTTTTATATTAAATATATTACTTGTTATGGGGTATAAAAATTTCAGGAAACAAAGTACGGAACTGCGCCAAAAGATGAAATTTTGAAAGATGGCATGGTACATGGTTTTGAAAGAATGTGTATAGCTTATAAGTCAATTGTTGCTATGGTACGTCATTTTTCTTTTTGATATACATTGATGTATATTTTTTAATATTGAAATTTTCATTATTCTCACCAATGTATATACACTCATTTTATTTTATTGTTATGTTTGTAGATGGAAGGTGAAGAAGAAGAAAAAAATCAACGCCGTGAACACAACATTCTTGAAAATAACCCAAGTCATGGAAGTAGCTCTAGCAGTGACAATAGTTCAAGCGAAGAATGATGATCACTATGTTTGGGTATCAAAGCAATGCGTTTTATTTTTTGAAATATGTCTATGAAATCAGACATTTTGTTTAATGTAATGGACATAGTGTTCCAATTGAAAGACAAAGGGATACAATTATTAACTGTCCCATTTTGTATGATAAAGACTGTCTTATTCATATATATTATATATATAATCATAAAATATGTTTTAATTTATTCTATTGCGTTCTCCATTGTCGTTCTCAAATGTACTAATAAAAATTTAATTCATATGAATATTGTTATAAGATATATATGTGTCGAATTTTGATGAATAATGAATTTTAAAATACCACAATAATTCTGATATGATATAAAAAATTAATCCAAACAACACATTCAAATGCATTAGTAAAAATGTAATTAATATGAATATTATTATAAGATGTGTCGAATTTTGATGAATAATGAATTTAAAACAATCACAATAATTGGATTGTCACAGGTCGATGTTTCTAAAAAAAACAAAATGAAAACCGGTGCGTGTCAGTAACTGTCAACCGGTGCGTTTATGTGTCTATACACACCGGTGTGTTTATGATCTATGGGCATCGCACAAATACCGATACCAGTTATAAATATCGGTGCATTTGTGTGATACTGCGCACCGAGGCGTTTATGTATCTATAAGCATCGGTGCATTTGTATGATCCATGTTCACCACACGAATACCGATACCAATTATAAATCTCAGCGCCTTTCTGTGATATGGTGCATCGGTGCATCATAAAGGTATACGCACCGGTGCGTTGATATGACCTATGGGCACCGTTCAAATCCCAAGACCGATTAGAATGGCCATGTGCGTTGTATCACAAACACTATGCTCGATGTTGTTTTATACCTTAACGGCCCGAAGCATTCTCCTTTGACAATCTCGGGGCGCCAGAGTAGTGCACCGATGAAAAAACATCCGTAATAACCTCCGTCTGCCCTTTTTTTTAGTTGTGTAAATTTCCGTTAAAAGCTCCGCCAAAACCTTCGTTCCCAAAAACAGATGTGGTAGCATATGTTTTTTTGAAAATTTTGGCCAATTTTATAACACTAAAAACCTCCTTTATAACTTTCGTTATAGGGTCTTTTCCTTGTAGTGTTTGGTTTGTTCGACCCATTTTATAGCTAGTACGAGTGGTCGATGGTTGGGCAAGCAGTACTTGGAACTTACCAAAAAAATATCTCGTAATTGCCTCATTAAATGCTCGTCGCACGCTCCATTCAAAGGTAGATTTTGAAATTTACTTGATTTGACTGTTCAGCTAGTTTTCACAGCTCTGGTGCGTTCAACGCACATCTGCATCCCGGCGTGCTTGTGTAGTTTCAGCCGGCTTCCTGTGTGCAAGGTAGTCCATCCGATGTTCCATCTGTGCTCTGAGTGGGCCAATTGTTTTCTTTAATAATTCAAAGCTTTCTTGACACTTGTCGTCCCTACAAACTGACATGGTCTTGCGAAACAGTTCTTTTAGAGGTGCTGTGATCCATGTGTACTCCTGCCTGGTTTTTCTGTAGTAGTCTGTGAAGCAGAGAACCGAGCGCAGTTTTTTCATAGCTGTAGGTGCGACCAGACCTGTAGTGCTCATAGTATTAATTATCTTGAAAGAGTTACTGTAAGGGATGCACCTATCATTCACGCGCTCTTTCCCTTCATCAGTAGTCATCATGTGCAAGTCTGCGTAGCTTCGGATTATCAATCCAGGTTGCTTCCTGCGTAAGTGAACCATAGGGTCAAAGTGTAGGAGTAACACAATCCGACATGCCCCCCACTCCTGGAACGGTGTCTTACACCCATCCCACTACTTCGCAGGTGCTGCACACAGGGCGAGACTGAGGGCCCATATTCTTCATTCCTCTGGAACTTCGGCTTCAAATGCTTGCAAAAATTCCGTAATTCTACCAGAACCATCAAAGTAGGGAAGATCTCATACTTCTGAGGAGATACATCAGAAATCCCTTATAATCCCGAGACATTGTAGCACGGATATGTTGTGCAACCGGTTTTGCCACTTTTCCATTTCTCCATCAGAGTCAGACAAAAAATCGCTATCCTTTTCCCAGCAGAGCATACTATCAGCTGTAGGGTTGATCCAATCTTCATCCTACATAGTTAACTTGTAGATGTGATCTACCTCCTCGTCGGTTTGCACCGTCTCCGTATACCTTTTGTCCTTCTGTGGGGTTTAAGGGGACTATCACTCGTAGTCCTCCGTTCTCAAATACCATGCTCCTCTTTTTTAAGTTGATAATACCACCCATGTCGATGACCCAATCTAGGCCTAGGAGCGCAAGGTAAGGGTCCGCATCTTCCACAATCTAAATGACTTCAAAGTCCACCCGTACCTTGACTCCTGCAATATTCACTGTAATCTGTGATAAACTTCCTAATGGTATGATCTTTTGTTGATTGGCCATGCGCAGCTGGATAATGGACCATTCCAACTTGGGTTCTCCCATGCACTGCCATGTTTGCTTGGGCAGCATGTTTGCATCTGATCCTAGATCTAGAATAACATGCTCCATTTCATAATCCCCTATTTTTGTTGTGAGACACATTTCCCTACCAGTGCATCTCTTGTAGTTGTAAAGTGTGTTTACATCCTTCACTTCCAGGGGCGGGTTAGTCTTCTCTGCACAACTGTTTAACAGTTCTTGGAGGTTCTCAATGCTCTACTTATTGCGCAGCAGTTTTATGCATGCTTGTAAAAATGGGTGGACCCCTTCTCCTTCTTTGGTGGCCGCTGAAACCTGTGAAGTAGCTGATTCTGTGAAATCCTGCCGAGCTGTAATAAAGGTCTCCCTTTCCGTTTGTAGGTCCAGGGCTTCTAATTTACTGACCGCTTTCTTGATCATAGTCTCAGCCATAGCTTTTTCTTCCCCCCCCCCGGGTGGCTAAGCCACTGCGGGTTAGGATATTAATACCCGGTCCCTCATTCCGAAGCTCCACTGTAACCCTTTGCACATTCTGCATAGGTGTCTGTTGTTTCTCCTGCACCTTAGCTATCAAAATTGGGAAGTCCTCAATCACGTGGTCTAGCTGCCTGCAATACCTGCAGGATTGCCTTGTAGGGTTCGGATAGTCCCTTGCAAAGTGACCTATCTCTCCGCAGTTATAACAGATCAGTTGGCCTCTTCCCCTACCTACGCTTTCGCCTCGCCCCCCCCCCCCCCCTCTACCCCTAACGGGGGAGCCCCGATACCAGAAGGGGTCCTCGGTGATGAGGTATTTGTTTGTAACCTATAGAGGTTTCCTTGGTCTATCATCAAATCATAAGTTCGACAGTTCTGCTCATCATGCACCACAGATCTACAAAACCTGCACCATTGCTTCTTAACTTCCGAAATACAAGTGGCAAGGTGAGGGCAGTGTTTGGTTTCATGCAATCCTACAACGCGACAGTCATCACACCATAGTGCCGACCTACTTGGTCCCACAAATTTTCTAGGGCGCAGTGCGCTAGGTCCTCTTGCCTGCATGTAGTTTGCTAATAACGGACAACTGTCCTTGGTGTGGCCATTCACCCTGCATCGTAGGCACCACCTGCCAGGGCTAACCTCCACTCCTCGTTCCTTTCGTAGGTTTTGGATCTCCATATGCTGATCCAGATTTATGTAGGAACGCAACAGAATACAAAAATAACCATAAACATAGAAATACAGTGGAAATAAGGCTTCATTTCATTAATATCAAATCATAGAAATATGCTTACAACATGATGGAAATAAAATAGCTAGGGTGCTGGTAGCGAATATATGAGAAGAGATGTGGCGACTACAGACCTCTAAACTATGTTACAATGAGGCCCGAAGGCCTATTTATTATGGAGAAACAATGGAGAACTCTAAACGTCCAAAAACCTAACCCTAGGAGATGAAGCGCCAAAACTATGGGCCCCGTTTAGGTAAATTGGTGTTTCAACCTCCTAGGGACGTAACTTTGGCATAATATCTCCGTTTGGGGCTTCAAAATGGCTCCGAAAGTTCAGGACCCGAAAAAATGCTAAAAATAGTAAG
Organism: Pinus albicaulis; assembly: GCA_034641835.2. NCBI lineage: Eukaryota > Viridiplantae > Streptophyta > Pinopsida > Pinales > Pinaceae > Pinus > Pinus albicaulis. The sequence continues at coordinate 33,711,991 of CM076575.1, forward strand.
TTCTGAAAAAAACTGAAAGAGACAATGATGGGGCCCCAAGTGGAATAGGCGGGTGGCCACCAATATCCACCTGGATCATATGCATTGGTTCTAGTTGGCCTTGTATCTGTTGGACACCCAACTTGGTTTCATCTCGTGGCCCAGCCTCCAGCTTCATTGCTATTTCCAAGGCCTTTTCCTGTGACTCAATGTCTTGGTGGCCCATTGGTATGCGTAGGTGGGGCAACAACATAGTAATGAACCATTCTGCATGCTGCTTATCATCATACTGTAATCCTCCTTCTCTGATTACTTTTTTTAATCACTGATCAGCTTCCCATACCAACTCAGATGGGCCTTTCTTGAAATATTTCAGGTCGTTCATTATCTGGGAGTAGGCCTTAGGCTTCTTGAACTGCTGCTTCAAGGCGTCCTTAATGTCTTCAATGCTTGCATTCGCATGCTGGTCTAGGTATCCCATGTACCAGTCCAGGGCCATTCCTTCAAAAGCAAGAGACAACTGCGCTCTTTTCACAGTGTTGATTACTACATTTTGCACAGTCCATACAGACCCTGCGACAAACCAGAACCGATCCATATCTTCCTCCCCCACACCCTTGAAGGAGGGTAACTTCATCTGTTATAAGAATAGGTACTTATAAGAATACATTTCCTCCAAGTTACTATTGTCATACATAAAATTAGCATAAGTGTCCTTCTTGGATTTGATAATCATAACTTTTGTTTTGTCAGTGTTAACAGGCATACCCATGGTAGAGCAGAAATCCTTAAGAAGTCTAAGTTTCTTATCAAGATTAGATGGGCACCTTGTGAGAAGAATAATATCATCAGCATAGAGAAGAAGGATGATGACTATCCTAGCTAAGATCGTGCCAGCACATCCTACTTCCTCTAAACAACCTTCTAGCTTATCGATGTAAATACCAAATAAGGTAGCGAGAGGGGGCAACCTTGTTTAACTCTAATATTACACTTAATATTTTCAACCACCCCTCATTTCTCTTTAACTTGGCAATCACATTCTCGTATAACCTTATAGCAGTCCCTCTTAGCTCGAAAGGAACATTTAGCTCTTCTAATCTATTCCATAGGTTATTTCTAGGAACCGTATCGAAAGCCTTTCTAAAGTCCACAAAGCAACATAAGAGATTGGATTTATCATTGAGGCATTCCTCCACAATGATCCTAAGCGTAACGAGGTGGTTCGTTGTTGAGTGCTGCCTTCTAAAACCCGCTTGGCCTTTATCCCTCTTACCTTCACTTTAAAGCCAAATGCTCAAGTTCTTTTCCAAAATAATACCATATAACTTGGTTAAGAGAGGGCTGATCATAATTGTTCGATAATTAGAGGGGTTATTTGTATCCCCACTTTTAAAAATAGGGTTAATGAGGCTCTGAGTCCAAGGTTTAGGGAACCCTTGCTTGACCACTTGGTTGAAAAGCTTGTGGATGTGGGGGATGAGGACAAGACCTCTAATTTTTAAGATTTCCGCCTGGTAACCTTCAATGTCTTTAGCTTTCCCATTTTCCAGGCGTTTAACCCCAAAATCAATGTCTTCTAATGAGAAAAATTCTTTCGTTGTGATAAGGGTTTCAAAATCCCTGGCATTTAGAGATTCATAAATCTTTTTAAGATAGAAATTCCAGTTGTGTAAAGAAATTTTATTATTATCTTTAGTTTTCCTAGTTAGAATTTGCCTCCAGAATTTCTTAGGAGCCACCTTAGAGAGGTGTAAGAGATTCTCTTGTCTTTTACGAATATATTGCCTTTTTTTCCTTTTAGTTAGGGCTTTGTAGATTTTTATCTTGTTAATTTTGAGAGATTCATCGACAGCTTCCTTAATTGCTCTCCTCGTACTTTTACAATCTTTGTCATACCATGGGTTGGTTTTGCTATTTCTTTTATTACTTAAGACTTCAATTGAGAACTTGTTAATAGAATATGAGAGCGTTGTAGTAAAATTATGATAGAGGTCATCTATGTTTTCTATACTAGATAAAGGAAGCAAATAGTTTTTAATTCATTTAGAAAGAGATTGTTTTTATTTCTATCAAAGGTTAAGTTCTTTTGACTATAAGGATTATCTTCTACGGGATCTCTATGCATGACAAAATTGAGAGTTTTGACTAAAGGCCTATGATCAGAGTCAGGCTCGTGGTCGTCTAAGATGTCAAATTTTATTATTTCGTTGTATAAAGGGAGATCGGAAATAACATAGTCTACCATGCTCCTGCCAAGCCCATGGATGCAGGTCATCTTGCTAGAGTTGGGCCACTTATTTAGACCGTTGCAAATTATGAGATCCTGAGCACTACAGAGCTTGACTAGCTCCGACCCAAACAAATTATCCACGAGGTCTTCAGAGCTCCTTTTGTACCGACTAGCTAGAGTAAGGTCTTCATCTAACCAAAGAGAATTGGGGTTGGAATGATTGCTTAGAAGAATAGCTTGGTTTCTTGAAGTTCGAGCATTAAAGTCACCCATTAAAAATTAAAAATAAAAAATTTAATATTTTTTATCTAATTTTAACTCTATATTTTAAATTAATTTTTTTTTAAATTACTTGTTTTTTTATTTTATTGTTTTAATTTAATAGTTTTAATTTATTATTTTTCCCATTTATTATTTGTTATTATTTTAATTTTAAAAGTGTTTTTTAGTTTTATTTTTTTTCATTTTTCATTTTTTATTTTTATTTATCAATGTATTTATTTATTAGAATTTAATATTTTGTTTTAATTTAAGTTTTTGTGTTAATATATATATATATATTTTTAATTTAATAAAGTTTAGTATATTTATATTTTTAATTTAATTTTTACATTTAAAATTCATTTGTTTTTTAAATAAATATTTTTTAATTTAATTTTTTCATTTTTTTTTTAATTTAATTTTTTCATTTTTTTTTTTAATTTAATTTTTTTTCATTTTTTACCTTTTACGCTCCCCTCCAAACCTTGTGATGGTGCGATGAAACATAGTCATCGCACATCGCAAATTGGCGATTCGTTCATTTAAATGATAGCACATCGCATGTTGTTTATTTTAAGATGTGATGTGATAGTACCAGCGCACATCACAATCACAAGATTTTAAGTTTTCCATTATATTGTCGTGGGTTAAGTGATGTCACTGTCGAAGTATGATTTGCGATATTCGCATGGATGTGATATCGTTCAAATCTGAAACCTAAAGAATTTCAAGTCCGACCTTTAAGGCTCTATGCGCTATTTTTATGTAGAAATGGGCTTTCACGATAGAAGTACATTTTAGTGGTTATCCGTCCACTTGCGCATTGAATTAGCATTCAATTTTCAGGCTCCACCATTTTGTATTTAAAATATTTTTTTCATATAATGTAACAGATTAGAGAGAGTGAAAATGATGAAGTGAAACCTACTGAAGCAGAAGAATGAAATAGAACTCTCTCCAGTTTTCTGTCTCTCCATCTCTGTATGTGTCTGTGTGATTTTCGTGGAAAAATGTGTTGTCATTGTTTTATTTTAATTTCTGCATTTCTGTGTAAATTGTGTGTTGAGGGAATAAGCATTTCCCCTGTTCTTTGAGCTTCTCGTATTCGTGTATGTTCTCGACATAGTATCAGAGCATCCCATTTATAATTTTTTTCAAAATGTCATCAGCGCATGCCATTGGAAATTTAAACATGGTATCTGAGCGGGTTTAGATTCTCAGTAAAAGAAAGTGTTCTTTACTGAAGAGTTGAAAGTTTGTTTTAAGAAGTAGATTCTCCAGTAGTGAGAAGGTTTTCATTTACACAATGAAAATGGCAGCAGCAAGCACAAGCTTGACTAATCCACAACTACCATATTTTAATGGGAAGAATTATGATTATTGGGCTATTAAAATTAAGGCCATGTTCTCCTCACAAGATATTTGGGAGCTCGTGGAGAATGGATTCCAAGAACCAACAGATGTAGCAACATATAATGCTTTGACACAAGCAAAAAGAGACTTGTTGAGAGACAATAAGAAGGACTCCAAATCCCTCTTCTATATTTTATAGGCAGTTGCTGAAAGTATTTTCCCAAGGGTTGCAACAGCAACGAAGTCCAAAAAAGCCTGGGATACACTCCAAAGAGCCTACCAAGGCATGGAAAAGATGAAGACAACAAAACTACAAATTCTAAGAAGATATTTTGAAACATTATGGATGAAAGAGTCTGAGAATATAGACTCATTATTTACTCATGTGATTGGGTTGGTTACCCAAATCAAGTCTCATGGTGAGACACTTGAAGAAAGAAGAATAGTTGAGAAAGTTTTAAGAAGTCTGCCATCAAGGTTTTATGCCATAATTGTGGCCATAAAAGAGACAAAGGATCTCTCATAGTTGTAGGTGGGTAAGTTTCATGCATCACTGATGTCTCATGAGCACAGACTGAGCATAGAAACAAAATCCTCATTGGAGCATGAATTCAAGACACAAGTGTCTTTTGGTCAAGGTAGAGGTCGAGGAAGATCAAATTACCGAGGAAGAGGAAGAATCCGGCATAGAGGAGAATGAATCGGCCCTAAAAGCACAAGTGGAAGGGACAAAAATCAAAATCCAAGTCAAGGCACAAGCCAGAATCAAGCACAAGGTCAGAGGTATGATAAATCCCAAGTTCAACATCATTATTGTAAAAAGTATGGTCATTATGCAAATGAATGTAGAAAGAAGCAATATGACATGGGTAGCAAACCTAATGTAAGTTTCATAAAGGAAAATAACAACCATAGTGGTGTGTTTTTCGCTTGTAATGTAGCAGAAGAAAAACAAGGAGATATATGGTTCTTAAATTCAAGTTGTAGCAACCACATGACTGGAAACATAACAATTTTTTCCAAACTAGATGAAAGTGTGAAATCAGAAGTAACATTGGGGACTGATAGCAAGGTCTCTGTCATGGGAAAAGGAAGATTAGACATACTAACAAAGAAGGGAGAGAAGAAGTTCATGCCAGATGTGTATTATGTCCCTGGCTTGAAGCATAACCTCCTAAGAATTGGACAACTCATACAAAAGGGCTACAATGTATTTTTTAAAGATGATGTGTGCACAATCATGGATAAGCCTCCAAGTAGAAAACTCGGTGAAAAAGTGCATATGACAAACAATAGAATGTTTCCTCTCAAGTTGAGATCAGACTGGAAGGAAGACGACATTATAGCAATTTTCACACAAGAAACATTCCAAGAAGAAGTCAAATATTGGAGCTGGTTATGGCATTTGAGATTTGGTCATCTCAACTTCAGAGGTTTGAATTTTTTTCATAGAAAATGCATAGTGAAAGGATTGCCACTCATAGAGAAACCAGATAGCCTGTGTGAAGGCTGCATCTTGGGAAAACAACGCAAAGAAACATTTCCAGCAGGAAAGTCAATAAGGGAAAAAGCACCTTTGGAGATTGTCCACTCAGATTTATGTGGACCAATGCAAACATCATCATTAGGTGGCAGCCACTATATATTGACATTCATAGATGACTACACAAGGAAGACATGGGTATATTTCCTGAAACAGAAAAGTGAAATGTTTGACCACTTCCGCCACTAAAAATCTCCTGTTGAGAACCAAAGTGGACACTACATAAAAGTGTTGAGGACAGATAGAGGTGGCGAATATATTTAAAAATACTTCCTACGTTTTTGCAAGGAGCATGGAATTCATAAGTAGTTTACAACAAGGTATACACCTCAGAAAAATGGTGTTGCTGAAAGAAATAATAGGACCATCATGTACATGGCAAGGAGCATGTTGAAGGAAAAGCATTTCCCAAATGATTATTGCGCGGAAGCCATCTCTTGTGCATCATATATCATTAATAGATGTCCAACCAAAAGTGTCATGAATAGAGTTCCTGAAAAAGCATGGAGTGGAAGAAAGCAATTTGTCACTCACATGAGAGTGTTCGGATGTGTGGCATGTGCACATGTCCCAGATCAATTGAGGAAGAAGTTGGACAACAAGGGGGAGAAATGTATACTTCTTTGATATAGTGATGAATCCAAGGCATACAAGCTCTACAATCCATTAACCAAGAAGGTAATAATCAACAAAGATGTTTATTTCATAGAAGAGGAAGCATGGGATGGAAGTTTAGAGAAAAAAATCAATATGAAGATATGTATGTCACATGAAGAGAAAGATGAATTGACTGCAGCAAGTAATTCCTCAACGGTGGCTCCTCCTCTACCCAAATAAGCTCAACAAAGCACACCGCAAGCAAGTAATAGGACAACATTTTGAAATCAAGTAAGTGCTTCTCCAAGCACACCACAAAGCTATGCAACTGCATCTACTTCAAGCTCAACACCAAGCTCATCTTTAGCAAATATAAGAAGACAAAAATTCAGAAATTTAAATGAAATCTGTGAGAAAGAAGAGTTGATAATAGTGTTGGTATGAATTCTTTATTTGCATTATTTTTTCATGTAGATGACCCAATACATTTTGAAGATGCAGTCAAAGAAGAGAAATCGGTTGAAGCAATGAATGAAGAGATAGGAGTAGAAAGGAATGACACATGGGAGTTAGTGGACCTTCCAAAAGGAAAAGAAGTCATTGTAGTGAAATGGGTCTATAAGACCAAGAGCAACATTGAAGGCAAGATAGAAAGGCAGAAAGCAAGGCTAGTTGTCAAAGGCTACAAGCAGTGACATGGAAGAGAGTATGACGAAACCTTTGCGCCATTTGCAAGGATGGAGATAGTGTGAATAGTGTTGTCAATAGCAGCACAAAAGAAATGGAAAGTGTATCAAATGGACATGAAGTCAACATTCTTTAATGGAGTGCTGAAAGAGGAGGTGTATGTTGAACAACCTCCTGGATATGAGATAGAAGGCCGAGAACACAAGGTGTGTAAGTTGTGGAAAGCTCTTTATGGGCTGAAGCAAGCACCGTGTGCATGGTACAATAGGATAGATGCTTACCTGATGGACAATGGGTTCGAAAAAATTGTGATGGTGAACCTACTCTCTACATCAAATAAAATGACGGTAATATTCTTATTGTTGTTTTGTATGTAGATGATTTGATTTTTATAGGCAGTGATGATTCTCTCATCATTGATTTCAAATTAGTCATGAAAAGTGAGTTTGAAATGACTAAATTGGGGTTGTTAAGATATTTTTTAGGCATAGAAGTGAAGCAAACGGAAAATGGATTTTTTATCTTTTAAGAAAAGTATGTTGCAGAGATTTTAAAGAGGTTTAATATGCAGAATAACAAGCCAAAACCAACTCCAACAGTCATGGGGTTGAAGTTGAGAAAGGAAGATTGCAGCAGCAATGTTAATCTAGCATTATACAAAGCATGGTTGGCAGCCTAATGTATTTTACTGCAACTAGGCCTGATATAATGTATGCAGTAAGTTGGGTGTCAAGGTTCATGAAGACACCCAAGGAGACACATTGGAAAGCAACCAAAATAATTTTAAAGTATGTTAATGGAACGAAGGAGTATGGTGTTCTATACTCTGGAACTCATGATTTTAGGATGATTGGTTACACTAACAATGATTGGGCTGGAAGTGTTGATGACAAAAATATCACATGAGGATATGTTTTTAATTTGGGTTTGGGAGCCATTTCATCGGCTTCCAAGAAGCAGCCAATAGTTTCATTATCAACAACAAAAGTTGAGTATGTTGCAGCAACAACAACATCATGTCAAGTAGTTTGGATGAGAAGGATGTTGCGGGATTTATGTCATTAATAAGACAAAGGAACCACTATTTTCTGTGATAACAGTTCAACAATTGCAGTATCAAAGAATTATGTTTGTCACAAGAGGACAAAGCACATTGATGATAAATACCATTTCATAAGAGAATTAGTTAACAATGGTGAAATTTTGTTACAACATTGCAGGTCAGAGGAACAATATGCAGACATCTTCACAAAGCCATTAGCACAAGAAAAAATTGTTTATCTCCAAATATGTTTGCGAATGGTAAATGGCGGCAGTTGTGATTAAGGGGGAGTGTTGGAAATTACTCCCAACCACTGCCATGAATAAACTGGTAGCAACCACACTTGAGTTAAATGTTTTGTTGTAGGGAAGGACAAGCTCCAGGATGGAAAAATTCATAATCTATTTACCGCACACAATTTCTTTGTAATGTTCAGAAAGACAGAGTACCCGGCCATCAATCTGTGTTTAATTCCCTTCCCATTGTATTCACCTACCTTCCGCATAATGCATTACCACAATCGCAAGTTCTTAACCTTTCCGCATAATGCATTACCACAATATTTTATCTCCATCAATGCGATATCAGTGGGACCCATCAACCTTTACGCATTATCCAAATCCATAGAAAAAAATTTGTTTCTACTTTATTCCTCACCTTTCGCCTTTTTGCACTTCCCGCTGTTTAGTGCATTGCATTTCGCACTTCACACATTTTAGCCCTTACCTTTTATCCTCCCCTCCAAACCTTGCAATGGTGCGATGCGACATCATCATTGCACATCGCAAATCAACGATTGGTTCATTTAAATGATAGTGAATCGCATGTTGTTTATTTTAAGTTGTGATGCGATAATACTAGCGCACATCGCAATCGCAAGATTTTAAGTTTTCCATTATGTTGTCATGGTGTAAGTGATGTCACCTCTGAAGTATGATTTGCGATATCCGCATGGATGCGATATCGTTCAAAGCTAAAACCTAAAGAATTTCAAGTCTGTCCTTTAAGGATCTGTGCGCTGTTTTTATGTAGAAATGGGATTTCACGGCATAAGTAAATTTTAGTGGTTATCTGTTCACTTGCGCATTGAATTAGCATTCAATTTTCAGGCTCCACCATTTTGTATTTAAAAGATGTTTTTCATATAATGTAACGGATTAGAGAGAGTGAAAAATGATGAAGTGAAACCTACTGAAGCAAAAGAATGAAATAGAACTTTCTCCGGTTTTCTGTCTCTCCGTCTTTATATGTGTTTGTGTGATTTTTGTGGCAAACTGTGTTGTCATTGTTTTATTTTAAATTTCCACATTTCTATGTAAACTGTGTGTTGAGGGAATAAGCATTTCCTCTATTCTTTGAGCTTCTCGTATTCGTGTATGTTCTTGACATAGTATCGGAGCATCCCATTTCTAATTTTTTTTTTCAACATGGTATCAGAGCATGCCATTGGAAATTTAAACATGGTATGAAATACCTCACCTTGTTGCTCTGGGCTCCATCATTGAACTTCAGTGCAAGAAGGTTCTTGAACAACACTTCACTCTGCGTAGGGGATGTTACAGTCACTCGTGGAAGATAGAGTATGTGCAAGTATTTTTTGGACCAGATGCATTGATAGGGCATGGAGAAGGATTTGAACTTAATCCCAGCCTTTGCCAGCTCCTTGGAGGTGTATCCCTTGATGAGAAAATCCCGTCGTTTATAAGACGAGAAAAAGAAGAGCCTGCACATATTCTCAACAATGTGCATTTGGAGAAAGTTAGAGATTCTTTGAGATAGAGTTGGCTTTGGGATTCAATTGATCAGCTCCCAAATTTCATCAACCTATGTGTACTCATGATGTTGGATGTGCAGGAATCGTGAAACGATTGCGTGAATGTAGGCGAGAAAATGAGGCTCCCTTTCAACTACACCATCAATTTTCATATCATATGGTTTTACATCGAAGGAACACAAATCATTAAAGGCCTTCTCCACCAGAAGTCTATTTAATCTACACGCATCATACCATATATCATGATAAAGATGAGGGTGAAATAATGCTATTTTGACCTTTCTGAAAACTAGTTTGAGCATAGACAGCGGGATATGATTCTCTAGATTCAGAATGTCGCTCTTTATTTGGATGCCATAGGCACGATGATCGGGACCAAATAAGAATTGCAGAATAAAAAATGAATCAATGGCCAACATAAGAGCAAGGTCATCACAATACTCTTCATATTTTTGGAATTACTCCCAATCACTACCATGAATAAGAAGTGGCAGGAACCCACACTGAATTGATTTTTTTTGCAGGGAAGGACACAACCCAGTTTGAAAATCTGGAGATTCTTTCTCTCAATCCACAAAAAATATAAAACAGAGTAACGACAAAAATACTCTGTGTTTAATTCCCTTTTTCGTTGACTTACCATTGCCCACACTTCGTCACCCACAACTTTTCTTGTTTAACACTTAAAGTTTCATTGTAAGTTATTTCTTCGCTGATGCGATATCGGCAGGACCGACCACATATCCTCACCGCATTAACCAAACCATGCAAACCTTCATTATTTATTTTATTTCTTACCTTTATACATATTTCACTTCTCGTACTTTATCGCATCACTGCTCGCACGTCACAACATTTAGCATTTAGTTCTTAATCCCTGCACCGAAACATATGTTTCCGCCGATGCAATCCGACGGGACCCACCTTACCTTCTTTCCACATTGAAAACCATGAAAACTTTTGTATTTTTCTTTATACCTTACCTTTTACACATTTCACACTTACCATAGTTTTAAGTCGCATCTTGTCTGCACTTCGCAAAGTTTTTCATTTAAGTTTTAAAGCCACCTGAAAAATTAAGTTATCTGCGATGTGATGTGCCACATCACATCGCACATCACAAATATTAAGTGTTTCTCGTATCGCGTAATGCTAAAATTTAAAATCGTTGATAAATGATTTGCGATGGGGCGATGGATGTGATTTGGTTTCACAGTTGAAACCAATAAATATTTCAGGTCCGCCATTTTGTGTTTTGAACATTGTTTCGTGTGCAAACAACAAAAACAAAGCGGAGGACATTTTTGGTTGTTGAATGTTCGATCCACATTGAAATGCATTAAAGTTTTAGGATCCGACCAATTTTTTATAAAACCTATGTAATTTCATATTGTTACTATGAAGGAATGAAAAATTGAAATTGGTTCCTCTCCTGTGTTTCACTCTCTGTCTGTGTATTGTTATTTCCACATTTTAGCGCATTCGTTGTGTTGTAAGGGGGAACACATTCCTTTGTGTTTGTTGTATTCAATATTCCCAACGTGGTATCAGAGCAGGTCTAGGTATTAGTGAAAGAATGAGCTCTCTTTACTGAATAAGCTATAAGATTGTTTGTAGAAGCATAAGTCTCTAGCAGTGAGAAAGTTTTTTTGTTGCACAGTTAAGATGGCAGCAGCAAGCACAAGCCTGACAAATCCACAATTACCACAGTTCAATGGTAAGAATTATTATTATTGGGCCATTACAATGAAGGACCTATTTTCTTCACAAGATATTTGGGAGATGGTGGATAATGGTTTCCAAGAACCAGAAGATGCAACAACACTTAATGCTTTGACACAAGCACAAAGAAATTTTTTGAGAGAAAATAGGAAGGACTCAAAAGCCTTCTTCTATATTTTCCAAGCAGTACATGAGAGTATTTTCCCAAGTATTTCAGCAGCAAAAAATCCTAAGCAAGCATGGGATACCCTCCAGACATCCTACCAAGGTATGGAAAAAGTAAAGACAAAAAAACTTCAAATGCTGAGGAGAGATTTTGAAACTCTCTGCATGAAAAAGTCTGATAGCATAGACTCATTCTTCACACATGTGATTGGGTTGGTTGCCCAAATCAGGTCTCATGGAGAGACACTTGAGGAAATAATAATAGTGGAGAAAGTATTAAGAAGTCTACCATAAATCTTTGATGCCATAGTAGTGGCCATAGAAGAGACAAAGGATCTCTCACAATTTTTAGTGGATGAGCTTCATGCATCACTGATTTATCATGAGCATAGACTGAACAGAGCAACGAACTCCTCATTGGAGCATGCATTCAAGACACAAATTTATTTTGGTCGAGGTAGAGGTCGAGGAAGATCAAATTACCGAGGAAGAGGAAGAAGCCCACACAGAGGTGGAAGAAGTAGCCCTACAAGCACAAGTGGAAGAGGCAGCTTCAGAATCCAAGCGAAGGCTCAAGCCAAAATTAAGCACAAGGATAGAGGTATGATAAATCTCAAGTCCAATTTCATTATTGCAAAAATTATGAGCATTATGCCAATGAATGTAGAAAGAACCAAAATTACATGAGTAATAAACCTAGTGTAAATTTCACAAAAGAAAATCAGAAACATGGTAATGTGCTTTTAACTTGTAATGTAGCACAACAAAAACAAGAAGATGTATGGTTCTTAGATTCAGGTTGTAGTAACCATATGACTGGAAACATAAAATTTTTTTCCAATCTGGATAAGAGTGTGAAATCTGAAGTGACAACGGGGACTGATAGTAAAGTCTCTGTCATGGAGAAAGGAAGAGTAAAAATACTGACAAAGAAGGGAGAGAAGAAGTTTGTGCCAAATGTCTATTATGTACTTGGTTTGAAATGTAACCTTCTAAGCATTGGAAAGCTCACGAATAAGGGCTACAATGTGTTTTTTAAGAGTGATGTGTGCACAATCATCATATATACCTCCAAGTAGACAAGTCATTGAAAAAGTGCATATGACAAGCAATAGGATGATTCCTCTCAAGATCAAAACATAATTGAAGGAAGGAGGTGTTGCAGCAGTAGTCACACAAGAAGCCTTTCAAGAATAAATGAAATATGAGAACTGGTTATGGAATTTGATATTTGGACATCTCAATTTCGGAGGTTTGAATTTATTGCACAGAAAAGGGATGGTAAAGGGATTACCACTCAGAGAGAAACCAGACAGCCTATGTGAAGGCTACATCTTGGGAAAACAACATAGAGAATCATTTCTAGCAGGAAAGAGTATAAGGGAAAAGGAAAATTTAGAGATTGTCCACTCAGATTTATGTGGAACAATGCAAATGCCATCATTAGCTGGCAGTCATTATGTTTTGATATTTATATATGCTTACACAAGAAAGACATGGGTTTATTTTTTAAAACAGAAAAGTGAAGTGTTTGAATAGTTCTACCACTTCAAAGCTCTTCTTGAGAAGCAAAGTGGACACTACATAAATGTGTTTAGAACTGACAGAGGTGGAGAATATATCTCCAAATACTTCCTATATTTCTGCAGGGAGCATGGAATACACAAGAAGTTAACCATAAGGTATACATCTCAGAAAAATGGTGTATCAGAAAGAAAGAATAAGACCATCATGGACATGGTAAGGAGTATGTTGAAGGCAAAGAATTTTTCAAATGAGTATTGGGAAGAAGCTGTCAATTGTGCAACTTATATTCTTAATAGATGTCCAACCAAAGTTGTTATGAACAGAGTTCCAGAAGATGCATGGAGTGGAACAAATCAAGTTGTCACTCACATGAGAATGTTTGGATGTGTGGCATATGCACATATCCCAGATCAGTTGAGGAAGAATTTGGACAACAAGGGGGAGAAGTGTATATTTATTGGATATAGTGATGAATCCAAGGCCTAAAATCTCTATAATCCATCAACCAAGAAGGTAATAATCAACAAAGATGTTTATTTCATTGAAGAAGAAGCTTGGGATGGAAGTTTAGAGAAGACAATGAATGTGAAGATATGTATTTCACATGAAGACAAAGAGGAATTGATTATAGAAAATAATTCCTCAATGGTGGCTCCTCCTCCACCTGCACAAGCTCAATAGCGCACACTGCAACCAAGCAATATAATAGCTGTGCAAAACCAAGAAATTTCTTCTCCAAGCACACCACAGGGATCAGCAACTCCCACGAGTTCAAGTGCAACTCCAAGCACATCTTCAACAAATACAAGAAGACCAAGATTCGGAAATTTAAGGGAAATCCATTTTGAAGATGAAATCAAAGAAGAGAAATGGTTTGAAGCAATGAATGAAGAAATAGGAGCAATAGAAAAGAATGACGCATGGGAGTTAGTGGACTCCCACAAGGAAAAGAAGTTATTGGAGTGAAATGAGTCTATAAGACCAAGAGAAACATTGAAGGCAAGATAGAAAGGCACAAAGCAAGACTTGTTTCAAAGGCTACGAGTAGCAACAAGGAAGAGACTATGGGGAAACATTTGCACCAGTTGCAATGATGGAGACAGTGTGGACAATGTTGTTCATAGCAGCACAACAAAAGTGGAAAGTTTATTAAATGGATGTGAAGTCAGCATCCTTGAATGGAGCGTTGAAAGAGGAGGTGTACGTTGAAAAACCTCCTGACTATGGGATAGAAGGCCAAGAAAACAAAGTGTGTGTTAAGTCTGAACTTTACCTATTTTTGCCACCTATACTAAGCCTTGTTTCCCCCATTTTTGGCCTCTTTTTGCCCTTTAATTATACCTAGTCCGGCTATGTCATCCAGTTTTGCCTAAAAAGGGTATCATAGGCTAAGGTATGTTGAAACAACATTAGAAGTGTCATTTTATCTAGTTTCAAGAATTCTTTGAACTGGTTGTGTCATTATTTTATTACTAATCTAACAAGCCTTGGATTCATGCGTAGACTTGTTAGATTCAAGAAATTCCGCCAATCCTGCAGACAACTCATACATCTGAGATTCCTGCAGTCATTCCAGATTTCCTACAGATACGTCAATTTCATGTATCCGTTCCAGATTTCCTACAGATACGCCAATTTCTTGCAACCACCTCAAAATCCTGCAATGAGATTAACAGACAATTTCAACCACACAATATAAATGGTCTAATCCATGCCTTTGGTCATGGATTAGACCAACAACAGTTTACCATTGTCAATTTGTATCTGGATTATTGGATGTAGGCTTAGTTTAGTAATCTGTTTTGTTCAAAGCCAAATATGGGCTGCCATAAATGTATAAAATTAGATGTAATTTGCTTATACAAGGGTTCATAGTTCTTGGGTTGGGTTGGAAGCCACTGTTAAAAAGCATGATATCAGACTGTAATCGACTATTATTTTAGATTAATAAAATTGTTTATGTTCTGTTTATTTCCTTGAGCAACTTCTTTAATATTTAAAAGAGTTGTGAGTGAGGGAGGGCCCCCTTCGCTCACAACTCCTGCAGTAGAGTGTGTGTTTATTTCTATTTTAATTATGCATTAATAATTTCCTGTAACAGCTAGTGTTTCCTTTTTGTATTTCTTGCAGAAAATTGTAGATTGGTTAAGTGAATTAATATTTTGTTTTGAAGAGCTCTTTTCATTTGGCCAATTCTTGGATTCATGTTTTTAAGTTTGATTCTTGATTGGGATTGGTTTATTTTATCTTTTCTGCATCAGTATCAACAAAAACAAGTGTTATAGAGGGATGATATATGCTGCTCCATAAACATTGCTGCAATAGTACTAATACAGGAAAGTAGCATGAGTTATTGATTGTTGTTTGATCTTTATCTTTTCACGGTCAATATCAACAATCTTAAGTGATATAGAGGGATGATATATACCACTTCATAGCCTTTGCTGAGATAGTATTGAAGCATTATTTGTTATTTGTATAGCTAATTAACACTTGCAGTAATCAACTTGCATATACTGTGCACTGCATCTCATCGGTTTACCTTCCTGGGTTGACAATTTATATTGGCAAATTATACACGTATAATTTGACTCAAAATTTTGGCGCCATTGCTGGGGAGGTGATAAGGGATGATACTGAAAGTGTTTTAGTTTTATTTTGTTGATTTTGTTTTCTTTTCAGGACTAGGGGGGTCGAAGTGCAAAGACGCAAGGCAAAGCCTACGCACCCAAGAGGTCATACATTCGCCAAAGCCATGTCCTGATTGTTTGGTAAGTTTTTATTTTTTATTTTGTTTGAATATTAGATGAATAGGGTCCAATATTTTCTATATTTTTCGTGGTGGTGTGAGAACCACTCCATTTAATAATACACTGGCAAGAAGAATGAAATATGTAAGAAACAAGGTAGCAAAGAAGGAGGAATCTGAACAGGAGGTCTGTAGTTCTCAACAAGTTGACCTTTCTACACCAGAATCCTCTGTTGGAGAATCTTCTATTGCTACCCATATTGACTCTCCCCTTACAAGGAATACCACATCTCTTCTCAGTGGTCAGCCTGAAGAATAATTCATTGTAAATCCTGTAAAAGAACCAAAGGTTCAGACCATTGACTCTGAAGAATCTGTAGCCTTTCAAGGTCTTACTCTTTCTTGGACTCATATGGCTCATTTTGAAGGCACTGATGAGAACAAGGAGAAACTTGTCACATTTGAATTTCCTATCAGAGAGACTGGGGGAGCTACTTAGATGAAAAATATTCCTCCCTCAGCCTTGGTTAACTTTCGTGGTGCCTCTAGTGAAGACCCTGATGCCTTCTTATTTGAGTTTGATGTATTCTGTAGGAGCTATGACTATTCTTCCAATGCTCAAAAGCTGAAATTGTTTCCTACTACATTAAAAGATGCAGCCCTCAGGTGGTTTATGGGGTTGGGATCAAACTCCATTGCAACTTGGGATGACATGGAGAAGGTGTTTTTGAAAAAGTACCAGGATTACTACAAAACGAGAGATCTCAAGGAAGAAATATTTAGCATGACCCAGAAGGAAGGGAAGAGCCTCGAGGATTTGGTGGAAATATTCCAATAAAATTTACAGAGATATAAGATGAATCAATTGGAAAAAGAGACCAAGAGGACCATTTTTCTTAGGGCCATCAGACCAGAATATCTGGAGGTCTTAAATCTAATGGGAGCAAGCGATGTATCGAAGCTGAGTTATGATGATGTGTGTGAGTTTTGTAAAATATATTCAAGAGGAAACTCCAAGGTTGGAGGTGGACCAAGAGATCCTTCCTCCAAGATTATCAAATCCGTTGTCGGAGCTGGAGTAACCAGAGCTGAAATGGGTAATTTAGTTGAAAAATTTAAAACTGATATTCTTATCACTTTATCTTCACAATTGGATGTTTTTCAGGCTAAGAAGAAATAGGAGAAATAGGATGAATTAGAGAAATCCTTGGCAGTGTTCTGCTCCAAATGCAGGAAGAAACATGCTCTAAGGGAATGCCCTATTGATAGTATCGAGGTATGTCGAATTTGTGAGGTTGAGAATTCCACTGATCAATGTCCTTCTCTGCCTGAAATTAAGGCAACATACATAGCAGATCAAGGAGTTGTCAATGCACTTTATGCAATGGCACCTTAGAGACCATGGTAACCACATCCTACAGGTATGTCATAGTAAAATTTTCAATTTCCTTATGCTCAAAATCATATGTGGAATGCTCCAATTCCCTGGCAGCCTTTGCCTCCTCAACAACCTTGGCAGGGGAACTATTCTTATCTGACTACACAAAATTTCCCACCTCAAAACTTTTATTCACAACCCACACTGCAACAAATGATACAACCACAAAAACCACTTCAATTGACTACTCCACCAAATCAACCTCGTCCCAATGAAATTCCTTCTCAAACAATGTCTAACCCCAACAATAAAACTGTCTGATCCGCTCACAACATTGGATTGGTCACTTATCCCACTTTTCCCTCCTATTGTATTGTATCCTAGCCGCTGCAGGAAGTTTTTGTCCCTGTTTTACAGGAATTTCATGTGTCTCTGCATGAAATGCTTATTCCTGTGTTACAAGAGCTCCCTGTACAGTTGCACGAATTACCTGTGCAGCTGTAGGAAGATCAACCTTAGGTCGGGAAGAGTGGTGAATCAGCCCGAAATAATTGAAGATATTGTAGAGGAAGATACCTTAAAGATTCCTAAAGAGGAAACCACACATGAACCAGCAAAATCACCTACCTCAAGGCCACAAGAACCTTCCTCATCTCATATAGTCCAGCCTCCTTTTCCATAGAGGTTGGAAATGGAAATCAAAGTAAAAAAACTTGAATTTGATATTGTGCCCGAACTGAGAAACATGTGCATCAAGATCCCATTGCTGCAAGAAATAAAGGACATCACAATATATGCTAAAATAGTGAGAGAAATATGTACCAAGAAACCAGGGAGACAAAATAAAGAACCCTCAACCATTCAAGTAGATTGAAAGCTTGCAATTTTAATGTCTACCGGATTTGTTACTGAAAAATATGCAGATCCTGGAATCCCTGTGGTTACCACCTTTATCAATGGATATCCTAGAAATAACACTTTGATTGATTTAGGTGCAACCATCAATGTGATGACTATGGAAACTTTGTCGCATATAGGATCCTTTGACTTGTTACCCACTCCTACCATGTTAGAATTATAAGATAGGTTTAAGGTAAAGCCAGAGGGTGTTTTAGAAGACATTGTCATCTCATTAGATTCCTGGAGTATCCTATAGATTTTTATGTTCTTCAACCTAAAACTAACTTGGAAGGGAACCCATTAATATTGGGGAGACTGTGGTTAGCTACGGCTGATGCCTACATAGGGTGTAGATTTGGAAACATTAATATCACTCATGGGGTTGAAACAAAGCACATTAACTTGTACCCCCTACTAAACCCCCCTTGAGATCAGAAAACACACAATGGGTTGACGAAGAGGAAGAAGAACATGATTCGGAAGGTACCTTACCAGTTTTAACAATAGCCCAAGCCATGAGTCTTAAGGAAAATTATGAAGAAGATCTTATAAATTGTTGTATTTCTAATCCTAATTTCCCACATTAGTTAGAAGGAGAATCTAGTCATAATTTAGATATCATTACTGATCTACATGATTTTTATGAACATAGTTCATCTTTTGAATTACATTCAGTCCTCTTATCTGCATTTCCTGCATATTCAATGTCTGAATGGGGGAGTAAGGTAGTAGAAATGTTTCCTGAAAAAACTTTTTAAACATTAATTCCACCTTAACTCCTGAACAAGAAAAGTAATTAATACAAACATTGAGAAATTTTTCAGACAAATTTGGATGGGAATATACCAATATGAGAGGCATTCACCCAAACACATGCATTCATCACATTTATATAGAATAAAATTTTAGGCCCATAAGACAACCAAAAAGGAGGATGAACCCTGCTTTAAGAGAAATTGTAAAATATGAATTACGAAAGTTGTTCAATTTAGGATTCATCTATTCTATTTCAGATAGCCAGTGGGTATCCTCACTAGTCATTGTCCCCAAGAAAAATGGTAAATGGCGAGTGTGCGTAGATTATAGGGAATTAAATAAAACTACATTAAAAGACCAATTCCCTTTATTGTTTATAGATCAAGTACTAGACACTTTAGCAGAGAAAAAGTACTTTTCCTTCTTAGATGGATTCAGTCGATATAATCAGATTAGGATAGCTCCAGACGATCAAGAAAGGACAACATTTACATGTCCCTGGGGTACCTATGCATACAAATTCTTACCATTTGGTCTATGCAACGCACTAGCCACATTTCAGCGGGCGTTCCTTGATATTTTCTCTGATCTTTTGCATGATTGCGTAGAAGTTTATATGGATGATTTTACAGTTATGGGTGATACTTTTGAAGAAGCTTTACTTAATCTTGAAATTTTTTTGCAGAGATGTAGAGAAATTAATCTTTCTTTAAGTAATGAAATTTTTTTTATGATTATGGCTGAAGGTATTGTTTTGGGTCATCATGTTTCTACTACAGGAATCAAGTTTGATCCAACAAATATTGAGGTTATTGTAAAACTTCCCCCACCAACTAATCAAAAGGGAGTTAGAAGTTTTCTTGGACATGCAGGCTACTATAGGAGGTTTGTTGAAAAATTTACAAAGGTAGCCTCTCCATTATTTAAGTTGTTGACTAAAGAATTTGAATTTCATTGGAATGATGAATGTCAAGCTACATTTGATAAAATCAAGGAAAAACTTTCTTCAGCACCAAAATTGGAATTTGCCTTTTCATATTTCCATTGATGCCTCTAATTCAACCATAGGAGCAGTATTGGGTTAAAAGGAGGATCCTGTCACCCATGCTATCTATTTTTCCAGTGAAAAATTAACTCCTGTAGAACTGAATTATAAAGTGACTGAAAAGGAATTCCTTGTTGTAATTTACATTATTAATAAGTTTAGACATTACATCATGGGTTATCAAGTTTTTGTGCACACAGATCATTCTGCTATTTGTTATCTCATGAATAAACCAATCATTAATGGTAGAATTACTAGGTGATTGTTGTTGCTGTAGGAATTTGACTTCAAGGTAGTGGATAGACAAGGAAAATAAATGAGGTAGCTGATTTCTTATCTATGCTTAATCATGCAAGTGAGGATGTTCTTGTTAATGTTAACTTTCTAGATGAAAACATGTTTTCCATCTCTGTTAAAACACCTTGTTTTGCAGACATGGCCAATTATCTTGATATAGGAAAGTTTTCACCTTACTTTTCATCTAATCAGAAAAAGAGAATCATTGGGAAAAATGTTGATTATTCTTGGATTAGGGGAGATCTTTTTTTCACAGGAGTTGATTTGATTATTCGCAGGTGTGTTAGAGAATATGAGATATATGACATCTTTAAGAGCCTGCCATGATGAACCATGTGGAGGACACTTCACAGACAGGAGGACAGCTTACAAGATCCTTCGTTTAGGTTATTACTGGCCAAACCTCTTCAAGGATGCAAAGGAGTATTTTCGGAAGTGTGATAGCTACCAAAGAATGGGGCAGGTTGTACAATCAGATGAGATGCCTTTACAGCCACAGGTTCTCATAGAACCATTTGAGAGGCGGTCTCTTGACTTTGTAGGTCCCATCAACCCCCCATCCAAAGGTAAGAAATATGTTTTAGTTTGTACTGGTTATGTGACAAAGTGGGTGGAGGCAAAAGAACTAGCTAGAGCAACAGAAAAAGCAGTCGCATAATTCCTTTTCTTTGATATTTTTTTAAGATTTGGAGTACCTATGGAAATAGTTACTAATTAGGGTGCTCAGTTTGTGTCTAAGCTTATGTAGGAAATTGTGCAAAAATATCAAATTACCCACCAGAAGTCCACCCCTTATCATCCATAGGCCAATGGGCAAGTGGAATCAACCAACAAGGTGCTGGAAAAAATCCTTACCAAAACAATTCAATTACATAAGAAGGATTGGTATGACAGACTTCTTGAGGCCTTGTGGGCTTACTGGATCACATGGAAGGTTACCTGTTGGGTGTGGAGCCTAATTTTCATCCTGATTTAGAGATCCTTGTTTCAACCGGATGTATACCCCAGGAAAATTGTACACCCCTGCAGTGGGGGGGTGCGGGGGGGACTTGTCCCCCTCGCAGGGTCCAGGGGGGATGCCCCCCTGGTTGGGGGGCCCGAGGACCAGTGGTCCCCTGGCGGGGGTTTCGGGGGCAGTGCCCCCCGAAGCTAAAAACAGATGTAAAATTTCCTTGTAAAAGTATTGTAATTTCTATTCAATTTGGGTCATTCATTAGGCAGATGATCTAACGGTATAAGTTATGTTTAGCTTAGGGTTTTTTTCCCTAGTTGGAAATCCCTCGTTTTGTATGAGGGTATTGTATTGTGGCTGTGTATTGTATGCATATTCTCAGAGTGAGAAACGGATAGGGAGACTGTGAGAGAGAACCTAGGATATTACAACAGATCTGCCATGGGTTGTGTCTCTTCATTTTTCTAGATAATAGAATGGAAAGATTGGCCGTTCGGGGTAGACGTAGCCCAAACTGGGTGAACCACGTATATCTGTGTCTCTCTGGTTTTATGTGTTTTGTGTGTTTGTGTTTCCGCGTATATTTTATTTGTTCCATTACCACTAGATTTTCTCCATATGAACTAGTGTATGGAAAACAAGTTTTGTTGCCCACTGAATTTCAAATCAAAACCTTTAAAATGGCATCAAAATTGGGTATGAACTTCGACGAAGCACAATAGTAGAGAATCTTGCAGCTTAATGAATTAGATGATATTATGCAGGATGATTTTCAACATACTAACTTGATCCAACAAAAAAGGGCTAAATGGCACGACAAATACATCAAAAAGAAGCAGTTCAAAGAGGGAGATTGGGCATTGTTGTATAATTCTAAATTTAAAAACTTTAAAGGGAAATTTAACACCAATTGGCTAGGACCCTATGAAATCGAGAAATATTTTGATAATGGATTTTTTCAGATTAAAAATATTGATGATGAGAATGTTACCTTCTTGGTGAATAGGCACAGACTCAAGCTATACCAAAAACCCCAATCCAAAGAGGAATTTGTGAAGTAAATTGTGAATAAGAAAGCGCTGGAGATGGTAAGGGAAGGGATCCTTCCTTCCACTATCTCTTCCTAGATTTTCCTGCTGATGCAATGAGCTCACTCTGTTCCTCCTCATGCTCGATAAACCATGAGAGGAATTTCTATTGGGTATAGGTTTATCCCTTTTTCCCAGGCCCAATGGACTATTTACGGAAAAGGAAACCCTTGGAGTCTTCTTTTTTAGTATTTCAAACTCTCTAAAATTGAAATCTGGTGAGCATGGACTACCCTAGGCTCTTTAAAAACATAGGTCAATAGATCCCTTGGGATCCTTTCAATAAATTTGTTTTTTCCAGTTAATCTATGGATTGCTCATGTTGGACTAATGTGGGATTTCTTAAGGCCTTCCTTCCAACAATTGTGGCCCATCGACATCAACAAATTATCTGGGTACATGATTAGAGCCTTGTGATGCCTTTAAGCTTGTATACCCCAATGACAGGCTATCTCGCCAGTGGTAATGGAGAATCATTATGGCTTCTTTACTACCTGATCCTACAGGGGGTTTGACAACAACTCATATATTCACACCTGATAGGATGCATCAATGTACCTTGGCCTCACTCTCATTAATGGTGATGGACCTCGCATTGGTTAACAATTGACCTCAATGACTGGTAATCCAATGAGACCAATTCACATTCGACGGACTATACACAATTGGTGGAGAGAGAAATTCCCGCAGATTTAGCTTCAATTCCTATAGAATGTTCAGTGGTTGCAATTTTGACTTCCTGAAGAATGTTCACAGTTATTTTAATTCCTGCAGAATGTTCATTATTTGCAGTTACGTTCCTAAAGAGTATTTAATAGTTATTTCTGCATAATGTTCAGCAATCGTAGTTTTGATTCCTACAAAGAATTCAACATCCGGTTCTCAATTCCTACAGAATAATTGTTAGACACAGCAACACTGGGATTTCTTGAAAAGACAAGAGAAAAAAAAGAAAAAAAAATCATTAAACAGAACATAGATTAAAATCATGTAATAAAATATTAACAAGTCATTATGTGGTTAAGATCATGGATTATATGTCTGATGTAATAAGTTATCATTGCAAGAGCAGGCTACGTCATCGAGGACAGGATCATTGGAGGTAAGCGGTAACGTACAGCAAGTGATAAGGCTCTTGAGGTAAAGGTATAACGACACTTAATTTTTAATTTTTTGCATATCTAAGGCTATGGTAACCCTTTGCAGCCATGGATCGTTATGAAATTAATCCCATGACCTGTCATCATTTCATTGGTAGTGTTTATACTTTCTAGATTTATCGTGCAGGTCCGATCATGATAGCAATCATGATCATGACCTGCCACCGAAAAACATCCGTATTTCCTATTTATTTCCTCTCACTGTCGAACTATTGCATAAGTCTTAGACTACATTCTTGCAAACCGCATTTTCTCTATTTTGTCTTTCTGTAATTGCCTTGTCCATTTTTTCTCCCCTGCCTGTCCATTTTTCTCCTCCACCGTGACTAAGACTCGAGCCCCCATCATATTTGAGCCTTAGATTCTCACGCTACTAGAATCAGATCCTTGCAGCAAGGCGAGAATAGAAAAGGTGGGATGGTTGCCCTTCTTTCAAAGGTTTAGCAGGCATAATTCTGAAGTAACCAAATATTTTTCCTTGAAATTAAACGGGGACAAAGCATAGGTGGGAACATCCAATTTAGGCTGACAGAAGAACTGGTGGCAAGGGCGTGTAGGATTCTTCAAGATGGAGAGCAATGGTTTAAGAACCGTTGCTTCAACAAAGACATGTGTGCGGATTTCTTGCAGAAGGACCATTCAAACCCTGATTGGAGTAAGGGGATTACACAGGAATTATTAAGGCGTAAGTACCGTCAGTTGCTATTTTTTCCTACATAAATATGTTACATGCGAAGGCCGGTTTGGCCTTGCTTTCTTGTTTCATATCAGGCTCCTTGGACAATTCTATGACAAACCTTTAAATTTTCCCTATTATTTGAAAATTTTGTTGATCAAAATGTCCTCGGCCGCAAAAGAGAGGGTTTCCCACATAGAGGAAAACCTCTACCATGATAGGCTGGTAAATATTATTCAAGTGGAGGTCCTGCGGAAACATGAGAAGACCTGGGAGGATTTTCTGCAAGAAAATCATTTTGTGGAGGATGGAGATTCTGAATCTTTAGGGGTCAAGGAAGAGAAACCTGCAGAGAATCTGAAAAATAAACCATAGACGCATTGAACTAAGGTGGAAACAGATGACGAGGATGATGAAGTTGTGGTGACCAGAGAAACTTCTGGGAATAGCTCTCAGCAGAAGGGTACTTTGACCCCTGCAAAATGATAACCAGAAGCCAAGTTGCGTAGCTGGTCATCAAGGATGTAGCAAAAGAGGAGGCAACAACTAACAATAAAAATATAGAAAAGTCCCGCGACCAGCCCAAAGGAAAAGAAAAGTTGAGCCGTGCTATAGTCAGTGAAAAGGACACTGTGTCCTTTCCAAACCCCTCACTAGAGGAAAGTCAGAACGAAGCCATGAAGTCACAAGAGGATGTGAGTGTGACCCAATCCTCACAAGAGCATAATGAGGGAGCGGTGACCCCATTGAAGAAACAATCTCGACAAATGCTGGAGGAAACTATCAGAGAACTTACCCTTTCAGAATGGGTCTTGAAAGTATAGAACATGGCTCCAAAAGAAAATAGCCGGAAGATGCAGCAGGAGCACGAAGAGTGGCACGTAAAGGAAGCTCGCATCCTGAAGAATAAGTAGGCCCAAATAAACCACCTGAAGAAGAAGACTGAGGAGTATAGAGGACATATTCAAGCAAAATCTAGTTGGGCTTAGTTAGATCACCTGGCTGCAGTGGCTGTGGCCCAGGTGAAAAATTAGCTTTCCGTTGAAGACTGCTTCAGTTTTTCTTGCATAGGGACATGCAAGATTTTTGGTGTGGGGGATATGTTCAGTCTGAACTTTACCTATTTTTGCCACCTATACTACGCCTTGTTTCCCCCATTTTTGACCTCTTTTTGCCCTTTAATTATACCTAGTCCCTCTATGTCATCCAGTTTTGGCTAAAAAGGGTATCATAGGCTAAGGTATGTTGAAACAACATTATAAGTGTCATTTTATCTAATTTAGAGCATTATTTGAACTGGTTGTGTCATTATTGCATTACTACTCTAACTAGCCTTGGACTCATTGTTACACAACAATTTTTCACCATCCCTGCAATTCCCCATCCCACACAATTGAGGGCTCATTCCGTGACCTGTGAGAAGTGACATAACTTGAAAACACTTTCATGGCATTCCCCTGAACATGTAATTTCATTGCCCTGAAGACAAATCCTTGTGAAAAACCCTAAAAACACCCCTTTTTGCATTGGCGCGGGTAGCCAGTTCAGCACCCGCGCCAATGGGGGAAATCCTTCAAAGAGGGCGCACCAATTGGCGCTCTGTCCCAGAGTCGCACTCGCGCCAGCCATTTTAAGGAGTGTTTTTAAAAAATAAATGGCGGAAGTTTCGTCCTAACTGATCCAGGAACTGGTATCTAATTTGAGTTGGGAGGTTTGGCTCCAGATCTCCATGTAGAGGAAGTGGTCTGCCACCTCTCATGGAAGCTTCCTTGAGGATAGGGCCAATCCCATGATTATAGGGATCCCAAATCCCCTTCCTCCATCTATAAAATATTTCTCATCTCATTTGCAGGCTAGTCTCCAAGTTCCCAAGAGCCTTATGCTGCAAGAGCTTTGATCCATTCCCTTAAGGCCAAATCCAAGCAAGGAGATCATTGTCGAGACATCCGAAGAGAGAGGTTTGTCCCATCCCTGACAGGCTTTATCGAGACATGTTCTGCTGACGACCCTCCAAAGGAGAATTCAGTGTCAGAGCTATGGTTGTATTCTTCTTTGATTGATTAATGATAAGCGACTACTGCTTATGGTTCCACTCTTGTTGTTGATTATGATCATGAGTTATGTCTTCTCTGACTGACATATAGTTGCATATACTAGATTTTACGCTTGCGTTTGTTTTTTTCTGGCGTGTGCAGGTGTCCGATCACAGAGATCGTGAGGATTGTGATCTGTCGGAGCTAAGGAACGGGAGCGCTACTTTCTCTCTACGAGCGACAACGTTGGATTCCAGGTAAGCCTTCATCGCTAGTTGGTTTATCTGCAATTAGGAACCTGCCCTATAGCGTGAACTATTGTTGCTAGACCCGGTCTGGGCTAGTAGGGATTGCCTCTCTTCACAGAGGGGATTTACCTCCACAACAAATTGGCGACTCCGCTGGGGACCGTTGGCTTGTTTTTGTTCTCCTTTGTAAGCTACAGACGGAGCCTGAAGTTAGCCAGATAGCCTTCGAAACACTTTTGCTCTGCATTAGCGAAGTAGATCAATGCTACTTCAGTCAATCTCCAATTTATTTTATGAACTGAACGCTTGGAGTGTTGTCTTGTCTTTTCGGTTGATTCTTGACCTTGCTTGCTTGGTCAGCTCTTTGGGTTTGTTTTTCTATTTTTTTGGCTTTTGTTTGGCCTTGTCATCACTGGTCTATGTCTGGACTGCTATTTTTTATTTTTCCCATAGTTAACTCGACTGGCGCGCTTTTCAGCTTGACAGTCGCGCCCATTGGCGCAGGTTGCTTGTGTATCACCCGCACCAATTCCATTCTGGCGCTAATTTCAGCCTCACAGTCGCGCCAATCCTGTCAGGTATTAGGGTTTTCTATGCTTTGAGCCTTCTGAGACTGATCTGTGACTTTGGCCTTGTTTTTTCACTTGTTTGAGTGTTATGGAGCCTTGTTTGACTAGCTGTGACCTTCATCCTTTGGTGGTTTTCCTGTTTCCATCGATTTCACTTTCTAGCCCTAAGGCATCTAGGTCCTCTTGTGTGTCGAGCCTCCCTTGGGAGTTTTGGGTTTCTATCGGTTCAGTCGACCTTGTGATTGCTTCTTTACATTCGTTTAGCAATTGTTTGTCACTTTATTGCGTTATTTGAGTGTTTGTTCTCTTCTTCATTCGAATTTTGCTTTGCCTCATTTGGGCCTAGATTACATGGTCCATTTGAGTCTTTGGGATTCTTTTGGTTTTGAGGGACTGTTTTGTCAATTTGAGGTCTGATTGCGTGTTTTTCATTGAGTGATTTGCTCATTTTTGCTCTCTTACTATCGCACCTCAAATTGATCTTCATTAGTTTTCATTTTTTTAGTGCTTATTGCTATTAAACATTGAAAATATTAAAAAAATCTCTTTGCTTTTGATTAGTTAGTGCAAATTAAAATATTTTCGGTGTTATTAGTGATTAGTGACTTTGAGAGAAAAGTTTTTGGTTTACATTAGCTGCATTAGAGGCTTTGTCGGTTGTTTTCTGATCATTTTGTTTGTGTGAAAAGCTCTCAACTCTCTCATAATTAGCTTTCATCAAATGAAATGATATACTGTGGCATATAGTGTGCATTTAGGAGATTTTGTGACATCACAATCGCTAGGGCCTGAAAACTGAAATGTAATTAAAGATAAACATTAAAATTTACTCAATTTACACTAAGGCAGCATTGAAACATTAACACAACATTTAGTGGTCTAGGCTAGAGACGTGTTCCGGCGTCTTTAAACCTAGTAGCTATCGTTCGCCTCTTGGCTTTAGACAGCACTAGTACGGACTTGTGCTCCACGTACCGTCAAGTATATAAAGGGAGACCTCACTAGGTTTCTATCCTTTATCCATAGAAAGTCGAGTCTGCCGCCCTATATCCGTGATACACCAGACAAAACATTTGGGGAGATTGCTTGCATGTACATTAAGTCCTTGGTTGATTTCTCTTTCATTTTTGAAACCAAGGTGTATATTGCAGTTCACGGTTATTTGGTACACCCTTTGCCTAGTATTCCTGAGTAGTCATTTGATCTTTTCTGACTCTTTAAATTTT
The DNA here is from genome assembly GCA_034641835.2 of Pinus albicaulis. Taxonomy (NCBI): domain Eukaryota; kingdom Viridiplantae; phylum Streptophyta; class Pinopsida; order Pinales; family Pinaceae; genus Pinus; species Pinus albicaulis. The sequence continues at coordinate 33,739,951 of CM076575.1, forward strand.
AAAGGATCACCAAGCGCTTGTCCTTTCACGCTTGCTTCAAAACTGAAAGAGATAGAGTCACCTTTCATCTGTTTCTCGACTCTTAAAACATGAAACGGTGAAGTTTCTAAGTTTCAATGTGGTAAAATAAATCACACGCGATCTCACGCCCTGTTAGATTTTGCTTGTTGGCCGTTTGATTGTGTGTCTTGACTCTTTTTCAACCCGTGTGTGTTGTGCTCGATCTTTTTTCATTGTTGTCACAGTGGAAGAACCTTCTATCTCATCTACTAGTAGTCCATATACAGACGATTCATCAGAGGCTTCTCAATCCTCTGCTGAACCCCAGCAGCCCATCGTTTTCGAGTTTCCCGACGGGGGACCGGTTTTGTCTGAGCAGCCCTTTGGAGGACCAGTTGAGTTCAATTGGCCCTTTTTTGACCCTTGGTTTGGATTGGGAGTAGGGGAAGATTTCCCTCCTCTTACATCGGGTTTGCCTTTTATAGCTGTTGTTATTCCTTCTAGTCCTCGCCGTCTATTATGAGATCTAGTGGCAGGCTCAAACATGAGTGAATCTAGCGAGGAAATCCCCACGTCCGGTGAAGATTACCAGTTATTTCCTCGGAGATTATTTCCAGGAGACAACCCTGAACCATCTGTTATGTCATCACCTAGTCCCTCATTACCCACCGAGTATAGATCCTTGGGTCAGATCATTGCCGACGCTACCTCTATGGGGGTATCAGCTCCTTCTACAAGGCCGGTTGTTCCTTCATTGGGGATGTCTCCACAGACGCCTGTTACATCATCCCCTTAGGTTACTTCTGTACCCTCCATGCCCACTGTTTTTGTGGCCGCATCTGCACCCGCCGTTACTACCCAGTCCGTAAGGACCACATCCCTTCTCGAATATATCTACATAGCATCTGCTATGCCAGAAAACATCTCTCCAGAGGAGTATCGATTGTCTTTGCAACAGTCGAACCCCGAGGTCAGACAGTCCTCTCAAGATCCCAACCGCTCGTACTTTTCGCATTATACACAGGATGGTACAACCGTGTATGTTTTTCCATATCAGTACGATGAGCATGGGAACCCTTTACGTTTACCTGCTCCTGAGGCTCAACTTCATGCTCAGGGTTTACCTTATAACCAGGCTGGACAATCTTTTAACCCGCAAGGACAACCTTTTCAAGGCCAACCTTCGGGCCAGCCTGGCTATCCTTATGACCCGCAGGGACAGCCCATATAGGGCTACCCTCCAGGCCAGCAAGGGCCATTGTACGGTCCGCAAGGACAGTATTACAACCCTTCTGGTCAACTCGTGCAGCCTCTCCCTAGAGTCCCACCTGGGCAACCTCAAGGACTCACAGGTCAACCGGGGTACCAACCAGGGCCGGCATATGGTCCTGGGGGGCAAGTCCAACCTTCTCAACCTTTGCAACCGCAGTATCCTCTTGGTACCAACGTTTCACATCAGCCAGGACCATCTTATGGTCCTGCTGCGGGTCAAACCGGTTATTAGCAACCACCTGGCTCCATTCCGCTACCAAGCCAACTGGCCCATCCGGCACAACCTGGTATCCCTCCACCAGGCCAACCGACCAATCTGGCACAACCTGGTGTCCCTCCACCAGGCCAACCAGCCCATCCAGCACAACCTGGTGCTGCTCAATAGCCAGGACAACCTGCACAACCGGCACAACCTGTTTATCCGGGTCAACCTGTTTATCTAGGGCAGCCCGCTCAGCTAGGTCAGCCTGTTCAGCCAGGCCAGCCTACACATCCTGTCAACCCTGCCCAACAGCTGACTTATTCATTGCCACAACCAAATCAACCGCTGCGCCCTAATTATCAGGCTCAGCAGGTTCCCACCTATCAGCAGCCCACTCGACCCCAAGGCGGTTACTATTCTCATGGTCAATATCGACCGAATTATAGCCAGCCCCAAGGTTCTAACTATTACTCTCAACAACCCGGCTACACCTATACTCAGCAGCCAAATCCCAATGCTGCTTACACAGGGCCGACTTACAATCAGGGTCCATACTCTGGTTATCAAGCCCCGTACACTGGTTACCAGCAACCGAATCAGGTTGGATATACGACCTATACCCCCTACAGTCAAAATCCTATGGGAAAAAACCCCTGGGGGCAAGGTTATTCTCAACCAGCATGGAGTACAAGTACTGGTCCTTATCTAGGGCCAGGTATGCTATCCAATCCACCATTACCGTTTCTGGCTACCTTGGAATTATCGAATGTTTCGAAATTAACGAATGATCCAATTCTGCACAATCCTTATTGGCCTCCGGTTCCTACCAAGGTGCCCGATGATTGCCCCAAGTTTGAGGGTAAAGATGGGGAGGATCCCCAAGCTCATGTGATGACTTACCACCTTTGGTGTTCGTCTAACTCTTGGGTGGATGATTCAATCCGTCTACGCCTCTTCCAGCACACTTTGACTGGCACTGCTCCTAAGTGGTATATTGAATTATCCCATGGCATCTTTCAAGATTTCAATACGTTAGCCATGGTTTTTCTGACTCACTTTCAATTACCGGTTCGCTACGAAGTCAGGACACACCTCCTGAATTATTTGAAGCAGGACCAAGCCACCCACATTTCTAATTACATTCATGAGTGGCGACGTTGTTGTAGACTGATCAAGTTTCATATACCTGATCAGATACTAACTCATTGGTTCACCACCTCCTTCGTTAACAAAATCACTCAAGATATTTCTATGGGAGCGTGTGTGACTGAAGAACAAGCCATAGCGCGTGCCCAATATTTGGATCTGGTATACTCTCAGTCCGACATGCTTTATGATATTTTGCTTGATGCTCCATGGTCTAGAACCTATAAATCTCCACCTACCCCGGCGGTGGATGGTGTTATTGGTTCCGTGTCTCAGAATTCGAAGAAATCTTCGAATAAGAAGCAGAAGTCCAACTCATCCAATAATTCTGCTCCTCTCGCCCCTCCCGATTCTGGAAAAACTGTGGAGGTTAATGCCGTTCAGGCCAATCCTACGGAGAAAGCCTCCAAAGGGAAAAAGAAGGGCAAAGGTAAATCCAAATCCGACGCCCCAAAGCTAGAGTCCAAACCTCATACCGAGGACGGTTCCCAACGCAAACCGAAGTACCCCTGCCTCATTTGTGAAGGAGATCATTATACAAAAGATTGTCCACGACGATATGAAGTTAGTCAACTTCTAAAAGGCTCCAAAGGGACTCCGGTAGTTCTTAAAGAACCGTTCCCGTCTCAACAGACCCAGATGGTTGAACAACCTTCACCATCTACACCATTTGGGTCTCAGGTCTTTATGATGAATGGTGCTGCACCTATCTCTATTGCTACACGTTCGAAGGACTACAACGAATTGCGTCAGGCACCTGGGAAGGCAGTTGTGGATGGTCCACCTCCCCCACCTATCTCCGGTTCGTTGGAGATTGAGAAGCCTACTGTCGAACCTGTTGTGAGGCCACCTTCTAAAGGTGTTCTAAGAAGATCTTCCTACAATCCGAATTCCCGTGCCGCTCAACACTACAGTATCGTTGAGGATCTGGCACAGGCGCCTTCTGCCATGTCTGCATTGGAAGTTCTTCAAAGTTGCCCGTCACAACGGAAAGCTTTGTTGTCTGCAATCGGTGGGATCGATCCCACTGATTCTAATCTTCTCACCTTCGACTTAGAGAAATTTACCCCCCAACTTCCACATTAGATCGCTCTTGTTATTCAAGTTGGGATCAACGGTCTTAACATCCATAGGGCCGTTGTGGATGAAGGTGCTTCTACCTGTGTCATGTCGTCCGCTTGCTGGAAGGCCCTTGGCTCTCCGGACCTTTCACCATCTCCTAATGCCCTAGAGGCATTTGATGGTCGAGAATCGAAACCCTTGGGTGTTCTCAAGAGTTTAGCGATTACCTTACAGGGGAAGACAGTCAACATAGAAGTAGAAGTAGTTGACGCCAAGCTTAACTACAATATACTTCTCGGCCGCAGTTGGACTCACGCCATGTTATGCGTGTTGTCCACCCTCTTTCGACTTATTAAGTTCCCTCACGAGGGAAAAATCGTTACTGTGGATCAGTTTTCTTTCTTCACCTCCACCTCCAAGAACAACGTTCCATACATGGATCAGATCCCAAATCCCCCTGACAGTGTAGGACCCAGTCTCTTCAAGGACCCCGTCCTCATGGGTATTTTTCCCGCACCACCATCGCACACCACTCAAGTTAATATGATCTCTAGGTCTGACCCATGACTCATCCCTAAGCCTGAGCAGGTGGCTGAGTTTGGAGAATCGATGCCCTTAACTCCGGTAGAGATTAACTACTATGAAATCGTCGCCGCATCTGATCCTCCCCCTCCTCAGCATGCTCCTTTGAGCATGGCTTTAGACATCTATTCTCAATCCCCCTGGCTCGGCAAGGCTGACTCGCCTGATCCTCTTAAACAGGTTTTCCCTTCTGATGAAGCCATTGTCGAAACAATGTCTCTTGAGGAGTTGCCTTGGAGTGATGGACATCATCGTTCCTCATTCATGCCTAGCTTGGGGGAAATGTCAGATTGTCTAGAGCGTTTTGCATCTTAGGTTCCCACTCCACCTCTCCATACGCCCATATTGACACATGAGGTGCTTTCAGAGGGAAACCTGAGCAACATCATTCAAACCATTCCAATCGACATCTCTGTTAAACCGGGGATAGTTGAGAACATACATGTGGGAGTGACTTGTTCTCCTGATGAGATACGAGTTTATACTGACCTTTTTCGAGAATTCAGAGATGTGTTCGCCTGGTCCTATGAGGAAATGCTCGAGATTGATCCCAGCATAGTAGTGCACGAGATTCCTACCTATCTTGGTGCGAAACCCGTGCGCCAATGCCTGCGCCTAGTGCATCCTCGCAAAGTCACTGCCATTAAAGCAGAAGTTGAAAAACTTCTGAACGCGGGCTTCATTTACCCGATTCCACTCACAGAATGGGTCTCCAACATTGTCCCTGTAGATAAGAAACAGGGCACTATTAGAGTTTGTGTTGATTACCGAGATATTAATCGGGCCTGTCCAAAGGACAATTACCCCACTCCTTTCATAGATCAAATTATGATGAATGTGTTGGGAGTGAGATTTATTCCCTGATGGACGGTTTTTCTGAGTACAATCAGATAAACATTCTACCCGCTGATCAACACAAGACTGCATTCATCTGTTTGTGGGGTAATTTCGCTTATAAAAAACTCTCGTTCGGCTTGAAGAACGCTGGAGCTACTTTCCAGCGTGCTATGTCTTATGCGTTCCATGACATACGCCATATCGTTCAGCCTTATCTGGACGATGTTCCAGCTCATTTAGCTTGGCGAGAGGACCACCCAGAACACTTCCGCCAGATTTTCCTTCACTGTCGACGCTATAATATCCAGCTCAATCCTCATAAGTGCGTCTTTTGCGTGGATTCTAGCCGTATTTTGGGGTTCATAGTCTTCAAGGATGGAATTCACCTCGATCCCCTCAAGGTCGAGGCCATTGTCAATCTCCCATCACCCTCTTCGTTATATCAATTGCAGAGTCTACAGGGAAAAGCTAACTTCCTACGACGCTTTATACCGAACTACATGGAAGTGGCCAAAGGATTCACGTGTCTTTTAAACCAGAATGTTCCCTTTCATTTGGATGACATTGCTCAACAATCCTTCGAGAAGCTGAAGACGTTACTTGTTAATGCTCCATTGCTTCGGCCTCCAAACTATCACCGTGATTTCACTTTACACTTGGCTGCCGTGTTTAGCACCATAGCTATGGTTCTGGTATAGGATGACGATGATGGAAACGAATATGTTGTTTACTATCTATCACGAAATCTTCTTGACACAGATACACAGTATGCTCACGTCGAGAAGCTAGCTTTAGCAGCTATACAAGTTGTGCAACGTTTCCGCCACTACATCCTGCTGCGTACCGTAACCGTGGTTTCGGATTGCAACCCCATGACATATATTCTTTCTCGAAAATTACTGGGGGGAAAATACTCCAAATGGATCGTTATCCTTCAGGAGTTTTACCTAGAGTTCACTACTGCTAAGTTGACCAAATCACTGGTTTTCGCGGATCTTATTTGCTCCCTCCCGACAGACTCCCCCCCATCTCATTTTGAAGAACATATATCAGATGAAACCATCTTCCTTATCATCACCCGTGACCCATGGTATGGCGATATTATAGTGTATCTTCAGACGTCATCCTTTCACTCTTAGTTGACCAAAGATGCCCGACGTCGGATTCGGCATCAGTCTCAACCCTACCGCATTGTAGGAGATACATTATACCGGGTTGGAGTAGATTCGGTGCTTCGTCGGTGTTTGACTTTGGAAGAGGCTGAAAGAGTCTTGAATGAATGTCACAGTGGCGCCTGTGGTGGTCACATGTCTGGATATGCAACCGCCCAGAAGATTCTGCGTGCGGGTTACTTCTGGCCGTCAATCTTCAAAGACTGTATTGTTGCAGTTCGCAAATTTCACGCATGCCAGGTTTTTAAGTGCAATATGCGTGCGCCACCCATCCCTCTGCATCCTGTCATTACCGTCGGCCCTTTCGCAAAATGGGGTGTAGATTTTATGACGTGTAACCCTCATTCGGCCGAGGGGCATGCATATATAATCGTCGATGTCGACTACTTTACTAAGTGGGTCGAAGCGATGCCTACACTAGCCGTCGATGGTAAGACAGCTACCCAATTTATCTTCAACCATATCATTGCATGTTTCGGGGTCCCTCAGGACATTGTTACCGATCACGGTACTCACTTTCGAGATTACATGATGGCCGATCTGACATCAAGATTGGGCTTACGGCACGATAGCTCAACGCCATATTACCCCCAGGCAAATGGCCAGGTTGAGGCTGTGAACAAGGTTTTGGTCACAATGCTTCAACGAACAGTTCAAATTCATAAGTCCAATTGGCACCTCCAATTGTTCTCAGCTCTATGGGCATACCGGACGTCAGCAAAGAGTGCGATCGAATTCACACCATTCCAATTGATGTATGGTCTGGAAGCGACTCTTCTGGTTGAGTACGAAATTCCTTCCTTAAAGCTAGTTGTGGAACTTTTGCCTGATACTTCTCCTGAAGAAGACATCTCTTGTATTTGGAACGGTTGGATGAAACCCACCGCTTGGCTGCTTTAGTCCTTGAAGCACTGAAAAAGCGGGTCAAAGCACACTTTGATCAATCTATCTCTCCACGTTCCTTTTTCGAAGGGGACCTTGTCCTCCTGTACGACCAAGCGCACGACAAGCTCGGGGCAGGAAAGCTCCAACCCATGTGGCATGGGCCCTATATAGTAAAACAAGTATTGAAGAATGGGGCTTATGAGCTCATTGATTATGAAGGAGTTCCGCTGGCGCAACCTAGAAATGGGCTGTACCTTAAGAAATACTACGCTTGAAGTTATTTTTGGTGTGGTGTGTGTACATAGGTGAGTATATTCATTTGTGTTCATGTGTGGTGTGATGTGCGATGTAAGCGTCTTTATACTGATCGGGTATTCCTGATTGTGCAGATGTCCATTACTCTGTTTGTGGGTTTCGCGGAAGGTGCCTCCCGCAGTACCAGGAATCTGTCTTCGACAGCCTGGGTAATCTATGATCCTGCTGGTGAGTTGGTTAACCTGCAAGGTGTGTGGCTGGGTCCTACTACAAATAATATCGCGGAATATAGTGCTGTATTGGAATTATTAACCGAGGCTGTGGACCTCGGCATTCGTAAATTACTTGTGTATCTAGAATCACAACTTGTAGTATTACAGCTTAACGGGAATTATTCAGTAAGAAACCCATCCATTTTACGTTTGTATCTACGTATTCGTCTGCTGGAAAGAAATTTTGACTATATTACATATCAGCACATACCCAGACATATGAATACATTAACAGATGCAATAGCTAATTTGGTTTTAGATAGACATTTGCGCAATTTATAAAACATCATCACATGTGAGAAGATCCATCCAGAAGTAGGTATTTATATATATATATGTGTGTCAAAATATTTACATAGTGTGCATCACATAAAATAAAAAATATACATGTTCATCTTAATACATCCAGAGACGACATGTCTATCAAAAAATATGCATGAAAGAATCCCTAGGTGTCTAATCCGTATGGTGCTCATGGTAACATGCTACCGCGCGCACTAAGCGTCTCAGTAGTCGGTGGAGGCGACCGGGCACCCCCACAGTGTGTCGCTAGTATGCTAGCGGAACATCTGCTAGCCGTGCATAGTCCGGGATCCCCCGGGAAATGCCCTCCAGGTTCTGAATCAGTTCACCTCCCTCGCCACCCTCAGCCTGAGGGTCATGATCAGCATGGGTTCTCCGCGCAATGGGCGACATGCCTGCGGGTCTCTCTGGGCCGACATCTACATACACATAACAACTGTTATTAGAACAGACATGTATTACAAAAAAAAATCATAAAACATAAAAATCAAAAAGAGAGGTCATACCCAACTCTTCATCCCATACATCCCGCTCCGGGAGCGGAAGGTCTGGGTCTCCGGTGAAATCGGTCCCAGCATAGGGCCAATCCTCGACCACGATCAGCTGCCACCATAACCATCCAAAAAAATTGGGCTTCCAGGACATCTTTTGCCCTCCTCCTGATCTGGGCATAAGTGTCACCCAGCGAGCCATCCTTGGCTCTCTTGGTATCGACTTAGCAAAAATTGCCCCTTGGCCCTGAAAGATTGGTAATCGTTCCAGGATGAATGATACCAAAATGGAACCGTAGCCAAACTTTTTCAGCTTGGCTTGCTTGCACTTTATAAGCTACCTCTTGATATTGGTTGTCACTGCTGTAGCCCAATCAAATAGTGTAGGATTCATACACTCAGAGGCTAATAGGAGTTGGGCCTTGGTGGCCTCGTGTGGAGCTTGCGATCCAGCAGCTCGTGTGATGGTGTGTAGCACTACTCCCAGTGCTAGATCCTCGATAGCGTGGATGTACACCTTCCCGCTTCCTGATCCGGTCCGTGCCCTTGGGCACACCCTCGCCATTACCTGCTCCATATTTTCACCAGATGGTCTGCTGCCTGTCAAGATGGGCACTGGGCCTCTGCGCGACAGTCCTATTATGAAGTATACATTAGAAACCTCCAGTTCTAGCACTTGGTCCCGAAGTTTGAACACTCCTTCGTTTTCATCCCAAATACTGACCAAGTACTGTAGGAGCTCAGGTTGAGCTCATAAGCAGGGCGTCAAGAAGAACTTCTTGAGTCCACAGTTCTTAAGTGCATTCATACAGGCCTCATTCTCCATGGCCAGTTCATCCTCTTCCCCATGCTCCCTTTCCTTCCATTCAATAACCATTGTGTTTGGTTGCCTGCATCAACATGATCAAAAACCCTTGATTAGACCTCTGTTACATGGAAAAATCCATTGCATTGTTCTCTATTTGGAAATTTAAAACGGAAAAACCGCATTGCGCCATTGGTGTGACTATTTTCCTAACAGTCGCGCCAGTTGGCGCGACCCCTTTGTATGCAAAAGGCCATTGGCGCGGGTCTGTGCCCGATACCCGTGCCAATGGGCGGAGCCCTAAAATTTTAAAAATCTTCCACAGAAGCCCAATCCGCAATGGAAATCTCTATAAAATGGATCAAAATGGAGTTCAGGGAAGCGCCTCTTACCTGGAACAAACGAGGATCTGAATGGTAGCCCGGATCGGTCGCAGTCGCCGTCAGAAGTTTGCACACCAAATGGACCACTGTTGCTCTCCAATGAGGTAAACAGTAAAAGTAATTTTTTTTTTACCATTTGAGACTTATTAATAACTTTTTGAAATCTAAATAGGTTTTAAAAGTCATTTTTTATTAATATTTTAATATATTTTGTCGAAAATTGGTTTTACACTTGCCTTTCTGTGCAGCAACAGGTCTTTATGTGGCTTAAACGGTGACACAAGTTGTATTTTATACTGTTTCAGACTCGGTAAATACACGAAAAAGTCATTTTGGAGTCATCTTTCAGCTCTTTTCTGACTCTCTAAACATGAAAAGATTGCCGAGTTCCTTGTCGTTTCGATCTTGTTAAAGTGGAAACGAAACGACATCTACCCAGTATACGTTTACCTCTTTTTCAGGCTGGGATAGATTATTTACGAAAAAGGAATACCCTAGCCTATCACGTCTAGGAGGTTTTCTCAGACAAAGTTTTCTACCTTTTCGAATCTGAGGAACTATTTACAAAAAGGGACCTTTGGAGTTTACTTTTCCGCTGTCTTTTCAAACTCTCTAAATATGAAAAGACGTCGATTTCTTCCTATGTCAGACTCGTTAAACCCTGATGACATTGGATTCAGTCGTAATGACGTTATTCGAGTCGCTCCTTCCTAGGGCTCGTTAAATGTACTAGGATGGATTCGTCCGCAAGATGAACTTATATTACAAGCATATGCTATCCCATTCAAGCTTGTTATCAAAAATAATTGGGGTACTCGCTAGAAATGGTGAGGAAAAATGGAACCAGAATCATTGTCGTGTCGGCAGTATGTCGCTCTTGAAAATGGCACTTGTCTGCATTCGTGTCGGGTTGGGGACATCTCATCATGTTTTCCACTTGCCTCCGTGGGTTTGGGTAATCCTTTTTGACCTCTCATCTGCTCTTTGCCTCGTCGCCATGACATCTGATCCGTTGATGTCAAATACTGCCAAACTCACTGTCGTGCCGCCATGTGTTCAAGAGAAGTTGACTTCTGCAAGTTTCAACCTTTCTCTGATTCTCATCTGATTGTGATTCACAAAAACATTATGTTCCTCTGTCTCGCGTCGATGATGTGGGAATCACTATGACCCACCTTCGATCAAGGTCACTTCCTGTCGACTTCAACTCATTATCCAGGAAGCTGATCTAGAGACTCCCTTCTGGTACCTTGGAGCCTGCATGCCTCAATGGCGGGTTCTTCGCATTCGATGTGAGGTTTTCATCATTAGCATCCGATCGAGTGATTCTACAGGTGTTCGATGTCAGCTCATTGTTCACATGCCGTAGATTGTACCTGTAGTACCTTGAGGACCATTGGCATTAATGGTGGTACCTCTCGCGTCTGTTAACAACTTTCATCATTGGCTGGTAATCAGGCGATGTTCTTGCATGTTCGACTTCAGCTCACATATTCGCATGCTTGAACTTGTACTTTGTTCGGGGAGATGGAGCGCAAGACCCTGGATTCCTGTTTGCTACGATCTAGGCTGAAATTTTGTGGATTAGTTACATGACTCACTGATTGGATGGCTGCGACCATACCTGAGTCTATTTATCACTCCTCACTGGATGGCTGCGTCCATGCCTTGGATCTAGATTATTGTATACTCTGTTATGGATGGCTATGCCCATACCACATATATCATGTATTTGAGATATCATTTGTACTTCTCTACGCAGTTTTTCCGACGGCGGTGTTTTCAGTTGGACACATTCTCGTAAAGCATTTCACCCCTCTCTCTCTCTCAGGCCTCATGCTTTAGGGGGCATCTGTTACACAGAAATTTGTCACCGTCCCTGCAATTCCCCATCCCACACAATTGGAGGGCTCATTCCGTGACCTGTGAGAAGTGACATAACTTGAAAACACTTTCATGGCATTCCCCTGAACATGTACTTTCATTGCCCTGAAGACAACTCGTGAAAAACCCTAAAAACACCCGTTTTTACATTGGTGCGAGTAGCCAGTTCAATACCCGTGCCAATGGGGGATATCCTTCAAAGAGGGAGTGCCAATTGGTGCTCTGTCCTAGAATCGCACTCACGCCAGCCATTTTAAGGAGTGTTTTTTAAAAATAAATGGCAAAATTTTCGTCCTAACTGATCCAAGAACTGGTATCTAATTTGAGTTGGGAGGTTTGGCTCCGGATCTCCATGTAGAGGAAGTGGTTTGCCACCTCTCATGGAAGCTTCCTTGAGGATAGGGCCAATCCCATGATTATAGGGATCCCAAATCCCCTTCCTCCATCTATAAAAGCTTGCTCATCTCATTTGCAAGCTAGTATCCAAGTTCCCAAGAGCCTTATGCTGCAAGGGCTTTGATCCATTCCCTTAAGGACAAATCCAAGCAAGGAGATCATTGTCGAGACATCCAAAGAGAAAGGTTTGTCCCATCCCTGGCAGGCTTTATCGAGACACGTTCTACTGACGACCCTTCGAAGGAGAACTCAGCTTCAGAGCTATGGTTGTATTATTATTTGATTGATTAATGATAAGCAACTACTGGTTATGGTTCCACTCTTGTTGTTGATTATGATCATGAGTTATGTCTTCTCTGACTGAAATATATTTGCATATACTGGATTTTATGCTTGCATTTGTTTTTTTCTGGCATGTGCAGGTGTCTGATCACGGAGATCGTGAGGATTGTGATCTGTCGGAGCTAAGGAACGGGAGCGCTACTTTCTCTACGAGCGACAACGTTGGATTCCAGGTAAGCCTTCGTCGCTAGTTGGTTTATCTACAATTAGGAACCTGCACTATAGCGTGAATGATTGTTGCTAGACCCGGTCTAGGCTAGTAGGGATCGCCTCTGTCCGCAGAGGGGATTTACCTCCACAACACTCATGTGCAGACATGTTAGATTCAACCAGTTTCTCCAATCATGTAGACAACTCATACAACCGAGATTCTTGAAGTTGTTATGTATTTCCTATAGATACGCCAATTTCCTCCAGCCATTCTGGATTTCCTACAGATACATCGATATCCTGTAACCACCTCAAAATCTTGCAGTGAGATTGACATACAATTTCAGCCGTGCAACAAAAATTGTCTAATCCATGCTTTTGGTCATGGATTAGACCCAACAATAGTTTACCATTGTCAATCTGTATCTGTATTATTGGCTGTAGGCTTAGTTTAGTAATCTGTTTTGTTCAAAGCCAAATATGGGCTTCCATAAATGTATACAATTAGATTTAATTTTCTTATATGAGGGTTCAAAGTTCTTGGGTTGTGTTGGAAGCTGCTGTTACAGAGCACGATATTAGACTGTAATCGACTATTATTTCAGATTAATAAAATTGTTTATGTTCTGTTTATTTTCTTGAGAAACTTCTTTAATATTTAGAGGAGTTGTGAGTGAGGGAGGGCCCCCTTCATTCACAACTCCTATAGTAGAGCGTGTGTGTATTTATGTTTTAATTATGCATTAATAATTTCCTGTAACAGCTACTGATTCCTTTCTGTATTTCTTGCAGCAAATTGTAGATTGTTTAAGTGAATTAATATTTTATGTTGAAGAGCTCTTTTCATTTGGAAAATGCTTGGATTCATGCTTTTAAGTTTGATTCTTGATTGGGATTGATTTATTTTATCTTTCCTGCATCAGAATAAAAAAAGATAAGTGTTATAGAGGGATGATATATGCTGCTCCATAACCATTGCTACAATAGTACTGATACATGAAAGAAACATGAGTTATTGATTGTTGTTTGATCTTTATCTTTTCACGGTCAATATCAACAATCTTAAGTGCTATAGAGGGATGATATATGCCACTCCATAGCCTTTGTTGCGATAGTATTGACATGGGAAAGAAGAATTAGTTGTCATTTGTATAGTTAATTAACACTTGCAGTAGTTAGCCTGTATATACTGTGCACTTCATCTCATGAGTTTAACTTCCCGGGTTGACAATTTATATTGGCAAATTATACACATATAATTTGACTAAATAGTGTGTAAGTTGAAGAAAGCTCTTTATGGGCTGAAGCAAGCGACAAAATCATGGTATAGTAGGATTGATGCTTACTTGGTGGACACTGGGTTTGACAAGTGTGTTGGTGAACCCACACTCTACATCAAAGAAAATGACGGTAAAATTTTTATTGTTGTTTTATATGTAGATGATTTTATTTTCACAGGAAATGATGTTTCTCTCATTATTGATTTTAAAGCAGTCATGAAGAGTGAATTTGAAATGACTGACTTCAGTTTATTGAGGTATTTTTTGGGCATAGAAGTAAAGCAAAATGAAAATGGGATTTTTATCTCCCAAGAAAGTATGTTGCAAAAGTTTTAAAGAGGTTCAATATGCAGAACAACAAAGCAACAAAAACTCCAACTGTCATGGGGTTGAAGTTGAGAAAGGAAGATTGCAACAAGAATGTCAATCCGAAAATTGTACAAGAGCATGGTTGGAATTCTAATGTATTTGACTGCAACTAGGCTCGATATAATGTATACATTAAGCTTGATATCCATATTCATGGAGACACCCAAGGAGACACATTGGCAAGCAGGCAAGATAATATTGAGTTATGTGAATGGAACAAAGGAGTATGGTGTTCTATACTCCACATCTGATAATTTTAATTTGATTGGTTACACTTACAGTGATTAGGATGAAAGTGTAGATGACAGAAAGAGCACATTAGAGTATGTCTTTCATTTGGGATCGGAAGCTATTTCATGGGCTTCTAAGAAGCAGCCAATAGTTTCATTATCAACAACAAAAGCTGAATATGTAGCAGCAACAACAACAACAACATGCCAAGCAGTTTGGATGAGAAGGTTTCTACTAGATTTATGTCATGAGCAATACAAAGGAACCACAATTTATTGTGATAACAGCTTAGCAATTGCATTGTCAAAGAATTTTTTTTTCCACAAGAGAACAAACCATATTGATGCAAAGTATCATTTTATAAGGGAATTGGTTAACAATGGTCAAATTGTTTTATAGCATTGCAGTTCAGAGGAACAATTTTCTGATATCCTCACAAAGCCATTAGGATAGAGAAGTTTTGTTTATCTCAGACAATGTCTAGGAATCATGGAAAATTTTAGGGCCTAATATTCGCAGGTGGGCTAATTTTCCATTATTTTTCCAAAAACAATATTCACCAATTTCCATTTTTTTATAAAAATGATTCACTCAAAATTTACAATATAAAATTATTTTATGTTAAAATTCACCAACATTATATAGATATTATATATAATATCATTAAAAATTTGAATAATTTTACAAATACATCAGTAAACATTTTATAATTTTCATATTAGGGACTAGTGAGATTCGCCAATTTTTTAAACTTCAAGATAATTTTCTATCCTTAAAATTTTCCCTACTGGGAATGACTAATGGTGGAAATTATGGTTAAAAGGGAGAGTTGGAATTACTCGCAACCACCGCTATGAATAAGAAGTGGCAGCAGCCCACACTGATTTAAATTTTTGTTGTAGGGAAGGACACAACCCAGTTTGCAAATCTGGAGACACTTTCTCTCAATCCACACAAAATCCAAAACAGAGTATAGAAAACAATACTCTATGGTTGATTCCCTTCCATCATTGACTTACCGTTTCCCACACTTCACCGCCCACAAATTTTCTTGTTTACCACTTAAATTTTTGTTGTAAGTTATTTCCCCACCGATGCGATATCGACGGGACCCACCACATATCCTCACTACATTAAACAAACCATGCAAAACTTCATTATTTTGTTTATTCCTTACCTTTATACTTATTTCACTTCCTGTAATTTACCACATGTTGCAACATTTATTATTTAGTTCTTAAGCCCTGCACTGAAACATATGTTTCCGTCGATGCGATCCGACGGGACCCACCTTACCTTCTTTCTACATTGCAAACCGTGCAAACCTTTGTATTTTGATTTATACCTTACATTTTACACATTTCACACTTATCATAGTTTTAAGCCGCATCACGCCCCCACTTCACAAAGTTTTTAATTTAAGTTTTAAAGCTGCTCACAAAATTAAGTTATCTGCGATGCGATGCAATCGCAAAGGGGCATGTGGCAAGCTTAGGAGGATAACGCAAAATCACACATCGAAAATCTTAGGAGATAACGGATAGCTCCCACAAGTTATTGTTTTTAAGTTGCGATGTGATGTGCCACGTCACATCTTACATCACAAAGTTTAAGTGTAATGTCCCGAAATGGAAATCAACAGAATTTTTCTTCGCTGAAGTGTTCCTTTGTCGGAAATATGAACAAGGCTATGTCAGAGATTGACTGAGAGGGCTTTTACCAGTTATTTCACCTCTAAAGAGAGGGTGAGAACCGGAGGCTATCTGGCCCTAGCTTAGGCTCTTCCTATAGCTATGCAAATATTTCTTCCTCAAGAAGATATTGCTCAAGGGAATGAGCTACAGCAATATGCAAAACATAAGCATGAAGAGAACTTGCTCAAACTTTTGAAAATGCCGGAGAACTCATAACCATATTATTGAAATAATAGCAGCTGCAATGTATACACAATCTTGAGAGAAATGATGCTCATGATGAACAATAGCAATCCTCAAGACAGAAGTACAATAATCATGAGATAAACACAGCTACACCAGTGAACCCCAGCTATGAATACACAGTTACATGGAGACACTGCAACATGTAAAATGGTAGTGAAATGATATTACAATAATAGCTCAAGAAATTAGGGGGAGCATGCTCTCAACCCCTAAAAACACTACTATAACACTAATACACAGTCCTTAGAAGGATTGGCTGCTATACATGTATAAAATATGAAAATACAATAATACCAGAGTTGCTGGGTAGCTGCAGCAACTCAAAATATACAATAGTAGGAGGAGAATGAATATTTCCTGCAAACTGAAACAACCTCCTCCAATGGATTCCTTGAATGCAAGGCTGATCTCGGCACAAGAAATCTCTTCCTCCAAAATGGTGGAGCAAACCCCCACTGCAGACAAACTCTGAGATAACGCAGTCTATGGAAGGGACTGCACTGATGAAGGTGGGAGGAGCTGGGCTTTCTGCCAAAATATGCAAATCAGCTCTAGAAACCCTCCTTGCTAATCCTCCCAAAGAATAGGAACTCCTTCCTATGAGAAATGATCCAAGGAATGGTGTTGTGGAATCTCCTACACAGCAACACCTGCAACATAACCTAGTGACTGCGATGTAGATGAAGAAGTGGCTATGGACAAATGCCTGGATATGGAGAAATGAAGAGCAATCCTCCTTGAGCTACTCAAGAGAGGAGAGGAACTCCTAAATAGGAATCCCTCATGCCAAAAGCACTGCAATTCAGCTGAACAGCTGGAGATTGCAAATAGACTCTAATTCCAATCTTCAATAATGCTCTCTATGGCTGCCTCATCCTCCTTATATGAAAAATGATGTCTCTATGCCATGGACCCCACCCTATTAGGGTTTCCTTTCTCTATAAGTTTCATCCCTTTCTAACTGCGCTGGCTTCCCAAACAAGCTATACCCTCTTGTGTTGTGTTGTTGACTTGGTCAACACGACTTCATCCTCATGTGCTTGCCCCCTTTTCATACTAGGAGGTGCAAAAATGGCTACTCCATGGATCCCTTCCCACTTCATGTGGAATTTTATTTATGCAAATGGGCCTCCTTACCCATTTTATTTATCTCCTAGATAATATGAGCAAAAATTAATGTCCCAATTTATTTGCAAAAATTTGGGACATTACAGTCCTCCCCTCCCAAAGATTGCTTGCCCTCAAGCAAGTGAAAGGATAGAATGTGTATTCTTCCCCTCTGCCTGTAGCATCCCTGTATGATGATCTCCTCCAAATACAGTGATGCTACCTCATCAATCCAATCCTCCACAATGCTCCTCCTCAGCATGCAAGTAGCTGTCAAGCCATCATCATGTAAGGTATATTGCTCAAGAAGATAGCAAGTGGTGTCTAGAGGTCCCTCCTTGAGGAATGGAGTCTGAAATCTAATGGGATTTTTCTCCCCCATATGTTCCATCCATCCCCAAGCTATGTGCCATGCAAATTAAATCACCTCCCAACTAGGCAACTTAGAAAAACTGTCATCCACCTTTGGCTCTGACAAAGAAGGTGGGCTGAAAACCTGCACATGGTAGACCATATAGTCTACCCAACGCTGTCCATCTCTCCACTTAAGATAAGCGTAGAGTTTCTGCTGATCCTGGGCTGCAATAATGTTGCCATCAAGTGGCAAGAAGAAGGCTGGACCTCCCAAGGTCTCTCCCCCAACGCTGCAAGGCATGCTGGCCCAAACATCTCCATATGTGATGAGTCGGGAATCATCCTCATATGGTCTCATACCCATCATATGGCTCACCTCATAATAAAACATTTTTTCTGCTGTAGTGGCCATACCATTTCTCATGTTCCCATTAGAACATTCAATGCAAAATATGTGAGGGACTACTCCCTCAATGGACACATCCATCCTATGTGTCTCCTCCTCAATCCTGCTCCTCATATGGAGCAAATAGGAGCATCATGCTTGTTTCCATGTGTAACAAATGAGAAGGAAAATGGTCCCTCAAGTGTAACCAGCGCATCTTAGTGCTCCACTGCCATAGAGATTGATAAAAATTGTGGCTGCTCAACCACCGGTGCATTACATCAATCTCCTCACAATTTTGGGGAAGGTAAATGATATCTGCTGAAAGTTGAGCATGTCCTCCATGATCTCTATCCTCCCCAAATCTTCCAAGATAATGGCCATTAGCCATGCTTATGGCCCTTACTAAACCATGAGGTCTAGCAAAATGTATGCTCCTCCTTGGAACATTCTCCTGCATGTGTATGGTTAAGGGATGCATACATATATCATACAAATGATCATGTGGAAAACAATGTACACCCTTACCATGTTCTCTGCTACCATGTTATTTGCTCATATCATTTGAGGGACTCATAGATGAATCTCCTCTCATCCATAAAGGAAAAAGGGGTGGTTGTGTTTATTCCCCCATCTCCATATGGCTGGTGCATCCCCTCCCATGCTGATCATCAGATGTCCTGTAGGTGAAAGAATCATTGGAATATCCCACCAATAGTCGGGAGTTCCAATGTGGATCTATCCTCCATAATGACGGCGTAGGTAGCTCCTCATGAAGATAATATGTCATATGGTTTCTATGCCCAAGTCACAAATTGGAAGGTTTCTATCCTTCCTATGTTTCTTCTACCACAACGCAGAATCTGCAATGAGAGTAGGTGTATATGAGGTTGAGGAAATGTATCCCTCCATCATGAGTCTATCCAAAACTCCCACTGTTGTCTCAAGCTCTCCCAAGGCTCCCACCTCTACATAATCAAAGAGTGGTGACTCCAAATGCGAAGCAACCATCCTCCTCTACTGAACTAGTGGCTCCCTGGGTGAAATGCCTCCATGTGGTGAGACATCTCTATCAAGAGAAGGTTGAACATATGGATGAACACTAATTTTCATGCCCTGACTGCGCAATCCAGCTTCCCTCCTTCGTGCAATAACCTCCAAAAATGGAAATGGATGAGTACTCCTCAACTCATGTTGCTGATTCTTCTCCCCATCTCCTCCTAGTGACTCCATGGCTTCACACCTCTCCAATAATGGCACATGAATTATGCCATGATCTCCACACATGAGATCTTCCTGCAAAATGTCTCCATGCAATGAGACATCATTATCAAGAGATGACTGAACAGATGAATGGAGATAAACCTCCATGCTTCCACTGTGCAATCCAATCACCTCATCAGGTGCACCAACCTCCATAGATGAATAGGGATGCGTACTCCTCATCTCATGATGAATAGGGTTTTGTTTGGTCTTCTTTTTGCAAACCCATCATGTGTGTCTCAAGAATCCTCCCATAAAATCTCTTCACTAATGCCTTAGTGAAATTTGCATAAGATGTAATGCCATTATTCTTCAAAAGAAATTATTCAAAGATCCACCAATCATAGGCCTTACCTTTCATATGCAGCGTTGCAACTCTAGTAGCTTGACTTTACGGAATTTGGTGCTGCTGCAAAAAGGTGTCTAATTCCTCCTTCCAAGTTGTGGTTGAACCGACAAGTGAACCATCAAAATATGATAGATACGATCTACCATGCAGCCTTCTCTCCTTGGTCACTCCTCCTTCTTCTTCCATCTCCCTCATGGGATTGTTGGGACTATGGCTATGCTAACCCTCATAGTGTGTGGCTGAATGCTCACACCCACTATGTACAAATCTAAAGTTTGCTTTAAGATCAAACCATCTTGGGGATTCTTCATCTGTCTCCCTCCTAATCTCCTTGAGATCTCCATGAATGCTTGGTGCAGATTTAGGAAGAAGCATTGTAATCTTATCCCCCTTTCCTCCATCAAAAAATGGAGTCTTCTTCCTGCTCAAAATTTTGTCTCCTTCTTGATGAGAATAGGAAGTACATGGTCCTTCCTCATCTCTTTCTTCTTTCTCCTCAACCTCCTAGGAGAGGTTCCTTCTGGATCTAAAAACTGATGAGAACAAGCTCATCCTCTTCATAATTTTGACTTCTTCTTTCTTGGGCTTGAAGGCCACAGACTGAGCCAAGAAAGATGCTTTGATACCACTGTAATGTCCCGAAATGGAAATAAGCAGAATTTTTCTCTGCTGAAGTGTTCCTTTGTCAGAAATATGAACAAGGCTATGTCAGAGATTGACTGAGAGGGATTTTACCAGTTATTTCACCTCTAAAGAGAGGGTAAGAACCAGAGGCTATCTGGCCCTAGCTCAGGCTTTGCCTATAGCTATGAAAATATTTCTTTCTCAGGAAGATATTGCTCAAGGGAATGAGCTACATCAATATGCAAAACATAAGCATGAAGAGAACTTGCTCAAAATTCTGAAAATTCCAGAGAACTCATAGCCATCTTATTGAAATAATAGCAGCTACAATGTATACAAAATCTTGAGGGAAATGATGCTCATGATGAACAATAGCAATGCTCAAGACAAAAGTACAATAATCATGAGACAAACACAATAACACAAGTGAACCCTAGCTATGACTATGCAGTTACATGGAGACACTGCAACATGTAAAATGGCAATGAAGTGATATTACAATAATAGCTCAAGAAATGAGGGGAGCATGCTCTCAACCCCTGAAAAAAATACTATAACACTAATACACAATCCTTAGAAGGATTGGCTGCTTTAAATGTATAAAATATGAAAATACAATAATGCAGGAGTTGCTAGGTAGTTGCAGCAACTCAAAATATACAATAGTAGGAGGAGAATGAATATGGCCTGCAAACTGAAACAACCTCCTCCAATGGATTCCTGGAGTGCAAGGCTAATCCCGGCACAAGAAATATCTTCCTCCAAAATGGTGGAGCAAACCCCTACTGCAGACAAACTTTGAGATAACGTAGTCTATGGAAGGGACTGTGTTGATGAAGGTGGGAGGCGCTAGGCCTTCTGCCAAAATATGAAAATCATCTCTAGAAACCCTCCTTGTTGATCCTCCCAAAGAATAGGAACTCCTTCCTATGAGAAATGATCCAAGGAATGGTGTTGTGGAATCTCTTACACACCAACACCTGCAACACAACCCAGTGACTGCACTGTAGATGAAGAAGTGGCTATGGCCAAATTCCTGGATATGGAGAAATGAAAAGCAATCCTCCTTGAGATACTCAAGAGAGGAGAGGAACTCCTAAACAGGAATCCCTCGTGCCAAAGGCACTGCAATTTAGCTGAACAGCTGGAGATTGCAAATAGAATCTAAGTCTAATCTTCAATAATGCTCTCTATGGCTGCCTCATCCTCCTTATATGAAAAATGATTTCTCTATGCCATGGACCCCACCCTATTAGGGTTTCCTTTCTCTAGAAGTTTCCACCCTTTCTAACTGCACTGGCTTCCCAAACAAGCTACAACCTCTTGTTTTGCACTATTGACTTGGTCAACATGACTTCATCCTCATGTGTTTGCCCCCTTTTCATACTAGGAGGTGCAAAAATGGCTACTCCATGGATCCCTTCCCACTTCATGTGGAATTTTATTTATGCAAATGGGTCTCCTTACCCATTTTATTTATCTCCTAGATAATATGAGAAAAAACTAATGTCCCAATCTATTTGCAAAATTTTGGGACATTACAATAAGTGTTTCTCGTATCACACAATGTTAAAAGTTAAAATCGTCGATAAGCCATTTGTGATGGGGCAATGGATGCGATGTGGTTTCATAGTTGAAACCAATAAAATTTTTAGGTCTGCCATTTTGTGTGTTGAACGTTGTTTTGTGCAAACAACAAAAACAAAGAGGAGGACATTTTTGGTTGTTGAACATCCAATCCGCATTGAAATGCATTAAAGTTTCAGGCTCTGACGAATTTTGTATAAAAATTATGTAATTTCATATTATTATTGTGAAGGAATGAAAAATTGAAATTAGTTCCTCTCTTGTGTTTCACTCTTCATCTGTGTATTTTTATTTCAGCATTTTATCGCATTCTCTATATTGTAAGGGGGAACACATTCCTTTGTGTTTGTTGTATTCAATATTCCCAACATTTCCATGTTAGACCAGTCATAGAAACTCTATATATGTGGCTGCATCACTTCGATATCATGAACCGTATCATCCAAACTCAATGGCCTATTGGTCTAGATGTTGATTGTTGAAATATTAAACCCAACTGCAAACATGATGGAGAAGGACAAAGACTTAAATTTCGATGGAGAAGGACACAGTAGCAGAAGCAGTTTTATTTTGGTTTGATTTGCACTCAAATGTGCATTTAGTTATGGTTTTAAAACACCTACAAAACTAAATTTTTGGTTATGGCCATAACCATGTATTTTTGTGTAAAACCATGGTTCACTCCACAAAACCCCGCGCTCTTATTCACTACACCTATAGCTATTAAAATCCACCAACTATGTTAACTCGCACCGTTTATTTTTTAATTTGAAATCGGCCACGTCATTCGCATGGAGCCCATCACTCCACGTCAAACTCCCACAGCCAATCACACGTTGATCGCAAAATATTTAAGCCTCGTCACCAAAGTTTATAAGCATGCGATAAAGTTGGCCCACCTCCACCACGTCGGCAGTTCATCGACCAATAGGAAACATATCGCACGAAATTGTGCCTACGTCACCAACCTGAAGAATGGATGTGATAAACTATCAAAAGTATTTTTCTCATAGTTTGAGTTTCGCGAAAAGCATTGTAATAAGGTTTTAAACCTTAGGTTAAGTTTTAATGTTTTAAATGTCGCAGCATATGTTTTGAACTTGGTTATAAACAATTTATAATATATATTGTAAATATAATATATTTACAATATATATATTTTAATGAAATGTGCGATGTATGTAATGAAATATAATAAGCCTGAAAGTTGTGCAATGAAGAAGGAAAATAATAGAGTGTGTGTTGACTATGTGAAGAAGCCAAAAGGAAGAAAAGAAATAGAGTGACAGTGAAGAAAAATTTTGAAGCACTGCGTGTGCAACAGTCAAACAAATGCAATTTTTTTTGTAATCCAGAACAAAAGTAGTTTTGAATACCTTCATTTTGTAACATAATTTTATGCTTAATGAAATAGAAGGTTTTTCCTCACATCTCTGTCCAATTTTTTTTTATTCCTCTGTGTTATAGGATTTATATAGAAATTCCAACATGATATCAGAGCTAGTCTATGTTCTTTGCATTTTCCAAAGAAGCTGAAGGAAGAAGGAGTTGTTGAAGCTTTTGACCAGCAGTGTGAAGGCTAAAAAAAACAAGGTATTTACCAGAAAAGAGTTTTGTGTTTGTTTTTAAAGGGTGCAGTCCAGAGAATTATTGAAGACAGAGTTTATCTCTCAATAGTGAGAAGGTTTATTTAAAAAGAAACACAGTCAAGTTTTTTTTAAGCATAGTTAGAAAGCTAGCTATGGAAGGAGCCAGCACAAGCACGAGTATGGGAAATACTCAACTCCCACAGTTCAATGGGAAGAACTATGACTATTGGGAAATCAAAATGAAAGCCCTATTTTCCTCTCAATATTTATGGGAGCTTGTTGAAGATGGTTTAGAATAACCAACAGATGAACAAGCACATAATGCTTTAACTCAAGCAGAGAAGGATTTGTTGAAGAGTAATAGGAAGAAGGCATCAAAAGCCCTCTTCTATCTCTATTAGGCAGTGTATGAAAGCATATTTCCAAGAATTGTAGTAGAAAATAGGTCCAAGGATGCATGGGATACCCTCCAAACAACCAACCAAGGTATGGAGAAGGTAAATACAACAAAGCTTCAATTAATGAGAAGATATTTTGATGTCATTTGCATGAAAGATTATGATACAATAGACTCATTCTTCACAATGTTGATTGGGTTGGTTACCCAAATGAGATCTCATGGAGAGACCATAGAAGAAATAAGAATAGTGGAGAAAGCATTGAGGAGCTTACCCTGAAGATTTTATGTGATAGTCACAACCATTGAAGAGACAAAGGATCTCTCAAAGTTTACTGTTGATGAGTTTCATGCATCATTGATGACACATGAACAAAGATTGAGTAGAACATCAAACTCATCTTTGTATCATGCCTTCAAGACCTAAATTTCCTTTGGAAGAGGAAGAGGTCAAGGAAGATCAAACGACAGAGGAAAAGGAAGAGGAAGAAGCCAAAACAGAGGAAGAAACAACCTTGCAAATACTAATGGAAGGGGCAGCAATCAAAGTCAAAATCAAAGCCAAGGAAGCAACCAACAAGGTGGAAAAAACCAAGCACATAGACAAAGGCATGATAAATCGAAAGTCCAATGTCATTACTGTAAGAAGTATGGCAATTATTCCAATGAATGTAGGAAGAAACAAATTGACATGGGTAGTAGACCTAGTGCTAATTTTACCAAAGAAAATATCAGTCAAGAAAATTTGTTTTTAGCATCTAATATGGCTGAAGAGAAAAATGAAGATATATGGTTTCTAGACTCAGGATGTAGCAACCATATGACTGGAAAAATTTCTATGTTCTCCATGATTGATGAAAATATAAAGTCTCAAGTAACATTGGGGATAGATAGTAAAGTCTCTATCATGGGAAAAGGCAGAGTAAGTTTTTTGACAAATAAAGGAGAAAGGAGATCCATATCATATGTATACTATGTGCCGGGTATGAAGTGTAACCTTTTGAGCATTGGAAAACTCATTCAGAAAGGCTACAATGTATTCTTTGAAGATGATGTATTCACCATCATGGATAAACCACCAAGCAAGCAGAGGATTGCACAAGTGAATATGACAAGAAACAAAATGTTTCCTCTCAAAATGAGCGCAGATTTGAAGAAAGGAGCTACAATGGCAGCAGTGACACAAGAGACATTCCAAAGAGAAAACTAGTTATGGCATTTGATATTTTGACATCTCAACTTTGGAGGTCTGAATTTGTTGCACAGAAAGAGAACGGTAAAGGGATTACCATTGATTGAAAATCCAGATAGCCTATGTGAAGGTTGCATCTTGAGCAAACAACACAATGAAAGATTTCCATCAGGAGAGAGCATAAGGGCAAAGGAACCCGTAGAAATATTCCATTCTAAATTGTGTGGACCAATGCAAACACCATCATTAGTAGACATCCATTATATGTTTACCTTTATTGCTGATTACACAAGAAAAACTTGGGTTTATTTCTTGAAGTTGAAGAGTGAAGTGTTTGATAAATTCTGCCACTTTAAAGCTCTTGCAGAGAAACAAAGTGGGCAACATATTAAGGTCTTAAGAACAAACAGAGGAGGATAATACATCTCCAATGAATTTCAGCATTTTTTTCAGAGAAAATGGGACACACAAACAATTTACAACAAGGTATACACCACAGCAAAATGGAGTTGTTGAAATGAAAAATAGAACCATCATGGATATGGTAAGAAGCATGTTGAAGGCAAAACACTTGCCAAATGAATATTGGGCTGAATTTTTACATTGTACAACATATGTGATGAATAGATTCCCAACAAAGAGTGTTATGAACAAAGTTCCAGAAGAAGCATGGAGTGGCATAAAACAATTTGTCACCCACATGAGAGTTTTTGGTTGTGTGGCTTATGCACACATTCCAGATCAACTGAGAAATAATTTGGATAATAAGGGGGAGAAGTGCATATTTTTTGGATACAGTGAAGAATCCAAAGCATATAGATTGTATAACCCATCCACCAATAAGTTCATGATAATCAGAGATGTGAAGTTTATTGATGAAGAAGCTTGGGATTGAAGCATTGAGAAAAAAGTGAATGTAAAAAACTGTTTGTCTCATGATGATGATGAGGAAGAAATGGATGAAAGACATCCCTCATTAGCAGCACCACCTCTACCAACACAAGGACAGAAAGGGGCACCACAAGCAGGTATACGAACACCCTTGAGAAGTGATGACAATGCTTCTCCAAGCACATCACAAGGAGAAGATTTGAGTGCTTCTACAAGCACAAGTTCAACAAGTGAAAGAAGAACCAGATTCAGAAGTCTGAATGAGATTTATGAGAAAGAGGCAGAAAATGAAGGTATGAATTATTTATTTGCATTGTATTTTCATGTAGAAGATCCTATTCATTTTGAAGAAGTTGTAAAAGAGAAGAAATGGATAGATGCTATGCATGAAGAGATAAATGCCATAGAGAAAAACAAGATATGGGAATTAGTTGATCTCCCAAAAGGCAAGGAAGTAATTGGAGTAAAATGGGTTTATAAAACCAAAAGCAATGCTAAAGGTAAGATTGAAAGGCACAAGGCTAGACTTGTTGTCAAAGGCTACAAGCAACAACAAGGAAGAGATTATGAGGAAATTTTTGCACCAATTGCAAGAATGGAAATAGTAAGAGGAGTGTTGTCCATAACAGCACAACACAAGTAGAAATTTTACCAAATGGATGTGAAATTAGCATTCTTAAATGGAGTATTGATGGAAGAGGTTTATGTTGAACAACCTCTAGGATATGAGAAAAAAGGCTGAGAGCACAATGTATGCAGATTGAAGAAATCTTTGTATGAGCTAAAACAAGCACCAAGAGCATGGTACAGTAAGATATATGCCTATCTACTGGAAAATGGGTTTGAAAAATGTGAAGGAGAACCCACATTATACATCAAAGAAAAATATGGTAAGATTCTCATTGTTTTTTTGTATGTTGATGATGTGATATTCACAGGTAATGATGCTTAACTCATTGAAAATTTTAGAATAGTCATGAAGGATGAATTTGAAATGATTGATATGGGATTGCTGAGATACTTCTTAGGAATAGAAGTAGAGAAAAATGAAAATAAAAGTTTTATTTCTCAAGCAAAGGATGTTAAAGGAGTTTTGGAAATATTTAACATGCAGGATTGCAAGGAAGAAATTACTCCTACAGTGATGGGATTGAAACTGAGCAAAGAAGACAACAACAAGGATTTTGATCCAAGTTTGTATAAGAGCATAATTGGAAGCCTTATGTATTTGACTGCAACTAGGCCAGATATTATGCATGATGTAATTTTAATTTACATATTTGTGGAAATTCCAAAGGAGACAAATTGGAAAGTAGAAAAAGAATTTTGAGGTATGTGAAAGGAACAAAGAGGTATGGAATTTTATATACCACATCAGAAAATTTTGATTGGATATACTAACAATGATTGGGCTGGAAGTATAGATGACAGGAAAAGAACCTATGGATATGTTTTTCATATGGGATTAGGAGCATCTCATGGGCTTCTAAGAAACAACCAATTGTGGCTTTATCAACAACATAGGCAGAGTATGTGGCAGCTACAGCAGCAGCATGTCAAGCAGTTTGGATGAGGAGAATGTTAAGGAGTTTGTGTCATGAATAGGTAAAAGTCACAACAGTGTATTGTGATAATAGCTCAGTTATAGTTTTATCCAAGAATTCAGTGTTTCATAAGATAACGAAACACATTGATGCAAAATATCATTACATCACAGAAGTAGCGATCAATGGAGAAATTGTTTTGCAACATTGCAGAACAAAAGAGCAGTTTGTTGATATTTTGATAAAACCATTAGGGGAGAAATTTTTTAACTATCTCAGAAAATTCCTGGGTATGGAAGAATCCAGTAGTTGTGTTTAAGGGGGAGTGTTGAAATATTAAACCCAACTGCAAACCTGATGGAGAAGGACGCAACAGCAGAAGTAGTTTTATTTTGGTTTGATTTTCACTCCAGTGTGCATTTAGTTGTGGTTTTAAAACACCTACAAAACTAAATTTTTGGTTATGGCCATAGCCCTGTCTAGCTGTGTAAAACCATGGTTCACTCCACGAAACCCCACACTCTTATTCACTAAACCTGCCACTATTAAAACCCACCAACTATGTTAACTCGCGTCGTTTCTTTTTGAATTTGAAATGGGCCACGTCATTCGTGTGGAGCCCATCACTCCACATCAAACTCCCACATCCAATCACATGTTGATCACAAAGTCTTTAAGCCTCATCACCACAGTTTATATGCGTGCAATAACGTTGGCCCACCTCCACCACGTTGGCAGTCCCTCGACCAATAGGAAATGTATCACACGAAATAGTGCCTATGTCACCAGCCTCAAGAATGGATGCGATAAAGTTTTTAAATTTTTTGAATTGATTGTTGAAGTTTGCCACCGTGTCATGGCTCGACCAATAGCGAGCGTATCACACCATTTGAAATCCATTCAGGCAGTAGCTTCAATGGATGCGATAAACTATCAAAAGGAGTTTTGTCTCATAGTTTGAGATCCATTAAGTGCATTGTAATAAGGTTTTAAACCTTAGGTTAATTTTTAATGTTTTAAACGCCGCAACATATGTTATGAACTTTGGTTATAAACAATTTATACTATATATTGTAAATATATTATATTTACAATATATATATTATAAGGAAATGTGCGATGTATGTAATGCAATATAAGAAGCCCGAAGGTTGTGCAATGAAGGAAGCAAATAATAGAGTGTGCATTTTTTGTGTGAAGAAGCCAAAAGGCAGAAAAGAAATAGAGTGACAGTGAAGAAAATTTTTGAAGCACTGTATGTGCAAGAATCAAACAAATGAATTTTTTTTTGTAATCCAAAACAAAAACAGTTCTGAAGACCTTCATTTTGTAACAGAATTTTATGCTTAATGGAACAGAAGTTTTTGCCTCACATCTCTATCCAAAAAAATTTTATTCCTTTGTGTGTTAGGAATTATATAGAAATTCCAACATTGATGAGTTTTTGCCAGAGTGTGGCAGCCGACTTGGTTTTGTAGACCTCATTGGTGGAGTTAATCATGATCAAGTCATGACACAGTGAA
Source organism: Pinus albicaulis (assembly GCA_034641835.2). Classification (NCBI taxonomy): domain Eukaryota; kingdom Viridiplantae; phylum Streptophyta; class Pinopsida; order Pinales; family Pinaceae; genus Pinus; species Pinus albicaulis. The sequence continues at coordinate 33,769,015 of CM076575.1, forward strand.
TTTGTGCAAGGCTTACGAAAGTGATTTGGCTCGAGTGACACAAAATGTGGAATTTAGGCAACTTCATCCTTATTCCATAGAGTTGCAAATACGCGTAGATGTTTATGCCGTGCATTGGTTGCTAGCTTACCTGTTTTCCTAATAAGTGTTTGCTTAACTACTACTCCCCAATTGGACATGACAATAGCATTTTCTTATTCCATCTAGCTTAACCCTTCCTGCATCTAAATAGATTTTCGAAGCACTATATATAGATATAATTACATAAAATATTAAGCACACTATTTATTCTTTGTAAGCATAGAAATTTTTTTTTTTTTGATTTGTGTCAAAGCTGTGTCTATCTTTGATTGTATACATGGTGACGCATGGGTGCAAATGATTGAAATGAGAATAAAATGTTAGGATGGTTCTGTATCTTTTTCCATGGGAAAAATAAATGAGTCTCTTTACACTTTAAACCCCACACATGCCCTTTTTAACTTCCCCGAATCTCAAGAAGTAGTTGAGCGACTCCTTCTTTTTCTTAAAACGAGTACATAGAGATTCCTATAAATCCCATGAAGTAAACTTCCCCATATTCACTCTAATATGTGAGAATTATCGTATGCGAATCTTATTTACTTAAGAAACCAATAAGGAATATGGAAATTCCAACATAATTCCCATAAAAATAAAATTTTTCCTCTACTCTTTAACATGTGATCGGAATTTTTCATTCCTATCATTTTACTTTGGAAGAAGGATAAGGTTTTTTATATTTTCAGGGATCAAAATTGATCTGAATGTGATCGATTAAGTGCTGAGGTAGTTTGATTAGTTTGTCCTTTAGATTGATTGTTAACGGAGGAAAGATTTTTAAATGAAAGAAGACATAAACCATCAGCAAATAAATGATTTAAACACATCATAAAACAGAGAGAAGAAGAAGAAAACCATTTATTACGGAGTTCGTCCCTGGTGGACTACATCTCCGGGTTCACTTTCAAGTGGGCGTCCCTTTATTAGGATTGATCCAAGGAAGTATTTTACACAGTAAAAAAACCAGACTAAATGTGCTCACTAACACTTCTGGTCATAAAAATAGGAAGCTCTCTCTCTTATCTTTCCAACGCCTATCGCTGTGCTCAATTCTGACTCCGAATGGTCGAGCAATGCTGAAAACAAAAACTACCTCTATCCTGCAATTACACACTGAATTCTCTCCAAGCCTTCAAAAACCAATATTTACTTCATGAAGAAATACCATGACTTAAATAATAACTGATCGAACCTCCATTTTCATCATTTAGGAGTTAGTTTAGAAATTCAAGGGATAAGGGTTCGAATTTCTGCATTATTCATGAACCTTGGGATAATATCCCTTAACCTTTGGCGTTGTATTGATTACCAAAACCCAAAATAAAACATTATATTATAATTTTAGCCTGGCAGCTAACTAACTAGGCGCATCTGAGAAGCCGCTACATGTGATCAGGTAGGCAGAGAGGATTAGCACCGGCGATTACGATTTCCACCGATGGTCTTAGTCTCAACCCCGACGGTTCTGGCAACAGATGTCACATGACTTATCCGTCACGGGTTTTAACACGTAGTCAACACAATTGTCTACAACTGACATCTCCCGTCGCAGTCACATTGTTAACATTTCCGACACGATCTATGCACTGGTTAGCACTGGCACTTAGGATTAGCGCTGTGGGCTTTTATATCAAAGTTTTATTATAATTTTTTTAATAAATTCTGAACATTTTTTTTGTGGTTAATTATTAACCTGAACCTTATAATGAGGTTTTGTAACATATTTTGTATTTGCGCTTAAGGTTTATGATCATAGGTTTATATGCATAGGACTTTATCATAGTTTTAGTGTTTAGGACATAGGCTATTTTGTTAAGTCTTTAAACCTTAGGTCTTAGAACTAGTTTTTTCGACACCATAGTGCTAGGATTAGACCATAGGTTTAGGATTATGTCTAGGATTACATTATAAGGTATTTCACCATAGATAATCTAGGACATTTTGTTACACCACAATACAAGCCATGACCTTGACCATGATCAATTTGAGGACATTTTCACTGGCGAATTGACGATACTAAAGACTGAACTAGACATTGGACTTCTGGAGTTGACAACCTCTTTGCCGATCTATATTGAACAATATCCTCCTGGATCAATCCTCTCCACTTGAAAGCTTTTGGACCACAAAATATTGATTTTAAGAAGACAATAAGTGAGGATATAGCTCCCTCATTTTTCCGATCTCTATCCATTTCGCCTTACTCAGATTTATGCCTTTGAGTCCCACTCGAAGATATTCGACATCTTGTCGCCTAGAATTATGAACTTTTTTGTCCAAGATAGTGTCTTCCTGCAACTCTGTCATGTACTCGGGTGATAAATTGTCAATAGAAGGGATCTGTATGTCATCCTCAGAATCAACAATCATCGGAGGTTCATACAACTTCAAACTTTCAACATTCACAATTGAGTAAATATGCATATAAGGCGGTAAATCTAATTGAAACACATTATTTCCAATCTTCTCAACAATTTTGAAGGGACAATACTTGATTAACTTCAGTTTCTTACCTTCCCCTTTTAACCTGTCTTTGCTGATATACAACCATATCTAATCGCCGACCTGAAAATGATGATCGACTTGATGCTTGTCATGGCGCAATTTGAACTTGGCCCGACTCTCTTTCAACTGATTCCATACTGCCCTATGTATCTTTTGTATCCAAGAAGAGTGACCTTTTTTAATAACTTGCGCTTTTCCTTTTTGCGGTATACAAAACTTACCCAAATAATATAACAACCTGTCATAAATATGATAATTTTTTTCTTTTATCTGAGTACCATGAGTTAGCGATTCATGATTTTCTTTGAAATTATCATCAGTACTATATTGTTCTACATAGCTTTCATATTTCAATGAACTATTTTGCAGTCCTACTGAAGCAATCAAAGACAGTCTATTCATCATATCAGCTACTTTATTTATCACATCCTTCTTGTTCTAAATTTCTAAGTGAATTTGCTGAATAAATCTCATCCAACTGTAGTGGCGGGATTGTTGCAACTTCGATTTTGATTGAATGTATTGAAGCAACTGATGATCTATATGAATCAATTAACCCATTGTATTACCATGAGTTTTTCGATGATCTAAGAAAACTGAGATTGATGTTGTGAAGATTTTCTGCTTAACTGATTTAAAAATTTTAAAATTGACACACATTCCCCATGTCCCATTTTTCTTATGAGCCAAAATTATGGGTGAACTGTATGGAGATGAACTGGGTCGCATGGATTCCATCCTTGGAATTTGTTGCTTTATTTCTTTACACTCTATAACTGACTTCTGACACATTCCATTATTAGGGGCATCAGACATCAACTGCATCTCATGTGATATTTCCTTTTTATGAAGTAGATGTTTTGGTTCTTTAACTAGACCTTGAAATGAATCTACCTTTTTAACAAAATTGCCTTCATACTAAAATTCGCAACCAGAATAAGTATCATTAAGATCCTTATGTTGCTCTTTTATCGACATTAGTATGTATCTCTTACTTGAACTAATTAAGCACTTCATCTTATTAGCATTAATTAAATTCAAGTGATTTTTAGTTTTATGTGCTCGAACGGTGTACTTAATCCCATATTTATTGAGATGATACATATGTTCCTTCCTATAAAATATTGCATCACCGTCATAGAGATAAAGGCTACCTAAGACAATTCCACATATGTCTAACGGTATCACATCTAGATCCACTTCGTCGATATAGTTAGTTGTGATTGCAAATTTTAATCAACACTGTTTGGTAACATGAATTTGAGATTGTTCCTTTAACCATCCTAAAGGATATGGTCTTGGATGATTATATGTTTTCAAACCCAATTGTTTAACCAATGACTCAGAAATCAAATTTGCTTGTGATCCCGTATCAAACAATGTATCTATCTTAGTATGCTTTGAAGTTACCCTTATATGAAATAACTCAATTATTTTTCCTTCATTCAACTGTGTGATATGAGAAGAAGAAGAAGTACTAGCTTCAGAAATTTTACTTGTTGTAACCATAACAGTGATTTTTCCTTCATCACCTAAATCAGATCCCAAGTTCAAGCCTTGTTGGATTGTTGTTTCAACCTTATTTTCACCCTTCTTCGTTTGGAACTTCTTTGGCCTTAGTTCTGGATGAATTTTCCAACACCTAGCTTCATCATGGCCGATCTTTTGGCAATGTGTACAAGTAGGTATTTCATCTTCCTTCTAAATTGTGGAATTCTTCTTTCCCTTTGACTTGCCCTTATTTTTGTTGTCCTCGGTTTCTATCTGCTTGGATGTCTTTGGTGTAAAATTGAATGGTCTACCACCTAATTCGACATGGATAGCTTGAACACAAACTTCATCAAAGTCATTAGGATTGAACATTAATCATGTATGTTGCAAATATGAATGCAAACTTCCAATATACTTCAAAAAAGTTTGTTTTGTGTCCAAAGAAATACCAAGTGCTAATGCTTTCTTTCTGAATTCCTATGTGAACTCTTGAACATTATGTCCCTTACCTTGTCTCAAGCACTACCAATCAATAATAGCTTGCTCTGTGTGACCCAACAAATAGTATTGTTTCTTTAGATATTTTATAAACTTAGTTGAGGTGATAAATTTTCCTTTACGCTTTAAATCTATCTGTGTCTTAATTTCCCACTAGATCAAAGCAATACCCCCCATTCTAAGAGTAGCTAATTGGATCTTTGTCTTATCATCAGTAATATTTTGAATACGACAATAGACTTCTAACTTTTTTACCCAATTATCTAGTCTCTCAGGGTTTATTTCACCATCATACACAAGTAATTCAAACTTAACATCAAGTTTCAAAAGTGGACTCTTAGGTTTCTTTTCTTTTTCTGATTCAGAACTAGAAGTAGAAGAGGAAGAAGAAGATGATGGAGATGACGAAGGAGAAGGAGATTTATCTGCCTTGTCTTTACCCTTATCCTTCTTTGATGCCTTCGAAGATGAGGTTGCATCTCTCTTCTTCTTGTCTTCATATAATTCTGCCAACATCTGCTACATGTTTAGAAACATCTGATGGATTTGATTCTCATCCATGGGTTTCGATTCAGTAGCTTCAGGAGTCTCAACGTTCTCAGTCCCTGTTATCGTTGATTGATGAATTACTTTCCGCTTTCCGCTTTCCGATCTCTAGATCGAATTCATCAAGCTCGCCTTTTCCACGTTGCAATCCCAACCTGGTTAAGATCCACTCACAAACAAACTACAAAGCACAACCTTCTCTAATACCAAATATGATCTGAATGTGATCGATTAAGTGCTAAGGTAGTTTGATTAGTTTGTCCTTTAGATTGATTGTTAACTGAAGAAAGATTTTTAAATGAAAGACAACATAAAACAGTAGCAAATAAATGATTTAAACATAGCATAAAATAGAGATAATAAGAAGCAAATAGTTGATTATGGAGTTCGTCCCTGGTGGACTACATCTTCGGGTTTGCTTTCAAGTGGGCATCCGCTTTATTAGGATTGATCTGAGGAAGTATTTTACACAGAAAAAACACTGGACTGAATGTGCTTGTAGGCACTTCTGGTCACTGAAAACAAGAAGCTCTCTCTCTTAGCTTTCCAACGCCTATCACTGTGCTTAATTCCGACTCCGGACGGTCGAGCAATGTTGAAAAAAAAAAATGTCTCTATCCTGCAATTGCACACTGAATTCTCTCCAAGCCTTCAAAAACCAAGATGTACTTCATGAAGAAATATCATGACTTAAATAAGAACTGATCGAACCTCCATTTTCCTCATTTAGGAGTTAGTTTAGAAATTGGAGGGATAAGGGTTCGAATTTCTGCATTATTCATGAACCTTGGGATAATATCCCTTAACCTTTGGTGTTGTATTGATTACCAAAACCCAAAATAAAACATCATATTATAATTTTAGCCTGGCGGCTAACTAACCAGGTGCATCTGAGAAGCCGCTGCATGTGATTAGGCAGGCGGATAGTGTTAGTCATCAGTATTTTTCACTTGTTGGTGATGACTAGTTGTAACAACCAAGCTTTCTAGCAGCTGATCTAAAAATTGTCAAATTTTCCAGCTAGAAAACACCCATAAAAAAATTTTCCCTCTTACTTTTCAGTCCTCCCATGACGAGATGAAACCTCATTATCAAGTCCTATCTAGCCTCAGCCATATTAGCTTGTCCATCAACTCCAAAGAAATCAATCCAAATATGTCCAAAGAAGTCTCCCCTAAGTTATGAAGTGGCGCTTTAGGCATTTCTCCCTTGGAAAAATATCCTAAAGCCAAATAAACTCTATCTGCTAGAAACCAGTCATAACAGACCTCCCATTATGCAAGTAAATTTGGTTACAGCCCTAGGTTGTGCCACTAATACACCCTCAACTCTCAGCAACACATGTACCATAGGTCAAACTGATTTTAGGTGGTTTTACAATGTTTTCATGGATATTTCAAGAATATAAACATACCAACATTCCCAGAAGACAATATTTGTTTACACATGAGAAGACAACTGCTTCTCATGTGACTTTGAGCCTGGGATGAAACTACAGAACAGAGATTTTTTCATTAAGCTCTTGCGATCACAGTCAAAGCCTGAAAGGACAGTAAAAGGAAAAGTAACACTGTCAAAAGGCTGATGATATGACATGAAAGAAAAACCTCCTTCATCTATAAGCAGAGGGTTTGAAGACTGAAGAACCTCCTTCATTTCATAAGTAGAGGCTTGAAGACTAAGAGCACCTCCTTCATCTATAAGCAGAGGGCCAATGGACAAAGTCTGTTTTTAAGCTTTTCACTAACTATAAGGACAAACTTAGGTTACAGTGAGACAGTAACTAAGGTTTTCTGAAGTAAAATGATGATTAAAGGCAGAGGCAAAGCAGTGGGCTTTAAAATTATTTGCATAGGTTCACTATTATTTGAGTTACAATGTGAAGCTAATAGGTTCATCATCATTGAAGAAAGATTATGAAAGCAGATGGTCAAAAGAGTCAAATCGTTTTGGTCCCAAACTGACCTCTGCCATCATGTACAAGGGAAACCACTAAGAGTGATGAATTCTTTTCAAAAGGTACTATCCATCCCATTCATAGAGAAATTTATTTCAAAATTACTCATCATGTTGGACAGAAGGCGATTTGAGCTTAGTTTTCCCATAAATGCAGTACAACTGAGCACATAAGTTCAAAAAATGTGCAAGAAAGATCATGACATGTTTTTCAGGTTATGGAACTCACTAAAAGCAATATATGCATGCCACTGTTACAAAGGAAGGAAGTTCCTTTATGAAAATAGGTCAAAGGTACTCTGATGTTACATTTTGAATAGAGGAAAAGTTTTTAGAAGAAATGTCCTTCTTGATAGACAGAGGAAAATAAAGCTCGGGCAAGTACAAATAGGCCTCACCCACAGTAAAAAAGAAGCATAATTTGGAGAATGCATCTACATTCACTAGGTGGATTTGAGCCAGTTTCCCTCTAACAAGCAGATATAAGTATACGGAGCAGAAAATTCCAAATCAAGTTTTGAAGAGATAGGTCATATCCTTGCAAAATGGCAAAGATGTTTCACAAATCATTAGCCCTCACCAAGCAATGATTAGTCTTCAAAGTGGTCTGCTCACGGTAAAAGAAAATATCACAAGCATAAAAACCTCCAAAACAGTCACCCACAGTTTTTTTTCAAAATGGCTTGGTCAAGTTTGAGTATGTTTTATTTTTGAGAAAACACAAATGATAAGATGTTCATTTGCTATTTCAAACCAATGTCTTTCTGTCAAAAAGGATATTTACAAAAAACACCCACAAAAATAACTCAAGGGTGATCGACTTAAAAGAGCTAAAGGGATCGTCGCCCATGTCTTTTCGCATTTCAAAAACACAAGGGAATACTCCTCTTACTGTCCACGAGACCAGAGAAAGAAGTTTTGAGCGAATTTCACAGAGTTTTCAGGCTCATTGACTACGTGGCAAGCCTGAAAAATTGCGCGGCGCGTTCAGGCGCATTTTTACACAGAGAATACACTACCGCGCGACGTGCCTCACGTCAGCTCGACAAGTGACCCGACAACTTGTTTTGCGCGGCGCTCTCTCATTCTAAACACGTCGTGCATATTTCAAGCCATCAAAACACCTCCAAAGGTTTTCAAAGCTGCTCAAACCCTCAACCAAAGCTTTCCATCTAAGTCTCGAGGTATTCCAGGTGCCTCCTTGGCATTTTCAAATTTCTAAAAGGTGTTAAATGCTGTGTTTTTTTATTTTAAAGACTAAATATTGGTGAAAAGGGGAAATTCTTGGTAGGAATTTCAAAGTGATTTGATTAGAACCTATTGACAAATTTTGTCATAGTGGAAAATGGTGGGAGGTTTATTCAATTTTGAAATAACCCTAGAGCTACCCTCAAAAAAACAGTGACAAGCCATGAACTCTGTCAACTATATGTGACAGAGAAAACAGTGCTTGGGAAGTTTGATTTTTTGGTTTAAACTCAAGATTTGCTATGGTTTCATATTACTCAAGGTGAACATAGAAAAAATGGTGGGTTGCTATTGATGTTTAAAAACCTATAAATTTCCCTCAAAACGGTATTGAAAGGTGTAAGACAGTGTCCATAGGGAGAAACACGGTATTTGGAAAAGTAAAACAGTAGGCCTAATTTCATGAACAGTGATCACTGTATAAGTGTTTTTGTTATTTCAAAAGTCATCTCTGTGGGGTAAAAAGGGCAAAAAACCACTGTTACCTCCTTTGTTCTATAAAGCATACTTTAGTGAGTGGAGCTACCATTGCATTCGGAGGTGTTTGTCAAAAGCTGTATGAGAAAACAGTGAAGACAAGGAGGATGTTTTGATTGTGAAAAACTTTTTTTTTTATCTGCTACAACGATGTCTTGTTGTCACCAAAAAAAACCAAGAGCCCTGTGACCTTGTCCACACACATAAAATCACTTTGACTATTTGTGCCTTTTGTTTGACTGTGTGCTTATCATTAAAATTGTTTGTTGAGTGGCATACAAAGGAAAAACAGTGTTTTGGAAAGAGCAGAGAATTTAGTGTTAAAAGGTCATCTCACACAGCATTTGAAACCAATTTTGCCTTATCAAACAATGATTGATAGGTGAGACAGATTTTTGTTTGAAAAGACATTTCAAAAAACCTTTTGAGGCAGTTTTACTTTGCAGAGAGCATCCAAGACAAGATGACTTCCAAGCAGGATAGTAGGAGTGGATTGCATAAGAGATATAAACCTATTTCCACTGAAGAAGTAAATGCACACCCATCAGTCTTATTCAATTTTCATCAGGTGGGATGTTTAGATTTTTGTCAAAAGGTGAAAGAGGTGAAGAGTTTTTCTCCTTTGACACACCTTTGCACTTTGAGGTTTCAAGATAAACATTTCCAGTTGGCAAACCTTGACTTCAAATTCTCCCCGAGATCCATCTCCAAAGCCACTAAATTTCCCTATATTGGTGAGAAATGGTTTAAACAAAGCCATTTGGACTCAGATGATTACAAATCCTTCTTAAAGCCTGAGCACAGATAATCATGTCCTTCTATTTTCCCTTTCTCATATCTTTTATCCAGCTACGCCCCTCTCATGAAGATTATCATGAAGTACTTCACTTGTGAGGAAATATTCTCCCGAATTTATGCATATCACATTCGACTGCTCATGCATTTCACTAGAGCCAGATTGCTAAATCTTCCTTTCTTCTTACACAATAGCATTGAGAAAATGGCCTCCACTGTCCAGAAGAAACCTCCTTCACAGCAAATAGCCTGTCTCTTCCATCACTCTCTCATCAAAATCATCATTCTTCATCAGCTTTAAAAGAGAGAGGTCTCTTGGGATGTTTTCATCACTCATCCAGATTTCTCCACTGTCCCTCTAGTCCATACATCCCCTACACCTCCTACTCATCGTCCCTCGCCTTCTTCTAGAAAACCTACTCCTAAAAGGCTCAAGTTTACTACAGAACAAACAAAGGAACATGGATAAGGAGAAGGAAGTGACCAGCAAGAGGAGGAAGGACATGAGCGTGAGGAAGAGGATGAAGGGCAACGCCATGAAGAACAAAAAAATGATGATGAAGGGCAGCAACATGACAATGATGAGGGTGCACAACAGACACACGATGAGGCTGAACAAGAACCTTATGATGACACACAGCAACATCACAGTGGTGATGAACAGTAGCAAGGGAAAGAGGGAGAAAATGTTGAACAACAACATGACAGTGAGGGTGAGACAGAATAGCAGCATAAAGATAATGAAGGGCAGCATACCATTGATGATATGCATCAGACTTATGATGAGGGGGAAACATAGCAACAAGGGCAGCCTAAGGAGAGTAGACACGAAAGAGATGAACAGGGGCAGCCTTATGAGACAGAGCAGCATCATGTCAATGATGGGAAAGAGCATCCAAAAGATGATACACAGCAGCCTCCTCAAGCACAGCAGCCTCCTCAAGAAGAACAACAACCTCCTCAAGAAGAACAACAAACTCAAAAGGAAGAGAAGCAAGGTGACAAAGGTAAAGGGGCCATGCCCTCTTCTCCTAAAAAGGCCAAGCCCCGGACAACAAAAAAGAGAGTGCCTAGAGTGGTCACTCCAAATGTGACAAGGGCTCTCTGAAGTAAAGGAAAATTGCCAAAGAAGCCCATCATTGATTTTTACAGGAGGAAGAGCACTATAATAGCCACCCAAAGCAAAGGGAAGGGCAAGGTAGAAGGAAGTCATGAACAGGAGAGTGCATTCGACATCATCCAAGTCCAAAGCGATGATAGTGATAATGAGGCCCAGATTCTAGAAAACCTCTTGATCCATAGGGAAGGCCAGATTGATGCCTTGAAGGATGACCTTCATAGAGCTAGGAATTTCCATCAATTCTTGCAAATCCAAAATAGGCAAATGAATGTCCATATGGTTGTTTATGAGACACGGGCGACTAAGTACAAGAAGGAGGCCTCCAAAGCCCAAGCAAGGTTGGAAGAACTCATGGGCGAGTTCGATGAAAAATAGTGAAGAAGATCGACCTGAGCGAAAAGGCACACAGAACCATGAAACAAAAAGACGCGAGAAGCAAAAAGAAGAGGAAAAAGCCCTTCTCCAATCTACCCCTCTCACCACATTGTTTGAATAGGAGATAGAGAACAATAAGGAGGCATGGCTTGAGAGAGTCAATGACCACTTGGAGAAGAAATTGGAAAAGGAAAACAGAGATTTAGACCCTCAAAGGAGAAAGACAAGGCATTATAAAAAGTTAAATCAGTTTTCCCGGCGCAAGTTGAAGGCTGCTCAAGAAAGGCTCAAGGAGGCTAAAGGGAAGCGCTTGACAGAGAAAGTGAGGAAATACACACCAGGACTTCATATTTTGGCCTCTGCTTCACAACATGTTGCTGAGAACCCTTAAGGGTCATGCTCACCAATTTTGGGCGATTTTCGACATATTTTGGTTTTTCGGCATTTTGAGGTTTTTGGCCAAAACTCATGGGCTTCGCCATTTCAGTTTAGGGGATCATAAAAGGAGGATAATGGTACCATTGGATGCCATAATTTTAGTAGCACACACTCAATCATTTTTAGGATATTTGAAGATCATTTTCTTCCTCGAAATGGTGAAAAATGCCCGTTTTTTCTACACTCTGCTCGGTCTATCAGCAAACCTTATTTTCTGGTTTTTTACATATAGGCCTATTTTTGGAGGACTTCTAGGCATTAGATTGGAAAAATTCTAGTTACTCCAGAAAATAACTGCTCAGAGCTTTCCAATGAGCTATCATGAGCCTCGTTTCGACATCGGGAAGGCTGCCAAACGTTGCCGGCAAGTCAAGGGACCTTTTGCTGATGTAATTTTTGAGTATTTTTGTAAAAATTGAACCTTTAAAAACTACTTTTTCCTTATGTGCGTTTAGCTCTTTTTGCACATGAGAAGTTATGAAAAGTCAATTTATTTCCCTCTTTTAGCATTTTTTAGATATTTTGTGAGATATTTTGTGCCTTGGGCTTTGCAAAGCCTCAAGGACAAGTTTAGATATTTTGAATAGGCCAATGAGAGTGCAAATTGAACTAAGAGGTTTTCCTCACTTAAGCCTATATATTCCAAAGGCTTTAATTGTAAACAAGGCTAGAAATTGATGGTAGAAGCAATATATGGTCATATAAGCTTTGGAAGAAATACTTGTCTCATGCTCTTGGATAGTCTCTTGGATGTTCTTGGATGATGAAAGAGGATTGTTGTTGGATTCCATGACTTGGTAGAATGGTATAGTGTCTCTCTCTTTATTTTGTTTCCTAGTTTTCATTCATTAATCCATGTTTCTTGCTTGCTATAGAACAGTAGAGAACAAATTTGAGACATTTCCTTGGAGGCACCTCAAATTTCCTGTTTCTTCATAGCTTCCATGTTTTCTTCATCCTTAGTCACAGTAAAGAATTCTTGATTTCTCTTTAATAACTTAAGGATATTGTTGCTTGTTTCATTCATGGTTTTATGCATGCTAAGTGTGATTCATGGTATGTGTTAAGTCCCTATATTAATAGTATAGCCCCTTATTATGTTAGTGTAGCTCCCCTTATTGTTATTATTGTACCCCTGCAACCCCCATATTGTTATTATTGTGCCCTTAAATTATTATTGTTAGGTCGGCTAGGATTACATTGTGGCCCACTAGGATTACATTATGACCCCATAGACTCCTATATATAGAAAGGAGGTTTTGTAAATTGTATCATCCAAGAATTGTTCATTTATGTAATGTATTGGAGGTTGTCCCCTCGAAGTGGCTCATTTCTAAGGCGTTTATATCTCTTTTCTTCTCTTTTTGAGTTGGTTACACAATATTTGGTATCAGAGCTTTTGGATTCTAGGGTTTCGCTGCTCCAAACAGGTCATCGTGGCATTTTTGCTATAACTTTTTTTCTACAAAGCTTCAGAAGCTAAAATGTTTAGGGTGCGAAGCTAAAATCTTGAGGAAGGTTGTCTAAAAATTTCAGATCTTGGTTCGCAATATTTGAGGAGATATCATCTGTGGAAGTTAGGTATTTTTTCAGGCTCATAAACAGGTCATCGTGGCATTTGCGCTATAAATGTTTTTGTACGAAGGGTCAGAGTCTGAAATTCATATGGTGCGAAGCTGAAATCCTGAGGAAATTCTTCAAAAAATTTCAGAACTTGGTTCGCAATATTTTTGGAGATATGATCTGTGGAAGGTAGTGCTTTTTCAGGCTCCTGAATTTCATCTCAAAGAGGTTATCGTGGGAAAAGTTCAATAACTCTCTCTCTGAAGATTGGATTGGAGTGCCGTCAAAAGTGGTCACAAGTAAACGGCCTGTAGTTTCTTGGATATCAATTTCAGAGACAAAGAACAAAACAGTGACACGTGGCAAGTTGTACAAGTTCGCTCTACTGAACCAGTCCAAAATTAGGGAGATTGGACACAAATTTGACTTGGAGAATCCAAATCAGGTCAGACCTGTGGCATTTGAAAGAAGCTTCAGAGGGCTACTACAGGGCTGAATTTGAGATATCGAAGATTTTCAATTACAGATATAATTCAATTTCAATATCGAGCTCCTAAAAGCTAGTAAAAGGTGTGTATTTTTTTTTCCGAATTACATAAGTCTTGTTTGAAGAATCAAGTTGAATTGATTCCAAGGGAAACTTGTAGAATAGATATCAATATTGGATTTTAAAATGGCCCCTAAAAAGAATTCAACACCCATTAAGCCTTCATAAGGCTCTACTATGACTCATGACGATGAAGAATTGCAACATGATCTATCAAAATTACAAGAGCAAATGCAACAGTTTTCACTCTCGCAAAGAGCAACAAAAAATGAAATGGAAGTTTTGAAGAAAGGCATGGAAGTGAAGATGGACGGTTTGAAGAAAGGCATGGAAGCAGAAATGGAGGCTAAGTTGGATGGTTTGAAGGATCAAATAATAACGAATATGGATGATAAATTAATGGAAGATCACATCGAGCATCAACAACAAGTTCTCCAACTCTCAAAGGATAACCCAACTTTGGTGCAGAATCTAATGAAACAACAGGAAGATCAACATCACATCGAAAGAAGTTATGAAGAAGTCATAGAAACAAGAACTCAACAAGTACGATCAATTTCAGAGTATCTCAGTAAGTGGAAGAACTTTCCAGTAAAATATTTCACATGGGAGGATGAGAATTTTATACAGAAGCATCAAGAAATAATCAAGCGTTGAGGACAACACTTGTTTGAAGGAGAGGGGCATGTTAGGTCCCTATATTACTAGTATAGTCCCTTATTATTGTTAGTGTAACTCCCTTATTGTTATTATTGTACCCTTGTAACCCCCATTTTGTTATTATTGTGCCCTTAAATTATTATTGTTAGGTCGGCTAGGATTACATTGTGGCCCACTAGGATTACATTATGACCCCATGGACTCCTATATATAAAAAGGAGGTTTTGTAAATTGTATCATCCAAGAATTGTTCATTTATGTAATGTATTGGAGGTTGCCCCCTCGAAGTGGCTCATTTCTAAGGCGTTTATATCTCTTTTCTTCTCTTTTTGAGTTGGTTACACAACAGTATGCCCTACTTACTCATGGCTAGCCATAGCTCCATCCATGAAATTTCTCTTTGACTGATTAGATTTTCATTTGTTGAACCAAGGAGGTCTTGTTCTGATCTTTCCCTTTGCCTAAGACTATGCAATCTTGTTTTCAAAATGCCCAATAACTTGAAGTACTGTGTTTAGGCATTCCGGCATAGTGTTTTGAGTTGTTTGTCTGTCTTAAGTGTATTTCCCCAAAGTCTGATAGCCATTTCCCAAATTTAGAGAGTTATATATCTCTATGCATGGCTTGAATGTTTTTTTCTATGTATTGATTAGCTTATAATTACATTTATCATGATTAATGGTGTGCCGTACCATGTTTATGTCAGCTATTAAACTAGTTATGCTTAAAATCCTTTGTTGTTCACAAACTTGATGTCCATTTTACTCCATTTTTCCCAAAGATCCTTTCTACCTCGAATCAAATCGGCCCTTCAATGGCCTTGTATCACCATCTGATAGATTGCTTGACCTCTTTGACCCCATAGCCCAGTTGATCTGACATCTTTTTACCTATCTTATATCTTTGATAAGTTTCATCCCTCACAACCTAGAAACGAAAACCAAAAAATCTACTTCATAACTAGCCTAAAATCAGAACACAATAAGCAAACACACAGATATCCCTTACACAAATAGAGAGAGCCCTCTCTGAGTCCAGGAAGGCTAGGTCCTTGGGATCCAAAGACTATTTTGATGTTGCAATGTCATTTGGCTTGCCAATCAGCCAAATCACGGGACCCTAACATAATGGTGATAACGGTGGGACTCTGAGTGATAAACAAACTTAGTTTCCCTAATCTTTAGAGACTTTTGAGAATAATATCTTGTGGACTTATCCCACCACTCACTAACATAATTGTGATCACGGTGGGACTCTAAGTAACAAACAAACTTAGTTTCCCTAAATCTTTAGAGACCTTTAAGAATACTATCTGATTGACTTATCCCACCGCTCACTAACATAATGGCGATCACGGTGGGACCTTGAGTGAGAAAAAAACTTAGATTCCATAAGCCTTCAAAGAACTTTAAGAATACTATCTGATTGAATTATCCCACCACTCACTAACATAATGGCGATCACGGTGGGACCTTCTGAGTTAGTGACAATCTAAGTACTCCTTAGTAACTCTCGAAGTCTCAATCAAACTTAGAAAACTTAAGTGTTGTTTGAATAGTAGAAGCTAGCTCTTTCACCATCTTAGAAAAATGATGATTCAGTTATAGGAAACTCTTCCAAACCTCATAGGCACATAAAAACTTAGAAAACCCCCAAAAAATCCCTAGATTGGCTTTTTATCAGTATTGGTGGTGGACCATACACATATCTCTAAAAACAACTAAAAACATCCACTTGGCGACTCCACTAGCCTCCAATAGGCCTATTACTCCACTAGTCCTTATAAAATCTTCTGGGAATGCATTAAGAAATCCCAATCATGTTGATGGTGGACAACACAGTTCAAATCCTCCACCTGGCGACTCCACAACCTTCATTAGACCAAAATACTCCACTAGTAGAGAACTTTAGACTGGTTGAAAAGACACAATGATCCTTTCTGATTAAAAAATATGGATCCAAGGATACAAAGGAGATATGCTCCAATGAGTAGAGAACATATCCCTGGATTCCCACACAAAATGCCTAAAGACGTAAATTTAATAAAAAACCTACCTATCTTTCGAGACGAAAATGTTGACGACACATTGTTACACCTCATAAATTTTCATATACATGTATGGAGGTTAAAGGTTGAATGGCATGAGGACTGCCTCATGAAAATGTTCATGGGTACATTAGAAGGAAAGGCAAGAGAATGGTATGAAGGCCTAGAACCTGGCATCTTGTTTTCTTTGAAGGATTTCCACAAAGTATTTTGTAAACACTATATAGGACATTGTCCATCTCTATCATTGGCTGAAAATTGTTGTGATCAATCTAAAGACCTCATAAAACACCTTGTAAGCATTGATGAAAACTTAGGAAATTGGCATCCTGAGGATTATTTAGAGGAGATCCATAATTTTCTTACCCAAACTAACCATCAAGATGACCAAGAAGAGTTAATCCCATATGAAATCCATCAAAAAATAAGAGACGATCCACAAGAGCTCTTTGAAAAGGTTGAAACAAATAACAATCCATCTGCCCTTCCTTGTAAAATACAAGAGGACATTCAGCCACAAGATAAACTTCCACAAAAAATGGAAAGAAATTGTTGCCCAATCCAAAGAAAACAGAAAATACCTCCTCCTTTAACTGAAGAGGAGATAGATCAACTTATAAACATGCAGACAACCTCTAAAACTTCATATAACCAAAACTTTTTTGATCTTTCTCCTGTTAATCTTGCATATCATAAGTCAAAAAATAGATTTGTAAATCAATTTGAAGAAAAGCAATCTGATAGTCCAATATGCATGGCTGGTGACATTACTTATGTTAATGATTATCCAAGGTTTGATCAATATGTTGATGATTATGATTTCCAAACAGAAGCTAACTTTGCAGAATACTCAGCTTTTGATTTTTGGGAGGAAGCTCAGTTTTATAAACTTGAGAAAAGTGAGCAGCCATTACAGGTCATCTATGACACTGATGAGGAGAGCCTTGAGGGTTTAGCAGTAAGTGAAGAGTCTCGGACTCTTTTCTCTACTTCACTTCAGTCCATCAGAGATAACATTCACATAATTGGAAATCAACATTTTTTCAGCTTTGATGATGAGGTTGAGGAGGATGATGAAATTCTCGAGCATGTTGTAAATGAGAAGCCTTTTCCTGAAATGGTTGAGGAAATCATTTTGGACATGGAATCTTCCTTAGCTCTAGTTTTGCCGCCACCAAGTTCCATTGAGTTGCAAATTGCAGATGAAGAAATAGAGGTTGATAAACACATGAGAGTTGTCACACTATCCTTTCAAGATAATTTACTGTCAAAGTGTATCCCTGCTCATCAATCTGATGACCTTCACACGGTTTTCAGTCCACTTAATCAGAACACATCAGCTTGGAAATAAAACTACATTGCAATATATGATGAGTCTGACAGTTCAAGTGATCATGAGCAAGGGGAAGAGTTGCTTTACCAGGGAAGTCCCAAATATAGCCAAGTGGAAGAAAGAGTAGTCCTGAATGAAGCCTATATATCAAATCCTCTAGATCAGGTATTATTCCAAGATCCATTTGTTTTTTTCCTTGATAAATCTGAAGGATTAGTGGGTTCTATCATGAACAAGTTGCTACCAAGAATGAGAAAAAACTTAAGCACTACTATCCGAAAACAAGCCAAATGGGAGTGGCCTTTTCATTACTTCAGCATCATGAAAGAACTAAACCAAGATCAACCATGCAATCATCTACTTGACTGGCTATATTGGAAAGAATATTTCACCAAATAAATGTATGTTGTGTATATTTTAGACTAGGATAGATAGATAGCTCTGAAAATAAGCTCAACCTTGTAAGCATCTTCTTAGTTTTTGATTGTTTGAAGAAAAAGTGAAAAAGAAGAAAACACAAAAAAAGTAAAAATTAGAAAAAGAGGGCAGTTTCTAAAAAGCAATGGTACAGCCCCATACCCAAAAATATTCATACTGAAAGTGAGCAAGTCTAAATGCCGCTACTAGTGCTCAAATGTCTTGTTTAGTTATCTAGCCTAATCATAACTGAACATGTTTTAAATTTATTTGCTGATAAGTTAGTGAGTGGAAAAGATGGTCAACATTGTGTAATATTGACTTATCAAAGATAGTAGCTTAGGAAAAGATATTGGTTCCACATGCTCAAAACAGAACTAAAGAGGGAAGCGGGGATGAAAAATAAATTGTGCATCCTAGCCCCGTTTTTCCTAGTTTCCATTTTATGCAAAATAATATTTGTGTGCAGCTTGTCTTTCATGCCGCAAGTACTTAACAAATCAGACTGTCTAACCCTGATTTGATCATTTTCCAATTTCGTGTTTTAGATTATAGAACAAAATCTTGTCAAACAGCTTAACCTTGACAATTGATCTAGCATAGGTAGAGTAATGAAGGAGTTCATCAACTTAATCTGAACTCCCGACAGATATAAGTGTAGAAATAGATAGGTTCATTTTTCAAAAAAATATATATTATCAAAAGGCGACTAGTCCAAATGCACCAAAAAAGAAGAAAAAATGTTAGAAAAGATAGTGGGGTAGGTAGAAATGTTATTGATGCTAATCATGCTATCAATTTTAAGAAGTAGCATCAAGGAAGGGTGAAATTTGCACCAATGGATAAGGCACTGGTCTTCATGAGCCAAAGATCTAAGATTCTGGACACCTCCTGAAAAGGAGCTGCCCTCCCCAAATGGAGCCACTGTTAGTCATCAATATTTTTCACTTGTTGGTGATGACTATTTGTAACAGCCAAGTTTTCTAGCAGTTGATCTAAAAATTGTCAAATTTTCCAGCTGGAAAACACCCATAAACGTTTTTTCCCTCTTACTTTTCAGTCTACCCATGACGAGATGAAACCTCATTATCAAGTCCTATCTAGCCTCAGCCATACTAGCTTGTCCATAAACTCCAAAGAAAGCAATCCAAATATGTCCAAAGAAGACTCTCCTAAGTTAGGAACTGGCGCTTTAGGCATTTCTCCCTTGGCAAAATATCCTAAAGCCAAAGAACCTATATCTGCTACAGACCAGTCATAACAAACCTCCCATTCTGCAAGTAAAGTTGGTTACATCCCTAGGTCGCGCCACTAATACACCCTCAAGTCTCAGCAATACATGTACCATAGGTCAAACTGATTTTAGGTGGTTTTACAATGTTTTCATGGATCTTTCAAGAACATAAACATACCAGCATTCCCAGAAGACAGTATTTGTTTACACATGAGAAGACAACTGTTTCTCATGTGACTTTGAGCTTGGGATGAGGCTACAGAGCAGAGAGTTTTTCATTAAGCTCTTGCGATCACAGTCAAAGCCTGAAAGGACAGTAAAAGGAAAAATAACACTGTAAAAGGGCTGATGATATGACATGAAAGAAAAACCTCCTTCATCTATAAGTAGAGGGTTTGAATACTGAAGAACCTCCTTCATTTCATAAGTAGAGGCTTGAAGACTAAGAGCACCTCTTTCATCTATAAGCAGAGGACTAATGGACAAAGTCTGTTTTTAAGCTTTTCACTAACTATAAGGACAAACTTAGGTTACAGTGAGACAGTAACTAAGGTTTTCTGAAGTAAAATGATGATTAAAGACAGAGGCAAAGCAGTGGGCTTTAAAATGATTTGCATAGGTTCACTATTATTTGAGTTACAATGTGAAGCTAACAGGTTCATCATCATTGAAGAAAGATTATGAAAGCAGATGGTCAAAAGAGTCAAAGTGTCTTGGTCCCAAACTGACCTCTACCATCATGTACAAGGGAAACCACTAAGAGTGATGACTGCTTTTCAAAAGGTACTATCCTTCCTATTCATAGAGAACTTTCTTTCAAAATTACTCATCATGCTGGACAGAAGGCGATTTGAGCTTAGTTTTCCCATAAATGCAGTACAACTGAACACATAAGTTCAAAAAATGTGCAATAAAGATCATGACATGTTTTTCAGGTTATGGAACTCACTAAAAGCAATATATGCATGCCACTGTTACAAAGGAAGGAAGTTTCCTTATGAAAATAGGTCAAAGGTACTCTGCTGTTACATTTTGAATAGAGGAAAAGTTTTTAGAAGAAATGCCCTTCTTGATAGACAGAGGACAATAAATCTCAGGCGAGTACAACTAGGCCTCACCCACAGTAAAAAAGAAGCATCATTTGGAGAATGCATCTACAGTCACTAGGTGGATTTGAGCCAGTTTCCCTCTAACAAGCAGATATAAGTATACAGAGCAGAAAATGCCAAATCAAGTTTTGAAGAGATAGGTCATCTCCTTGCAAAATGGCAAAGATGTTTCACAAATCATTAGCCCTCACCAAGTAATGATTAGCCTTCAAAGTGGTCTTCTCACGGTAAAATAAAGGATCACAAGCATAAAAACCTCCAAAACAGTCACCCACAGTTTTTTTCAAAATGGATTGGTCAAGTTTGAGTATGTTTTATTTTTGAGAAAACACAAATGATAAGATGTTCATTTTCTATTTCAAACCAATGTCTTTCTATCAAAAAGGAGATTTACAAAAAAACCCCAAAAAAGTAACTCAAGGGTGATCGACTTAAAAGAGCTAAAGGGATCATGGCCCATGTCTTTTCGCATTTCAAAAACATAAGGGAATACTCCTCTTGTTGTCCACGAGACCGGAGAAAGAAGTTTTGAGCGAATTTCACAGAGTTTTCGGGCTCATTGACTGCGCGGTGCGCCTAAACAATTGCGTGGCGCATTCAGGTGCATTTTTACACAGAGAATACACTACCGCGCAGCGCGCCTGTAGCAGCGTGCGGCGCGCCTGTAGGCGCTGCTCACGTCGGCTCGACAAGTGACCGGGCAGCTTGTTTTGCGCGACACTCTCTCATTCTAAACGTGTCACGCATATTTCAAGCCATCAAAATGCCTCCAAAGGTTTTCAAAGCTGCTCAAACCCTCAGCCAAAGCTTTCCATCGAAGTCTCGAGGTATTCTAGGTGCCTCCTTGGCATTTTCAAATCTCTAAAAGGTGTTAAATGTTGTGTTTTTTTTTTTAAAGACTAAATATTGGTGAAAAGGGGAAAGTCTTGGTAGGAATTTCAAAGTGATTTGATTAGAATCTATTGACAAAGTCTGTCACAGTGGAAAATGGTGGGAGGTTTATTCAATTTTGAAAGAACCCTAGAGCTACCCTAAAAAAAAAACAGTGACAAACCATGAACTCTGTCAACTATATGTGACGGAGAAAACAGTGCTTGGGAAGTTTGATTTTTTGGTTTAAACTCAAGATTTGCTGTGGTTTCGGATTACTCAAGGTGAACATAGAAAAAATGGTGGGTTCCTATTGATGTTTAAAAACCTATAAATTTCCCTCAAAACAGTATTGAAAGGTGTAAGACAGTGTCAAAAGGGAGAAACACAGTATTTGGAAAAGTAAAACAGTAGGCCTAATTTTATGAACAATAATCACTGTATAAGTGTTTTTTTTATTTCAAAAGTCATCTTTATGGGGTAAAAAAGGGAAAAAAACCATTGTTACCTCCTTTGTTCTATAAATCATACTTTAGTGAGTGGAGCTACCATTGCATTTGGAGGTGTTTGTCAAAAGCTGTATGAGAAAATAGTGAAGACAAGGAGGGTGTTTTGATTGTGAGAAACTTTTGTTTTTATCTGCTACAAGGTTGTCTTGCTGTCACAAAAAAAAAACAAGAGCCCTGTGACCTTGTCCACACACAGAAAATCACTTTGACTGTTTGTGCCTTTTGTTTGACTGTGTGCTTATCGTTAAAATTGTTTGCTGAGTGGCATATAAAGGAAAAACAATGTTTGGGAAAGAGCAGAGAATTTAGTGTTAAAAGGTCATCTCACATAGCATTTGAAACCAATTTTTCCTTATCAAACAGTGATTGATAGGTGAGACAGATTTGTGTTTGAAAAGAAATTTCAAAAAACCTTTTGAGGCAGTTTTATTTTGCAGAGAGCATCCAAGACAAGATGCCTCCCAGGCAGGATAGTAGGAGTGGATTGCATAAGAGATATGAACCTATTTTCACTGAAGAAGTAAATGCACACCCATCAGTCTTATTCAATTTTCATGAGGTGGGATGTTTAGATTTTTTTCAAAAGGTGAAAGAGGTGAAGAGTTTTTCTCCTTTGACACACCTTTGCGCTTTGAGGTTTCAAGATAAGCATTTCCAGTTGGCAGGCCTTGACTTCAAATTCTCCCCGAGATCCATCTCCAAAGCCACTAAAATTCCCTATATTGGCGAGAAATGGTTTAAACAAAGCCATTTGGACTCAGATGATTACAAACCCTTCCTAAAGCCTGAGCACATAGAATCATGTCCTTCTATTTTCCCTTTCTCATATCTTTTAGCCAGCTATGCCCCTTTCATGAAGATTATCATGAAGTACATCATTTGTGAGGGAATATTCTCCCGAATTTATGCATATCACATTCGACTGCTCATGCATTTCACTAGAGCCAAATTGCTAAATCTTCCTTTCTTCTTACACAAGAACATTGAGAAAATGGCCTCCACTGTCCAGAAGAAGCTTCCTTCACAGAAAATCGCTTGTATCTTCCATCATTATCTCATCAAAATCATCATTCTCCATCAGCTTGAAAAGAGAGAGGTCTCTTGGGATGTTTTCATCACTCATCCATATTTCTCCATTGTCCCTCCAGTCCATACATCCCCTACATCTCCTACTCATTGTCCCTCACCTTCTTCTAGCAGACCTATTCCTAAAAAGCTCAAATTTACTACAGAACAAGCATAAAAGCCTGAAGAGAGGGAAGAGCATGATCATGATTATGAGGAAGAGGATGAAGGGCAGCAACATGAAGAAAAACAAACTGATGATGAAGGGTATCAGCATGACAGTGATGAGGGTGAATAGCAGCATGACAGTGAGGGTGAGATAGAATAGCAGCATAAAGATGATGAAGGGCAGCAACAAGAATAACAACAGACTCATAATGAGGGTGATCATACCTTTGATGATATACATCAGACTTATGATGAGGGTGAACAACAACATGATAGTGAGGGTGAGACAGAACAACAACATAAAGATGATGAAGGGCAGCAAAAAGAAGAACAACAGACTCATAATGAGGGTGAGCATACCTTTGATGATATACATCAGAATTATGATGAGGGTGAAACAGAGCAACAAGGGCAGACAAAGGAGACTGAACAGCATGAGAGTTATAGACAGGGGTAGCCACAACATGTTACACATCAACCATAGCATGAGGAACAACAACTTCAAGAAGAAAAAGAGCAAGGAAACAAAGGTAAAGGGGCCATGCCCTCTTCTCCTAAAAAGGCCAAGCCCCGGACAACAAAAAATAGAGTGGCTAGGGTGGTCACTCCAAATGTGACAAGGGCCCTCCGAAGTAAAGGAAAGTTGCCAAAGAAGCCCATCATTGATTTGCCTAGGAGGAAGAGCACTAGAATAGCCACCCAAAGCAAAGGGAAGGGCAAGGTAGAAGGAAGTCATGAACAGGAGAGTTCATTTGACATCATCCAAGTCGAAAGCAATGATAGTGATAATGAGGCCCGGATTCTAGAAAACCTATTGATCCATAGGGAAGGCCAAATTGATGCCTTGAAGGATGATCTTCATAGAGCTAGGAATTTCAATCAATTTTTGCAAATCCAAAATAGGAAAATGAGTGTCCATATGGTTGTTTATGAGACACGGGTGACCAAGTACAAGAAGGAGGCCTCCAAAGCCCAAACAAGGTTGGAAGAACTCATAGGCGAGTTTGATGAAAGTAAAGGCAAAGATCATCCTAGGCGAAAGAGGCCTAGAACCATGGGGCTTAAAAAGGCCCTTGAGAAGCAAAAAGAAGAGGAAATGCCTTTCTCCAATCTACCCCTCTCACTGCATTGCTTGAATAGGAGATAGAGAAAAATAAGGAGGCGTGGCTTGAGAGAGTCAATGATCACTTGGAGAAGAAATTGGAGAAGGCAATCAAAGATTTATACCTTCAAAGGAGAATGACAAGGCATTATAAAAAGTTAAATCAGTTTGCCCGACGCAAGTTGAAGGCTGCTCAAGAAAAGCTCAAGGAGGCTAAAGGGAAGCGCCCGACACCGAAAGTGAGGAAAGACACATCAGGAATTCAGATTTTGGCCTCTGCTTCACAACATGTTGCTGAGAACCCTTGAGGGTCATGCTCACCAATTTTGGGCATTTTTCGACGTATTTTGGTTTTTTGGGATTTTTGGGTTTTTGGTCAAAACTCATAAGCTTCGCCATTTCGGTTTGGGGGATAAAAAAAGGAGGAGAATGGTATCATTGGATGCCATAATTTTAGGAGCACACACTTAGCGATTTTCAGGACATTTGAATATCATTTGCTTCCCCGAAATGGCGAAAAATGCCCGCTTTTTCTACACTCTACCCGGTCTATCAACAAATCTTATTTTATGGTTTTTTACACACAGGCCTATTTTTTAAGGACTTCCAAGCATCATATTGGAAAAATTCTAGTTTCTCCAGAAGGTAGACACTCATATCTTTCCAAAGAGCTATCATGAGCTTCGTTTCGACATCGGGAAGGCTGCCAAAATTTGCCGGCAAGTCAGGGGACCTTTCGCTGATGTATTTTTTGAGTATTTTTGTAAAAATTGAACCTTTAAAATCTGCTTTTTCCTCATGTGCGTTTAGCTATTTTTGCACATGAGAAGTTATTAAAAGTCAATTTATTTCCCTCTTTTAGCAGTTTTTAGATATTTTATGAGATATTTTGTGCCTTGGGCTTTGCAAAGCCTCAAGGACAAGATGAGATATTTTGAATAGGCCAATGAGATTGCAAACTGAACTAAGAGGTTTTCCTCACTTGAGCCTACTTATTCCAAAGGATTTCATTGTAAACAAGGCTAAAATTGATGATAGAAGCAATATATGGTCATATAAGCTTTGGAAGAAATACTTGTCTCATGCTTTTGGATAGTCTCAATGTTCTGGAAGATATGAGGACGTATGGGTTGGACTACTGACTTGGTAGAATATAGTGTCTCTCTCAAATTTTTATTTCCTAGTTTTCTGTCCATGAGAATCATTATTTCTTGCTGGTGCTTGCTATAGAACACAGAGCTACAATTTGAGAGAGCATGCCCTTAGAGGGCACTCCAATTTCCTTTGTTTCTTCATAGCTTCCATAGTTTTCATCCTATCACATTAAATAATTCTTGATTGCTCTTTAATAACTTAAGGATATTGTTTCTTGTTTCATTCATGGTTTTATGCAGGCTAAGTATGATTTATGGTATGCCTTGCTTACTCATGGCTAGCCATATCTCCATCCATGAAATTTCTCTTTGACTAATTAGATTGTCATTTGTTGAACCAAGGAGGTCTTGTTTTGATCTTTCCCTTTGCCTAAGACTATGAATTCTTGTTTTCAAAGTGCCAAATAACTTGAAGTACTGTGTATAGGCGTTCCGACATAGTGATTTGAGTTTTTTTTCTCTCTTAAATGTATTTCCCCAAAGTCTGATAGCCATTTCCTAAATTTAGAGAGTTATATATCTCTATGCATGGCTTGAATGTTTATTTCTATGTATTGATTAGCTTATAGTTACATTTCTCATGATTAATGGTGTGCCCTACCATGTTTATGTCAGCTATTAAACTAGTTATGCTTGAAATCCTTTGTTGTTCACAAACTTGATGTCCATTTTACTCCATTTTGCCTAAAGATCATTTCTACCTCGAATCAAATCGGCCCTTCAACGGCCTTGTATAACCATCTGATAGCTTGCTTGACCTCTTCGACCCCATAGCCTAGTTGATCTGACATCTTTTTACCTATCTTATATCTTTGATCAGTTTCATCCCTCACAACCTAAAAACGAAAACCAAAAAACCTACTTCATAACTAACCTAAAATTAGAACACAATAAGCAAACACACAGATATCCCTTACACAAATAGAGAGAGCCCTCTCTGTGTCCAGGAAGGCTAGGTCCTTGGGCTCCAAAGACTGGTTTGATGTTACACTGTCATTTGGCTTGCCAATCGGCCAAATCACGGGACCCTAATAGATAGGATTAGCACCGGCGGTTACGGTTTCCACTGGCAGTTTTGGTCTTAACCCCGACAGTTCTGACAACAGATGTCACATGACTTATCCGTCGTGGGTTTTAATACGTAATCAACACAACTATCTACAACTGACATCTCCCGCCACGGTCACATCCTTAAAATTTCCGACACGGTCTATGTAGTGGTTAGCACTGGCGGTTGGGACTTAGCGTTATGGCCTTTTATATCAAAGTTTTATTATAATGTTTTTAATAAAGTCTGAACCTTTCTTTTGTGGTTAATTCTTAACCCGGACCTTATAATAAGGCTTTGTAACATAGTTTGTATTTGCACTTAAGGTTTATGATCATAGGTTTATATGCATAGGACTTTCTCATAGTTTTAATGTTTTAGGACCTAGGCTATTTTGTTAGGTCTTTAAACCTTAGGTCTTAGAACTAGTTTTTTTGACACCATGGTGCTAGGATTAGACCATAGGTTTAGGATTAGGTCTAGGATTACATTATAAGGTATTTCACCATAGATAATCTAGGACTTTTTTTACACCACAATACATGCCATGAACCTGACCATGATCAATTTGAAGACATTTTCACTAGCGAATTGACGATACTGAACATTGAACTGGACATTGGACTTCTGGAGTTGAATGGACCTCTCTATCAATCTGTACTGAACAAGATCCTCCCAGATCAAAAATCGCTGATAATATCCATATCATTAAAGTTAAATTAATATCAAATTGATATGAATTCTCTCTCATATTATTTATTTTAAAATATATTGAAAATAAATCGTTTATTTAAAATTCTCAAAATTAATTAGAATATTTTTATATAATTACAAGATGTTTAATATGGAGAATTTGTTTGAATCATAGACTTAATGGTATTATTTTTAAAAATAGAGATAAAAACAATCTTTCCAATTAAAAGACTATAATTTAAAAGAAAAACAATGGTTTAATCGAGAAAACTAAATCAAAGAAAAATTTCTTTCTGTGATTGGAAATTAGCCAATTAAAAGCATAAAGCAACAAAATGAGGTGGACTAAAGTCACAAATCCAACATCATTCAACATGTTATTAATCCAACAAGCTTCTCGTGGCTTCATTAACTTTCCTTTGCTTCCTTTTTGTCCTAATATTATTTTAAATTTCTGACTAAAAAAATAAACAGAAACAACTAATCGTAACATATATTTAGTGTACACTTAAACGGCCACACTAAATTGAATAAAAGAATGCACATTGGGTTTAAGTCCCCTTCATTCTTCACACTGTAGATAGTTGGTATCCGACGGCTAATACTAATGTGAGGATGTGAGCCTTTTCCAGTTGGACCTCATCAAGAAAAGAGTGGATGGCATCGAGTAAACCAACCTTTCGAGTCAATTCCTTTTGGTGCGTTTTTCACTATGTTGAAGTTCCAGATTGTTAATTTAAATGGGGTGCAAAAATTTCGGTAAAATGGCTGATTATAAAACTTAAGGAAATATTTTGATTCATTTTAATATTTAATGATGAATATTTACTATATATATATATTAAAAAATTTATTAAACTTTTATAGAATATTTATGCAATATATTTAGTAGAGGATAAAAAGTTTAATTATGAAAGATAAAGGATTTAGATATATTTTTAAAGTATTTATAAATTTTTTTTATATCTAATTAAAAATATTTTAAAATTAAATTAAAATAAAATATTTTTATTATAAAATAAGTTATGGTTTTTGGGCATGCAATATTGAAGATCCATCTTAACAACAGATCTACTAAGCCTTGAGAGAGATCAAATCTCATGAGTTGTAAACCATTTTTCAAATTTTACACTCTAAAATATGTTTGCACCTCAAACCTATTGGCACTTGGATTTTGTAGATTATACTTTGCAATTACCCAAAACCTTTAAAATATTTGAGAGAAAATAGACTAGAAAATATATCTCAATAGAGACCAAAATATAAAATAATAAAACTACTTGAATTATTTTTGTAGTTGTTGTATTTAATTTATATGATTATGATGATGATGATGACGGTTAACGTCCACTGAGACCAATATTTGGTTTATCGGACCTAAAGAAAATAGTTATTTAGTTTGATTTTAAGATTTTATTCCTATGCTCAAAAAGCTTGGAGAGAAGCCTCCCAAGCTCACTATAATTTTGACATCTTAAAAGGCTAGGAAAGTCAGTATTGCAACAAAGATTATGAAATTGAGCTCTAATGTGGTTGTACGCGGGGCACTCTAAGAGGAAGTGATTTTCATCCTTGATGTTCATATTCTCACATAGATGGCAGATCCTTTCCATCCATGGTGTTTTAGGAACTATCCAACGACCTGTTTTACTATGGAGCTCATGAGAGTTTGTTCTAATCTTGGCTATATTAATTTTCTTCTTTGAGCTAGTTTAAACAGAGAGATACTTTTGATCTTCTAGGGTGGGGTTGATGACCTCTTTATAATATCTTAATTTTCTTTTAGCTGCTAGATCTTTCTCACACCACATTTTTTCTTTGAACTTAAAAGTAACAATTTTTTTAATGTTATTGATGTTTTGCAATGCAACATTCTCGTCAATCTCCCAATGGTTTAACTAGGCCCTGGTGTCTTTATACCAACCTCGTTTAAGCCTTAGGTGATTTTGGCTGGAATTTAAAGCTAGCTTAGGAAGTCTATGGTCTCCTATGCTATTAGTTTGTGTATGCAATGAAAACTAAATATATTTAGGCTCTCCAATAGAAATACCACTTCTACAAGGCCAGGATAAATTGTGACTAACACACATAATTTTGGGTTATGCATTATAAAGCACGGATTTTCTCAATCTTTCCGGATTTACTCTCTAGACTGGTTGCAACCAGAACTCATCCATGTAAGATAACAAGATTGGCTAAGTTTCGAAGAACTTCTTTCTATCACATTACGAGGTTTTCGTTTCAATTATTTTCAGACAAAAAATAAACTTTCCTACATCCCCCATTAATCCTTTTCTGAATGCTATAGTTCTAGTTGAGCTTGTGATGAATATCAATTCCTAGGTACTTGTAAGAAGACACTTCCTCCAAGTTATTGTTTTCATACATAAAATTAGCATAAGTGTCCTTCTTGGATTTGATAATCATAAATTTTGTTTTGTCAGTGTTAACAGACATACCCATGGTAGAGCATAAATCCTTACGAAGTCTAAGTTGCTTATCAAGATCAGATGGGCACCTTACAAGAAGAACAATATCGTCAGCATAGAGAAGAAGGATGATGACTATACCAGCTAAGATCGTGCCATCACATCCTGCTTCTTCTAAACAACCTTCTAACTTTAGCCGATGTGACACTGCCAAATAGGGTAGAGGGGTGCTTCCATTTGCTGATATTACACTTAATATCTTTTGACCACCCCTCATTTCTCTTTAACTTGGCAATTACATTCTCGTATAACCTTATATCTGCCGCTCTTAGCTCGAAAGGAACATTTAGCTCTTCTAATCTATTCTATAGGTTGTTTCTAGGAACTGTATCGAAAGCCTTTCTAAAGTCCACAAAGTAATAAAAGAGATTGGATTTATCATTGCGGAATTCCTTCACAATGATCCTAAGCATAATGAGGTGTTCCATTGTTGAGCGCTGCCTTCTAAAACCCGCTTGGCCTTTAGCCCGCTTACCTTCACATTCAAGCCAAATGCTCAACTTCTTTTCCAAAATAATACCATATAACTTGGCTAAGAGAGGGCTGATCATAATTGTCCGATAATTAGAGGGGTTATATATATATATATTTGACATTAAAATATAATATTTAATATGAACATTGAAATATTTTATTTATGAAATACATTATTCTATAAAAATACTTCTTTTGTTATTAATATATTTTGAACTATATGTCAATATTATTTAATAATATATATTAAAATATTTTATCTATTACCTAAATTGAATTTTTTATATTCATAATTGAATGAATTGCACATATCCTTCATATTAAAGAGTAATTGAATTTATCCCCGATCGGGGTGTGAGCTGGAGCCCATAAGACTCACCTCGCATATGGATGGAATTGATAATCCCTAGGCACCCCTCTGCCACCCTCTGTTGAGATTCAACAAGAAATTTAATTCTAGTGAAAATTAAGCACCTACATTAGGTGGGGCCCTCAGGCTATTTTTAGGTGTATGCCTACTTATAGATGTATGGTGCATGTCTATTTATAGAAGGCATGTCTATTTATAGATGCATGTCTATCTTTATTATCCCTTAATTTAGATGCACATTAAATTGTAATATATTCTCAATGTGGACTTGAAAATAGTTAACTGAAGTGGAAAATCAGTTAGCTAAGTGAATTTTGAGTTAAGTGGTTGGTTGGTGGGACATGCAGGTTGATTTTAGTTGTAACTAAGTGATTCGAGTTGTAACAGAGTTGGAAGTGCATTGGTGCATGAGTTGTGCAATTTGTAAGTAGTTTAACTCAGTTAAGTGAGTTAAACTTAGTCGTGCTAGTTGTAACTGAAGATACACTAGTGAGAAATCAAGTGAATTAATTATTAATTAATTCATAATCAGTGGTCTCACATGCAACTGAAGATTTACTATTATTAACTACATGCATGTCAGATCCAGTGGAGACCCAGCTGAGTTCTAGGTGAAAGGGAAGTAAACTATCAGTTGTGGCATTATTTGCTTGCACACAAGTAAGCACACACACATTGGAAGTTCCCATGAGGATTACGTAGTCAAGGCAAGAAAAAAGGCATCAATTCAGGGATTGCTTTCAATAGGGATTGCGTAGTGGAGGCAGGTTGTCTGGAGACAGTAAATTGAGCAAGTGATTTGCAAATTTTTGTATGACAGTGTGAGACAATTAGCTGATGTACTGAGAGCTCTTGTGATTGGAGTTTTGTATGTAATTGTTTCATGATCCATGATATAATATACAATAGAACATAGTGGGGTTTTTAGCTGTAAGCTTTCCCCGGGAAATTATCTGTATTGTGTGTGATTGATCTTTCTTCATGCTATTGTAATTGGCGATTGTGTTTTTAATTCTGAAAATATTTGTAGAAGCGACTCAGTATTTAACATTATCATATTGTTAGATCGGGTAAATCCAAGATACACATGCATATTGTGTAATTTCTACATGGTATCAGAGCACAGGAAATTGTAGAAGTGAATAAGGAGTTGAGTTTGTTGGTGGATAGAATTCGAATTTGAAAAAATAATTTCTTCGTGCTATAGCTAATTCAAGTTCGAAATGGATTTCAATGGCTTGAGGTTAGAGTATGCACTCGAGGGCAGCTCGAACTACATTTCTTGGAAGAACATGATGGAGGTAGTACTTGAAGACAATGGCTTGAATGAATTCATTGAAAAAGATGTTCCTAAGCCAGATGCTATAGATGCTACCAATCTTGATGCATGGAAAAATAAAGTGGCAAAGGAGAGGAGGATCCACTTGGAGGGAGTACGAAACCACATTGTCTCAAGCCTCCATGGGAAATCCACACCACATGCTATGTGGAAGGCTTTGATGGATCTATTCCAAAGTGGTAGCGACCATAGGAAATTGGTGCTTAAAGATAAACTCAAGAAGATCAAGATGGAAAAGGGCGACACCATTCCAAAGTATCTCACAAAGTTCGTCCAATGTTGGGATGAATTGGGGAGTATGGGAATAACAGTCGTTGATGATGATTTTCTAATTTTGGCTCTCCTAGGACTTCCTAAGAGTTGGCACAGTTATGAAAACTCTATCAATGAACAGGAAAAATTGACGGATTGGGAACGACTATGGTTGATCTGGTGCAGGAGGAGTTCAGGTGGAACACCAGAGATGGCTCTTCATCAAAGCATGATGATGAAGAGGATTTTTCTTTGGCTGCCAAGGTGAAGAAGGGGAAGGGGAAGAAATTCCATTCTAAATTCGAGTATAAAGGCAAGAAGCAGGACATGTTCAAGGTGAAGTGTTTTCACTGTCACGAACATGGGCATTTTGCTACCAATTGTCCACAAAAGAAGAAGAACAAGAAGGATGTTGGAGCTACAGTTGGTGAGGCCCTTGCCTCTCAGTTTAAACTTGACTTCTCCTTTATTGCATGCATGGTAGATCTAAGACTTTTTCTTTTTTGATCCATAATGTAAATAAAATAACTTTCAGATTAATCACATCATTAGGATATAGGTCCTATATCCTAATGATGTGATTAATCCGAAAGTTCTTTTATCTGCATGCATGGTGTCAAGTGCATTGGGATTGATTTGGTATTTGGATAGTGGCACTTCCTTTCACATGACGAGAGAAAAGGAACTTTCCAGTGACTTGGAGGAGAAAGATCTCCATATGCATATTGATATGGGCGACGACAGATGGTATAGTGCTATCAGAATTGGTACCATTACCTTTTAGAGGGAGTCAGGTAAACCATTTCAATTAAAATATGTGATGCATGTACAAGGTATGAAGAAAAATTTGGTCTCAGTCGCAATGTTGTAGGACAGAGGCTATGACGTTGTTTTTAGTGATGGAAAATCTTTCCTGCGACATAAAAAAATAGGTCAAGCCAAGAGGATAGGGATTCAAGTTAAGAACCTCTACAAGCTGGAGGTAGATGTCTGCATTGCTATGGTGGGCAAGGCGAAGAAAATGGTGAGCCGAGATGAGGGAGAATTATGGCACAAGAAATTGGGCCATCTTCATCATGGACCCTTGAAATTCATGTAACAAATATATACTGGAATTCCAATGGGAACACTTGCTTATTTAGATCAGTGCAAGGGTTGCACCATGGGGAAGTATGTAAAGTCCACCTTTCATGAGAAGGAGAATCATGCTTCGGGGATCCTTGAGAGATTTCACATAGACGTGTGTGGTCCATTCTCGGTTGCTTCAACAAAAAAAAAATAAGTACTATGTAATATTTGTTGATGAATTTTCTCGTAAATGATGGATCTTCTTCATGCAAAAGAAATATCAAACATTCTCTAAGTTCTGTGAGTTTAAGGAATTGGTGGAGAAAGAGTCAGGGAAGCAAGTGAAAGCTCTTAGGAGTGATAATGGTAGAAGAAACATCTTTAAATAATTCAATAAATTCTGTAGAAAAGAAGGAATTCGAAGAGAAATCATAACGCCACATAACCCACAGCAAAATGGGGTTGTGGAGAGGAAGAACAAAATGATCGTTGGTGCAGCATGAGCGATGTTGCATGATAAGGGCCTACCATTGCATTTGTGGGCGGAAGCATGCAACACTGCGATTTATGTGCAGAATCGTTGTCCTCATAGAGTACTTGGCATGAGTACACCTGAAGAAGCTTTCACTAGTAAGAAACCATATGTTTCACACTTTAAGATTTTTGGCTCTACATGTGACCAAGGACACCAAGAAGAAGCTGGAGCTGACTGCTGAAGTTGGGATTTTTGTGGGGTACACAAAAACACCCCATAATTATCATTTGTATTTTCCAAACAATAGAATGACTTTTGTGCGACGGGATATAAAATTTGATGAGGGGAAAGCCATGCAGTTGTCGCTTGAGAGGGAGATGGACTTGTATGCGGAGGAGGAACTGATGATTCCCAAAGATGATTCTATAGATGTGGATCAACCACAAGAGAAGGTTCATGGAGTGGAGGAAACCACTCATTCATAGCCATCCATCAAAAATGGCAGAAAGCGCACCACGGAAGCTGATAGGCTGAGACTTGATGATGTAGAGAATGTAGGAGCCCCTACTTCACAATGCAGACATAGACAATATCCTGACTGATTTACTGGATACATGGATCTTATGAGAAAATT
Source organism: Pinus albicaulis (assembly GCA_034641835.2). Classification (NCBI taxonomy): domain Eukaryota; kingdom Viridiplantae; phylum Streptophyta; class Pinopsida; order Pinales; family Pinaceae; genus Pinus; species Pinus albicaulis. The sequence goes on from CM076575.1 coordinate 33,803,165, forward strand.
TATTGTGACTGAACCATCTTCCTTTCAGGAAGAGGTGCAACAGCCTACTTGGGTTGATGCAATGGTGGAGGAGTATGAGTCCATTGTCAAAAATAGTGCTTGGGAAATTGTTCCAAGACTGGTTGATAAATCAGTGGTAGGTTCAAGATGGGTCTATAAGGTAAAGCAAATTGTTGATGGGAGTTTGGAGAAATACAAGTCTATATTTATGGCCCAGGGCTTCTCACAAATTGAGGGGATAGATTATGATGAGACCTTTGCACCTGTCACAAGGTACTCTTCCATAAGGACCATCCTTGCACTCTCAACGCAGATGGGCTGGCGCATTCATCAGATGGATGTGAAAACTATGTTTATCAATGGGATTGTTGAGGAAGAGGTGTACATAGAGTAACCTGAAGGTTTCAAGATATTCAACAGCAAGTCACATGTGTGCCAACTCAAAAGAGCGTTGTATGGGCTGAAGAAAGCAGCCCATGCTTGGTACACTCAGATAGACAACTATTTCACCGGATTGGGCTTCACCAAAAGTGAAGCAGATGTAAACTTGTACCAAATTGTGGTAGAGGGTAAGCTTTTAATCATTTTTCATTATATTTATTATTTAATATTGACCGATGATGAGCAGCTGATACACTCATGCAAGGAGGATCTTGTAAGGGAGTTCAAAATGTAGGATATGGGCCTCCTTCATTATTTCCTTGGATTGGAAATATGGCAGCGCGATGGTGAACTTTTTATGTCTCAAGGAAAGTATGCAAAGGAGATACTGGGTAAGTTTCACATGGAGGGCTGCAAACCCATGGATATGGCTCTTCCAGGAAATTGGAAGAAAGAGGATGCTACTTATGGAGAGGTAGTGGATGATACCCTCTATCAACAATTAGTGGGTTCACTAATGTATCTAGTGAACATGAGACCAGATATTTGCTATGTGGTTAACTAGTTGAGTCAAGCTATGTTTAAGCCTACCAAGCTCTTTTGGAAGGTGAGGAAGCATGTATTGAGATACCTATGGGGCACATCAGAGTATGGTCTATGGTACAGAAGACATATGGAGTGAATTTGTATGGCTTCATGGATGGAGATTGGGCTGGAAGTACAACGAACAAAAAGAGCACATCAGGGGGGATATTTAGCATTGGATTTATAGTTGTTTCTTGGTACAGCAAGAAGCAGAGATTCGTGGCACTTAGTTCAGCGGAAGTGGAATACATGGTAGCGAGTCAATTTTCATGTGAGGCTATCTGGATGAGAAAGATCTTGGTTGGTTTGTTTGGTTCTCATATGGATCCGATAGTGATTCATTGTGATAATAAGAGTTTCATTAAAGTCTCAATTAATCCTGTGTTTCATGATAGATCCAAACATATAGATATCTGGTACCATCATCTCAGAGATTATGTGCAAAGGAGAATTATGTTGCTTCAATACATTCCCACAGAAGATGAGGTTGCAGATATTCTGACGAAGGCACTCACTAGGAGCAAATTCGAATACCATAGGAGTAGGATCAGGGTGAAGGATAATCCCTCTCTTGTTGAGAGGGAGTATTGAGATTCAACAAGAAATTTGATCCTAGTGAAAATTAAGCACATACACTAGGTGGGGCCCTCATGCTATTTTTAGGTGTATGTCTATTTATAGATGTATGGTGTATGTCTATTTATAGAATGCATGTCTATTTATAGATGCATGTATATATTTATTATTGCTTAATTTAGATGGACATTAAACTGCAATCTATTCTCAATATGGACTTGAAAATAGTTAACTGAAGTGGAAAATTAATTAGCTAAGTGAATTTCAAGTTAAGTGGTTGGTTGGTGGGACATGTAGGTTGAATTTAGTTGTAACTGAGTGATTCGAGTTGTAACAGAGTTGGAAGTGCAATGGTGCATGAGTTGTGCAAGTTGTAAGTAGTTTAACTTAATTGTGCTAGTTGTAACTAAAGATACACTAGTGAGAGATCAAGTGAATTAATTGTTAATTAATTCACAATCAGTGGTCTCACATGCAACTGAAGATTTACTATTATTAACTACATGCGTGTAAGATCTAGTGGAGACCCAGTTGAGTTCTAGGTGAAAAGGAAGTAAACTATCAGTTGTGACATTATCCGCTTGCACACAAGCAAGGACACACACATTGGATGTGCCCATGAGGATTGCACAATCAAGGTAGGAAATAAGGCATCAATTCAGGGATTTCTTTCAACAGGGATTGCGCAATGGAGGTGGGCCATCTAGAGATAGTAAATTGAGCAAGTGATTTTCCAATTTATGTATGACAGTGTGAGACAATTACCTAATGTAATGAGAGCTCTTGTGATTGGATTTTTGTATGTAATTGTTTCATGATCCATGATATAATATACAATACAATATAGTGGGGTTTTTAGTTGTAAGATTTCCCCGGGAAATTATCTTTGTTGTGTGTAATTGATATTTCTTCATGATATTGTAATTGGCAATTGTGTTTTAAATTCCACAAATATTTGTAGAAGCCATTCAGTATTAACATTAGCATATTGTTAGAACAGGTCAATCCAAGACATACATGCATATTGTATAATTTCTACACCCTCCACATGCACGAAGCACATGAAGCGGTGGCCCTTCACATGAAAGAAGTTAATGTAAACCTTGAAGGTGTAAGAGATATTAGTGTGGGTTTTGTTACAAAAGTATTCCTCAGAAAGTTTATTAAGTTTCTTGTTTGCGAATTTTGTTTCCCTCGGCTTTGGTTTGCGCTGAACGGTGGCTTGGTGAAGGCACCACTTGCAAGTCTTCACTGGGCGTTGGTTCAGTATCTGCTTGTTCAAGCTATGGCTAACACGTATGTTTACAATCCCTCTATATGTGCTCCTATGGTTCGTTATATCTGTCTGTTGGTTATTAAGATGAATGGTTCTGTTGCAACTTGGTCATTGTGGAAGGTGGAATATGTGGAATTTTATATGGATGATGTAGTATTAAGAGCAGATTCTTTTATTTCTTGTTTTCATGTCTCTGTGGTGTTTATAATTTTATTTTTGCATATGGGATTATGTTGGTTTTGGTCCTCACTTTGCTCCTGGTTTTCTTTTTTTCTACATCCCCACCTTAGGAGCTTTTTTTATTATATGCATGTAAGTGGTTTCAGCATGGAATCTCCATTGCTCGGGTATATGGATGGTCCAAATCATAACTCCATCTTCTGGATCCTTGAGAAGAATTGGATTCATGTTGGGTTTAAGGGATTTTCTTATTTCTGGTTGTCTGTCTGTAACAAGCAACTAAATTGGTGTTTGGTCTCGTTTCTTCCCTCACATATGTTTGCATTGGTAGGTCCCAGAATTTATGATCCAGGTGGATATTGGTGGCCACCCCCGTATTCCTCTTAGACCCTCACCATTATTTCTTTCAGTTTTTCAGTTTCCTTAATTGTAGCACAATTTACTATATTTAGCAGTTTTTTCGGGTCCTAAACTTCCGGAGCCATTTCGAGGCCTTAAACGACATTTTTTGGGAAAACTGGGAGCGACATGGGTCTTCATTTAATGTTTCTCACTCAAAAGTTGTAGTCCTTAGATATATATTTATAATGAGGTATTTTTCTCTTAAAACATAGATCGTATGCCAAAGTTACGTCCCCAGGAAGTTGATGTACCAATTGACCCAAACAAGACCCATATTTTTTGCGCTTCATATCCTGGGGTTAGGTTTTTCGATGTTTAGGGTTTTTCATTGTTTTTCATTGTTTCACAATAATAAATAGGCCTTCGATCCTCTTTGTAACATAGTTCATAAGCATGTAGCCGCCACATCCCTTCTCAGAGATAAGCTACCATCGCCCGAGCTAGTTTATTTCCATTATGTATGTAAGCATATTTCAATTCTTTGATATTAAAAAAATGAATTGTTATTTCTACTACATCTTCATATTTATGATTACATTAATATTCTGTTGCATTCCTGCATATATATGGATTAGTGGTATCAGAGCATTCTTCTCTTTCTCTTTTTTTCTTTGCATGTCCCCAACAAGATCAAGGTATGAGTAAGGGCTCGATCTAGTTGAACCCTTATAAGATCATTCTCACAAACCCCGAAGACCTCCCATAGCGGAAGAAAAGAAATACGAGGGAGTAGGAGATCCTATCAAAATATTTCTCGAGGATCCCTCGAGAAACAAAGGAACACGATGATGGATAATTTTGTCGAGATCCAGTAGCCACTTTGGAGGTGCCACTCCTTTCAAGGTACAAGTCAAATTTGACATTCCTGTATTTTAAGGCCATATATATGTAGATGTTGTAGATAGATGGTTGAATTTTATAGAAGGGTATTTTTTGGTCCATGATCAATCCGACCAAGAAATTATTACTTTTGCACCCCTCGAAGCCACCCACCATGTCAAAGACTGGTGGGAAACCTACTATGAGCAAAAGGACAGGAGGGAACCCTCTATGTTCTCATCCACACCCACTTGGAATTCGTTCTGAGATGACATCAAGGAAAAATATTACCCCGTGGGGAGCTATGAGGACAAGTACATTAATTGGACCACGTTGCGAAAACAAATGGATCAATATGTGCACGAGATGATGAATTTTTTCCATACCCTACGTACAAAGTTGATATTAAAGATTCAAAGAAACATTTGGTGCTCAAGTACCGCAGCGGTTTGCACAAATAATTTCAAGAGGAAATGGAGTTCCTCGACATTACCTCACTTGGCATGGAAAATCGATATGCCACCAAGATCGAGCAGAAATTTAAGCAAAAGAAGTGAGACTTTGGATCCACATATCAGAAGCCAATAAAAGGCGCTCCCGAACCGTAGAACAAGGGGCAAAGACAAAGCAGGGAGACTTAGAAAAACACCACAATCCAAAGAAGGATATGGGGAAGTGGTGTGAATTTCATAACAACCCCACTCACAACACAAGCGAGTGTCAGGCCAAACAGTCGATGGTGGATGAACTGAAGGCATCCAAATGAGATGTATGTTATGATCCTAAGTTAGAACCAGACAAGGGAATTGTAAAAGGGAATCAAATCATTGATGTGTAACCTAGTGCCACAATTGCCACCGCCAAGCTCCAGAGGGAGGAGCCCGAGGATCTAGAGGAGGGGGATCGCCTTTTCCATTCCCATATGTGGGTGAAGGGCTCTCCACTGCAATTCCTTATCGATAGCAGAATCCAAAATAACCTCATTTCAGTAGAGGTCATGAAGCGTCTCGGCCCACTGATCACAGCACACCCGCAACTGTATACCATTAGGTGGCTTACCAAGGAAGATATCTCTGTGTCCTCCAATAGTGCCACCTTCCGTACATCATCAAGCCATTCACGGATTAGGTACTATGTGATGTTGCTCCTCTTGACGTGTTTGATGTGTTATTAGGTAAACCATACTTCTGGAAGCGACATGTTGTGTATGAGTGTAGGCCTCATTTTGTTATTATTACTTTGGGATATAAGTTGTACATGATACCGAAGGTAGTACCACCTTCTGCCATCACTTTGAGTACTGCAAATCAATGCAGTAAGATTATTTCGCAAACCAAGATATTTGTTTTCATTACGATTTTCCCATAGGAAAAGAAGAATATTGTGGCTGCAACCGTCAAATAGGGCTCCCCTGTGTAGTAGCAACATATGGACAAAGACGTGGAGGAATACAAGGACACTTTCTCCTCACCAACAGAGGTTCCTCTACACTTTCATGTTAAGCACTGCATTGATCTGACCCCAAGTGCGACGCAGCATGATGTTGTCATACCTCATTTGGCCACACAAACAAAATCCACACATGTATTGTCTGAGGCTGATAAAGAAACTAGATTTATTGAACGCATCTAGAAGGTCCATGAAATCTTGGAGAAATATGATGTCAAGTACAAGTAGCGACATGATCAACATCGGGTGCCAGACAACTTCTAGGTGGGGGACAAAGTGGGGCTACATTTGTAGAAGGAGTGTCTCGCTGGACCCCACTGCAAGCTTCGTCCGCTCCGATATGGGTCGTACACTATCACCAATGCTAGAGGGGACAATGAATTTGAGCTCAGTATTCCACCATTCCTTGTTCTGTACCCAGTGTTCAATATGGAAAACCTTTGGCCCTACTTTCCACCTCTATTGGACACATCCAACATGGAAGAACAATTCACACCAACAGGGTTAAACCCAAACTGCATGGAACAATCCACCACTGATCAGATCATGGATACACATATCAATAACACCCAAAAAAAAAGGATCTAGCTATACCGAGTTGTCAAAGCAGGGCAACTCCTTCACCAAGGCAAGTGGCTCACCAAGGACCAAGTTCAATAGAAGTTTCCTCATCTCATGGATGAAAATGCAATGGGGACCATTGTGTTAGGTCTCTATAATACTAGTGTATCCCCTTATTTTTATTGTTAGTATAACCCCCTTATTTTCATTTTTTTTCCCATGTAGTCCCCATATTATATTATTATGCCCCATAGAAGCCCACTATTGTTATTGTTGTTCCCTTACATTGTTATTGTTATGTCGGCTAGGATTATATTCTAACCCATTAGACTCCTATATATAGAAAGGAGTTTTTTCATTTATATCATCCAAAAATTGTTCATTTATGTAATTAAAAGGAGGTTTTCCGCTCGAAGTGGCTGATTTCTAAATTTTTGATCTCTCTTTTCTTCTATTTTTGGAGTTGGTTTCATAACATTTGGTATCAGATCTTTGGATTCTAGGGTTTTGCTCCTTCAAACAAGTCATCGTGGAAATTTCACTATAATTTTTTTTCTGAGAAGGTTAAGATGTTAAAACAAAAACCCATTTGCAAAGAAATCTTGTGAAACTTCGTGTAAAAAATTCAGATCTTGGTTCACAATATTTTCATAGATATGATATGTGCAAGTTAGGGTTTTTGCAGGCTCCCAAATTTCATCTAAAAGAGGTGACCTTGGGAAAATCGTCATAAATCTCTCTTTGAGCATCAGATTGTAATTTTGTAAGGAGTGGAAAAAATCAAATAGACTTTAGTTTCCAGTGTGTCAATTTCAGAGCCGAAGGAGGAAACAGTGACACGTGGCATGTCGTACAAGTTCACTCTACTGAATGAGTCCGTAATTAGGTCATTGTGGGAGATTCAACATAACTTTGTCGTAAAGAATCCAAATCGGGTCTGACCTGTGGCATTGGAAAGAGGAATTAGAAGGATAATATAGTATATAAATTTATATCTTGAAGATTCGAAATAATATAGATAAACTAGGTTCAATATAGACCTCCTAAAAAGAAATAAAAATGCATGTCTTTTTTAAACAAGTTTGCATAATATTTGTTTGAAAAATCAGTTTGAAGTGATTCCAAGGGCATATTGAAGCATAGATATCAGTATTAAGTTATATAATTCCTTCCAAAAATAATTCCATACCCATTCATCCCTCATAAAGCTCTACTATGATGCATGAAGAGGAAGAATTGCAGTATGATATATCAAAATTACGGTACCAAGTGCAACAAATTTCGATCTTACAAAGAGCAACAAAGATGACATATATAGTTTAAAAGAAGACATGGAGGCTAAGTTGAATGGTTTGAATGATCAAATGAAAGATAATATGGATCATAAAGTAGTGGAATAACACATCGAGCATCAACAACAAGCTCTCCAACTCTCAAAGGATAACCTAACTTTGGTGCAGAATCGAATGAAACAACAGGAAGATCAGCATCGCAATGAAAGAAATTTTGAAGCAGTCACATAAGAAAGAACTTGAAAAATAAAACATCGATCAATTTCAGAGTATCTCAGCAAGTAGAATAACTTACCTGTTGAATTTTCCACATGGGAGGATGATAATTTTATACAGAAGCATCGAGAAATAATCAAGCGTTGAGGACAACACTTGTTTGAAGGAGAGGGGCATGTTAGGTCCCTATAATACTAGTGTATCCCCTTATTTTTATTGCTAGTATAAACCCCTTATTGTCATTGTTTTTCCCATGTAGTCCCTCTATTGTTATTATTGTGCCCCATAGAAGCCCACTATTGTTATTGTTGTGCCCTTACATTGTTATTGCTATGTCGACTAGGATTTTATTGTGACCCATTGAACTCCTATATATATAAAGGAGGTTTTTAAATTTATATCATCCAATAATTTTTCATTTATGTAATGTAAAGGAGGTTTCCCCCTCGAAGTGGCTGATTTCTAAGGCGTTGATCTCTCTTTTCATCTATTTTTGGAGCTGGTTTCATAACACATTGCTTCATAAGGGGGGAGGAATGATCTAGGTAGATATTGGTGGTCACCCTCCTATTCCAATTGGACCCCTACCATTGTTTCTTTCACCTTTTTAGTTTCCTTAATTGTAGCACATTTTACTATTTTTAGCAGTTTTTTGGGTCCTGAATTTCCAGAGCCATTTTGAGGCCCTAAACGATGTTTTTTGGGAAAACTAGAAGCAACCTTAGTCTTGGATAGGTCTCTCTAAAGAGCCATTGTGCACGTCAAATGAAGATTGTATGCCAAAATTACGTCCCCAGGAAGTTGATGTACTAATTTACCCAAACAGGGCCCATAGTTTTGGCGCTTCATCTCCTAGGGTTAGGTTTTTGGATGTTTAGGGTTTTCCATTGTTTCTCAATAATAAATAAGCCTCTGAGCCTCATTGTAACATAGTTCAAAGGCATGTAGCCAACACATATCTTCTTAGAGATAAGCTACCATCACCTGAGCTAGTTTATTTCCATTATGTTTGTAAGCATATTTCAATTCTTTTATATTAATAAAATGAAGTGTTATTTCCACTACATCTTTGTATTTATGGTTATATGCATAATTTTTGCGTTCCTGCATAAATTCGGATCACTCGATGAAAACCCCTGGAAGCCTTCTTTTTCTACGTTTATGCTCCCATCAGGGTGGTTTATAGGGCCTCCATTTGTAATTCAAAGAAATTGCATGTATCTTAATATCGTGGGTCGTGCTGCCTCTGGAAAGGGAAAGGTTGCTTAGGGTTCACGTGGTTGAGGGAAACAATCCAAGGAATCCCCTGTGGCTAGTCAGCCCAACTCCTTTGTGGGTAAAGCCTGAGTTCGAAAGTTGATTTCCAACATTATTAATGAAGTGACTAATGCGTATCATGATGGAACTTTGGCCCAAGTTTTTCAAATTATTGAGGATTGGGAGGAGGAGCTTATAAAATCATGGATTCTGGATATTGATTTGGATGATTGGCAAACTTTGGTGCTCGATCCCGGTCACTCCCGAGGTAGAGCATCTCAGTACAAATGAGTGCTTCATATGTATTGGTTGATGAAGAGCCTCCTAGTCAAAGGCTTAGAGTATATTCCATCTGGTGTGGTCGTGACCTCTCATGGGTTTCCGAAATGTAGCAAGGAATTTCATAAAATTCAGTTTTAGCTTCAGAAGTAGAATAGGTGCCTCAGTAATATTGAGCAGCATATCCCATGTATCCCTCAAACTGAGCTCCCTGATTGTAGTACGAAGGACCCTACTCCTGTCGAGTTTGTTGATGATGAATAGCTTGGTGTCAATCCCTTTGTTTTACCTTTTATTGTATGCAATAGTATTATGCTTTTCAATACGTTTATAGTTATGTTTACAGTTATTTAGACTCTAGGCAGTATAAGGACACTAAGACCTACTTATCATAGATGAATAGACTTAACACAATTTTCTTTTGGATGGCTTATCATGACGTTTAGTGGCCAACAAATATAGCTTCCCTTTGGGTAGGTTGAGGCCACCTAACCATATGGATATGGACATAACTTGCCCTTTTTTGCAGTTAATGAAAAGAAAGGTCCTGTCAATCTTACAAAAAAGAGTAATTGAATTTTCTTGCTTTCAAGCCTGGAGAGGGATCAAATCTCATGAGCTGTAAACCATTTTTCAAATTTTACACTCTAAAATATGTTTGTTCCTCAAACGTATTGGCACCTAAATTTTGTATATTATGCTTTGGAATTTCCCAATACCTTTAAAATATTTTAGGGAAAATAGACTAGAAAATATATCTCAATAGAGACCAACATATAAAATACTAAAACTACTTGAAATTTTTTTATCATAATAATTTATTTTTGTAATCGTTGTATTATATATATATATATATATATACATAGTTGACATTAAAATATAATATTAAATTGAAATATTTTATTTATGAACTACATTATTCTATAAAAATAAGTTTTTTTGTTATTAATATATTTTGAATTATATGTCAATGTTATTTAACAGTATATATTGAATATTTTATTTATCACCTAAATTGAATTTTTATATTCAAAATTGAATGAATTGCACATATCCTTCTTATAAAAGTGTAATTGAATTTATCCTCGATCGGGGTGTGAGATGGAGCCCATAAGAATTGCTTCGCATATGGATGGAATTTCTAATCCCTAGGCACCCCTCTGCCACCCTCCACACGCACGAAGCACATGGAGTGGTGGCGCTTCGCATGAAAGAAGTTAATGTCAACCTTGAAGGTGGAAGAGATATTAGTGTGGGTTTTGTTACGAAAGTATTCTTCAGAAAGCTTGAAAAATTTGTTACCCTCGGCTTTGGTCTGTGCTAAACGGTGGCTTGAAAAAGGCACCACTTACAAGTATTCACTGGGTGTTGGTTCAATATCTTTTTGTTCAAGCTTTGACTCATGGGTATGTTTACAGTCCATATATATGTGCTCCTATGGTTCGTTATATCTGTCTGTTGGTTCTTAGGATGAATGGTTCTGTTGCAACTTGGTTATTGTGGAAGGTAGCATATGTGGACTTTTATATGGATGATAAAAAATTATAAGCGACTTATTTTATTTCTTGTCTTCATGTGTCTGTGGTGTTTGAGATTTTATTTTTGCGCATGGGATTACATTGGTTTTGTTCTCACTCCGCTCTTCGTTTTTTGTTTTTATACATCCCAGCCTCAGGGGATTTTTTCATTGTATGCATGTAAGTGGTTTCAACCTGGAATCTCCACAGTTCGGGTATATGGATGATCTAACTAATAACTCCATCTTCTGGATGCTCGAGAAGAATTGTATTCATGTTGGGTTCAAGGGATTTTTTTCTTTCTGGTTGTCTGTCTGTAACAAGCGACTGAATTGGGGTTTGGTCCAATTTCTCCCCTCACATATGTTTGCAATGGTAGGTCCCAAAATCTATGATCCAGGTGGATATTGGTGGCCACTTGCCTATTCCACTTGGACCCCCACCATTGTTTCTTTCAGTTTTTCATTTTCCTTAATTGTAGCATAATTTACTATTTTTAGAAGTTTTTTGGGTCCTAAACTTTCAGAAACACTTTGAGGCACCAAACGACGTTTGTTTGGGAAAAACATGAGCAACATGGGTCTTCAACCGATGTTTCTCACTCAAAAATTGTATTCCTCGAATAGATATTTTTAACAAGGCATTGTGCGCGTCAAACATAGATCGTATGCCAAAATTACATCTGTGGGAAGTTGATGTACCAATTTACCCAAATGGGACCCATAGTTTTGGTGCTTCATCTCTTAGGGTTAGATTTTTGGATGCTTAGGGTTTTCCATTGTTTCTCAATAATAAATAGGCCTTCGAGCCTCATTGTAACATAGATCATAGGCATGTAGCTGCCACACCTCTTCTCAGAGATAAGCTACCATCGCCCAAGCTAGTTTATTTCCATTCTATCTGTAAGAATATTTTAGTTCTTTGATATTAATAAAATCAAGTGTTATTTCCATTGCATCTTTGTATTTATGGTTATATTCATATTCTGTTGCGTTCCTGCATAAATCCGGATTAGTGGTATCAGACGGGTCTGCTCTTTCTCTGTTTTTTCTATGCATTTCCCCAACGAGGTCAGGGTATAAGGAGTAAGGGCTTGATTTGGTTGAACCCTTGCAAGATCATTCTCACAAACCATGATCCTCCCATGGTGGAAGAAAAGAAATATGAGAGAGAAGGAGATCCTATAAAAATATTCTCAAGGAGGTCCTCAACAAATAGAGGAATGCGATGAAGGATAACTTTGCCAAGATCCTTCAATGACTGCCCACCGGCAGCACATCTACATCCTGTAGCCACTCTAGAGGCATCACTCCTTTCAAGTTATAAGTCAACTTCGACATTCCTGTATTTGAATACCATATAGATGTAGATGTCATAGATAGATGGTTAAATTTTATATAAGGGTATTTCTCGGTCCATGATTTCTCTGACCGAGAAAATATTACTTTTGCACTCCCCAAAGCCACCCCCATGTTAAAGACTGGTGGAAAACCTACAGTGAGTAAAAGGACGGGAGAGAACCCTCTTTGTTCTCAGTCGCACCCACTTGAAATTCATTCTGAGACGACATAAAGGAACAATATTACCCAGTGCGGGGCTATGAGGACAAGTACATCCAATGGACCATGCTGCGACAGCAAAGGGATCAAGATGTGCATGAGCTGATGAATTTGTTCCATACCCTACGCACAAAGTTGGGTATTAAATATTCAAAGCAAAATTTGGTGCTCAAGTATTGCAGTTGTTTGCACAAATACATTCAGGAGGAAATGGAGTTCCTCTACATTACCTCACTTGGCACGACATATCGAGATACCGCCAAGATCGAGCAAAAATTTAAGCAGAAGAAGTGAGACTTTGGATCCACAAATCTCAAGCTAGGGAAAGACATCCTTGAACTGTAGAACAAGGTGAAAATCCAAAGCAGGGAAAATCATAACAACACCACAAATCCAAAGAAGGACACAAAGAAGTTGTGTGCATTTCATAAGAGCCCCACTCACAACACAAGCGAGTGTCGGGCCAAACAATCGCTGGTGGCCGAACTGAAGGCATCCGAATCATATGCATGTTACAATCTTGAGTCAGAACCAGACAAGGGCAATGAAAAAGGGCAGAAAATAATTGATGCGTAACCCAGTGCCACTGTTGCTACCACCAAGCTCTAGAGGGAGGAGCCCGAGGAGCTAGAGGAGTGGGGATGCCTCTTCCATTCCCATATGTGGGTGAAGGGTTCTCCACTGCAATTCCTTATCGATATCGGAAGCCAAAAGAACCTTATTTAAGCGTAGGTCATGAAGCGGATCGACCTACCGACCACAACACACCTACAATCATATAACATTGGGTGGCTTCACCAACCAAGAGATCTTCATGTCCGTCAACAATGCCACCTTCCATACAACATCAAGCCATTCACGGATGAGGTACTGTGTGATGTTTCTCCTATTGACATGTCTAAAGTATTATTAGGTCAATCATACTTGTGGAAGCAACATGTTTTGTATGAGTCTAGGCCTTGTTCTTTTATTATTACTTTGGGAAATAATTTGTACATGATACTGGAGGTAGTACCACCTTTCACCATCTCTTTGAGTACTGCAAAGAAATGTAGTAATATTGGTTCCCAAACAAGGAAATTTGTTTTCATTACGACTCGCCCACAGGACAAGAAGAAGATTGTGGCTACAGCCTCCAAATAGGGCTCCCCTGCGCAACAACGACAGATGGAAAAATATGTTGAGGAATATAAGGAAAATTTCCCCTCACCCATAGGGGTTCCTCTACACTGTTACGACAAGCACTCCATTGATCTGACCCCATGTGCATCGTTTCCTGATGTTTCCATACCTCATGCGGCCATAGAGACAAAATCCACAAATGTACTATTTGAGGCCGATAAAGCAACTAGATTTATTGAACACATCTAGCAGGTCCATGACATCATGGAGAAATCTGACGCTAAGTACAAGCAGTGACATGATCAGCATCGGATGCCAGAAAAATTCCAGGTGGCCGACAAAGTGGCACTACAATGGTAGAAGGAGTGCCTCACGAGACTACACTACAAGCTTCACTTGCTCCGATATGGGTCGTAAACCATCACCAATTCTAGAGGAGACAATGTCTTAAGATAAATATTCCACCATTCCTTGGTCTACATTGAGTGTTCAATATGGACCTCCTTCGGCCCTACTTTCCACCTCTACTGGACACATCCAACATGGCAGAACAACTCACACCAACAGAGTTAAACTCAGACTACATGGAACAATCCACCACTGATCAAATCATGGATACACAGATCATGAACACCCAGCAAAAAAGGATCCATCTATACCGAGTTTTCAAAGCAGGTCAACTCCTTCACCAAGGCAAGTGGCTCACCAAGGACAAAGTTCAACAGAAGTTTCTTCATCTCATGGAGGAACTCAATGCAATGGGGGCCATTGCTTCCTAAGGGGGGGGAATGATCTAGGTGGATATTGGTGGACACTTTCCTATTCCACTTGGACCCCCACCATTGTTTCTTTCAGTTTTCAGTTTCCTTAATTGTAGCACAATTTACTATTTTTAGCATTTTTTGGGTCCTGAACTTTCAGAGCCGTTTTGAGGCCCTAAACGACAATTTTTTGGGAAAAATGGGAGCATAATTACTCCATGAAGAATTTTTAATACTCAAAAGTTGTAGTCCTCGGATATATCTTTCTAACGAGGTATTGTGCACATCAAACGAAGATCGTATGCCAAAGCTATGACCCCGGGAAGTTGATGTACTAACTTACCCAAACGGGGCCCATAGTTTTGGCGCTTCATCTCCTAGGGTTAGGTTTTTGGATGTTTAGGGTTTTCCATTATTTATTAATAATAAATAAGCCTTTGAGCCTCATTGTAACACAGTTCAGAGGAAGTTATCCGCCACATCTCTTCCCATAGATAAGCTACCATCACCCGAGCTAGTTTATTTTGATTCTACATGCAAGCATATTTCTGCTACATCTTTGTATTTATGGTTATATTCGTATTCTCTTGTGTTCTTGCATAAATCCAGATCACTCTGTGACAACCCTTGGAAGCCTTCTGCTTCTGCATTTAAGCTCCCATCGGGGTGCTTTACAAGGTCTCTATTTGTAATTCAAAGACATTGCATGTATCTTATTATCGTTGCTTGTACTGCATTTGGAAAGGGAAAGGTTTCTTAGGGTTCACACAGCCGAGGGAAACAATCCAAGGAATCCCATGTGGTTATTCAACCCATCTCCTATGTGGGTAAAGCCCGAGGTCGAAATTTGATTTCCAACATTATTAATGAAGTGATTAATGTGTATCATGAGGGAACTTTGGCCCAGGTTTTTCAACTGATTGAGGACTGGGAAGAGGAGCTTAAATAGAAAGCAGGGATTCTAGATATTGATTTGGATGATTGGAAAACTTTGGTGCTCGATCCCGATCACTCTCGGGGTAGAGCCTCTCAGTACAAATGAGTGATTCATTTGTATTGGTTAATGAAGAGCCTCCTAGTCAAAGGATTAGAGTAGATTCCATTTGGTGTGGCCGTGACCTCTCATGGGTTTCCAGAATATAGAAAGGAATTTCAGAAAATTTAGTTTTATCTTCAGAAGCAGAATGGGTGCCTCAGTCGTATTGAGCAGCATATCCAATGTATCCCTCAAACTAAAATACTTGACTCTAGTGCTTAGGACCCTGCTCCTGTCGAGATTGTTGATGATGAATAGCTTGGTGTTAGTCCCTTTGTTTTACCTTTTATTGTATGCAGTAGTATTATACTTTTCAGTATATTTATAGTTATGTTTACAGTTATTTAGACTCTAGGAAGTATAGGGACACTAAGACCTACTTAGCATGGATGATTATACTTAACATATTTTTCTTTTGGATGAATTATCATGTTGTTAAGTGGCCAACAAATTTGGTTTCCCTTTGGGGAGGTTGAGGCCACCTAACCGTATGGATATGGACGTAACTTGCCCTTTTTTGCAGTTAATGAAAAGAAAGGTCCTATCAATCTTACAAAGAAAGGAGTAATTGAATTTTCTTGCTTTAAATCATTTTTTCATTTTAAATATTACAATATTTTATTACGGAAAACATTAAAATAATTTTTAATAGCAATTTATTTTTATGTATGTACATAAATATGAAATTTTATATTGTAGTATATTCATTAACATATATATTTTTTGATTTTATATTTCTTAAAAGTCTAATAAATATTTTATTTATGGTTATTTGTAAGAGTGAAATATTTTAATAGTGTGATACATTTTAATTAAGACTAACTTTATTCATTTTTGTCAATCCACCATCCAACTGGAATTCTCCATAATATTTATACCCTCACTAAACATGAATGCAAAGTCACTCTCCATAATGAAGTTGTTCGAGTGAACTTGATTAACCATTGAACCAAACCAAAATGATTAGGTTATTAAAAATTAAGGGTTAGTTAAGTGGGTTCAACACTTGCAGGAAGAGGAAATGTCTAGAAAGTTTGTGAAATCAACTTTTACCAACAGTTAGTGTAACAGATTTTGCAATTGAAGGTTAAAACTTAATACCACCCTCCATCCATCCAGAAAACTAGGGAAGAGGAGAGAAATCTACTGAAAGGTAAAAAGGTTACGAGAATATATTCTTCATAATATAATTTAGTTAAATTATGGTAAGTAATGGGGACATGTCGTGTTGCCCCGCAGAAAATCCCACAACGTTGTTTTCATCTAAATTATGAAATTTATAAATTTAACTTGAAATGTGCAGTTAAACCTAAAAATCTCAATTCCGCTTCACAAGTACCATGAGAGAGTCTTATCTCATGAATTCCTACTCTTTCCAAACCTCATTCACCTTACAAGGGCCTCAAATCATTAATGCATGACCAACAAGCCAAAGCCAAGCTCTCAAAGGTTCACACACAACCCAAAACATGTGTTGTTGTAGGCACTGGAAAATATTTTTGTAGCGCAGTGAAAAACTTGTAGGCGCTACGAAATATATTTTTTTCGTAGCGCTTCTAGAAACTTGCATTTTCAAATTCTGGGAAGTTGAAACGACTCAAAATTTCTCCCAATCGACTCCCCACTACCTTAAGTTACTCCTTAACACCACACACGACATCCTACACCCTTCTTCATGGAGATTTACCTCTCTAAATCACACTTATCAAATCGGAAAGGTTTTCTTCATATGCTAGCAGCTATAATGACTCGAAAATTAATGTTGGCACAACTACAAGCTATAGGTGGGTTACTCTAACCTTAGGGGAATACTTAGCCTACACACATCGTGTTCTATTCAATATGTGCGACTGCATATAAATAATGGTGCTTTGTTGTTCTCTAACAACACTCAAATTACACACAATCGCACAACAACCACTCCATCACAGACTTCACATCACAAGACACACGTGCTCAATCATCTCTAGAATGAATAGACACTTCCCTCCTTGGGTTTGGAACAGTTACAACACAACAACAACATTGCATGGCTAATACACAAAGGGGTTAAAGCTACAAGGTGTAATCTCAAGCGATTCAATCAAATTATAAGGTCTCATGAATTTAAACCAACAACACATGGCTTCTACAATGCATATGTGGTGCTACCATGTACCAACAACAATAATACACATCACTATTCAGACTAGGAATATATCCCAAACACATCAGCGACAACTACGACAACAATCTTCAATTACATCCTCACACACACGGGGTTATCAACCAACAACATATATAGAACACATAGTCACTTGAATACACTGCAAAATCTAGCACACACAACACAACTTCACAGTATTGAAAATATTTAATGTATTTTACACATACATAACCAACCAAAGTGCAGGGACTAACTCCAAACAAGAAAACAACATCTCAACCTACTCACAAGTTCTCATACGCACTACCATGTTTCACTGAGTGGCTATACTCACCCACAATTCACAATCATACATTCTAAATACCTCAACATCCACTAGGATAGCCATATCAAACTATAACTTCATACACACAAATGTAAATACATATTCTCATCCCCAGAATACATTTAAAACAACACTTATCGATTGGGTATAAAATAATACAACCAATGAAATTTCTCAACACATTCCACATGATTTACAAATGAATATTAAAAACTTCATTACTAATAGAAAGATAGAGGAGAATACACACAAAGAGGCACCTAAACACAATTTCTCAATAATTAAATTATGTATACATTAACGTGGCCAGATTTTGCAATGTGGGATGTGTAGTCTAGGCCTCTCATCCTCTACCTCTCCTCTTAGCACTGAAGCTTCTCCACTCTAATGCTTCACTCCTGCCTCTTCTACACACATTTTCCTCTCTTCTCAACACTCATTTGTTTATAAAGAAAGCTAACATGGGTAACCAAGAGTCACAAGTGTTGGTTCATTTCCCCTTCTCACAAATGTGGAAACTGAAGCTTCATTAATAAAATTTACATTAGTAAAAATTTCCTCTCACATCCTAATGAAAAATATCTGTCAAAACATTGGAAATCTCTCCCAGCATCATCATGTGACCTCCCATCACATTGGAAAGCATTGGTCGAGTCTTCCTTAAAATTTGTTCTCCATTTATGCACCTGCATTAGAATCCCAAAGTACAAAATATATGACCTCTTGTTCATATGCATATGGTCTTCTAGTGACGACCTCAACTCGTGAACTACAACACGCCTCTGCAGTAACAAGTCTCCACCTACTACATTATACCTCACCAAACTTTCTCCCGAGATTGGGCTTTTGGAATATTCTTGGTTCTCTTCTCCAGAAACATGCGAGCACTCCTTTCTCTAGGTTGTTGCAAATATCCTCACCTTCCTCTACTGCCACCTACACAGTTAAAAAAAATCTCTTACCATATCCTTAACTCAACTCGTACCTTCTTCTAACGCTTCTATTGTCAACTCTGAACTTTAATTGTTGCCAAATTGTCCAACTTTCCAACACATCATATGTTGTCTCTTCATCAAACCAACTATACCTTCCTTCGTCCCTTTTGTGTATTTCATCTTCTAACCCGATCCTTGGCTGAAATTTTACCATCTTGAGGCTTCTCATCAAATCTTCATCTCCTTCATCACATGTTTTCATGACCCTGTGGTTGTTCTTCCATGGTTGCAACTCAAATCCCTTCGATATTTTCCTCCAACTCGACATTTATCTCTATCTTAACTTCATCTACAATAAATTCCGTTTCACTCTCATCTGTAAACCTGGTCTTCCTCATATTTCTATAATGGTCCTCTCATCATCTGTAGACTTGATTTACTATGGCTTGTCTTTGAGCCTTTACAATGACTTTCAATAGCCAAAAAATTTCGTCTTTCTATGAGCTTCTCCGTGCTCACTATGAATTGCACACAAGTCACTACAACATGATGACACCATCATCCTGTTTATAAATACCATACTGAGTTCTTGCATGCCTAGGCTTCTCCTGATATTTCTACTCACTCCTTCCTTTCGAATCTGCATCTCAGCACTCTCTATTGTTCTGGCTTCTGATTGCAATTCACTCACCTTCCTCGTCCGAGAAATTTGTTTTTCTTTCTCACTTTCTACCACAAGGTTTCTTGCCATCACCCTCAGCTCTAATTTGAATGTGATCATTATTAAGTGCTGGTGTAGTATTGATTAGTTTCCATTAGTGAATTGATTGTTAATTGAACTGCTTAATGTGGAAGACTGAAGGAAATCATTTATGACTCAAACCAGTAGCATATTAAGAATGAAAATATGGCAAAGAACAGAGAGAAGAGACAACAAACATTGATTACGGATTTCGTCCCTAGTGGAATACGTCTCCGGGTCCGCTTTCAAGATGGGCATATGCTTTATTAGGATTGATCCGAGGAAGTCTTTACACAGAAAAAACATCAGACTGACTATGCTCGCAGGCTCTTCTGGTCACTGAAAATAGAAAGCTCTCTCTCCTAGCTTTCCAATTCCTGTCTCTACTTTCAATTCTGTCTCCGAACAGTTAAGTAATGCTAAAAACAAAACTACCTCTAACCCTGAGAATCTGAACTCAAAATCACTCATGTCTGTCATGGAAGAAAATGTCTTGGCTTTTAAAGACCTAGTTTCGAGCTCCTTGATGCCAATTTAGGCATGTTGTTGAGTAATTAAGGTTTGTTGAGGTGTTGGTCTTATGTGGAGGTGACACCTAGTGGATAGGATAAAGGTGGTTTGATTACATCCTTAGCACAAATTTAATAAAAACCCAAAATAAACTTTGGGATAAGATTTTAGCCTTGACGATTAGCATCACTGTGTGGAGGATGAATTGTCGACATGTGAACATGCGGGAAATCACCGTCGGCTGCAGTCAGCTTGTTGGTTGCAGCTACATAAACTGTCGACAAATGCTCACATGATATACAGTGATCTCGACAATTGCGTGCATGGTTAACTCCCTCCCAACGGTTCTGTGACGGTAACTGTCACAACATTCACATATCGACGATTTCAATACGGTTTAACCCCGATGGTTAACTCCATCTGCTAGTGGTCACTGCTGACATCCTTGACATCTCCGCCCGTTCTTATGTGACAGTTCCAACGCGGTTAACATTCTGCAGTTAAAACTGTATTACATTGTGTTTTTTAATATAAGGTCCAAAGATGGATTTTTAGCATAAATTACATTGCACTAAGGTTTTGACCATAAGCTTAGGTCTTGGGATTTAGGACTTTAGCATGTTTTAACACTTAGACTTAAGACCAAAACACCATTACATAATTTCATCTTCCACTATAATTAAAAAAACCTTTGCAAATAACTTTAAAAAACTATCTAGGAAAAGTTCTCTCCTAGATTTATATTTTTTAGTTATTTAATTATTATTATTTTTACATTGTGTTAGCTATTTAAATCAAATAGCAAATGTTTATTATTATTATGAAAACTTGTCACTTGTGAAAGTGTTAGTGACAACACATACTCATATAAGTCACTTGAAATTATATAGTAAACTTTCACTCTAACTACATACCTTTCATTTTTAACAAGTTATTTGTTTTTAGAAAAATTAAACTCTTAACCTAACTTAAATAATTTTAGACATATTATAAACTCATTTTAAACTATTTAATTTAAATAACTATACTACACCAAATAAAAAATAATGACATAAAAAAGAAAAAGAAAAAAAAATGCCAATTTTTCAATCCCGAGTTCTTTCAGATTGTTACCTACGGAGATGGAATGCAACGGGTAACACTAATGTGAGCCTTTTGAGACCTGAACTCAAATCTCCTGGAAAGCGTATTAGATAACTTAAGGTATGCGAAGTTTAATTGTTTTATAATTTTAGATTATGCGAAGTTTAATTGTTTTATATTTTCTGCTGATAAATATTTATATTTTAAATTTGGAAGGTATCTTTTAAATTGAATGGGGAGGATGCGTTGGATTGTAATCCTCAACCAACCTCTCTTTTTTTTCAGAAGAAAAAAAACGTTGTATATATTAGAAGAAATATATGACAGTACATGATCAACCATACATTCTCAAAACTGTTAATTAAAACAGCGAGAAAACCCCATATGCCGAATACATCCAGAATACACTTCTGTTGAGAAGTGATTCGATGTTCATGGCCACCAATAACGGGTAGTATAAAACATACCCACGAAATCATCCCTGCATACATAGCAAAGAAACTCCATAGAATATACAGCAGCATCATCTTCATGACAATAAGGACTAAAAGAAAACTGAAAAGAAAGAGGACAAACAAAAAAGGAGAATTCATAGCGTCTTCCATCGCTGAAAAGAGGCAGTCTCGCTTGTGCAAACACCAACCAGGCCCACTTGAAAACTTGAACGAGATTGAAATCCTATTGTGGTGCCACAACCCTTGAGTAAAACTGGCTCGCTTGTAATGGATCATGCACTCTTGACAACAGAAGATCCGACTCGCTTGATGAAATGCCAAGGTCGGTTGAAGAAGAAAACCAGCCCAGAATAAAACCAAAATCCCTGCATACCAAAACAAGCTCGCTTGATGAAGGATAATCTGATCAGAAAACAAAATTGCACCCTAAAAACAAAGAAGTCGATCCCCATGATTGGGGGAGATCCGGCTCCCCAACTCGATCCGGAGATCCGTAGATCCAAAACCTTACTTCATCCACCCATGACCGGCCAGCCATATAGATCCGGGATCGAAAGGGTAAGAACTGTCCAGATGAATAATGAGCACTTGCAAACCATTCTGTGCAAGTGCCATAAGAAAGCAGACCTGCCGACAAGCTAAATACCAACCCCAAACAGGCAATAAATCCCGAATAGCGATTCCTGCAGGGGGACTGCAATCACTCGTGGCAGAGCGATGCAAAATATTTAAAAAACAGTAACGGGTAGGTTCAAACGGCAATTGATGCGATGAACAGAAATGACAAGTACCCAAAGCAAGTACAGATCCAGGAAATCTCGCACTTATCCCGAATATGGATATGAAAATCTCCGGATAAGGAGCATGTAACGGACACCTGCACGAATCATTAATAGGGCAGCAAAATCGATGCCACTAATAAATGTGTCCACCTACCGGAAATGGCAATTGAATCAGAAACGCTGCCAAAAACAGATTGAATTGAGCCGGAAAACATTTCAAAAATGACCGGAGAATATCGAAATGCCAACCGGAAAAATCAGAAAGCCGGCAGTAATTGCAGCTGTAACAACAATGGCAATTAGAGAATGACCACCATCGCCACAAGTCCCCTGAAAACCACTTAAGCTCCCATTCAATATGGAGCATCTGCGTGCCCAAAAGTCCCTTGAAAACCTCTTAATCTGCCATCAATCCATGGTCACCACGGCCAGCAGATGCAACATCAGACAGAGACCATCGAGCTCGACTCTGTGCCGGATGTCAAAGTGTTTCCTCTCACTGCGTTCTCCCTACGCAGGTTCCTCCCCACGCTCCAGCCTTCCCTCAATTCCTCTCTGCATGCCGCTAACTGTGAGCCCCTACGTGCCCAACATGCTTGGGCGTTCTTCACTGCCCTCTATGTGCAGCGGCAACAGCTATGGCAATCACAGTATGACCATCATCGCCACAAGTCTCATGGCAGCAACATGAAATAACAAAAAAACAACAGCCACTAAGCAAGATGCACGCACAGAAATGGGACAGTATGGACTACCAACTCACAACCACCCACCCAACCCCCGTCCCCAGCGCACAAACACCGCTCAGCTAAAACATCTCACATCATCACCGCCTGCACCCAGGCCCTCCCTAAACGACACCTCCCTGCATCATCACCACTCCACCATGTATGCAAACGATAGAATTAACAGCACTCATGTACCAACAATAGCCACCAAAAGCCACAGGAAGTTGTCCACATTGGGTACCAGCTTTGTGAATCAACAGAAGCCACCAAAAACCATGAACAACTTGTACACATTGGGTACCAGCATAATGAATCAACTATAGCCACCAGAAGCAGAACAACTCACCTCGATGGGTTCCAGCTAAAAGATTCAACAATAGCCACCAAAAGCCACAAAAATGTCCACATTGGGTACCAGCTTTATGATTCAACAATAGCCACCAACAGCTACAACAACTTGTCCTCAAAGGGTTCCAGCTATATAGTCCGTGAGTTCCATTCAGATGGGAAGGAACCTAAAAATGAGAGGTCGAAAAGTGTGGCCAAGAGTCCCTGAAAACCTCTTAAGCACCCATTAATCCAAGGTCCCTACGGCCAGCAGATGCACCTCCACATCGCGTCACCAAAAATGAACACTAACGAGTGGGATGCAGATCAAGTGTTTGCATCGAGTGGAAGGTCATACATTTGTAACGAACGAAGCATCTTTATCATCTTGCTTTTCCGGCAGCCATAAATCAGTAGTTTCTACGAGCCATACGGGATTCAATAGCCTTCCATCTTTATCATCTTGCTTTTCCGGCAGCCATAAATCAGTGATTTCTACGAACCATACGGGATTCAATCTCCTTCCATCTTTGTCATCTTGCTTTTCCGGCAGTAATTTCTCCGAACCATACGGGATTCAATCGCCCTCCATCTTTATCATCTTGCTTGTCCGGCAGCCATAAATCAGTAATTTCTCCGAACCGTACGGGATTCAATCGCCGTCCATCTTTATCATCTTGCTTTTCCGGCAGCCATAAATCTGTAATTTCTATAAACCATAAAGGATTCAATCGCCCTCCATCTTACTCATCTTGCTTTTCCGGCAACAGTAAATCAGTAATTTCTACGAACCATTGGGGATTAAATCGCTCTCCATCTTTATCATCTTCCTTTTCCGGCAGCCATAAATCAGTAATTTCTTTTTCAAGAATTATTTTATAAATCAGTATTTTTTTTTTCAGGAATTGTTTTTTAAATCACTTTTTGATAAATCACATCTTACATATTATTTTGAGATTTAATCAAATTTTATATATTATTTTTAAGATTTAATTTCGTTAAAAAAGTCATTCATTTATTATCATTTTTATTTCCATAACTAATTTCTTATTATTTTTTAATAATCCACTTAGAACATATCAAACTTTTTTTTGTCCATTATTTTATAATTGCCACCTTTACTATATAAAAACCTGAAAATAATTGTCTGTGAATTGGCACAAGCCCCATATATAATTATATGATATGTTACATGGTTTACAGATTGATTGATGCGGATGTCTATTAACATTTGCTAGCTGTCAAAATTTATATTATTAATTTGATATTTTTTAAATAAAATTAGGTAATATAAATTTCTATGTAATTATTATATTTTATAATTAAGTAATATAAATTTCTATGAAATTATTATATTTTATATTTTTAAATAATTTAAAATTTTAAATATTTAATTAATTTATAAATTTAATAATTCAAATTTATAATTTTAACCAATTAATTGAAATTTAAACAAAACTGACAAACAACTCACAAAGAGTGAGGATGCCTTCAATCCTAATGATTTTTTGAATATCACCAACAACACTCCAAAAGTACAATCACTTACACCAAACATATCGTTCCCGCATTTGAGTTCGCTGCACATCAAATTTGCATCGCCCTCCATCTTTATCATTTTCCACCCCTTCAAAAATAACTAATTTCTTTTTCAAGAATTATTTTTTAAATCCCAGTTTGATAAATCAATTTATTTTGGGTCAATTATCTTTATCTTTGGTTGTTAACAACTCTACTCAGCTTAAAGATATATGGGAAACCGGAAAATAATCCTCTGTGCCTTGGCACAAACTTTAATAACACACACTACAGCTATTTAATTTATATTATTACATTTATATTTGTTAATTAAAATTAGATAATATATTTTTATAAATTTTATAAAAATGTTTAATATTCAAAACTGTGATTTTAACTAATTAATTAATTTTTAAACAAATTTATTATTGTAACGATATCTAAAAACTAAACTTATAAAAAATTAAAAGGTTTTAATTAAAGCTGTCAGGTCGTTGCCCCTGCATTAAAAATAGTAATGGCAAGTAATTAACAACTATAACGAAATAAAATAAAATCCGGTTGATAACGTGGAGCGTGTGCTGCTTTTCCGGTGGGCCAAATAAATGAGTGTGTTTAGACTTTAACTTTCAGGACGGAAACCCCACAGATGCTCTTTTGAACGTTCCCCGAATCTCAAGAAATAGTTGAGCGTCTCCTTCTTTTTCTTAAAACGAGTACATAAACGAATATTATTTACTTTTATATGTTTAAAGAAATATCGTGAGATTGTGTGTTTTAATTAAGTGAAAATGGTTTTCTATAGACGCGTTTCTAGGAGATTGTTGAGATTTAGCTAGATATCTCAACTACTTAGTTTTCTAATTTGACATTTAGTTAATTGAAAGATTGTATATCCAAAATTATTTACCTGTTTTAAAATAAAGCAAGCATATGATAATATGTATGTAATTTTCCATTGATTAATGCTCACATAATTTTGGTGTACAATAATTCTACCTTCCATTTTAAGTTTCGGTGTGTAATAATTCTACTCCTCCATCTTGAGTCTCTTTAACCTTTAGCTTTAAGGACGGGAACATCAAGCATGCTCGACCACAAAGTGGCAATTTATTTCATTCCTCCTCTAGTTGCACGAATATTTAAACGAATATGACTTACTTTACGAAGGAATATAGAGATTCCTATAAATCTCATTAAGTAAACTTCCCCATCGTCGCTCTCACATATTATCGTAAGTGATCTTACTTAAGCGAATCTTATTTACTTGAGAGGTTAATAAGGAATACGGAAATTCCAACATAATTCCCATAACAATAAAAGTTTTCCACTGCTCTTTAACATGTGATTAGAATTTTGCATTCCTATCGTTTTACTTTGGAAGTAGTATAAAGATTTTTATATTTACAAGGATCAAAATAGGCGATAATATCTATAT
The DNA here is from genome assembly GCA_034641835.2 of Pinus albicaulis. Lineage (NCBI taxonomy): Eukaryota > Viridiplantae > Streptophyta > Pinopsida > Pinales > Pinaceae > Pinus > Pinus albicaulis. The sequence continues at coordinate 33,829,422 of CM076575.1, forward strand.
CATTAAAGTTAAATTAATATCAAATTGGTATGAATTCTTTCTCATATTATTTTATTTTAAAATATATTGAAAACAAACAGTTTATTCAAAAAAACTCAAAATTAATTAGAGGATCTTTGATATGGAGGATTTGTTCAAATCAAAGATTTAATGCTTTTACTTTTAAAAGTGGAGATGAAGACAACCTTTCAAATTAAGGGACCATGGTTTAAAATAGAAAAAAAAAAAAAAAAAAACTATTGTTTAGTAGAAAAAACTAAATTAAGCTAGGGTTTCTTTCCATGTGATTGGAAATTAGCCAATTGAAAGCATAAATCAATAAAATGAGGTGGACTAGAGTTACAAATCCACCATCATCCAACATGTTGTTGATCCAACAACCTTCTTCTTGCTTTCCATAGCTTTCATTTGCTTCCCTTTTGTCTTTCTTTGCTTTCTTGTCCAAGTGATTTTTAGCTTTCCTTGCTACACATGTTCCAAACATGGGAAAAGATGTAGCATTTTTATCGATGTCTAGTCTTTTCCTTTCCTTTTTCCTTTTTTCTTTCATTTTCCTTCATCTTCTCTTTAATTTCCCTTACATGCATATTTGTCTCTTCACCTTCCTTTGCTCCTATTTTCCTTTATTTTCATAGTTAAATATCGATTATTATCTCTTTGTCTATGTCCATATCCATAAATAAAGTGACCCTCAATGTGATATGGAAATCTTTGTCTGTTTGTTAGAAAGGCTCTTAAGTATCTTTTCTTGTTCTTGCATCAAGCGTTGCTGCTCCTCCAATAGTCTACTAGTCTGCTGGTGCTGATCCAAACTCAACTGAATCCACATTTTAGGATTCATTTATGGTTGTGATTGAGGTGTAAGTTACCCAATATTCTGAGGTGTTTGTTGTGTCAATCCCCTTCTCGTATCGTCCTCTACAATACTACTTCTATTATGTGTATCAGTATACACATAATTTATCATGTTAGGTGACCTCCAGGGTCCTAGCATGCAAACATTGCTCTGATACCACTTGTAACATACATCATTAAAAAAAAAATTTAAAAACTTACCTTATAAACTTTCTCTAAACTATCCATTGCTCTAGGCTTATTTACTTCAGGGGAACCATACACATTATCATTATACTATGCAAATATAGAAGGCATGGATTTGTTAGATATGGGAACCATTGTGTTTTAAACAATTCGTTTTCCCACATGAGTTTACTATACTTATCTGTCCGGATGATTTATTTGATTACCAACTATTAAAGTTTATAGTACAGGCTTTAATGTTAATTATAATTCCACTGATTAAATCATTTACACTAGATCTCATAGAATATATTTAGCACTTAATGAGCCTCTAACTGTACGAGTATTTGGATACATTCCTTTGTCCTTTGAGGCCACCTCCCCTCCTATCCACTGTTTGATTAGTGATGGGAATCGACGGTAAAAGTTCGAGTAGGAAAATGCATAGGTATTACCCTTGCAAACCCTAACTGAATTCCTCATTTCGCTGTAGAAATTTTAGTACAATTATGTATTCCTTGGATTCTCCTGATCTAACAATTATATGCCACTGTTAAATACAAAATCCTTCTAATAAAATCTTTGCGGAAATTTAATCGCGAATTGCAAACACATGAAGAAAGATCAAACACACATAACAGAGATGTTTTTATTGGGAAAGCATAAAGCTAAAAACCCCACTATCATATATTATGTATATATCATGGATCATGAAACAATCTCATACAAAACTCTAATCCAAGAGCTCTTAGTAAAATATAAAATCGTCTCACGCTGTTATACAAAGATTAGCAAATACATGCGCCAATTTACTACCTCCTGACAACCTGCCTCCATTGCACAATCCTTGATGATCACAATCCATAAATGAATGAGATGCTACCTTGCCTTGATTGTGCAATCCTCATTGGCATCTCTAATGTGTGCGTGGTTGCATAAGTGCACCCACTAATGTCACAACTAATAGTCAAACTGTCCCTTTCACCTATCTCTCAACTGGGTCTCCACTGGATCTGACATGCATGTAGTTAACTGTAGTAAATCTTCAGTTGCATGTGAGATCACTCCATGTGAATTAATTTAATATTTAATTCACTGATATCTCACTAGTGTATCTTTAGTTACAACTAATTACAACTAGCACAACTGAGTTTAACTCACTTAACTGAGTTAAACTACTTTACAACTCACATAACTACACATCCAACTCTGTTACAACTTTGAATCACTCAGTTACAACTAAGTCCACTTGCATGTCCCACCAACCAACCTTAGAACTCGAAATTCCTTCAACTAACTGGTTTGCCTCAGTTCACTGAAATCAAGTGCTTCAAGAGAACAAATTAATATTTATTGTCCAATTATTATTAAGAGATATTAATACCCGACATGCATTGTATTTTTAGACATGTGATCTATAAATAATCTTCCCCCATGCATCTAAAAATAGAAACTCATCTATAAATAGGTTTTTCTCACAATTCTAAAAATAGACTTCTGCTGTAAATAGAATTTGCTCAACATTCTAAAAATAGACATACACCTAAAAATAGCCTACGGGCCCCACCTAGTGTAGGTGCTTAATTTTCACTAGGATCATCATCTTGTTGAATCTCAACACTCCCTCTCAACAAGAAATGGATTATCCTTCACCCCGATCCTGTCTCTATGGTATTCGAATTTGCTCCTAGTGAGCGCCTTTGTCAAAATATCTGTATCCTGAACCTCTGTAGGAATGTACTGAAGCAACATGATCTTCTGTTGCACACAAAATCTGATATGATGATACCAGATATCTATATGCTTAGATCTATCACAAAACACAGGATTGATCGAGAGTTTAATGCAACTCTGGTTATCATAATGAATCATTGTAGGATCTAAATGAGAACCAAACAAACCAGCCAGGATATTTCTCATCTAGATAGCCTCACATGTAGCTTGAATTTCTGCCATGTATTCCGCTTCTGCTGCACTGAGTGCCATAGATCTGTGTTTCCTGCTGTACCAATAAACAATTGTAGATCTGATACTGAAGACCCCTCCTAGTGTGATTTTTCTATCCATTGGGCTACCTGCCCAATCTACATCCGCGAATCCATGCAACTTCACCTCATCCGTCTATTTATACCATAAGACATACTCAGATGTGCCCCTGAGATGTCTCAGGACATTCTTTCCCGCCTTCCAAAAGATTTTGGTAGGCTTAACCATCGCTTGACTAAGCCGGTTCATCGCATAGCATATATTTGGTCTTGTATTTACTACATACATTAGCGAACTCACTAACTGTCGATAGACAATAGCATCCACTACCTCTCCAGATGTAGCGTCCTCTTTCCTCTAGTTTTCTGGAAGAGGAGTATCCATGGGTTTGCAGCCCTCCATGTGAAACTTACCCAAGATCTCCCTTTCATACTTGCCTTGAGATACAAAAATTTCACCATCTCGCTGCCATATTTCCAATCCAAGGAAATAATGAAGAAGGCCCATATCCTTCATCTCAAACTCCTTTGCAAGGCCCTCCTTGCATGATTGTATCAGTTGCTCATCACCAGTTAGTATTAAATCATCAACATAAAGAACAATGATTAAAAGCTTACCCTCCACCACAATTTGGTATAGGTTTGCATCCGCCTCACTCTTGGTGAAGCCAAGTCTGGTGAAATAGTTGTCGATCCGATTGTACCAAACACGGGGTGACTGCTTCAGCCCATACAACGCTCTTTTGAGTCTGCACACATGCGACTCGCTACTGAAGATCTCAAATCCTTCATGTTGCTCAATGTACACTTCTTCCTCAATGATCCCATTAAGGAACCCAGTCTTCACAACCATATGATGAATTTTCCAACCCATCTACGCTGAGAGAGAAAGGATGGTCCTTATGGAAGAATATCGTATGACAGGTGCAATGGTTTCTTTATAATCAATGCCCTCAATTTGTGAGAAGCCCCTAGCCACAAATATGGCCTTGCATTTCTCAACACGCCCATCAGAAGCTTGATTTACCTTGTAGATCCATCTTCAACCTACCACTGATTCATCAACCAGCCTTGGAAAAATTTCCCAAGCACTGTTTTTTACAATGGAGTCATACTCCTCCACCATTGCATCTAACCATGTGGGCTCCTGCACTACTTCCTAAAAGGAATATGGCTCGTTCACAATACATTTTCTCATGAGAGCCATGTATCCAGTGAATCGATCATAATACTGTCTCTGTTTGTGCTGTGAATTAGGGTCTCCTACATTTTGTGCCACATCAAGTTTCAGCCTCCCAGCTTTTGTGGTATGCCTTCTACCAGTTTTGATGTTTGGCTCTGCTTCAGTGGACTCCTCCACTCCATGAACCTCCTCCTGTGGCTGATCCACATCTAGAGACTCATCTTTGGGAACCAAAATTTCATCCTTTGCATGTAATTCTAGCTCCCTCTCAAGCGACAACTTCATGGTTTTCTCCTCATTGAAGTTTATATCCCGTCGCACCACAGTTATTTGACTGTTTGGAAAATACACATGATAATTATGGGGTGTTTCTGTGTACCCCAAAAATATCCCAACTTCAGCAGTCGAATCTAGCTTCTTCTTGGCATTCTTGGTCACATGCACATAAACAGATGAGCCAAAAATTTTAAAGTGAGAAACATCCATTTTCTTACTAGTAAAAGCTTCTTCATGTGTACTCATGCCAAGTAGACTATGAGGACAACAGTTTTGCACATAAACCGCAGTGTTGCATGCTTCCACCCACAAATGCATTGGTAGGCCCTGATCATGCAACATCGCTCGTGCAGCACCCATGATCGTTTTGTTCTTCCTCTCCGAGACCCCATTTTGTTGTGGGTTATGAGGCGCTATGAGTTCTCTTCTAATTCCTTCTTTGCTACAAAATTATTTGAATTCGTTCGAGATGTATTCTCCACCATTATCGCTCCGCGGAGCCTTCACTTTCTTCCATGAATCTTCTTCAACCAATGCCTTAAACTCACAGAACTTTGAGAACGTTTAATCCTTCTTCTGCATGAAGAAGATCAAGCATTTACGATAAAATTCATCAACAAAAATAACATAATACCTATGTTTTTCTGTTGAAGCAACTGGGAATGGTCCACACACGTCTATGTGAAAACTCTCCAGGATCATCGAAGCACGGTTCTCTTTTTCATGGAAGGTGGAATTTGCATACTTCTTCATGGCGCAACCCTTGCACTGATCTAACTGAGAAAGTGTTCCCATTGGAAGTCCAGTAGATATTTGTTGCATGACTTTCAAATCTCCATGATGAAGATGGCCCAATCGCCTGTGCCATAATTTTCCCTCATCCCAGCTCACCACTTTTTCTGCTTTGCCCATCATGGCAACACAACCTTCTACCTCTAGCTTGTAGAGATTCTTGACTTGAATCCCTATCCTCTTGGCTTTACCTATTGTTTTATGTCACAGGAAAGCTTTTCCATCACTGAAAACAACGTCATAGTCTCTGTCCTACAACATCATGACTGAGACCAAGTTTTTCTTCAGACCTGGAACATGCATAACATATTTCAATTGAAATGGTTTACATGAATCCCTCTCAAAAGTAATGGTACCAATGCCGATCGCACTATATCATCCATCATCACCCATCTCTATATGCATTTGGATATCTTTCTCCTCCAAGTCACTGAAAAGCTCCTTATCTCCTGTCATGTGGAAGGAAGCACCACTATCAAGATACCACACCGATCCCATTGCGCTTGATACCAAGCATGCGATCAAAGAGAAATCAAGTTCAAATTTCGAGGCAAGGGCCTCACCAGCTGCAGCTCCAACAACCTTCTTGTTCTTCTTTTTCTGTGGGTAGTTAGTAGCGAGATGCCCATGTTTGTGACGGTGAAAAAACTTCACCTTGGACAATTCTAGCTTCTTGCATTTAGCCTCAGATTTTCAGTGGAATTTCTTCCCCTTCCCTTTCCTTGCCTTGGTAGCCAAAGCATAATCCTCTTCATCATCATGCTTTGATGAAGAGCCATATCTAGTGTTTCACCTAAACTCCTCCTGCACTAGATCCGACCACAGTTGTTCCCAATCCGACAATTTTTCGTGTCCATTGATAGAGTCTTGATAAATGTGCCAACTCTTAGGAAGTCCCAAGAGAGCCAAGTTCACCAAATCATCATCAGCAACCATGATTCCCACACTCCCCAGTTCATCCTGACATTGGAAAAACTTTGTGAGATACTTAGGAATATTGTCACCCTTCTCCATCTTGATCTTTCCGAGTTTATCCTTCAACACCAATTTCCTATGGTCGATGCTGCTTTGGAAAAGATCTGTCAAAGCCTTCCACATAGAATATGGAGTGGCTTTCCCATGAAGACTTGAGACAATTTGGTCTCGTACACCTTCCAACAAAATCCTTCTCGTCTTTGCTACTTTCTTTTGCCATGCGTCAAGTAATGCAACATCCGTCGAAGTGGGCTTAGGAACATCACTGTCGATGAATTCATTCAAGCGATTATCTTCAAGCACTGCCTCCATCTCGTCCTTCCATGAAATGTAGTTCGATTTTCCCTCGAGTGCATACTCTAGCCACAAACCATTGAAAGCCATTTTTATGTTTACTCAACTGCTGCACCAAGAAATTCTTACAGCAAATTTGAATTGTTTCCACCAACAAACTCAGCTACTGCTTCAATATTGCAACCTTCTTTGCTCCGATACCATGTAGATATTTTAATAAAATTATGTATTTCCTAGATTCTCCTGATCTAAAAATTATATACCACTTTTAAATACAAAATCCTTCCACTAAAATCTTTGCGGAAATTTAATCACCAATTGAAAACACATGAAGAAAGATCAATCACACATAACACAAATGTTTTTATCGGGAAAGCATAAAGCTTAAAACCCCACTATCATATATTATTTACATATCATGGATCATGAAACAATTTCATATAAAACTCTAATCCAAGAACTCTTAGTACAATATACAATCGTCTCACACTATCATACAAAAATTGGCAAATACATGCGGCAATTTACTGCCTCCTGACAGCCTGCCTCCACTGCGTAATCCCCGCTGATCACAATCCCTGAATGAATGAGATGCTACCTTGCCTTGACTGCGCAATCCTCATTGGCATCTCCAATGTGTGTGTGGTTGCATGAGTGCACCCACTAATGTCACAACTGATAGTCAAACTGTCCCTTTCACCTATCTCTCACTGGGTCTCCAGTGGATCTGACATGCATGTAATTAACAATAGATCTTCAGTTGCATGTTATATCACTCCATGTGAATTAATTTAATATTTAATTCACTAATCTCTCACTAGTGTATCTTTAGTTACAACTAGTTACAACTAGTTACAACTAACATAACTGAGTTTAACTCACTTAACTGAGTTAAACTACTTTACAACTCACATAACTATACATCCAACTCTGTTACAACTTCGAATCACTCAGTTACAACTAAGTCCACTTGCATGTCCCACCAACCAACCTTAGAACTCGAAATTCCTTCAGCTAACTGGTTTTCCACATCAGTTAACTGAAGTCAAGTGCTTCAAGAGAATATATTAATATTTATTGTCCAATTATTCTTAAGAGATAATAATAACTTACATGCATTCTATTTTTAGACATGTGATCTATAAATAGACTTTGCCCATGCATCTAAAAATAGAAACTCATATATAAATAGAATTTTCTCACCATTCTAAAAATAGAGTCCCGCTATAAATAGAATTTTCTCAACATTCTAAAAATAGACATACACCTAAAAATAGCCTGCGGGCCCCACCTAGTGTAGGTGCTTAATTTTCACTAGGATCATCATCTTGTTGAATCCTAACATTCATTGTTTCTGCGCTACGGTCTCGCCTGCAACCTTTGCGGCAACATGGTGTTGCAGCCCTTCCTCCACTCTCTTCCTGGTGCTGAAACAGGTTTGGGAAAACAAAGGATTATATGTTATCAGTTTTATCTTTGTCATGGCCCGAACTTTGAAAGGGTTTATCTTCTTTGTTCTTGATTTTGTGGATAGAACTGTATTGTGCCATCTCTCTGGCATTTATGGATTATTGCAGGGTTTCATGGGAACTTCCAGCTTCCACAGGTTTTCGAGGCCAACTCACCTTCAAACGCTCCATCCAACTCTTGAAAGATGTCTTCCTAACAACGTTAGGTAGTTTAAATGTTCCGGTTAAGAATTTTCTTGCACTCTGGTTAACTTAAGTTGAACCCCTGGGTATTTAGTTTCTCCGCGAATGTAACATTTGAATTTTTGTTTTGAAATATTTTTCCCTCAGCTTGGAACTCAACTCTGTGGAATAAGTTATGTCTCAGGTATGTAATCTTTAGTTTTCTTACCTTGTCAATCTCTCGATTTCCAGTCATTCTTCTATACTATTTTGCTGGTCATTGATGCTCTTCATGGATTTTGGTTACAGGTAGCTCCTTAACCCAAACGCCGAGGAATTTACCGTGTGTTTTCTCCCATGAAGAAGCTTGGGTATTTTGCAAGTTACTGATGCGGTTTTACCCTCTTAGGTACCTTGCATCATACTCTCCTCTATAGTCGAGACTTCTATTTCAACTTCCGGCCATGAACGAAATGCTACTCACTAGAGTTTTCGGCTCTAGTGATAAGGCCATCGAGCCACTTGTCTATCTTCCTTTATTATCATGATTTTGCCTAACTCGGTATATATTCAGACTTTTCCTTTAACTGAAATGTCTAATTGTCACGGGTTCCAATTATTTTCAATAAAATTTACTGGGTTTACTTTGAAACCAATCTATTGGTTATTAGAACTTTGGATAGTGTTTTTCTGACCGAGTCTATGTATAATTTATTGTTCTATCATATATATTTTCTTACTCAATTTAACATACAATTCTCCGTTTCAGCATTGAGTTTTCCCTATGGGTTTTTTACCAGTGTTATTGTAATGGACTATTGAACTCTTAAAATTGGAAAATATTTCCTTGTTCAGTAAATGGTTCACTGTTTTCTTATATATATATATAACATGTAAATTTATTTGCATTGGGTATTCTATGTCCTTGGCCAGATAGAGTTTATAATTCTCCACAGTATTTTGTATTCTCTGCTTTTTACTATTATTGCACAGCTTTATTCTCTGGCACAATACTCCCGTACTACACATCAGCATACATGTTAATTTAATCTAAAGGTTTTCTGAGTTGAATAAATTAGCAGGATAGTTTTCTTTACAGATCAGGAAGATGCTGGATCATCTCAGTTCCTGTCCATGAATAATATAGACATGGAGTAACAATGTGTTCTAGGGTCTAATGTTCCCACCTTGAACCCTGAACCGATAGTTCTCTTCCAGTTTAGCTTTAGATTAAACATGTTTCCTAGCTTATAGTCCAGCACTATACCTCATTATTTTCTAGTACATCATAACACTTCGACAACATATTACTAATTTTATTTTTACTTAGTTACTCTTATTTGACTATTTTACAATAAATCAAAATCTTTGTAGAGAAAGATAAACATAAATAATCTTGTATTAGATTTACACGGTAGATCATGTATTCTTCCTTTACTGCAAAACACAGTTTCTAGAATTCTAGATATATATAGTATTAAACTCATTAATTTTTTCATTATTCGTTTACTGCAATGCTAGTTATACACAGTATTTGGTGCATTTCCTGTAATAAAATATTCTATTTATAACAACTGAATAAATAACTCTGCTTACCTATCTTAATTTGAGCTCTATTGATGATGTCGTCCCAACCTTAAGAGAGGTGATTACGTCCTCCTCTTCCCCTGTGCTCCACACCTCAGAAGTATAGGTTGACAGAGATTTCTAGTCAGACCTCAGGACCCCAAGTCCAGTCTATTCTCCGGAAATCTTTTGGAATGCTGAGTGTTTCCACTGGTCTATACCAGCTTAGGAAATTCTTCACTCTCTTCCTTTTTCCTTCATTAGTTACTGAACATAACCCATTTTCCTCACTGGGATGTACCTTTATCCTCAGAGGAAAAGGTAACTGTCCAAAACTATCCAACCACTTCTCAATTCTCGGAATACTTTTTACCATCGTCTTTTTTGGAACCACTTTTCCATAACTAATTTTATTTCCAACAAAACAAAATTAATCCTTGTTCATCAAATAATCTTTCTCAAAGAAAATAAAATGTTTAAGTTTCTTCAAACCAATTAAAATAACATAATACTAGTCAAAAAACTAATTAACACTTAAGTCAGTTGTCACAACTTCCCCCCTGGAAGTAAACACCGTCCTCCGGGTTTCACTCCAACTCAACAAATAATTCTGGATAAGCTTCACGAAGAAATCCTTCGTCTTCCCAGGTAGCTTCATTCGAGCTGAAGTGCCTCCACTGCACTTTAACCTAGGTGATGGCTCGCTTCCGGAGCATGATTTCTCTTCGGTCGAGTATACATTGAGGTTCGACCAGAAATTCGCCGTCTGGCTCTACCTGAAATTAGAAAATATTTAGTTAAATTATCATAAAATTTGTATACTTCAAGTTAGGATTTTCTAATCTTATCCTATTTGAATGCTTTTCCAATATATTACATGCTTCGGATCATGCACATATCGCTTCAATAGGGATACATGAAACACATTGTGCACCCAAATATGGTTGGGTAAAGCCAATTGGTTTTCCACAGGCCCCACCCTTTCCAATACTTGGAAAGGTCCACGGAACCTGGGAGCCAACTTAGCACAAGAGGCCCATCTTAGTGTGCTCTTCTTTGGTGTAATCCTTACATACACATGATTGCCCACTTCAAATTCTCGATAAGTCCTCTTTTTATCCGCGTATATCTTCTGTTGATCTTGAGAAACTCTTAGATTTTGCTTGATATTTATTATCTTCAATTCCATCTCAGCCAAAATTTATGTTCCAAGCATCAACTTAGTCTCAAGGCTGCTCCAATTGATGGGTGTGCGACGTTTCCATCCATATAGAGCTTCGAAAGGACTCATATTAAGAGACTCCTGATAACCACTATTGTAGGAAAATTATACTAAGTGTAAATATTCTTCCTGTTTTGTTCCCTACTGCATCATGTACATGTGCAACATATCCTCCAAGACTTGTTTTACTCGCTCGATTTTTCCATCCGTCTGAGGATGATAAGTGGTGCTGAAATTTATTTGGGTCCCTAGACCTGTGAACAAGGTCTTCTAGAATGCTGAAGTAAACTTCACATCTCTGTCTGATATGCCATTCTTTGGGATGCCATATAGTCTGAAGATTTCTCTCATAAAAATGTTTGCTATCTGTACAATTTTGTAAGTAGACTGTATTGGTATAAAATTTGTTTCCTTACTCAGTCTATCAACCACCACCATAATGGAGTCATTATGCCCTTTTTATCGTGGTAAACCAGTAGTGAAGTCTAGGGATATGACCTCCCATTTCCATTCAAGTATTGGTATGGGCTGCAACAATCCAGCTGGATTTCGATGCTCCAACTTAACTTGTTGACACTCCAAACATTTGTTTAAATATTCTGCAATTATTTTTCGCATACCACACCAGAAATAAATTTTTCTAATTGCATTCAACATTTTATGATATCCCGGGTGTCCTGAAAAATTGCTACGATGATATTGATTCATGATCAACTCCTTTAAATCCATTCGATTTGGTATATATATCTTTTCTTTAAAGGTTAGCAATTGATCTTTGCTAACTCCATAATCAAAAGGTTTTTCTTGCTTTCTGGCCTCCTCCATTTGCTGCCATAAAAATTTGTATTCAGGATCCCCCTGGGCATCCTCTTTTACTTGATCTAGAAATTTTCATTCAAGTTGGTTATAGCAAAGTTCATAAACACAATGCAGTTATTTGCTTAAAGCACAGTTTTTTGCTTAAAGCATCTGCCACACGATTTTATTTACCCTTTACATGTTGAATATCAATGTCAAATTCACTTAGGAAGGCATTCCATCTTGCGTATCGAGAGTTTATATCAACTTGCTTAAAGTAGTTGGTTAGGCTATTATGGTCAGACTTTAACAAAAACCTCATTCCCAGCAAGTAGTGTCTCCATACCTGGAGTTCATGCACTACCGCTGTTAGCTCCAGGTCATAGGCTGAATATCTTTGTTCATGCTCTTTTGAATTTTTTGATTCATAGACAACCACCTTTCCTTCTTGCGATAAAACTACCCCAATCGCTTCCTTACAGGCATCTGTACAAACTTCAAACTCTTTGTTTGGGTCAGCTACCCTCAACACCGGGGCGGTGGTCAATAGATGTTGTAACCTTTCAAAACTACTCTGGCATTCATTAGTCCACTTAAGTACTTTTCCCTTCCTCTGCAAGGAGGTGATTGGAAAAGCAATTCTGGAGAACCCCTCAATGAACTGTCGGTAGTACCCAGCCAATCCGATAAAGGATCAGATATCTACCACATTTTGGGGAATCCGCCATTCCATAATTGTCTTAATTTTCTCTAGGTCAACTGCTATTCCCTCAGCTGAAATAACATGGCCTAGATACTGGATTTCTTCTTTGAAGAAATCACATTTGCTGAACTTGGCGTACAAATGATGTTTTCTTAACATCTCCAACACTATTCTTAGGTGCTCCTTATGTTATTCCTGATTCTTGGAATAAATTAAAATATCATCGATCAATATTAGCACATAGCTATCCAAGAAGGGGTGAAATATACTGTGAATCAACCTCATAAATATTGCTGGTGCATTAGTTAGATTGAAGGGTAGTGCCACAAACTCATAATGCCCGTACCTGGTGCAAAAATCAGTCTTGTAGATATCCTCATCCTTTATCCAGATCTAGTGATACCCAAACCTAAAGTCTATTTTTTAAAATACTGTGGCCCCCTTCACTTGATCAAACAGGTCATCAATCTAAGGTAAGAGATATTTATTTTTTACGGTCAGTTTATTGAGTTGTCTATAATCCATGCACATCTGCACGGTTCCATCCTTCTTCTTTACAAATAGCACTAGTGCTCCCCAAGGGGACACACCTGGGAGAATGTGCCCTTTTTCCAATAGCTCCTACAATTTCATTTTTTAATTCAGTTAGCTTTGGAATACTCATTTGGTAAGGAGCCCTTGAAACTGGTGATGCTCCTGGCATTAACTCAATGGTGAAATCAATATCTCTTCTTGGGGCAAGTCCTGGTACATATTATGAAAATACATTCATGAATTCTTGTACCACTGGTATGTTCTCCATCACAGGAGTCTTCTCCTTGGAATTCACATATCCCACTTGAATGGCATAAAGCTGGCATCGTTTCCTCATACATTTATTCCTTTGGGATGCTATGATATGGCACAACTATAGTGGTTTCTTGATTCCTTGAATCTCTTTATGAGTTCCATCTTTCATTCTATAATATATAATATTTTCTTTACAATCCAACAAAGACCAACGTTTCTCCAGCCAATCCATGCCCAGCAGTACATCAAAGGATCCTAATTGCAATATGTTCATGTACAAGTTTAACTGTTGGTTTCCAATTTCCAATGTATAGTTTGGAATTTTGGCACTTCCCTTTATTTTTGCACCTGTGGCTAGCTGTACCAGCCAAGGATTTTTGAATTTATGACTTTGTAATTTACACACTTCTACTATTTTTGGGTTTACATAACTTAAACTTTCACCTAGGTCAACCAAAATAGAAATAGGTTGTGAGAGTATCTTACCTTCCAACTCTATCATCATTGGTTGATAATATGCCTGATGATCTTCCAATGTTGCGTTGATTCTGGGTATATTTCAGGCTATATATCCCACTGTAGAAGTCTCTAGCATATTAGCTACTATTTCACTTCTCCCTCTGTATGGGCAATTTTTGTAGTAATGCGCCTCGCCACACCCCCAACAATGCAGAGGTGGTTTTGGAACTTGTCCTTACTCAGGTTTGCTGGAAGCCTATGTAGGCCCCTCGTCAGTAGGCCATCAAGTTATTTGCTGGTTTATTTCAAACTTATTTCTCACTGTACTCCGTGCAGAATTCTTAAAGTTTCTATTTCTAGCACTTTTGAAATTTGAACTGCTTTTCTGTCCTTTTCTTGGCTGCCAAATTTTTACTAGTTCTCCTTTTTCCCTGAACTGTTGATAGCACGTTCTTGCCTTTTTAATTTCTTCATCCATGGTCCTAGGATTCACGAATTCAATTTGTTCCTTCATGTGGGTTGGAAAACTACTTAAGAACGATTGAATCTTAGCCTTTTCATCCCTTAGATAAGGAACATATCTTAATAGGGAAGTGAACTTGGTTATGTACTCATCCATTGTCATTTGACCCAACTTCAAATCATGGAATTATATAGATTTTTCATCATAGAAATTTTATGTTAAGTATTTGTCTTTAAAGTATTGCTGGAACGAATCCCATGTCACATCTTGATCTTCAATGCTGCGAACATTATTTACTTCCTCCCACCATATGGTGGCTTTCTCTCTCAACTAGTAGATGGCCAATCTGGCTTTAAGGTTGTTGTTGTACTTGTAGACTTGAAAGTACTTATTCATATTAATCATCCAAGCCTCTTCCACCTCTTCAACTTCTCCATCAAATGTAGGTGGTTTTATCTTCCGGAACTCACCTTGTAGTTCCACCTTTTGTTTCTTAATTTCTTGTTGATATGACACATTACCAGACTCAGCCTTATTGTAGTTTATGTTCTTATTGCTTTGCTGTGAATGGCTCGTGTCCATTCTATCAGTGGTTTGGTCCTTGGATTTTCGTTCGTTTTCTTCTTGCATGTCCCTATCGGGACTAGGTTGTAACACCCCCTGATTCTGTTTGTTAGAAAGGCTTATAAGTATCCTTTCATGTTTTTGCATCAAGCATGGCATCAAAATATGAATTTGTGTCAGGTTTACGAAAGTGGTTTGGCCAAAGTGACACAAAATGGGGAATGTAGACATCTTCATCCTTATTCAGGAGAGTCACAGACACATGCAAAATTTTATGCCACACACTGGTTGCTACATTACCTATTTTCCTAAAAGGGATTTGTTTAGCTAGATCTCCCCACCTTGCCATGAGAATAGCTTTGAACCAGGTAGGTTAAGAATTTCCTTCCAAATGGATTTTTGAATTGCTATACATATTCACATAAAATATTAGCTGAGTATTTATTCTTTGTCGCAGAGCAGACACAAATGAGTACTCTCAACCTACAAGGGTATAACATAAAACACTTTTTCTTGTCTGATTTATCTCTCAAAAATCTAAGCATACACAACATCTTGTTGAAGCTGAAAAAATGACAGTGTTGTATTCGTCCTTTTAAGTTAAGAGAGTATACATGGTTGTGCTTAGGTGACATGAGAACAACTGTAACTAAAATGTTGCGATGATGCCTCTTTTCTCGTGGCCCAAAAAAGTGAGTCTCTTTAACCTTTAATTTTGAGGACCGGAACATCCCACATGCTTAATGCCAGATTATCAATTTCCTTCTTTTTTAAAATGTTCCTTGAATATCTAGAAATAATTGAGCATGTTATGCTTTTTCTTAAAATGAGTACATAAACGAATATTATTTACTTGACTATATGTGTTTGAAGTATATAGTTTTAATGGCTGAGATTATTTGTTTTAATTAAGTAAATATGGTTGTCAATAATGGTACATGGTAAATATGGTTGTTAATCATAGTTAACCATAGTCAATCATGGTACAACGTCACATCACATTGTGACATAGATTGTTTCAATATGAAAATAAGCCATGGTCACTCATGGTCAACCATGTTTATTTTAGGGTTTATATAAACCATGGGGTTTTTAGTATTAATCCCTTAGGTTTATTATCCCCCAGGCTAATATTATTCCATTGGCTTTAGAATCCCTTGGGGTTTTAGTATTAATCCATTGGGTTTATGATTCCCTTGGTTTTATAATCCCTTATGGTTTTAGTATTAACCCATTGGGTTTATTATTCCCTTGGGTTTATAATATAAATCCCAAGGTTTTATTAATCTAAGGGTTCATATTCCTAGGGTTCATATTTATATTGATGATTATTAACGTTCATATTCCTAGGGTTCACATTCCTTAAAATGATGATGACAAATGAAGGATATCCCCAACCCGACATGAAATGCAGATGAGTGTCATGTTCAAGAGTGACAAGTTGCCCAAAATGCATAAGATGTTCCACATTCAATTTACCCCCGTTATTGCTAATGATTACCTCTTTATTTTTTATAGCCAGCATGAAGAGGATAGCAAATGCTAAGCGTGTAAGTTCACTCTTCGAATGAATCCATCCTAGTAATTTTAACGAGCCCTAGGAAGGAGGAACTCAGTCTTGTCATGGTGACAAGTCTTTAGTCGTTAATTTTAAAGAGTCTGATGGAAGAGTAACTCATTTCTTTTTCATGTTTAGGGATCTTGAAAAAGAAATGGAAAAGACAACTCCACCATGTCCCTTTTTGTAAATCATCTCTTGAATTCTAAAATATAGAAAACAATATTCAAGAGAACCTCTTGACCATGCTTGATCAAGGTATTATTTTTTCATAAATAGTAAACCTCAACCCGAAAAAGGGGTAAACGTATAGTGAGATTACGTCAATTCATTTACTTTAACGAGTTCAAAAAGACAAGTACACGAAAATATTTTCATTTTTTCAAAGTCTAAAAAGAGCTTAAAGTTGACTCCTCCAGGAGGAACGAGTGGTATAAAAGGTAGCAACTAGTTCCGGTGATGATGGAACTGCTCAAAACATGTAAAGGTTAAGAGGATGGCTAATAAGACCACTCATCGCAGTGGTTCCCCAGGCAAAGGTAAAAAAACCAAGTGAGAGCGTATGAACGGCCAAGCAGATGGTGACGATGGACTGAGAAAACCAAGGCTCATATGGAAAAACGAGCTGATAAAATGGAAATCATGAGAGGCAAAATGATAATGGTTTCATTTTTACAAAATCTTGAAACATGGGAAACTATGCTTGAAATTGGTTTCATTTTTACACAAGCTTGAAATAGAGGAAAACTATGCTTGAAAAAAGTTGCATACCCCCAGCATAATGACTCAATTTGAGGCACATTCCCCCCCATAAGCTTCATTTCATTCACCTAAGTAGACTAATGGTTTCTAACAGGTGGATGGAATGAAGGTTCATTTATGAGATCAAGTGAAAGATATGACTGGGAATTTACAAAATCTAGTCAAAGAATCGAATTGGAATGGGATCTATTCATTTATAAATGAGGTTGACACATGAAAATAAATATGATCATGGGACATTGTTTCATTTTTTTAAGAGCTTGACACAAGAAAAGGAACTGAGCTATAAAAACCTTGTTTCATTTTTTAATGAGATTGACACAGGAAGAACCTACGCTCCGACATGTTAGTGTCGTCTTTGCGGCCTTCCTCTAGTGATCAAACATGCTCTTATAACAAGTAATTTTAAGGTGTCGAGGTCAAATTTTGTCATTTCAGTGAGTCTTCAAGCAAAATTTGGTCAGTAAGTATTAGGTCTAGGGTTTGCTTTCACTCCTTTCAAAGTTGCCCAAATGTCGGTCCATGTCACCATTCAGCTGAGTGTATCATCATTCAGAGGGTTTTCATCATCATTTCAGGTTCCAATGGGTCATTTTACACCTTGTTCATGCTTCAGTTGTGCCTAGGTAAGGTTCATTTCCCTCTCCTAGGGTTTTGAAGGTAATTTCTCTTGGATGGTCAAATCATCAGCCAAAATTGTATCCTGATGTTCATACACCTTCCCCTATCCTTAATTTACCTTATTAAACACTTCCCATCACTGAGATCCCCCAAATTCCTCATTTTTGCACAAACCCTAGTTTCTTGCTACAACTTGGCAATTTTCTAGGCTAGGCCTGTGTTTCGCCCTTTTGGACCCCTTCCCCTCACTCAATCTCTGAAATTCCAGTTTCCCCTGCTTTCTAACATCCCTCCCTACTTCCAAAAATTTTCTCAAGAATTTAGAAACCCCTTATCCCCTTCGTTTCGCTTCATTTCAACAAATCCCTTGTTCCACACATCGGGATAGGTTTCACTCAAATGATGTTTCTGAGCAATAAAAGATGAATTTTGGAAAACTGAGAGAGGTTTTTGTCCAAAACATGCCAAAGAAGAAAAAAATCATTCACTTTTTACACAGGTGTCATGGTTTTAGAGAAATGTCAAAAATACAGTTGCCTCAGGAGAATTGATGCACCTCTGAAGTGACCTTGGGAAAATCAAGATTTCTCCTAGCTTGGTTGGCCAAATGAATTTCTTGATGAGTCAAATGATAAATAGACACAAATAGATTTCCAATTAGATATCATGAGCTCAATTTGGAATTGAGGAATACCTTCAAAAGTTGACTGCAACAGCACTCTGCCTTGAGGCAGCCTCATCTTGCACATTTTTGACCCGTCTTGGGAGATTTGATTTTTGACAAGGTAAATGAACTCAAAATTGTTGGGATGGAAAGTAGACTCAATAATAGTTCCAACGCACTATCACACGCCCAATTTGGACACCGGGAAGGCCTCCAAAAGCCTCCTACAAAATGCGTTATTTATGGCGCGACGCATTGGGAGAAGGCGCGGCGCACATGGCATGCGCGGCGCATAGAAACATTTTTTGCAGTGTAAAAATACACTGGCACGACGCACATGGCGTGCGCGGCGCATTGGGCTGTTGCGCGATGCACAGGGCCAGACACACAAAATTTTTTCCACTGCTCTTCAAAATTCAAATTCTCTCAGTCTCCTTTGCCCCGTTTAAGTTTAAATCATCTTGCTATTACCTTTGGTCGGTGTTTGGAGTTGTTTGAAGATTGGTTGTAAGAGTTTGAATGTTGAAAAACACAAACCCTACTCTCTTGTTAAAAATGGCTCTTATAGGGTTGGAGTTTGATTGTAAAGTTTGATTTTTGTGCCAAGTATTTCAAATCCCATTCCTCACCTATGGTTCCTTTCTCCTTCATTGTCATATTATCGTTGTCAATCCCTTATTCCCTAAACATCCCAACTCACTTATTCCCAAGACCTATTTTCCCTATTCCTAAAACTTACCATTCCTTATCACTCTGCTTCTCTCATTTCACTTATAAGATCCTCAAGTCCCCAAGCAATCAAGTGACTGTCCTTGCATTTTAAATCTCACTTGATTGAATCACATTTTTACCACTATACTATTTCCCACAATTCACTTTTCCCATTGTCCTATATTCCTCACAATTCCTCAAATTCCTTTGGCACACATTTGGAAATTGGAGAAAAACACAACCAAGTTTTCATTTCTTGTTTTCAACAAGCTAAACATACACCTTGCATGGACATTATGGAGAAGGAAACATCATACAACAGAGACATCGATTTTCCCACTGAACTGCATACACCAGGAGGGTACTGAGGAGGCGCAAAACGCATGATCGACTCCGAATATTGGCCGAAGTTTCGTTTTCTGAGAATGGCACTTGATGAAGGACCTTCACTCCAAATTTCAGCAAATTTGGAGAAAATTTTGTCATTTTGAAATTTTTGGTCACAAAACAGATTTTTCCGCCCGACGCGTCGGGCCACCCGATGCGCGCTTACGTTTGGGAGACTTTATGGAGGAAAATTTGATATTTTTGAGTTTTTTATGATAAATTATGCATGTTCAGGAATGGCCGAGATATTTCATCAAGTTCTGGGTTTCCTAAAGGGCAAAAAACACCTTGAAAATGGCCTTTTTGCCACCGTTTACACACACAGGAACCAGTCTTGGGAGATTGCAGTTTTGGAGGGGAAAATGAACTCCAAATTGAAAATTTCCACTTGGGTTGGATAGCAGACAGATAGGGATTTATAACGAGCTATCATGAGCTCAATTTTCACTTCAGGAAGTGCCCCAAAAACAGGCTCAAAGTGGCGCGGTGCATTGCGTTTTCTGGCGCGGCGCATAGAGGATTTTTGCCCAATTTTCACTTTTCAACTCAGAAATTCGCCCAGTTTTGACTAGTTTCACTTTTTGATGTAATTATTGATCTATATTGATGTAATTTTATGGCTATGATGTAATTTTGGCTTACATTTACGTGTTCTAGAGGATTCATTCACTAAAAAGTGAAAATTAAATGAATGAATCAGTTTCCTTCCTTTTAGAGGCAAGTTGTTTGGCTGCCTAGATTTCAGTTCCATGTTTAGAGTTGGTTGAAACAGCTCCTAGAAGGAGGAGCTAGACCCATAGAGGCATGGGAAGGGGTTAGGATGGTCTATATTATGTATTTTATGAGTCATGTTCAGGGTTGGACTCTTGGGAATAGTTTGGTACCTCATTGTATATTCATTTTAGCATTTTTGGCAAAGGAAAGACCAGGGTTTTGCAGCACTTGTTGGGATCCTTGTGGCTCTGAGTTTTGATGATTTTTTTCTCCATGTAATTGTAAGTTAATTAATGTTTTATGTATGCCATTTCCCTTCTCTTTTCTTCTGAATTAAACAAATGAGTAACTAAGGTGGAATTCATTTGTTTGCTAGTGCTCTGCCTTAAACTTTTGTTTAGTTTTATATGTTTTCCTCTGTTTGAAGAGGATCCTTGTACCTTCTTGCCCTCTTCAGCTCCTCAACACTCTTTTCTATCCATTCATTGAATCTAAGACATCAAAGCCATTGCCTTCCCTGCCCCAACTTGAACTCTGCAAGAATTTGGCCTCATCCCCAAGCCCAAAACTGCCTTTTCCTTTTTCCAACAAAAAACCCCTAAAAATCATTCCAAACTCCTTGATTAATATACCTAGCCTAAAATTAGCACTCATTTCAGTCATCTCAAGCCCTATTGATACATTTTTCCTGAGATTGACCCGGAGAGAGCCCTCTCCTATTCTGGTAGGGCTAGCTACTAGACTGAGCATGGTTTGGTGTTACCCTGAATCCCGCCTTCCTTCAGCCTAAGGTGGATTTGGGCTATAACATAGTGGCAACCATACTAGGGAGAAAATGGTTTGCTTGTTGGTGTTATTTGTTTTATAAGCTACAGACAGAGCCTGAAGTTATGCCAGGTAGCCTTCGAAACGCTCTTGCTTTGCATTAGCGAAAGTAGATAAACGTTGCTTCAGTCAATCTCCGGTCTAGTTTGTAAACGTAACATCTAACTTGTAAATTGCCCCAGTACGTGTATCAAGTTCATATCTGATGGATGATGGTGGACAACGGTCAGACATCGCAAGGCTGAAAACATTCACCTGGTAACTCCAAATCAATGTAGAGACTCCACTGGAGGACTAACTCTTTCTCTGAGAAAATGGAAGGATCTTCCACAAAGTTCAGGTATCCAAAGTGGAATAGTATTCAAAATCTAGTCTGCTTTCTTGTAAATTACTTCTTTGCTTTTATTGAACCTATCCTGAAAGTTTTTCGGAATTTGTTGTATGATAAAGATGATCAAAATCTTCTCTCGACTTATTCAAAAAGTGTAAATACTGAGTTTCCCTTTGATCCCGGCCTCCTTACTTTTCCCACATTTTATGATGACTCTCTTTAGAGTGATGAGCCTAAAGAGAACAAAACTGATCCCATAGCTCTTGTATATACTCCTACACCTTTTATAGTCCCAGATCGGTATAAACCTCCTTTTTTACCTTTTGTTCTTCATGATTTCCCTAAAAATTATGACCTATATCTACCAAGATTCGACGGTGAATGTAACAATTTCAATGCTGAGCAACATGTGCAGAATGTTGAGACTTTTCTAGA
Organism: Pinus albicaulis; assembly: GCA_034641835.2. Classification (NCBI taxonomy): domain Eukaryota; kingdom Viridiplantae; phylum Streptophyta; class Pinopsida; order Pinales; family Pinaceae; genus Pinus; species Pinus albicaulis. The sequence continues at coordinate 33,851,150 of CM076575.1, forward strand.
TCTTTTTGAAGTTGATGAAGAAGATGTTAGTATTTGACTTTTTGCTCTTTCTTTTCAAGGACAAGTGAAGAGTTGGTTCAAAACCTTGTCTGATGCGAGCATCTCAGATTTCCAGTAGTTCGTCGAAGTTTTCCTTGACAAGTGGGTGATCGGACAGAATCCTTTCCTTATTATAGAAGAGTATAACCAGCTGAAAAGACTGCCAGGGGAGACAGTACAACAGTTTTATGCCAGATTTAACCAAGTTTATTATTCGATGCCAACTGATATAAGACCTTCTCCTAGATCTGCTCTCTTGCACTATCTGGGTGCTTTTGATCCGGAAATGGAGTTTAAGCTGAGAGTAAGGAATATTTCAACACTTCAAGAGATGCAGAACAGTGCAGTAAATGTAGAGGCTCATTTGCTGATCCGAAGGGCAAGGTTGAAGGAAGAAGAGATGAAAAACATGTATCCAGAGAAATCGATATCTCTAGAGGTAAAGCTTGACATGCTGGTGAGTGCAGTAGAAGAGATGATGCAAAAGAACACCAGAAGGAATGAGTATAGCGTTCAAACCCATGGCTCGATGATTGAAGAAGAACAAGTGGCTGATCCCAAACATTTTGTTTCTTATCCCAATTGTCATAGTAATTGCTTTATAGATCATCTTGAAGAAGAGAGAGTTGTTGATCTGACGTGTATGCTTGATGATGTGTTTTATACTGATGATTTGCCTCAGTTTGATCAGTATGATGATGATTATGTTCTCCAAACAGAAGCCAATCTTGCAGAAAAATCAGTAGCTAGTTTGTGCGAGGAGGAAGTTCACTTTTAGCAGCTTGAGTACAGTGATCCTTGATGCATATCTCGGTTATGACAATGACGAGGAAAGTGCAACAAATTTTAAAGTAAGTGAAGGATATTTGCCTTTTTGTTTTGACTCATTTCAGTTCATCAGAGACAATTTCCATGCAATCAGAAATCAACTGCCAACAAGCCTTGATCTGGACCATCTGGAGCGCAATGAAAACTTTGTTCAAGATTTCTCATATTCAGATTTGCAATCCCCGAAAGCCATTGATTGTCAAGTTGCAGATGAAAACATGGAAGTTGGCACACATGATCAAATTCTACAAGGTGACTCCGTACCATTTTGTTTTGAATCATTCCAGTTGTTAAAGGATAAATTGCATGGTAAATCTTTAAATGAGCAGCCTGCAGCATCAGATTTGCAGCGACCAAATGAAATTGAAGGTTAGATTGTGGATGAAGGCTTGGAAGCCGAAATACATGATTTAATGATGCAAGAGGATTCTATACCGTTTTGTTTCGAAGCATTTCATTTCATAAAGCATAATCTTCGTAATATCTCTGAAGAAAAAGGTGAACAACTAGTAGGATGTCATACAGTTTCAATGGATACATCACAATAGTCTTCTCAAGTTTTTGATGATCCTATTGCTCGTGTGTTGGGTGATGTTTGCTGTAAAAATTCTTCTCCATTAGTTAACCATGTGCCAGAAAATAATGTTGATAATAATATTATTCAAAAGTCCCCTTCATTGTCTTATTTAATATATTTTTCATTACAAAACTCACACCAATGTTTGCAGTCATATGAGGGGATTGATAAAAGAGACTTTTGTTCTGTTTGGAATCAGAAACAGAGTTTGGTTATTCATGAAATCCAGGATCCTTTTGACAGCTTGCTGCAATCACCAAAGAAAGACAACACAGATGTGAGGAAAATCTTAATAGCTAGCTATGAAGAGTACTTGGACCAGAACAATAATGTGTTAATGGAAATCAATGGTTATGTGTATGAAGATCCTTTTGCAGTATTCTTGCAGTCATCCAGTGAATTCATGCTTTGCAAGTTTATCAGCAGTCAACTTGATTCCAAGTTTCCATGGGAGTTGCTTTTTGATTCTTCCCTTTTCCTGCACATCAGAAATCATTTGGGAAGAAATCAAATAGCAGCCAGGATGCTTACATGGTTGCATTGGCTTTTCCATTTCACTTGATCGGGTGGTGAAAAGAACAATTAGAGTAGGTTTGATGAATAAGTTCAATTGTGAGCATCTTTCTACTTTGTCAGTTGTGTTTTAGTCATGTTTGGTTTTATTATGGTTTTCTTTTTTAGCCTTGAGTCAGATTCAGTCTGCATAATGTCAGTTTTCATGTTTTGACTCCATTTCCCAATGGACGAAGGCACTGTCTTCTCTTCCAAGAGATCTACAGTCCTTGGCACCTCCAAGGATCTACCATCCCCATTGGAGCCAATGTTAGTGTCAGCCTTTACATCCTTCCTCCAGTGATCAAAAATGCTCTTACAAAGTGATTTTAAGGTGTCGAGGTCAAATTTTGTCATTTCAGTGAGTCTTCAAGTAAAATTTGGTCACTAGGTACTAGGTCTAAGGTTTGCTTTCACTCCTTTCAAAGTTGCCCAAATGTCTGTCCATGTCACCATTCAGTTGAGTGTATTTTCATTCAGAGGGTTGTAATCATCATGTCAGGTTCCAAATGGTCATTTTACACCTTTTTCATGCTTCAGTTGTGCTTAGGTAAGGTTCATTTCCCTCTCCTAGGGTTTTGAAGGTAATTTCTCTTGGATGGTAAAATCATCAGAAAAACTTGTATCTTGATGTTCATACACCTTCCCCTATCCTTAATGTACCTTATTAAACACTTCCCATCACTGAGATTCCCCAAATTCCTCATTTTTGCACAAACCCTAGTTTCTTGCTACAACTTGGCAATTTTCTAGGCTAGGTCTGTGTTTCGCCCTTTTGGACCCCTTCCCATCACTCAATCTATGAAATTAAACTTTCCCCTAATTTATAACATCCCTCCCTACTTCCCGAAATTTTCTCAAGAATTTAGAAGCCCCTTATCCCCTTCGTTTCGCTTCATTTCGACAAATCCCTTGTTCCACACATCGGGATAGGTTTCAATCAAATGATGTTTTTGAGAAATAAAAGATGAATTTGGGAAAACTGAGAGAGGTTTTTTTTCAAAACATGCCAAAGAAGAAAAACCTCATTCAATTTTTACACAGGTGTCATGTTTGTAGATAAATTTTAAAAATACAGTTGCCTCAGGAGAATTGATGCACCTCTGAAGTGACCTTGGGAAAATCAAGATTTCTCCTAGCTTCGTTGGCCAAATGACTTTCTTCATGGTCACATGATAACTAGACACAAATATCTTTCCAATGAGCTATCATGAGCTCAATTTGGAGTTGAGGAAGACCTTCAAAAGTTGACTGCCACAGCACTCTGCCTTGAGGCAGCCTCATCTTGCACATTTTTGACCAGTCTTGGGAGATTTGATTTTTAACAGGGTAAATGAACTCCAAATTGAAAAATTCTAGTTGGGATGGAAATTAGACTCAATAAGATTTCCAAAGAGCTATCACACGCCCAATTTGGACACTGGAAAGGCCTCCAAACTCCTCCTGCAAAATGCGCTATTTATGGCGCGGCGCATTGGGAGAAGGCGCGGCGCATAGAAACATTTTTTGCAGTGTAAAAATACACTGGCGCGGCGCACATGGCGTTCATGGCGCGTTGGGCTGTTGTGCTGCACATAGGGCTGGAGCACAAAGTTTTTGCCACTGCTCTTCAAAATTCAAATTCTCTCAGTCTCCTTTGCCCTGTGTAAGTTTAAATCATCTTGCTATTACCTTTGGTCAGTGTTTGGAGTTGTTTGAAGATTGGTTGTAAGAGTTTGAATGCCAAACATAAACCCTATCCTCTTATCAAAAATTGCTCTCTTAGGGTTTGGGTTTAATTGTTAAAGTTTGATTTTTGTGCCGAGTATTTCAAATCCCATTCCTCACCTATGGATCCTTTCTCCTTCATTTTCATATTATCTTTTTCAATCCCTTATTCCCTAAACATCCCAAATCACTTATTCCCAAGACCTATTTTCCCTATCCCTAAAACCTACCATTCCTTATCACTCTCCTTCTCTCATTTCACTTATAAGGTCCTCAAGTCCCCAAGAAATCAAGTGACTGTCCTGGAATTTTAAATCTCACTTGATTGAATCACATTTTTACCACTATACTATTTCACACAGTTCACTTTTCCCCTTGTCCTATATTCCTCACAATTCCTCAAATTCCTTTGGCACACATTTGGAAATTGGAGACAAACACAACCAAGTTCTCATTTCTTATTTTCAACAAGCTAAACATACACCTTGCATGGACATTAGGAGAAAGACACATCATACAACCGAGACAGCGATTTCACCACTGATCTGCATGCACCAGGAGGGCACTGAAATGTCGGAAAAGGCATGATCGGCTCCAAATATTGGCCAAATCTTCCTTGGCTGAGCATGGGACATGATGGGAGACATTCACTCCAAATTTCAGCAAATTTGGAGAAAATTTTCTCATTTTTGAAATTTTGGTTGCAAAACAGGTTTTTTTGCCCGACGCGTCGCGCCACTCAATGCGCTTTCGTTTGAGACATCTTCTGGAGGAAAACTTGATATTTTTGAATTTTTTATGATAAATTATGCATTTTCAGGAATGGCCAAAGCATTTCATCAAATTTTGGGCTGCCTAAAGGGCCAAAAACACCTTGAATATCACCTTTCTCCCACTTTTTGCACACACAGGAACCAGTCTTGGGAGCTTGCATTTTTAGAGGGGCAAATGACATACAAATCCAAAAATTCCACTTGGGTTGAATAGCAGACATCCAGGGCTTTCCAACGAGCTATCATAAGCTCAATTTGGACTTCAGGAAGTGCCTCAAAAATAGGCTCAAAGTGGCACGACGCATTGAGTTTTTGAGCGCGGCGCATAGAGGAATTTTGCCCAATTTTCACTTTTCAGCTCAGAAATTCGGCCAGTTTGACTAGTTTCACTTTTGGATGTAATTATTGATCTATCTTGATGTAATTTTGTGGCTATGATGTAAATTTGGCATGTTTTTACTTGTTCTAGAGGATTCATTCACTAAAACGTGAAAATTAAGTGAATGGATCAGTTTCCTAGCATATAGAGGCAAGTTGTTTGGCTGCCTAGATTTCAGTTCCATGTTTAGAATTGGTTGAAACAGCTCCTAGAAGGATGAGCTCGACCCCTAGAGGCATGGGAAGGGGTTAGACTTGTCTATATATTGTATTTTCTGAGAAATCTTCATGGTTGGACTCTTGGGAAAAGTTTGGCACCTCATTGTATATTCATTTCAGATTTTTGGCAAAGGAAAGACCAGAGTTTTGCAACACTTGTTGGGATCCTTGTGGCTCTGAGTTTTGATGATGTTTTTCTCCATGTATCTGTAAGTTTCATTAATGTTATATGTATGCCATTTCCCTTCTCTTTGCTTCTGAAATAAACAAATGAGTAACTAAGGTAGAATTCATTAGTTTGTTGGTGCTCTGCTTTAACCTTTTGTTTAGTTTTATATGTTTTCCTCCGTTTGAAGAGGATCCTTGCATATTCCTGCCCTCTTCATCTCCTCAGCAGTATTTTCTATCCATTCATTGAATCTAAGACATCAAAGCCATTTCTTTCCCTGCCCCAACTTGAACTCAATAATTGGCCTCATCCCCAAGCCCAAAATTGCCTTTCCATTTTTTCCAACAAAACCCCTAAAAAATCATTCCAAACTCCTTGATTCATATACCTAGCCTAAAATTAGCACTCATTTCAGTCATCTCAAGCCCTATTGATACATTTTTCTTGAGATTGACCTGGAGAGAGCCCTCTCCTGTTCTGGTAGGGCTAGCTACCAAAATGAGCGTGGTTTGGTGTTACCCTGAATCCCGCCTTCCTTTAGCCTAAGGTGGATTTTGGCTATAACACGACAGACCTGATCATGGCCCATAATAAGTCCTGCCTTCCAAGAGGTTCTCATCAGATGAGAGAACAACACTCTGGAACAAGTCGCCACATAATTGACCTATGGAGAGGATGATACCACTTGCATATAAGGGCCATTAAAGGATGTTGGTTGATTGGTAGACAGATTAGGATCAATGAATGAAAGTTGATTAATGGTCACAATTCTTCCTTCATGTGGGCAACACATCAAGCCAAAGAGAGAAGAGACAAGAGTTCCCATGACATAAGTTTAGTCACGTCCAAGGGGTAAGTTAAAATCCAAAGGCACTTGGACAACCATCACGTCTATATAGACAACATTTCCTCCCAAAGTAATAGGCAACTTCGGAAGGATCCCTAACAGTTGACTCGTTCCTCTATTAAACACTAACATATTCTGGGTAATAAGCACAAGCTGTGGAAAGCTGAAAGCTTGTCATGCAGTTGAAGATAGAATACTAACATATGTGCCTTCATATATTATGGTGCTAGGTACGACCACATTATAGGCTTGTACCATGATATCAAAGGGCATGTAAGAGGGAAGACAGTATCTTGTCAGCCGACTCCAGTCAAAGGAAGTGACCAGACTACTTGGAGGGGGTGTCATGGGAAGAAGAGAACTACCCACTTGTGTTACCGGAATGGGAGGATCGCCCTCTTGTACCATGGGAAAAAGAGGATTTCCTTCCAAATCATGAGAATCTGAAGAAACAAAAATAACCTAAGTGGTATGAGGTTCACTCTCTATGGGAAAGGTAGGATCCACTGAAGGTGGAATCATGTCAATTTTCTTCTCAACCAATGGTTGGCTAGGAATGAACTCATGGGATTCACTTTCAGAGAGAGTGGGATTGACTAGAGATGAATTCTGATTGATCACTTGATCAACTAGTAGAGGATCAAGAAAAAGCGTCCAATAAATATCCATAAGTCACGTTTGAGAAGTCGTAAGGTTATCCAACACTTTAGAGGCTTCATCTATATAAGGAGAAAGATGAATGGGATGATTCCATTCACATAACCTACAAGTAAATTTGACTCTACTCTTTTTCCCATGGGCCTTATTATCAATAGTTGAGGTTTTATCACCAGCATTATCTCCAGAGGTCAATGAAAAAGGCCGATGTGATCCAGTGGACCCCACTTCTAATATCTTAGGAATACCAAGAAATCCATAAGAAGGTGCTCACCCTTTCATAACTTGCAAGGGAATTTGACTTTGCGGGGATGAGTGGAAGGTTTTTCAACATCAGTTTCATTAATAACAATTGTTGCTTGGTTGCCCCCTTGTTTATTTTCCTTCTTCTTCTTTGTGCTCTTCTTCTTCTTCTTAGATTCCTAGTTATTGGTATCCATACTTTCATCAGGTGAAAAGGAAGAACAAGGTGAAGAAACATGAGAATAAGGCAAGGGGTCAACTTTAGGATCAACATGAGGTTGACACTGTTCAGGTGGAGGAAAACTTAGTTGAGAAGCATCTTGGACATTTGGAACCATGGGAGATGAAAATAACCAAACTGGAAAACCAATGGTTAATCCTGGGAGGGCCAACGTTGTCATATAGGGAGTGCCAACATTTCCAAAAGAAGGAAAAGGACTAGGATTCCCATCTGAGGGGTTTCCTTGAGTGGTAAACTCGGGAAATTTTTCCATCAATCCCAACCTAAGATCTGCTAAGGAGTTGTGCACGGGTAAGATATTATTCCATGGCAAGTAAATTTTAGAATTTAACAAAAAAATAAATCAAAAAGGGTGAACTAGGCATAAAGGATTACTAGGTATCCTTGAACTGCAATATACACCTTAGTAAATAAATTTAACAAGGACTTAAGTATGGCAACCAATCTCCCTGAATGTTGTGTTCGATGTGTCATGCCTATAAGGCAGCCGAGTCGGTTACCTATGACAGGTTTGAAACCTAGTCGGATCTCCCAATATATACTTGACGGTACGTGGGAGTCCAGTCCGTAATAGCATTGCTTAATGTGTAGCTGTATGATGAGAGTGTCCCCTTATAATTTTCATACGTGGAGCATATTCCTATATACTTCCATACGTGGGACAAGGCATCACCTACAGAATGTAACACAGATTGTTAGCGATAGTTGGTATGCTTTACAACGCCGAAACACGTCTCTAACCTAGACCTCTAAATGTTTGTGCTAATTTAAAATGATCCTTAAGGTTAATTGAATCAATTTTAAAGTTTATATTGATTAAATCTTCAATTTCAAGGCTCAAAACGATGTCACTTGAATACCTATAATGAAACTAGCTTGAGAAAGGGATCCTTTCAATTCAATTAATTCTATTTAGTTCACAGAACAATTTAAAGCAATGATGCAACAAAAAATAACGCAACAAAAAATAATTCCTAACTAGATCAATTCCACTATCCCAGTTTAATTCAAAAATGAAAACTATGCAAATGTAATCTATGCACAATTCGTTTTTCCAAAAACTATGCAACTGTAATCTATGCACAATTTCCTTTTTTTCTTTTTGATGAATGGGAATGCATTCAATGCACTTTTCGATGGAATGAGAATCTACTTAATGAAATTTGAAATGAATGCACTCAATGCACCTTTTAGTTTTTAAACCACCATACAATGCAATCAATGTCTAATGATAATCACAAAAATGAGTTTTCAAATGCAATGTAATATAATGCACTTTTTCTGAAAAGTAAATTTTTGAGATAAAAAACTAAAAAAATGTAAAAGCTTAATTTCTTTTATGGAATGAAAATGATGCTTAATGATTAGAAAAACAATAATATTTGCAAACATACAAGTAGAAAATAGTGATTTAATGGACTAAAAGAATTGAAGACTCAACCAAAGTTTCACTTTTACCACTTCAAGTATGGGATGGAATTTTCACACCACAAAGAAATTAAGACCAAGAAAACAAATTTTAATACACACAGAGAAAGAGGATGACCTTATAGATTAGGAAAAACTAGGATTTTTAGAAAAAACCCAAAAATTTCTCAAATTTAAGGACCAAAGCTACTTTACATAGAAAAAACCATGCTAACAAGGTCTTTAGTGCTACTTTAGACCCCCAAATCTGTGTTGGTAGCGCTACTTTACATAGAAAAAATAGTGTCGGTCTATGAAACTATACCAGCACGAGGAGACACTGGAAGACAAGGTTTTTAGCGTGACTGTACTTATAAATATCTGCGCTCGCAGCATGACTGTGTCTGAAAGAGATGCACTAGTCGAGGAATGCTTAGGAAAAGAAATCCAAACCGAAGTAAGAACCTAGACCTGATACTCTAAAGCAAAAAAAGCACTATGAATACCTATAGAGACCTAAACAGACTCAGATCTCAATGATCGGTTAAACTGATCAAAAACCAAACTGGAAAAGGGAAGGCAAAGAGGCTAACTCTCTCGAGCGGAGTCGCCAATTCTGTTGTGAAGATAAATCCCATCTGCGAATAGAGGCAATCTATCTATCCCTAGAGTGAGTCTAGAAACTTATGAGACTATCTAATGAAAGCTTTCTTAGCGAATATTCAAGACAATATTAGAAAGAGAATAGACTTACCTCTTCCTAATGCTATGCTTGAATCCTTTGATGATGGCCTCGAGCCACAGTGCCTCAGGCTCACTCGGATCCAGGTGCATATTGGTGGCCACTTACATATTCCACTTGGGGCCCCACCATTGTCTCTTTCGGTTTTTTATTTTCAGCACAACTTACTATTTTTATTAGTTTTTCAGGTCTTGAACTTTCGGAGCCATTTTGAGGCCCTAAACGACGTTTTTTGGCTTACATAAAAAGTTTTAGTCCTCTGATAGATCTTTCAAACAAGGTATGGTGTGCATAAAACGGAGATCGTATGCCAAAGTTACATCCCAGAGAAGTTGAAACACCAATTTACCCAAACGGGGCCCATAGTTTTGGCGCTTCATCTCCTAGGGTTAGGGTTTTGTATGTTTAGGGTTTTCCATTGGATCTAAATAATAAATAGGCTCTCGAGCCTCATTGTAACATAGTTCAGAGGCTTGTAGCCACCACATATCTTCTCAGAGATAAGCTACTAGCACCCTAGCTATTTTATTTCCATTCTATCTGTAAGAAAATTTTAGTCCTGTGATATTAATGAAATGAAGTGTTGTTTCCGCTGCATCTTTGTATTTATAGTTATATGTGTATTATGTTGTGTTCCTCCATAAATCTAGATCAGTGGTATCAGAGCAGTCTTCTTTTTCTCGATCCTTCTTTGCATGTCCCCAAAGAGGTCAAGGTATAAGGAGTTAGGGCTCGATCTGGTTGAACCTTTTCAAGATCAGCCTCACAAACCCCGAAAACTGCCTATGGGGGATGAAAAGAAATATGAGGGAGTGGGAGATCCTATAAAAATATTTCTCGAGGAAGCCCTCGAAAAAAAAAGGAATGCGATGATGGATAAATTTTCCCAGATCCTTCAACGATTTACATCTGGCCGAGTTCATTGCCCTGTGGGAGCCCGATCATGTTGGTACGAAAGAATGATGGGACTTAGAGACTCTGTATTGAATATCGGGCAATGAAAAATATCACTGTCCGAAATAAGTACCCAATCCCATGGATTGATGACCTTCTGGACCAACTCAAAGGGGCGAAACATTTCAGGAATATCGAATTGACTTTTGGGTATCACCAGGTACCAATCGAACCCTTTGATGTGTGGAAGACTGTCTTCAAAGCCAAGGAGTCCCTTCTCGAATGGTTGGTCATGCCTTTCAGGTTGATGAATGCTCCTGCAACCTTCAAGAGGTTGACGGACGACATCTTGCAGCCATTCACCAACTCATTTGTAGTGGTGTACTTGGATAACATTTTGATCTTCAGCCAGACTTGGGAAGAGCACCTCCACCACATCCAATAAGTCCTCCAAACACTGCGGCACCACAAGTTGTGTGCCAATTTGGAGAAGTGTACATTTGGCATGACCTAGGTTCAATATCTAGGATACATTATTAATGAACGGGGGGTGCAAGTGGATCCAACCAAGATCCAAGTCATTTGGGAAGTATTTCTATTGCCCGAACCTTCGACAGGATGTCGGTAAGTACATCAGATCCTGCTTTTATCACAAAATTAGACCTAATAGGCTGCCAATCAAATCAATCTCATGTAACTATTTCAAACCAATCTTTTGATTGAGGCTTAGCCTCCTCAACCTGAGAGGGCTCTCTCAAGGGTTAATGATTTTTGATAGAAATATAGATGGCTAACTCTATGTGGGGTAACAAGTAGATAAATGATAGATATTGGTTTTAAATCACAGTAGAAAGTGCACATTGGGCTTATGGAGTCAAAATAGCTTCATTAAAACCAAACAATCTAATTAGCATGGAAGTTAAGACATATCAGAGTTCTAGTCAAGAGATACGCATGTGAGTCTGTAAAACACACAGTCAGTTTGTCTATGTAAGAAGTCAGAGCATATAAGATGAATTCTGAGTAACATAAGCAAACACCACTGCAATAGGATATTAAAAATATGCCATTATAACAAGAACACACTATAACTCTTTATGAATCTCAAGTTGGCTAAGTAGAAATCTCTATATTAAGCTGAAAACTAGTCACTTACAATAAACACAGTATTTTGCTAAAAATGTCCAACCCCTCACTAATTCAACTTCTTGGTCTTGAATATACCTTTACAACATGAGATGAACTCATCTTCTGCTATATACTTTGAATTCCTAACTCTTGACACCTTGCATAGCCATATTACATGGGATTTATTACAAAATGACAACTAATCTACTAAACAGTCCTAATACAAATAGGATTCAAACTCTTAATCACCTATCTATAACCACATATCTTAATTAAGTTACATCCTTTTCCAAGTGTACTAACACATGGTAGAATCTAGAGGATAGACTTCAACTCTTCATGACCATGATGCTAACCTCCATCAAAATAGGAACAATCTCCTGTTTTCTAGGCATAGGGTTCCTTGCACTTCTTGAAACATTATGACCACCATGAACTCATTATTTCAAGTTCCTTTGCTGTTGGAAACTGAAACAAAACCTGCAAGAATCCTCCCTAAGCTCCAGGTGTCCAAAAACTATCATTCAACTGTTCAAATGAGCTGAAATAGACTGCGCTACGAAAACAACACAGTTTCGTAGTGCCTTTCGTAGCGTTGCTTTTTAGCCCTTGTTTCTTCAAAATTTTGATTTCTTTCCTCAAGTGTTATCTTCATTATCTCTTAATACATCTTCCTTAGAAATTTCATATCATAATTCAAACTTTTTCCCTTCAAAATGTGATGAGAAAGAGTGAAAAAAGTTGCTACAGCAGTTTCGTAGCGCTTTTCACTCTTTTTACACTGTTTGCGCTACGAAATTGCTAAGTGAGAATTTTTGTCCAAAATTTTCTAAAGTGGAGAATGAAAATGTGCCAAAAACTCAAAATCAACCTGATTCCATCATTTTAAAAACATTTCAAGTGAAAAATGCAATCATTCTAGCCTTTATGACTTCTTAACTTCTTGTAGATTTCTCCTATTTTTTTCCTGAAAAAAGGTCTTGAGATAGAGCCTATATATCCTAATCCATGATTTTGTAGGCCATTATGTCTTGAATAAAAACCTCTTTTTTTTTTTAAATACATCTCCTGCTGTCCAGAAACTGCCTTTGAAAAACATGTGTAAATCAGGAAAACTCTATTTTCTGAAAATAAGGCCTCAAAGAAAGCTTGTATCTCCCAACTTATAACACTTGTGAGAAAAGTGAGAGAGGTATTGTATATGGGGCTGTGATGAAGAGAAACCTCATTCATAATTCCAAAATACTTTTGAATTTGGCCAGAAACTGAACTTTAATTTGATTGCTAAATAGTCATGTACGAACAGTTTTGTAACAGTAGTTTCATAGCACATTTTAATTTATAAATTTATCCCACCTCCTAATGAATTTGATGAAAATGAGAGAGGTGTATGATGCAGGAGCATTAGCTCGGAAAAAAATACCTTGTATTTTTATTGAACCTAGGGGTCTCATGTTTTTTAGAATTTATTTAATTCATGTAAATATTAATATTAGTTTTGAGTGATTAATTATATTTTTAATTAATTATTTGTGAGAATTTGTAAATGTTTCCAAACAACTGGAAAACATGAGAGAAATTAGATGAGAGATATCTAGGAGATAATTAGGAAGCCTAAGATAGATTTAGTTGCAAGGTTTTAGGGATAAAAATCTATCTTTTAGGGGTGTTGAGAGATTTGGGGATTTGTTGAGATATTAAAGGGATTGAACTCAAATTAGTGCATTTTTAATTTGTATAAATTGATAGGCCTCAAAGGAAAATGAAGAGGTAGAATAGAATAGAGAAGAGAGGTGAGGCTTGGACAGCCAAAGTTTATAAGCCTCCGGGCAATTGGAAGGCCATGAATGTTGAATATCTGGCAAAGACAAAGAGTTTGTAAGTATTTCATTTGTTAATATGGAAAGAGTGTTTCATAACTATATTGATTGATTTAGAATTTGTATGTTTAAATTCTGTATTCGGGGATTTGGATGAGAATGTGCACACGAATTTTGAAATTGATGATTACCACAGTTTTAATGTCGATTTTCTGAATTAGAATAAGAGGGATTGAAATGAAGATTCAATTCAGGTTTATAATTGATGAATCGATTTAATTGAAATCGATGTCCTTTATAATTGAAACAAACCCATTACATATGCAAGAATGAAGCACTAAAATAACTGAGATCATAGAAGCTAATCCACGGCAGAAAAGTTTCAGAAAGTGTGTTCTGTAAAATCGACTCTGTTTGTAATAATGAAATTAATTTGAGTTGCATAGTCTATGCTATTGAATGAAATCGTGAGCTGCCCAAGGCAAAGAATCCAAAACACAGCGCGTGGAATTCCTTTTAATTCGAATTCTGGGTTGGAATCGAATTCCCAAAAGTAAGTTGTGTGCTGAAGGGTTCAATTAACATTATTAGAAGTTGATTTCAATCATTATTGCAGAGAGAGAAGTGGTCAAGAGGAGAGATGGAGTTTTGGAGTGGATCGAACTAAATGTTTGTTGTAATTCCGTTTCAAGCAATCAGAAGTTGGAAAGATTTTGAGCGATGGAAAATCGATGATATGAAACACTTGAAAAGCAGCCAAAACCATGGATCGAAGAGGCATTGAAGAATAAAAGTTCTGTGAAGATGGGTTTGATTGATATATAATGAAGTCGATTTAGGTTTCAAAGCCAGAAAAATGGAGTGCAACGTTTGTAAAGAAGGCGTTGTCAAGGTGAGTAAATTTAATTTGCAGTGGAAACGTTTGATGAAATCCGGTTTTTGAAATCACCATGGCAATTCACTGTATAGAATATTTGGAAGGATGCATTACACTTTGAGTTTGTACGTAGAAAGACCATAATCGAGCTGTGATCGAACAACAAAATGAAATGGTAATTATATAGGCCAAATTATCGGTTAGGCCGGACTTTGATTGTGAACTATGGTTGTGAAACATGTAAATTTGTATTGAATGCCTCTGTTGTAACACTGTTGTTTATCAATAAGCGCTGAGCAGTAAAAGGGATTCGAATCACCAAACCAGTGATATCGCCTCACTTGGAAAATGTAAAATGAATTGCTATGTGGTCCACTGAATTGGATCTTGAAATCCAGAATATTTACAATATTTGATTGATGTGATCTGGCAAATACATAAATGAGCGCATGGCTAAATGGACATGTGTTGAGTTCATTACACTAATAATGGGTTGGCATTTGTTTTTAATTGGAATCCGGCTTTTTCATGGTTGTAAAGTGGAAGTCAGCGTGTGGGTATCAAACAAACGGAGTGGCAAGTTCGAAAAGCTTATTAATTCATAACATCATATTTGGGTGTGGATATTTGTTATGGTCAATAAGAAAAGACTTGAGGGTTAATTGTATGAATTTTGAGTTTGGTCGATATGAGTTGGGCAAGTTTCCACTTATATAATGGTTCTATAATCAAGTTTTATATAATGAAGGAATCTTCTTGAAGGTTGGTGTATGAGCTTCAACAAAATGTGTAAAATTGCCAGACATTGAAGTCTATTTGAGCAGTAAATGAGAGGCATTTTGTATATACATAGTATTAGGAAAGATTCTGTGTTTGCAGGGTGAGCCTGCATCATTTTGGTATCAGAGCTGGAATAGCACTGTGTGAAGGTTTAAGTTTTTAAATTGAATTGAGTTAATTGCATGTGATAAATGAATATCTGATTTTGAAGCTAGGGAGGATTGCAGCATAGGGATGCAGTGCAGTTGAGGAAGGAAGCAAGATCAACAGGATCTTGAAGGTGAGTTTGCATTTGATATTTAACTCTAGTTTGAAAGTTGTTGTAGAATTTGGTTGCAGGCATAATGAAGAAATCTTAGCGAAAGAAGAAGATCACAGTTGGAATGCAGTGATGAAGGAGTCTGACATGGATTCTAAGAGAGAGTGGTAGAACCTGAAGATTCAACAGAGGTTGAATAAAGTTGCAGATGAGTGAAGCCCGAAGGAGCAGTGGAGAAATTCTCGAGAGTGTTCCAGCAGAGGACCGGTTATTACCGAAAGACCAGATCTGGAGGAAAGGATTGGTGAGGTAAGTGGCAGTAGAAGAGTTTGCTGTTGCAGAGGCTTGATGCAACTCATGAGTAGAAAAAATCATGGTGAAGGAGATGACTATTGAAAGTCATAAAGGAGAGAGCAGAGGTTCAGAGAGAGGCCATAGTAGAATGAGGGAGAAAGATGCCAAGGAAAATGGCATATTGAAGCAGTGGCCTGATGAAGAGTATGAGAAAGAGAAAGTTGAGATCGCGGTTCATCTCGATTTATTGATGGAGTTGTTACGGGAAAGTGTGAAAGAACAAAGACATGGTTGGACCATGAGGAAGAAAGTGAAGTGGCATAGGCTACGGAAGAAAAGAGATCAACAAATAAACATGCAGTTAACAGAAGAGCTGAGAGAGCTCAAGCAGATGATGAGTATACAGTTGAGATGTGAAGAACTCAGAGAAGCTGAGTTGAAAGTGGAGGTTTCCATTGATGAAACAGAAGACGATATCATTGATTATTTCTTGAGTTATTGGGCAGGTCTAGATCAGCTGGATAATGTGAACTCTTGTATTTTTATAGCTGACAATTGTGATGTGATTACAGGTTTTACTAAGGAGGATGCGCAGTCTTGTGAAGTTGTCGCAAGTGTGGAAAAGAGTCTTTTAGGAGATGAATACTCTGAAGAAGAAAGCAGTGATGCTTTTGCTGTTACAGTACAAGAAGAATTTCATGTGAATGAAGAAGAGGATCAGCTTGAAGAACTGGTATGTGAACCAACAGTTGAGACTGTTGAAACTTTTAGTTTTCAAACTGACAAGTTGTGTATGAATGCAGGGATGATACATGATGATGTATGCTTTAGCAATGCCACAGAGAAATTGCATTTTTGGAATACTTGTTGGAGAATTCAGAGTATGACAAGGAGATTGCAGCAGAAGAAAGAGTTTAGTATAGTGAACAAGAGAAGAAATTCATCGTGGAGACAGATGGTGTGAGAGAAATACTGGGCATGAGTCTTGAGAATTATTCAGAGAATTCTTTGGGAAGAGAGAATCAACATACTGATGTGCTGATTGAGATGGAAAATTCAAGGCAGCATACGGAAGTGCTGGCAAAGGAGGACAAGGCACTGAGGCCTTATGATTTTTTTTTTTAACAAGTGTTTTGTGAATGCAAGTATGGTTGCAGGTACTAAAGAACATTTGACTCAGTTAAGCAGTCGAATGAAGGAAGACGAGAATTCTGTGGAAATTTCTAATCCACGGAATGAAGAATTTATGTCGCTGGAGATGATGCTGAATGATCAAAATTCACTGCAGGAGGAATCTCAATTTCAGAATTGGGAAATGCAGATGTAGAGAGATGAAGACAACAGAAAAGAGTACACAATGTACCAGTCCAGTAAGTTGCTGATAGGAGGAGGCAGAGGAGAATTTTTCCGTTGCAGAAAACAAGAGGGCATGGATGATTGGGCAGCAGTACAAATGGAGCAAGTACAGACGAAGCAAGCAAAAAGTCAGCAAGTGACAGTAACAATTGAACGAGTAAGAACTAAGCAAGCCATCTTAGCTCAGCAGACAGCAAGAAATCAACAGCCTGAAGATTTATTGGACAGAGAAATTGAATTAATCAGAAGAATCATGATGAAAGTATCTCAGAGGAAGATATCAGCAGGAAAGAGGAAGAGAAGCAGCAGTAGCAAAATGAAGACAGAAACAGATTGTGAAAGTGCAGCGAGTAGAGCAAGACAACATAAGATATGGAGACATGGAGAAAAGCAGCATACGACAGCAGATGTCGATGATAAGTTGCAGAATAAAATGTGGGATCCAGGCAGATAAGGACTTAAAACGCATGATCTGGAGATCATGATAATTTTCTACCTTGGGAGTCTGATGCAGGAGCATTAGCTCGGAAAAAAATACCTTGTATTTTTATTGAACCTAGGGGTCTCATGTTTTCGAGAATTTATTTAATTCATGTAAATATTAATATTAGTTTTGAGTGATTAATTATATTTTTAATTAATTATTTGTGAGAATTTGTAAATGTTTCCAAACAACTGGAAAACATGAGAGAAATTAGATGAGAGATATCTAGGAGATAATTAGGAAGCCAAAGATAGATTTAGTTGCTAGGTTTTAGGGATAAAAATCTATCTTTTAGGGGTGTTGAGAGATTTGGGGATTTGTTGAGATATTAAAGGGATTGAACTCAAATTAGTGCATTTTTAATTTGTATAAATTGATAGGCCTCAAAGGAAAATGAAGAGGTAGAATAGAATAGAGAAGAGAGGTGAGGCTTGGATAGCCAAAGTTTATAAGCCTCCGGGCAATTGAAAGGCCATGAATGTTGAATATCTGGCAAAGAAAAAGAGTTTGTAAGTATTTCATTTGTTAATATGGAAAGAGTGTTTCATAACTATATTGGTTGATTTAGAATTTGTATGTTTAAATTCTGTATTCGGGGATTTGGATGAGAATGTGCACACGAATTTTGAAATTGATGATTACCACAGTTTTAATGTCGATTTTCTGAATTAGAATAAGAGGGATTGAAATGAAGATTCAATTCAGGTTTATAATTGATGAATCGATTTAATTGAAATTGATGTCCTTTAGAATTGAAAAAGGCCCATTACATATGCAAGAATGAAGCACTAAAATAACTGAGATCGTAGAAGCTAATCCACGGCAGAAAAGTTTCAGAAAGTGTGTTCTGTAAAATCGACTCTGTTTGTAATAATGAAATTAATTTGAGTTGCATAGTCTATGTTATTGAATGAAATCGTGAGCTTCCCAAGGCAGAGAATCCAAAACACAGCGCGTGGAATTCCTTTTAATTCGAATTCTGGGTTGGAATCGAATTCCCAAAAGTAAGTTGTGTGCTGAAGGGTTCAATTAAAATTATTAGAAGTTGATTTCAATCATTATTGCAGAGAGAGAAGTGGTCAAGAGGAGCGATGGAGTTCTGGAGTGGATCGAACTAAATGTCTGTTGTAATTCCGTTTCAAGCAATCAGAAGTTGGAAAGATTTTGAGTGATGGCAAATTGATGATATGCAACACTTGAAAGGCAGCCAAAACCATGGATTGAAGAGGCGTTGAAGAACAACAGTTCTGTGAAGATGGGTTCCATTGATATATAATGAAGTCGATTCAGGTTTCGAAGCCAGAAAAATGGAGTGCAGTGTTTGTAAAGAAGGCGCTGCCAAGGTGAGTAAATTTAATTTGCAGTGGAAACGTTTGATGAAATATGGTTTTTGAAATCACCATGGCAATTCACTGTATAGAATATTTGGAAGGACGCATTACACTTTGATTTTGTGCGTATAAATACCACAATAGAGCTGTGATCGAACATCAAAACGAAATGGTAATTATATGGGCCAGATTATCGGTTAGGCCGGACTTTGATTGTGAACTATGGTTGTGAAATGTGTAAATTTGTATTGAATGCATCTGTTGTAACACTGTTGTTTATCAATGAGTACTGAGCAATAAAAGGGATTCGAATCACCAAACCAGTGATATCGCCTCACTTGGAAAAGGTAAAATGAATTGCTATGTGGTCCACTGAATTGGATCTTGAAATCCAGAATATTTACAATATTTGATTGATGTGATCTGGCAAATACATAAATGAGCGCATGGCTAAATGGACATGCGTTGAGTTCATTACACTAATAATGGGTTGGCATTTGTTTTTAATTGGAATCCGGCTTTTTCATGGTTGTACAGTGGAAGTCAGCGTGTGGTTATCAAACAAACGGAGTGGTAAGTTCGAAAAGCTTATTAACTCATAACATCAGATTTGGGTGTTGATATTTGCTATGGTCAATAAGAAAAGACTTGAGGGTTAATTGTATGAATGTTGAGTTTGGTCGATATGAGTTGGGCAATTTTCCACTTATATAATGGTTCTATAATCAAGTTTTATATAATGAAGGAATCTTCTTGAAGGTTGGTGTATGAGCTTCAAAAAAATGTGTAAAATTGCCAGACATTGAAGTCTATTTGAGTAGTAAATGAGAGGCATTTTGTATATACATAGTATTAGGAAAGATTCTGGGTTTGCAGGGTGAGCCTGCATCAGTGTGTGTAGCTAGGTCTGTTATGAAGAAAACCTCTTTCATTTTTCTTAAATTCGTTTTCAGTTTCTCAGAAACCGCCTTGGAATTTGACTGCTCAAAACCAGAAAACAAAATTTTAGCTACATAACTTTCAGCAGTTTCGTAGCGCAAATCAACTTTTTTGAACTAGTGGTGCTACGAAAACGAGGTTTCTTGGCTAATTGACCAGTTTTGACATGAGACTTTAGGAAATGACTCACGAATGGAAATTATGGATATTTGATAATGAATGGACTTTAAAAAAGTCTTTATTTGAACTTATGGATGGGCTTTGAACTTATGACAATCTAACCTACCCTTGATCAAAACCTAAATTGACTTCTAAACCTAATTTGAACCATGACAAAAAACACACATGACACAATGATTTTTTGAAATTTTTTGGGTGATAACAGTGGCTCCACTTGGGATAGTGTGCCCCTGTGGTACACTAAGAACCAGTAGTTCCAGTGCTGCTATCCATCTTCTTGGAATAAAAACTTTGAAATTTTACCAAGTCTTCTTGAAGCTTTTATAGCCTTCACCTCGAGCTTCAAGCTTGATGATCACTGCAGAAGAACCAAATCTGTACCTACTGAAAATATGCTAAGTCAACTTTGAGCTTATTCATACACTCCTACCTACCCTATCAGCTGCAATCTCCATTTGTAACTCAAGGAACATGAAACTTCTAATGAAGCCAGTGATTGACCTGATCTGACACTTGAATCTCTTGACTGTGCTTGAACCAAAAGTAAACATGATACTGAAATGACCAAGGCAACATGAGATGTAACGGATCTTCATAATGAAAACATACTTGGAAATTTGGGTTGTAGAACTCTTTCATGTAGTCAGCTATAGGATCAAAGAAGACATGATATGTTTGATGTTTCTCATCACATTCTGTAGATTTGGACAACTTATATATACTTTGCTCAACCACACAAGATTTCAATTGTGTGCTATCAAACTGTTGTTCAAACTAATTTTCAAAAATAGTGTATTCTTCCTCAATCTCAAAAGAGAAAGGAAGCAACACCCTCTCTTTGTGTTCTGGCATGGAAAGATTTTGAAAAGATTTATCTTGATCATGAAGATAATAAGATTGAATTTTACCCTCAAAAACTTCAATGTCTTTACCAATATTCTTAGCAACTTCATCCATAAATTGAATCTTATCTTCTGACTTGCACTCAAATGATTTCAGATTAGTAGACAAGGATAAAGAAAAATTTTCACCCATTTTTCATTAGTGTGATCATTATTTGATGTAGGATGATGCAAGAAATGACATGAATAATCAACTTTTTCCTGTACCTGAGGTTTGTAGCAATCATCTTCCAATATTTCCTCTTGTTGTTTGCAATGATTCTCATAATCCTGATGATCGAAAGACTGAAAAGTCTGCTGCAACTTTTCATCAAACCCACAGGATGTATCATAATTTTCATAAATAAACTCTTGTTGGGTTTCATTTTCATCTAATAAAGAGGTTTTCCTTTCTTCTTGGTGATGAAAGGGATTGTCATGAAGGGCTTCTAAAATTTCCTCATCCATGAACTCATCATCTTCATAACAATTCTCCAAATATTCAATAAAACTCAGAAAATGTTTACAACAGTCTTTGAAAAGCAATAAGGAGGGATGATCCTCTTCATACATCTCATAAAATGCAACATGGAAATCAAAAAGAGAATATAATGAACCATTTGGCAAGCTTTCATACCAATACCATGCTTTTCCTCCCAAAGTGGCCATAAACATCTTCATGAGACAATCCTCAAGGAACTGAACCTTAAGACTGTGTACATGCATATGGAATCTGACCAAATGAAGAGCAACATTGTATTTCTTTTCATCTCTAAATATTGGAAGATCAGTTAACCATTCAACCTTTGACATAGGTTTTGGAAAACCAGGGATATGAGACCAATTCATAGGGGCATACTTGGCATTTATTCTTGCAATGGAACTCATCTTGAAACTTCATCAAGCTATTGATCTTCAAGTAGTGGAGTCACCTTCCAATTGATTATTTGATGTGTGGAGTCGCCAAGGTAGATGCAACCTCGAAAAGCTTCCTGAGCTCCTGCTACCTTCAAAATTTCAGCTTCAAAATTTCGGGAAAGTATAATCTTCAGGCTCCTAGCAGACGCACCAAAATATTATCACAAAATTAGACTTGATAGGCTACCAATCAAATTAATCTCATGTAACTATTTCAAACCAATATTTTTATTGAGGCTTAGCCTCCTCAACCCGAGAGGGCTCTCTCAAGGGTTAATGATCTTTGATAGAAATATAGATGGCTAACTCTATGTGAGGTAACAAGCAGATAAATGATGGATATTGGTTGTAAATCACATCATCAAGTGCACATTGTGCTTATGGAGTCAAAATAGCTTCAGTAAAACTAAACAATCTACTTAACATGGAAGTCAAGGCATATCAGAGTTATAGTCAAGAGATACACATGTGAGATTGTAAAACACACAGTCAGTTTTTCTATGTAAGAAGACAAAGCATCTAAGATGAATTCTGAGTAACATTAGAAAACACCACCGCAATAGGATATTAAAAATATGCCATTACAACAAGAACACACTAGAAATATTTATGAATCTCAATTTGGCTAAGTAGAAATCTATGTATTAAGCTGAAAACCAGTCACTTACAATAAACATAGTATTTTGCTAAAAATTACGAACCCCTCACTAATTCGAGTTCTTAGTCTTAAATAGACCTTTAAAACATGAGATGAACTCATCTTCTGCTATATACTTCGAATTCCTAACTCTTGACACCTTGCATAACCATATTACATGGGATTTATTACAAAAAGACAACTAATCTACTAAACAATCCTAATACAAATAGGATTCAAACTCTTAATCACCTATCTATAACCACCATATATTAATTAAGTTACATACTTTTCCAAGTTTACTAACACATGTTCGAATCCAGAGGATAGACTTCAACTCTTCATGACCATGATGCTGACCTCCATCAAAATAGGAACAGTCTCATGTTTTCTAGGCATAGGGTTCCTTACATTTCTTGAAACTATCTGACCACCATGAACTCATTATTTCAAGTTCCTTTGTTGTTTCAAACTGAAATAACACCTGAAAAAATCCTCCCTAAGCTCCAGGTATCCAAAAACCATCATTAAACTGTTCAAATGAGTTGAAATAGACTGTGCTATGAAAATAACACAGTTTCGTAGCACCTTTCGTAGTGCTCCTTTTTAATCCTTGTTTCTTCAAAATTTTGATTTATTTCCTCAAGGATTGTCTTCATTATCTCTTAATACATCTTCCTTAGAAATTTAAGATCATAATTCAAACTTTTTCCCTTCAAAATTTGATGAGAAAGAGTGAAAAAAGCTACTACAACAGTTTTGTAGCGCTTTTCACTCTTTTTACACTGTTTGCGCTATGAAACTACTGAGTGAGAATTTTTGTCCAAAATTTTCTAAAGTGGAGAATTTAAATGTGCCAAAAACTCAAAATAAACCTGATTCCATCATTTTAAAAACATTTCAATTGAAAAACACAATCATTCCAGCCTTTATGATTTCTTAACTTCTTGTAGAGTTCTCCTGTTTTTTTCCTAAAAAATAGTTCTTGAGACGGAGCCTATATCTCCTAATCCATGATGTAGCTTGAGAAAATGAAGGAAATTTTTATAGGCCATTATTTCTTGAATAAAAACCTCTCTTGATTTTTTGAAATACATCTCCTGTTGTCCAGAAATTGCCTTTGAAAAACATGTGTAAAACAGGAAAACTCTGTTTTCTGAAGATATGGCTTCAAAGAAAGCTTTGTATCTCCCAACTTATAACACTTGTGAGAAAAATGAGAGAGGTTATTGTAGATGGGGCTGTGGTGAAGAAAAAAATAATTCAGAATTCCAAAATACTTTTGAGTTTGGCCAGAAACTGAACTTGAAGTTGACTTCTAAACAATCATGTACAGGAGAGTTTTGTAACAACAGTTTTGCAGTGAATTTTAATTTATCAATTTATCCCACCTCCTAATGAATTTGAAGAAACTTAGAGAGGTGTTTGTAGCTAGGTCTGTTAGGAAGAAAAACCTCTTTCAGGTTTCCTAAATTCGTTTTTAGTTGCTTAGAAACCTCCTTGGAAGTTGAATGCTCAAAACGAGAAAACAGAGTTTTTGCTTCATAACTTTCAGCAGTTTCGTAGCGCAAATCAACTTTTTTGAAATAGTGGCGCTACAAAAACGATTTTTTTTGGCTAATTGACCAGTTTTGACATGATACTTTCGGAAATTACTCACAAATGGAAATTATGGATATTTGACAATGAATGGACTTTAAAAAAGACTTTATTTGAACTTATAGATGGGCTTTGAACTTATGACAATATAACCTACCCTTGATCAAAACCTAAATTGACTTCTAAACCTAATTTGAACCATGACAAAAAAAAAACATGAAACAATGATGTTTTGAAAATTTTTGGGTGATAACACCTGCACTGCTTGCGCCATTGCCAAACCGACCATCAAGAAGCAAGGCCTCTATACTTCGCTACCTACCCCTAATCGACCTTGGGAATCCATCTCCATGGATTACATATCGGGCCTTCCTTCCACTAAGCATGGAAACCACTGTGTTTTCATGGTCGTCGACAGATTCTCGAAGATGGCCATTATGGCGGCCTACAAGAAGAATATCACAACAGAAGCCACTGCTAAAATCTTCTTTGAACAAGTTTGGGTGCACTTTGGGATCCCACAGTCTATCATCTCCGATCAGGATAATAGGTTCCTCAGCACATTTTGGTCCATCCTCTGGTCAGTTCTGGACACCAAGCTCACCAAGTCCACAACTTTCCATCCCCAAAATGATGGCCAGATAGAGGTCGTCAACAGGATGATTGTACACATTCCACGCATGTACAATTTAAAGCATCTACACACATGGGATGAGATCCTCCCCCATGTACAACACAGTTATAACTGGGCTCTCCACAGCTCAACATTCCATAGCCCCTTTCAGGTGGGCTTGGGATTCCAGCCACTATGTCCCATTGACGTAGCCATGCCATTTGCAATTACTCAGGCTGATTCGGTTAATGTATAGTCTAAAGCTGACAAAGAGAACATATTCATCGAGTGCATTCAGCACATCCGCCAACAGGTTCATGAAATATTGGATAGAGCCATTGCTAAGTATAAGCAATGACATGATCAACATCGGGTGCCACACAATTTCCAGGTAGGTGCAAAGTGTGGCTACAATTGCAGAAGGAGCACCTCACTGGACCCCACCGCAAGCTTCACCCACTCCAATATGGGTCGTACACCATCACCAAGGCTATAGGGAATAATGCCTTCGAGCTCAGTATTCCACCATTCCTTGGTTTGCACCCAGTATTCAATGTAGACTTCCTTCGCCCCTACTTCCCACCTCTACTGCACCTCTGACATTGCAGAACAACTCACACCAACAGAGTTAAACCCATACTACATGGAACAGGCCACCACAGATTGTATGATGGACATACAAATCAAGAACACTCGCCAATAGAAGATCCAATTGTATCGAGTTTTCAAAGCTGGCCAAATCCTACACCAAGGCAAGTGGTTCACCAGGGACCAAGTTCAGCATAAATTTCCTCATCTCATGGAGGAACTCAATGCAATGGGGACCATTTCTTCCTAAGGGGGGAGGAATGATCCAGGTGGATATTGGTGGCCACCCGCCTGTTCCACTTGGAGCTCGACCATTTCCTCTTTCAATTTTTCAGTTTCGGCACAACTTACTATTTTTAGCTGTTTTTTGGGTCTTGAACTTTCGGAGTTGTTTTGAGGCCCTAAACGACATTTTTTGGGAAAAATGGGAGCAACATCAATCCATGGCATCAAAAGTTGTAATCCTTGGATATATATTTCTAACAAGGTATGGTGCACGTCAAACGAAGATTGTATGCCAAAGTTACGTCCCCGGGAAGTTGAAACACCAATTTACCCAAACAGGACCCATATTTTTGGCGCTTCATCTCCTAGGGTTAGGGTTTTGGATGTTTAGGGTTTTTCATTGTTTCTAAATAATAATTAGGCCCTCGATCCTCATTTTAACATAGTTCAGAGGCCTGTAGCTGCCAGATCTCTTCTCAGAGATAAGCTACCAACACCCTAACTAGTTTATTTCTATTCTGTCTGTAAGCAAATTTCAGTCTTTTGATATTAATGAAATGAAGTGTTATTTCTGCTACATCTTTGTATTTATGGTTATATGTGTATTCTATTGCTATCCTGCATAAATATAGATCACACTCCTCGCTAATAGTGGCATATGATTACCTGTAGGCGATCAAGAGACAACAAAAAACGTAATCCAATACAAAGCATACATTGAATATCATCTATCTAACAGATCAAGGAACATTAGACTATTTGCGTAAAAAAATAGGCAAATATAGAAGCAAACATGAGATTTTTTATTAATAAATATGAAAGAGAGAGCTTACAACTGTGGCCTTGATGTTGGATTCCTCCCTTTGATGATGTCTGAGTCCTTCACCGAAGCTATTAAAGCACTCCTTCTCCCGAATAGCTTAGGCATTATCACAATACATGGATGCAAAGGAAAATGAATGATCAGAGCATCCCAACAATGACCAACCAATAGTGGAAGGATGGGGTCAATTTATAGGAAGGGAGAGGGAGTTATGAGCCCATGAAAGAAGGAGGAAGGGCCATTTTTCAAGGGATAATCCTTGAAAACTATAAAAGGAAGGAATTTTTTGGAAGGTATTTTTTCAAAATCTGGTAAATATATTTTTCAAGGTTCTTGAAAAACACTTCAGTCTGCATAGGGGATGTTACAGTCATCCGTGGAAGATAGAGTTTTTGCAAGTATTTGTCAAACCAGATACATTGAGAGGGCGTGGATAAGGATTTGAACTTAATTCCTGCCCTTTCCATCTCGCTGGCGATGTATCCAGTGATAGGAAATTGCCCCGGTTTATAACTCGAGAAAAAACAAGATCCTGCACATCTTCTCAACAACGCGCAGTTGGAGAAAGTTAGAGATTTTTTGTGATAGAGTTGGCTTTGGAATGCAATGGATGAGATGATCCCAGCTTTCATCAATCTGTGTGTGCTCATGATGTTGTTCTATGTGCAGGAATCGCGAAATGATTGCGTGAATGCAAGCGAGCAAATGAGGCTCCCTTTCAACTACACCATCAATTTGCATATCATCTGGTTTTACGTCGAAGGAACACAAATCGTTATACGAATTTTCTACCAGAAGTATATTTACTTTACGAGCATCATACCAGATATCGTGATAGAGATTGGGGTGCAGTAATGCTATTTTGACCTTGCCAAAAACTAGTTTGAGAACAAACAGCGGGATCTGATTCTCTAGCTTTAGAATGTCGCTATTTATTTGGATACCATAGGCACGACGATCATGACCAAATAAGTATTGCAGAATAAAGAAGGAATCCACGGTCATCATAAGAGCAAGGTCATCGCGGTACTCGTGGTCCGTGTTAGACCAATCATAGAAACTCTCGATATGTGGCTGCATCGCTTCGATTTCATGAACCATATGATCATCCAAACTCAACGGCCTGTTGGCTTGGATGTCGATGAGTTTTTGCCAGAGTGTGGCAGCCGACTTGACTTTGTAGCTCTCGTTGGTGGAGTTCATCATGATCAAGTCATCACACTGCGAATCTATGTCAGGTTTTCAAAAGTGATTTGGCCCAAATGACACAAAATGGGGAATGTAGGCATCTTCATCCTTATTTCGCAGAGTCGCAGATACGCACAGAAGTTTATGCCACCCACTGGTTGCAGCTACCTTACCTATTTACCTAAGAAGAATTTGCCTAACTACTGCTCCCCACCTAGCCATGACAATAGCATTTACTTATTTTATCTAGCTTAACCCTTCCTGCATCCAAATATATTTTCGAAGCGATATATATAGATATAATTACATAAAATATTAAGCACACTATTTATTCTTTGTAAGCATAGACATTTTTTCTTGTTCGATTTGTGACAAAGCTGTGTCTATCTTTGACTGTATACATGGCGACGCATGGGTGCAGATGATGACATGAGAATACCTAAAACGTTAGGATGGTGCTGCCACTTTTCCCGTGGGCCAAATAAATGAGTGTGTTTAAACTTTAACTTTCAGGACAGAAACCCCACACATGCTCTTTTGAATGTTCCCGAATCTCAAGAAATAGTTGAGCCTCTCCTTCTTTTTCTTAAAATGAGTACAAAAACGAATATGATTTACTTTTATATGTCTTAAGAATATCGTTAGATTATGTGTTTTAATTAACTAAATATGGTTTTATATAGATGCGTTTCTAGGAGATTGTTGAGATTTAGTTAGATATAAGAGATTCTCTCAACTACTTAGCTTTTTTATTTGACATTCAGTTAAATGAAATATTGTATATCCAAAATTATTTACCTATTTTTAAATAAAGAAATCATATGATAATATGTATGTAATTTTCCATTGATTATTGCTCACGGAATTTCGGTGTACAATAATTCTACCTTCCATTTTAAGTTTTGGTGTGTAATAATTATCCTCCTCCATCTTGAGTCTTTTTAACCTTTAGCTTTAAGGATGGGAACATCAAGCATGCTCGACCACAAAGTGTCAATTTATTTCATTCTTCCTCAAGTTTCACGAATATTTAAACACATATGAGTTACTTTAGCAAGGAATATAGAGACTCCTATAAATCCCATGAAGCAAACTTCCCTATCTTTGCTGTAATATGTGAGAATTATTGTAAGAAATCTTACTTAAGAGAATCTTATTTACTTGTGTAGTCAATAACGAATACGGAAATTCCAACATAATTCCCATAGCAATAAAAAATTTCCACTACTCTTTAACATGTGATCAGAATTTTGCATTCCTATCGTTTTACTTTGGAAGAAGTATAAGGATTTTTATATTTCCAAGGATCAAAATAGGCGATAATATCTATATCATTAAATTTAATTAATATCAAATTGGTATGAATTCTCTCTCATATTATTTTATTTTAAAATATATTGAAAATAAACATTTTATTCAAAAATCAAATTGGTATGATGATGTCCTTGTGTTTGGACTCCTAATCAAAAGTCATTGTGGATTTTAAATAAAAATTTCAGGATTTTTTGCATTGCGTCAAGAATGGAGGCTAATAGTGGTAAATCCTACATATACCACTTAGAGGCTACAATAGAAACTCATGATTATATCGGTAACTTGTTCGACTTCCACCTATCCCATTTAGAAGATGGGATTACTTACCTTGGTTTTCATTTGAAAGCTACTAGATATCTCACTTCTAATTGGTCTTGGTTATTGGAGCGATATAAGAAAAGAATTAAGGTGTGGTCAAGTAAATGGCTGACTAAGGGAGGGAGGCTCGTCCTCATTCAAGCATTTCTTCAGCAGCTCACTATATATTGGGCACACTTATACAACATTTTCATGAGGATAATCAACAACATCCGCAGCTTCATGGTAGACTTCATTTGGAATGGTGGACTGGGAAAAGGCTCATATCACTTGGCCAAATGGGAAATGATAGCTAGGCCTAAAAAATTAGATGGCTGGGGGGTTATAGATCTGGTAACCTTCAGAAAGGCCCTTATGATGAAGTCTCTATGGAGAAGCCTCCACACCCTGGGGGTGTGGAAGGATATTATGGACTATAAATATTACAAAAACAAGTCGATGGGGGACTTATATTTGGAGGAGTGCATACATCAGAGCAGGGGATCACCTATATGGACCAGCTTCATTAAAATTTGGCCAATATTTAAGAAAAACCTAAGGTGGAGCTTCAAAAATGGAGGATAGATTATCATTGGTGATCTGAGCCTCCGATGTTATCCTATTGGGGCCCTTATTTTGAATTTTGAATAAGGAACATATTTTGGGTTGCGGATCGACACATTGCAGGCACAACAACGGTAGGTAGCGGAGCTACTGAGGTTGCGGAGGAACAGGAGATAGTTGATGAAGCTGATTCAGATAAGTGCAGACGAAGAGAAGGTACAGTAGAGAGCAGATAGCAGAACTCATGGGAAAAAAGAAGAAGCCGAAAGCAGCTGAAGAAGAATACAAGAGAAACTAGCAATTGCGCTGGCGGGTGAATAAATAGGATGTCACCCAGCTGAAAAGAATTTCATGCACGGATGTAGAGGGATTGAAGAGATTAGAGCAGATGTCGCAGAAGAGCTCTGTCCTGAGCACGACATCCTTATATTCCCTAGGTTTCTATTAATCTATCATGGTTGTATTATCTCTCTCTCTCTGTCCTATGGGACGTCTGTAATATAAATGGCAAGCTCTTCCTATTGAGCGATGTGACTATGGATCCAGCTGAGGATTATTAGTATACTTGAAGGTTGTTGTCTTATTGTATGAGTTACACGTATGCATGATGTTTGTGGTACCTTAAAATTTTATTTGCTTAGTATCTGCTGGAGTGTAAAAACTCTGGTAAACTTGAATAAGTATATATTATTAATGATGATAGATAAGAGATGATTACAATGGGGAATCACCGAGGCTTTAAATATAGCCTCATGGTGTCCCTTGGTGAAGAGGCATGATCTTTGATCATGCTCTTTCAGTTAATAAAACCTAAGATAACTATATCTAACTAATAATTAATAAAATATACATAACATTGCCCCTCTCTTAAAGATGCTTTGTCCTCAAAGCATATGTAACGATGGGCAATGTTGACGAACGCCTGGGTTTCTTGAGCGGCGAGCTCTTGCTTCCCACATTTTAAAAAGATCGTGAAGCATCTTCTCGAGCTCCATCTGTTGGTGATGTGGATAGTGAAAAGATCTGATATCGACAGAGTTGGATCCTGTCTTGACTTCTATTGGATGTTTGATTTTCCTATCAGAAGGCACTTTTATGGGTAGATCTTGGAATACTTTTTCATGTTTCCTAACTATTCCTTGTTCTTCTGGTGATTTTTTGTGATTCCTTTTTAGATTTAGAGGTAAGTTACCAACAATTATCGTTTGATGCAACTTCTTCTCCTCATCAAACGCTTCCTTCTTAACAACCATATGTGCTTCATCACCGAAGGCCTCAACAGCTTCTGGCGCTATATTAGTGGCTTCGGACGTGTTTGTCGCTTCACACGTTTCGTTCAATTCTGGGGATGGAACATTTTGTTGTTTATAAACATCTGTATCTTCATGGTGATGTGGGGAATCGGTTTTTTCCTGATGCTCTTCTGAGTTCCCTGAATCTGCGGAATTGTTTTGTTGATTTTGTTCCATGTTAGGAAATATTGGTTTTTGCATTAGATCCAACTTGTCCATAATGGCATTAAATTTCTGCATCATTTTGTTCTCATTGTCCTTAGCCTCCATACATTTTAGCCATATTTGCCTTTTTATCTGATCAACCGTCATCATTGATAAAGACATACTGAACATGTGTGAGGTGGGAAATATTTTTCTGCCAGTTTTCTCTTTTCCCCTTTTTTTTTTTAAATTAATTAATTAATTAATATTTAATTAATTAATTAATTTTTTTTTTTAATAAACTATATATATATATATAAAATGAAAATTATATAATAATAATTTATATATTATATAGTTTATAAACCGCCACACGTTTGGAGTATATCCTTCCAGATCTCGCAATATATAGCTTGGATTAAAGGCTCAACACCTTAGGCTTGTTTTAGGTACCTACAGGACGACGAATTCATTGAACCAAGGTTTATACGATGATATAATTCCCTTCAGACTTCAACTTTCAACTTCAAGTTTTCATTTAATCATTAAATAATAGTTTATTTCAATTATCAAAAGTCACAATGTTTGACTTTTCGATGGCTGTTCCTTTTCGAATTGATTAATGTATGGAACGTTGTGAAGAGTGGTCGAGGAAGGCTAAAGAGACGGACAGGTCGGAGAAGATGATTGCCGTGGAAAGGGGTGGTGACACAGAGGGTCGACGCAAATTATTGTTCAGATCCGACGGATAGGCCCGACCGTAACGGACAGGAGAGTTTGACAATTACCTGTTCCGGTTATGCACGTATGACCTTGTGCCGAATTTGTCGAATTAACTGTAAACAGAAACAACGTTTCACAGAGATATTCGAGCAGATCAATTTTTTTCCAATTTTCACAAATAAAACTGAGCCCGACCCACAGATAATCGTGGCATCTGTATCTCAAATCGATTTCCTACTTTTTGCGATGGTTAAAGCGGACAAAGAAGCCTTAATATCGCTTCCAACAGCTGAAAGTAGACGATTTGTGTGTTCTCCTCGTTACAGGCATGTGTTCAACAGCAGTATCGACACACCTCCAGAAATATACACCGCTGTTCTCCTCACCAGTCCACTTGAGCCTCAAATTCTGCCTCAGTATCGACCCACTTGAGCCTCAGAGAACAACAACTTGAGTCGCCGCTTTTGCCTTATGATTTATTTGTCAACGTGAGCTTTTAAACCTGCTGACCACGCCGGTTTGGTAGGGTCACGATTTTATTGGTGGAACCAAGTCACGATTTATTAGAGAAGCAGCAACAGTTTTTTGTGTCAATGACAAATCGTTAAGGAAGGGGTGCGGATATGAGAGGAGAAAGGCTGCAAATTTTTTTTAAAACTAATACTGTCCACAAGCACTTGAAAAAAATCTGCAATTCTATAATTCTGTAATTCCTTAATTCTGGGTGATCACACAGATCCCGAAGAGCGATGGCTCCGATACCAATGGAGTGTAAAAACTCTGGTAAACTTGAATAAGTATATATTATTAATGATGATAGATAAGAGATGATTACAATGGGGAATCACCGAGGCTTTAAATATAGCCTCATGGTGTCCCTTGGTGAAGAGGCATGATCTTTGATCATGCTCTTTTAGTTAATAAAACCTAAGATAACTATATCTAACTAATAATTAATAATATATACATAACATCTGCATAATGTTTTGAGAAGATCTTCTATGTATGATGTTATGTATGCAAATGATTCTATGTTAGCTTCGAGTTGCGGATCCATCCGCCACTACCAATTTGTTCCCCTTCTGCATGTGGTCGTGGCAAGCCTCGGGTGGGACTCTTTGCTCTTCGGAGTAGGGTGAAAATGCTGGCATAGTTCTAGACTACAACAGAATCCTTTGTTGGCCCCAATCCCCGAACCTAGGTCTTGCCTACGAGACCTGTTTCCTCGCCAAAAAATGGTTCCGTTGCCGAGACCCTAAAATTCATTAGGGGAACTAGATCATGGTATCAAGGATCTTCGAAGGAGAAATACGGAGATGGTGGGATAACCACCTAGACCAGTTTATAGCTCAGTAAGCGGAGATAACGAATCAAAAAGAGAAGGTTCTCAAGGATCTAGTCCTTTTCTCGGATTCCGCCAGCGATACCTACGAGATCCTTTGGGGAAAATTCCCTAGCGACCTCTATAATTGGTTGCGAAGGCTGTAGACCAAGGTGACTAAGGAAAAATCGTGGAAGATCAACGGTAAGTGGGTGCATGGAGATCTGGTGACCCTGCATTGGTTGGATACTGAGTTAACCCACGCTGTAGATTTCGGGGTAGAGTCTACCTTGGACAGGTATATTGTGGAGTTTGCAGCAGAGTGCTACCAGTCCTTCTCCAGAGCCAAGGCTATATTCTGATCTGGACTAAGAGGGAAGATGCTTAAGAAAATTCCATTATGGATTAAGGCCCTGATGGTGAACGAAGGGTTGATGGAATTCAAAAAATTGGGCATGGAAGCGTAAGCCTCCAGTGCTGGGGGAAGGGCCTGAGGAACGAATGCTACATAAAATGTGAATTGGGGAGTGGTGGAATGGATGCTGATACCACAAGGAGGTTGAGGGAGCGACGTGCACATCGGAGGGCGTAGATCGCTGACAGGTGGCGAGAAAGGGTGATGCGAGAGTTGAAACAGTGAGGGAGTAGTCGGAAGGATAAAGAGGAGGCACCTCAGAGGATAGTGGATATGGAAGGCTAGGTGGGTCCACAGTAGATAGGAGGGACCATTGTTGGAGTGTGGTAGGTGCATGGGAGCCCAGCCAGGAGGAAGAGGGAGATGATGTCTGATGAAGGAGATGCAGATGTGCGGCTCGAAGAAGGTTTCGATGGCGAGTGGTATGTCGTGATGCAGCGGTTATTCCAAGAAAGGATGGCATTCATATCTCCAAGTATTCCTACTTCCCAAAGTTCGAATGGCAAGGATCCCTACCTTCCATTAGTACTCTATAAAAATTTAAGTGATATTTTCGTTAAGTTAAAAGAGTTGATTCGATTGCATAAAAGTCCATTGTCAGCAGCGACACATGCTAATAGCAACATTACTGGTAGTATAGAAATTACTAGTGGTATAATTACGCAACCAGGACCCGGAGGGTTCATTCTAGTCACCCCTCCGCAAGTGAATATGGTGAGGTCATTCACCTGGTACCCAGAATTTTCTGGGCGGGGTAACGACGATGTGGAACAACACTGGTACCTCTGTGAAGCCATATGGAGGGTTTGGAAGATGCCAGATGTAGGAAATCTGATAGAATTCCAAACCACCCTGAGAGAAAGGGCATTGCGCTGGTTCATAAAGTGGTCAGAGGCCCACCCGAATCCAGTAATTGCGGACATCAAGTGAGATTTTGTCCAAGAATTTAAGCTACCCCAAACAGACCAGCAAGGTCTGTCCAAACTATGGGATATCAAACAAAGAGAAGGAGAGACTGCGTGGGAGCTGATGCGCAGGTTCAAATATGCGATCGGGAAACTCAGCTACCCGATCGACCCAAATCATCAGAGGGAGTGGTTCATCAAGGCTCTACTTCCCTTGACATGAACCCCCCTCACTCAGCAAAAGATCAAAAACTTGCAGGATGCTTTGGAACAGGCTATGAAGATAGAGGCGATGGCAGCCTACCCTTAGGAATATAGGGGAGGGCCAGCCCCACAAGACCCATCCCTGCTGGGACTGCAACATTAGATTTCCAATCTGACTGAAAAACTTAAGGAGATGCAGCCTATAAGACCAGCCAGGCCGAATGTCTAGTGCACACACTGCCTGGTAGAAGGGCACGTGGTGACTGAGTGTCCTCGGTTGCGAAGCCCAAGAGTGGGGCCCTCAGTAGCGGCAGTGCAAGGGCTTCAACCTATCAAGGGAGGCGTGCCGATAAACCCACAAGCGGTTTATCCACCGCAACAACCGTATGCATGGTTCCCACATCAACCAACCCAAGCCGCAACAGAGTATTGCGAAATTTTCCAAACAGTGGGTCATCAACCTCGGACGTGTCCGATTTTGCAGAAGTACTCCAACGTTCCGAACAACGTATACTGTGAGTTCTGTGTTTCCACGACTCACAACACCAAACAATGCAAAGCTCTAGACACACTAGCGGATCGATTGGACCAGCCCTCCTACAGGGTGAATGAGGCTTCCAGAGGCAGAGGAGGCAGTATGCGCGGGGGGCGCACAGGGGGACGGGGTCCGCTGAAATGCTATAACTATGATCAGGAGGGTCATATGGCCTGTGACTTCCCCCTACCCAGAAGACCGTGGTGTTCCCAGTGCCGCGTGAACACCCACGCGACAGAGGACTACCCTGAACTTATTAAGAAGTGGGAGTAACGAGCAAGGCAGAGGGGCACGAATCTGGTAAACGCAGAACCTTGAGGGACAACGACTTTGACCATGCAGAACGTAGCCATAGTGACACGAGGAGGAAAGAAAATGGGAGAGGATTCTCATGAAAAGGAGTAGATACGAGTGATCAGGCCCGCATCCCTGAAACAACTAATCAGGCCGAAAACGCAGAAGAAATATTTTCAGGAGGCGGTAGAAACTTTTGCCCAACTGGGGGGAGAAAAAGGTATTGATTTACCCGTGAAGAATGATACTGGAGAACAGAGCGCTACGGGGGCTCTGATTGAGGAATGACTCCACCTATTCCTCAAAATCGTTGACAATGCTTCGATGCGAGAATAGCTCAAGCATACCCTGGAGGACGTATTGCAGGGGAACGCAAGAATGAGGGAATCCTCAAACAAAACACCCCAGTATGTACAACGGGTCAATTGAAACAAATAAAGAACAGGAAAAGAGTTCCGATTAAACACGCAGGTTGTGGGATTTTAGATCAGAGACACCATGCTCGACTTGGGCTCTGACGTCAATATCCTGCCTCGGAAGACGTAGGAAGCTCTAGGGCAGCCACGACTGACTTACTCGCTAATCCAGCTCAGGATGGTGAACCAGTATTGCATTGTGCCAATGCAGTATGCCAATCAACAAACTCAAAGATGTCGAGGTCGACATCGCAGGGGTAAAGACTTACACAGATTTTGAGGAAATAGATATTCAGGGAGACAAAGATCCATACCCTGCATTGCTAGGAATCGACTGGGCTTTTGAAAACTATGCCATCATCGATCTCAAGAAGGACCTGATGATTTTTGAAGACGGAGAGCTCCGAGTCACTCAGCCTCTCTACCCGTATCAAGGTCTGAGATATACAGAAACTATGGATAACAGGGAGGATGCTCGGATATTGGACAATCTTTATCAGATGACAGCAGGGAAGTGGGAGGATTATATTAACCCAATATCAACCGGATCTGTAAGTTGGCGAAGTGTCCAGAGCTCGGAGCTAGGGTCAGAACTAGCTTGGGAGGACTGGCAGCAAGGTAGGAATGAGACCAGCACAACGAGATGTGCCAATATTTCCAGAGTCCATTGGATTGGAGCTGAGATAAGGGAGTACCCCACCTTGTCCAACATGCAAGCAGTAAATACCTTCATTGCAAGGGTAGAAGACAAGGTACCAGAGGAAAACAGGATACCACTCTTGGATGTAGCACTACAGTCCACATGAGCTAGGTGGTGGAAAAATCATCGCAACTCCCTGTCGCGGTGGAGTTGTGTGGCAGAGGCTTTGAGGGCATGGTTCAAGGAAGACGAAGGACCTCAAAGCAAGAAAAGGTACCAAGGAACTTATGATCCGAGAGACCATGTGAAAGCCTGTCAGGAGCAGTGGTGAAGTGTAGAGTACCTGGGGGAGCTGTGGGTACATCGGTTTGTCCACTCCTTGGATACCATCCCACATGCCTGGTGTTAGTGAGCCGTGATTTGGCCGATTGGGAAGCCAAATGACAGTGTAACATCAAACCAAGCTTTGGAGCCCAAGGACCTAGCCTTCCTGGACTCAGAGAGGGCTCTCTCTATATGTGTAAGGGATATCTGTGTGTTTGCTTATTATGTTCTGATTTTAGGCTAGTTATGAAGTATGTTTTTGGTTTTGGTTTTTTAAGTTGTGAGGGATGAAACTGATCAAAGATACGAGATAGGTAAAAATATGTCAGATCAACTGGGCTATGGGGTCGAAAAGGTCAAGAAAGCTATAAGACGGTGATACAAGGTTGTTGAAGGGCCGATTTGATTCAAGGCAGAAAGGATCTTTGGGCAAAATGGAGTAAATGGACATCAAGTTTGTGAACAACAAAGAGTTTCAAGCATAACTAGTTCAATAGATAACATAAACATGGTAGGGCAAACCATTAATCATGCAAAACGTAACTATAAGCTAATCAATACATAGAAATAAACATTCAAGCCATGCATAGAAGTATAAGACCCTCTAACTTTGGGAAATGGCTATCAGACTTTGGGGAAAACACTTAAGAAAGACAAACAACTTAACTTACTATGCCGGAACGCCTAAACACAACACTTCAAGTTATTGGGCACTTTGAACAACAAGATTTGCATAGTTTTAGGCAAAGGGCTAGATCGAAACTAGGCCTCCTTGGTTCAAACAAAATGATAATTTAATCAGTCAAAGAGAAATTTCATGGATGGAACTATAGCTAGCCATAGGTAAGCAGGGTGTACCGTAAGTCATACTTAGCATGCATAGAACTATGAATGAAACAAGTAACGGTATCCTAAGTATTAAAGAGCAGTCAAGAATTCTTTAATGTTACTTAGGAAGAAGAAAACAAAGAAGCTATGAAGAAACAGGAAATTTGAGGTGCCTCCATGGGCATATCTCAATTTTTTTCTCTACTGATCTATAGCAAGCAAGAAATATGTATTCATGAATGAAAAATAGAAGACAACAACAAAGCAAGAGACACTATACCATTCTACCAAGTCATGGAATCCAACAACAATCCTTCTTCATTCATCCAAGAGCATCCAAGAGGCAATCCAAAAGCATAAGACAAGTATTTCTTCCAAATCTTATATGACCATATATTGCTTCTCTTCTCAAGTTCAGCCTTGTTTACAATGAAAACCTTTGGAATATATAGGCTCAAGTGAGGAAAACCTCATGGTTCAACTTGCCATCCTATTGTCCTAATCAAAATATCTAAACTTGTCCTTGAGGCTTTGCAAAGCCCAAGGCACAAAATATCCCATAAAATATCTAAAAAATGCTAAAAAAGGGAATTAAATTGACTTTGCATCATTTTTCATGTGCAAAAATAGCTAAACGCACATTTGGAAAAAGTGGATTTTAGAGGTTCAAAAATTACAAAAATATTTCAAATTTACATTAGCAAAAGGTCCCTTGACTTGCCGGAAATATTTGGCAGCCTTCCCGGTGTCGAAACGAGGCTCATGATAGCTCGTTGGAAAGATCTGAGTGTCTACTTTCCAGGAAAACTAAAATTTTCCCAATCTCATGCCTAGAAGTCCTCCAAAACTGTACCTATGTGTAAAAAACCAAAACATTACAGTCTACTGATAGACCAGGCAGAGTGTGCAAAAAGCGAGCCTTTTTCGCCATTTTGGGGAAGCAAATGATCTCCAAATGTTCTGAAAATTGCTGAGGGTGTGCTCTTGAATTTATGGCATCCAATGATACCATTTTATTCCTTTGACGAATCCCCAAAATGAAATGGCTAATTTCATGAGTTTTGACAAAAAACCCAAAAATGCCAAAAAACCAAAACATGTCAAAATGCGCCCAAAATCGGTGAGCATGACCCTCAAGGGTCCTTAGCAACATGCTCTGAAGCAGAAGCCAAAATATAAAGCCCTGATATGTCTCTCTTCACTTTCCGTGTCGGGTGCTTCCCTTTTGCCTTCCTTAGCTTCTCTTGGGCAGCTTTTAACTTGCGCCGGGCAAATTGATTTAGTTTTTTATAATGCTTTGTCATCCTCCTTTGCAGCTCTAAATCCCTATTTTCCTTCTCAAGCTTCCTCTCCAAATGTTCATTGACTCTTTATAACCATGCCCCCTTATTGTTTTTAATCTCTTGCTCAAGCAGTGCAGTGAGGGGAGTGGATTGAAGAAGGGCTTGCTCCTCTTCCTTTTTCTTTTCAAGGGCTTCTTTAAGCCCTATGGTTCTAGGCCTTTTCTGCCTAGGTTGGTCTTCTTCTTCATCTTCATCAAAATTTCCTATGAGCTCATCTATCCTTGCTTGGGCTTTGGAAACCTCTTTCTTGTACTTGATTGCTCGTGTCTCATAGACAACCATATGGGCACTCATTTGGCTATTTTGGATCTGCAAGAATTGATTGAAATTCCTTGCTCGATGAAGGTCATTCTCCAATGCCTCAATTTGGCCCTCTCTATGGATTAGAAGGTTTTCTAGAATCTGGGCCTCATTATCACTGTCGTCACTTTGGATTGGGATGACACCCAATGCACCTCCGCACTCATGACCTTCTCCTACCTTGCCTTTCCCTTTGCCCTTGAAGGCTAATCTTGCGCTCTTCCTCCTAGGCAAGTCAGTGATAGGCTTCTTTGGCAACTTTATTTTCTACAGAGAGTTCTTGTCACATTTGGAGTGACAACCTTGGGCAACTGCTTTCTTGCTGTTCTAGGCTTGGCCTTTTTAGGAGAGGAAAACATGATTCCTTTGCCTTTATCATCTTGCTTTTCACCCTCTTGAATTCGTTTTTCTTCTTGAGGCTGTGGTGTATCATGAGGAGGCTGCTGAGTGTCATGAGGAGACTGCTGTGTAGCTTCTTCAGGCTGCTCCTGCTCCTCAATTTCATGCTGCTAAAACTGCTGCCCTTGATCCTCAATATCAAGCTGCTCAAACTACAGCCCTTGATCATCAATACCATGCTGCTGTTGTGCTTCAATTTCCTGTTCATTTTGTGGTTCAACCTGCTAGCCTTGGTCATCAAGATCATGTTGCTACCCTTCCTCTTGTTCCTGCTATTCATCATCACTGAGTTTCTACTGTTCAACACTCTTTTCTTCTTGCTCCTGCTGCTGACCTTCAACACTGTCATGATGCTGCTCCTCATCTTCAGTTTGTTGTTCTTCATCCCTTTCTTCATGCTCATGCCCTTCCTCTTCTTGCTATCCACTTCCCTCTCCTCCTCCATGCTATTTTGACTGTTCTGTGGTGAATCTGAGCCTTCTAGGAGTAGGTCTACTAAAGGAAGGTGAGGGGTGATGAGTAGGCGATGTGGGGGATGTATGGACTGGAGGGATAGTGGAGAAATCTGGGTGACTGACGAAAACATCCCAAGAAACCTCTTTCTTCTCTAGCTGGTGAAGGATGATGATTTTAATAAGAGAATGATGGAATAGAGAAGCTATTTATTGTGATGGAGGCTTCTTCTGGACTGAGGAGGCCATTTTCTCAATGCTCTTGCACAAGAAGAAAGGAAGGTTGAGCTGCTTGGTTCTTGTGAAGTGCATCAACAGTCAGATGTGGTATGCATAAACTTGGGAAAATATCCCTTCAAAAGTGAAATACTTCATTATGATCTTCATAAGAGGAGCATAACTGGCTAGAAGATGAGAGAGAGGGAAAATAGCAGTGCATGCTTCTCTGTGATCGAGATTGAGGAAGGGTTTGTAGTCATCCAAGTCTAAATAGGATTTCTTGAACCATTTCTCGCCAATGTATGGGATTTTAGTCGCCTTGGATATGGATCTCGGGGAGAACTTGAAATCAAGGCCTGCCACTTGAAAATGTTTGTCTTTGAACCTTAAGGCGCACAAATGTGTTAAGGGCGAGAAACTTTTGACTTCTTGTACCCTTTGGCAGAAATCCAAACAACCCACCTCATGAAAATTGAAAAGGATGGATGGGTGTGCATTGACTTCCTCGGTAGAAATTGGCTCACCTCTTGTGCAACCCACTTCTGCTATCTTGCCTAGGAGGCATATTGACTTGGATGCGCTCCTGCAACAACAAAATGCTTCAAAGTTTTTGAAATGCCTTCTTCAAACCAAACTCTGTCTCAGCCTGTCAACTCACTGTTTGATTGAGCAACAATGTTCCCAAATGTATTGTGAAAAGCCCTCTTTCAATATGAGACCCCTGTTCTTTCAAAATGTTGTCTTTCTTCTGGTTATACAACTCAACAAATAAACTTGAAAAACAAAAAGACAGTCAATCAGGATACACAGTCAATAGTGATCTTTTTATGTGTTTTGTGGTAAGGGTACCCTACTCTTTGATGTTTTGAGGATATGATACACCCTTGCTTTTTAGAGGAATGCAAAACATAGTCTTTTAGTTCAAGACCTTCTTTTTCCTTGTAGGCACTTTACCAGCAGATCCAACAACATGAAGGCAGTCAACCAAAAAAATGTATCTTACACAGTCAAAAGTTACTGTGTGAATGAGATAAAGTGGCGGAGTTTGAAATGTTTATAATGTGGTAACAAAGGCCTGTAGTACTCAACAATATAAACTCCCTTTCAAACAAAAAACTACCCTCTCTTTGCTTCATTGCTTCTCACACTAGTTTGACCCACACACCTTCCAACCGTAAATGGTAGCCTTCTTACTGATTCTGCCTTATGGGACTGAAAGGCACAACACTGCTTTTTGTCCTTTTAATACGCGGAGGACATTTTTAGAAGGTCAAAAGTGTTTATCTAATGATCATTTAGATAAGTGACCCACTGTCCTCACCCTAAAGCACCTTATCTTTATTTTCTATTTTCAAGAATGCACATAGCTTGACAGATTTTGACTTTGTTTCATCACAGTTTTGAGGGTATTTGCAATGGCTATTCATACTAATGCAAATTCCACCTTTTGATGTTTTACTTCTAGCCTTATTATCAAAGCAAAATCTCGTTTTTACATATAATTCAAACGGTGGCTTTCGACCCTTTCACATCACCTAGCAATTTTGAAAAACCGAGGGAGGCCTATAGAAATACCTCTAAAACTCGATGAAAGGCTTCTTGAGGAGCTTGAGCAGTTTTCACACATGGTTTGGAGGTGTTAGAAACATTAAAATTGTGCGCGGCACTTTTACTGATGAGAACGCCGCGCAGAATGGGCCGTTGGTCATTGTCGAGCCTTTTGTGACCAAAGTCACAGGCGCGCCGCGCAGCCTTGTGTCACAGTGCAAAATTCACGCCTGAGCGTACCGCGCATACTTACAGGCACGTCGTGCAAACTCTGACTCTTGAAAACTCTGTTTTTCGTTCAAACCTTCTTCTCTAGTCTCAAGGGCAGCAAGAGGGATCATTTGCTCATTCTTTGAGGAGTTTGCACATTTATTTTACAACGGTCTTTCGTCCCTTTAAAAACGAAAAAACCACAATACCTTTGATTGTGACTTACAAGGGTTTTTTAAACTTTTTTCTCGTTGAAACAATCACCTTGTTGGCTTTTGACAACCCATGTTTTTAACTAATTTGGCAAAGAAAATGCATGTATTCAAAAGAGCTTAAATAGGCATTAACCCCTTTTTTCTTATAACATATTTGAAAAGCTACACTTTGCTCACTGTGCTTTCATATTTGAAAGGTATTTATATTTGCTTGTTTTGAAGGGAGACTGGCTCAAAGCCATCTTGCGCCTGTAGTTGTATGTCTTCAACTGCTGCTCCTTTATGACTGTGGGTGAGACCTAGTCACGTTTGCCTGAGCTTTCACAGTGATTCATTTAAAAGAGAAACTTTTCCACTGTTGATTTTTTTTAGTGCCCTTTTCACAATGTAACATTCGCCCAATAACACATTAATGAGTAATGAAGCGCTTTGCCATTTTGCAGGGAAACAGATTTACCCTTTGAAATTTAAACTAATATTGTCTGCTATGGATGCTTCAAAGATGATAAAGCCCTATTGTGAAGATGACTTGACTGCCAGGTGTCTATTAGGCTCATTTCTGACTGTGGTGAAAAATGTAGTTGCATTTGCTCAGGCCCTTTCCCCTCTGTCCATTTAAAAGGGGATTTCTCTGACACCTCTCTTTTTACTTAAATTGCACTGATATGGTACCATTGACCTCTTTATAATGAACATGCCTATATCTATGTTGAAATCCTCTCCGATGAACATATTGACAAGGGTTTCTTTCACATATGATGGCAAGCAAACAAATTATGAAGAACACTACTGCTCTTACCTCTGTCCTCAATCATTAATTTTCTTTGGAAAA
This sequence comes from Pinus albicaulis, assembly GCA_034641835.2. Classification (NCBI taxonomy): domain Eukaryota; kingdom Viridiplantae; phylum Streptophyta; class Pinopsida; order Pinales; family Pinaceae; genus Pinus; species Pinus albicaulis. The sequence continues at coordinate 33,894,077 of CM076575.1, forward strand.
ACCCTAGTCAATGTCTTATTGTTCAAAAAAAAATCTGTCCTACAGTCAGTTGAAAATCTTAAAACCAACCTTTGGCCATCTCCCTCTGCTTATAGATGAAGGAGGCGCTTTAACCCTCTGCTTATAGATGAAGGAGGTTCTTAGCCATGTGATGTTAACAGTCCTTGACAGTGTTGTTTTTCTTCCACTGTCCCTTCAGGCCTTGAATGAGGTTGCAAGAGTTTGATGAGAAAATATTTGCCCTGTAGATGCATCTCAGGCTCAGGATCACATTGAGAAGCAGCTGTCTTCTCATGTGGCACCAAAAATTGTCTTCTGAGATGCTGGTATGTTTCCTGTCCTTGAAAGATCCAGCAAACACTGTAAAAAACCTAAAATCAGCTTGATATTATGGTCTATGTATTGCTGAGACTTAAGGGTGTATTAGTGGCGTGACTTAGGGTTGTGACCAACTTTATTAGCAGAGTGGGAGGTTTGTTATGACTAGTCTATAGCATATGGAGCTTGTTGGCTCTTGGATAGTTTGCCAAGGGTGAAATGTCTTAAAGCGCGACTTCCTAACTTAGGGGAGACTGTTTGAATAGATTTGGATTATCCTTTTAGAGCTGATGGGCAGACTAGTATGGCTGAGGCAAGGTAGGATTTGATAATGAGGTTTCATCTCGTCATGGGCGGACTGAAAAATAGGAGGGCGAAAAATTTTTATGGGTGTTTTCCCAGCTGGAAAATATGACAAATTTTGGATCAGCTGCTAGAAAACTTGGCTGTTAGAACTAGTCATCACTAACAAGTGAAAAATACTGATGACTAACATGGTACTTAGAAGAAGAGAGAAAGAGAGGGACCAGTTCTTGGTAGGAGGTTGGGAACAAATTTGTTCAGTGCTTTTCATTTGAGGGGAAGACAGAGCTAGTGTCCCAAGCATTACAGGCCATAAAAGGGGTACTATTTTTTCCTAATTTGGGCACCGACAGGAGGCCATTAGTACTGAATCCTGATGGTAAACATAAGTTGGATTGCCAACAGATCGATAGCGAGCCAGATGATGGCAGTTTGGAGGACCTGAGGCACCTATACTTTGAAGAGACAAAAGGAGAGAGGAACATTAAAGAAGAGCCTACCACTAAAGGAGTCCATCTACTTCCACTGAAGACAAAGAAACTAAACATCGGCACGGAGGAAAAACCCAGAATGGATACAGTTGGGGACTACTGGGACGAGGAGACAACAAAGGAAATTTTCAGACTCCTCTAGGAATAAAAAGACCTATTCCCTTCATCGGTCACTAATTTAAAAGGCATCAAATGGGACCTCGGAGAATTGAGAATTGTGCTGAAACCGAACGCTAGGCCAGTGAAGCATCGACCTTACCGGCTGAACCCACGGATTAAGGAGAAAGTCAAGCTAGAGATTGACAAAATGCTAAAGTCAGGTCTAATATTCCCTGTGGAAGATGCAGAGTGGGTGAGTCCCATCGTCATTCAAAATAAGAATGACAAGTCAGAAATCCGCGTCTGTTCGGATCACTGAAGTTTGAACAACACCTGCATCCATGACCCATTTCCTACCCCATTCAGCGACAAAGTATTGGACAATGTTGCGGTAAATGAGGCCTACTCCTTCACTGATGGGTTCTCAGGATACCATTAGGTGCGCATCGCAGAAGAGGACAAGACGAAAACAACGTTCACCATCGAGTGGGGGTCTTTTGCATATCACGTGATGCCGTTCGGGTTGAAGAACGCCCCTGCTGTGTTTTCCAGGATTTTCATAGCTGCTTTCTAGGAATACATTCATAAGTTCCTAGAAGTCTACATGGATGATTGGAACGTCTATAGTTTTTTGAAAGACCACGCCACCCTGCTACCCATAATGTTTGATTGGTGTCGACAATTGCAAATTTCCTTGAACCTAAAGAAATGCATCTTTGCGGTTCCATTCAGAACGCTCCTAGGACATGTGGTGTGCAGGCAAGGGGTCTGCGTCGACCCCACCAAGGTAGCAGTGATCGTTCACATGGAAGCTCCGGAAACGGTGAAGAAGTTGAGGTCGCTGCTGGGGCACACGGGTTATTACAGACGGTTCATCAGGAACTATGCAAAGATAACTGCTCCTTTGGAAAAGTTACTACGGAAGTCAGAGGTGTTCCAGTGGACGAATGACTGCAAGTTAGCCCTTGACACTCTAAAGGAGAAGCTAGCAACGATGCCCATTATGGTCCATCCAGAATGGGATAAGCAGTTCCATGTGCATATCGATGCTTCCGGTATTTCACTTGGGGCTGTCTTGGCGCAACCAGGGGAGACGACAATTGACCACCTAGTCTACTTTCCCAGCCGCAAACTGTCTAATGCGGAGTAGAATTACACCACCATGGAGAGGGAGGCCCTCACAATGGTGTACTCTCTCTAGAATTTCTGCCACTATCTCCTAGGAGGTAAGTTTTAGTTCTTCACTGATCACTCCGCATTGAAATACCCAGTCAATAAGCCCGTTTTGGAAGGATGGATATTTCGATGGCTCCTACTCTTTCAAGAATTCACCTTCGAAGTGATTGTCAAGCCAGGGAGGTTGAATGTCAGGCCTGATCATTTATCTAGGTTGGAGATGGGTGAGAACGAGGGCTCTCTAGATGATCAGCTACCTGATGTTGATCTTTTCCGGGTAGAAGCCATACCAGATTATTTGGCTGACATCGCAACTTACCTAACCACGGGGCAGTGTCCTCAGCACTATACCCCAATCCGAAAATGAAACCTGGTCTTCTGCGCCGCTGACTAACAACTAATTACGAGGCAGTTGTATAAATTGGGCCTTGATGAGATTTTGTGAAGGTGTGTCCTCGACCATGAACGCGAAGCCCTGCTATGGGAGTGCCATAACGGCATCGCGGGAGGACACGCGGGGGCGAAACCCACCACCAGGAAAGTGCTACAAGCTGGAATATGGTAGCCGACAGTCCATGCAAATAGTAAATCATTCGTCAAGAAATGTGATGTTTTTCAGAGAACAGGGAGGTCCTCTCATAGAGACGAGCTACCACTACACCCGATGAATGTGTTGCAACCATTCAAGAAGTGGGTTGTCGACTTCGGAGGCCCCATAGCCCCTGTAGCCAGGCATTCAAAGGCCTAGTACATTATCACCGCCATAAACTACTTCACTAGATGGGCCAAGGCAACGGCGGTACGGGACTGTACGGCCGATACGGCAGCCAAAATCATCTTTGAATACATCATCAGTAGGTTTGGCTGCCCAAGCAGCTTAACCAGTGATCAAGGTACACACTTCATTAATGAACCGATCAAATCGCTGCTGGACACCTTCATGATCCAACATCACAAAAGAATCCCGTAGCACCCGCAGGCCAATGGTACTTTTAAAGCATTCAACAAAATCCTCGAAAAGGGTTTGACGAAGATCTGCAATGCCAAGCAGGATGATTGGGACGAATAGTTTCCAGCCGCAATATGGGCCTACAGAAAAACGGTGAAGCATTTGATTAATAAAACACCTTTCCAGCTGGTGTATGGTCGTGAAGCTGTGATTCCCGCCGAGTTCACCATACTGATTATTCTGATCACCACCTCCCTAAAGTTCTCGGAGGAGGAATCACTACAGGAATGCCTACACAAATTACAAGAACTTGATGAGGACAGGTTCCTCGCCGAGTTTCATCAAAAGGTTCAGAAAGACAGGCAGAAGGCATGGCATGATCGCCACATCAAGAGAAAAATGTTCCAGGTTGGAGGTAAGGTTCTCCTATACGATAGTAGGTTTTAGAAGTTTCCAGGAAAACTGCAGATGCACTGGTTGGGACCCTACTTCGTCGTCGAAAGTAAGGATTCCAGAGTCGTTCAGTTGGCTCAACTGGACGGTACTGTTTTACCTGGGTGGGTGAATGGCACATTCCTGAAGCCCTACCATGACTAAGTTTCTTTAGTTTTCTATTAATAACTCTCGCACCCGAGAGAAGTCCGTAGAGTAGAGTAGTTGAATAAATCTCCCGCAACCAGGATGAGTGTAGGTAGTGTTCTTTGTCCATGCATAATTCATCGATAACCGCTAGGTTGTGGGGACCGCAATGCAATTGATTGTGGTCAGGGAGGGGCACGTCCAGCGTGTCATCCCCGTAGGATAAGCAAGCATGTCAAGTGTCAGTCCCCATCATTTCATTTAGTACTTATGTCAGTCCGTAGGATCGCCAAGATTTGCAACATAAATTGCCATAATTAGAAGTAACCTTGCAGTAATCATTTTTCCATAATTAGGAGTAACCTCAGCCGCCGCGTCTGCCCCTTTCCCCATACCACTGTCATCAGATGTCAGAACACACCTCAGCAGGAGAATGATCACACGATTATCACTGTGTAGGATGCCAACAGGAATTAATTCATTATGGGGTCTCATCAACCTCACTCGTGTCGGTTAATTACATAGCCTGCATGAAGAAAAGCGCGAGAATGCCGAAGATATCCAAGTTAGAGTTAAAAATTTCTGAAGATGCAAAGGCAAGTGGAGCAGAACCAGAGCAGCAGAGGTGTCCTGAAGCAAACAGCCAAGAGAAGGGGTTGAGAACTATTCTAAAGGTGTATCAACGCTGCGCAAAGATGATAAGAGCCAATCCAACAGTAGTAGAACAGGAGCTCGACAGTCGGATTCATAAAATGGAGTCCCTCGTCGAGAAGTATGACAGTGCCGCCCTCATCGATGCAGACCTCACGGACTCTTTCGAGTTCCCAGCGCTTAAACGCCAGGTGTACATGGAGAGCTATACCACAGAAGCAAAGTGAGAAGCAACAAGGATTTTTCCTGAGTTTCGAGGCATCCAGTAGTCCTCCATACTGAATTTGAGGAACCTGCCAATATTCGGGATGACAGGAGCAACCATGTAGTGTACCAAGTTCTTGCTTAGTCGAATTCAGAACAGGTCCTTGTGGTTGGGAAAAGAAATTCCAACCCATGCCGAGGACATTCACTAGCTCACAGGGCTTTAACAGGAAGGCCAGGACGTTTCCTTCACATGCCAGACCATCTCCAAAAGAGAAAAAAAGTTAGGCGACACAGATTATTATGCAAAATATGGCACCTGGCGAGGAGGAAAGGGAGCGAAAATGGAACTCATCAGCAAGCCTGAAGTCAGGTTTGTAGGTTACCTCATTCCCAATAAGAAAATGAGGCATTACACCAAGGGGGAATGTACCCTGGACACCATTTCCATCGCGAAGCACTACTTCCAGGGGACTAGGATGAACTGGTGCTCCTTCCTGTTGAAGGAGTTGTTCGACACATGCGAGGATAATTACAAGAGGGAAACGAGCTTCATCTATGGATACTTGATAGTTGCGCTGGCCATGTGGAAGTGGCATGCCCCCCTCATCAGGTTGCCGACAGAAATAGTGGAGGGTCAGCCTCTGGTAATGAAATTCGGCCCATGGAAGGTGTCGGGAGATCCCAGCACCAAAGAGGTCAATGTAGAGGCCTTCCAGAGTTGGTATGGTTTAATGACTGATGTGGTGACAAGCCAGTAGAGGATTCCCAAAAATCTGCTGGATGGATACAGTGAGCAAGTTTGGTTTGGGGTCAGCCACAAGCACACGTTCCTCTGACCTACTTGCGTGCCGGAAGAGACATTTTAGATGAGGCCACTGAAATTCCAACTCGACGACACAGCCTTCCACAACAAATTTTGTTCGTGGTTGGGGGTCGCGATGGAAGTCCGAAGTGGGGTATACACATACAATTTCGACACATTAGGGGAATTTTGAGGTCTAAAATGGGCCTCCTAAGAAAAATGTACAACAAAAATAAACTTTATAACAACCAATAGGATTCAAGATGATGATGTCAACCATGGGGGATGATTCACCATTTTTTAAATAAAAAGGCAAAAATATTAAAAAATAATAAAATAATAAAACTATTTTTTCAACTCGTATTTTCAACTTATCTCCCAAAGTTTTTACTCAAATTTCGAGCGGGAGTACTCTTTGGATGCGAAATTTAATTCCTCATCCAAGGAGTACCCATGTTTCATACTTTCGATGCGTCCTACTACACGAAAAATGAGAAATACATAAAAAATGTGATTACAATTACGTTTTTCATGTATTTCTCATTTTTCGTGTAGTAGGACCCATCGAAAGTACGCAACATGGGTACTCCTTCGATGAGGAATTAAATTTCGCATCCAACGAGTACTCCCACTCGAAATTTGAGTAAAAACTTTGGGAGATAAGTTGAAAATATGAGTTGAAAAAGTAGTTTTTTCATTTTTCCCTCTAAAATTTGATGATGTCATCAAATCTTATTTCATTCTTTCCACTATTATTATATAATTTCCTTAGGAGGCCCATTTTAGACCGCAAAATTCCCCTAATGAGATGCTACCACAGCAACTTCCTGGCGAATCAGCAGCAGAGGCGGCAAAAAGGGTCTCCAAATTGCAACTCTTCCCACTCATTCGCCAACTAAATATACAGGTACGAAGCTTCAACGAAGTGGTCCAAGTAATCTCAAGTAGTGCCACTCCTTTCCCTATTTTTTCTAAATTTCAAATTTCTCAGTCCACCCGCTTCTCCACACGACCTCCATCACCTCCCCCATTCCCAACGTTTTGTTTACTTCACCAAGTCCAATGACCACCTCGGTGGGGGAAAAGAACAAGTCTGCAAACCCCCTAGTAGCTCCCAAGGCCAAGAGGGCCAAAACCACAGAGTCAAGTCTGGTGGTTGACCTCATTGAGGAGGATCCACCCCAGCAACTGAGCATAAGGGTACCCATCCAGGAAGAACCACTCATCGAGACAGGGGCAATAGGCAGGATTCCACCTCAACCTCCCATTGACCCCTCTGACTTCATAAACATCCATATTTCACCACCCCGTACCGACCCACTCCCATCGACCACTTCATCCGCACCATCCAACTCATCCGCCACCGTATCAGATGCAGTAATCCGAGACCTAATCAATGGGGACCACGGGACCGAGGCCGACTCAAGTACAACAGTGATACCACCAGTCAACCCCGCTAGGGACCCCCAGACCACTTTTTCTGATTTAATCACACAAATGGCACAAATAGTTGCAGACACGGCTAGGGCATAGCCTGAGTATACTCCACTCTAGCAGACCATCCAAGCAGATCAGGGGGAGCGGTCGAACCTAAATATGGCGGACTCTGCACCCCATCCAACTCCACCGCTATCCCCTTAAGGACACTCCACTAGATTAGTTTCCAGTGGGAAACCACTACAGGAGAGACAGCCAGATCAAGGTACTTTAGCGGCCGAAAGCATGGAGACATGGGGCACAGACGTGGGGCACGTCTCAACTGTACCACTTCATCAGAGGGCAGCCCAGCAGGCAAAAAGGCTCCACTCCAAGCTACAATAGAGGTGTGAGCAATAGCAGCAGCAGATAATCGCGCTTACGGAACAACACGAGCAGCTCACAATGGCACACGGGTAGCTCCAGGACCAGATGAATGAGGTGGCTAGGGTTTTCCCAGGACTATGGCCTGCAGTAATGACTCACTACAATTAGATGCCCGCGGATGTGCCAGAAACGGATGTATTACAGTGAGCAATCCACCTCTGGGTGGCATACAACAACCTCCACCAGGAAAATGCAAAGCTCCAGGCAGCATTAGCAGCAAGGCCAGCGCTGCCCAACCCAGCGGCAATCTACATAGCACAGATTTCAGAGAAACAGGACCAGGTAACCAAGATGCAGGAAGCTCTCAGTACTGCAGCTCGAGATGCCTATGACCTCCTGAAAGGTCTACAGGAATGCTCGACGGCCCTTACAGTAAAGACTCAACCCATTTCGGCTCAGCTGCAACAACTCTCAAAAGAAATTCAGGATGCCACGGACCCCTCGCAGCTGGACCAACTGTACACCGAAGCGAATGCTCTGGAGGTTCAGATCTAGCAGATAGAGGCCAGTTCGGCAATGGCCAAGTAGGAAATTCGAGAGCTTTTCCAGCCCCTACAAATCAGCACCCGAACAATGCAGCAGTTAGCCGCCGAGGCCAAAACCCAAATCCGCACGGTATTCGGCACTGTACTGGCGAACGTCGGGGAGGAAGCTGTCACCAAGATCACCACGGAGATGGACGCATTATTACAGGGGTGGCAGCAGGCTGTGGTAACCTTCAATGAGCTTAAGTCTTCAGTGTTGAGCAAGGTCCCGGAGTTGGGGCCCTTGTTTGGACAAAAAAATGAAGGTCCGCAGCAAGAACAAGGCACAAGGTTAGGCGAAGCTATGGAGGTGGAGACAGTGATTTGCGATTGACTCAAGACGAGTCAAGAAACTATGGTCAGGGCCTGTTGAGGCCCTTGTTTTGAATTTTGAATAAGGAACATATTTTGGGTTGCGGATCGACACATGGCAGGCGCAACAAAGGTAGGTAGCGGAGCTGCTGAGGTTTTGGAGGAACAAGAGATAGCTGATGAGACTGATGCCGATAAGTGCAGACGAAGAGAAGATACGATAGAGAGCAGATAGTGAAACTCATGGGCAACAGAAAGAAGTCGAAAGTAGCTGAAGAAGAATACAAGAGAAACTAGCAGTTGCACTGGCGAGTGAATAAATAGGATGTCACCCAGTCGAAAAGAATGTCATGCACGGATGCAGAGGGATCGAAGAGATTAGAGCAGACGCCGCAGAAGAGCTCTGTCTTGAGTGTGACATCCTTGTATTCCCTAGGTTTCTATTGATCTATCATGGTTGTATTATCTCTCTCTCTGTCCTATGGGACGTCTGTAATAGAAATGAAAATCTCTTCCTGTCGAGCGATGTGACTGTGGATCTAGCTGAAGATTATTAATATACTTGAAGGTTGATGTCTTATTGTATGAGTTACACGTATGCATGATGTCTGTGGTACCTTAAAATTTTATTTGCTTAGTATCTGCATAATGTTTTGAGAAGATCTTCTATGTATGGTGTTATGTATGCAAATGATTCTATGTTAGCTTCGAGTTGCGGATCCATCTGCCACTACCAATCTGTTCCCCTTCTGCATGTGGTCGCGGCATGCCTCGGGTGGGACTCTCTGCTCTTTGGAGTAGGGTGAAAATGCCGGCGTGGTTCTAGACTACAACAGACTCTTTTGTTGGCCCTAATCCCCGAACTTGGGTCTTGCCTGCAAGATCTATTTCCTCGCCAACATATCCACAAAACAATATTATTAGTAGGGAGCTAATCTCATTCCTTCACCAGAAAGTATTTTCTTTATGAGTCAATTTTTTTATTGGCATGAGGAAATACTAAAAATGCACTCAGCTCGTAAATTGGGGATTTCAGACTCTTTAAGGGAAGAATGGAATACATATTGTGAGATTTTAAGAAGTATGGGAATGAAAAAATCTAGAAGAGGGGATCGGGTCAACTGGGGAGGGATGTTATATAAAGGTCAAATAGTGATCTGTGATACTTATAGAGATATGATGAAAATTATGGTGGGACTAAAACATGTTTGTTGGTTCCAGGGACTATGGAAACTAAAAATACAATCCAAAATGATCATTTTCTATTGGCTGGTATGGAAAGATAAGAACCTCGCATGGATAAATTTACAGAAAAGGGGCATAAATGGGCCAGGGATATGCTGTCACTGCATGAATGCTACTAAAAACAACACTCTTCTCTTTTATGACTGTATATTTTCTAGGAAAGTCCTCCAAATGATCTGCAAACAACTTCACACTGATTTCTCAACATACGATAGTACAGAGAAATGTTATGAATGGTGTGGGAAATCCTTTAGGAACATTCCCATCATCTACCACTAGTGCATGTGGTGTAGCAAGAACAGGTGGCTCTTTGATGAAAAACCAAGTACTCCAGATATGGTCAGCAATCAAATTGTGCAACTCTGGGGTAATATGAAGGTAAAGCAAAAAACACCCAGGGATATTTCCTTGAGAAATTGACCACATGAAATACACTACCCAACAAGATTTTTTTACGAGGCATCACAAAATTTTAAATGTGGATGCAAAGTGTGGTTAATTCTCACCCCAACATGCCACTATAAAATCCATTGGTCTAGTGGACATGGAACCAATATGAGGGCGGAGACTCTGACACTTTGGGGACTGTTTTGGTTTGCTCAACATCTCTACCTTGATACATTTTATGTTTATGGGGATTCACTAGTCCTTATAGATCATCTCAACAAAGGCACCCAGTTGAATCCAAACTATCTAGATGGTTGGATGGAAAGGATTAAGGTGTTGCATAACAAATTCACAACCATATCCTTCTCCCACATCTATAAAGAAAAGAATACACAGGCAGATCACCTATCTGTTGAACCGTTAGTTAAACTAAGAGGGGGGGGGGTGAATCAGTTTAACACATTCATGGACTTTTAAAACTTTTCATTAAAACTTATTTACACACCTTCATTTCATGTTCAACTTAATATGTGAGTAATCTTAGAATGTGAGCAGCAAGTATTAATATAATGTAACAACAGATATAATATGAGAGAAGCAAGTATTAAGCAAATGAGATAAACCATATCAACACATACACATCATGCACAGAGACACCAGATATAAGTGGAAACCCATAAAGGGAGAAAACCACATCTTATTATTGTTGTGATGCAAAGGCAAGCTCCAACTCCCTCTCACCACTGATTTTCTGTAGGCACCAACCTACAGGAGGCTCCTACCTCAATTCTGCATGCTACAACTTGCAAGGAAGCTCCAACTCCCATCAATTTTCTGCAGCACCACCCAAAGATAAGAGGGTTCTGAACCCACTGTTATGACCTAATATTTACTAAGCTACAACTTGATACAGCAGCACCAACTTATCATTTTCTCAGAAACAACCTATGAGGCTCTGTACCTCGCCACCCTTAACCGACATCTATCAGCTACAACTTAATAGGAAGCCCAACTTTGCCTCCTTCAAGAAACAATGTTTCACACTCTTGGATATCCCCGCTTGTTCCATCTGCTCTGCTGTTCATCAATTCTCATATCTGCCCTGTATCATCTCTGCATCTTCTTAGATTCTCTATCAGCTTCTCCTTCTTCTCTACTCAGCTCCTCTTTCTTCTCTGCTTAGCTCCTCTTTCTTCTCTGCCTCACTGCTTCATTTCTGCATTCTCTTCACTCACTCTCTAACCTCTTGCATCTTTCTTATTTTCTTCAACTCTCTTCAATTCTGCTGCACACTTTGTTCTTCTCTCACTCTATCTTCGCCACTCTCTCCCCTTGGATATTACCTTGTTTTATACAAAATAGCTTCATGGCTGTTTGTATTCTACTGGGAATTCGAAATGGACAACCATGTCTCTTTGCCTTCTGCCTTCTCATCTCTTTTATCCGCTTATTCAAGGTACCAATTTACATTACAGTGGCATATTTTTTCTCTTTCGGAGACTTGCCAATGCATCACAAACAATAATAAATTAATTACAACATTTACATTCACATTTTCAGTTACACATTTCAATTTCACTCAGCTCCTTTTCTGGATTTTGGCTTTACTGGATTTGTCTTTTCTATTGCTGTTAAGTAACTGATCTGCATACTTCTGTTCATCATGCCTACAAAATTCCCTGTGACTTTTTCAGTTCCTACATTCTTTGTTTACCTATGTTAGTCCCACATTTTCATCCCTATGTTTGTTCACCTGTTTACTGTACTTTTGTGCACCTGCTGCATATATAACTGCTTTTCCAAGTTTATCCTCAAATCAATATAAATCTAGGCAATGTCTGTTCATTATTAATCTCTGTGCTCGGGCTACCTGCTTACACACTCTCTATCCATATAATATATTTTCAAATCAACCCCCTTCAGATTTTTTTGGATCACTATACATTTTTCTGCAGCTGTCTCTCTCTCTTTCGTTGTAGTTGTGTAAATATTCCAAAGTCTTTTAATATAACTGTTGTGCAATTTCAATATTTTTTAATTTCTACACTGGAAATTTGAATCAATGTTGAAGCTGCTCCATTAGAGGTTAAAGTCATTGTTGTAACTCAAATAATTGTACATCTGGGCAGAATATTTTCATTTCGGAAGCTCCTTAATGATTGGGCTACCCTCACTCTTCTGTTATATTGCACATTTAAAACACTCATCCAAATTTTTCAATGACTTTAAAATCCATTCAACGCATATACAGTGTTCACTATATAACTCTTCATATTATTTTTGGTCTATATTACATATAACAGCCCAACAATAAATTCTCACTTTTCACATTGTTAACATATACGACACTTTCAACATTATACTGAACCCTTTGGTTCATTTGATCTCGGGCTCAATAATATCTCGGGCTTTGTATTGTAGTCCTGGTCCTTTGTGTATAAACCACTCCATAGATATATATATATATACATATACATATATATATATATATATATATATATATATATATATCAGCACATATATATGTTTCGAGCCTTGGGAATTTTAAATATATATCTCAAGTTTTAATTCAATTGAACCGCTTATAACATACCTTTGGCTCCGGGCCCACATATACGATTGGCGAAAATTCAATGGAATACATATGCCCGTACCTTTGGTTAAACTCTGTGCCACTTCTGAATGCGAACGATGTTCAATAAACCTTCCTCCAGATCGACGGCTTGTATCAATATTGCACAGGGTCCTCAACCGAAGATTAATGCGCGATGACGCGCAATGAGAGCGGTTTTCTATATTCGCTCAGGGGCACGTGTCAGATCCTCTATGGAATCGCTGCGATTTCATGAATACCGCTTGCCCGTCAAAAGCGGTGCGATAAAAACCAGAAACCCGCTTTTACTATTCGCTCTTCGTGGTTCCTCTCCTTCGCTCAAGGTTCCATCCGCCTTTATTATTTATGAGTTCCGCTCACTCTTCAATGTATTATTATAATTAGACTCCAAGTTCTGTTACTCCCACTCCAGACAAGAAAAATGCGTTTAGTTACAAATAGGGCTCTGACTTAAATCTGGATCAGACTTCTTCAGAACGAGGGTTAAACATACAGATAATGACCAGGGTAATCTCAATTGCGCCTCCCTTCCGGGATCATAACGTCATTGCTTTCACAATTCCCTCTTTCTTATGCAGAGCGCATACACAGTCACTCATTCACAAAGAGTATGGTTCATTGGTCTTCTGAGGGGAACAAAAAATTCGCACAAACCGATCCTACAAGGTTCTTCACCACAGAATTGCCACACAATCACTTGAATTTCCATACCCTTGCTTATTGGACTCGGCTCAATTACATAGGATCATTCATCAAGAACTCATGTGTTCACACAGGATTTAACTCGTCAAATGCACAATAATACTGAATCAATTCTTCACATGATTCGACCAAGAAGACATTCAAACAACGTTTAACCCCATCCAGACACACTTAATTCAAAGACAGTTCTTCCATAACAGATATAGATATATATAAATATAGGCGATCAATCTCGAAAGTAAATTCTTGCAATTTCATGATAGGCCAGAAATTCAGTTTAGTGGCCATTATCCTCCTACTCTGTTGCTGAAGAAGTTCTCTACCTCAATTCACTGCCTTTGCTGCCTCTGTTCTCCTTGACTGATGCTGCTCCTTACTTCTCTTTTGTTTCAGGTATTCCTTCTTTGCCATCTCCTTTGCCATCAATGACAACATTTCCAACACTATCAAAGAAGGGATTATCCAGGAGATATGGTGAAATTCACTATGAGTTGGTCAAAGGGACATGAAACGGAGCGAAAGGAACAGGTATATTTTTCTAATCTTTTGTTTTTTTGCAGGTTTTTGGTTTCATTTTGGTATATGTCTATTCTTTAACACTCAATGAGGAGACCGATCAGTGGACATTTCTTTTTGGAGATACATAATTGTAAACCCGAGTTAAGGAACATGATAATGAATTAAATCTCACATCATCGCAGACCTCACACTTTTTCCATCATTTCGCACATGGGGATCATAGACTCCCTGAAGATTTATCAGAGAAAAGAGAGGCGTGGAGCATTTGCATTCATATTTTGAGGAGGCCTGTCACTGGAACTTTAATGCGAATCATTGATCTGTAATGGATACATTTTTGGTTACTAGTAAAACAATGGACATCGTCAACATTCTTTCAGATGAGAATGGCACAAGCATTGACAAGGAAGATGTAATGTGATTTTTTATGGTGTCACAACTCCTTTAGGCTGATTCAGTTTTAATATTATCTGTACTTGCAATTACTACTAGAAAGTTTTTTAGCAAAGGGAAGGGAAATGAACTATGATGTATTTTTGAAGAAAAACAATTGATAAATGTGATGGTACACTATATAAACCAGTTGTTTTTGCTACTGAAAAAAATGAAATCTCTCTCATATTATTTTATTTTAAAATATATTGAAAATAAACAGTTTATTAAAAATTCTCAAAATTAATTAGACGATTTTTATAGTTACAAGATGCTAATTAATATCAAATTGGTATTAATTCTCTCTCATATTATTTTATTTTAAAATATATTGAAAATAAACACTTTATTCAAAAAATTCAAAATTAATTAGAGGATCTGTAATATGGAGGATTTGTTTGAATCAAAAAGTTTAATGGTATCACTTTTGAAAGTGGAGATGAAGACAACCTTTCAAATTAACGGACCATGGTTTAAAAAAGAAAGAAAAAAGCTATTGTTTAGTCCATAAAACTAAATCAAGCTAGGGTTGGTTTTCATGCAATTGGAAATTAGCCAATTGAAGGCATAAATCAATAAAATGAGGTGGACTAGAGTTACGAATCCAAAATCATGCAACATGTTATTGATCCAACAACCTTCTTCTTGCATTTCGTAGATTTCTCTTGCTTCTCTTTTTGTCTTTCTTTGCTTCTTGTCCAAGTGATTTTTCGCTTTCCTTGCTACACCTGCTCCAAAGATGGGAAAAGATGTAGCATTTTTATCATTGATGTCTAGTCTTTTCCTTTCCTTTTTTCTTTTTTCTTTCATTTTCCTTCGTCTTCTCTCTAATTTCCCTTGCATATTTGTCTCTTCACCTTTCTTTGCTCGTATTTTCCTTTATTTTCATAATTAAATGTCGATTATTGCCTCTTTGTCTATTTTCATATCCATAAATAAAGTGATCCTCAATGTGATCCTTGCCCACCATTCAACTTGGAATATTTGTCCCATGACCTTGGTCTTATTTTTCCTTTATTATCCTTTATTACATGAACTCTAATTTTCCTTTATGTTCATAATTAAATGTCGATTATTGCCTCTTTGTCTATTTCCATATCCATAAATAAAGTGACCCTCAATGTGATCCTTGCCCACCATTCAACTTGGAATATGTGTCCTGTGACCTTGGTCTTATTTTTACTTTATTATCCTTTATTACATGAACTCTAACTAGATGCAGTTACACTAGACTACATCATCATTTTTCTCCATTGGTTTCAAGCTTATCATCATCATTTTTCTCCATTTGTTTCAAGTTTCTCAACCTAGCATGCACCCTTAACACTTTAGTTAGCTTATGTATTTTCGTTTTAGTGGATATGAAAAACCTTTCTGAGAAAAATCAACCAGAAACCTTCTTATTCTCTTTACGAGGTTATTCGGGTGTTTATCTCTTAACCAAGTACCTTATCTCTCAACTAAATACACTTTTTAGGACTTGTCTTTAATGGAAGTTTTTGGAGTTTCTAATGGATTTCCTGACAGTGTGGAAACAATTGAGGTAAAATCTTGATTTGTGTTATTTAAACTGGTTTTTTGACTGCATATATGGATTTAGCACCCCGAAAAAACCCTGAGGCATTTTGATTTTGCAGAGTTTATCTATCAAACTTGTGATTTCAATAAATTCCTTCCAAATTTTAGAAAAATTAAATCGAAAAAATAAATCAATTTTTTTTTCAAAAAATCACATTAGAAACCACTTATTTAAATTTTTTTAAATTGTTAATTAACGATGAGCATTTTCTAAGGGGCTTAATTGTTTATAGACGGTCTATTTGCTCTCCATCAAATACAGTAACGAAGATACATTTCCTTTCGGCCTTGTCAACCGGATTTTATTTGGCATGGAAATTAATTACTTTTCATTATTATTTTTAATGGAGGAGCATCTCCTCGCAATCCTGCCAACCTTTCATTGAAAATGATCTAGTTAATTAATTTCCATTACTATTTCTTAATGCAGAAGCATTTTTTTGGGCAATGCTGCCCACCCGTCAAGCTTTCTGTTTTTTTAAAGAGTTTTTGTTTTTTAAATATAAAAATTGTATTTTTTTATTTTAATAAGTAAGAAAATTTATTATAATTTAGTAGTTAAATGAGTCGTGAGACCACTATTACTAATTACGATGTTATAATACAAGTAAACTAGTCTCTTTTATTCAAGTACAAAATCATACCACTAACTTAACCAAGAGAAAATAATTTTAAAATATACCCTAAATCCTAAAATTTGATTAATATTTTTTAAAATAATAAATTTAAATTATGAATAAGTTTAACTAAAATTATTAGAATGTATTCTTAGTTTATTTTAAAATATAAAAAGTAACACGCCCATAAAAAAATTGACCATCCCCTTAAGTTAACAATCTCAAACCTCACCGTCTAAACAATTCGAAACTTCACTATCGCGAAAAACGCACCAAGGGTTGAATTCTTCTGTTCTTTTATTCAGGTTGGTGCCGCCCTCTATTTTAAGTCCACTCTGCATATATGTTAGAATTGGTTTTCTTTATCTATGTTTTGGAGTTAAAATTTAAAATAATTAGTAAGATTATACTATATAGATATCGATATTTTAGATTTTTTTAATTAAAATAATAAAGGATTTTATTATTTTGAAATTATATAATTTAAAATTAATATAAAGTTTTAAAAGATGTTCAAATTTATTTTATGACTAAAATTAAAAGTTAATAATAAAAATTACTTGTTTTTAAATAATCAGAGTTTCAATAAAAATTTTTAAAGATCTAAATAATAAAATATTTATATTTTTTATTAAAACATTCAAAATAATAAAATATCTATAATCTTTAATATTTTATGAAAATTAAATTTTTATTTTTTTTTATTTTTATGAATTTGGTATAGAGATGAGGTTATTGAGGTAAAGAAGGGCTGAATTGATGACAACAATGCAGAAAACCTCATACTTAAATACAAAGAGTAAAGGAAGCTCTATTTGAATGGTTCATGAGGCACAAAACTTGCTAAGGTTTTGCAAATGGGGTAGCAAGCTAAGTGGACTTGATTATGGAGAAAAACTCCACAGTTAAGCGCGCTTGAGCCAAAGGAGTTCTGGGACGTGTGACCTCCCGGGAAGTCTTGGTTACCAAGTGCAAGCCTTAGAACTGATGATTGCCGATTGACACTATGTGATTCATTTCACTAGTTTCAATCTCCACTTCTTCACTCATGTGAGCATCACCCGATGCAATGAGCGTTAAGTGGACTATTATGAGTTCGTATCTCCTAAATTATGACTGTGTAAAATTTGGAGGAGGTTTTTGTAGATCAGCTTGTTTTGAGAAAAAACCTCTCTCGATTTTTTCATATTCGTCTCTATTTACCCGGGATCTGTATTTGAAAAATATGTGTTAAACAGGAAAATTTGGAGGAGGTTTTTGTAAATCAACTTGTTTTGAGAAAAAACCTCTCTCGATTTTTTCAGATTCGTCTCTATTTACCCGAGATCTGTATTTGAAAAATACGTGTTAAACAGGAAAATTCTCACGTCCTAAAAATAGAGCTCAAATATGCATTTGATTCTCCCAATCTATGACACCTGTATGAAAACTGAAAGAGGTTATTTTTCCTTGGTATATTCTTGGAAAAAACCTCCTTTGAATTTTTAAAATTTGTCCTCATTTTCGGGGAAATTGCCTTGGAAGACGACTAGTAAAATTGTAGAAAACCTCCCAAAAATGAAATACTGCTTGCTGTTATGAATCTGGGACTATGTACTGATGTTGTCTTTATCGAAAACTGAAAGGCAATAAAAATATTGTCTTTCCTCTCCATTCTTTTCATGTGCATTGTGGCAGTGATAAATTCAAGGTAATCAATTGTCCCATCCCCATCAACATTCACAACATCCATCAATTACTGAATTCTAACTTAGAGATTTTAGACCCGAATCTTGCAAGGTCATTCTTCAATTCCTCAGATGTGAATGTCCCACTGTTATCGATGTCAATACTCTTGAACATCTCCTTCAAACCCTTTATTTCCTCTTCTAATAGACTTTCAACAATCACCTTCAGATCAACTTTTTAAAGCTTGTTCATTGCCCTAGATTGCTTCATCCTAACTAATACAACACTGTCAGGTGATTTTTCTGGTGCCTCACCCTCTTCTCTCATCCATGGATGGCTTAAAACATCAGCAATTGTAATATGTTTCTTAGGATCATGTTCAGGTATCCCTTTGACCAGCTCTTTTGCACCAGAAGGGAAATATCAACAGCTTCTACAACTCGCTTTTGCTTTTGTTGCCCATAAATG
Organism: Pinus albicaulis; assembly: GCA_034641835.2. Classification (NCBI taxonomy): domain Eukaryota; kingdom Viridiplantae; phylum Streptophyta; class Pinopsida; order Pinales; family Pinaceae; genus Pinus; species Pinus albicaulis. The sequence continues at coordinate 33,912,581 of CM076575.1, forward strand.
TGACATGTCACAACATAGGTAAATTTCAGATCTGCTTGAGCTCGCACTTCACGAGATAGCTCATATCCATGTGTATTTGTCAAATCAACTCCAGACATACCATCCTCAATGTCCCTAAAGACTTGCTTCTCCACATAGCTTTGTAACATAAGAGATTTTCTGTAGTACATCATACCTCGAACATTTTCTTTCTAATGTTAGGCCACGATATGAAGCCCATAAGCGCAACTCCAAGACATCACTGGAATTGTCCTGAAGCTCTGAATCCAATTTAGTTTCATCTCAACCAATACGTTCTAGAAAAATTTTCCATTCATCTGGGAATATATTTTGAAGATAAAAAAAATAGAAATTCCATCTTCGTTTTCCTTCCATAATTCAAACATGTTGTACATTATAGTCTCACTGTAGTATGGAGTAAAGGCACTAAAAGTAATCACCTCTCGCACAGGATTTGTTGGTTCCATTTTCATGAACAATTAATTTGTAAAAAATTCTAACTAACATCTTGCCTCAAGGTTTTTTTTTGGGGATATTCACAACATAGTACTTCATAGTAAGAAGAAAGTGCAACCTCTTGATCTGTTCCTAAATTTCAAGATCCTTAGGCCATTCCATCTATGAGAAGAGAAGTCCTTCAATCCTTGATTTTATGAGAATTCCCCAAGCGTCTTAAGTCTCTCTTAGATTGGGAGACAAGATATCATGAGTTGTTGAGATTCAACAAGATGATGATCCTAGTGAAAATTAAGCACCTACACTAGGTGGGGCCCGTAGGCTATTTTTAGGTGTGTCTATTTTTAGCAGGAGTCTATTTATAGATGGTTGAGAAAATTGTATTTATATATGAGTTTCTATTTTTAGATGCATGGGCGGAGTCTATTTATAGATCGCATGTCTAAAAATAGAATGCATGTCAGTTATTATTATCTCTTAATAATAATTGGACAATAAATAATACTTTATTCTCTTGAATAACTTGATTTTAGTTAACTTATGTGGCAAACCAGTTGACTGAAGGAATTACGAGTTCTAAGGTTGGTTGGTGGGACATGCAAGTGGACTTCGTTGTAACTGAGTGATACGAAGTTGTAACAGAGTTGGATGTGTAGTTATGTGAGTTGTAAAGTAGTTTAACTCAGGTAAGTGAGTTAAACTCAGTTGTGCTAGTTGTAACTAAAGATACACTAATGAGAGATCAGTGAATTAAATATTAAATTAATTCACATGGACTGATCTCACATGCAACTGAAGTTTTACTACTGTTAACTACATGCATGTCAGATCCAGTGGAGACCTAGTTGGAGATAGGTGTAAGGGATAGTTTGACTATCTGTTGTGACCTTAGAGGGTGCACTCATGCAACCAAACACACATTGGAGATGCCAATGAGGATTGCACAGTAAAGGCAAGGCAATATCTCATTCATTCAGGGATTGTGATCAGTAGGGATTGTGCAGTGGAGGCAGGTTGTTAGGAGGCAGTATATTGGCGCATGTATTTGCCAATTTTTGTGTGACAGTGTGAGACAATTGTATATTGTACTGAGAGATCTTGGATTAGAGTTTTGTATGAGATTGTTTCATGATCCATGATATATATATATATATATGATAGTGGGGTTTTTAGCTTTATGCTTTCTTGGTAAAAACAATTGTGCTATGTGTGATTGATATTTCTTCATGTGTTTGCAATTGGCAATTAAATTTCCACAAAGATTTAAGTAGAAGGATTTTGTATTTAAAAGTGTAATATAATTGTTAGATCAGGAGAATCCAGGCAATACATAATTGTATTAAAATTTCTACATGGTATCAGAGCAAAGAAGATTGCAATTTTGAAGCAGTAGTTGAGTTTTTTGGTGGAAATAATTCAAATTTGCTGCAAGAATTTCTTGGTGCAACAGTTGAGTAAACATCGAAATGGATTTCAATGGTTTGTGACTAGAGTATGCACTCGAGGGAAGCTCGAACTACATTGCATGGAAGGATAGGATGGAGGCGATGCTTGAAGATAATGGCTTGAAGGAATTCATCGATAGTGATGTTCCTAAGCCCACTTTGACGGATGCTGCATTACTTGACGCATGGAAAAAGAAAGTAGCGAAGACGAGAAGGATTTTGTTGGAAGGTGTGTGAGACCATATTGTCTCAAGCCTTCATGGGAAATCCACTCCATTTGCGATGTGGAAGCCTTTGATGGATATTTTCCAAAGCAGCAGCGACCACAAGAAATTGGTGCTGAAGGATAAACTCAGAAAGATCAAGATTGAGAAGGGCGACAATATTCCTAAGTATATCACAAAGTTTGTCCAATGTCGGGATGAACTGGGGAGTGTGGGAATCATGGTTACTAATGATGATTTGGTGAGTTTGGCTCTCTTAGGAATTCCTAAGAGTTGGCACAGTTATCAAGACTCTATCAACGGATGGGAAAAATTGTCGGATTGGGAAAGACTGTGGTCAGATCTAGTGCAGGAGGAGTTTAGGCGGAACACCAGAGATGGCTCTTTATCAAAGCATGATGATGAAGAGGATTTTTCTTTGGCTACTGAGGCAAGGAAAGGGAAGGGGAAGAAATTCCACTCAAAATATCGGGCTAAAGGCAAGAAGCTAGATTTGTCCAAGGTGAAGTGTTTTCACTATCATGAACATGGGCATCTCGCTAATAAATTCCCATAGAAAAAGAAGAACAAGAAGGATACTAGAGCTGTAGCTGGTGAGGCCCTTGCCTCGCAATTTTAACTTGATTTATTTTTTATCGCATGATTGGTATCAAGAACAATGGGATTGGTGTGGTATCTTGATAGTGGTGCTTCCTTCCACATGACGAGAGATAAGGAGATTTTCAGTGACTTGGAGGAGAAAGATCTCCCAATGCATATAGAGATGGGCGACGATGGACGATACAGTGCGACCGACATTGGTACCATTACCTTTGAGAGGGATTCAGGTAAACCATTTCTATTGAGAGATGTTATGCATGTTCCAGGTTTGAAGAAAAACTTGGTCTCAGTCGCAATGTTGGAGGACAGAGGCTATGACGTTGTTTTCAGCGATGGAAAAGATTTTGTGCGACATAAAACAACAGGTCAAGCCAAGAGGATAGGGATTCGAGTTAAAAATATCTACAAGCTAGAGGTAGATGGTTGTGCTGCAATGATGGGAAAAGCAGAAGAAGTGGTGATTTGGTATGAGGGCGAATTATGGCACAGGAAATTGGGCCATCTTCACCATGGCGTCCTGAAAATTTTGCAGCACATTTCTACTAGACTTCCCAAGGGTACACTTGCATAGTTAGATTAGTGCAAGGGATGTACTATGTGAAAGTTTGTAAAGACCACCTTTCATGAAAAGGAGAATCGTGCTTCGGTGATCCTGGAGAGAGTTCACACATACGTGTGTGGACCATTCTCGGTTGCTTCAACAACAAAACACAGGTATTATGTTATTTTTGTTGATGATTTTTCTCGTTGATGTTGGATCTTCTTCATGCGAAAGAAGGATTAAACATTCTCAAAGTTCTGTGAGTTTAAAGCATTGGTGGAGGAAGATTCGGGGAAGCAAGTGAAGGCTCTACGGAGCAATAATGGTGGAGAATACATCTCGAACAAATTCAAATAATTCTGTAGTAAAAAAGGAATTCAAAGAGAACTCATAACGCCTCATAACACACAGCAAAATGGGGTCATGAAGAGGAAGAACAGAACGATCGCGGGTGTTGCACGAGAGATGTTGCATGATCAGGGCCTACCAATGCACTTGTGGGTGGAAGCATGCAACACTGCGGTTTATGTGCAAAACCGTTGTCCTCATAGAGTACTTGGCATGAGTACACCTGAAGAAGCTTTTACTAGTAAGAAATCAGATGTTTCTCACTTTAAGATTTTTGGCTCATCTGTTTATGTGCATGTGACCAAGAACGCTAGGAAGAAGCTGGAGCCGACTGCTCAAGTTGGGATATTTTTGGGGTACACAGAAACACCCCATAATTATCGTGTGTATTTTCCAAATAGTTGAATAACTATGGTGTGACGGGATATAAAATTCAATGAGGAGAAAGCCATGAAGTTGTCACTTGAGAGAGAGCTAAACTTACATGCAGAGGAGGAACTCTTAGTTCCCAAAGATGAGTCTCTAGATGTGGATCAGCCACAGGAGGAGGTTCATGGAGTGGAGGAGTCCACTCATGCAAGGAGGACCTTGCAAAGGAGTTTGAGATGAAGGATATGGGCCTCCTTCACTATTTCCTTGGAGTGGAAATATGGCAGCAAGATGGTGAAATTTTCGCGTCTCAAGGAAAGTATGCAAGGGAGATACTGGGTAAGTTTCACATGCAGGGCTGCAAACCCATGGATACTCCTCTTCCAGGAAACTGGAGGAAAGAGGATGCTATATATGGACAGGTAGTGGATACTAATGTCTATCAACAGTTAATGTGTTCGCTAATGTATTTAGTAAATACAAGACCGAACATATGCTATGCGGTGAACCAACTTAGTCAAGCGATGGTTAAGCCTACCAAGCTCTTTTGGAAGGCAGGAAATCATGTCATAAGATATCTCAGGGACACATATGAGTATGGCTTATGGTACAAACAGACGGATGAGGTGAATTTTCATGGCTTCAAGGATGCAGATTGGGTAGACAACCCAACGGACATAAAGAGCACATCAGGAGGGGTCTTCAGTATCGGATCTACAATTTTTTCTTGGTACAACAGGAAAAAAATATTCGTGGCACTCAGTTCAGCGGAAGCGGAATACATGGCAGCAAGTCAAGCTGCATGTGAGGTTAGCTGAATGAGAAAGATCTTGGTTGGTTTGTTTGGTTCTCATTTAGATCCTATAGTGATTCATTGTGATAATCAAAGTTGCATTAAAATCTCGATTAATCCTGTGTTTCATGATAGATCTAAGCATATATATATCTGGTATCATCATATCAGAGATTGTGTGTAGCAGAAGATCATGTTGCTTTAGTACATTCCTACGGAGGATCAAAATGCAAATATTCTGACGAAGGCGCTCACCAGGAGCAAATTCGAATACCATAGAGGCAAGATTGGGGTGAAGGATAATCCATTTCTTGTTGAGAGGGAGTGTTGAGATTCAACAAGATGATGATCCTAGTGAAAATTAAGCACCTACACTAGGTGGGGCCCACAGGCTATTTTTAGGTGTATGTCTATTTTTAGAATGTTGAGAAAAGTCTATTTATAGCGGGAGTCTATTTATAGATGGTTGAGAAAATTCTATTTATAGATTATTTTCCATTTTTAGATGTATGGGCGAAGTCTATTTATAGATCACATGTCTAAAAATAGAATGCATGTCGGTTATTATTATCTATTAATAATAATTGGACAATAAATAATAATTTATTCTCTTGAAGCACTTGTTTTCAGTTAACTGATGTGGCAAACCACTTGACTGAAGGAATTACAAGTTCTAAGGTTGGTTGGTGGGACATGCAAATGGAATTCATTGTAATTGAGTGATACAAAGTTGTAACAAAGTTGGATGTGTAGTTATGTGAGTTGTAAAGTAGTTTAACTCAATTAAGTGAGTTAAACTTAGTTGTGCTAGTTGTAACTAGTTGTAACTAAAGATACACTAGTGAGAGATCAGTGAATTAAATATTAAATTAAATCACATGGAGTGATATCACATGCAACTGAAGATTTACTATTGTTAACTACGTGCATGTCAGATCCAGTCGAGACCCAGTTGAGAGATAGGTGAAAGGGAAAGTTTGACTATCTGTTGTGACATTAGTGGGTGCACTCATGCAACCACACACACATTGGAGATTCCAATGAGGATTTCGTAGTCAAGGCAAGGCAATATCTCATTCATTCAGGGATTGTGATCAGTGGGGATTGCGTAGTGGAGGCAGGATGTCAAGGGGTAGTAAATTGGTGCATGTATTTGCCAATTTTTCTATGACAGTGTGAGACAATTGTATATTGTACTAATATCTCTTGGATTAAAGTTTTGTATGAGATTTTTTCATGACCCATGATATATACATAATATATGATAGTGGGGTTTTTAGCTTTATGCTTTCCCGGTAAAAGCATATGTGTTATGTGTGATTTATCTTTCTTCATGTGTTTCAAATTGGCAATTAATTTTCCTTAAAGATTTAAGTAGAAGGATTCTATATTTAATAGTGGCATATAATTGTTAGATTAGGAGAATCTAGGAAATACATAATTGTATTAAAATTTCTACATGAGTGACTACATCATAAAGATCTTGCATAACTTTCATAGCCCCCTTTGCTAGATGAAGTGTATCCATGTACCAGAAGACCTATTAGTGGTGTTATTATTGATAGAAGAAGAGGAAGCTTATTTATTTGGAAATTGACAAGAACAGATTGATCTTGTATACTATCATTTACATCACAAAACAATTTTTCAGCCCATAGCTTGCCTTCATTTTCAAGCAATGATTTTATTATTTTCTCCACATTGTAGTAGCATTCGACAACATCATAGCACATATATTCATCTCTCATAATTCTATCCCACAATTCATTTTGTGTATCTCTGCACTCCACCGACAAGTCTATGGCCAGAAAAATCTTACTAAAGTTTTTTATCATAGTTCTTCATGTCACCATTTTTATTGGATGCCATTTGTGATAGGACATCCTTTCATTTAGACCAATGGATTTGGCAGCTTAACTGTGAGCCAATTCATATATATTGTTCCAACTTATAGGACACTAAACCCATTGACTATTTTTATGAATTATGTATTAATTTTATGATTCCCCTACACAAGGTAGTGTTTGGTAGTTCAGTCCCCAGGTTCATTGAAGAAGTTATGAAGGAATTTCCCCAATTAGGGATTTCTTTAAAGATGATACCTTCTCTTACATAAGGATTTATGGTCGTGAAGAGCCTCCTCATGACTTACTAGGATATGTGTTAGACACACTTTCCCTCATAGAAATAACCTATCAAAAATTTTCCATAGGTATTACAAAAGCATTACATGCTGGATCAAATAAGGTTTGGCCATTTTTCCCTATCGATTTGGGTATTTACTCCTTGGTGAATGAAAATCATGCCAAACAAGAAGAAATGACCTTACAATTACTTAATATATCCCGTATTTTATGAAAGAAACATTACACCCTGTAAATTGTTCAGGATCATTGCAAAAATAAAAAGGGATTTTGAATTTATACTGTAGAAGAATCTTTCTTTGATCAATTATTTCAAAGAGCTAGATCCTATGAAGAGGTAATTAAAATAATTCAAGATTTTTCAGGAGACCTCTATAAAATTTATTTATTAGCTTATCATAGCTTAAGAGTTCAGGGTTTGGGAAAATATTTTGGTGCTGGAGAATAATCTCAATTCAATCAAATTGAATCCATGCAGATTGATCAACCCTCAATGGTTCAACCATAGGGAGAATCAACAGTTCAAGAGGAATCCACACAAATTGAACAAATATTTTTAGAGCCTTCACTGCTTGAGTCTACTTAATTAGAGCTAGTAGATTTAGAGTGGGAAGAATTCTCGGGAATGCTAATGGAAATAATTCAAACAAAAACTCATCCAGAAGTGCCAGGTCTTGAAGATATTTAAATTAGAAAATTAAAACTAGTTACAGACCCACGACCACAACCAAAACCTAGTTTTGAGTTTGAAACTCCTTATTTTAAAGTTAAATGTGAAGAACATGCAAATTTTATCACAATTGCATATATGAGTAAAAATACTATAAATTTTTACCCTTTTATTACCATTTCTACAATCATTAATGTGGAAGATATTTAACCTATTGAAGAGGAGAAAATATCCTTCAATGAATAATTTTTCAACAATTCCAGGAAAGTAGTTGTAAAAGGTAAAAATATCCCCCTACCAAATAGTAAATCATTTGGGATGCTTCTAAATTTAGCAATTATTGATCAATTATTCCCCTACCAAATAAGAAATCATTTGTGATGCTTCTAAATTTAGCAATGACGAACTTTTTGATGAAATAACAACTTCTCTAGGTGATTTTGCGCACAAAATGAAGTGTTTGTAAATAATTTGAAGGATATCATTCAAAAATTAAGAGAAAACAATAAATGTATAGAAGCCAAATTACATAAAAAATAATATTTTTTGACGAATAATATCAAAAAAATATCAATGCGGTATAACAACAACATCATAAGGTAGGTATTGGACATGAACGTGCAATTCAAAAAGGTAAATTTGTTATTACACGAATAACTTACTAATGATATAGCAATTATAAGAAACACAGTGTAATTTCGAAATGTTTAAGAAAGAAGCAATTAAAATTAATAAGCAACTGAGGAATTCTCAAGAATAATTTTATCATCTACTAAAACAAATTCAAGTATTTCGTAAGATTCTCAATCCATTGTCAACTGGTTTTAACACTAAACTAACAAAACTTAGCCAAGGCCAAAATACTTTTCAAAGGATTAATAATTAGCATGTGAAACATCATGCATCTCCAAGCAATTTATTGAGGATGTCACAAGTTGAAAAATTAAAAATGAAAATTGCATTAGAATATTTCTCTCAAAAGTCGAGTCATAACCAAGGCCTAATTAAAAGTGCAATAGGTTTGTGTTTTAATACATGGGAAAATTCACTAGATATTATCATCAACTTCGACATGCCAAATTTCTAGTTCTTAGGACAAGTGGTGCTCAACAAGTCATGTATTAATGTCATTCAACAATAAAATAAGTAAATTGAAAATCAATTTGTTATGCAACCAACTCAAAGAACAGAAGAAAATATAGATCGATGACTTAAAAAATTGTCCTCTTTGAGGGGAAAACTTCCTTTACATTTATATATAAATGAACAATTCTTGGATGACATAGATGATAATACCTCCTTGGTATATATAGGTGTCTAATGGGTCACAATATAATTAGAACCTACATAACAATAATAATGTAAGGGCACAACAATAATAAGAGTGGGCTTTTATGGGTCACAACAATAACAACATGGGGGATACATAGACACAATAAAAAACAATAGGGTGCTACACTAACAATAACAATAAGGGAATAAACTAGTATTATATGGAACTGACATGCTCATCTCCTTCAAAAAAGTGGTGTCCTCAACGCTTGAGTAGTTACGGACGCTTTTGTATAAAATATTCTTCCTCCCATGTGGAGTCTTTAGCGGGTGAGTTCTATTAATTTTTCCAAATAGGGTAAAATTCTAACTTGGGTAGCTTAGATGGCATATATGATGATTTCATTGAATTTCTCTTTTCTACAAGACCAAAATCAACCTAAAGATCACCTTATTTGGACAAGCAGAAGTTGGATTTTGAATTTATGTACCCACTCATGTATATTGGATTAGGTCAGCGTTATGCACATGTACCAATGAACAGGTTTGCCTCAACATCAAGTGGACCCTCATGTAAGCCTATAAATACAAGATACCTCAAGCTCATTTCGTCAAAATCATTACACAATCTCTTCTCCTATTCTATTGTCTTGGTTAGTCTGGAGGAGGAATTTCACACAAGGGTTCACAAAATGGCTCCTCTTGGAGGATAATGCAATAGAAATGGGTAAATGTTTTTATTGGGCATCTATTATGTCAAATAGTTTTAAGAGATATATTGAAACATTCCTCATTTCTCCCCCAAGTTTTGCATCATAGTTCTTCATGTCACCATTTTTATTAGATGCCACTTGTGATAGGACGTCCTTTCATTTAGACCAATGGATTTTGTAGCCTAAGTGTGATTCAATTCATATATATTGTTACAACTTATGGAAAATTAAACCCATTAACTATTTTTATGAATTTTGTGTTAATTTTATGATTCCCCCACACTAGGTCTTGTTTGGTAGTTCAGTCCCCAAGTTTATTGAAGAAGCTATGAAGGAATTTCCCCAATTATGGATTGCTATATAGATGATACATTCTCTTACATAAGTATTTATGGTTGTGAATAGCATCCTCATTCCTTACTAAAACATGTGCTAGACACACTTTCCCTCATAGAAATAACCTATCAAACATTTTCCATAGGTATTACCAAAGTATTACATGTTGGATCAAAGAAGGTTTGGCCATTTTTTTCCTATCGATTTGGGGATTTACTCGGTGAATTCCAAGCATGAAAAAAAAGAATCAATGACCTTACAATTACTTAACATATCATGTATTGTATGAAAGAAGAATTACACCATGAAAATGGTTCAAGATCATTGCAAAAATAAAAAGGAATTTTGAAATTATACTGCAGAAGAATATCTCTTTGATCAATTGTTTCAAAGAGCTAGATCCTATGAAGAGGTAATTAAAAGAATTCAAGGTTTTTCAAGAGACCTCAATAAAATTGATTTATTATCTTATCATAGGTGAAGAGTTCAGACTTTGGGAAAATATTTTGGTGCTAGAGAACAATCTCAATTCAATCAAATCGACTCCATGTAGACTGATCAACCCTCAATGGTTCAACCATAGGGTGAATCATCATTTCAAGAGGAATCCACACAAATTGAACAAAGATTTCAGAGCCTTAACTACTTGAGTCTACTCAATTAGAGATAATATAGTTAGAGTGGGAAGAAGTCTTAGGAATGGTAATGGAAATCATTCAAATAAAAACTCATCTAGAAGTGCCAGAGCTTGAAGAAATTCAAATTAGATAATTGCAACTAGTTATAGACCCACGACCACAACGAAAACCTAGTTTTGAGTTTCAATCTCCTTCTTTTAAAGATAAATTTAAAGAAGATGCAATTGTTATCACAACTCCATCTATCAGTAAAAATCCTATAAATCTTTACCCATGTATTAGCATATCTACAATCATTAATGTGGAATATATTGAGCCTATTGAAGAGGAGGAAATATCCTTCTATGAATAATTTTCAGCAATACCACGAAATTAGTTATAAAAGGTAAAAATATTCCCCTACCAAATAGGAAATCATTAAGGATTCTTCTAAATTTAGAAATAATTGATCAATTATTCCTCTACAAAATAGGAAATTATTTTTGGTGCTTCTAAATTTAGCAATGACAAATTTGTTGTTGAAATAAAAAATTCTCTAGGTAATTTTGCACACAAAAATGAAGTGATTGTAAATAATTTGAAGGATATCATCCAAAAATTAAGAGAAAATAATAAATGTCTAGAATCCAAATAACATCAAAAAAAAAATGTGAGCTAGGAAGAATATCAACAAAAAATCAATGTGATATAACAACAACATCAAAAGGTAGATATTGGACATGAACATGCAATTCAGAAAGGTAAATTTATTATTACATGAATAACTTACCAATGGTATAATATGTTTGATAGTAGGAAAAACTAACGTGATTTATTTATTATCCACTTAGATAAAGTGATTATAAGAAACAAAATTTAATTTTGAATTGTTTAAGAAAGATGCAATTAAAATGAATAATTAGTTGAGGAAGTCTCAAGGATAATTTTATTAGCTACTAAAAAAAATTCAATTATTTCATAAGATTCTCAATCCATCGTCAACTGGTGTTGGCACTATGTTACACAATATTATGTCGCATTCTATATTCCCTATCCAAAGTGTTTTCCTTTGTGCCACTCATGCAATAGATGTTGCAAAGAGACAAAATCTATGAAAACATATTCACCATGAATAACATGCTCAAAAAATACCTCAAGAAATGGAGAGTGAGTGCATTAACAAAAAATTGAAGAAATCTTGTTAAAACCCTAATTTGTAGCCCCAACGTTGTTCTTCATGTATACCCTTGCGCTTGTCACCTTGTGTGTAACTGGTAAACAACACTAGTAGCACAGGAATTAAAGTTAAAAATTGTGTTGGTCCTCTTCAGGTAGGTTCTCCAAAAATGGAGTAGAAGCTTCTTCCTCTAGAAGTCTTGAGAATGGAAGTTTGGTATGAGTTGGCCGAATATTGAGTTGAGTTCTCCCATTTTTGAGTCCTTGACCCTGACTTTAAGGATTTTCCCCTTAAGATGTGGGCCTTCCACTCTATTTTATGGGTCCTTAACCTATTTAGCTTCCCTATAAGTGAATGCCATGCATTCCCCAAATGGTTGGTCATTGTTGGTTTCCTTTTTAGTGCTTGAATGTGCCTAAATATCGTCAAAATTCCAAGGAGAAGGAGTGCTTGAAATCTTTGGCTTGGACTTGGAATCCCATCATGAAGGAAACCTCCAATATAAAGGCATTGATTTTATGCTACCCTCTTCCATTTATCAACAATATAAAGCATGTTCTACTTTCCATAATCTTTTCATTGATTACTTTCTTGGTATGATGCTCCTTGATCTATCATATGGTTTACATTAGAATGAAATATACTATTCTTTCTTCGTTTGTCATTGTTTGATCTCTCTTATAGGTATTCGTGTGTAAAGGAATAGCGAGGAGCTAGCTTGGAAGTAAGGATATCAGGATTAACATCGACAAGCAACTGCATAGGAGCAAGGTAGGTCATATTACTCTCTCATGTCATTCTGATTTAAGGTGGGAGAGTTTGCTTGCTTTTGTCTTGTTTGTTACTAGACCGACTCATTGGGCTAGAGGAATCGCTTCTATCCATAGAAGGGATTGCCTGGATAACAAAATGGCAACTCCATTGGGGAACCTATAGCCTTTTTAGTCCTTGTTATGTATTTTTCCTTCTTGTTTAGTTTTGCCAACCAATGAACGACCCTTTTTTTGGACTTATTTTCAGTTTGTACTATGATTGCAAGGTGCCCTAGGGTATTAGATTTAGATTTTATTCTTGAGATTTGGTTTTTTTTCCCTTATTTACCTCCATTAGCGCATTTTTTATCAGTTACAGTCACACTGCCAACACTTATTTTATCCAAAAAATTCATGCTGCAGACCTCTAGTGTCAACTGAAATTCCATGTTTTCCTTTGAATGTGGAAATTTTTAAAAACTCTATGATGTAGGTCACCCTGCAAAACCCAGAATCTATCCACTTTCATGCATATACAAAATGAATCTCAAATAAATGCCCAAATAAAACTTCAATGTCTGGAAAATTCACACCCCATTATTCACGGAAGCTTCATCTTAACAATCATTTCGCTATGATTATAAAATCATCACATAAATGGAAGCTATTTTAAAAGCCAACAACTCTCACACTAAGGTTTGTTCCAAAAGTATAAGCCTTTACATAAAGTCTTATAAAAGAATTTAATTAAAGTCCATTGGGTTTAAAACTTCAACTTTATAAACCCAATTCCCCAAACATCCAAGCACGTGGATATTATGCATCCAATTATTTCAGCCTTCTGCCCTAATTCAATGCCATCGCATGTTTGAACTCCGCCCATACATGAATTCATAATTTGAGAAAACTAAACCAATGCATCAACATTTTCCCATGTTCATATGAACTCACTCCTTACATATTTTCCAGTTGACATTAAAATCCTCAACACCAAACAAACACATGGTATTATGCCAACTCACCTTATATGATCCACCATACCTTACCCATTCAATCACCTGCAACGTGATTAGACCAGGCTATGGACTGTGCCTTCGTGGAATTCAACTATACAACGCATTTTAATGGATCGCATAAGCAATCTGTACCTTCAATTATACCAACCACAGTGTTCAAATTTATGGATCAGTAAAATATAAATAAATACTTACAGATTGGTCTCAATCTCAACGCTACGGGTTCTGTCTTTTTTTTTAAACCGGTCAATTCCCATGGCCAGCGATTTCAGAACTTCGGCCTCTATTAAAACAAGGTTGTGTCTTTGATTTCTTCTATGATATGGATCATGCTGAATTCTAAACTCCAACTTTGTTCGAAAATATCTGCGTGTTTGCTCTTCAGATTTTTCCACTGTGTTTCAAGGCTGCGCCTTTCACAACGCCTCAATAATACATTCAGATACAAAACCCAGTTAACATTAAAATTGATTTCATCATTCCGGCAAACATAACCATACAGCTTTCAGATGATTTGCAATGCAATTGCCCTTCTGTTCTTACTCTTTCTGCGTTTAACAATTCGTGCTACTGGATTGCTACAATTCGGCATTCTTACTCAACGTTTGAATTTAACTTATTCTTGTGGTCTCCTTCAGGCGTAAAGAAGAGAGAACATTGAATTTGCTGAACAACGATGTCATTAGTGCGTCCTCACTTCAATCGTTTGATTTTTCACGGCTCCACTTTTCTATTCTTCAATTCTCCAGTCGATAGAACGACTGGCCCCTTCTCATCTCTGTGATGCAATTAAAATCTGTTCGAATCGATTAAAATAGACAGAGTTTAAAACAAAACTCTGCGCTTCATATAGCTCTGTGTCTTAGACTGTTTCTCAGTTGGCTTCATACAATGTATATACAACCCTGCGTTTGATTTTCAATCAATTTCATCCAACAACTTCTCTCCAACGTAATTTCATGCAGCTTACAATCAAACGACAATCGATTTTATGCATTTTAATATCAATGAAATCGCCACTATTTAAAATAACATTTGCCCACACAAGATTGCATTCCTTCGATCCTTGGATGCAAAACACCCATCCCATTCAACGCAATAATGGACCTGCCCATAATTTTAATACATGCTTGGTAAATACAAATGTGGCTTACCTCTATGAACACCATACGCAAATTCATAATGCGCCCTCACTTTATTCAACACTTCCATACAAAACTACAGATCAACATAAAAGCCATCGATTCACTCAACACACGGATTTACTATTACAATTAATAACATCGATTCTTTCAACTTAGGTGTAGAGTCACATCACAAAGGCTATTAAAACCAAACGTATTCATACAAAATCGAATTCAACAATGGGCATATGGCTCAAAAGTCAAATTCTACATTGATATATATAAAAGCAACAATCACAAAGAACCTCTTGTTCATGGCCAGATATTCAAAATCCATGGCCCTTTCAGCTGTTCATAGGTGTATAGGAAAACCCCTGTCTCCTACCTCTCTCCCTATTCTATTCTACATGATCTCTTTTGCCTTTGAGGCATATCAATTTATACAAATTGAATTAAACCAATTTTGGTTCACATCCCTTTATTAACTCAAAAAATCCTCAAATATCTCAACAAATCCTACAATCTAGATTCTTATCCCTAAAACCTTGAAACTAAATCTAATTTAGGCTCATAATTATCTCTTAGATATCTTTCATCTAATTTCTCTCATGTTTTCCAATTATTTGGAAACATTTACAAATTATCACATATAATTAATTAAAATATAATTTAATCACTCAAAAATAATATTAATATTTACATGAAATTAATATTTCCTCACAAACATAAGACCCCCTAGTTTAAATAAAATACAAGGTATTTTCCCAAGCTAATGCTCCTGCATCAGACTCCCAAGGTTGAAAATGATCATGATCTCCTGATCATGTGTTTTAAATCTTTGTCCGCCTGGATCCCACACTTTGTTCTGCAAGTTAATATCTGTTGTTTGCTACTTTTCTCCAGGTCTCCATATCTTATGCTGCCTTGCTCCACTCGCTACACTTTCACAATCTGTCTTTGTCTTCATTTTGCTGCTGCTGCTTTTCTTCCTTGCTGATGTCTTCCTCTGAGACACTTTCAAAATGATTCTTCTGATTAATTCAATTTCTCGGTCCAATAAATCTCTAGGCTACTGATTTCTTGCTTCCTCAGTTCTTACTTGCTCAATTCTCACTCGTTCAGTCTTTACCTCTATACTTGTTTCCGTTCTTACCGCCGCCCAATCATCCATGCCCTCTTGTCTTCTAAAACAAAAAACTTCTTCTCTGCCTTCTCCTATCAGCAACTTACTGGACTGGTACATTTTGTACTCTCTTCTTCTATCTTCATCACTTTGCATCTGCAATTCCCAATTATGAATTTGAGATTCTTCCTGCACTGAATTTTGACTATTCAGCATCCTTTCCAGAAACATAACTTCTTCATCCCATGGATTAGTTGTTTCCACAGAAATTTCTTCTTCCTTCATTTGACCGCTTAACTAAGTCAAATGTTTTCCAGTACCTACAATAATACCTGCATTCACAAAGCACTTGTTAAAACAAAAATCATAAGGCATCAGTGCCTTGTCCTCCTTTGCCAGCATTTCAGTATGTTGTCCTGAATTTTCCATCTCAATCAGCTCATCAATATGTTGATTCTCTTTCCCAAAGAATTCTCGGAAGAACTCTCAAGACTGTCAACCAGTTCTTCCTTCACACCATCTGTTTCCATGATATCTTTTTGCTCTCGTTCACTGTACTGAACTCTTCCATCTGCAATCTCTCTGTCATACTTTGAATTCTCCAACAGATATTCCAACAATACAATTTATCTGTGGCATTGCTGAAGCATTTCACCATCACTTACAGTCCATGTATTCATACACAAATCTTCAGTTTGAAAATCACAAAGTTCAACAGTCTCAACTGTTGGTTTATATACCAGCTCTTCAAGCTGCTCCTCTTCTCCATTCACATGAACTTCCTCTTGTACTGTAACAGCTTCAAGTACAAACACATCACTGCTTTCTTCTTCTGAGTACTTATCTCCTAAAAGACTCTTTTTCACACTTGCGACAGCTTCACAAGATTGCGCATCCTCTTTAGTAAAACTTGTAATTACATCACAATTGTCAGCTATAAAAATACACGGTTCTACATTATCTAGCTGATCTGGATCTGCCCAATAGTTCAGGAAATCATCAATGATCTCCTCTTCTATTTCACCAATGGAAACCTCCACTTTCAACTCAGTTGCTCTGAGCTCTTCACATCTCAACTGTATACTCATCATCTGCTCGAGCTTCCTCAACTCTTTTGTTAACTGTATGTTTATCTGTTGATCTCTTCTCTATTGTAGCCTCTGCCACTTCACTCTCTTCCTCATGAGCCAACCCACTCTCTGGTCTTTCATATTTTCCTATAAAAATTCCATCAATAATTCCAGATGAAATACTATCTTAGCTTTCTCTTTCTCATACTCTTCATCAATCAACTACTGTCTTATGCTATTCGCCTTGGCATCTTTCTCCTCCTTTCTACTGTGGCATCTCTCTGAACCTCTGTTCTCACCTTCATGACTTTCAGTAGTCATCTTCTCCACCATGAGTTTCTCACCCATGAGTTGCACCAAGCCTCTATAACAACAAGCTCTCCTGCTGCCACTTACCTCACCAATCCTTTCCTCCGGATCTGGTATTTTGGTAATCACCGGTCCTCTGCTGGAACCTTTTGAGCATTTCTCCACTACTCCTTCAGGCTTCACTCATCTGCAACTTTATTCAACCTCTGTTGAATCTTCAGGTTCTGCCACTCTCTCTTAGAATCCCTTGTTGGACTCCTTCATCATTGCACTCCAGCTGTGATCTGCTTCTTCCCACTGAGACTTTCTTCAACCTGCTTGCAACCTGAACTCTGCAAACAACTTTCAAACCATAGTCAAATATTATCTGACAACTCACCTTCAAGATCCTGTTGATCTTTCTTCACTTCTTCAACTGCACTTGCATCTCTGTGCTGCAATATTTATTAGTTTCAAAATCACATATTTATTCACCACATGCAATTAACTCAACTTAAAAACTTGAATTCTCACACATAGAGCTATTCTAGCTCTGATACCAAAATGATGCAGGTCACCCTGCAAAACCCAAAATCTATCCACTTTCATGCATATACAAAATGCATCTCAAATAAATGCCCAAATAAAACTTCAATGTCTGGCAAATTCACACCCCATTATTCACGGAAGCTTCATCTTAACAATCATTTCGCTATGATTATAAAATCATCACATAAATGGAAGCTATTTTAAAAGCCAACAACTCTCACACTAAGGTTTGTTCCAAAAGTATAAGCCTTTACATAAAGTCTTATAAAAGACTTTAATTAAATTCCATTGGGTTTAAAACTTCAACTTTATAAACCCAATTCCCCAAACATCCAATCACGTGTATATTATGCATCCAATTATTTCAGCCTTCCGCCCTAATTCAATGCCATCACATGTTTGAACTCCACCCATACATGAATTCATAATTTGAGAAAACTAAAGAAATGCATCAACATTTTCCCATGTTCATATGAACTCACTCCTTACATATTTGCTAGTTGACATTAAAATCCTCAACACCAAACAAACACATGGTATTATGCCAACTCACCTTATATGATCCACCATACCTTACCCATTCAATCACCTGCAACGTGATTCGACCAGGCTATGGACTGCGCCTTCGTGGAATTCAACTATACAATGCATTTTAATGGATCGTATAAGCAATCTGCACCTTCAATTATACCAACCACAGTGTTCAAATTTATGGATCAGTAAAATATAAATAAATACTTACAGATTGGTCTCAATCTCAACGCTACGGGTTCTGTCTTTTTTTTTAAACCGGTCAATTCCCATGGCCAGCGATTTCAAAACTTCGGCCTCTATTAAAACAAGGTTGTGTCTTTGATTTCTTCTATGATATGGATCATGCTGAATTCTAAACTCCAACGTTGTTCGAAAATCTCTGCGTGTTTGCTCTTCAGAGTTTTCCACTGTGTTTCAAGGCTGCTTCTTTCACAACGCCTCAATAATACATTCAGATACAAAACCTAGTTAACATTTAAATCGATTTCATCATTCCGGAAAACATAACCATGCAATTTTCAGATGATTTGCAATGCAATTTCCCTTCTGTTCTTACTCGTTCCGCGTTTAACAATTCATGCTACTGGAATGATACAATTCGGCATTCTTACTCAACATTTGAATTTAACTTATTCTTGTGGTCTCCTTCAGGCTTAAAGCAGAGAGAACATCGAATTTGTTGAACAACGATGCTATTAGTGCGTCCTCACTTCAATCGTTTGATTGTTCACGGCTCCACTTTTCTGTTCTTCAATTCTCTAGTCGATAAAATGACCGGCCCCTTCTCATCTCTGTGATGCAATTAAAATTTGTTCCAATCGATTAAAATAGACAGAGTTTAAAACAGAACTCTGTGCTTCATATAGCTCTGTGTCTTAGACCATTTCTCAGTTGGATTCATACAATGTATATACAACCCTGCGTTTTATTTTCAATCAATTTCATCCAACAGCTTCTCTCCAACATAATTTCATGTAGCTTACAATCAAACGACAATCGATTTTATGCATTTTAATATCAATGAAATCGCCACTATTTAAAATAACATTTGCCCACACAAAATTGCATTCCTTCGATCCTTGGATGCAAAACACCCATCCCATTAAACACAATAATGGACCTGCCCATAATTTTAATGCATGCTTGGTAAATACAAATGCGGCTTACCTCTATGAACACCATATGCAAATTCATAATGCACCCTCACTTTATTCAACGCTTCCATACAAAACTACAGATCGACATAAAAGCCATCGATTCACTCAACACATGGATTTACTATTACAATTAATAACATCGATTCTTTCAACTTAGGTGTAGAGTCACATCACAAAGGTTATTAAAACCAAACGTATTCATACAAAATCGAATTCAACAATGGGCATATGGCTCAAAAGTCAAATTCTACATTGATATATATAAAAACAAAAATTACAAAGAACCTCTTGTTCATGGCGAGATATTCAAAATCCATGGCCCTTTCAGCTGTTCATAGATGTATAGGAAAACCCCTGTCTCCTACCTCTCTCCCTATTCTATTCTACCTGATCTCTTTTTCCTTTGAGACATATCAATTTATACAAATTGAATTGAAACAATTTTGGTTCACATCCCTTTATTAACTCAAAAAATCCTCAAATATCTCAACAAATCCTACAATCTAGATTCTTATCCCTAAAACCTTGAAACTAAATCTAATTTAGGCTCATAATTATCTCTTAGATATCTCTCATCTAATTTCTCTCATGTTTTCCAATTATTTGGAAACATTTACAAATTATCACATATAATTACTTAAAATATAATTTAATCAGTCAAAAATAATATTAATATTTACATGAAATTAATATTTCCTCACAAACATAATACCCCCTAGTTTAAATAAAATACAAGGTATTTTCCCGAGCTAATGCTCCTGCATCACTCTACTGGAAACTCTAGTGCATTTTCATCCTTAAGGCTTTTAATTTGATTTTTTTGTATCAATTTTTAATTGATTGCTTTCGGTTTCTTGGTGGGATGCAAAATTTTGTCTGATCAGGTACTCAGTGTAAAAGCTCAAAAATGAAAGTTCTCAGAATTGATTGGAAACTAAACGACAACGAAGAGCTTGTCGCTAGGAATCCATCACAATTTGTTTCATCGAAAACAAAGCCTGAATGAAAAAGATAGAGCCTTTTGTTCGTTTTCCTAAACAACTAAAAATTTTACAGAACAGTGACAGGTTGATGACATGGAAGCCCAATTAGCATACAGGGTATATTCTAGGAATAAGCTTCAGTTTTTCCCAATGACACTGTGACAAGTGTGAAAGTACGATTCACTGAATTGGTTTGAAGGTGAATTTTTTTTATGATTTTTATCCTAAGGCTGAATTTGAATTTTTTTATTATATGGTTAGGGACAGCGCAACGAGAGGCTGACACGTGGTGCAACCAGGGGTGGCCATGTTCCTCCTCTGGTGGACCCTCTCCAAAGTTCAAATTAACTCATTGGTGGTCGAATTGCATTTTTTATGCTATGGTCCTAAGGTTATGCCAAAGTTTGAATATCATATTGGAGGCGCATATATTAAATTCCAAAGTCCTAAGGTTTTATTAATATTTTATTATGGTGCCACATATTATTTTTCAAACTAGGGTTAGTTCTAAGGTCTGAATATTAGATGCCAAAGTTTATATCCAATGGTCGGATTTTGTTGTAACCCAAAGTTTGGGAGCATGTATATCTGGTAGTGCAAAATGTTATACAGATTGGGTGGAGGTCAGGGCTTGATCCCATGACCTTCCACCTATCGATTTGGGGATTTACTCCTTGGTGAAACCCAAGCATGCATAACAAGAAGCAGTGACCTTACAATTACTTAAAATATCATGTATTGTATGAAAGAAGCATTACACCATGGAAAATTTTCAAGATCATTGCAAAAATAAAAAGGAATTTTTAATTTATATTGTAGAAGAATATCTCTTTGATCAATTGTTTCAAAGAGCTAGATCCTATGAAGAGGTAATTAAAAGAATTCAATAGTTTTCAAGATACCTCAATAAAATTGATTTATTATCTTATCATAGGTGAAGTGTTCAGGCTTTTGGAAAATATTTTGGTGCTAGAGAACAATCTCAATTCAATCAACTTGACTCCATGTAGATTGATCAACCCTCAGTGGTTCAACCATAGGGTGGATCATCATTTCAAGAGGAATCCACAGAAATTGAACAAATATTTGTAGAGCCTTAACTACTTGAGTCTACTCAATTAGAGATAGTATAGTTAGAGTGGGAAGAAGTATCAGGAATGCTAATGGAAATCATTCAAACAAAAACTTGTCTAAAACTTCCAGAGCTTGAAAAAATTCAAATTAGATAATTGCAACTAGTTATAGACCCATGACCACAATGAAAACCTAGTTTTGAGTTTCAATCTCCTTATTTTAAAGATAAATTTTAAGAAGATGCAATTGTTATCACAACTGCATCTATTAGTAAAAATCCTATAAATATTTACCCATGTATTAACATATCTACAATCATTAATGTGGAATATATTGAACCTATTGAAGAGGAGGAAATATCCTTCTATGAATATTTTTTTTTAAATACCACAAAATTAGTTGTAAAAGGTAAAACTATTCCCCTACCAAATAGGAAATGATTTAGGATTCTTCTAAATTTAGCAATGATTGATCAATTATTCCCCTACCAAAAAGGAAATCATTTGTGATGCTTCTAAATTTAGCAATGATGACTTTGTTGATGAAATAACAAATTCTCTAGGTAATTTTGCACACAGAAATGAAGTGATTGTAAATAATTTGAAGGATATCATCCAAATATTAAGAGAAAATAATAAATGTCTAGAATCCAAATTACATAAAAAAAATATGTGAGTGAGGAAGAATATCAACAAAAAATCAATGTGATATAACAAAAACATCAAAAGGTGGGTATTGGACATGAACATGCAATTCAAAAAGGTAAATTTATTATTATATGAATAACTTACCATTGGTATAACATGTTTGATTGTAGGAAAAACTAACGTGATTTATTTATTATCCACTTAGATAAAGTGATTATAAGAAACAAAATTTAATTTTGAATTGTTTAAGAAAGAAGAAATTAAAATGAATAATCAATTGAGGAAGTCTCAATAATAATTTTATCAGCTACTAAAAAAAATTCAAGTATTTCATAAGATTCTCAATCCATTGTCAACCAGTCTTGACACTATGTTACGTAATATTTTGTCGCATTCCATATTCCCTATCCAAAGTGTTTTCCTTTGTGCCACTCATGTCGTAGATGTCACAAAGAGACAAAAGCTATGAAAATATATTCACCATGAATAACATGCTCAAAAAATACCTCAAGAATTGGAGAGTCAGTGCAATACAAAAAATTTGAAGAAATCTTGTAAAAACGCTAACTTGTAGCCCCAACGCGGTTCTCCATGTATACCCTCACGCTTGTCACCTTGTGTGTAATTGGTAAAAAACACTGGTAGCACAGGAATTAAAGTTAAAAATTGTGCTATTCCTCTTCAGGTAGGTTCTCCAAAAATGGAGCATAAGCTTCTTCCTCTAGAAGTCTCGAGAATGGAAGTCTGGTATGATTTGGCTGAATATCGAGTCGAGTTCTCCCATTTGATTCCTTGATTCCGACTTTGAGGATTTTCCCCTTAAGATGTGGACCTTCCTCCCTCTTTTATGGATCTTTAACCTCTTCAACTTCCCTATAAGTGAATGCCATGCATTCCCCAAATGGTTGGTCATTGCTAGTTGCCTTTTTAGTGCTCGAATGTGCCTAAAAGTTGTCAAAATTCCAAGGAGAAGGAGTGTTTGAAATATTTAGCTTGGACTTGGAATCCCATTGTGAAGGAAACCTCCAATATCAAGGCACTGATTTTATGCTTCCCTCTTCCATTTATCAATAATAAAAAGCATGTTCTACTTTCCATAAGCTTTTCAATGATTAATTTCTTAGTATGATGCTCCTTGATCTGTCATATGGTTTACATTAGAATGAAATATACTATGCTTTCTTCGTTTTTCGTTGTTTGATATCTCTTACAGGTATTCATGTGTAAAGTTATAGAGGGGAGCGAGCTTGGAAGTAAGAAGATCAGGATTAACATCAACAAGAAACCACATAGGAGAAAGGTAGGTCATCTTCCTCCCTCGTGTATTCTGATTTAAGCTGGGAGAGTTTTCTTGCTTTTGTCTTGTTTGTTACCAGACCCACTCATTGGTCTAGAGGAATCGCTTCTATCCGTAGAAGGGATTTCCTGGATAACAAAATGGCAACTCCATTAGGGAAATGTTGGAGCAGGGTCTCCTAAAGGTTGCGAATTTTTTCCATTTTTGCATATTGTTTCATTGTTTAGTCTAACACAGGGGTTTTGGGGTATGTCAAAGCCCCTAACGCATTGTAAATGGGTCAAGTTAGACCAAGATTCCGCAAACCATGGTTTGTGGGCCATTAGATGGGTAGGCTAAATCGGTATAAATAGATGTACCTTTTTGAGTCTTAGGTAGGGAAAAAGATAGAGATTGATGCAAAGCACGAATTGTTCGATCTGTGGTAGGGTTGTTTGGGTTAGGAATCCTGCTGGCTGTGTGCACAAAGATCCTCTATCTTGATGTGTGTGGACCCTACTGGTTGTGTGCGCAGATGATATTCTGGGAATGTAAGAGGATTTTGCTAGTAATATATATGAGAAAGTATTATGGACATCAGATGTTATCTGGATCTGTTCTGTTATGATTGATGCGAACTTGGGTTATATAATTAAGTATGAAAATATCTGTTTAATAGCTACGAATTGTTTGTGTTTCTGGTATATGTATCTGTTATTTGTTAAATTGTTGCGATTATACTGTTCTATGATCATAGCTGGTAGTACGCACGTGGATGCGAACCTATTAAGTAGATCTGATAAGCTGCATTCTGGTTATATACTAAAAACCCTAAGAATAGCCTCTTGTTGTGTAGATCTGATAATTGCAGTCCAGCTTGAATTACCTGCTCTCTCTCATGGTGCAGAGACCTGGTTCTAGAACCCTCCCATACTGCTTCGGGTGAGACTTTGGCTTGCGCAAGCAGGTCACTTCCGAAAGGGCCAATAGTATAGGGGTTTGTTGGCAAACCTTAACCTCCGAACCTGGGTTAGGATCCCTCAAGCCAAAAAATGGTTCTGTTTCCAGGACTGGGAGCATTTCAATGGAGATTGGGTAATGCCATGACCGTATTGGAAACCTAAGAAGAAATAAATCGATGAGTGGTTTGAAAAGCAAGTTCAAGAATTCACAGTAAAATAAAATCGCAGTACGAAGTTGACCGCAAAGGAGTGGAAGAATAAGTACATTTTCATGGAGATCTACGATATTTTCTTTGTGACAATTGCGATCGAGCTACAGGAGTGGCTCGCAAGGCTTGTCGATTTTCAGAAGTGTTAGAAAGATGAGCGGGTCATGCAGTGGACCCCAAAACTGATATAGCAGCTAGAAAAGACTGATAACACCATCACTTGCATGGTAGATCACTGGGTGGATAGTGTGATAGGAGGATTTGTGACAGAATTTACGATTGACCAATTTGTGTCCTACTCAGAAGTAGAGCGAATATTCTTCAAGGGTTTCTGGGGTAAGTTTCTAAAAACTTTTCCATTACTGATTAAGATCTTGTTGTGAAAAAAAAAACATTTTGTATAGCCATACAGAGTGAATGAGCTCCGATCAGAGCGAGGGTACAACGCGCAGTGGTAAGTACTACAAAAATAATCAAGAAGGGGATTGATCTGTCTACAGTCCAGTAAGAATTTTTTTTGCGCATAGCTCTCCATCTACGCCACCTTCGAACCCTCATAGGGGTAAGAAATCACCTCTTCCATCACTAGAAGACAATATGGCCTCACACATGAAGCTGCCTACCTTCAAGGGCGTGGGGGATGAAGACATGGATCGGTTCTAGTTTGTCGCAAGGTCAGTATGGACTGCGCAAAATGCGGTTAGTGATGCAGTGAAAATGGGGCAGCTATCCCTTGTCTTTGAAGCAAGAGAATTGGACTGGTACATGGGATTTATTAACCAACATGTGAATGTGACTATTGAGGAAATCAAGAATGCCTTGAAACAACAGTTTAAGAATCCTAAGTCCTACTCTCAGATAGTAAACGACCTGAAATATTTCAAGCAAGGACTGTCTGAGTCCGTATGGGAAGCTGATCAACGATTGAGGAAAGTAATAAGAAAAGGAGGATTCCAGTATGATGACAAGCAGCACCTAGAATGGTTCATTGCTATGTTGCTGCCCCACCTGCGCCTGCCGATGGGTCATCAAGCTATTGAATCATAGGAGAAGGCTCTAGAGGTTGCCATGAAGCCGGAGGCTCTGTCAAAGGATGATACCTAGTTAGGAGTACAAAAGATACAGGGTCAGCTAGAAGCAATGCACATAGAGATTCAGAATCTGTGAAAGGAACGAGGAACAAAGGCTAGCCCTGAAAGATGGTGCATGCGATGTAGGGTGAATGGCCACACCAAGGATAATTGTCTGTTGCTCGCAAACTACATGCAGGCCAGGGAACCCAGCCCGCTGCGCCCTAGGGAGGCTGCGGGACCAAGAAGGTCGGTGCTATGGTGCAACGACTGTCACGTTGCTGGGCTGCACAATACCAACCACTTCCCCCGCCTTACCGGATATATCCCAGAAGTGAAGCAACAATGGTGTAGGTTTTGCAGGTCTGTAGGAAATTATGAAGAGAAATGCCAAACTTATGATCTGATGATAGACCGAGCAAACCTATATAGGGTACAGTCAGATCCCTCATCACCTATATCCCCCACGGGTATAGGAGGCTCCCCAGCTAGGGGCAGGGGAGGGGGACGAGATGGAAGCGCAGGTAGGGGTAGAGGCCAACTGATCTGCTATAATTACAGGGAGGTAGGCCACTTTGCGAGGGACTGCACTAACCCAACACGACAATCCTGCAGATATTGCAGACAGTTGGACCATGTGTTCGAGGACTGCCCGATTCTGATAGCCAAGGTGTAGGAAAAACATCAGACACCTACACATAATATACAAAGGGTTAAGGCAGAACCTCGAGAGGAGGGGCCAAGCGTTAATGTGATAACACGCAGTGGCATGGCCACCGGAGGATCTGCGGAAAAAGCTGAGGTAGAGCCTCTTATCTGTAAAGCAACCACTAAACAGGAAGGCGTAGACTTACAAAGGGAGAAGGAGACCTTTGTCGTAGCTCGGCAGGACTTTGCTCAGGAAGAAACATCTGCTCTTCAGAACCCCATCAACAGTAGAGTTGAAGACGAGGTCAAACCATTCTTGCAGGCATGCATGAAGCTGCTGCGTAATTAGCGGGCCGTAGAAAACCTCCAAGCCCTGATCGACAGCTGTGCAGGAAAAGCAGACCCACTTATGAATGTTAAGGATGTGCACAAATTATATAAGAACAAGAGACGCACTGGTCGAGAGATGTTATTAACCGCACAGCTTGGTGATTACGAAATGGACCAGGTTATTCTAGGCCTAGGATCAGATGCGAATGTACTACCTAAAAATACTTGGTAGAAAATGGGAGAACCTAAATTGGAATGGTCCACTATCCAACTGCACATGGCTAATCAATAGAAGACCATACCATTGGGAAGATTACCAAAGATTGTAGTAGATATCACCGGAGTTAAGGTACAGGCTAACTTTGAAGTCATTCGTATTGTAGAAGATGCGGACCCCTATATGGCACTCCTAGGATCGGATTGGGGCATCGATATGGGTGGTATTATCAATTTAAATAAACGAACCATGGTGTTTGAAAGTGAAGGAACACGGGTGATCGTACCACTAGACCCCGCAGAAGGAGAAAATATACTGCGCTAGTGCGCAAGGAATAAGAGGTGGATAACATCTATAAGTTAACTGCAAGGGATGAAGACTGGATCAACCCTACGGCCAATGGCGTGCTTTGCTAGGAAAAGGATAGCGGATGCTTTTCCGACTCTGACAAAGAAATAGAAAATTGGCAAAACTGACTGCATGATGTCTCTGTGCTGCGCTACTTGTGAATTACCAGGGACTTCCATTGCATATCCTCTAAGGTAAGATAACTACCCTACTTTGATGGTTCTAGTAGTATAAAGGAATTTTTGCGAACATTCGAAGTTGAGGTTCCCAGAGAATAGAGGCTATGGGCCCTTAATCTAGATATGCGCGCAACGCCTGCAAGGTGGTGGGACACACATAAGGAGTTGTTCGAGGACTGGGAGGAATGTCGGGATATGATGATCCTGCGATTCGCGTCAAGACGTTCCTTGGCCCGGGGGACCTGCGTGAACAGTTGTTCACTTGGATGGAGAAGTGGTACGACTGAACTACAGAGGAATGTGTTCACTTGTTTATTCATGTGTTGGGATTGATACCTACTGCATGGTACTTGGATGTGGAGCTACATCAACGCACCCGCCACTGGGAGACTTTAAAGGATGAATTCATTGGTACCTTTGGACTCACAAGGGGCTCGGAAGCGCTTGACGAAGCCCTGCAGGATATAGATACATTCGTGTTTGGTGAACCCAACTCCTCTGCAGCATTTGGGGTGCCAACGTGGGAGACATAGATGCATGATATAGATACATTTGTGTTTGGTGAATCCATATCCTCTGCAAAATTTGGAGTATCAACGAATGAGAAATAGCTGCATTCGATTCTTGGACATATGGGCTACTATAGAAAATTCATTCAGGGATACGCACTGATCACAGCACCTCTGGAAAAGCCCCTCATGAAGGATGTTTCATTCTTTTGGGATGATGAGTGCTAGCAGAGCTTTGAGCTACTCAAGCAGAAGATGGTATCTGCGCCTATCCTTACTTTTCCCGATTGGACGAAGGTCTGCCACGTTCATGTTGATGCGTCTGGAATCACCCAGAGCACGGTCCTTACGCAGCTTGGAGATGGAGACATTGATCACCCACTTGCATTGGCTAGTCGAAAACTCTTTGGTGTGGAGCGCGAATATGCAACCATGAAGTGGGAAGGATGGGCCATGGCTTATGCATTACAGAAGTATCAAAATTCTCTGTTCAGGGGTCACTTCAAAATGTTCACGGATCATTCGGCTTTAAAGTACTTGGCGCATAAGCCTATGCTGGAGGGGGGGGGAATCTACCAATGGCCTTTGATGTTACAGGAATAAAACTTTGAGATCGTTGTCAAGCTAGGAAAGTTGAAAAGCTATTGTAAAGCTTGCAATATATGTCAACGGACAGTAAGGCCATCACGTAAGGAAGAACTACTCCCTCAACCGCCGATGGACCTGCACGCTTGTGACAAATGGGCCATCGATTTGGTGGGACCTGTGTGCTGGAGGCGCAAGAATATACTTTCAACGCAGCAAGAGTGCAGGAGGTATGTCAAAAGCGCAGGCATGCACTGGGAGTGCAGGGGTGCGCGGAGCCCACCTGGGGTGCGAAAACTAGCCACTAGAACAGTCAAAATAGGTAAAACAAAAAAATTACCGTTGGAAGGCACAGTCAATCAGAATTTAATGAGGGGATTCTGGAGATTTTTTACCATTTGCTTGATGGTAAGTTCCAAGTGAGGTTTACCCTATCGTTGGACGATCGCAGAAACTATAAAAGGGGTCGGATAGATCAAACAAGGGTTTCGTATAGCTTGCATAGCTTGTACTTGGCATATTGCTACTTGAAGAATTTGTGTTGTAAGAATTTTTGCACCTATAGTGTCCCTTTCATGTCTGAGAATCCTATGCCTTCCGGCAATAGCCACTTGGGGTTGGGATTCATTTTTTGTGCCAAAATGATGATTGCGAGTCCTATTGAATCCATGGAACCTATGACCTCGGTCGAGCAAGAAACCGAGGAAGTGGTAGAAATTGAGTCCGAGGCTGAAGGAGTTCTCTCTACGCCCGTCACAAAGAAGGGAAAGGAAAGAGTAGAAGGATCAGGGAAACCCCAAAAACTCGCGAAATGGGTGGGGGGAAGTCCCGTACATCCCCAAGAAACGTAAAATCCCTACGGGTGACGCCCCGGGCACGGGTTGCTCTAGAGGAGGCCCAGCCCACCGACCCAATCAATTGTTTACTACCCTTCATTTGGCCATGCAGGCCCTCGATGCACACGCCAAATAACCTCGACGGGCTGATCACCTATCTGCAGATGCCACTGACCCCGGGAGAAGTCCCCATCATTGGTGAGCCTTTTGGAAGGCTCCATGAGATCAAATTTGATGATCACGACTTGGCTAATTTGGATGCCTTCCCTGAGTTGGCACCAGAATTATACCTGGAAAGAATTAAGGAAGATAAGGGGATCAGAATTGTCCCCATAATCTAGGCACGTGGAGTGGCGAGGTCCGGGCTCCTAAACCTTCTCAGGATGCCGCATTTCGGCCACTACAATATCACGAACCATCTGATGCATCAGTTACTTTCCTTGGTTCATGATGGGTGTTTATGGATCCAGGACCGAATCCCTATCGACGCAACGCTTATCCATCGAATCACGAGTCACCCTAGGGAAGGGTCGGACCCTCTGCTACGTGTTGGGAAGAAGTATGAAGCCGGAACTGCTGAATATGTGCGGCAAAAATACCATGTGCAATGGAATACTCGAGGCTTTATGATAAGCTCCATCAGTGACCCTGCCACGCAGCTCGGTACCATCCTACTGGCATGCAAGATAATGAGAAAATGTTAGGTCAACACTGTCCCTGCTTATGTCATTCGGTTAGCAGGTCAATGCAAGAAAGGAACCTACTTCAATTGGTCTCGATACTTGTGTAATGAATTTTTAGCTAATGTATGCGAATCCCAGGAGCAGGGATGGCCATTTTGCTATTCTTGGCTATTATTTCTTATAACATTGGTAGTGTGGGAGGCACCTAAGGAATCAGTCTTCCCCAAACTCAACCCGAACATGTGCAACGGGGCCCACTATAAAAACCTATGGGATTCTAAGGATGCACAACATATCAAAGACAACCAATTACTCTGGGTCCTTTTTAAAAGTAGCTTGGCAGCAACCATTAATTCCTTACCACAATTGTCTCCAACAGTCTATGACAGTTACAAGGGCATTGTGGCATTCTAGGTCACCATGCACAACATCGAAAATAGAGCTCATAAAGATAAATCTTAGACCTCGATCCCTTATATGGCTGCAGACGAAGATATTGATCGTGTAGTCGCCACATGGCCTCCACTGTGGAAGCTTGGGTTCAAGTCTGGTACGCTGGGTACTATAGGCACAACTGATACAAAGGTCAACCCCACCACAACCACGGAGATGGGTGGCTCAAGAAAAGTAAGTAATAAGGCAAGTCGCGTTGGATCACCAAAGGGCGTGCAACCGAAGCCCACCATTAAGAAGTACGGACAACACCAGCAGACCACAGAGAAGGATGCTGAAGCAGAGACTCATCTCGACTCACAGCTAGACCTAGGTATAGAAGGCTTGAATACAGGATGAACTGCCTCCCCCCAAGGCACGAAGCGAACAAGAAAGCCTGTTAAAGGACCCCGGAAGAATCAGCAATCGCAGCGGGTGGAATGAGATGAGACAGTCACGCTGACCGATGGGGATCTCGAACAAATCGCTGATGCATTCACTCTAGCTGCGGAGGATAGATGGGTAGCCTTAGAGGAACAACAGAAAGCTGTGGTTGACGCAATCTAGGCTGAGCTCCATGCATTACAGCTGAAGACAGACACATTGAAGACTGGTGTGACCCAGGTACACAGGCCTTCAGCCGCCAGCGGGGCCGCACTAGTCACAGACAAAAGCCATCTCTACTCTCTCCCTGGCACAGCCCTTGTGATCCATCCACCTGACCCGGGAATGCAAGTCCAGGCCAGCACAGAAGTTCAGTTGAATTTAGCCAGGCTACCTCATGAGGCCTTGCAAGGTCTCTACACCTCTTTATTTCAGGAAATTCACCATCGAGACCAACAAGTGCACAAACATCTTGCAGTGGCTACACAAAAAATTGATGCAAATAACGCAGAAGTATGCCTCGCCATTGAAAAGAAAACGAAGCTCAAAAATATGATTAACCACCTCTACATAGATGTTACCACAAAAATCCCGGCCACAACCACCCCTCAGGCTAAGGTCTAAAGGTTGGTCACAGAACTGAAGGCCTCTAGGGCAGAAGTTCAGGTGGTCAAGATGCGGATGAAGCAACAGATCGCTGACCTGTAGGCTAAGTTGCAGCCCAAAATACCTTTGGAGGTATGGGCCTAGTGAACTAAGTTGGTCACTGTGGCTACGAACGTCATCACAGGGCAGACCATGCAGGGTGCACAATTAATAGAGACCGCCATGCAGTTATAGACTAAGGTCCAGCGTGACCTGATCCTATGAGGAGTAAACCAGGACCTGCGACAAAAAGAAGAAGAGTTTGAGACGATAGAAGCTACCCTGCCCAATTTGGTGCCTGCTCAGTGCTTGACACGACTGCGCACCATCCAAGTGCTCCAAGTTGATATTGATGACCTCCAACAAAAGAAGAAGATCCTCAGTGACCGTCTGAAGCCTTGGGCTTCCGAGGCCCTCAAACTTTTGCAGGATGTGGATGTAGCGATTAAACAACTAAATCTGACTCTGGAATGTGTCCCTACCATGACGGAAGGCCCGATTTCGTAGAAGCTGGTCAACATTCTGCAAAATGCTGCCGCTTAAAGTGAAGACATTCTACCCCCATTGGCTGAGGCGATCAGATTGTTGCAGGCACAGATCGAGACCCCACCAGCACAGTGAATCGGGACGAGTCACAAGATTGTGTTGGGGGACTGTTGGAGCAGGGTCTCCTAAAGGCTCTGAATTTTGTCCATTTTTGTGTATTTTTGTATTGTTTAGTCTAATGTAGGGGTTTTGGGGTGGGTCAATGATCCAGGTGGATATTGGTGGCCACCCACCTATTCCATTTGGACCCGCACCATTAATTCTTGCAACTTTTCACATTCAACACATTACTATTTTTAGCAGGTTTTCGGGTCTTGCACTCCCGGAGCTGTTTTGGGGCCTTAATGATCCAGGTGGATATCAGTGGCCACCCACCTATTCCATTTGAACCCCCACCATCAGTTCTTTCAGTTTTTATGTTGCAGCACAACTTACTATTTTTAGCAGTTTTTTGGGTCCTAAACTTCCAGAGCCATTTTGAGGCCCTAAACGACTTTTTTTGGGCATCGCGCCTCCAGAAAATATGATTTTGTTCCCAAATTGATATTCATGGTATTAGTTTTATTCCTCGGATAGATATTTCTAACAATGTATCATGTGCATCAAATGGAGATAGTATGCCAAAGTTACGACCCCGGGAAGTTGAAACACCAATTTACCCAAACGGAGCCCATAGTTTTGGCGTTTCATCTCCTAGGGTTAGGTTTTTGGATGTTTAGAGTTATCCATTGTTTTCTCAATAATTAATAACCCCTATAGAATTATTTGAACTTGAGGGTTAGGTTTTTGGATGTTTAGAGTTATCCATTGTTTTCTCAATAATAAATAGGCCCTCGAGCCTCATTTTAACATAGTTCAGAGGTCTGTAGCCCCCACATCTCTTCTTAGAGATTCGCTACTAGCACCCTAGCTATTTTATTTCCATGATGTTTGTAAGAATATTTCTGTTATTTGATATTAATTAAATGAAGCATTATTTCCACTGCATCTCTATGTTTATGGTTATTTCTGTATTCTGTTGCATTCCTGCATAAATCCAGATCAGTGGTATCAGAGAGGTCTTCTCTTTCTTTGTTTTTCTTTGCATATCCCCAACGCAGTCAGGATATAAGAAGTTAGGGCTCGATCTGGTTGAACCCTTGCAAGATCAGCCTTGCAAACCCCGACAACCTCCCATGGCGAAAGAAAAGAAAGACGAGGAAGCAGGAGATCCTATAAAAATATTTCTCGATGAGGCCTTGAGAAACAAAGGAACGTGATGATGGATAACTTTGCTCAGATCCTTCAACGACTGCCCACCTACAGTGCATTTGCATCCAACAACCAGTCTGGAGGCACCACTCCCTTCAAGGTATAGGTAAACTTTGAAATTCCTATATTTGAAGGCCAAATAGATGTAGACACCATAGATAGATGGTTAAATTTGCTAGAAGGGTATTTCTCGGTCCATGATTTCTCTGACCGAGAAAAGATTATTTTTGCACTCCTCAAAGCCGCCCCCCATGTCAAATACTGGTGGGAAACCTACTGTGAGCAAGAGGACGAAGGGGAACCCTCTCTATTCTCAGCCGCAACCACTTGGAATTCATTCTGAGATGGCATCAAGGAACAATATTACCCCGTGGGGAGCTATGAGGACAAATACATCCAATGGATCATGTTGTGGCAACAAAGGGATCAAGATGTGCATGAACTGATGAATCTGTTTTATAACCTATGCACAAAGTTGGGTATTAAAGATTTAGAGAGACATTTGGTGCTCAAGTACCGCGGATGTCTGCACAAACACATTTAGGAGGAAATGGAGTTCCTCGACATTACATCGCTTGGCATGACATATCGCTATACCGCCAAGATCGAGTAGAAATTTAAGCAGAAGAAGCAAGACTTTGGATCTGCAAATCCAAAAGGTGCCCCTGAATAAAATTACAAGGGGCAAGGCCAAATCGGTGCGACTCAGAACAACACCACAAATCCAAAGAAGGACATAGGGAAGTGGTGTGAATTTCATAACAGCCCCACTCAGAGCACACACGAGTGTCGGGCCAAATAATCATTGGTGGTCGAACTAAAGACACCCGAATCATATGCATTTTCTGATCCTGAGTCAGAAACAGACAAAGGCAATGAAAAAGGGAAGCATATCATTGATGTGGATCCCACTGCCATTGTTACCACCACCAATATCGAGAGGGAGGATCCAGAGGAAGGGGAGCGGCTCTTCCATTCGCAGATGTGTGTGAAGGGTTCTCCACTGCAATTTCTTGTCGATAGTGGAAGCCAAAAGAACCTCATTTCAGTAGAGTTCGTGAAGCGGCTCAGCCTACCGACCATAGCATGCCCACAGCTGTATACCATCGAGTGGCTCCACCCAGGGAGAGATCTCTACATCCACCAGCAGTGCCACCTTCCATACAGTATCAGGCCATTCATGGATGAGATATTGTGTGATGTTGCTCCTCTTGATGTAGCTGATGTATTATTGGGACAACCATAATTATAGAGACAACATGTTGTGTATGATTCTAGGCCTCATGCTGTTGTTATTACTTTGGGAAATAACTTGTACAGGATACCAGAGGTAGTACTGCCTCCTATCATCTCTTTGACTACTACAAAACAACACAGTAAGATTGTTTCCCAAAACAGGAAATTTATTTTCCTTACAAATATCTCATAGGAAAAGAAGAATATTGTGGCCACAACCTCGAAACAAGGCTCCCCTGCATGGCTGTAGCAGATGGACAAATTCATGGAGGAATACAAGGAAATTTTCTCCTCACTCATAGAGGTTCCTCTACACTGTCAGGACAAGCACTCCATTGATCTAACACCCAATGCATCGCTGCCTGATGTTGCCATACCTCATGCGACTAAACAGATAGAATCCACACATGTACTATCTAAGGATGATAAAGAAACAAAATTTACTAAACGCATCTAGCATGTCTGCCCACAGGTCCATGACATTTTCGACAAATCTAATACCCAGTTCAACAGAATTTGCCTCATATCATGGAGGATCTCAACACAATGGGAACCATTGCTTCCTAAGGAGGGAGGAATCATCCAGGTGGATATTGGTGGCCACCCACCTATTCCATTTGGACCCGCACCATCAATTCCTGCAGCTTTTCACATTCAGCACAACTTACTATTTTTAGCAAGTTTTCGGGTCCTGCACTCTCGGAGCCATTTTGGGGCCTTAATGATCCAGGTGGATATCGATGGCCACCCACCTATTCCATTTGAACCCCCACCATCAGGTCTTTCATTTTTTAAGTTGTATCACAACTTACTATTTTTAGCAGTTTTTCGGGTCCTGAACTTTCGGAGCCATTTTGAGGCCCTAAACGACGTTTTTTGGGCATCGCGCCTCTGGTGAATATGATTCCATTTCAGAATTGATATTTATTCCATTTTGGAATCAATATTCATGGTAGCAGTTGTAGTCCTCAGATAGATCTTTCTAACGATGTATCATGTGCGTCAAATGGAGATAGTATGCCAAAGTTACTACCCCAGGAAGTTGAAACACCAATTCACCCAAACGGGGCCCATAGTTTTGGCGTTTCATCTCCTAGGGTTAGGTTTTTGGATGTTTATAGTTCTCCATTTTTTTCTCAATAATAAATAGGCCCTTGAGCCTCACTGTAACATAGTTCAGAGGTCTGTAGCCGCCACATCACTTCTTAGAGATTCGCTACCAGCACCCTAGCTATTTTATTTCCATTATGTCTGTAAGCATATTTATGTTATTTTATATTAATGAAATGAAGAATTATTTCTGCTGCATCTCTATGTTTATGGTTATTTATGTATTCTGTTGCATTCCTGCATAAATCTAGATCAGTCAAAGCCCCTAACGCATTGTAAACTGGTCAAGGGTAGACCAAGAGTCCACAAACATGGTTTGCAGGCCATTGGATGCGTAGGCTAAATTGGTATAAATAGATGAACCTTTTTTGAGTCTTAGGTAGGGAAAAATATAGAGATTGATGCGAAGCATGAATTGTTAGATTTGTGGTAGGGTTGTTTGGGTTAGGACTCTTGTTGGTTGTGTGCGCGGAGGTCCTCTGTCCTGCTGTGTGCGGACCCTTCTGGATATGTGCGCACGCGGTATTCTGGGAATGTAAGAGGATTTTGGTAGTAATATATATGCAAAAGTATTGTGGACATCATATGTTATCTGGATCTATTATGTTATGATTGATGCGAACTTGGGTTATATGATTAAATACGAAAATATCTGTTTAATAGTTGCGAACTGTCTGTGTTTTTGGTATATGTATCTATGATTTGTTAAATTGTTGTGATTATATTATTCTGTGATCATAGATGGTAGTATGCATGTGGATGCAAACCTATTAAGTATATCTGATAAGTTGCATTCTAGTTATATATAGAAAACCCTGCGAATAGCCTCTTGTTGTGTAGATCCGATAATTGCAGACCGGGTTGACTTACGTGCTCTCTCTCAAGGTGCGGAAACCTGGTTCCAGCACCCTCCCATACTGCTTCGGGTGAGGCTTTGGCCTGCACAAGCAGGTCACTATCAAAAGGGCCAGTAGTATAGGGGTTTATTGGCAAACCTTAACCTCTGAACCTGGGTCAGGACCCCTCGAGCCAACAGGAACCTATAGCCTTTTTAGTCCTTATTATGTATTTTTCCTTCTTGTTTAGTTTGGCCAACCAATGAATCACCCTTTGTTTGGATTTATTTTCAGTTTTTACTATGATTTGAAGGTGCGCTAGGGTATCAGATTTAGACTGTCTTCTTGAGATTTGGTTTTTTTCCCTTTATTTACCTCCATGAGCGCATTTTTTTCAGTTACAGTCATGCTGCCAACACTTATTTTATCCGAAAAATTTGTGCTGTAGACCTCTAGTGTCAATTGGAAGTCCACGTTGTTCTTTGAATGTGGAATTTTTTAAAACCTCTGCTGGAAACTCTAGTGAATTTTTATCCTTAAGGCTTTTTATTTTCTTTTTCTATATCAATTTTTGATTGATTTCTTTCGGTTTCTTGGTGGGATGAAAAAAATTGTCTGATCAGGTACTCGGTGTAAAAGCTCAAAAATGAAATTACTCAGAATTGATTGGAAGTTGAACAACAGCGAAGAGCTTGTCTCTAGGAATCTAGCACAATTCTCTTCGTCGAAAATGAAGTTCGGATGAAGAAGATAGATCCTTTTGTTCGTTTTCCTAAAAAACTAAAAAAATTTCAGAACAATGACATGTTGATGACATGGCAGCCCAGTCAGCATACAGGGTATATTCTGGGAATATGCTTCAATTTTTCCCAGTGACACCGTGAGAAGTGTGAAAGTAGGATTCACTGAATTGGTTTGAAGGTGAATTTTCTTTATGATTTTTATCCTAAGGCTAAATTTGAATTTTTTTATTATATGGTTAGGGACAACACAACCAGAGGCTGACACGTGGTGCAACTAGAGATGGCCATGTTCCCCCTCTGGTGGACCCTCTCCAAAGTTCAAATTAACTCATTGGTGGTCGAATTGAATTTTTGATGATATGGTCATAAGGTTATGTCAAAGTTCGAATATCATATTGGAGGTGCATATATTAAATTCCAAAGTCCCAAGGTTGGATTAATATTTTATTATGGTGGCACATATCATTTTTCAACCTAGGGTTAGTTCTAAGGTCTAAATATTACATGCCGAAGTTTATATCCAATGGTAGGATTTTATTGTAACCTAAATTTTGGGAGCATTTATATCTGGTGGCGTAAAATATTATACAGACTGGGTGGAGGTTGGGGCTCGATCCCATGACCTTCCACCTATCGATTTGGGGATTTACTCCTTGGTTAATGCCAAGCATGCAAAACAAGAAGCAATGACTTTACAATTACTTAACATAACATGTATTGTATGAAAGAAGCATTACACCATGAAAACTGTCTAAGATCATTGCAAAAATAAAAAGGAATTTTTAATTTATACTATAGAAGAATATCTCTTTGATCAATTGTTTCAAAGAGCTAGATCCTATGAAGAGGTAATTAAGATAATTCAAGAGTTTTCAAGAGACCTCAATAAAATTGATTTATTATATTATCATAGGTGAAGTGTTCAGGCTTTGGGAAAATATTTTGGTGCTAGAGAACAATCTCAATTCAATCAACTTGACTCCATGTATATTGATCAACCCTCAATGGTTCAGCCATAGGGTGAATCCTCATTTCAAGAGGAATCCACACAAATTGAACAAATATTTTTAGAGCCTTAACTATTTGAGTCTACTCAATTAGAGATAGTATAGTTAGAGTGGGAGGAAGTCTCAGGAATGCAAATGGAAATAATTCAAACAAAAACTCGTCTAGAAGTGCGAGAGCTTGAAGAAATTCAAATTAGATAATTGAAACTAGTTATAGACCCATGACCACAACGAAAACCTATTTTTGAGTTTCAATCTCCTTATTTTAAAGATAAATTTAAAGAATATGCAATTTTTATCAAAACTACATCTATTAGTAAAAATCCTATAAATATTTACCCATGTATTAGCATATCTACAATCATTAATGTGGAATATATTGAACCTATTAAAGAGGAGGAAATATCCTTCTATGAATAATTTTCAGCAATACCACGAAAGTAGTTGTAAAAGGTAAAATTATTCCCCTACCAAATAGGAAATCATTAAGGATTCTTCTAAATTTAGAAATAATTGATCAATTATTCCTCTACCAAATAGGAAAATATTTTTGGTGCTTCTAAATTTAGCAATGATGAATTTTTTGATGAAATAAAAAATTCTCTAGGTAATTTTGCACACAAAAATGAAGTGATTGTAAATAATTTGAAGGATATCATCCAAAAATTAAGAGAAAATAATAAATGTCTAGAATCCAAATTACATCAAAAAAAAAATGTGAGCGAGGAAAAATATCAACAAAAAATCAATGCGATATAACAACAACATCAAAAGGTAGATATTGGACATGAACATGCAATTCAGAAAGGTAAATTTATTATTACATGAATAACTTACCATGGTATAGCATGTTTTATTATAGGAAAAACTAACGTGATTTATTTATTGTCCAATTAGATAAAGTGTTTATAAGAAACAAAATTTAATTTTGAATTTTTTAAGAAAGAAGAAATTAAAATGAATAATCAATTGAGGAAGTCTCAAGAACAATTTTATTAGCTACTAAAAAAAATTCATGTATTTCATAAGATTCTCAATCCATTGTCAACTAGTGTTGACACTATGATACACAATATTTTGTCGCATTATATATTCCCTATCCAAAGTGTTTTCCTTTGTGTCACTCATGCAGCAGTGGTCGCAAAGAGACAAAAGCTATGAAAATATATTCACCATGAATAACATGCTGAAAACATACCTGAATAAATGGAGAGCCAGTGCATTACAAAAAATTTGAAGAAATATTGTAAAAACCCTAATGTGTAGCCCCAACGCGGTTCTCCATGTATACCCTCGCGCTTGTCACCTTGTGTGTAACTGGTAAACAACACTGGTAGCATGGGAATTAAAGTTAAGAATTGTGATGGTCCTCTTTAGGCAGGTTCTCCAAAAATGGAGCAGAAGCTTCTTCCTCTAGAAGTCTCGAGAATGGAAGTCTGGTATGAGTTGGTTGAATATTGAGTCGAGTTCTCCCATTTTGACTCCTTGATCCTGACTTTAAGGATTTTCCCCTTAAGATGTGGACCTTCCTCCCTCTTTTATGGACCCTTAACCTCTTCAGTTTCCCTATAAGTGAATGCCATGCCTTCCCCAAATGGTTGGTCATTTCTAGTTACTTTTTTAGTGCTCGAATATTCCTAAACGTTGTCAAAATTCCAAGGAGAAGGAGTGCTTGAAATCTTTGGCTTGGACTTGGAATCCCATCCTGAAGCAAACCTCCAATATCAAGGCACCAATTTTATGCTTCCCTCTTCCATTTATCAATAATACAAAGCACGCTCTACCTTCCATAATATTTTTAATGATTAATTTCTTATTATGATGCTTCTTGATCTGTCATATGGTTTACATTAGAATGAAATATAATATGCTTTCTTCTTTTGTTGTTTTTTGATCTCTCTTATAGGTATTCTTGTGTAAAGGAATAGTGAGGAGTGATCTTGGAAGTAAGGAGATCAGAATTAACATCGACAAGAAACTGCATAGGAGCAAGGTAGGTCATCTTCCTCCCTCATGTCATTCTGATTTAAGCTGGGAGAGTTTTCTTGCTTTTGTCTCGTTTGTTACTAGACCCACTCATTGGGCTAGAGGAATCACTTATATTTGTATAAGGGATTGCCTAGATAAAAAATGGCAAATCCATTGGGGAACATATAGCCTTTTTAGTCCTTATTCTGTATTTTTACTTCTTGTTTAGTTTGGACAACCAATGAACGACCCTTTGTTTGTATTTATTTTCAGTTTGTACTATGAATTGAAGGTGCCCTAGGGTATCAGATTTATATTGTGTTCTTGAGATTTGGTTGTTTTTCCCTTATTTACCTCTGTTAGCGCATTTTTATCAGTTACAGTCACTGCCAAAATTTATTTTATCTGAAAAATTCACGCTGCAAACCTCAAGTATCAAATGGAAGTCCACGTTGTTCTTTGAATGTGGAAACTTTTAAAACCTCTGCTAGAAACTCTAGTGCATTTTGATCCTTAAGGATTTTTCTTTTCTTTTTCTGTATCAAGTTTTGATTGATTTCTTTCGGTTTCTTGGTGGGATGTAAAAATTTGTCTGATTAGGTGCTCGATGTAAAAGCTCAAAAATGAAAGTGCTCAGAATTGATTTGAAATTGAATGACAATGAAGAGCTTGTCACTAGGAATCTGGCGCAATTCGTTTCGTCGAAAACAAAGTCCAGATGAAGAATATAGAGCCTTTTGTTTGTTTTCCTAAACAACTAAAAAATTTGCAAAATAGTGACAAGTTGATGACATGGCAACCTAGTCAGCATATAAGGTATATTCTAGGAATATTCTTTAGTTTTTCCCAATGACACTGTGACAAGTGCGAACGTAGGATTCATTGAATTGGTTTGAAGGTGAAATTTTTTAATGATTTTTATCCTAAGGCTAAATTCGAATTTTTTTATTATATGGTTAGGGATAGCCTAACCAGATGCTGACACGTGGTGTAGCCAGGGGTGGCCACGTTTCCCCTCTAGTGGACCCTCTCCAAAGTTAAAATTAACTCATTGGTGGTCAAATTGCATTTTTTATGCTATGGTCCTAAAGTTATACCAAAGTTCGAATATCATATTGGAGGCACATATATTAAATTCCAAAGTCTTAAGGTTGGAGTAATATTTTATTATGGTGGCGCATATTATTTTTCAACCTAGGGTTATTTCTAAGGTCTGAATATTACATGCCAAATTTTATATCTAGTGGTCATATTTTATTGTAACTTAAATTTTGGGGGTATGTATATCCGGTGGCACAAAATATTATACAGATTGGATAGAGGTCGGGGCTTGCCCCCATGACCTTCCCCACAACAACCGTCTGCATTTACCAATGATTCATACCATTAGTCCTTGAAAGTTATAGCCCCCGACATCTATTTAGATTTCAATGGTTTCTACAGCGAGGGCTTGGAGGGGGCTAGCCCCGCGGGCCAACCCCATCCCCATATGACCAGTCAACCAAAACCACGATGCGGAGAGGTGTTAAATTAAAATGTGGATTAGCATTTAAGTGCGGGGTTATACCCCTAAATAATTTTATTATGCGCTAATACGCTTTAAATTCAAATTATGGTTTTATCAACGCTTATAACACTAATAACGTTTATCCATTTTAAAATTGCACATTAGCATTAATTAACTCATAGTTTAACATGGCGGTATTTTTGGCGGACCCGCTAATTTAGGAGTTGCCCCCAACTTGGCGGCCCTAACTAGAGTCTTCTCCAGTTTTAGGGGCAGTTTACTAGGAAAATTGGTTTTGACCGTATCTTGAAAAAATTTCGACCAAATTGAGAAAAATAAGAGTCATTTATGATACATTTGGACATTTTGGACTCATTGAAGCATGTTTCAGGAGCCGTGGGTAAATGTAAACAACAATTTTTTCAATTTTGAGCTAATACAGAGGCCGAAGCCATGGAAGCTAGACCAAGGATATGTAGCCCAAGAGACGTGAACTCCTTCATAAAAACACTGTATTGATGGATCAATTGTGATGGTTTTCTGTACTTGTTTTTGCTGATGTTCAAAATTTGTTTTTCATGCTTTATGCTCTTGAATTAACTTAAAACTCAGCTATTTTACCTATTTTACACACATAAACAACAAGGAAGCCTATGCACACAAAGCATAATATCAGAAAATAAATTATAAATCTAAAGATGAGCTTAGCACAACAAAACTAACATTCATACTTAGATAAAGTTAGTATCATAGCTCGGTTGAAAGGTTATTTTCTTGATAGTTTCTTGAGTTTTGTGCAAGTAGTGTTTTAATGGTTGCAAATTTGTGATGCTTGTAAGGTTAAAGTTGCATAGAGGTGAAGGGAAATTGTTGGTTGCAAGTACTGAGATTAGGACCAGAAGAAGGAGAGTCACAAGAGCACCATATCCACCCAATGTTTCACTCACAACTACAATTGAAGCACCTCAAGTTTTATCTCAAGAATATGAGATTGAAGAGGTACAAGCACCAGAAGCTGAGCTTGAATCCATAGCCATCATGTCAGGAGTTGGAGAAATTGAAGGTCATTCAGAAGAGGATGATGTCAAGAAATACTTCAGTGACATAAATAGGATGGTTAAAATTATGTTTGATGCATTTAATGTTGGGATGGAAGGAGAAGGTTCTAAGCCTCCACATCGAGAAGGAACTTCAAATGATAAGAAGGATGAAGAAAAGGATTAAAAGGGTAGTGGAGGAAATCCACCTCCATCTCCACCATCTTCATCATCATCCTCATCTTCTCCATCAACATCATCTTCCACTTCCACCCCATAAACTACCCATGCTCACTCAAATACCACAAAAGAAAAAACACCCTTACTCAAACTTGATGTCAAATTTGAGCTTCCAATGTATATTGGTGAGATAAATGCAGAGAAATTGGACAATTGGATACTTCAATTGGAGGTGTATTACAGAATTCAAAACCTTCATGAATATGACATAAATATTGGATTGGACTCTTTGAGGATGGAAGGATTTGCACTTGTATGGTGGGAAGCAAGGACTCAAGAAGAGATTAAAAACTACAGTAAGATCTCTACGTCTTGGTCAAGTTTTATTGCTACCATTAAAAGGAAATTCTATCCATTAGCTTAAATGAAAAAGGCCATTATGGATGGGAAATTTTTTAGAAGTTTAAAGGCCATTTCTGGCACATTACAACATTGGAGTAACTGAATACTTATTAAATGATTCACTTACTTCATGGAAATATGCTTGGTTTCTTGATTCAAAAGAAACTTGCCACATGACTTTCAATAGATATTTCTTTGAATAATTCACTAATAATGTTGATTGAAATGTATACTTTGTAGATAATTCAAAAATAAATCCATGAGGGCTTGGCACCATTAGGCTCAAAATGTCTCATCTTCTAGACTTTCTTCTACAATATTATGTTCTATACCTCCCTGAGCTGAGGAGAAACTTGTTTTCTTTAGTCCACATTTTCCAGAAAGGACACTCTATTCACATATTTGATGGAAAGTTTGAGGTCAAAAAACCATCAGATCACTCACTTATCATCACTGGGATAGAATAATAAAGGCTCCAGAAGCTGCAAGGAACCTTTGCTTGTGCACAAAAATTTTCATACAGTTCTCACTATGATGAAGGTACATTTCCATCAAGTCTTTTATGGCATGCTAGATTTGGAAACTTGAACTATGACAACCTTCATTTCTTGAATAAAAATGGTGTTATTGGCTTGCCTAAAATTCCTAGGAAACTTAAGTAATATGATGCTTCTATCTTAGGAAAGAACAAAAAA
This sequence comes from Pinus albicaulis, assembly GCA_034641835.2. Taxonomy (NCBI): domain Eukaryota; kingdom Viridiplantae; phylum Streptophyta; class Pinopsida; order Pinales; family Pinaceae; genus Pinus; species Pinus albicaulis. The sequence goes on from CM076575.1 coordinate 33,956,434, forward strand.
CAATATTTTCATGATTCTAATTCTAGAGCACATAGAAAACTTGAACTCATTCATTTTGATTTACATGGCCCAATTCTTGTTGGAATTATTATGCATGTGTTGTCATTGATGGCAACCCACTTGTAACAAAACAAATATATAGTAACCAGATGAGTTCACATATCCATTCAGAGGCGAAAAGGCGATGGAAGAGAATAATATAATGATGGGATAAAGGTTTGCACGTCAGAGACATAAGTTTATGAAGGTAAATATTTGAAGAAATATACACAGGTTAGGCAAGGCCAAGTCGCGTACACACACAGGTATGACGAAGCAAAGTCGCGTACATGCTGTCACACTATTTTATTAATACCAAGTGCCTTAACCATTATATTAGCCCGTAATATTGAGCAAAGTAATGGCTATTTGATCCCGTCAAAGATTACCACTATCACTAGTGTGTTGTTGGCTCATGGTATTGGCTAAGGCTTAAAATATATAAGGAGGTGAAGATAAAAGTGCTATGTGTGCATGAGTAAAGGTTTTTGATGAATATATCAATTTGAAGTATATTTTCATTGTTTGGGCTATAGTTGACAAGTTAATATGATATAAATATGCACCGATAAATACAATAATGGATCAAAGTTGATATGATATAAATATGCACCAATAAATACTATAATGGATCAAGCTCATGGGACCTGAAATGAATTTCCATTATATGATCTGCTCATGGATTGACTAGATATATGATTTGACACATATTTTATCATTTAATATTCTGATCTGGGTCTATCTCAAGTTCTGAAGCGGTGCACGATTTTAGGTCAAAATTGGCAGATCTATACACAGGTTTGTCTCGGTAAACTCGTGTATACACACGGGTTTACTTCATCAAATGCACTTACATAAACGAAGGGTTTTTGCATATAAAATTTCTGATATATCTAATCAGTGTTGTATTTCCGTTGTCCATCAATGATGTCTTCATATTGATTTGGTTTTAGTAGCAATGTTTGAAGTAAAATTGTTTGAATGACGAAATTATAATTGTTTGCATGTTTATTGGTTGAAAAGGATGCTCGATGCTGCTATCTATATGAGGTTTCAGAGATCTGTAATCTAAAATAATACTTCAGAATATCTTTGTGCCATTCTATGATTGATTCAGATTAGCAATTTCCAGATCATGGTATGTTGAGATATGTACGTAGGTTGCTTTCTAGAAAGGTGTGTATACATGCGAATTTCATTAAGTAAAGTCAAGTATATATCTTGTTAAATGAATGATCAAGTCTGCAGTTGATTACGTATTTTGGGTTTATATCTGATAGTCTGGTTACAATAATATCATTGTTCTATTTGAATTGAGTTGGTGATTGGTTAAGTGATTGTTTGCTTCAGGGGTTGGTTCACTATTTGCATGGTTCAGTGATTGGTTGGTTCAGTGGTTGTTTTCAGTAATTAGGTGAATGTGCTGGGTATAGTGATCAGTTTCAGTTTTGATGTTGTACTTATATGATGTTAATGGGTTTATCATGAATTAGTTGATGAAAAGTGGCCTACAAGTTGTGATGTATTGAAGTAGGTGTATCTAGTGTCAAAATTTATGAAATGTGGTCCATGGATGGTGCTGAGGGTTGGAGTCTTCAGTGAGGAATTTGAAGCTTCCTGCCAATAGTAGCTGGTGATCAAATCAGGGGGTTGAAGCTCCCAGTGGGTGATGGTAAAGGAGATCAGGGGCTTGGAGCTCCCTTCTAGTAGGAGTTGGAAAACAAGTGAAGGTTGTAGCCTTCAGCAGGTGGGTGTCTGCATACTGGTATGAGTCTGCACCTGTACAAGAATATAAGAATTTTTACATAATATTAATATTTAATACGGAAACAACAACAACGGTGGTTTTATCCCACATTGGGTTTCCACCTTAAACCCTGGTGTTCATGTGTGTTACTCATGTGTGATTCTTTATTATGTTCTTAATGCACATGCCTACTTCTTATCAAATGTTTGATGAATCTCTGATATACCGGTTTAAGTTGAACAAATGAAGAATTAACTGAATTATAATTTTACTCGACATATGCTAGTTTCCTTTATAATAGTCGCGTACATACACTAGTTTTCTTCAGTCAAGTCGCGTACACAATTCAAAAAAGAATAAGTAAATTTTTGTGTGAGTTTTGAAACATTCAAGAACGTTCATGCATGGATTGAAAATGATACACAATCTCATATTGGCTCTATTCACACTAATAATGGAAAATAATACACTTCAAATGAGTTTGAAAACTATCTTCTCCAACATGGGATCAAACATCAAAAAATCATGCCCTATAATCCCCAACACAAGAGAGTATCTAGAAGAATGAACATGACAATCTTAAATATGGTACGTTCCATGAAGTTTTTCAAGAATGTTAAAAATATGTTTTGGGTTGATGAAGTTCTATGTGTTATGTATATAAACAATAGGTTTCCATCTAATGCTATAAAAAACAATACTCCCTATGAAATTTGGTATGGCCACATTCCTTCAGTGAGGCGTATCAGGGTTTTTTGTTCCACCTGTTATGCCTTGATACGTAAGGAACGAAGAAAAAAACTTGGTGCAAGGAGTCGCAAATGTATCTTCTTGGGGTATTCAAACACCTCCAAAGCATACCTTCTATATGATGAAGTGAATAATAAGTTTATAATATCTAGAGATGTGATCTTTATTAAATCTTCGAAAACTAGAAATGTTGGTGAACGACATCTTGATCGCTTCGATAGATTCAGACATGCAAATTTGTTTCAATAGATTGATAATGAGATTCCACATATTGAAGGGGCTATCCCTATATTGGATCTATCTGTGGAATATTCTTCTGAAGCACTCTCTCTTGTGCATGAAGCTCCAGCCATTGATGACACTTTAAGTGATGTGATTGATAGAATTGGGAGACTAAATCTTGATTCATCCCCATCTCAATCAACTGATTGACCTGGGCCATATCAGAAAGATCCTCCAAAATGGCTGACAAAGACACTTGAAAGTGTTCATCCTAATGAGGTTGAAAACGCAGGAAAAAGAAGCTCAACTAGAAAGAATGGAGCTGATGTAGACGATTTTGATTCACCTGTTGATATGGATGTTTATTATGATTGTGAAATTAATTTGTCTACATATTTTGAATCAACTTCCTTGAAATAATTCGCTTCTTCTGATGAATGGAAATATGCGATGCAAAAATAATATGATGCTTTGATAAAGAATGGCGCCTAGAAGGTGGTTGATCCTCCGTTGGGAACCAAACCAATAGGCTGCAAGTGGGTCTTCAAGAAAAAGTGTAAGGCAGATGTCTCACTTGATAAGAAAAAATTTGGGCTTGTGGAAAAAGGTTTTTCATAGAAGGAAGGGGTCAACTATGAGGAGAATTTTCCCCCAAAGAAAAATGGACTACCATCTAGACACTCCTTTCCTTGGCAGCACATAACGGTTGGAAATTCCATCAAATGGATGAAAAAACTACTTTATTGAATGGAGATATGAAAAAGAATGTTTTTATGTCCCAACCAGAAATATTTGTTGTGAAGGGCCAGTAACATAAGTATGCAAGCTTGTAAAATACGTGAATGGCCTCATGCAATAACCACGAGCCTGGTATGAGACGTTAACTGAGAATCTTCTAAAACTCAATTTCAAACATTATGATCTTGATGATGCAACTTTGTTTATCAAGAAAGGTGGAAATTTTTTTGTATATCTTGTATGAGAGGGAACAATGAGAGCTACATTGCATCCATAAAGAACGAACTCAGGAAAGGTTTAGAAATGACATATTTGGGCTATGGTTATTACTATCTTGGTATTGAAGTAACCCACCATCCAAAATTTATATTCCTCTCTCAAAAGAAGTACATTGGAGATTTTTTGAACAGGTTTGGCGTGGATGAGTACAATCCTTTAACTACTCTAATGGAACAAAACTTAAAGCTCACATCCATTGAAGGAAAAGAATTTTAGGAGGCAACGAAGTATTGAAAGCTCGTCGGAAGTCTCAACTACCTGACTACTACCAAACCATACATTTCATTTGTTGTTGGAATCCTCTCCAGGTTTATGCAAAAGCCTTGTGAGGGCCACTCGTTTGCTGCAAAAAGAGTTCTAAAGTACTTGAAGGGAACTCAAGACTTTGGAATCAAATATACACAGGTGGATGACTTCAACTTGATAGGATAATTTGATTCATATTTTGGTGGAGATAAATAAACTGGAGTATCTACTTCAGGTTAGTTATGAGTCTTGGATCAAGAGTTGTCTCTTGGAGGTCACATAAATATCCAGTTCTAGCAGATTCCATTACTGAGGTAGGAAATTAGTTGGTAGCAGTTGAAGCAATGAAGGAAATTAGGTGGCACAAGAAAATTCAAGAAGATTTGCAGGAGAAACAAGTACATTGAACTCCTCTTTTGATTCACAACACTTCTGCATTAAAGTTTCCCAAGAACCCAAAGTTCCATGATCGAACAAAACACATCAATACAAAATACCATTTGATTCAACATCATGTTGAGGTCAAAACAATCCACCTACGACATTGTTCCACAAATGAGAATATTGTGGACATATTCACCAAAGCGCTTGGAAGGGAAAAGTTTGAAAGATTCAGAATGATGCTTGGACTCACCAACATCCCTTCAGTTTAAGGGGGGGAATGTTGACACCCAATCCAAAAGGATTATTGTAAATATTGTAAATATTGCGAGTTATGCATTTGAGAAAATAAAGAGACCTTGGAATTGGAATCCCAAGAGTCTCTCCACTAATGTATAAATTCATAATATGGCTAGTGAAATAAACAAGTTAATTTGTGGAGTTACCATAATGACGAGGAGTTGTTAGTAGTTTAGTCAATCCTTGACCTTATTGCCAAATATTGACAATTTATAGAAATAATTTTCTAATCTCTTTATAAAGTTATGTATTATGAACCCAAAAGAGTCGTTTAAAATTTTCGTAATAAAATAATTTGTGGCCTCAAGGTTTAGTAGATGATGCCTCATAGGTAGAAAACAATCCTTGATTTGTTTCTAAGTGCTTTGACGTTTGTTTCTAAGTGCTTTGACATTGAAAGTTACTGATATTCAGAACCAGCCTACATTTCATGTTTTCCCTGCACAATGTAATGAAATTCATTTAAGATCTGGGAAAATAGTTGAACCCATCATTAATGATGTTATCTCTTCCGATTCTGATAAAGAAGAAACTGAGAAACTTGATTCACATAAAGAGGTACAACCACCCTCTAATAAGGGTGCTGAAATAGTAGAACCACCATTCCCTGAGAGTTTAGTTTTAACTATAATGCTTGAGCCACCTGCTTTTAATCTCCTAGGGGAATTGCAGAATATGTATGTTAAAATTACACTTTTACAAGCACTAAGAGATGTACCAATTTATGCCAGAACCATGAGAGATATTTGTGTTAAGAAACCTGGTAGGAAAGCTAAAGACCCCCTTACAGTTCATGTTATGGGTGTTCTATCTGTATTAATGTCCGGTAAAACTCCTCCAGTCAAATATGGTGATCCTAGCCATCCTACTGTGATAGTCCAAATTGGTAAAACAATAATCCCTCAAGTTCTGGTAGATTTAGGTGTTGCTATAAACATTATGACTCTTGAAACTTCACAATTGTTACAGCTAAAGAAAAAAATCTGAGATACACCAACCATTATAGAGTTAGCTGACCATTCTACAATCAAACCAGAAGGAGATTTTGAAGACTTAGTCATCTTAGTTGAGTCTTAGAATTACCCAGCTGACTTTGTGGGGTTACAAACTAAAACAAAGTTGGGGGGACATCCTCTAATTCTGGGAAGGCCTTGGCTAGCCACAATGGATGCCTTTATCAGCTGTAGATCTGGTTCAATGACAATTTCCAATGGATATGAAACTAAACAGCTTACTCTCTACCCTCATGCTACACCCATGATTAACAATGAGAATTCTGTGTGGATGGATTATGATGATAATGCTATTCAACCTATTTTGACTATCAAACAAGCTTTAAACCTTAAAGATACCACTGAGGATGAAGTTCCTCCGTGACTTCTGAAACACATAATCAACTGGCTGCACTTTTGGAAATAGATACCCAGGAAAAGCTTAAATCCGAAGATCTACCTCAAACATCAACCACCATCTCTTCTAAAAGCATAACAGTAGAAATCGAACCTGGAAAAACACTGAACATAAATCCTGATCTGACAGTTGCTGAAACATAGCAGTTAATGAAATTATTGCTTGAAAATAAGGAAGCATTCGCATGGGACTATACATATATGAAGGGAATCTCTCCTGAATTATGTACTCACCGTATTTATATTAAGGAAGGTTGTCGATCAGTCTGTCAACCCCAAAGACGAATGAACCCTAATTTAAGAGAAATTGTTAAAGAGGAACTTTAGAAATTGCTTAATGCAGGATTTATATACCCTATATCTGACAGTGAATGGGTTTCCCCATTGGTAATAGTTCCTAAGAAAAACAAGAAATGGAGAGGTTGTGTAGATTATAGAGCCTTAAATAAAGCCACTCAAAAGGATCACTTTCCTTTACCGTTCATTGATCAGGCGTTGGATAGTTTCTCAGGAAAGAAATTCTTCTCCTTTTTAGATGGATTTAGTGGGTATAATCAAATCAGAATTGCACCCCAAGACCAAGATAAGACCACTTTTACTAGCCCTTGAGGAACTTTTTCCTATAGGGTTCTTCTATTTGGACTATGTAACGCACCAGCAAATTTTCAAAGGGCTGTTATAGGAATCTTTTCTGATATGCTGAATGACTCCATGAAAATATTTATGGATGACTTTACCGCTTATGGTGTGTATTTCGAAGATGCATTACAGAATCTTGAGAAGGTACTCAAACGTTGTATACAAGCTCACCTCTCCCTAAGCACTGAAAAATGTCATATGATGATGAGTGAAGGAGTAGTGCTTGGACATTTTATCTCATCTCAAGGAATTCAGGTAGATCCATCCAGAATACAAGTCATTCAGAATCTTCCTGTTCCTAAAACACAAAATGATGTGAGAAGTTTTCTAGGACATGCTGGATATTACAGGAGATTTATTAAAAAAAATTCCAAAATGGCTTCTCCTTTATTTGTGCTACTTATGAAAAATGTTGAATTTAAGTGGACTAATCTTTGCCAGGAGGCCTTTGTAGAACTCAAGCATCAGTTATCTATAGCTCCTATTTTGAGAGGACCTGATTGGGCACTTCCCTTTCATATATCTTCTGATGCTTCAGATACTGCAATTGGTGCTGTCTTGGGACAGGAGGAAAACCATCTTTCTTATGCTATCTACTTTATCAGTAAGAATATGACCCCTGCTGAGCTTAATTATACAGTTACCGAAAAGGAATTTTTAGCAATAATTTATGCCATTAATAAATTTCAACATTACATTACTGGTTACTCTACTTTTGTCCATATTGATCACTCGGCTATTAAGTATTTAATGAACAAGTCTGTCACAAATTCTTGAGTTACCAGATGGTTATTGTTGCTACAAGAGTTTGATATTACAATTGTAGATCGACCAGGTAAAGAAAATTTTGTTGCTGATTTCCTTTCACGGTTAAAAATTGATAATAATATTCCAATAGATGATTCCTTTCTTGATGAGTATTTATTTGCAGTATCTACTCACTCACCTTGGTATGCAGACATTTCCAATTATTTGGTTGCAGGAAAGTTACCATCACACCTGTCACATCGAGAGAAAATAAAAATCATTCAACAAAGTGCTCAGTATAGTTGGATAAGCGGGTGTCTTTTCCACACAGGACTTGATCATGAAATTCGGAGATGCATTAGAGAGGATGAGGTGTATGATATACTAAAAGCTTGTCATGATGGCCCTTGTGGAGGGAATTTTGTTGATAAAAGAAGGACACATAAAATTCTTAGGATGGGTTATTATTGGCCCTCACTGTTTAAGGATGCAAAGAAATATGTTCGGGCTTGTGATGGCTGTCAGAGAAAGGGTCAACCTAATCATAGAGATAAAATGCCATTGAACCCCTAGGTAATACTTGAACCATTTGAAAGATGGGCCTTAGATTTTATAAGACCCATTAATCCTCCATCCAACCAAAGAGTTTATATATTATTCTGCATAGATTATATGACTAAATGGGTGGAGGCCAAAGCACTTCTTAGATTTAATGAAGAAGCTGTCTTAGATTTCCTATTTGAAGAAATATTTGTTAGATTTGGAATCCCTAGAGAGCTAGTTACAGATGGAGGACCTCCTTTCAATTTTCATGGTTTCAGAGCCACCCTTCAAAAATATCATATTCATCATAGAATGACTGCACCATACCACCCCCAAGCTAATGGGCAGGTGGAAAGTAAAAATAAAGTAATAGAAGCCATTATAACAAAAACAGTGAAGGATAACCAGAAGGATTGGTCTCAAAAGCTCCCTGAAGCACTATGGGCTTATAGAGCTACCTGGAGAAATACTACAGGATTTTCTCCCTATGAATTGGTTTATGGTAAAAGTGTCGTTTTTCCTGTGGAATTTGAAATTAAAACTTTAAGGATTGCTTTAGCTGTTAACCTTGATTTGACTAATGTGCAGACAACTAGGTTGCAGCAGCTTCTTGAACTGGATGAAAAAATATTAGATGCCATTCATCAGACAACTATGATCCAACAACAAAGAAAAAAGTGGCATGATAAAATCATCAAGCACAAGCAGTTCCAAAAAGGTAATTGGGCCTTATTGTATGATTCTCGGTTTGAAAACATTCAAGGGAAACTACGTACAAGATGGTTGGGACCCTATGAAGTAGATGTTGTTTTTCCCAATCAACAGTAAGGCTCTTAAAAATTGATGACTCTAAAACACCACTACTAGTAAATGGTCATCGGCTTCATTTGTACCAGCGCCCTATTTCTAAAGAAGCTTTTAAGGCCACCTGCATGGCAGATGCACATTATCTTTTTCTAGGGGAGTCTTCTGCTCCTCACTGCATTTAATTTTTTTCTGCACTGTAATTTTAGTATTATATTAGATTTCTTAAACCAAAAATCCCTGTCAAGGGTTGGCATGTTACAATTGATTATTTTGCAGATTCTTGATTAACGAAGGACTTACCAAGGAAGGACAATTTCACCACAAGAAGATCCAAGATTCATTTTGAGAAGCTTTGTTTCCCTCACCTAAATTCATTTCCCCATCTCCCAGTAACATTTCATCATTCATTCCCTTCATTCCTTTTCCCTTTTCATATCATTTTTCCTATTTTTCCCATTTTATCCATTGCTGAAACACCATTCTCCAGAAAATATCTCCCCTATTTTTCACTACTGAAATATCATTTCGCAGCAAATATTTCCCCCATTTTCCCACTGCTAAAACATCACTTCTTAGCAACATTCTCCCTATTTTTGCATTGCTGAAACACCACTTTCAGCAGTATGTCATTCATTTTTCCATTGCTAAAACACCATTTATTTCTCCAAAAACATGACTATGAAACTCTTTCAGTCCTTCATTTTCACTTTTCTTAATCCTTATGCGAATTCTGTCCATTCATTGCCTCTTTCTTATGATCAATCAGACTCTAATATGATCTCCCTTATGTTTCAAATAATTCTAAAGTTATTCCATCATTATTGAGATATTATAAACAAGCACTATATTTTTCGAATTACAAAGCAAAGGTAAATATAGGGTATGTGAATTTTATGTAATACAATTAAATGATATTTTAAAGAGAAGATTTTTTTCATCATGACTACAATCTCCACACACTCAAAAACATCATTTCACCTTAGTTGGGGGGGAATTTCGAAATTATATGCCATCATTTCACAGCATGCCAATTACCATCATTTTTCATACCCATTACTTCGGCCCTTCACCGATACTCCATGTTCTCATTCGCAAAGTTTACTCTGTTCAAAGTTCGGTAACTCTGCTCTTTGCTTCTGCATTTTACCTAAGCTAGTAACTATGGGAGGACCGGCTATTAGACATGAGCTCGGCTCAATAGCTCTGCTTGAATTGATCCCAGATGCGTATTAGATTTTCCAACAGGCAAGTTTGGTGGGATATTTTGAGAGAATGAAAGAGTTCAACCCACAGCAGGTCCTGAAATTTGCACAAAATCTTAAGGAGGACCATTCTACTGTCTAGGGAGTCTGAATTCCGGTTTCAGAGGACGATATAGCGCAAGTTTCAGGTTTGTCGGTCACTGGTGCTTGGTGGTTTAGTCGGAAGCACATCATTCTAAATGCAAAACGAGACTTCCTTCTCACCTAGTGAACATGTTGAGATTAAAGGCCGGGGTGTGGGACTTCACTCATTGCCTCCTCCGTGGCCGAAGGTTGCCGAATTATTCAAACATTATCTAACTTGTGAAGGTCGCTATCAGGTAGTCTATCAGCACGACTTTGTCTTAATGAGTCACATACGACATGGTAGACTAGTAAACATTCCTTACTATTTGCTTAGATGTATTAGAAATATGTCATATTATTGTAGACGGGTAAAATTCCCACTCCTTTCCCTCACCCATCACCACCTTTGTCAGCTACTGATTCAAAGGGGTTTTTATCAACAAAACCCTCCTTTAAACAATTTACTTTTACCTCCTAAGCAAGCTGCCAAAATTCCTCAAGAAGCTGCCGAAAACCCTCAAGAAATCCCTGAAAGTTCCTACGAGCAGCAACCGGAGAATATCCCTGACCCTCCATCGATTCCATCCACAGAACTAGCTAATCCAGTTAACCTGTCTTCAAGCCCATCTCACTTAGTAGAGTCATCTGACCCTACTGTCCACATTCCCAGTGATGACTCTCAGGTTGAAACACCACCATCTTCCACTATTCATAAAAGAAAAAGGAAAATTAAAACTGCCTCTGTATCAAAAAGACAAACAAGGGTTGTAACTAAAGCAACCACCTCCTCTGATAGCCCTTCTCCTAGGGAAAAATCCTCTCATAAAAAGAAAAAGAAAAATACTATTTTTTCTGCTTTCCTACCTAGGAGACGAATGAAGACGTCTATTGAATCAGAAACCATTCCTATTACCCCTGATCCCACAGCCATTTTTTTAAAACTCCATTCATCACCACCCTTCCAAACCCCGAAATTATTACCTGTCTCATCCTGTGGCACTGAAACACAAGAACCAGATGCCCAGGGTAATATGACATCATTTTCTATAGAACCAGTAGCTGCTCCACAAGAACCAGCTCCTCAGTCAGTAGCTGCTCCACAAGAACCAGCTACTCACTCAGCAGTTGAAACACAAGAACCAGCTGCTGATGTGCAAAAACTAGACATCCAACTTGCTACTCGTCCAATAGCTGCCACAAAGGAACCAGCTCTAACTGTCACACAAGAACCAGCTACAGCTGAAACACAGCAATCAACTCCAAAGAAAGCAACCGATACACAAGGCCCAGTCACCATGGCCTCTCTTTTACAAGAAAAATAATTTTTAAAGTCAGAATTAGAAGCTTACAAGAAAGAATTGGTAATGGCAAGGGAAGCCTTTGACAAGGAGCTAAATTTTTATACCCTGGCCCATACAGCATCCATGGCAGATAAGCATACAGAGAACGATCCATATAAAGAATATATGTGCCATCAATGTGGAAACATCTATTAGCAAGTAGGATATAAGATAGTTCAAGTTCCAATGCTCGGAGCATCCACATCATCCGCAGTCAAAGAAGAATGCCCTACTATTACACAAGAACCAGTAGGGCCTTCAAAATTTTTAGAAAAATAAATCAAGGTACAAGTATCCTTCCCTACTGTAACTGATTCTTCTACTCAGACTATGTCTCAGCCTACCACTTACAATGCCAGAACACAAACTGAACCATGGAAAGAAATTGAAATAATGAACAAGTGGAGGAAACAGTATGCTATTTCCCAAGATAAAATTTTGCAACAGCACAAATTGGTTTGGCAGAATCATATATATTCTAATTGGGAGACATGGGAGCAAAAACTCCAGCAATTTAGAGTTTACAAGAAAGAGAATAAAGAACTAAAAGGAAAACTACTCCTAATGTTTCAACTGGTACAAAAATTATTGGCCACTAGGAAACCATCTCTGAATTATTCTTTATTTCTTTCAGAACGTCTTGTTTATTTTCAGTTGAACGCTGTCAAAGACGGAAGACCTGACGAGGTGCTTACAACTGAACAGTTTGTGAAAACATTTGCAGAAGCTTCCACCAGTGATCAACACCTACTATGTGAGTTGTACCTTCACAATGAAGCTATGCCTGAAAACAGACAGATCAATCTCAACCCTCTTGTTGGTGATATTCAGATTCGACATTTGCTTCCTTCCTTGCTAATCAAATTACATGGCAGACTGCTTTTCTTGCAAATAGGCATAATGAAAACAACCACCTTCTCTAGATAAGGCCAGAACCTCAGAACCCTGCCATTTTTGTGGCAGAATACCATTAGTTTTTGTAGAAGCCATGGATGATTGAACACATACAAAAATTATAGGCTTCAGTACTCCATGATTGTCACCAATTCATCGGGGCCAAAGAAACTGCTGCTCTAAGATCAAACAATATTTTGTGGCGAAAATCCTCTAAGGAGAGGCAGGAGTACAATCCTTTTAGCCCTACTAACCTTGAAACTGCATTTTCTAGAGTACCCAACTACATCAGACGTGTTCAGCAATGTGCTGAAAAATGGATTGGGTACCACTTTCACTTTCCTATTTTATGGATGCCGACAGAACAATATCATGCTCATTATAGGTTGGCTAACAAGGATGAAGAAGCAGCTTGGCAGAGATTGCAAAATGTGCAAGGATTCAGAACTTTAACAGATAGCACCTTCCATAGCTATTGCCTAAGTAATTTTCATGCTAAAAGCCAATAACCGGACTCTGACTCACACTAAAGTTGCCTGAGGACATGCAACCCTTTCAGTTGGGGGGGATGTTAGGACCTCATAATGTACCATTTTGACCATACATTTTGTTACCATTCTACTCTTTTTCAGTCCATATTTAAAGCTTACACTATCACTTTCATCCATTTTTCAAAAAGTATATAATATTCTTCTCTTTACTATACGTTTAACTTGTTTTGCATATAATTTTACATTAATTTTATATTTAATCATTAATCGAAGATATATAGTTGCTGAGATAGTTTGAAGACCGCAGATAATCTATTATGACTGTCTGAAGACCGCGTTGCTGAAATAGTCAACACGTTACGCAAATCTCGTTGCTGAAACAGCCCGTGATTTGCGATTTTGAAGCAAAATTTCAAGTATGACGGCAACAAGAAAAGACAAGTAAAGGAAGCTGTTACACGCACCACTCTGAAGCCAGTACCATCGTAACCATTGTAACAACATTTTGCTATGGAAGAACAGAAAGGCCCTATTTCAGAACAGAAGATCAGATTGGGTTAAAAATAGAATTTCTATAATGTAAATCAATTGTAATAGATATCTCCTCTTTAAAAAGAGGAGACATCAGCATTAGAGATAGTTAGAGACTATGAGAGGTTCATTTCTGAACAGAGAAGTAATGTGACTCTTTTGTAATATGTTTCTTTCAACAGATGAATAAATTTTTTTTTTGAGCACTTCAATTTAATTCCTTCTTCTGGGGAATCTTGTAAGAAGGAAAGGGCCCGCCTTCTTCACAAGATTCACCCATTTGCTCCCGTAGTTCGTTAAATGTTCATTTCATTCATGCCTTGATTAAACCCTTTTTACTGAAGTTATTTATGCAGTATTGGAATTTTGTTGTTTAATGCTAAAGCTCTATTTTCATTACTTGTTGCATTGATTTCATACAATTCATTCTTGAGAAGTTGTGGGTTATTTTAATTAGCAATCTTGTTTATGGAATGAGTGTGTGAAAGCTTGGTAATCAGAAATAGGTGCTGAAGATTCCTACTTGGGGAATATGGTCCTGTTCTATGTTATAGCATAATTGATCTTCCTTTTTGCAGATTGATTTCCTTTCCTAGGTCATTGTCTTTTTAATGTAATCCAAGATTCTTTTAATGAAAGTCTGCAACAGAAGGATTGTCTTTGTTGTAACTCAAGTAGATTTCAGTTTTGTTAAAACAAGGTGTGATTAGTGTGATTCTTACTACAACATTTCTTTTCTTTTGAGATTGAGCATATACAGTGTGGGATTGCCTTTGAAATAAATAGACTTCCCTGGGTTGACAATTTATGTACCACTTGAATTGTTTGAATTAATAAAAAATTAAAGTGACCAACATGCATGAAGCTCCAACCACTGATGACACTTTAAATGATGTGATTGATAGAATTGGGAGACTAAATCTTGATTCATCCCCATCTCAGTCAACTTAGCAACCTAGGTCATATCATAAAGGTCCTCCAAAATGGCTGACAAAGACACTTGATAGTGTTCGTCCTAATGAGGTTGAAAAGGCAGGAAAAATAATCTCAACTAGAAAGAATGGAGCTGATGTAGACGATTTTTATTCACCTGTTGATATGGATGTTTATTATGATTGTGAACTGAATTTGTATACATATTTTGAACCAACTTCCTTGAAATAATTCGCTTCTTATGATGAATGGAAATATGCGATGCAAAAATAATATGATGCTTTGATAAAGAATGGAACATAGAAGGTGGTTGATCCTCCGCTGGGAACCAAACCAATAGGCTGCAAGTGGGTCTTCAAGAAAAAGTGTAAGGCATATGTCTCACTTGATAAGAAAAAATTCAGGCTTGTGGAAAAAGGTTTTTCACAGAAGGAAGGGGTCGACTATGAGGAGAATTTTCCCCCAAAACAAAATGAACTACCATCCAGACACTCCTTTCCTTAGCAGCACATAACGGTTGGAAATTCCATCAAATGGATGCAAAAACTACTTTATTGAATGGAGATATGAAAAATAATGTTTTTATGTCCCAACCAGAAAGACTGGAGTACCTCTAAAGCTGACATAGCACAAGGACTCTGCACCAGATCTTCCACAATCGAGTAGTTCTGGGCAGCCCTAGCATTTGGATTAATCATTGTTCGCTTAGAAGATGCTTTGGGCATCCGAGGCATAGAATCAAAAGTAGGATTGGTAATGTGAAGCGGCTCAGTAGCATCAGGAACATCCTTAGCTTTCGAAGACTCTTCTCCGCCATAATCATGCGATCTCATAGGGATATCCGCGTGAGCACTCATCATAAAAATGTTCGATGGAATTTCCCCTTCCTGGGTGCCCCCAGAGGAAGCCCTAGGATTTTGATTCGCGCCAACAACTAATTGTTTCCCTTGGGGAAAAGGGTTTGTTAACACAGCCTGGGAACTAGAAGAACCCTGCTGGGCTAACAAGCGCTGCGCATCCTGAATTTTAGGGAAAAGGTGCGTAAGATGGTCTCCAGTACACAGCTTGCATGGAAACTTCACTTTCTTTTTGTCCTTTGGACCCTCACCAACATGCTCGTTGGTTTTATTCGCATTACCCTTCCCATTCTTGCCCTTTTTCTTATTATTTCGTCCCTTCTTCTTCCCTTCGGATTGTTGATTTCCTTTGGGATCAGAAGCTTGGACAGCATTTATGGACAAAGACTGGGAAGGTGATGACTCAGCAGGCACAGCCTGACCGGAAGGAGCAGATTGTAAAGACAACTGCTGCAATTGAGAAAACAGGCTGGTTGCACCACTATTGATCGATCCAACTAGTCCGTCGCCATGAGGACCGGGCTTAGTTTTAGATAAATCTAATTTGGAGCGAGGAGCATTGGGCAGAGACAGGCAGTTGACCCTGATCGGTGAAGAGACGTCTCCAAATCGGTCATTCTTAAAATGGCCCTTCATTCAGAAAATACCCCAGAAAGGGATACATCTTTCGAAATATCTGACTGCAGGGATTTGAGAAACCATTCCAAAAGGAATTCACCTAGAATATGAGCTTTAATGAGCCTCTTCCTTCTCCTCCATTCCTGAATGTGATCAGAAATGTGGGTTGCGTCGTCCTGCTTAAAATTAGCTAGGAGTTCAGTCCCAGCGTCATATCGGACAGGCAACTGAAAATGGTTCAGAAATGTAACAGCCAGTTCTCCAAATGTAGCAAAACTGCCCCCAGTTAGCTCAATATACCATTTGGCAGCGTTTCCAGTTAGGGTACGTTGAAATAATCTCAACCTAATCGAATCATCGATCAGGGAGTTCGAAGAACACCATAAATGGAAGGTAGTGATGTGGTCAGCCGGATCTTCTCCATTCTTGCCTTCAAACTTTGGAATGTCTGAAGGAAGTTTGGTGGGAACTGGAGGCCACCCCGGACTATAACGAATCAGATCATTAGTCAACTTCGACAGATCTGGCAAGTTTAACGTTGCCAGAAAAGGTAAGCGAGGTGGAGCCTGAGGATTCCATCCTTGATGGGATGGATTCCCAACATTCTGAAAAGAATACCCTGGATTTGATGAGGCACCAGGTTGCCAAAAGGACTCGTAGAAAAAGGAGAAGAACCTCCTCCCAACGCAGAGTTACCAAAGCCCAGACCAGTTCCCCCCGCTGAAGTATGAAATGAAGAGGAGAGCCCCTGATAGGGGTTCCAGGCATTAGAAAGAGGAGAAAAGGTATGATAAGCAATCGACGAAGGGAAAGAAGTATTCCCTTGATGACCTACGTAAAACCGATTCCCTGCCCCCACTGTAGTGAATACAGGGTTCCATCCTGTAAAAGTGGTCGAATTCTGACCTCCAGACAAAGGATTGAAACTCTGGGTCTGAGACATAAACGGAAAGGACCCTAAAGAAGGATTGGAACTAGGAATGTGCCCAGTTCCAAAGGGGAAACCCTGAAAAGAAGTTGATCCACTAGCCATGGAAGACATGGGTGTAGATCCAGCTGCAGCAGCGGAAAAGGAAAAAGAAGGAATCCCACTAGTGGGCATTCCGAAACAGAAGGGACCAGAATGAGAAGCATGTGCTTGGGTGAAACCAGAGCCAAACACAACAGCACTAGAAGCAATCGAAGATAAAGCAATAGTGCCCCCTCCTTCAACAGAAGCAGGAGTCTGAATGCCTGCAGCACTCACAGCAGAAGTCGCGTTCCCAGTCGTGGCCATCGAAAGGTACGAATAATACGGAGGATCTTCTGGTCTCTCTGACTCAGGTCCGATGTATTGAACAATGAGCGGATAATCAGGAGGAAGAGGAGATGGACCTGACCCAAAAGGTTCAGGTAATTCCTCAATTTGAAAATCTTCTTCCTGAGGAAATAAAACTCGCGAGGTGAGCGGAACGCTCCTCTCGGAACCGACACCAGAATCAGCTATGAAACCTTCAGACCCTTGTGGAGGATCTCTCTCCAATGCGTCAGTCGTCACAGGGTGGTAACCACCTGCTAAATCACTCCTACGCCTTCTCGAAGAAGGCTCTGGACTCTCGGGAGATAACCCCCGGATTCTCCTCGATCGACGAGGCGCTTGATTAGCCACTTTTATAAATTTTAAATTAGACTCAAAAAAGTGAAAAGCTAGGCAAGCTAGGAGCAAAGAGCACTCACTATAAGAAAAATCCCTGAGATACAATCAAGCAAACAGCCTTCAAGTATTTCCGCTCCGGGTGATGAGGACCGGACACCAAAATACAGGAAAGCGAAATATAGGACCTCCCGAAAGCAGTCTGGGATAATTACGGCCCCGGCCTACTAGCGAAGGTAACAGAAATAGTTACGCCGACCTCCTAACGACAGCCTTTGCTGGCTCAAGCACCCAAGCTTCGCAAGGGCACCCCCCAGAAGTACTGCTGAAAGTGATGCGACGTCTGCCTCAGGTACCACGGGTATTCCCCCCCGCAGTCACCTGTGTGGAACCTAGGAGTGGCAACTATGGGCACCAATCTGTGTCAGAAGCCGGGCGAAACGATCTTGAGGTCAGATTCAGCTAATCATAGAGGGGGTATCCCTCTTCTCAGCCTTCACTTCCCCTCGCGCTTGACTCTCTGGAGGAGAGCTTTCCTGGTCCACCTAACGGAGTTGGATTTCACTCAATTAATCAACTTCTATGTTTTTCTTGAGCGGCCTTGGAGATTTAACTCTTCACTCACCTAATCCAAGGCCCTACAACCTAGCTAGTTGGTGTATGACACTTAGAAAACTTTCTAGTTGATTTTAAATTAAATCGCTTATTTTAATTGGCTGTTATGTTAAGTCAAAGGGATGTGGAAATGAAACTTATGGTGTTTTGACGCAGAAAGAAATTAATAAAAACCAAACTACATGCAAATGCAGTTATTTTCTTTCGATGAAAAGAAACTTCTACACAGGTTCTACAAGATTAAAAATTGTATTTTTCTTTTCAGATAACAAACTCGCACTCACAAAAACTATGAAAATTACTAAATGCTTAAGTGCACCTGATGCAAATCACTACAAGAATGCAAATTCTAAGATGAAAAATCTCCTAAAGCAGAGTGAAATTTCCCAAAAGTCCTTCAGTTTTAACTCTTCTTGGTTGTCCAGAAAGCTAGTTCCCAAAATCAAGAACTCTTAATATGAAGACACCAAAAACGCTTGAAAACAAGAGGAAGAAATCAATGACAACTTCTTTCCAAAATCCTGCCAAAATCCAAAGGCAAGAAACCTCAACAAAGCTTCAAAAGATACAAAGAAATGAAAACAAAAGCAAACAACAAAGCAAAATGTGTTTTTGAGCTTTTGAGTTTTATAAAAGAGTTCGAAAAGACCAAGTAAAACTATAAAATCCCAAGCCAAACAATATTGAATTTCAAGCAAAAACTTCAAAAATGCTCCAAATCTTATAGGGCTAACTCGTAGCAACATCAATATGAGCAAAAGAAGACAAGAAAACTCAGCCACTCAGCCTAGAAGAATAGTACAACCTTGCCGCAAATAAAAACTTCAAAGAACCTAGAAAGACTCTTCAAAAGTTGCAACAAGACCTAGCCGACTGAACTCAAGAAAACCAACCAAGAAACGGGCAAAATCGTAGTGCAAAGAAAAACACAAAGATAGGAATGAGTAAATGAGCAAGAGCTCTCTGTTCTGATGAAGCAGAACAGCCAAGAATCCCTAGAAAGAGATCTTGGTACTCAAACCAGGAGTGCCAGCACCAGAAACAACACTTTGCCAAAAAGACTAGTTTTCGATCAAACAAGAGAGAGAAAAGACCAAAGACCACTTTCTTCACAATCCAGAGAGTACAAAGACACTGCAGGAACAGGTCTCCACAGACAGAAAGGACTAAAAAGTCAATAAATCCAAAATTTCAAAATCTGCCTAGGTATACGCAACTTCACAGTTTAGCAACAAGCGTGCATACGCGACTGTGCTAAAGGAAACTCGCGTATACGCGACTCCCTTTATACAAAATTGCATGTATACGTGACTGTGTGAAGAAAAAGCGCGTATATAAAGGTAGAAAATGAAAAACAAAAAGGATCAAGCCTGGATAAGAAACCAAGACTTTAGTCTGACTGAGAAAGAGTAAACTGGACTGGAAATAAAAGTTAAAACTGTTGGAAACCTATCAAACAGCTGAAACCACCCAACAGGGGAATCACAAGAATGTGATCCCCAGCGGAGTCGCCAGTTCTGTTTCGGGGAAAATGACCCTAGAGGTTTGTTGGGTTTAAACCTCCACAGAGCAGGGCATGCTACTCAAGAAGGACTCACACAACCATACATGTTCATGAAAAACTAAATAGAGTAGATCGAGGAACTTACCTGTAGGTCCTACGGTTGAAGCAGATCCCACGGGGTCCAAACCCCTAGCAACCGTCCTTCCTTCTTAACCTGAAAGACAAGAAGAAACAAGCACGAATAATTGGTTGTACAGCATATATCTACTCTAAATGTTAGTGAAATCCATATGAAACATTAGATAAACCATAACAAATGCTTAAATAACAATATTCTCATATATGCAAGTGGACACTAACACGTATATTTCGGGAACAAGATGGTTCTTCTGTATTATAAATAGCATGTACAGAAATAACAAGTGGAGAGATCACCTGAATCCTTCCACGATCTTCGAGCAGACCGTCGTCCGGATCCGTCCCACCCTTGCCTCGCTAAGATTCCTTCCAAACTGGTGCATACGAGATGACATATAGGAAGATGAGCATCTCCAGGAAACAAAGGTTTCTTATAATGAACTGGGAAGTGCAGGAGGCACGGGAATTTAGACTTGGATAGGGAATACCAACAGAGTATAATATCAATAATTTCTCTCTCTCCCTTAGGCCATGCACATGAGGGGCTTTTATACTCCCTCAAAGTAGTTTCAACAGTTGGAAACAGTTGGCCACGTGCTGGGGTGGTTGAACTACCAGAGTAACCATCAACCCAACTCGAAAATAGGGATTTTTTATATATTTTTTAATGATTTTAATGGCATACGCGGGAAAGTACATGTGGACTCGCGTATACACGCAGAAAAGTCTGGGCATAACCGCGTATGGGGATTTTTACACTGTTTTTTAGTGAATTTTGTCCAAGTCTGTAGGAATGGGTGCCCAAAGCCATAAAAGCAATCATGAATCATATGAAGGTGAGAAATGATGCTATAACAGATGTCCCCTAATATATGAGGTCAGAAGGGGTACATGATGGCCGAAATGTATTATGCACATAGAAAGAACTTCGCAAGGACAAGAGAGGACTTCACCAGATTTCAGCCTGCCAAAAACCAATGAAAGAAAATAGAGAGTCAACTCATGCTGAGGCGGGCATACCCATGCTCAATCAAAAATACATCATATGGAAAGTACAGAATAGATCCAAAATGTATACAAGTATAGCTGAACTGAAAGTACACAATGAATCATCTGAGCATGGCCCGGAAGTATAAGTCTGAATCAATGTCCAAGTATCACATATAGAAAGCTGATCAAGGATGGTGCAACTGGATGTCTGATCATATAAGTAACTGAATCTCCAAGTACCGAATCATAAGAGGTGGAACAAATGGTACAATCACGCAACTAGGGAGCCAACATATAGGATGCTGCTGTACTAAACTGCAACATATAAGGGTGGACGGCATCACTGGCAGAAACTGAATGGACTGTCAAAAGTGAACCAAGAAATGCTGATGCAACCCGAGGTCTTCACCAATCACTATGGCACAATTCTACACAATGGGAATAAATGAGCTGAAGTTGACCATGTGAGAAATCGTTGGATTACTGGTCAATGATGTATACCGTTAACCAACGCGAGACAACCCACCAATATTGAAAATGAGCGTTAAGGTGCCCCAGTACAATTTAACAAGTGCGAATGAATGAGTTGAAGTCGAAAAATTGAGAGAATCTACCAATCAGGAGGAAATGATGAATCCCCACTGTCGATAGCGAAGAGTCTGCCACTGATGACTGCAAACCCTAAGGTACTGAAAAAAAGACTCTAGACCTTCATCGAGATGTTCCAGATGAAGGAGCCGTTCTTCAAGACTAGAAGTGTCAGGAAGAAGTTCAACAGCTAACTTAAGAGAAGGAATCTCACATTCAATGGGAAATACGGATTCCAACCCATGCACTAGTTGAAACGGAGTAAAGCCAGTTGCAGTTTTCACTGACGTCCTGTATGCCCAAAGTGCAGGATATAGCATAATATGCCAGTTGGATCTAGCTTTATCAATTGTCCTTTGAAGAATTGTCTTCAAGGATTTATTCATGGCTTCCACTTGCCCATTGGCTTGAGGATAATATGGAGATGAATGCTCCTGTCGGAAACCCAATTTGAGAGCCAACTCAGCCATCATACTATTCTGAAAATGACTGCCATGATCAGTGACAATCTCTCTAGGAATACCAAAACGAGCGATAACCTGGTTAAAAAGAAAAAGAGCTGCAGTCTCACCATCGTTCCCAAAAGTAGGCATAGCCTCGACCCACTTCGTAAAGTAGTCTACTGCTACAATAATGTACTTGTGACCTTTAGCCGAAGGCGAGTTACAAGTAGTATAATCAATACCCCACTTTGTAAAGGGACCGACAGTAATGACTGGAAAAAGCGGAGCTGGATGAGCGCGCATTTTTCGAGTATAGACTTGACATGGATGACACTTTTTGACCGATTCGATACAATCCTTGAAAATTGAGGGCCAAAAGTACCCAGCACACAAGATTTTTTGGGCTGTAGCAAGCCCAGATAAATGACCCCCACAAGCTCCACTATGAGAATCATTCAGCACAGCCTCAGCTTCTTCGAGAGTTAAGCAGCGTCTCAGGATTGAATCAACCCCTCGACGATATAAAGCATCACCAATAATCAAATAATTCTTGGCCAAGTGACGCAACTTACGACGCTCATCTTTCGAAAAAGTAGAGGGAAATTTCGCAGTCTGAAGATACACAATTATATCTCCATACCAAGGATCCTGTGAAGAGATAAGAAACAAATGTTCATCCGGAAAGGATTCATCATAGATCATCTCTTCCCCACAGGGCAACTCGGAGATCAATTCCGCGAAAACCAATGATTTCTTGGACTTGGCAGACATAAACTCAAGATCAAACTCCTGTAAAATCACAATCCATTTATTGTATTTTCCCCCAATCACTCGCCTACTGAGGAAAAACTGAAATGGATTGGCTGCTGCCAAAACATAAATTTTGCGAAGAATAATGTAATGCTGGAGTCGCTGCACAGCATGAACTGCTGCTAAAGCTAATTTTTCTATCGGAGTGTACCGGAGTTCAGGTCCTACCAAGCCTCGACTAAGGTAGTATATAACATGCTCTGCCAGAGCATCATCCTCCTGAACCAGAACCATACCGATGGTAGATTCTGCTGCTGCCAGATACAAAAGGAAATCCCTGCTATAATCAGGTGGACTCAATAAAGGAGCAGAGGTCAATGCTTTCTTCAAAGCGTCGAATGAGCGTTGAGAGTAGTCGTCCCAAAGAAAAGGAACTCCCTTCTTCAACAATCTCATAAATCCCTTGGTAACTTCAGCATAATTTACGATAAATCTCCGAAGAAAATTAGACTTTCCTTGTAGACTTTGAAGCTGACGGATAGAGGACGGGGGAGGCAACCGAAGTATTGCCTCAACCTTGAAGGGATCTACCCTAATCCCTTCCTTGGACACAATGAATCCCAATAACCGACCGGATGTAACCGCGAAAACGCACTTGTTCAGATTCAATCTAATCTTATAGAACCGACATCGTTCAAATATTTGTCGGAGGTGAGCAGGATGATCCATCCTCTTTCGAGAATGAGCAGCTAAATCATCCAAATACGCCTCGATAATATTTTTGATGTCATGGAAGGCATATGACATGGCCCACTGAAACGTAGCCCCAGCATTTTTAAGACCAAAAGGCATCTTCTTGTATGCAAAAGTACCCCAGGGACAAATAAAGGCAGTCTTATGCTGATCTTCAGGACGGATAGTAATCTGATTATATCCGGAGAAACCGTCCATGAAGGAGAAAATCTCATTACCGGCACACTCGTCAATGATCTGATCGATAAATGGTGTGGGGCAATTATCTTTAGGACATGCTTTATTTAGGTCTCTGAAATCGATGCAAACTCGAATCGTTCCTTGCTTTTTATCTACGGGAATGGGATTTGAAACCCATTCAGTCAAAGGAACAGGGAAAATGAATCCCGCCTTAAGCAGCTTCTCAACCTCAGCTTTGATAGCTGCTGCCTTCCTAGGATTGACCGGACGAAGTTTTTGCCTCACCGGCTTAGCGTTTTCATACGTCTTGATCTCATGCTGGACAATAGATGGGTCTATACTAGGCATTTCCTCATAAGACCAAGCGAATACATCCCTATACTCTTTAAAGAGCTCGGTGTAAATTTGAATCTCTTCACGGGAACATTCAGCTCCGATGAAGACATTCTCAATAATATTGGGATCCCTAGAAATGTTCACCGGGATAGTAGGAGAAATCACAGCCATGTTCCCTTCAGCATAAACCTGTGTTGGTGCTAAAGGGTTCAGGACTGGGCGAACAGGACCAGGAGACGGAGGACTTGGAAAACTCGTTTCAACTTCGCTCAAATCAGGTAAAAAGTAAGACCGATGATGCAAATCATCCCATGGTCTATCTATACCAGTCATAGCTTCCAGGATGGCCTCTTCAGATGGAAGAGTGGTATCAAGGCAATCTTGGGCAGAAGAAGAACTAAGTGCCCAAGCCGGAGCCACATCTCCATCCAACTCTTTCGGTGAGAAAGGATCTGGGATGGATTCTGTAGAGTCAACAATAGACTGATAAGCAATCTTTGTTGAAGACATTGGAAATGCCATTCTACCCACTTGACCTTCAGCTAATGTGGTAGTAGGGGAAGGTAAGGTCCAAGGGTCTGAGAAATAATGAGTTCTAAAGAACTCTCTTCGAAGAGGAGCCTTGGAGGATGAAATTGCATTAATATGAACCGTAGGAGGAGGAATATCAAAAGTACCCATCAAGGAAGAATACATTCCAACTCCTAAATTCTCAACAGGTGCCTTAGTATTATCCAACTTTGGAACAGAAAAGTCAGTAGACGCATTCGGGTCTACAGGAGGACAGTCCAGTTGATCCGCTGTAACAATCCTCCCTTCATGGGGGAAACATATAATCCGAAATAATGAGGATGCAATGGCATCCATCTCATAAATCCATTTTCTCCCCAACAGAAGGTTGTAGTCCAAGCTTGCGTCAACTACCTCAACCTCTATATTAACAGTTTTTCCCCCAACACAGATGGGCAAAGCTGGGACAATACCATGGGGTCTGTGAGAATGACCATCGAACGCAGTCAGAAGAGTGGTAGATGGAACAACTTTGGGAGATCCAATTGTCTTCCAACATGTGAGAGACATCACGCATGTGGAAGCACCCTCATCAACAACCATTCGAAAGATATTACACTTCTGGTACGATGATTTATATGAAAAGCCATGTGATGGGGGAGTCTCTTCTTAAAATTAGTCATATCAAAAGTAATCAGAAGAGAATTTTTCGGATCAATAGCCCCAATGGCAATGAGCAAAGCACTGCGCTGAGCCGGACAAGACTGGAGTACCTCTAAAGCTGACATAGCACAAGGACTCTGCGCCAGATCTTCTACAATCGAGTAGTTCTGGGCAGCCCTCGCATTCGGATTAATCATTGACCGCTTAGAAGATGCTTTTGGCATCCGAGGCATAGACTCAACAGTTGGCTTCGTGATGTGAAGCGGCTCAGTAGCATCAGGAACTTCCTTAGCTTTCGAAGATTCCTCTCCGCCATAATCATGGGATCTCGTAGCGATATCCGCGTGAGCACTCATCATAAAAATGTTCGATGGAATTTCCCCTTCCTGGGTGCCCCCGGAGGAAGCCCCAGGATTTTGGTTCGCGCCAACAACTAATTGTTGCCCTTGGGGAAAAGGGTTTGTTAACACAGCCTGGGAACTAGAAGAACCCTGCTGGGCTAACAAGCGCTGTGCATCCTGAATTTTAGGGCAAAGGTGTGTGAGATGGTCTCCAGTACACAACTTGCATGGAAACTTCACTTTTCTTTTCTCCTTTGGACCCTCACCAACATGCTCGTTGGTTTTATTCGCATTAACCTTCCCGTTCTTTACCTTCTTCTTGTTATTTCATCCCTTCTTCTTCCCATCGGATTGTTGATTTCCTTTGGGATCAGAAGCTTGGACATCATTTATGGACAAAGACTGGGAAGGTGATGACTCAGCAGGCGCAGCCTGACCAGAAGGAGCAGATTGTAAAGACAACTGCTGCAATTGGGTAAGCAGGCTGGCTGCACCACTATTGATCGATCCAATCAGTCCGTCACCATGAGGACCGGGCTTAGTTTTAGATAAATCTAATTTGGAGCGAGGAGCATTGGGCAGATATTTATGGAGGACCCCAGAATGAGAATAGATCAGTTCCAGCTGCTGGGCCCTAAAAATGGCCTGCACCTCAGAAAATACCCCAGAAATGGATACATCTTTCGAAATATCTGACTGCAAGGATTTGAGAAACCATTCCAAAAGGAATTCACCTGGAATATGAGCTTTAATAAGCCTCTTCCTTCTCCTCCATTCCTGAATGTGATCAGAAATGTGGGTTGCGTCGTCCTGCTTAAAATTAGCTAGGAGTTCAGTCCCAGCATCATATCGGACAGGCAACTGAAAATGGTTCAGAAATGTAACAGCCAGTTCTCCAAATGTAGCAAAATTGCCCCCAGTTAGCTCAATATACCATTTGGCAGCGTTTCCAGTTAGGGTGCGTTGAAATAATCTCAACCTAATCGAATCATCGATCAGGGAGTTCGAAGAACACCATAAATGGAAGGTAGTGATGTGGTCAGCCGGATCTTCTCCATTCTTGCCTTCAAACTTTGGAATGTCTGAAGGAAGTTTGGTGGGAACCGGAGGCCACCCCGGACCATAACGAATCGGATCATTAGTCAACTTCGACAGATCTGCAAAGTTTAACGTTGCCAGAAAAGGTAAGCGAGGCAGAGCCTGAGGATTCCATCCTTGATGGGATGGATTCCCAATATTCTGAAAATAATACCCTGGATTTGATGAGGCACCAGGTTGCCAAAAAGGACTCGTAGAAAAAGGAGAAGAACCTCCTCCCAACGCAGAGTTACCAAAGCCCAAACCAGTTCCCCCCGCTGAAGTATGAAATGAAGAGGAAAGCCCCTGATAGGGGTTCTAGGCATTAGAAAGAGGAGAAAAGGTTTGATAAGCACTCGGCGAAGGGAAAGAAGTATTCCCTTGGTGACTAGCGTAAAACTGATTCCCTGCCCCCACTGTAGTGAATACAGGGTTCCACCCTGTAAAAGTGGTCGAATTCTGACCTCCAGACCAAGGATTGAAACTCTGGGTCTGAGAAGTAAACGGAAAGGACCCTAAATAAGGATTGGAACTAGGAATGTGCCCATTTCCAAAGGGGAAACCCTGAAAAGAAGCTGACCCACTAGCCATGGAAGACATGGGTGTAGATCCAGCTGCAGCAGCGGAAAAGGAAAAAGAAGGAATCCCACTAGTGGGCATTCTGAAACAGAAGGGACCAGAATGAGAAGCTTGTGCTTGGGTGAAACTAGAGCCAAACACAGCAGCACTAGAAGCAATCGAAGATAAAGCAATAGTGCCTCCTCCTTCAACAGATGCAGGAGTCTGAATGCCTGCAGCACTCACAGCAGAAGCCGCGTTCCCAGTCGTGGCCATCGAAAGGTATGAATGATACAGAAGATCTTCCGGTCTCTTTGACTCAGGTCCGATGTATTGAACAACGAACGGATAATCAGGAGGAAGAGGAGATGGTCCTGACACAGGAGGTTCAGGTACTTCTTCAATTTGAAAATCTTCTTCTTGAGGAAATAAAACTCACGAGGTGAGCAGAACGCTCCTCTCGGAACCGACACCAGAATCAGCTATGAAACCTTCAGACCCTTGTGGAGGATCTCTCTCCACTGCGTCAGATGTCACAGGGTGGTAACCACCTGCTAAATCACTCCTACGCCTTCTTGAAGAAGGCTCTGGACTCTCGGGAGATAACCCCCGGATTCTCCTCAATCGACGAGGCGCTTGATCAGCCACTTTAACAAATTTTAATTAGACTCAAAAAATATAAAGCTAAGAAAGCTAGGAGCAAAGAGCACTCACTATAAGAAAAATCCCTGAGATACAATCAAGCAAACAGCCTTCAAGTATTTCTGCTCCGGGTGATGAGGACTGGACACCAAAATACAGGAAAGCGAAATATAGGACCTCCCGAAAGCAGTCTGGGATAATTACGGCCCAGGCCTACTATCGAAGGTATCAGAAACAGTTACGCCGACCTCCTAACGACAGCCTTTGCCGGCTCAAGCACCCAAGCTTCGCAAGGGCACCCCCCAGAAGTACTGCGGAAAGTGATGCAACATCTACCTCAAGTACCACGGGTATTCCCCCCCGCAGTCACCTGTGTGGAACCTAGGAGTGGCAACTATGGGCACCAATCCGTGTCAGAAGCCGGGCGGAACGGTCTTGAGGTCAGATTCAGCTAATCAGAGAGGGGGTATCCCTCTTCTCAGCCTTCACTTCCCCTCGCGCTTGACTCTCTGGAGGAGAGCTTTCCCGGTCCACTCACCTAATCCAAGGCCCTACAACCTAGCTAGTTGGTGTATGACACTTATAAAACTTTCTAGTTGATTTTAAATTAAATCGCTTATTTTAAATGGCTGTTATCTTAAGTCAAAGGGATGCGGAAATGAAACTTATGGTGTTTTGACGCAGAAAGAAATTAATAAAAACCAAACTACATGAAAATGCAGTTATTGTCTTTCGATGAAAAGCAACTTCTACACAGGTTCTACAAGATTAAAAATTGTATTTTTCTTTTCAGATAACAAACTCGCACTCACAAAAACTATGAAAATTACTAAATGCTTAAGTGCACCTGATGCAAATCACTACAAGCATGAAAATTCTAAGATGCAAAATCTCCTAAAGCAGAGTGAAATTTCCCAAAAGTCCTTCAGTTTTAACTCTTCTTGGTTGTCCAGAAAGCTAGTTCCCAAAATCAAGAACTCTTAATATGAAGACACCAAAAACGCTTGAAAACAAGAGGAAGAAATCAATGACAACTTCTTTCCAAAATCCTGCCAAAATCCAAAGGCAAGAAACCTCAACAAAGCTTCAAAAGATACAAAGAAATGAAAACAAAAATGCAAAAACAAAAGCAAACAACAAAGCAAAATGTTTTTTTGAGCTTTTGAGTTTTATAAAATAAGAGTTCGAAAAGACCAAGCAAAACTATAAAATCCCAAGCCAAACAATACTGAATTTCAAGCAAAAAAATTCAAAAATGCTCCAAATCTTATAGGGCTAACTAGTAGCAAGATCAATATGAGCAAAAGAAGACAAGAAAACCCAGCCACTCAGCCTAGAAGAATAGTACAACCTTGCCACAAACAAAAACTTCAAAGAACCGAGCAAGACTCTTCAAAAGTTGCAACAAGACCTAGCCGACTGAACTCAAGAAAACCAACCAAGAAACGGGCAAAAATCGTAGTGCAAAGCAAAACACAAAGATCGGAAAGAGTAAATGAGCAGGAGCTCTCTGTTCTGATAAAGCAGAACAGCCAAGAATCCCCAGAAAGAGATCTTGGTACTCGAACCAGAAGTGCCAGCACCAGAAACAACACTTTTCCAAAAAGACTAGTTTTCGATCAAACAAGAGAGAGAAAATACCAAAGACCACTTTCTTCACAATCTAGAGGATACAAATACACTGCAGGAACAGGTCTCCACAGACAGAAAGGACTAAAAAGTCAAGAAATCCAAAATTTCAAAATCTGCCTAAGTATACGCAACTTCACAGTTTAGCAACAAGCATGCATACGCGACTGTGCTAAAGGAAACCCGTGTATACGCGACTCCCTTTAACAAAAAATGCGTGTATACGCGACTGTGTGCAGACAAACCCGTGTATATAAAGGTAGATAATGAAAAAAAAAAAATTATCAAGCCTGGACAAGAAACCAGGACTTCAGTCTGACTGAGAAAGAGTAAACTAGACTGGAAATAAAAGTTAAAATTGTTGGAAACCTATCAAACAGCTAAACCACCCAACACGGGAATCACAAGAATGCGATCCCCAGCGAAGTCGCCAGTTCTGTTTCGGGGAAAATCACCCTAGAGGTTCGTTGGGTTACAACCTCCACAGAGCAGGGCATGCTACTCAAGAAGGACTCACACAACCATACATGTTCATGAAAAACTAAATAGAGTAGATCGAGGAACTTACCCGTAGGTCCTACGGTTGAAGCAGATCCCACGGGGTCCAAACCCCCAGCAACCGTCCTTCCTTCTTAACCTGAAAGACAAGAAGAAACAAGCACGAAGAACTGGTTGTACAGCATATATCTACTCTAAATGTTAGTGAAATCCATATGAAACATTAGATAAACCATAACAAATGCTTAAATAACAATATTCTCATATATGCAAGCGGACACTAACACGTATATTTCGGGAACAAGATGGTTCTTTTGTATTATAAATAGGATGTACAGAAATAACAAGTGGAGAGATCACCTGAATCCTTCCACAATCTTCGAGCAAACCATCGTCCGGATTCGTCCCACCCTTGCCTCGCTAAGATTCCTTCCGAACTGGTGCATACGAGATGACATATAGGGAGATGAGCATCTCCAGGAAACAAAGGTTTCCTGTAATGAACTGGGAAGTGCAGGAGGCACAGGAATTCAGACTTGAATAGGGAATACCAACAGAGTATAATATCAATAATTTCTCTCCCTCCCTTAGGCCATGCACATGAGGGGCTTTTATACTCCCTCAAAGTAGTTTCAACAGTTGGAAACAGTTGGCCACGTGCTGGGGTGGTTGAACTACCAGAGTAACCATCAACCCAGCCCGAAAATAGGGAATTTTTATATATTTTTTAATGATTTTAATGGCATACGCGGAAAAGTGCATGTGGACTCGCGTATACACGCGGAAAAGTTTGGGCATAACCGCGTATGGGGATTTTTACACTGTTTTCTAGTGAATTTGGTCCAAGTCTGTAGGAATGGGTGCCAAAAGCCATAAAAGCAATCATGAATCATATGAAGGTGAGAAATGATGCTAGTGCGAATAAAGACCCCAACATCCAAAAATTTATTCCTTCTCAGTATATTATTTGAGATTTTTTGAAATAGAGTTTGGCATGATGAGTGTAATCTTGACTACTCTTAAAATGGAACAGAATCTTGTGCCTCATCCATTTAAGGAAAATAATTTAGAATGCAACGTATGAGAGAGTTTCAGGATAAGTCTCAACTACCCACTACTACCAAAAGGTTGACTTCATTTGTTGTTGGAATCCTCTCCAAGTTTATGCAAAAACCTTGTTAAGGACATTGGTCTGTTGCAAAAAGAGTTCTAAAGTACTTGAAGGGGACCCAAGACTTTGGACCCAAATATACACAGGTAGGCAATTTCAGCTTGATCGGATACTCTAATTCAGACTTTGATGGGGACAAAGAAACTGGGGTATCTACTTCAGGTTATACCATGAGTCTTGGATCAGGAGCTGTCTCATGGAGATCATGCAAACAGTCTGTTCCAGCAAACATTCTATTAATTATAAAACATGTGGGGAATAAATAAACCAAGGAAATTAGTGCACAAGAAAATTTTAAATATTTGGCAGAGGAAACACACTGCCTCAATCTCCTTCTTGATTCATAAACACTTCAGAAGAATTTGCCAAGAACCCAAAGTTCCATGATCGAACAAAGCACATCAATACAAAGTACCATCTAATTCGACATCATGTTCAGGCCAAAACCATCCATCTACATCATTGTTCGACAAATGAGCAAACTGCTGACATCTTCACCAAAGCACTTGGAAGAGAAAAGTTTGAAAAGTTCAGATCGATGCTTGGACTCACCAACATCCCTTCGGATTAAAGGGGGGAAGGGGGGGAATGTTGACACCTAATCCAAAAGGATTATTGTAAATATTGTAAATATTGCGAGTTATGCATTTGAGAAAATAAAGAGACCTTGGAATTGGAATCCCAAGAGTCTCTCCACTAACGTATAAATTCATAATATGGCTAGTGAAATAAACAAGTTAATTTGTGGAGTTACCATAATGACGAGGAGTTGTTAGTAGTTTAGTCAATCCTTGACCTTATTGCCAAATATTGACAATTTATAGAAATAATTTTCTAATCTCTTTATAAAGTTATGTATTATGAACCCAAAAGAGCCGTTTAAAATTTTCGTAATAAAATAATTTGTGGCCTCAAGGTTTAGTAGATGATGCCTCATAGGTAGAAAACAATCCTTGATTTGTTTCTAAGTGCTTTGACATTGAAAGTAATGGACATGCTAATATATCTAATTGTGTAATGGTGAATTTTATATTTGAATTGAATATCTACATAATCTCAATTAGAGAAGGTGTGGACCAAAATGTGCCATATGGTCCTAGTTAGTTTTGAAGAAATAACACTACAATCACTTAAAATTAGGCAATAACATAAACATGTATGCACTTTTAAGAACGTGGACAAGTTCCTTTTCCTTGCTTTGTTGGTGTGTTGGCTTTTCAAGTTGGTGGTTTGAGGGTTCTTGAAGTTGGACACTAAAGAATGCATGCATGTTCTCAAGAATACACACACATTCTTACATGAGAACTTTTGTGATGACCTCATTATCACTTTTGAGGCCATGATTTTCTTGGGAGCATCTCTTAATATTCTTTATGCAAATAAAAAATAGAAATCTTAGATCAAAATCAAAAATTAATTTTGACCATTATTTCTTTCATTATTTAGTTTTTCCTTTATAATTTTAAGTATAGGTAAAGTGTTCAAGTAGTTTTCATTTCTATCATTTCTTCCAATCTATTTTTTTTTCCCTCCATTCTCTACATGTGCTCTACTTTCTCCCTTTGGGAAGGAGATTGGTGTGAGGCCATTGTCAACCTTAGCCACTAAGAAGAGGTTAGATTATATATTACATTTATTTTTCTATTAATTTGAAATATATTCTATAGCCATGTTGCTTTTCTTAAGTAGTTTGGATGATGTTGGATTTGTGACTCTAGTCCATCTCATCAGGTTGCTTTATAGTTTGAATTGTCAGATTTCCAATCAAGCTAGATTGTATTTAGTTTTCTCTTCACTAAAATATAGTTCTTTTCCTCTCTTTTTTAAACCATGGTTTCTTAATTTAAAAGGTTATCTTCATTTTTACTTTTAAAAGTAGTACCATTAAATCCATGGTTCGTAAAAACCCTACATATTAAACATCTTATAAATGTAAAAGATGTTCTAATTAATTTTTAGATTTTGAGTAATGATTTTCAATATTTTAATTTTTTAATAAATTATTTATTTTTCATATATATATTCAAATATGTTTTTCAAGACTGGAAAATTTATAAATTTAACTTTAATGATATAGATATGATCCCTGGAAGTATAGTAGTGGAAAAATTTTATTGTTATGGGAATTATGTTGGAATTTCCATATTCCTTACTCACTGGTCAAGTAAATAAGAATCGCTTACGTAACAATGGTTACCATAATTCTCACATATTAAAGAGAAGAACTCTACTTTATGGGATATATAGGAATCTCTATATTCCTTACTTGAGTAAATTATATTCGTCTATTTACTACCGTTAACGGGAAGCACATGAAAATCAATTATTTCTAAATATTCGAGCAACTTGAGGAGGAATCAAATTGACATTTTGTCCTGGACCATGCGTCATGTTCCCGACCTTAAAGCTAAAGGTTAAAGAGACTCAAGATGATGGAGTAGAATTATTATACACCAAAACTTAACTTAAAGGGGAAGGTAGAATTATAGTACACCAAAATTCTGTGAGCCATAATCAATGGAAAAATACGTTTACATATTATATGCTTTATTTTAAAACAGGTAAATAATTTTGGATATACAATCTTTCATCTAACTAAATATCTCAATTTGATATTAAATTAGAAAACTAGCTGACAGAATCTTTCACATCTAACTAAATCTCAACCATCTCCTAGAAACGCGTCTATAGAAAATCACCTTTACTTAATTAAAACACATAATCTCTACCATTAAAACTATATTCTTCAAAGATATAAAAGTAAGTAATATTCGTTTATGTACTACTCGTTTTAAGAAAAAGAAGGAGACGCTCAACTATTTCTTGAGATTCGGGGAACGTTCAAAAGAGCATGTGTGGGGTTTCCGTCCTCAGAGTTAAAGTCCAAACACACTCATTTATTTGGCCCACGGGAAAAGAGCTGGCAGCACCATCCTAACGTTTTCTTCTCTTGTCAATCATCTGCACCCACGGGTCACCATGTATACAGTCAAAGATGGACACTGCTTCGACACAATCGAACAAGAAAAAGTGTGTATGCTTACAAAGAATAAATGGTGTGCTTAATCTTTTCTGTAACTATATCTATATATAGCGCTTCGAAAATCTATTTGGATGCAGGAAGGGTTAAGCAAATGCTATTGTCATGGCCAGGTGGGGAGTAGTAGTTAGGCAAATGCTTCTTAGGAAAACAGGTAAGGTAGCTGCAAGCAGTGCGCGGCATAGACATCTGCGAGTATCTGAGACTCTGCGGAAAAAGGATGAAGATGCCTACATGTTGGAATTAATTCCAACTGCCCAAGAGACAGCGGCAAAGAACAAGTCGGATGTGAATTCCGATGGGGTCGATGAGTGAGAGCCGGCAGAGCTGCATACCCCATCGGACTGGCCCCACATCATTTGTTCGTAATGAAAGTCCGCGGGGGTCGTGAAAGAATTGTGGCCAGAGGTCTTTACCCCCTCGGAATGCTGACAGCACCACAGCTGGCCCACATATATAATACGGCACATACATATGTTTTATATGTTATATAAGGAGTGCGGGGTTTAAATTTTAATTTGCCCATCGCACAGATTTGAAACAAAATTTGGTTTTAAATGTTAATTGTTTTGATTTTAACATATGTGAATTATATATTAAAAAGGCCTGTAAGGTGTAGATATGTGCCCAGCACATATATTAAAAAGCCGTGAAGTTTATTCTTATTACACAGCAGTGTATGTAAAGAGATAAAAAGGCAGAAATGTAATTTGGAATTACACATCAGAATGTAATGTTTTAATTACACAGCACAGCAGTGCGGGAAGGTGAAAAGATCAGCAGTGCCATCAATGTGAATTGTAAGCGGTGCTGACAGGAGTAATGAACCATTAATGTTTTTCCGTTTTGGTGAACTTAGTGGTTGAAGTAATTTATGGCTGAAGATATTTCTGTTTTGATATATGCAGAAACAGTCATTTGTAATGTAATGTTTTCAATACACAGCAGCGTATTGTAAAAACACAGAGCAGAGTTTTTTTTACACAGCAGAGTGTATGTTTTGAAAAAAAAACAGAGTATTCCAGCAGTGAATATTTTTAGTGATACAGAGTGTCATTTGTGAATGATGTTGTAACATTTCGAACCTGTTTGTAGTTACCAATGGTTTGTAACCTCTTTGAGGAAGTCTCATCACCAGCTTTTTTATTATATGAAATATAAATTTTTCTGATTTGAAAAACTCTCACACCGTATACAACCTTGATTTGTATTCGTGTTAAGGGAAGAAAGATGGTTTTAATTAAAATTCCAACATGGTATCGAGCTAATCCAAAGCATATTTGAAGGTCAAATACGAAGGAACACTTTGGTGTGCAGTTAAGTTTTCCAATAGTTGGGTAAATACTCAGCCATAAAGGATTTAAGGTATTTCTCTATATAATTTGTTGTGTAACTATTGCAAAACAGTGAGCTATTTTAATACACAGTCAAGTGTTTTTTATCATAGTTAGAAGTGCAGAATGGCAGGCTCTAGCACAGGTATGAGTTTGGGAAATGTCCATCTCCCACAATTCAATGGAAAGAATTATGACTACTGGTCAATAACTATGAGGGCTTTATTTACCTCACAAGAATTATGGGAATTAGTTGAGGATGGTTTTGAAGAGCCAAAAGATGAAGCAGAGTTTTTGATGTTAAATCAAGCAGGAAGAGAACAGTTGAAGAACAATAGGAAGAGAGATGCCAAGGCTCTTTTCTTTTTGTATCAAGCAGTGCATGAGAGTGTGTTTCCAAGGATAGCAGCAGCTAAGAAATCCAGTGAAGCATGGGAAACTCTCAAGACAGCTTATCAGGGAATGGAAAGAGTGAAGACAGCAAAACTTCAGTTGCTGAGGAGAGACTTTGAGACTCTCTGTATGAAAGAGTCAGACAATATTGACTCATTCTTCACTCATGTGATTGGAATGGTCACACAAATCAGATCTCATGGAGAGACTCTTGAAGATAAGAGGATTGTGGAAAAACTCTTGAGAAGCTTACCCTCAAGATTCGATGTGATTGTCACCACCATAGAAGAGACAAGGGATCTCACAAAGTTTTCAGTGGATGAATTACATGCATCACTGATTACCCATGAACAGAGATTGGGTAGGAGTGAGAACTCATCTCTTGAACAAGCCTTTAAGACCCAGATGTCTTTCGGAAGAGGAAGAGGGCAAGGCAGAAGAGGAAGAGGCAGAAGCCAGAATAGAGGTGGAAGGAACAGTCCAGCAAATGCTCAAGGAAGGGGCAGCAATCCAAATCAGCATCAAGGCCAAGGCAGCAGCCAACAAAATGGTCAACAGAATGCACAAGGACAAAGGTATGATAAATCCAATGTCCAATGTTACAATTGTAAGAAATATGGTCATTATGCTAATGAATGTAAAAAGAAGAAGCATAATGATATGAGAAGTGAAACTAGTGCAAATTTCACAAAAGAAAACAACAGTCAAAGTAATTTATTTTTAGTTTGTAATATGGCTGAAGAAAAGAATGAGGATATATGGTTTCTAGACTCCGGTTGCAGTAACCATATGACAGGAAACTTAGCAATGTTTTCTATGTTAGATGAGAGTGTGCAGTCACAAGTCACACTAGGAACTGATAGCAAAGTTTCTGTTATGGGAAAAGGAGATGTAAATGTTTTGACAAGATTAGGTGCAAGGAAAACCATAGCAGATGTTTATTATGTTCCAGGAATGAAGTGTAACCTCTTAAGTGTTGGACAGCTTGTCCATAAGGGGTATAATGTTTTCTTTGATAATGATGTTTGTACCATCATGGATAAACCACCCAGCAAACTTTGTATTGCTGAAGTGAAGATGACAAGGAACAGGATGTTCCCTCTCAGAATGAGAGCAGATTTGAAGAATGGTGAAGAGAAAGCAGCAGTTGCACAGGAGACTTACCAAAGCGAACCAAAGGATGATAATTGGTTATGGCACTTGAGATTTGGACATCTCAACTTTGGAGGTCTTAATTTGTTGAACATAAAAGGGATGGTAAGTGGTTTACCATTGATAGAGAAACCGGACAGCCTTTGTGAAGGTTGTATTCTTGGGAAACAACACAGAGAAAGTTTTCCTTCCGGGAAAAGCATAAGGGCAAAAGCACCCTTAGAGATTGTCCACTCAGATGTGTGTGGACCGATGCAAACTCCATCACTTGCAAGCAGCCACTATGTCTTAACATTCATAGATGATTTTACAAGAAAAACTTGGGTTTACTTTTGAAAAAGAAAAGTGAAGTGTTTGAAAAATTCTGCAATTTCAAAGCACTTGTTGAGAACCAAAGTGGGCTGCATATCAAGGTCTTAAGGACTGATAGAGGAGGTGAGTATATATCTAAAGATTTTCTACGGTTTTGTAGAGAAAATGGTATTCATAAACAGTTTACCACTAGATATACTCCGCAGCAAAATGGAGTGGCCGAAAGGAAGAACCGAACCATAATGGACATGGCGAGGAGTATGCTTAAGGCAAAGCATTTGCCGAATGATTATTGGGCTGAAGCTGTACATTGTGCAGCGTATATTTTGAACAGGTGCCCTACAAAAGCAGTTATGAACAAAGTGCCGGAAGAGGCATGGAGTGGCGCAAAGCAAGGTGTCACACATATGAAGGTTTTTGGATGTGTGGCTTATGCACACATTCCGGATCAGCTAAGGAAGAAGTTGGACAGCAAGGGGGGAAAATGTATTTTCATTGGATACAGTGAGGAATCCAAGGCATACAGGTTATATAACCCATCCAGCAAGAAGTTTCTTGTGAGCAGGGACGTACAGTTCATTGAAGAGGAAGCTTGGGATGGAAGCATAGAGAAAACAATGAATGTTAAACACTGTTTATCTCATGATGAGAATGATGATGAGGTGGCTGAAATACATCCCCAAACAGCAGCATCAACACCGCAAAGTACACCCTTGAGGAGAAATGAAAGTGCTTCTCCAAGCACACCACAAGGAGGAAATTCAAGTGCTTCTTCAAGTACTTGTACACCTACAGAAAGAGGTAAGAAATTCAGAAGTTTGAAAGACATTTATGAACAAGATATAGCTAATGAAGGTATCAATTCTTTGTTTGCTTTATATTGTCATGTTGATGATCCTGTTCATTTCGAAGAAGCTATCAAGGATAGGAAATGGATAGAAGCTATGGATGAGGAAATAAATGCCATAGAAAGGAACAAAACTTGGGATTTGGTTGAACTCCCAAAAGGTAAAGATGTCATTGGAGTTAAATGGGTCTACAAGACCAAGAGTAATGCTGAAGGCAAGATAGAGAGACACAAGGCAAGACTTGTTCTCAAAGGCTATAAGCAGAAGCATGGCATAGATTATGAGGAAACTTTCGCACCGGTTGCCAGAATGGAAACCGTGAGAGCAGTGTTGTCCATAGCAGCACAAAACAAGTGGAAAGTTTACCAAATGGACGTGAAGTCAGCATTCCTAAATGGAGTGTTAATGGAAGAGGTTTACATAGATCAACCTCTCGGCTATGAAAAGAAAGGCCAAGAGCACAAAGTGTGCAAGTTGAAGAAAGCTCTTTATGGGCTGAAGCAAGCGCCAAGAGCGTGGTACAGTAGGATAGATTCATATCTACTGGAAAATGGTTTTGAAAAGTGTGAGGGAGAACCCACCCTCTACATCAAAGAACAAGACGGTAAAATTTTGATTGTAGTCTTGTATGTTGATGATGTTATTTTTTAGGTAATGATGATTGCCTTATTGAACATTTTAAAACAGTCATGAAGGAAGAATTTGAAATGACTGATATGGGTTTGTTGAGATACTTCTTGGGAATAGAAGTAGAACAAGATGAAAGTGGGATTTTCATCTCACAGGCAAAGTATGTTAATGAAGTACTTGAAAGATTTAACATGCAGGAAAGCAAAGCAGCGATCACTCCCACAGTGATGGGATTAAAACTCAGCAGAGAGGACAGCAGCAAGGATTTTGATCCTAGTTTGTACAAGAGCATAGTTGGCAGCCTTATGTACTTGACTGCAACTAGGCCGGACATAATGCATGCTGTTAGTTTGATTTCCAGGTTCATGGAAAAGCCAAAGGAGGCACATTGGCAAGCAGCAAAAAGGATTTTGAGGTATGTTAAAGGTACAAAGAAATTTGGTATTTTTTATACTACTTCAGAACATTCAGATTTAGTTGGATACACTGACAGTGATTGGGCTGGAAGTGTAGATGATCGGAAGAGCACTTCCGGTTATGTTTTTCATATGGGTTCAGGAGCCATTTCATGGGCTTCTAAGAAACAGCCCGTTGTAGCGTTGTCTACAGCAGAAGCGGAATATGTGGCAGCTACAGCAGCAGCGTGTCAAGCAGTTTGGATGAGGAAAATGTTGAGAAGC
This sequence comes from Pinus albicaulis, assembly GCA_034641835.2. Lineage (NCBI taxonomy): Eukaryota > Viridiplantae > Streptophyta > Pinopsida > Pinales > Pinaceae > Pinus > Pinus albicaulis. Next base: position 33,995,681 of record CM076575.1, read on the forward strand.
TTATGTCAAGAACAGGTAAAAGGGACAGTGATATTTTGTGACAATAGCTCAGCTATTGCATTGTCTAAAAATTCTGTTTTTCATAAAAGAACAAAGCACATTGACACCAAGTTTCATTACATACGGGAATTGGTAAGCAATGGCGAGATTGTTTTGCAGCATTGCAGAACGGAGGATCAGTTTGCAGATATCCTCACAAAGCCACTACAGCAGAAAAGCTTTGAATATTTCAGGGAATGCTTGGGTATGCAAGAAAACCCAGCAGTTGAAATTAAGGGGGAGTGTTGGAATTAATTCCAACTACCGGCATAACAGCAGGCGGCATTACAACAATGAATGGGCCACAAAGCAATTCCGATAGGGTCGATAAGGTAGAGCCGGCATGGTGTTGAACCCAATCGGACTGGCCCCACATCATTTGTTCGTAATGAAAGTCCGCGGGGTCGTGAAAGAATTGTGGCCAGAGGACTGAACCCCCTCGGAATGCTGACAGCACCACAGCTGGCCCACATATATAATACGGCACATACATATGTTTTATATGTTATATAAGGAGTGCGGGGTTTAAATGTTTGTCACGGCATTTTTTAATATTTGGTTTTAAATGTTAATTGTTTTGATTTTAACATATGTGAATTATATATTAAAAAGGCCTGTAAGGTGTAGATATGTGCCCAGCACATATATTAAAAAGCCGTGAAGTTTATTCTTATTACACAGCAGTGTATGTAAAGAGATAAAAAGGCAGAAATGTAATTTGGAATTACACAGCAGAATGTAATGTTTTTAATTACACAGCACAGCAGTGCGGGAAGGTGAAAAGATCAGCAGTGCCATCAATGTGAATTGTAAGCGGTGCTGACAGGAGTAATGAACCATTAATGTTTTTCCAAGCGGTGAACTTAGTGGTTGAAGTAATTTATGGCTGAAGATATTTCTGTTTTGATATATGCAGAAACAGTCATTTGTAATGTAATGTTTTTTTTTTATATATGCAGAGCAGCGTATTGTTAAAAACAGAGACAGAGAGCAGAATTTTTTTTGCACAGCAGAGTGTATGTTTTGAAAAAAAACAGAGTATTCCAGCAGTGAATATTTTTAGTGAGACAGAGTGTCATTTGTGAATGACAGTGTAACATTTCTGAACTGTGTTTGTAGCAGTCAGAATTTTGTTTGTAAATCCCTCTTTTGAGGAAGTCTGTAACAGCAGTTTTTTTTATTATATGAAATATAAATTTTTCTGATTTGAAAACTCTGTCACTGTATACAAATTTTGATTTGTATTTCTCTGTGTTAAGGGAAGGCTGTTTATTGTTTTGGAATTCTGAAAATTCCAACACTACATTCCCCATTTTGTGTCACTCGGGCCAAATCACTTTCGTAAGCCTGATACAGATTCGCTGTGTGATGACTTGATCATGATGAACAACTCCACCAACGAGGGCTACAAAGTCAAGTCGGCTGCCACACTGTGGCAAAAACTCGTCAACATCCAGGCCGCCAACAGGTCGTTGAGTTTGGATGATGATATGGTTCATGAGATCGAAGTGATGCGGCCGCATATCGAGAGCTTCTATGACTGGTCTAACATGACGGACGACGAGTACCGTGATGACCTTGCTCTTATGATGGCCGTCGATTCCTTCTTTATTCTCCAATTCTTATTTGGTCCCGATCGCCGTGCCTATGGCATCCAAATAAAGAGCGACATTCTGAAGCTGGAGAATCAGATCCCGCTGTCTGTGCTCAAACTAGTTTTCGGCAAGGTCAAAATAGCATTACTGCACCCTGATCTCTATCGCGATATATGGTATGATGCATGTAGAGTAAATAGACTTGTGGTAGAAAAGTCGTATAATGAGTTGTGTCCCTTCGACGTAAAACCAGATGATATGCAAATTGATGGTGCAGTTGAAAGAGAGCCTCATTTGCTCGCTTGCATTCACGCAATCGTTTCGCGATTCCTGCACATCGACCAACATCATGAGTACCGCGCACAGGTGGATGAAAGCAGCAGGGATGATCAGCTCATCCATTGCATTCCAAAGCCAACTCTATCTCAAAGAATCTCTAACTTTCTCCAACTTCGCGTTGTTGAGAAGATGTGCAGGATGTTGTTTTTCTCGAGTTATAAACCGGGGGATTTTCCCATCAAGGGTTACACCGCCGAGGAGCTGGGAAAGGCCGGGATTAAGTTCAAATCCTTCTCCACGCTCTCTCAATGCATCTGGTTCGACAAATACTCGCACACGCTGTATCTTCCACGGATGACTGTAACATCCCCTACGCAGACTGAAGTGTTTTTCAAGAATCTTCTTGCGCTGGAGTTCAATGATGGAGCCCGGAGCAACGAGGTGAGGCATTTCATTCAGCTCATGGACGCGCTCATCGACACTTCCCGCGACGTTCGCAGGTTGAGAAAGAGTCATGTCATTCGTCTGGGAAGTGCGTTATCTGACAACGCATTAGCGAAGATATGGGACAGTATGCATAAACCATTCTCCACTGGCCACCTCGAGCCTCCACAAGAGCTCAAACAATTACTCGACCAAGTGCTTACCTCCAAGTGTTGCATCATCAAATGCAGAATTGTGCTTTCTACACATTTCACAAGTATTATAAGTTTTGTACTTTTTCGAAGCCAGGGAATGTTGTAACTATGTTGCTTGTAAGTTTATAATTATGAACTGCATGGACATCTTACAGGTACTGTTGCAGTAGGCCGTTGTGGCCATGGACACCTTACATGTGTTGCAGTAGGTTATGGGGGGATTTTTAAATGAGGAATTTGTGATTCTGGTTTCTTATTATGTTGTAAACTGCTTCATAATGTGATGGCATGTAGTTATAGGGAGCTAAAATTTGCAAATGTGATAAAAATTTAAGAGCAACCGTGTGTATTTTCGTCTTCTTGTTAGTAAGACATTGTAAATATATGAGGTGTACTTATATTTCGTACTAAATTGACGGATCGCAGCGAAAATTGATTTGTATGCGCTGTTAAAGAAGAATTAACAAAATTAATCAGAAGTTAATTAATGACGAGTATTTTGAAAGAGGTTTAAGTGCTTATTCACTACAATGCAATTTTTTGAAGTAGTTTTTTCTGGGTAGGAATTTAGTGAAAATAGAAGTTTAATGGGTAACCTTGCACAATCAAAGTGTCCTAGGAGTTTTTTAGCGTGCTGAATCTATATAAACAGTAAAAAAACCAGTTTAAATAACAGAAATCAAGATTTTACCTCAATTATTTTCACCAAATTCACTCCAAAAAATCACACTAAATACAACTCCCTATCCAATTGCTCTCCATAATCAACCATGATATAATCAACCATGATGAAGATATCTTTTCGCTCCACGTTATCAACGGGATTTTATTTAGTTATTGTTGTTAATTACTTGCCACTACTATTTTTAATGCAGGGGCAACGACCTGACAGGTGTAATTAAAACTTTTTAACACTTTTATAAGTTTAGGTTTTAGAAATCGTTACAATAATAAATTTGAGTTAAAATTGAATTAATTAATTAAAATCACAGTTTTAAATATTAAACATTTTAAAATATATATATATTTATTTAAAAATATAAAATAATAATAATTTTCTAATATATTTCAATTAAAAAATTTCAATGTAAGAATATAAATTAAATAGCTCCATATAGTGTGTGTGTTATTAAAGTGTCCGGATTATATTCCGGTTTCCCATCTTTAAGCTGAGTAGAGTTGATAAACTATTCATGTTTTGCCATAAAACCAAAGATAAAGATAATGGACAAAAAAAAAAGTTGATTTATCAAACAGGATTTAAAAAGTAATTCTTGAAAAAGAATCAAACGGGATTTAAAAAGTAATTCTTGAGAAAGATATTAGTTATTTTTGAAGGTGTGGAAGATGATAAAGATGGAGGGCGATGCAAAATTTGATGTGCAGCGAACTCAAATGCCGAACGATACGTTTGGTGTAAGTGATAGTACCTTTGGAGTGTTGTTGGTGAGATTAAAAAAATCATTAGGATTGAAGGCATCTCACTGTTTGTGAGTTGTTTGTCAGTTTTGTTTAAATTTTAATTAATTGGTTAATATCATAAATTTGAATTATTATTTTCATAAATTAATTAAATTTTAAGTTATTTAAAACATACAATATAATAATACCATAGAAATTTATATTACCTAATTATAAAATATAATAATCGCATAGTAATTTATATTACCTAATTTTAATTAAAAAAATATCAAATTAATAATATAAATTAGACAGCGACCAAATGTAATAGACATCCACATCAAACAATCTGTAAACCATGTAACACATCATATATATATGTGTGTGTGTGGGGCTTGTGCCAATTCACAGAGAATTCTTTTCTGGTTTCCTAAAAGGTCGCATAGATAAAATAATGGACAAAAAAAGGTTTGATTTATCAAACGGTGATTTACAAAATAATTCTTGAAAGAGAAATTACTGATTTATAGCTGCCGGAAAAGGAAGATGATAAAGATGGAGAGCGATTGAATCCCCAATGGTTCATAGAAATCACTGATTTACGGCTGCCGGAAAAGCAAGATGATGAAGATGGAGGGCGATTGAATTCCGTATGATTCGTAGAAATCACTGATTTATGGCTGCCGGAAAAGCAAGATGATAAAGATGGACGGCGATTGAATTCCGTATGGTTCGTAGAAATTACTGCCGGAAAAGCAAGATGACAAAGATGGAAGGTGATTGAATCCCGTATGGTTCGTAGAAATTACTGATTTATGGCTGCCGGAAAAGCAAGATGATAAAGATGGACGGCAATTGAATCCCTTATGGTTCGTAGAAATTACTGATTTATGGATGCTGGAAAAGGAAGATGACAAAGATGGAGGGCGATTGAATCCCATACGCTTCGTTCGTTACAAATGCGGGTCCGATAGTATCACCTTCCATTGGCGTAGGCAATGGGCGTGATCGTATGTTTGGAGTGAGTTTAGTTGAGGATTCAATCGAAGGCATCCTCACCATTCAATTTTAAAAATACCTTCCAAATTTAAAATATACATAATTATCAACCGAAAATATAAAACAATTAAACTTCGCATAATCTAAAAATATAAAACAATTAAACTTTACATAGCGTACGCTATCTGATTAGTGTTAGCGGGGAGCTTTGAGTTCAGGTCTCAAAAGGCTCACATTAGTGTTAGCCGTTGCATTCCATCTCCGTAGCTAACAATCTGAAAGAACTCGGGTAGTGAAAGTTTGGCATTATTTTTATTATTTTATATTTGGTGTGGTATACTTTATAAATTATATAGCTAATAACGAATTTAGAATATGCTATAAACTATTTATGTTAGTATAAGAGTTTGTCTTTCTCATTTATGTTAGTATAAGGGTTTGTCTTTCTCTAAAAATAAGTTAACAACTTAAGAATTAGAGCTAGGTAGTAAGAATGAAAGTTTGACCATTTACTCCCGAACGGGGTGTACACCTGTCCAGCAGAGCGTCATAAGAGATGAACGTTGGTGGTTGCTCATCCTTCGCACATCTACATTTCATAATGGCGCATTGGAATTACAGATTATGGCGGTATGTGAAAGATCGGGCTTTAATAATGTTGCAGGCAGGCCAGCGTGTCTTGTCAAGGTGCGGAAGGAATGTTTTAGTTAAGGTAAGTGGCTCGTCTTCCCCCCTCCATTCATTCACGCATCGCTCTCTGCATGCAAGCGTCTAGAGGCAGCCGAGGAGGAAACCAAGCATTTTTCAACCTGTCAGCCATTCAACTCAGTCGGGGTATGTATCTGGTTTACTTCTAGCATTCATGGTTGTAATTGGGATTGTCTTGTCTAGGAGAGTGCATCATAAGGCGATTTTGGTTCTGCTAATGGTCATGGGTTATGTTACTCCCTCTCCGAAGCCAGTAAAACCATGCTTCCGAGACCCTTGCAATTTCCATGCCCATTCCTTTCATACTGTTGCAAATCAACTAAATTATTGGTTCAAAGTAAGGCCAATCCTGTCTCGCACTCTGTGGTCACTAGGATTGCATTTTGTGGGTAGAGTCGAGGACCCTTGGAGTTGGGTAATTGTCCTGGTTCTTAACAGTGCAAGCGGTTTGGTAGGAGCTTATAGGTGGTGCCATAATTATGATCACTGGGACAATATGAGTCGATTCTATTCTTGGTCTTTTCGGTTTTTTTTGTACAGGGGTTTCGACAGTGAGAATTTCCAGCTAACCCCCGCTCCTCGTAGGGACCCTGTGCTCACCCCTGTTCCTATCAATGTTGATAACTTGAACACTAGTTTTGGCATGAGGTTGGCACCATTACATTCCATCTAGGCTAGGTTAGCTCAGGGTTTCAGGTCTGCGAAATGGGAGATAAGGCTCTTGGTCTTTGGCTCTTTGTATATTCAAAATGTTTGCATTCACTGTCTTAGTCATTTGGTTCAGTGGCCAATAGTGCCTCCCTTGTCAATTTCTTGTTTGTCAACCCGACGCACTGTCAATATTCACAGGTTTTGTGCAGGGTTGTCCCAAGACGTAGCTCACTCTCTCTTACTGTTTTCTTGCCAGTTTGCATTGCAATATAGGCGTTTAGATACTATGGGGAAGCACCGATCAAAAGCTTAGTCTGCTAAAGGGAAACAGGTCAAGTATGAACAAACCCCGAAGAAACGTGGACGAAAATCAAATTTAGAGATTCTTGAGAATTTGGCAGCCAACTTTGTTATGGGGAATTCTGCAACTATTCGTCAGGAAATTAGAGAATGGGAACGAGACATCCAGACAGACCCGAAAGATAATGAAACAGAGGTAGAAATCTTGGACTTCATCACCGATCCTGGCAACACTAAGGGTCGACTCACGCTATTTCAGCAAACCATTCACACGTATTGGAACCTAAAGAGCCTTCTAGCAAAGGCTATTCAGAGTATTAATCCCAGTCACGCTGAGCATGACCCAACAAAGACTGAACTCCGCCTGCTGGACATGATGCAGCACATGCAAGATCAACTGCAACATATTAAGATCACTCAATACGAGGCCACTGACAGAATTAGCAGATTGGATGATCGGGTTGGTCGCATGGAGAAGCAACTCCAGCAACTATAGCAAGTCGACATGCCAGGATCAACACTGAAAGCTCCAGCACCAATCTCTTCATCTGAAGAGTAGTTCTTTTCTTAATTATGTGTTTTTATGATATTATTGGCCTTATATGAACTTAGTTTATTTTCCCAGAATGTAGATATTTCGGTAGTAGAACAGATAGCTCATGCTAGATGTAGAAGAATGAAACTTTTCCAGTTTTGGTTTGCTTTTCATGCACTGAGATGGCCAATAGACCTGGTTTCCTACGGGCAGGTTGAGGCTATAGACTGAAGTGAAGTTTATAATTTTGTAACTTGCTTTACAAATATAAATAGAAAAAGAGAGACACTACCAAATTCAAAAAAAAAAAAAAGTTTGACCATTTAAAAATTTTTTTCCTTAATGTAAAATAATAATAATAATAATTAAAAAAATATAAACTAGCAATTGCATCACATGTTGCAAAGGAAACACCATAAGGCAAGAGCATAGGAAAGAGTAGCATAAAAGATAGAAGTAATTTTTTTTTGCAATTTTAGTCATTTACTGGAGTTTCTCTTAGGAAAAATTTGAACTTAAAAATCCATTTCCAAAACTTTGAACTTAAAAATCCATTTCCAAAACATTGAGGTGATTCATGTCAAAACCTTAAAATAATAACAATGTGAGACCAATAAATGCATTCTTGGAATGAAAATCACAAAACAAGATGCATTATTTTGTAGAAAGAAAATTATTCATTTCCAAAAAACTCAAAGGTGAAAACCTGGAAAAATAATAACTAATGGTGACCAATAAATGCATTCTTGGAATGCAAATCACAAAAAATATGTATTATTTTGTAGAAAAACATCTATTTAGAGTATTCATGTGTGTAAATAGCATCTATGTTTGTTATTAAGAAAAAAAGACGTTAGAGCCAAGATGCACAGCAGACAAAACACATATACACAGCAAATAAATCATGCACAGGAAACACAGAGGTTTAACGTGGTTCACCCAACCAATCTGGGCTACGTCCACACAACATAGGCATCGGCAATTCTTTATTAATCAAACAGGAGATTACAAACTCTCACACACACACTCCAAACAATCCGTATGGATACCTGTTATATAGCAAAGAGAATCTAACTGCCTCATAAATCCTCTCACATCAAATTTAGGATGCATTAACTCTCTCCCAACAACCTGGAGCTAATCTAGCAACAAATTCCTAATTTTTGTCACCTACTGAGATTTTTGACTATTTTATTCAAAACAGAAAATCTCAACAATCTCCACCTTGACAACAATTAGCCTGATGCCCTGTTATTTATTATTTATTTTTTCTGCAAGCCAAGAGAAGCCAAACACCAACGCAGCTTCTCTAACAAAACTGGTTTCGTGAACATTTCTGCACAGTTTTCCTTTGTATGCACCTTTTCAAGAGAGACTCCCCTTTCAGTAATAACCTGTCTTACAAAATGGTACTTAATTGGAATATGCTTTGATTTACTATGATAGGCCGGATTCTTAGCCAAATGTATTGCACTTTGACTATCACAAAGTAACCCGATGTTGTCCTGTAACCTACCAAACTCACCAAGCAAACCTTTCAACCAAACCGCCTCTTTGCAAGCATGCGAAGCAACAATGTATTCTGCTTCAGTAGTGGATAAAGCAACAATGTTTTGTAGCTTTGACATCCAACTAATAGCTCCACCTGCAAGAGTAAAGACGTACCCTGAAGTTGACCTTCTCTTATCCAAATCACCTGCAAAATCAGAATCAACATACCCGCAAACAAATTCACTACTCTTATTGTAAGTGATACAATAACTACTTGTGCCTCTCAAGTACCGAAGCACCCATTTCACTGCTGACCAGTGTTCTTTACACGTATTTTCCATGTACCTGCTGACAACCCCAACTGCATGTGAAATATCTGGTCGAGTACAAACCATCGCATACATTAAACACCCTACTACATTGGCATATGGAATTCGAGACATATAATCCTTTTCTTCATCTGTATTAGGACATAAACTCGAAGAAAGCTTAAAATGGGAAGCTAAAGGGACTGACACAGGCTTCACATTGTTCATACCAAACCTCAAAAGTATTTTCTCAATATACTTCTGTTGTGATAGCCACAACTTACCATTACTCCTGTCTCTGAAAATCTCCATGCCCAAAATCTGTCTTGCTGCTCCTAGATCTTTCATATCAAATGTCCTTGCCATCTGAGTCTTCAACCCGTTGATTTCTTCAATGCTTTTGCTTGCTAAAAGCATATCGTCAACATACAACACTAAGATAATGAACATGCCATTACTTAACTGCTTAAAGTAAACACAATGATCATATTCACTTCTTATATATTTTTGACTCAACATGAAAGAATCAAATTTCTTGTACCACCGTCGAGGCGACTGCTTCAGACCATACAATGACTTCTTGAGCCTGCAGACAAATTTCTTATTGCGATGCTGAACAAACCCTTCCGGTTGTTCCATATAAATTTCCTCATCTAAATCACCATGTAAAAATGCAGTCTTAACATCTAGTTGCTGTAACTCTAAATCAAACAAAGCAACTAAAGCTAACACAATTCGAATTGAAACTATTTTAACAACTGGTGAAAAAATCTCATGAAAGTCTATGCCTGCTTTCTGAGAAAACCCTTTTGCGACCAGTCTCGCTTTGTACCTGTCCTCCGTATCATTCACTCCCCGTTTCACCTTGAAAACCCATTTGCATCCCACAGTTTTCTTGTCTTTTGGAAGTTCAACCAGATCCCATGTGCCATTCTTACCTAAGGCCATCATTTCTTCCTTCATAGCTGCTTTCCACTTATCACTTTTCGAACCTTCTATAGCTTCCTGATAGCACAGAGGTTCATCGTCATTAGCAGTAAATGCAACTAAAGTAACATAATCATCATACCTTCTAGGAGCACGTTTTATTCTTGTCGACCTCCTTAAGGATGTTTCTGGTGCTTCCACAATTGGCTGACTACCATCTTGCCGATCAGTATCTGAGACCTGTTCATGATCTAAACCTGAACCCTGTTCATGTTTTGATTCTGAAACCTGTTCATGACTAGTATCTGAACTATGGTCATCATGACTATCATTAGAAGTGCTGTCAAACTGAATGTGCTGAAAATCAAATACATCATCCCGTTTCAATTTACTATCTACATCTGACTGTACAAGAGAGGATTCATTAAACTTTACATCTCTGTTGATGATGATTTTGCGGGTAGTAGGATCCCACAATCTATATCCCTTTGTTCCAACACCATACCCAACAAAGATATACCTTTTAGACTTTGGATCTAACTTAGTTCGCCGATGTTTAGGCACTAGAGCATATGCATCACAACCAAACACTCTGAGTTTAGAATAGTCACAAGGGTGTCCTTTCCATACCTCTTGCGGAATCTTGCAGTCTATCGCCGTCGATGGAGATCAGTTTATCACATAACAATTTGTTGCCACTGCTTCCGTCCACAACTCCTTCTGCAAACCAGCGTTACTCAGCATACTCCTTGCTCTCTCCAAAAGAGTCCTATTCATGCGTTCAGCAATTCCATTTTGCTGAGGAGTATAAACCGTGGTCTTATGTCTCTCGATCCCTGCATCCTTGCAATAGATGTCAAACTCCTTGGAAGTAAACTCACCACCATTGTCAGTTCTTAAACACTTTATTGTTCTACCAGTGTTGTTTTCTACCAATGCTCTAAACTGCTTGAAAATTGTAAAAACATCAGACTTCCTTTTCAACATGTAGACCCACACTTTCCTAGAAAAGTCATCAATGAACGACACAAAATATGACGAGCCACCATATGACACTGTAGGGGCTGGACCCCAAACATCTGAATGAATATAATCAAGTATCCCTTTACTAGTATGTTTTCCTGTTTTAAATTTTTGTTTACTTTGTTTTCCAAACAAGCAATGCTTACAGAAATCTAACTTTCCAGACTTTAGATTAGGAAGTAACTTGCGATCAGCCAAAATCTTTAACCCTCTTTCGCTCATATGGCTCAACCTTTGATGCCATAGACGAATGGAACTACTGTCATGTTCAGACACCGTAGACACATGAACTGACCCTGTTCTTCCTTCTAACTGAAACAGATTTCCTACTTTCTTAGCTTTCATTACTAGTAAAATACCTTTATAGATTTTCATAACTCCACCTTGAATTACAGTTTTATATCCATTTGTGTCAAGTGCACCCAGTGAAATTAGATTTTTTCTTAAGTCTGGAACATGTCTCACATCTGCTAACAATTTAGTTGTGCCATCAAACATTTGCAGTTGTATACTTCCTATCCCAACAATATTAGATGTGACATCATTACCCATGTACACGACTCCATCATTAACTGATCTATATGTCTTAAACCATTCTCTATGGATACACATGTGGTTTGATGCACCGGAATCTAACAACCAATGTTGACCATGATTTGACATATTAACAGACAACACTTCGTCGCTCATACCTGAACCAGATGCCGAACCTGTATCTGTCGCATTTGCTTCCTTCTTCTCTGTCGAAGAATCTGCTTTTGAAGTTTGCTGCTGTCGCTTCCAGCAATCCTTCTTTAAATGCCCTGATTTGCCACAAAACCAGCACTTTACTTTGCTCTTCTTCCCTTTCGACTTTGAACGTGAATCGCTGCATTTACCAGAGCGTCTTTCTCTAGAACGACCTCTAGCCATCATTGCCTCTGATGTAGAGGTGTCAGCATTCGACCGCTTCCTAGTCTCCTCGAACAACAAAGCTCCAACCACATCGTCAAACTCAAGGATGTCTGCAGTACTAAAGCTTATGGAAGTAACAAAGTGATCCCACGATTCGGGCAATGAACACAATAGAGTTATTGCCTTATCCTCTGAATCAAATTTTACATCTAGACTTCGTAATTGTACCAATAGAGTATTGAAAACATTCAGATGGTCAGTAATCGAGGTACCTTCCTTCATTCGCAAACTGTATAGCTGCCGCTTCAGGAGAATCCGATTTGTCAAGGATTTCGTCATGTAGAGCTTCTCAAGCTTTGACCACAGGCCTGCGGCGGTCTTTTCTGACACAATATTGAATAGAACGTCATCCGCCAGACATAACCGAATTGCGCTCAGAGCTCTGTCATCCAACTCATCCCATTCATCCTCCGTCAAGGAAGAAGGCTTTTTGCTTTTCCCCAACAGCGCTTTTGCCACGCCTTGTTGTACCAGGAGATCATGCATCTTTACCTTCCAGATCTCGAAGTTGTTTTTACCATTGAACTTCTCAATTTCAAACCGGGCATTTTGAGTTTTCGCCATCTTTAGTAGCTCGTGTCACAAAATCTCCAATTGCAATTTTTAATAAAGAATGCCCTTTTTAATAAAAAATGCCCTTAAAAAAAAAATATCCTTCCCCTTTATAAAATGCCTTTCACTTCATACCATATGCAAATGGTAATTATTAAATGTCAAATATGAACTCCATTAAAAAACTATTCATAAATGCATTGGCATTTTAAATGTCAAATCGATTTATAAATGGCATTTAATATACCATAACATCGACTTATGGAACTTCATATACAACATATTTTCTCTTTTAAAAAAGGAAAGGTTTTAAACTTCGACCCATTTCAAATAGTTTGTTGACCCATTTCAAAAAAACAAACGTTCAAACGAAATATTGATTTACCATATGATAACTCTCGGTCAACTGGTCAACGGCGCTCTCCACACAGGTAATACAGGTAATACGCATCAGGTGAACGGCGCTCTCCACAGGTCAAAACACTGCACTGTTACAACATCAAACTTGGACCTCACGCACGCAGCAATTCACCTTTCGCAGCGCTGTTTTACCTCCAATCAAACACACGCAGAAAATCTGTTCATTCATGTCTCTAATTGCTTGTCTACGTAGCCAGTGTCCCTGTCACCTCCTGTCGCTGCATCTGTTGTTTTTCAAGATTTCGAAAAAGACTGCCTTTGCAGAGCCTCCCCCACTCAAGAGTATCACGGCAGTTCGAAGCTTCCCACGCAGCTTCTCATCGCAGCGGGGACAAATCTGTCTTTTGGTCCTGGAAATGTGTGGCGGGAAGCCACTGGACCATCGTGGCTGTGTACATCCACTTACAGACTTGTGGACAGTCTGCGATAACGAAAATCACATACGCACCTCTGCGGTCTCCACGCAGGCGGACAGAAGTTCAACACAGCCTGCACTCCACCTCCAACATGCTCTGATACCAATTGTTAGAGCCAAGATGCACAGCAGAAAAAACACATATACACAGCAAATAAATCATGCACAGGAAACACAGAGGTTTAACATGGTTCACCCAACCAATCTGGGCTACGTCCACACAACATAGGCATCGGCAATTCTTTATTAATCAAACAGGAGATTACAAACTCTCACACACACACTTCAAACAATCTGTATGGATACCTGTTATATAGCAAAGAGAATCTAACTGCCTCATAAATCCTCTCACATCAAATTTAGGATGCATTAACTCTCTCCCAACAACCTGGAGCTAATCTAGCAACAAATTCCTAATTTTTGTCACCTACTGAGATTTTTGACTATTTTATTCAAAACAGAAAATCTCAACAAAAGATAAATAGATACCACTTCTTACCAATATTCTACATGCTATCCAATGACCTTGTTTGAAAATTTACACTAAATAGCATCTATGTTTGTTATTAAGAAAAGAAGAGAAATACATAGCGTGGATCACCAATATTCTACATGCTATCCAATGACCTTGTTTGAAAATTTATAGATTGGATTAGTATTTTCCCATAATAAAGCCATATAAATACCAAAAAACAAACAAATATCTAATATCCCATGCAACTAATTTCCATGAATAAAAAATCACTTGGTAATTTGTCTTCAATTTTGAACTGGGATATGTAACGTTTCACTTTTTTAAAAACAAATTTGAAATCTTTAAATAAAAACGAATTTGAAATCTTTAAATATCACCTAGATTACTTTTTAAAAAACAAATTTGAAATCTTTAAATATTACCCCGACTTCTTATAAAAGCATGGAAATAAACTGAGATATGCCTGACGGTTTGTAAATCTTCAACCAACCACAACATAAATGCAAATACCAAGAAATCCATACATAGGGTGGTTTTCATCCCTAGCATTAAGAAAATAATATAACATAGATGGCCACCAAATAAATACAGCCATAAAAGGGAAAAGAAGTACAAAAATAAAACCCATAAATGGGGAAAATATGAAATGGGTGTGGGGATTGCTGAAGTTTCTGTACCATTGAGCTAAAGGGCTTTTTGAAACTTCTCAACCATTGAGTGACATGGTTTTTTCATTACAAGTGGCCTTTATAATTGACATTGAACATCAACACTTTGGCTCCTTATTTGTAAAAAATATGTAAATACCTAATATTGTTACCATATTCACCATTGGACGAGTTAGTGCAACTTAGGACATGTTTTATATGAATGAAAACCAAGACATGTCATTCAACATCAACACTTTGGCTCTCTTTTTCTATGAAGTTAAAAAAGAAACCAAAACCCTGTTTTATATCAATGAAAGCTAAGACATGCATGAATTCCTATTTGCAAGATTTTGATTTCCTTTTATGTTGTATTTTGTTTTTTTGCTTATAGTAATTTTTCCAGATATATTTTTATAGTGTAATTTGGGTTAGATTTATTTTTGGTTATAGTAAATATTTGATACTATTCAATAACTAATGATTGTTTTATTAATTTTACATTTTGTCTATTAAATATTACTTTATTTTAGACTAAAAAAAAAACTAAAGGCAGATTACAATTAGTCATCATTCACATATCTAACATTCACATATTAACATATAGCTTTTGTAAAATTAAAATAATATACATTAAAAATTAAATATAAAATTTTATATGTAATAAACCATAAAAAAAACAGTAATTTATGTTAAATCCATTTATTTATATTTGTTAATTAATACTCAAAAGAGACCTTCATTCTATTTTCTGTAACTTTTAATTAATATTTTCAATCCAGGCACCATAAAAATTCACTTTTTTATCATCATTATGATTAAATGGTCGTTAGGTTGTGGATTACTGCTTGTGAAAAACTACATTGCTAATAACTCTAGATCTTGATCTCAAAATAAGTTTAGGAATAACTCTAATAAATACAATATAATAAGAATTGGAATCAAAATTTGAAATAAACAGGTTAACAAATTTGACATTATTCTTGCTATCAAATGTGCCCGAAACTACAGTGCTAACAAAATCATCTAATAAAGACAATATAATAAGAATTGGAATCAAAATTTGAAATAAACAGGTTAACAAATTTGACATTATTCTTTGCTATCAAATGTGCCCGAAACTACAGTGCTAACAAAATCATCATAGTAAGTTTGGGAATTATTTTAACAAAGAAAATATTGTAAGATTTTTAGTCAAAATTTTAAACATGCCCAACTTCTTTTATTGTCTTGACATTAAAATTAAACAAGTTTCCATGTAAATAAATTTTATGGGCACTCATTAACTGAATTTGTGCCTCACACAATGTATGTTTATATTAGTCAGCATGACTTGCACATTGCTAAAATTACAGTTGCACATTGCTAAAATTACAAGAAGTGAAACATTGGATTTCTAATGGCTTCGTCAAGGTGTTGGAGCAAAATACGGTTAGTGGTGAATGTTTGTTTAGTTTTCTATCCACTGCACACCATTTTCACTTTTAATATTTACCATCGTGATCTCATGGTAAGTTTGGGAATTATTCTAATAAAGACAATATTTTAAGATTGAAATTTTAAATGTGCCCAACTTTTTTATTGTCGTTGACATTAAAATTAAACAAGTTTCCATGTAAATAAATTTTAGTTCTTGCACTTTTATGGGCACTCATTAAATGAATTTGTGCCTCACAGAATGCATGTTTATATTAGCCAGCATGACTTGCACAATGCTACAATTACAGTAAGGGAAACATAGGATTTCTAAGGGTGTTGTCAAGGTGTTGGAGCAAAATACGGTGAGTGTTTGTTTAGTTTTCTCTCAACGGCACACCATGTTCACTTTTAATATTTACAAGATTTTTATGCGTTGTTGTAAGACATTTTAAGATCTGAAAAGCAGGCCAGCATCAAACCTGTTTTGGATGTCGATATCTTCATGAAGGTAGATTTTTTTTTGTTGATGAGGAGTAGTGCTATTTAGTGCTTCAATTAATTATTGATGATTAGTATGTCCTCAATAGGGTTTTGGTTTTGTTTTGATGTAAAAGCTGGGTGTTTGTTATGAAGATTTCAAGATTCAAACCTCTAAAGACATATTTTCCCCCTAGTGGGCCTGTCTTTCCAGTTCAAGCAGGAAGAGAGTTACCATGGGTGTTTTAAGCATAAATAGTTCCTTTGCACGACCATAAATTTTCATTTTCATAATATCATAGTGCCAAAGAAATTTGCTTAATCAGTTACAGATTCTTTGTGCCGGAAAGTTGCATAAAACAAAACATAGATTCACTTGAAAGAATGAAAACCCAAAAATGAAAATTTATGCGATAATCCCCATGGTGATTAACATAAAACATAAAACCCTATGATATTAGATGAATCATTTGGAAGAATTATATTGAAAATAATGGTTCCTGGTACTTGTCAACCTCCAATAGGTTTGTTATGTTACCCATATTTCACGAACTGCACTAATAGGCAATCCCTTTAGGATCGGTACGGTGGATTTCGGTACAATGTCAAAATTTGTATTCTCATTTAAAAAAAAAAAACAAAAACCTAACAGTCCAAGACAACGAAAAGAACGAAAAGAGGAAGAATAAGATAAAAATCACACTGAATTGAAACAGAAGGAGTTGTAGCTCACAGGTGAGTACTGCACCTGGAGACTGCACTCAAACTGAGAGAACACTCTGAGTTTACTCTACATTCATGAATGAGGCATTACATCATTAAGTACATCACTAGGAATTAGGAAGTTGCAAACAAACTCCTAAATTGTAGGAACTAATCCTAAACTAAAGAGATACGTTACAACTTGTGTAACCATTTCTCCATTAATATAAAATAATATTAATTATTTTCAACTGAATAGTAATTAACCATAGACTAAAAAACACACTATATACAAATATATTTATTTAAATAAATTCATATTCTGGATTAACAACAACAAATCGAACAAATACATTAAACTTTCCAGAACCTAACATATGGGTTTAAACCCTCTACTGCCACTACGCGAGGAAAGGACCATGGAACTCAGCGTATTACTCATGGAAATGAACAGCAAAGATTAACTAACAGTCACAATTTTGACCCACTAAATTCAAGCATTCAAATAGCTTATGCTGGTAATAAAATGATAGGGCCGACATAAATCTTATGGCCCCAATGATTCTTATGGTTCCAAAACCGAAAACCATCAAAGATAAAAACCCAACCAAAGTGGGGACTGTTGAATCTCTTCCATTATCGAGCGAGGGTGGATTCGACCACCAGAATTGGCGTATCTTTTGAACCCTACAACAAAACAACTCATATTAAGTTAAATCCTCATCATATGAATTAAAATTATAAAAGGAGACATGCACAACTTGATTCTAATTAACCACTTATCCATTGTCGATCATGAGCGAGGATTTCCTTCTCTTGACCAAGAGTCACAATATAAAGTTGCATAGCAGAGAAAACCTTTAGTGTAAAAGAGGTCGGAACGGTGAAGACTGCAAAAGTCCGAGGGTAGTTTGTTTGGAGCCATCTCACAACAGAGAAATGTATCACTAGTAAACTCAAAACAGGCTAGGATCACGAAAACAATAGTGATAATCTCAAGTTTGTGAGAAAGTACGTGTAGAGCTCTTACAGTTGGAATCAGAACACAAATATCTTATAGTTCATATCTTATTTCATAAAGAAGTGGAAGTAGGTCTTGGTGAGTTAGTTAGGTAGTTAGAGCTTAAATGAAGGAGGGAATAAATCTAATGCCCCAAAATATTTCAATGGTCTAACATTTGATCCAATGACACACATGAAGACACACATGAAGACACACTTAATAATAATAATAATTAAAAAAATATAAATAAATATGTGTTATTTAAATTAAATAATTAACCTATTGTATAAAAATAATAATAATTAAATAATTAAAAATATATAAATAATAGTGTGCTATATAAATAAAATAGCTCATAAATATAGATAATCATTAATTCATAATAACTATTAAAACACTTATGTTATAATATATATAGTATTATAAAAAAAAAATTATAAAAAAAATAACTAAATAATAATTTTGTTATTATTATTATTATTATTATTATTATTATTATTATTCATATATATATATATATTAGATGTTATTTTTTCTCTTTGAACAATAGGAATTCACCTTTCTCTAGAGTTCAGGAAGAGGTTCACACAATTAGGAGATTATGGCATCCTCTATGAACTCTCTTTATTTAAGAATTAAGGTTCATCTATTACAGTTTTTTAAGATTCAAAAATTGCAATTGTATTTGGAAAGGTTATCCTCAAAGAGACCTGAATCTTATCTTGTTTTATTGTATAAGGTCCCTTTTGGATTAGTTTTCAAAGGTTAATTTTTTTCACACTCTCTACTATAATAATGTTATCACAAATTAGATGACAAATAAACCTATAACCATGGGTCCTCAATCATATTTAATAAATGACCACCTCTCTCATTCTCCTATTGCACTAATTTCAAGGAGCATGGAAAAGGTGATTTTGTTGCACCCTCAAGGGTCAATATGTGTAACTAATCCTCTCCACAACTCATTAAAAATGAGAGTGTGTTTTATCTTTTATGACCATTCAAGCAGATGGAACTACTCCAACAATTTATATCAATGAATGCATTTTAAAATCTATGAACTGTGTAAAAAATGTACTATGTTGACTATATATTGTAAAAAAAACACTTCTGGTATATATTTTGTAAAAAAATGCACTTCTGATATATATTTATATGACAAAGTTATTACTTGGGGGAGGGTTATATGGGGGAGGGACTTATAGGTGTCGGGGTTATGAACTGGGTGAGGTTATGAACCATAAGTATACATTGCCTACGTTATATACCAAGCAGAGGAGCGGTGTGAAGTGGTGGTTTGTGGAGGAGAGCGGTTGCATACTTGTCGGGGAGGTTATATTATAACCGGGAGTCGGGAGGGCAATGGCGCAACACAGTAAGTGCTGGGAGGTAATGTCATGGTTCGAATCTAGTAGGTTCATTCCTGCATTGAAGTGATTCGTGCCAACAATATAGTGGTATTGGGAGAGTGGTGCATACAATGGTATATAGAAATGGTGTTCTATAACAATAGTATGGGGAGAGGAACAGTCTATATCCACGGAGGAGAGCGCCACACAACACATCACTTCAACACAATCACATTACCGACATCACTTCAACACAGTCATAATCATGATAAAACCAATACACAGAGTTTAAGATGAACCAGAATTCAAACAAATATGTACCATTCACCACACTGACGAGCTCTATCTTCCTCAGTCACAACAGTCCCAAGGCTTTCCATGCTCGGTCTCTACGCACCAACTCACCGCTCCAACATCTAATCTGACCAATTTCTCTAGGGATGTGCACCAGGTTTAACCCAAATCCAAAAAAAGTATTTTTGTTCTCCATGCTCACCACACCAGCGTTTATTCCTCCACAACTTTCAAATTATGCGACGCAAAGATTTGCGACACCACGATTATGCATGGAAGGAAATGCATGACAAATTTTCTGTCAAATGAGAGGGGTATATGATCCAGAATGGATCTTTTAAGCCAAATCGAAATATTGCTATACATTGAAAACCAATATGGTCCCATGTGGAAAAATTATCCTTCACTTTTGCAGAGTTTTATTGTCCCAATTGTTTACGAAACTAGTACCAAGTCGAAGGTTTTGAAGCATTGATTCCGATGTATCTCCGGATTCGCATTTGACCTCCAGACGAGAGAGAAAACGTCTGTTGAATTTTTTGCTACAAGCAGGGTCCATTGAAGTTTTTACTACAATCAGGGTACGCCAGGTACTTCATCATGTAGCAAATCTCCATGTGGGCGCATCCAACCTTTTGTCGAAAACATATAGTGCAAAGACATTAAAAAAAAGGGCGCACATATGGGTGCAAACATTATGCCAAGGTAAGGTGATATTTTACTATGGTGCATTAATGTTTTGGTGCAAATATTCATATGGTGCGCATGACACATATATAACCATGGTAGGAGCAACACATATTAAAATGCTATGTTGGAGCGGAGTTTTAAATTTGCATTAAAAAACCTACATATAAGTCATAAGTTGGATGTATGGTAAAGCCATGGTAACAAAGTTTATTATAAAGTTGGTAAACTATATGATAAAAATTTGGAGCGGAATGCAACAAAGTTAACGGTATTTTATGATTGGCTGAGATATGGTTTCCTATGCCAAATTTTATGGTATAAATCATATGATAAATATATGGGATAGTGAAATAGCCTATGGTATTAACTTACCATATGGCGGAAAATATAACGTATACCATATGGCACATATAACTATGATGGTGGAGATTTTCATGCCATGTGAGACCAGCCAACGAATCCAACAATGTGAGTCACCATCGGAACAAATACATGGCACGCAACTGAGGTATGATCAGTCATTACATTCATCGCGGAGGTAATACATCGAGCCGTCAGAGGTGTTGTGAAAACCGTTAGAGATCCAGTCAATGCCACAAGGGATGTCAACGAGCCAAAAACGCGGAGGTGGCAAGGAGTAAGTTCACCGCATTGATACAAGTTCAGTGTAGTTTTCCATGGGTCTACATGTAATGCATCCACGGAGTTTTGAAGAGCCATGGGAGTAGGGTTTAAATCCAATAATCAAATGCCATAAAAGAGATATGGTTTCCAGTATAAACCATATGCTAAATGATTCGATGCATATCCAAGGTTCATCAACGCCAAATACTAAGGTTTGTTGCAGCTATATATTTTGTTTGGATTATGTATATATTTTCGAACTATATTAAGGTCTGAAAATGTAGAGAGCGCTTCAATAAACATTGGAATACATACATCCAGAACCATATGCAATGAATTAAAATCCGACGGATGGGTTTTACATTAAAGTTCGTTTGGATATTGTTATCATATGCGCCAAAGTTAGAACTTGGCAATAATTTATGGTATTTGTTAAATCCATGCTATTAAAATATTTTTGATATAGTTTTAAAACTATATACACGATGTATTAAAGCACCAATTCATTTCATTTGGAAACCACAAAATCTGTTAAAAAAATCATGCTAAAGATAGAACTAGTCCACCCTATAAATACTTCGAGGGAAGAAGCATAAAGGGGAGAAGAAATTTTTAGCGTTGTGCTTCAAGAAGGAATTTCAAGCTTTGTAGAAAGGTGGTGAATATAGCCTTGGTGAGAAGAGGAAGAGAGGCATTCCAGAGCCCAAAAAGTCTCTTCCATTTCATAGGTGAAACCTTTCGAGAAGGAGGCAAACAAATCTAGGGTGGAGTTTGCGCTTCAGTTTCAAGTGACAGTTCAGTAAATGAAGCTTTAGGGTCAGAGTTTCGATATTTGTCTGCAGATGCTCTTTTGAGAATTTCTTGTCCATCCTTGGGCCTTTTCAAGAACAGAGATAGTCATTAAAAGCTATGACAAAATTCTTTCTTTATACAGTAACCAGTAGTGCCTATGAGCATAGTTTAATTGGCGAAATCATATGTAAAGAAACTCTTTGAAGAACTCCTAATAAAAATGGTCGCACATTCGAAGCAGACCCAGAGACGTAGTCCAGGAGGGACGAACTCTATCAACAAATGTTTACTGAGTTTGCGTCTTTCATTATTGTTGTTTAATTCATCAGTTTAGTTTGATGTTTAAAATCATAACGACAACTAAATTTTCCTCTTACATTTTTCATACATGCAATCTTGGTTAATTTCTGAGTTAAACTAAGTCAAACGATTATCAGTCCCATTTTAATTTTTCACTTGTGGAGAAGATGACCTTATTCCGCAAATTTCAGATCAACATAGGGCATAGAATAATGTTATCCAATGACAGGAGTTATAAGACAACAACTAATTTTGGGAGCTGGCTTCGATACCATGTCACGTCATGAAGTAACTCTTCAAATGAATTATGTTTTTTCATTAAGGTCAATCATAGATATATGCATGGAGGGAGAGACTCTTGGGCTTCATCTCCCAATGTCTCTTCATATTCCAATTCTCCTTATTTTCTATTTACACTATTTTACATGGATTTACCTAATCCCAAATATTAGGCGTTACACAGTAATTTGTCACCATGTTCACTATTCATCCCTCATCCTGAAGTTCCATGTGATGAATATTGTGTAGTATATCCACCTTGGTAACATACATCAGATATCCTTTAAAGACTAAAAGAAAGCAGCCCTAAAGACTTTCTGAAGAAGCTTGACTCAAACCCTAAATTTATGGGTCAGTTCTCTTAGCAAGTTATCTTCCCATGCTGATGATAGGTTACACATTCTCACTTAGTGTTGTCGGTGCTCTTCTGATTGGAAAAAATGCATTGAACCCTTTCTGGAAGTGTTTCCTCAAATGGAGGAGAAGCTTCATGCACTAGAAGCTTGCAGAACGACGAGCTAGATATTGTTCAGTGGAGATATGGTTGAGCTCTCTCATTTGGAGCTCTTGATCTTATAAATAGGGGATTATCCCTTGAGAAGTAGGCCTTCATCCTTATTTTATGGGATCCTAACTCCCTCTCCCTTCCTATAAATTGAATCTCAACCCTCCACTACTGGTTGGTCATTTTTGGGTTGGTCTGATCATTAATCCTTTGCATCCATGTACTGTGATAATGCCTAAAATTCCATTCGGGAGAAGGATCTCTTGAAGATCCTCGGCTTGGACTTGGACATCACCAAAGGAAGGCCTCCAATTTCAAGGTCACGGTTGTAATCTTTCTCTTTTATATTTATAAATAATACATCTGGTGTTTCGCTTTCTATATGTGTTTAGACTTATATACAAATAGCCTAATGTTCCTTGATTTGTTAGATAGTTGATATTCAATGTATGCTCTCTATTGGATCACATTTGTTGTTGTCTCTTGATCTCCTGTAGGTAATCGAATGCCACAAGGAGTGAGGAGTGACCCTGAAGGATTGTGGATTGAGGCCTTCATCAAAGGACTGAGCATAACATCAGGAATAGGCAGGCCATTTTTCTTTTCTCATCTTGCTTTGAATATTAGCTAAGAAAGTGTCCATTAGATAGTCTCGTATGTTTTTAGACCCACTCTAGGGCTAGAGAGATCTCCTCTGTCTGCAGAGGGGATTATCTTCACAACAGAATTGGTGACTCCACTGGGGAGCTTTAGCCTCTTTTCCTTCCCTTTTTTGGTGTGGTTTTTGATCAGTTTGACTAATCATTGAAATCTGAGTTTGTTTAGGTCTCTATAGGTCTGCATAGGATTTGATATTTGGTTTAGGGTTTCAATTTTGATTTGAGTGTTGAAATTATTTTTTATTTTTCCTTTTATTTCTCGCTCAGCACTTTTTATGATCTTACAGTAGCGTTGACAACACTGTTTTATATAATACAGTCACGTTGATCTTCCTTTTAGCACTAGTCTGCCTCTCACAGACGCGTTGATCCCAGAGATAGGAAACATTTATGGTTTCCCTTTTCCTTTCCGGCATGTCTTGGCCTGTGAAGTGTTTTTCAAGTCTGAATGACCCGTTACCAATGTGGTTGGTTTGTTTACTTTTTTTGGGTGATTGATTTGTCTCTTTGACCTTGCTTGTGCTTGAGTGGATTTAAATAATCTTCTAGGTTTTCTAGGTTAGTTTTCCTTCACTTATCACTTGTGTTTATTGTTAGAGAGTTGTTGACTCTGTATAGGAATTATGTTGCAATCAATTCAAACACCATTCCACATTACTTTTGGCTTGTGTTGGTGAGGTTGTTTTCATTTTCAATGAGTCATCACCACACTTTGGAATCACCTGTATTAAATTGTCAAACATAGATCACAATTGTTTGATTTTCAAGGTTGAGAGTGTGTGTTTAATCTGATTTCTCATTTTGAAAGAGTAAATTGAAATTAATTTTCATTTCAAGCTTTTCAACTGGTTTGTTTTTCTTAGTTTTGAAAAGAAAAGTGAAATTCATTTTCATTTGAGTACTTGTGAAATGATTTGTTTTACATTCGAGAAAGAGGAAAGTGAAAAGAGTTCTCTTGAAATTGTTTATTCATTTGGTTAGTTTTAATTTGCTTTAGTTCATTGATTGCATTAGTTTGCATTTGAGCATTCAAAGTAAATGGGAAAAATAAAAATATGTTTAGTGCATCTTAGTGAAAAAGAGAAGTAATTTTGTTTTCAGTAAGTTTGCATTTGGGGATACTAAAAGTGAATTCGATTTTAAAGTTGCATTTCAGTAATTTTGAGCTATTTGGGGGGCATCTTTTCTTGTTGCATTTCTTGTTTCATGCACTCTTTTTTGTGCTTCCTCCCTCATTAGTTTATGATTAATCAAGATGAAATGGATTCTTTTTTGTATTTAGTTGAATTATAGGGATTCAGGTGACATCATTATTGAGAATAAAACTAAAACATAATCAAAGATCAACTTTAAAATTTATTCAATTAACCTTGAGAATTTGAAATTAACACAAACATCTAGAGGTATACGCTAGAGATGTGTTCCAACGTTGTTAAGTGTAGCAGTTGTCGCTAATAGTCGGTGTTACATTCCGGGGGTGATATCACGTACCACGTATGGAAGTATATAGGACTATGCTCCACGTATGAAAAGTATAAGGGGATGCTCTCATCGTAAAGTTACACATTAGAAAATGCTATTATGGACTGGACTCCCACGTACCATCGAGTATATATTGGGAGACCCCACTAGGTTTCAAACATTCCATAGGTAACCGTATCGGCCTCCTTGATCTGAATGGAATGTGTTAGCCCCCCATAAAGTTTTTGACAAGCAAACAGGGGGTTAAAATGTTGTTGAGCCTTCAAGGAATGCATTTCCCCTAAAAATACATCATCCTTTAAGCCTCCTTGTGTTTTTGTCCTTTGATAGAATCCCCTCTGCTGATTTCCATTATAAAGCCTCTCTGTTGTGAAGAAGAATGCCCAAAGGGCCCTTTTCCCTCTTATTTCACCCCCACTTAACGTCTATTTTGTCCCCCTTTGCCTTCCCTTCTATTTTCCCTTCTTACCTTTCATTTTTCCCCCTTATTCCCGTATCGTTCCCCTTTCTAACCTTTAAATCACATTGAATGGGTCAAAAACCCACTTTCCGACCTTATTATAAGGCCTAACCCTTTTTCCCCCTTTCTTCGATCAAATTGCATTGTAAATCGCGTTAAAACAAAATATGTGATTTCCAAACCACTTCCCCTCCATGCCCCGAAGGACCTTATAATAAAACCCTATATTATAAGTCCTGCCCTTTATTAAACCACTTCCCCCTTTTTTCCATCCCCGCTTTACATATTATAGAACTTTATTATAAAGTTCTATATTATATATTAACCCCCGCCGCATGCCAACTGCATCGCAGATAAGTTCCAATCGCAATGTTTATGTGTCGTTCGCCGATCACCCATCGCAAATATTTGCGATGCAATTGATCAATCACAAGTCTGCTCCTCCGATATCCGATTGCTCCGATCGCCTGATCACGAGTCCTTCCCCGTTCGCACTTCCCTCCGATTGATCGCATCGCACATCCTCCCGTTTGCGATTGCGATTCACTTTCGCTCCCATTTGCGATTGTGATTCATCTCCATGTCCTTGATCCTCCGATTGATCGCATCGCAACCTTTGTGATATGCGTTGCGATTACTGCCCTCCTCCTTCTCTCGATTTGCGATTGCGATGTGATCCCTTGGGTCCCGCCTCGTACAATCATTCACATCATTTCTGTTCATTACATTTCGCAACATTTCTTTGTATTTCCGCTTATGTTTAAACCTTCGCTCTTTTCATTAAACTTTAATGAATCGCCCTCCACCATGACCGGGTCCCACATCCGTGGCTCCACTTCATTGTTTTTCTGTATTTCCTTTGTATTTTCCCCCAAAAGTTGAACCTTTGGGCCTTTACACTATATCGCTTCTTCCGCCGCTCTTTCACTGCTCTCGATTGTTCTGCCACTATTTCTCCGGGCCACCAAAGCATTCCTCCGCCACCACTGCCTCGGGTTGTAACGAGTTTATTTATTCATGCAGATAGCACAGAGCGGTCGTTTCAGTTTGTGCCAGCGGACCAGCAGAAGAGATTCAAAGGGGGTTTATGCCTATTATTGGTATAATTAATGTTTAACCCCGCTTTCAAAGGAAAAGACGCAATTGAAGACCAATGCACGCTGTCAAAGTTTATCTGTGTTTAATATTCAGCAGAGTACTCTTCTCTCAGAAGTACACCATTTCCACAGCGCCCTCCGTGCCCCTCGAGCTCAGGAAAGTTAAGATTCTGACAGGAGCTTCTTAAAATACTGTCAGGTTGCAATTATGGGGTATGGAGGGGCCGCGGACTTTCTCATCCAGTTTACTTATTCAGGAGGCTACCACAGATTTCCAGACAGCTGTAAGGAGTTAAAGAACGTATCAGAGGTCAATCTTGACCTGACAGAGGCTTCCAAACAATCTACAGAGTACAGCACAACGCCATTAAGAAGAATGGGCTCGACCTCCTCTGCCATTCTGTCTTAATGAGACTCATTTAATTTGTATCTACTGTTGTTATTCATTTTCTCCTATAAGAATTCCCGAGAACATAATGTAAAGGTTGTTGTCCAGTTGTTGAGGATTTGCTGTTAGAGGGATTCATGTTATACTGTTAGAACTGTCGTGGGAGGGAGTAGCAAAGTATTCGTTGTGTAATAGGCTGGGAGGAGAATTCTGGGCTGTATTAGCCATTGAGCTCAGTGTACATGACCGGTTTTGCATCAATTAATCAAAGCACATTTCACAGGATCCTGGTCTATTACTTTTGGTGATGTTCTTCCAACTTTGTTTATTACATTTCACATTGTTTCATTTTCTGTTGGCTTGCATCAGAAGTTTGACATAGGATTTACCCTTGCTAGGTACCCTATGTTCCTGCTCTCCATGCCATTTATGTTTATCCTCTGAAATGTTTTATCTGAGAAGTGTTTTCACTCGGTTTAACTAGCGTAGTGGATGTTATTGCCTGCTAGCTGATGTATGAATTAAATGAATTAGTTCTTAGATGTTCTTGTTGGGTTTATGCTGGAAGATTTGGGAACACTGGGGATTGGAGTTAGCCCTGTCCACTAGGATCCTTGTGCAACCAGTTGGACTTTCTAAGATCCCTTTGTTAAACTTATCTTTGTTTTTCCATTGGAGCATGCTAAAGCTGACCTGGAGTTAAATGATCTCTGGTCCGATCTATAAGCTGCCCCTTTGTCCTTCCCTTGAGAGCTGCCTTTGAGTATG
The DNA here is from genome assembly GCA_034641835.2 of Pinus albicaulis. NCBI lineage: Eukaryota > Viridiplantae > Streptophyta > Pinopsida > Pinales > Pinaceae > Pinus > Pinus albicaulis. Next base: position 34,023,329 of record CM076575.1, read on the forward strand.
TCCAAGCAGGTCTGGAGTTAAATGACCTCTGACCTGATCTATAGACAGAAAGTAGGTTGCTTTCCTTCTCTCACTTTCTTTCCTTAATGTTCCATTCCATCATATATCTAAAAAGATCCTTTAGTGTAGATGACTTGCCCTTTGAAAGGCTTGGCTAGTTGTTGCATGTAATTACCTCTCATGACTCCATAGCCTAATGGATGGCACTTTCTCGACCTATTCTTTTTGCTGAAGCATCCTGTTGTTTTGTTCCTTTTCCTCCCATTACTTTCTCAGTCCATGATCTCATGACCAACTCAGCAACCAACCAACCAAATCATTTTGAACCCCCCTCTGTACTTCATAACTAGCCTAATGTCTCAATTTGAACTTTCAAAGATATATCATTCTTTGTTTCATTGGAAAGATCCCTCTCCGGGTCCAGGAGGGCTAGATCCTAGGGCCCCAAAGCGGTTTTGATGTTGTCTCATCTTTTGGTCTTGCCAATCAATGGCTGTGGGAACCCCAACATAATGGCGACTCCGCTAGGGACATGAGTGCATTTCACCTTAAACATTCCTAGGCACTCATAGACCCAAGATCTCTGGTTAGATTGGAATTCACATTGCTGATGGTGGACAGCATCCTACTTCAAATGTTCATATACATCCACCTGGCGACTCCACCTCCATAATCTTTGGTGTAGGCCAGATGCTTGCTGCTCGACTCATTCCTTTCTTTCTTTGATCAGCTGCCACAAACTATGAAGACATCATATCAACAGTAAAATTTCTCCCAAACAACTACCTACCCATACTATAGTCCTAACATTTTTTCTTCTGGGTGCATTTGGACTTGCAGACCCTTTACATCATCAATTTTTACAAGCAGGAAAATAAACCTATTATATTTCTACCCTTATTTCTGCATGAGACCAAATTAAACTGTTGGCCTCATAACTTCTCTACCTAAACTAGTATCTGCCAGGATTAAACTGTCTAGCAGATTTCTTCTCTACATTCTAAGACAGGAATTGAAAAACAGTCAAGCCAGGATTAGACTGTCTGACTTGATGGACTTTGCAGAAATTAAAAACAACTAACTACATGCTCACAAACTGAGCTTTATTTCAGACTTCCTACCTACCCTACTCTAACTGGAAATCTCTGATGCTCTAGGTAATACAATAATGCCAATGCATCCAGTCAAGCAAAAGAAAAAAAGGATATGAGAATTGGCTGCCTGTCAAAGATAACCACAGGGTGCTCTGCATGTGGTTCTTCAAAACTAAGGCCACCAGCAGTGGTGACCAATTCTATTGCATTTGGCTCTTGCGAAAGATCAATGCTGGAGTATTTGAGCCAATCAGGGCCTCCATATATTCTGCCATAGGATCAATCAACACATGATGTAAACTTTTTTCTTCAAAGCCCACCAGGATTGATAGGCTATTTGCATCCCGGGCAACTTCAATCATTGCATCTGTAGTGAGGCCTTTGTAATCACACTCCTCCTCTTCTTGATTGGGAGTATTTTGCGCATGGGCATAAACTCAGAATACCTCCTCTTCCTCTGGAGCAAGACAAAGATGTCTGTGGGAAAGAAGGTCTCGCTCATCTTCAATGTAGCCTGAGCTAGAAGGCTCATTATATTCGACCGTATTGTCCTCTAGAAACGCAGGCTGGTCTTGCTGGAACTCTGCGAAAATTTTAACATATTCTTGAGCAGGGGTTTCTTAGATTACCTTAATCCTTTTGGGATAAGGCTCCGGATATTCATTCCTCTCAAGGTCTTCTTCAACTCTTTCTTCCTCGTCCTCAGCGCTGGAGAGTCTCTGGCTTCTGTATTTTTGGAAAATATAACTGATGTTTGGATATAAAATAGAGAGAAGACTCAACGAATCTTTGTCTGCTATCATGCTTTCAACGCCTTCTCCATCAGTATCATAGATAGCCTGCATTGACTCATCATTTTCTTGAAGTTGATGGTCGTGTTCTTCCTTCCATGAATCTACTGATGATGGCCCTGCAAGCTCAGTTTCCCTCTGGAAAAAATCATCATCAGACAGATTAGCATGAGAGAACGCATAGTTAAAAGCACAGTCACCCATCAAATCTTCGAGGCTCTCGGCAAGTCTTTCCTCACAGAAAACTGCAAGTTCATTTTCTGATTCAAGCTCTGGTCCGTCATGCATGTTTGGCATGTGGATTTTGTCTTGAAGAGATCCGATTCGTCTTTCTTGAAGGCAAGGAACAGGTCTTTCCCAATCATCATTTCTGGTTTCGGCCTCGTATTCTTCTTCTTGTACACTTAGCAAGGATTTTGCAGTCTCTATCAGTCTTTCCAGCTTGTTCTCTAAAGAGACCTACACTATTTGCTCTGTTTGGTCCTTCCTTGCTGCTTTTAATATTTCCTCCCTCCACTTTACATTGTATTCGACAGTGATTGCTATATTCTGCATTTCCTCTAGGCTCGAAGGTTCTCTTTCCCTTATATGGAATTCCACCTCGGGGTCAAACGAACTCGGATATTGCAATAAATCCCATCCCAAAGGTGGCTTTATATCAGAAGGTATTGCATCATATACCTTATTGAACCTGGCTGAAAACTCTTGCATTGTCTCTGCCAGCTGCCTTCTCAAATTCTGATATTCTTCTAGGATAAGAAGAACATTCTTTGGGGCTGCCCATCTATCAAGGAAAACTTGAGAAAATTGATGAAAGTAGAAAATGCTCGCCGCCGGAAGGTTTTTGAACCAGCTCTTAACATTTCCTTGTAATGACAAGGCAAACATCCTAATGCACACATCATCTTCTTCTATTTCATACAATTCAAGTAAATCCTCGAAGTTTTGCACATGTTCCTCGGCAGTGGACCTTTTATTTTCTCCATCGAAAAGAGGTAGTTGGTTTATAAGCTCTGCAGGAAGGGGTTGGAAAATAATAGGTAAAACCAGAGGCTTATATCTTTCTATGACCTTCGTAGGTGTAGGTGGTGTAGGTGGAGGCTCATGGCTGCTTGAAGCTTCTTTAGGAATGGGGGATATAACATGAGGCTCTTGTCCCACCGGTTTCTTCACAGGAGTACAGGTTTGCTCACGGTCTGAAGACTGAGGCTTGAGATCTTCCCCATACTCATTGTGGGTCTCATCTCTGGATACTTGATTTGGCTTGAAGTAGGACAGAACATAGTGGTAGACAAAGACAATGAATTCTTTAAACCAAATCCAACCAGTATGCTCTACCCTTCTATGAGGTCTGGCCATATTTCAGGTTCTTCCTCCAGTGGAGTCTTTGAGGATTATGGAGGGTGGAGTCGCCAGGTGGATGTATATGAACATTTGAAGTAGGATGTTGTCCACCATCAGCAATGTGAATTCCAATCTAACCAGAGATCTTGGGTCTATGAGTGCTTAGGAATGTTTAAGGTGAAATGCACTCGCATCCCCAGCGGAGTTGCCATTATGTTGGGGCTCCCATGTTTTTGCCAGATTGGCAAGACCAAAAGATGAGACAACATCAAAACCGCTTTGGGGCCCTAGGATCTAGCCCTCCTAGACCCAGAGAGGGATCTCTCCAATGAAACAAAGAATGATATATCTTTGAAAGCTCAAATTGAGATATTAGGCTAGTTATGAAGTACAGAAGGGGGTTTAAAATGATTTGGTTGGTTGGTTGCTGAGTTGGTCATGAGATCATGAACTAAGAAAGTAATGGGAGGAAAAGGAAAAAAAACAGCAGGATGCTTCAGCAAAAAGAATAGGTCGAGAAAGTGCCATCCATTGGGCTATGGAGTCATGAGAGGTAATTACATGCAACAACTAGCCAAGGATTTCAAAGGGCAAGTCATCTACACTAAAGGATATTTTTAGATAGATGATGGAGTGGAACATTAAGGATTGAAAGTGAAAGAAGGAAAGACACCCAATTTCTGTCTATAGATCAAGTCAGATGTCATTTAACTCCGGACCTGCTTGGACATACTCAAAGGCAGCTCTCAAGGGAAGGACAAAGGGGCAGCTTATAGATCGGACCAGAGATCATTTAACTCCAGGTCAGCTTTAGCATGCTCCAATGGAAAAACAGAGATAATTTTAACAAAGGGATCTTAGAAAGTCCAGCTGGTTGCACAAGGATCCTAGTGGACAGGGCTAACTCCAATCCCCAGTGTTCCCAAATCTTCCAGCATAAACCCAACAAGAACATCTAAGAATTGATTCATTTAATTCATACATCAGCTAGCATGCAATAACATCCACTACGCTGGTTAAACCGAGTGAAAACACTTCTCAGATAAAACATTTCAGAAGATAAACATAAATGGCATGGAGAGAGGAACATAGGGTACCTAACAAGGGTAAATCCTATGTCAAACTTCTGATGCAAGCCAACAGAAAATGAAACAATGTGAAATGTAATAAACAAAGTTGGAAGAACATCACCAAAAGTAATAGACCAGGATCCTGTGAAATGTGCTTTGATTAATTGATGCAAAAACAGTGATGTACACTGAGCTCAATGGCTAATACAGCCCAGACTTCTCCTCCCAACCTATTACACAACAACTACTTTGCTACTCCCTCCCACGACAATTCTAACAGTCCAACATGAATCCCTCTAACAGCAAATCCTCAACAACTGGACAACAACCTTTACATTATGTTCTCGGGAATTCTTATAGGAGAAAATGAATAACAACAGTAGATACAAATTAAATGAGTCTCAGTAAGAAAGAATGGTGGAGGAGGCCGAGCCCATTCTGCTTAATGGCGTTGTGATGTACTCTGTAGACTGTTTGGAAGCCTCTATCAGGTCATGATTGACCTTTGATACGTTCTTTAACTCCTTACGGCTATCTGGAAATCTGTGGTAGCCTCCTGAATAAGTAAACTGGATGAGAAAGTTTGCGGCCCCTCCATACCCCATAATTGCAACCTGATAGTCTTTTAAGAAGCTCCTGTCAGAATCTTAACTTTCCTGAGCTCGAGGGGTACGGAGGGCACTGTGGAAATGGTGTACTTCTGAGAGAAGAGTACTCTACTGAATATTAAACATAGATAAACTTTGACAGTGTGCATTGGTCTTCAACTGCGCCTTTTCCTTTGAAAGCGGGGTTAAACATTAATTATACCAATAACAGGCATAAACCCCCTTTAAATCTCCTCTGCTGGTCCGCTGGCACAAACTAAAACGACCGCTCTGTGCTATCTGCATGAATAAATAAACTCGTTACAACCCCAGGCAGTGGTGGCGGAGGAATGCTTTGGTGGCTCGGAGAAATAGTGGCAGAAAAATCGAGAGCAGTGAAAGAGCGGCGGAAGAAGCGATATAGTGTAAAGGCCCAAAGGTTCAACGTTTGGGGGAAAATAAAAAAGAAATACAGAAAAACAATGAAGTGGAGCCATGGATGTGGGACCCGGTCATGGTGGAGGGTGATTCATTAAATTTTAATGAAAAGAGCGAAGGTTTAAACATAAGCGGAAATACAAAGAAATGTTGCGAAATGTAATGAACAGAAACGATGTGAATGATCGTACGAGGCGGGACCCAAGGGATCACATCGCAATCGCAAATCGGGAGAAGGAGGAGGGCGGTAATCACAATGCATATCACAAAGGCTGCGATGCAATCAATCGGAGGATCGGGGACATGGAGATGAATCGCAATCGCAATCGGGAGCGGAAGTGAATCGCAATTGCAAACGGGAGCGGAAGTGAATCGCAATCGCAAACGGGAGGATGTGCGATGCGATCAATCGGAGGGAAGTGCGATCGAGGAAGGACTCATGATCGAGCGATCAGAGAAATCAGAGATCAAAGGAGAAGACTTGCGACTGATCAATCGCATCGCAAATATTTGCGATGGGTGATCAGCAAACGACACATAAACATTGCGATTGGAACTTATCTGCGATGCAGTTGGCATGCGGTGGGGGTTAATATATAATACAGAACTTTATCATAAAGTTCTATAATATGTAAAGTGGGGATGGAAAAAAGGGGGAAGTGGTTTAATAAAGGGCGGGACTTATAATATAAGGTTTTATTATAAGGTCCTTCGGGTCATGGAGGGGAAGTGGTTTGGAAATCGCATTTTTTTTTTAACGCGGTTTACAATGCGATTTGATCGGAGAAAGGGGAAAAAGGGTTAGGCCTTATAATAAGGTCCAAAAGTGGGTTTTTGACCCATTCAATGTGATTTAAAGGTTAGAAAGGGGAACGATACGGGAATAAGAGGGGAAAATGAAAGGTAAGAAGGGAAAATAGAAGGGAAGGCAAAGGGGGACAAAATAGACGTTAAGTGGGGGTGAAATAAGAGGGAGAAGGGCCCTTTGGGCATTCTTCTTCACAACAGAGAGGCTTTATAATGGAAATCAGCAAAGGGGATTCTATCAAAGGACAAAGGCACAAGGAGGCTTAAAGGATGATGTATTTTCAGGGGAAATGCATTCCTTGAAGGCTCAACAACATTTTAGCCCCCTGTTTGCTTGTCAAAAAATTTATGGGGGGCTAACAGAATGTATTAGTTTTGCTGTGCTAAGTATCCAAATAGTAATTAAAATGTGTGCATAAGGTTCTCTGAAGTTTGTAGGTGAAACAAATGGTTTTAGCTTTGTTAAATAGATTTCTGTGTGAGGATTAATTAAGCATTTTAACTGTTTATCATTGTACAATAGTAAATAACAGAGAATAAAACATCACATAGCACATTACTCAACAAATTTGATGAAGAAGTTCACCCCTCCTGGGCTAAATTTGCTGGTCCAGCTCCTAATGGCATGTCCCTCATATATTATTGCTCAAAAATGGTAAGTAAAAGTGAAAATAAGCCTCAATAGGATGTACTCTCTGTAAAATCAGCTTCAGAATGTATGAAATATCCAGATATGACTATTCATTTCCATAAAACAGACAAAGGATGCCCAATACACTGCCTACACCATGGTGGCCCTTATGGCTCCTTGATCTTACCCGTAGCTAAAATTGTCGAAGATGACCTCTGATGGCTCTGCAACTTGTACAAACTGATCAGAATGTCGAGAATACCCAAAAATTGACTATTTTTCACCCAATGTGGTTCAATAATGAGGAATTTATGGCAAAAACAAAATTTTCCCAATATCCCTAAAAAAACTCCTCCAAAATTGGAGGAACTCCAGTTAAAGTTGAAAAAAATGGGAAAAGGCCAAAAATGTCGGAATCTGCCCCAAATTTAGTGGAGGCATTAAATTTTAATGTTATCTGTGGTCATGTGCATGTGACTGGTACCGTCAAAACCGTCGGTGCAAAGTTTGACTTGACAGCTATCTAACCGTGGTAATTAGTGATACTCCGTGTTCACATGCGGGATTCCCGTTTGGCAGTAACCATCAACGGGTTGTTTATTGGAGGAGCCCCTGGTCACGAGCATACGGGTCACATGGAGTCGGGGCTAGCCTTGAGGGCTAGCCCCTTAAATTTTTCTATCATAAACAAAGAGAAATAACAAAAAGAAGTTGGGTAAAATGAAAAAAATGTTGGAGGAAAAAAAAAAATTTTTTTTTTTTTTTTTTTTTTTTTTTTTTTTTTTTTTTTTTTTTTTTTTTTTTTTTTTATTATTATTATTGTTAAAATGGAATATTCTCGAAATATTTTTAAATTTTCTCAAAGTTTAGGAAGAAAAATTTGGTCAACATTTTGACTTACCTGGGCTTTTCTCTAAACTCAGACATCCTTCTTTATATGAACTTCGTTGGTATGGGGCCACAAGCAAGCGAATCGCTGCGACGAGAAATTTCTTGTCGTTCAGGTTGCAAACATTTTTTAGCACTTTCATTTTTTATAATTTTTGAACTTGGACATGATCTCCTGATCACACCTCCCCATTGGGAAGCTTTTGGACCCCAAAAGCTCTCTGGACTATTGAACCTGAAGATGAGGAGAATGAATCTCCACTCTTCCAATCTTAATCCACTGAAATTTCCCTGATTTCATTAATTGGAGCTTCTCATGAAACGACAAATTTTTCCTTGAACCCATTGACAAACTGTTGTTGAATTTGACCTTGTCATGCTACATATTTTCGAAACTTGCAGAACAACAACTTAACTTTGCAGTAAACAAATTGTTTCTACATTGGTCTATGTTCAAAGGAAATTGAAAATTACTTTCACCTTGCATCATGTCCTTATGGAAATTTTTTGTTGAATTAGCCTTATACTTGTGTCGATTCCAGACCAAGTTTCCTCGCCATAGTACCCTGTCATTCTGAAACCAGCAATGATCATTGTTGAAATTTGTGCCTTCTCTGCTTATATGCTTTACCCTCTCTTGGATCTTTGCACCTCCTTGCACTGACACTTTGTTTTCTGCATCGATCGACACCAAAGACAATTGCTGCAACTTCTTGTCATCTTCTTTCAAAGAAAACCTACTTTCAGACTGAAACAAATCAATATTTACATCATCATTTACATGAAAAGGATTATGTACAACTTCCATTTGTTTAATCAACATCAAAGTCAAATTTTGACTTGCATTGACAAGACTTTTCATCTGCCCTACATTCACTAAAGAAGAGTCTAGTTTTTTGCGGTGAGCTCTCACAATAAACTCCTTGCCATCCTTGAATAAATGGTACTTGTTCTCATGGTGATGGAATATAGCTTTCCTGTCATACAAGTAAGGACTGACCAACACCACACCTATAATATCAAGTGGAACAACATCTAATTCAACCATGTTAATAAAATGTGTTGTTATGGCAAAGCGCAACATGCACTTCTTTGAAACCTATAAATTTGCATCCTTACAAATCCAACCAAGAGGATATGGTTTAGGATGTGGAATGGTTTCAAGATTCAGTTTATTGACTGTGTCTTCAGAAATAAGGTTTGCTTGCAACCCACTATCAAATAGTGTGTCAATCTTGGTGTGTTTGGAAATGACCCTCACATGAAACAGTTCAATTCTCTTCTCTTCATTTGGAGCTTCTATGTGATAGTTAGAAATACTAGAACTGGGTTTTGTTTCATTCTCTTTTCCCTTCAAGATCTTTAGTGACATAGCCATGATTTTTGTTTCATCTCCTGATTCTGACCCTAGTTCTTGTTCAGCTATTGCAACCGTCTTGGCTTTCTCCTTGGCTTTATCTTTTGCTTTAGAACTTTCTGGTTTCAACTCTGGATGGAGTTTCCAACAATGGTCCTCATCATGGCTTGTTTTAGAATAGTGTTTTTTGAAAAATTTCCCCTTCTCTTTTCTAGAATTTGCATTTATCTTTTTCTTCCATTTGCCTTTAAACTCACTTTCCTCATTCCCATCTAAATTTTGTTTACCCCTTGCCTCTAAATATGTGGCTTGAACATAAAACTCATCTAAGCTTGTAGGGTTAAACATGAGAATGGTATGTCTTAAGTAAGTATGCAAACCTCCTATATACTTGAGTAAAGTTTCTTGGCTATGAAAATCAATTCCTAGTAAAAGAGATCTTCTTCTAAATTCTTGGGTATAAAATTGAACATTTTTTCCTTTCAACTGTTTAAAATTTTTCCAATCCATTATGGATTTCTGCATGTGAGCTAATGGATAAAACTGTTGTTTAACTACAGAAATGAAATCAGACCATGATAAGATAATATTACCATATTTTTTGATCTCCTCTTTTGTCTTGGCTTCCCACCAAACAAGAGTTGCACCTTCCATTCTCAGTGAAGCTAGCTGAATTTTAGTTTTGCCATCATGAAAATTTTGAATTCTCAAGTAGACCTCTAATTGCCTAATCCAATTATCTAGATTTTCTGCATTTACTTCACCATCAAAATTTGTCAATTCAAACTTAACATCAAGTTTAAGAAAAGTACTTTTACCCGTGTTCTTGACTTTGTGAGAATGATGTATTGAAGATGATGTAGAGGTTGACGACGATGAATATGAATATGAGGGTGACGATGACGACTTTCCACTGTCTCCATTTCCTCCATTACCCTTCTTGGATTTATCCTCATCATTATGGCCTCTTGACGATCCTTTTCCTTCCTTGTGAATTTTGTACCCTTCTCCTTCAAGCCTTTCATTCCTTTCTTGATAAAGGACTCTCACCATTTCTATCAAATCAAGGAATGCTTTTCTAAACACCCTTTCTTCCTCTTTGGGATCAACTTCTTCATGGATATATCCTTCCCTTGAAGACATACTTATGGATTCTTCTGCTTCTCTTGGAGGTGAAATTGAAGGTGGATATATTGGCACTTTTTCCCTCCTTGGCTGAGGATTATTGTAAGTCCTTGCCAATTGACCTTCTCCTCTCTTAAGCTTCAACCTAGTAAGCATGAAAAACCTTGAAAACAATTAAACAAACTTTGCACAAGAACAATACAACGAATGAAACAATAGCTCTAATACCAACTTGATCTGAATGGAATGTATTATTTTTGCTGTGCTAAGTATCCAAACAGTAATTAAAATGTGTGCATAAGGTTCTCCGAAGTTTGCAGGTGAAACAAATGCTTTTAGCTTTTTTAAACAGATTTTTGTGTGAGGCTTAATTAAGTATTTTAATGGTTTATCATTGTACAATATTAAATAATAGAGAATAAAACATCACATAGCACATTACTCAACAAATTTGATGAAGCAGTTCACCCCTCCTGGGCTATATCTGCTGGTCCAGCTCCCAATGACATGTCCCTCATATCTTATTTCTCAAAAATGGTAAGTAAAAGTGAAAATAAGCCTCAATAGGTTGTGTTCTCTATAAAATCAGATTCAAAATGTATGAAATAGTCAGATATGACTATTAATTTGCATAAAACAGACAAAGGATGCCCAATACACTGCCTACACCATGGTGGCCCTGATGGCTCCTTGATCTTACCCTAAGCTAAAACTGATGAAGAGGACCTCTGATGGGTCTAAAACCTATTTAAAACTGCTCAGAATGTCGAGAATACCCAAAATTGACTATTTTTGCACCCAAATTGGTTCAATAATGAGGGAGTTATGGCAAAACTGAAATTTTCTCAATATCCCTAAAAAAACTCCTCCAAAATTGGAGGAACTCCAGTTAAAGTCGAAAAAATGGAAAAAGGCCGAAAATGTCAAACTCCACCCCAAAGTTAGTGGATGCATTAAATGCTAATGTTATTCATGGTCATGCACATGTTACCGGTACCGTCAAAACCGCCAGCGCAAAGTTTGACCTGATGGTTATCTAACCGTGGTAATTAGTGCTACTCCACGTTAACATGTGGGATTCCCGTTTGGCAGTAACCGTCGACGAGTTGATTGTTAGAGAAGCCCTCGGTCGTGAGCATATGGGTCATGTGGAGTTGGGGCTAGCCCCTTAACTTTTTCCACCGTAAACAAGGACAAACGACAAAAAGAAGTTGCACCTGTAGTTTGTTAAAAACCACTTCCTAGTCGAGCCTGTGGGCTGGCAACCAAGAGACTTGGGGTCGAATCGTGTCACCACACAAAATTTTATAATGCCTAGTTTCCATCGGCCTAGGGCCACATGGCGGCCTTCAGGCCTGCCACGTGGCAGCCCGTGATTGGCCACTTTCAAATAAGTCAAAACAATGCTGAATCAATTTCTGCCACTTGTCCTCATGTAATTTTCCCTCCAAGGAATATTCTAGGGAATTTTTTGAGGAATATTCCCAGAATATTATTTTTTTAATTTTTACCAAAGTTTATAATTTCAAACTTGGTCAACATTTTTTTGGAGTTTACTGGGCTTTTTAAACCTTCATAACTTCTGCATACGACCTTTGTTTTGCGAACCATTCACGATGTCAGAATCACTGCGACGAGACCTTTCCGGTCGTTCAGGTTGCAAACATTTTTTAGCACTTTCATTTTTGAGCATTTTTGAACTTGGACATGATCTCCTAATCATTCCTTGTAGTCATGATACACCAAACACAACATTCAGAGAGATTTTCTACTCGCACTTCTTCGTTCGCCATGAGGTATTCTAAAGTTCACAGATACCTGGTAATCCTTTATGCCTATTTCACCCCTTTTATTTATTTATTTTGTGTTTAGATTATAAAATTAACTGCCCACAATCATATCCTATTTGTGTAGTTCTCCACCCTCATCTTTCTTAGTTAATTATAAACCTTAATCTGCTCAAAAATTTGATTCACCTTTCCCTTATTTGATCTTTCCCCACAGTTCATCGTGGTTGAATCATCGAATTCACCTCATTCCTCTTCTGACGGATCTTAAAAACCTCCTCTTGAGATTTCGTAATTTCCAACTAAACCCCTTGAAGCTAAAAGTGCAGAACTTAGAATTGTCATAAGTGTCCAATCTATCTTGTCGCGACCACCACCAGACGATTTTCTTTTGTCGTCATCTGAGGACCCTAAGCTAGAAAGTCCTAAAATGTCTGCATAGTTTATGGTATTTCCTACTAATCTTCTATTTAATCCATTCATGGTATCACCTCAACAGGCATATAGTTATTTTGACGATCGTGGTGTTCCCTTTGGTGCTTCTCCAGTAGCATCTCATACTATTGTTTGTCAGTTGTTCCACCAGAAATGGAATCGAACGCTGATGATGCTCCATTCATGAGTACTCCCCAAAGTAATCCGTAGGAAACTACTGAAACTCATGCCCTAGAAGTCGACATTGCATCTATGTTCCCTCTTGAAGGCTTTCCCTATGTCACCACTCCTTAAGATACAGGAAGTGGGACGAGTATGCCCTCTAGTCAAGTCGCGTCTATGCTTCCGCCTAGGTATACCTCTCTTGGGAGCCTTGTTTCAGGAGCTTCTAGGGCTACATCCTTATTTATGGATTTTGTTTGGTCAATGGCCGTTTTCCCATATTCCAGCCCATTTATCTCAAATGTTGTTGTTGTTTCTCAACCTGTTACTTGACCTACAGTGACTATAGGTCAAATGACCGTTTCAATAGGATCATCTACTCCTCTATCACTATCCACGATTACTACAGTTCCACAATTGAGTGGATAATATACAATTTCAACCGTGCCTGGAGGGAAATCGAATCCTCTATACATACCTCCCCTTTTTAGTGGGGGGAATCTGAACTCTAGACCTGTTTCAGTGGTAGGACAGGTCAATGCTAGTCTAAGTGGAACATTGCTTTCATAGTCAACACACATTATCGTAGGAACCTCTCTACTAGGTCGTCACTCTACTTCATCTGAACTTGTTTATCAACAACCCCATGTTCAGTATTCTTAGGTTCAACAACCCCAAAATTCAGTGGGCACTGTTGCGATTAACCCTCTATTTGGTACTCAAACCCAAACTGGTCCAAACCTTCCTTTGGGCCAAATTGGCACTTACACAAATCAACTTGGTATTCAATACCAGAAAATTCCTCAGGGTCCGTACCAAAAAACCCAGCAAGGGCCTTAAATTGGTGTTCACCCCAATCAACCTAGTGTTCAATACCAGCAAATTGCTTATGGTCAGTACTAGCAATCCCAGCAGAGGCCTCAAACTGGCACTCACCTCAATCGTCTTGGTGCTCAGCACCAGAAAATTTTGCAATGTCAGTTCCAACATGCCCAACATGGACCTCAAATTGGACCTTATATCTAGCAAGGACTGTAATTCCAGACCCAACAGGGTCCTTATCAACAATTCCAACAGTGTCCTTACATTAAAAAACAGCTGCAACAAGGTCCTTACCAACAATAATGGGGACAATATACATATCAAGGTCAAAACCAATGCCATTGGGGGAAAAAATCATATCAATCAAGTTGGAACCCACAGATGGGTAACTTCCAAAGACCTTTTGCTCCTCATCACCCTCCTTTGGCATTCCTGGATACGTTGGAACTACCAGATGTGTCTAAGCTGACAAATGACCCCATCCAACACATGTTGCATTGGCCGCCAGTTCTGACTAAAATTCCTGGAGATCGTCCAAAGTTTGGAGGAAAATATGGGGAATAACCCTAAGCCCATGTCATGATATACCATTTATGGTGTTCTTCCAATTCTTGGGTTGAGGATTCGATTTTTCTACATCTTTTCCAACGCACTTTGATGGGTGTCACTTCCAAGTGGTATATTGAACTCCCTCATAGTATTTTCTTCGATTTCAACAGCTTTTCCATGGCCTTCCTCACCCATTTCCAGTTACCTATCTGGTATGAGACCAACACCCATCTCTTGACATATTTAAAGCAGTCAACTACTACCCATATTTCGGTTCACATTCACGAATGGAGGCGTCGACACCACCTTATTAAATTCTATATCCCCGATCAATTGTTGACTGGGTGGTTCAAAAACTCTTTTGTTCCTAAAATCAAAAAGATCTCGCCATGGGTGGTTGTGTGACGGAAGAGGGATTCACCGCTCATGCTCAGTATCTCGATGTGGTATATTCCCAATCTAGAATTTATATGAGATTTTACTTAACACACCGCGACCTTCAATTGACCTGACATCATCCAAATATCCTACTACACCTCTTGTTGATGGTGTTATTGAGACAATGGTCCATATTGATAATTATGCACCAAAGGCTTATTCAAAGTTTAAGTCTACTTATGTCGCTACACCCTCCACTCTTTCAAACAATTTGAAGAATCCTGGTAAAACCTCTAAGGTTAATGTTGTCCAATCTACCGCAACAGAGAAGTCCTCAAAAGGTAAAAGGAAGGGGAAAGGAAAAGCCAAATCTGACACCCCTAAACAAGATTCCACTAAATAATTTTTTGACGATGCTTCCAACCGTAAGCCCAAGTATCCTTGTTTGATATGTGATGACGATCATTACACCAAGGGTTTTCCTCGACATGTCGAAGTTTCCTGTCTCCTTAAGGGCACTCCCAGGACCCCGCTTGTCTTGAAATAATCATTTCCTTCTTAGCATGCGTAAATGGTAGATCAACCCCAATCTTCCGGAAGCTCCAAAGCCTTTATGGCTGGCTAAAAACCTATTTCTGTTGCTACCCAATCAAAATATTACCCGAATCCTTCAAAATCTCCCATGGAAAAGGATGCTACAGATGACCCTTCCTCTTCCATTCCTCCTGGTTTAGGTCCTCTCTAGGTTTAGAGACCTAAAGTCATCTTATAATCCGAAGGGAGACTCATTTGCTAGGTTGCATCCATGCAATCATTTCGCATTGCCTTCACATAAAATTAGACGTGCAGGATGAAAGGGAGCTCAGTTGCATTCCAAAGGCAACTCTATCTCAAAGAGTCTCCAAATTTCTCCAAGTGTGCGTAGTTAAGAATATGTGTAGGATCTTCTTTTTCTTGACTTACAAATCGAGGAATTTCCCCATCAAAATATACACCACCTAGGAGCTGGAAAAGGCCGAGATTAAGTTAAAACCATTCTCCAAGTGGGTTGAATGCATATGGTTTGAAAAATATTCGCACATATTGTATCTTACACGAATGACTGTAACATTCCCTACACAGACTGAAGTGTTCTTCAAGAACCTTCTTGCACTCGAGTTTAATGATGCCGCTTAAAGCAATAAGGTGAGGCATTTTATTCAACTCATGGACGCTTATCATGACAAGGTTAAAACTTGACATGATTTATGATGGATGAATAAACATGAAGTGCTTCCCAGACTTTGATGTTATGGCCATGGCTCCATATTTTTGGTGTATGGTCTACCTAAGTGATGGACACCATGGAGGGTGAGGCTCTACCGACCTATAAGAATGTTTATCATGTGCGAGGTGAGGTGAAGATAAACATGGTCGGGTGACTGGAACCTATGGTTGATTTCTGTGGACAAATGATGTCAGGATATGCAAAGCTTCTTTAGGGAGACTATCATGCTAGGGATATTATGATACCTGCCCTTGTACCTTCAGTGGCTGGGGCAACAGGTGATTTTTCATGTTTGTAATACCTACAAACAATACCCCAAGTGAAAGCATATTTTCTATTCAAACATATTAAAAATAACATTGAATGGAAGGTGATAAGAGAGGGCATACCTATTGTAACTGAAAAATTATTTTTTCTGAGGTGTGGATGTGTGAAGCCTACTTTGGATGTGATGAGGTGTTGATCACTGTGTTTCTTGTGCTTTTTCAATTGGGCATTTTGAGCTCCCATTATGGACTGTCGAATAATGATAAACTGGCGATATATAGTTTAATATGGCTCATTTCAGTCATTTGTGTCATTTGAGAGTTTGAGGTCAGAGTTGACCCTCTGCTTCCGAGCCTTTATTGCCATTGTGGTTAGCCTGAGTACCTAAGATTCATGTTTTCAATGTCAGCTAGGGCCCTGAACGTCCTGCTTTTCAACTTTTTTCAGTTTTTCCTGGGGGGGTTTGTAGAAATCTAGTTTGTACGGATTACCTACCTCTTTTTTGCCTCGATCGCGCAGGCGACCGAGGCAGAGATGTGCGAGCCTTGCGGGGAAGGAAACTTTCCCACGAGGTTATCACACATGGCAGTGATTTTTCATGATGAACCATGCGTCTATTCTCAATAAAGACGCACAGAAATCATGCCTGTGTAGAAAATAGGAGCAATGTTGGGCCAAAGATTGAAAACTTTTTATTTTTTTATTTTTTGGTCACTGATTTTGTTTTTTCTCTAATAACATGTGTTGTGGCGTGAGTGGGATTGGCCTGACCTATGCATTTTTGTGGCTCAAGATGCCAATTCGTGGAGGCTCTTAGCACAGTGGGGTTTGTTAAAGTTCTTAGAGAATGATATCCTGAGATCACAAGATAATCTACGGTGTTTCCTGGTCTGCTGTTGGAACAAGAGAATGAAAGTGATGGTCCTACGGTGCAAAGATGTTGTCATCCATCCGGAGATGGATGTGTACTTTATGACTGGATTACTTCCTCAGGGCGAGGCACTACCACACCCTCTCCCTCCTAAGAGGGTGAGTATCCAGTGTTGGGCAACGCAACATTACGGCGGTGCGCTGCTTACCCAGGGGTACGTCCACATCGAGTGAGTGAGTGACTTAGATGATCGGTGTGCCCTGGCAATGATAGTTCGCTTGACAGGGTCTTCATCGCCCAATAGGGTGTTAAGAACTCAGATTGGTGTCTTGCGTCGGCTTTGAGCTGATCACTTTTATGACTGGGTGCGCCATGTGTATGATGGCATGATATTGCAGCTAGGGAAGGTCCAGGGAGGATCTTCTGAAGTTTTCACATATGCGAGCATCGTCTATAACATTATGTTCGAGAGGGCGCTGATGTTGCAATCTATTGTTCATGTGCCCTTTGGTCCTTGCAGGGATCCTTAGATGTGGCGGTGGGTGCCTGTGATGCCTTGTGGCAGAGGAGGGGAGGCAGGTCATTATTGGGATGCAACCATGGAGGTGTGGTTCCAGGCGAACCCACAAATGTTTTTGGATTAACCATACTCAACGATGGATTTTCGGGGGGGATCCGAATATGGGCCTTCTCACTGGTTATGTGTGGGGTCCCACTGGTATGACCTTTTGATGTTGGCGAGCCCTGGTATTGCACCAAGAGTGCTGCAACTCCCAAGGGTTGTCTTACTTTATTTTATCAACCCGGGGTTCGTACAAAATTTGAGGTGACAGTACATAGCAGATGCATAATGTTCATGTCATCCTCTTCTGCTTTACAAAAGGGTGCTACTTCTAATGGTTCTCAGTGAAATCTGATACACTTCAATGAAACTAAACTAAATTGCAGAAAGGAAATGACAGACATGGAACTAATTTAATGTGCAGGAAGGAAATGACTCTAAGAAACTAAATCAAATTG
Organism: Pinus albicaulis; assembly: GCA_034641835.2. Classification (NCBI taxonomy): domain Eukaryota; kingdom Viridiplantae; phylum Streptophyta; class Pinopsida; order Pinales; family Pinaceae; genus Pinus; species Pinus albicaulis. Next base: position 34,041,019 of record CM076575.1, read on the forward strand.
CTGAAAAGAAAAGAAACTAACTTATGGTAACTAATGTCTGCATAGTTTATGGTAATTAAGTTCAAATCCTTCTCCATGCCCTCTCAATGCATCTGGTTCAACAAATACTCGCAGACACTCTACCTTCCATAGATGACTGTAACATCCCCTACGCAGACTGAAGTGTTGTTCAAGAACCTTCTTGCACTGGAGTTCAATGATGGAGCCCGGAGCAACGAGGTGAGGCATTTCATTCATCTGATGGACGCGCTCATCGACACTTCCCGTGACATTCATAGGCTGAGAAAGAGTCATGTCATTCGTCTGGGAAGTGCGTTATCTGACAAAGCATTAACGAAGATATGGGACAGTATGCATAATCCATTCTCCACTGGCCACCGCGAACCTCCCGTGGAGCTCAAACAATTACTCGACGATGTGCTTACCTCCAAGTGTTGCATCATCAAATGCAGAATGTTGAAATATTTGAAATTCCAGAATAACAATGGAGAGAATAAACTCCCCTCTTTAACACAGAGAAATTAAAATTTTTCAATCACAGGAGACAAAGTTTCAATTCATAAATCAAACTTTTATTCCATAAAAATTGTTACAAATTCTTCCTCTATCAGAGGGATTTACAAAATATGTGACTTCTTCAAAACACAGTTCACACAACCTTCCTGTCTCTCAAAAAAAACACTCTGTCTCTCTGAGAAAATACGCTGCTGTGTATTTTTGATTCGCATTGCTGTGCAAAAAAAAAACGACTTTGTTCTATAAAAATAAAACATTACATTACAGGCTCTCGAGCCTTTACAATATTTATATGCCGTGCATATATAAAAATTAAAACATAAAACATAAAATGCATCAGGTCCGTATTTTATCCAGAAGATAAAGACGAAGATATGGAGCAAGATGGCAACGACTTCAGCATCAAGCCACCTGAACTCTGGAGCTCAAACAATCATCAATGATGAAGTACTTCAAGTGTTGCATCATAAAATGCGTAATGTTGAAATATTTGAAATTCCAGAATAACAATAGAGAGAATAAACTCCCCTCTTTAACACAGAGAAATTAAAATTTTTCACTCACAGGAGACAAAGTTTCAACTCATAAATCAAACTTTTATTCCATAAAAATTGTTACAAATTCTTCCTCTATCAAAGGGATTTACAAAATATGTGACTGCTTCAAAACACAGTTCACACAACCTTCCTGTCTCTCAAACAAAACACTCTGTCTCTCTGAGAAAATACACTGCTGTGTATTTTTTATTCGCACTGCTGTGCAAAAAAAAATGACTCTGTTCTATAAAAATAAAACATTACATTACAGGCTCTCGAGCCTTTACAATATTTATATGCCGCGCATATATAAAAATTAAAACGTAAAACATAAAATGCATCGGGTCCATATTTTAATACATAACACGCGACCATTTAAAAATTCCGATCGCGATTGAAAACGCGGATGTGATGAACCAATATAAAATCTGCCCTATAAATAAATCGGGTCCAGATTTGGAATGTCAATCGAGCCATGTAATAAGCGAGTTCTGATCTCCGATTGGGAGACGGATGCGATGGTCACATAAACTGTGCCATAATAAAATAGATCGGGTCCGCCTTTTGGTTAATGCAATCGGGGGATAAAACAAAACACTCCCGATTGCGATGTTGCGATTGTTTTGTAATGCACCGTGTGGTCTGTGGGACCAGCGTGGGCCTCTGCTTTGTGAGAGGGCGATTTATAATATGACATGCGATTTATATTATCGCATCGGCTCAAAACCAAAAGGTTGTGGTATTACGTATGTAATACCTCCGATTGCGATGAATGCATCGGACCTTCGCCATATCAACAAGACACTTTAAACTTTTAGATATTTTTCTGTGAAACATATATGTGAACCGTTTCGTAAGCGGAACTCACCACATCAACAAGACACTTGCAAGATATTCTTGTGATTTACCGCCTCTGCTATTACTCCGTCTATTTAAATTGGTAAGGCTTTAAAGCCTGATCCAAGTTGTAATCAAAGCTCTGCCTGCTGGCGAGACTTTGAGTCTTGACAATTAATTCTTCTCTTTGAGAAATCGGCTACTGTTATAGCATCATTTCTCACCTTCACATGATTCATGATTGCTTTGATGGTTTTGGGCACCCATTCCTACAGACTTGGACAAATTCACTTAAAAATAGTGTAAAAATCCCCATACGCGAATATTCCCATACTTTTCCGCGTATGCAAAGTACAAACATTGAAAAATATATAATATTCTTATTTTTTAAATACATATACTGTGTAGTTCCAACCACCCCAAAGACGTACAAAACTATTTCCAACCGTTGAAACTACGGAGGAGAAACCTCATGGCAAAGTGGCCTAAGGGAGAGAGAGAATTATTGATATTATACTCTGTTGGTATTCCCTATCCAAGTCTGATTCCCCGTGCCTCCTGCACTTTCCCAGTTCATTGTAGGAAACCCTTGTTTCCTTGAGATACACATCCCTTTATATGTTATCTCGTATGCACCAGCTTGGAAGGAGTCTTAGCGAGGCAAGGGCTGGACGGATCCGGACGACGGTCTGCGAAGGCCTTGGAAGGATCAGGTGATCTCTCCACTTGATTACTTTTGTACGTGCTATTTATAATACAGAAGTATCATGCCGTTCCCGAAATAAACGTGTTAGTGTATGCTTTTATGTATGAGAATATTTGTTATACAAGCATTCATTATGATTTATTTAATGTTTTATATGAATCTCACTAACATTTAGAGTAGATATATGATGTACAACCAGTCCTTTGTGCTTGTTTCTTCTTGTCTTTCAGGTTAAGAAGGAAGGACGGTTGTTGGGGGTTTGAACCCTGCGGGATCTTCTTCAACCGTAGGACCTACGGGTAACTTTCTCATTCTACTCTATTTAGTTTTTCTGAACGTGCATGGTTGTGTGAGTCTCTGTTAAGTAGCATGCCCCTGCTCTGTGGAGGTTGTAACCCAACGAACCTCTAGGGTGAAATTCCCCAAAATAGAACTGGTGACTCCGCTGGGGATCACATTCTTGTGATTCTCCTGTTGGGTGGTTTCAGCTGTTTGGTAGGATTCCAGCAGTTTTATCTTTCATTTGCAGTCCAGTTTACTTTTTTACAGTCAGTCTGAAGTCCTGATTTCTTTTCCAGGCTTGTTTCTTTTTGTTTTTTCATTATTTACCTTTGCATACGCACTTTTTTCTGCACACAGTCGCGTATACACGCAAGTTTGTCTAAAGTAACCCGCGTATACGCGAGTTTCCCTTAGCACAGACCCGTATGCACGCTGGTTGCATAGCTGTGAAGTAGCGTATACCTAGGCAGATTTTGAATTTTTGAGTTTCTTGACTTTTTGGTCCTTTCTGGCTGTGGAGACCTATTTCTACAGAGTCTCTGTACTCACTGGAGTGTGAAGGAAGTGGTTTCATGTCTTTTCTCTCTTTCGTTTGATTGAAAACTAGTCTTTTTGGCAAAGTGTTGTTTCTGGTGCTCGCACTTCTGGATTGAGTTCCAAGATCGCTTTCTGAGCATTCTTGGCTGTTCTGATTTATCAGAACAGAGAGCTTCTGCTCACTGACTCGCTCCTATCTTTGTGTTGTGCTTCACATTGCGATTTTTGCTTCATTTTTCATTGGTTTTCTTCAGTTCCACAGGCTAGGTTTTGTTGCAACTTTTGAAGAGCTTTTCTTGCTTCTTTGGAGTCTTTGTTTGCAACAAGTTTGCACTATTTGTCTAGGCTGAGTGGCTGAGTGTTCTGGTCTTCTTTTTCTCTTATTGATCTTGCTACGAGGTAGCCTTATATGGTTCGGGAGCATTATTTAAGTTTGTGCTTGGAATTCGGTCCTGTTTGGTTTGGATTTTGATAGTTGTGCTTGGTCTTTTCGAGCTCTTTCTTTATAAAACAAAAAAGCTCAAAAAACATTTGATTTGCTTTTTGTTTTTGCATTTCAAAGGCTTAAAAAACATTTTCACCTTGTTATTTGCTTTTGTTATTGCATTTTCATTTTCGTTTGCTATAACTTTTGAAGCTTTTGTGAGGTTTCTTGCTTTTAGTTTTCGGCTTGATTGTGAGAAGGAGTTGTCATTTGATTTCTTCTTCTTGTTTTTAAGTGTTTTGGTGTCTTATATTAAGATTTCTTGATTTCAAGAACTAGCTTTTTGGGCCATCAAAAAGAGTTAAAACTGAAGGACTTTTTGGGAATTTCACTCTGCTTTAAGAGATTTGCATCTTAGGATTTGCATGCTTGTAGTCATTTACATTAGGTGCATTTAATCATTTAGTCAATTTCTTAGTTTTTGTGAGTGTGAGTGTGCTATTCGAAAAGAAAAAAATAAAATTTTTAGTCTCGTAGAACCTGTATAGAGATTGCTCTTCATCGAAAGACAAAGAACTGCATTTGCATGTAGTTAAGTTTTATTAATTTCTTTTGTGTCAAAAACACCATATGTTTCGTCTCCATATCCTTGTGACTTAATATAACAGCCCTTAAAATAAGCGATTTAATCTAAAATCAAACTAGCAAGTTTTTCTAAGTGTCAATCACCAACTAGCTAGGTTGTAGGGCCTTGGAATAGGTGAGTGGAGAGTTAACTCTCCAAGGCCACTCAAACAAACATAGAAGTTGATTAATTGAGCGAAATCCAACTCCGTGAGGTGGATTGGGATAGCTCTCATTCGATATTCAAGCACGAGGGGAAGTGAAGGTTGAGAAGAGGGATACCCCCCCTCCGATTAGCTGAATCTGACCTCAAGACCGTTCCGCCCAGCTTCTGATACGGATTGGTGTCCATAGTTGCCACTCCTAGGTTCCACACACGTGACTGTGGGGGGGAATACCCGTGGTACCTGAGGCAGACGTCGCATCACTTTCAGTAGTACTTCTGGGGGGTGCCCTTGCGAAGCTTGGGTGCTTGAGCCGGCAAAGGCTATCGTTTGGAGGTCGGCGTAACTGTTTCTGATACCTTCGCTAGTTGTTCTGGGCCCTAATCATCCCAGACTGTTTCCGGGAGGTCCTATACTTCGCTTGCTTGTATTTTGGTGTCCGGTCCTCATCACCCGGAGCGGAAATACTTGGAGGCTGTTTGCTTGCTGTATCTCAGGGATTTTTATTTTAGTGAGTGCTCTTTGCTCCTAGCTTGCCTAGCTTTTCACTTTTTGAGTCTAATTTAAAAAATCTATAAAAGTGGCTGATCAAGCGCCTCGACGTTCGAGGAGAATCCGGGGGTTATCTCCCGAGAGTGCAGAGCCTTCTTCGAGAAGGCGTAGGAGTGATTTAGCAGGTGGTTACCACCCTGTGGAGTCTGACACAGTGGAGAGAGATCCTCCACAAAGGTCTGAAGGTTTCATAGCTGATTCTGGTGTCGGTCTCGAGAGGAGCGTTCCGCTCACCTCGCGAGTTTTGTTTCCTCAGGAAGAAGATTTTCAAATCGAAGACGTACCTGAGCCTCCTGCTACAGGTCCATCTCCTCTTCCTCCTGATTATCCATTCGTTGTTCAGTACATCGGACCTGAGTCGGAGAGACCGCCGGATCTTCCGTATCATTCTTATCTTTCGATGGCCACGACTGGGAACGCGGCTTCTACCGTGAGTGCTGGTGGCATTCAGAATCCTGCTTCTGTTGAAGCAGGGGGCACTATTGCTTCATCTTCAATTGCTTCTAGTGCTGCTGTGTTTGGCTCTGGGTTCACCCAAGCACATGCTTCTCATTCTGGTCCCTTTTGTTCAGGGATGTCCATTAGTGGAAATCCCTCTTTTTCCTTTTCCGCTGCTTCAGCTGGATCTACGCCCATGTCTAACATGGCTAGTGGATCAGCTTCATTTCAGGGTTTCCCCTTTGGGACTGGGCATATTCCTAGTTCCAATCCTTCTTTAGGGTCGTTTCCGTTTACATCCCAGACCCAGAGTTTCAACCCTTGGTCTGGGGGGCAAAGTTCGACTACTTTTACGGGATGGAATCATGTCTTTACTACAGCGGGGGCAGGGAATCAGTTCTTCGCAGGTCATCAAGGGAATGCTTCTTTCCCTTCATCAAGTGCTTATCAGTCATTTTCTCCTCTGTCTAATGCTTGGAACCCCTATCAGGGGCTCTCCTCTTCAATCAATACTTCAACGGGGGGAACTGGCCTGGGCTTTGGTAACTCGACGTGGGGACAAGGTTCTTCTCCGTTTTCTACGAGTCCTTTCTGGCAGCCTGGTGCCTTATCAAATCCAGGCTATTCTTTTCAAAATGTTGGGAATCCACCCCCTCAAGGATGGAATCCTCAGGCTCCGCCTCGCTTACCGTTTCTGGCAACGTTAAACTTGCCAGATTTGTCGAAGTTGACTAATTACCCGATTCGTTATAGTCCGGGGTGGCCTCCGGTCCCGACCAAACTTCCTTCGGACATTCCAAAGTTTGAAGGTAAGAATGGAGAGGATCCGGTGGACCACATCACCACTTTCCACTTATGGTGCTCTTCGAACTCCCTGATCGATGATTCGATTAGGTTGAGATTATTTCAACGCACCCTAAATGGGAATGCTGCCAAATGGTATATCGAGCTCACTGGGGGCAATTTCTCCACATTTGGGGAACTGGCTGTCACATTTCTAAACCATTTTCAGTTGCCTGTTAGATATGAGGCTGGGACCGAAATCCTGGCTAATTTTAAGCAGGATGAGGCAACTCACATTTCTGATCACATTCAGGAATGGAGGAGAAGGAAGAGGCTTATCAAAGCTCATATTCCAGGTGAATTCCTTCTCGAGTGGTTTTTGAAATCTCTGCAGTCAGATATTTCAAAGGATGTATCCCTATCTAGGGTATTTTCGGAGGAGCAGGCCATTTTTAGGGCCCAGTAGTTAGAACTGATCTATTCTCAGTCTGGGGTACTTTATAAGTATTTTCCCAATGCTCCTCGCTCCAAATTGGATTTGTAGAAACCTAAACCTGGTCCGCATGGTGACGGGCTTGTCGGATCGGTCAATAGTGGTGCAGCTAGCCTGCTTTCTCAACTGCAGCAGTTGTCTTTACAATCTTCTCCTTCTGGTCAGGCTGTGCCTGCTGATTCATCACCTTCCCAGTCTTTGTCCATAAATGCTATCCAAACTTCTGATCCCAAAGGAAATCAACAATCCGATGGGAAGAAGAAGGGACGAAATAACAAGAATAAGGGCAAGAACGGGAAGGGCAATGCAAATAAAACCAACGAGCGTGTTGGTGAGGGTCAAAAGGAGAAAAAGAAAGTGAAGTTTCCATGCAAGCTTTGTGCTGGAGACCATCTCACACACCTTTGCCCTAAAATTCAGGATGCTCAGTGCTTGTTAAGCCAGCAGGGTTCTTCTAATTCCCAGGCTGTGTTAACAAACCCTTTTCCCCAAGGGAAGCAATTAGTTGTTGGCGCGAACCAGAATCCTGGGGCTTCCTCTGGAAGTACCCAGGAAGGGGAAATCCCATCGAACATTTTTATGATGAATGCTCACGCGGATATCGCTACGAGATCCCGTGATTATGACGGAGAGGAATCTTCGAAAGCTAAGGAAGTTCCTGATGCTACTGAGCCGCTTCACATTACGAGGCCAACTGTTGAGTCTATGCCTCGGATGCCCAAAGCATCTTCTAAGCGGTCAACGATTAATCTGAATGCGAGGGCTGCCCAGAACTACTCGATTGTAGAAGATCTGGCGCAAAGTCCTTGTGCTATGTCAGCTTTAGAGGTACTCCAGTCTTGTCCAGCTCAACGCAGTGCTTTGCTCACTGCCATTGGGGCTATTGATCTGAAAAATTCTCTTCTGATTACTTTTGATATGAATAATTTTAAGAAGAGACTTCCTCATCACATGGCTTTCCATATTAAGTCGACGTATCGGAAGTGAAATATCTTTCGAACGGTTGTTGATGAGGGTGCTTCTACATGCATGATGTCTCTCGCATTCTGGAAGACACTTGGATCTCCCAAAGCTGTTCCATCTAGCACTGTTCTTACTGCGTTCGATGGTCATTCTCACAGACCCCATGGTATTGTCCCGGCTTTGCCCATCTGTGTTGGGGGAAAAACCGCTAACATAGAGGTTGAGGTAGTGGATGCAGCCTTGGACTACAACCTTCTGCTGGGGAGGAACTGGATTTATGAGATGGATGCTATTGCATCCTCATTATTTCGAATTGTATGTTTCCCCCACGAAGGGAGGATCGTTACAGTGGATCAACTGGACTGTCCTCAGGTAGACCTGAATGCGTCTCCTGACTCATTTGTTCCTAAGTTGGATAATACTAAGGTGCCTGTTGAGAATCTAGGAGTTGGAATGTATTCTTCCCTGATGGGTACTTTCGATCTTCCTCCTCCTACTGTGTCTATTAATGCTATTTCATCCTCCAAGGATCCCCTTCGAAGAGAGTTCTTTCGAACTCATTATTTTTCGGACCCTTAGACCTTACCTTCCCCTACTGCCACATTAGCGGAAGGTCAAGTGGGTGGAATGGCATTTCCGATTTCTGCAGCTAAGATTGCATATCAGTCTATTGTTGACACTGCAGAATCCGTTCCAGCTCCTCTTTCGCCGGAAAGTTTGATGGTGATGTAACAAACCCGGACGCTTGGTTCTTCTTCGACCTAGGATTTCCTTGATACACTCTTCCATACGAAGAGGGGGCAATCTGGAAGCCATGACTGGTATAGATAGACCGTGGGATGACTTGCATCATCGGTCTTACTTCCTACCTGACTTAAGCGAAGTTGAAACTAGTTTTCCAAGTTCTCAGTCTTTTGGTCCTGTTCACCCAGTCTTGAACCCTTTGGCACCAACACAGGTTTATGCTGAAGGGAACATGGCTGTGATCTCTCCTACTATCCCGGTGAACATTTCCAGGGATCCCAATATTATCGAGAATGTCTTCATTGGAGCTGAATGTTCCCGTGAAGAGATTCAAATCTATACTGAGCTCTTCAAAGAGTATAGGGATGTTTTTGCTTGGTCTTATGAGGAAATGCCTGGCATAGACCTATCTATTGTCCAGCATGAGATCAAGACGTATGAAAACGCTAAGCCGGTCAGGCAAAAACTTCGTCCGGTCAATCCTAGGAAGGCAGCAGCTATCAAAGCTGAAGTTGAAAAGCTACTTAAGGCGGGATTCATTTTCCCAGTTCCTCTGACTAAATGGGTTTCAAAACCCGTTCCGGTAGAAAAAAAGCAAGGAACGATTCGAGTATGCATCGATTTCATAGACCTAAATAAGGCATGTCCTAAAGACAATTACCCCACACCATTCATCGATCAGATTATTGACGAGTGTGCCGGTAACGAGATTTTCTCCTTCATGGACAGTTTCTCCGGATATAATCAAATTACTATCCGTCCTGAAGATCAACATAAGACTGCATTTATTTGTCCCTGGGGTACGTTTGCATATAAGAAAATGCCTTTTGCTCTTAAAAATGCTGGGGCTAGCTTTCAGCTGGCCATGTCTTACGCCTTCCACGACATCAAGAAGATTATCGAGGCATACTTAGATGATCTAGCTGCTCATTCTCGAAAGAGGATGGATCATCCTAGTCACCTCCAGCAAATATTTGAATGATGTCGTTTTTATAAAATTCGATTGAATCCGAACAAGTGCGTTTTCGCGGTTACATCCGGTCGGCTGTTGGGATTTATTGTGTCTAGGGAAGGGATAAGGGTAGATCCCTTCAAGGTTGAGGCAATACTTCGGTTGCCTCCCCCGTCTTCAATTCGTCAGCTTCAAAGTCTCCAAGGGAAGTCTAATTTTCTTTGGAGGTTTATCGTCAATTATGCTGAGATTACAAAGGGATATATGAGACTGTTGAAGAAAGGAGTTCCTTTTCTTTGGGACGACTACGCTCAACGCTCATTCGATGCCTTGAAGAAGGCATTGACCTCTGCTCCTTTACTGAGTCCACCTGATTATAGCAGAGATTTTCTTTTGTATCTGGCTACAGAAGAATCTACCATTGGTATGGTTCTGGTTCAGGAGGATGATGCTCACAGGAAACCTTCTTCTCCTTAGTCGAGGACGGTGGGACACAGTGGCTCCGCTGGAGTAGAAAAAATTCAGCCTTAACGAACGATTCATCTTCCATTAACGGCGACTCCGGCATTACATTATTCTTCGCAAAACTTATGTCTTGGCAGCTGCCAATCCATTTCAGTTTGTCCTCAGCAGGCGAGTGATTGGAGGCAAATATAATAGATGGATTGTGATATTACAGGAATTTGATCTCGAGTTCATGTCTGCCAAATCCAAGAAGTCATTAGTCTTTGCGGAATTGATCTCTGAGTTGCCTTGTGGAGAGGAGATGATCTATGATGAGTCCTTTTCGGACGAACACTTGTTTCTGATCTCTCCACAGGATCCTTGGTATTGGGATATCATTGTGTATCTCCAGACTGCGAAGTTTCCCTCTTCTTTTTCGAAAGATGAGGGCCATTAGCTGCGTCGCTTGACGAGAAGGCTCTCCTCGATTGTGGTGATGCTTTGTCTGGTAGAGGTTGATTCAATCTAAAATGACCTTGGCACACAGAAAGGCAGAAATTTGTGCTCAGCGATTCTCACCGGTCGTTTGTGGGGGTCGACCTCCAGGCTGCTACAACCCAAAGATTTTGCATCTTGGGATACTTTGGCCCTCGATTTTCCTCTTTGCAATTGGACGGTCAAAGTGTCTATGTGTCATCCTTGTCGAGTGTATACTCGAAAAATGCGCGCTTATCCATTTCCGCTTTCCCGGTCGTTCTTGTGTCGGACCCTTTACAAAGTGGGAGTGGTGAACATACTACTTATGGAATACCTTCGACGAGTCTAGAAATACAGTATACATGTGATGAACTACTTTACGAAGTGGGTCGAGGCTATGCCTACTTTTGGGAACGATGGTGAGACTGCAGCTTTGTTCCTTTTCAACCAAGTTATCGCTCATTTTGGTATACCTAGAGAGATTGTCACTGACCATGGCAGTCATTTTCAGAATAGTATGATGGCTGAGTTGGCTCTCAAATTGGGTTTCCGGCAGGAGCATTCATCTCCATATTATCCTCGAGCCAATGGGCAAGTGGAAGCCGTGAATAAATCCTTGAAGACAATTCTTCAAAGGACAATTGATAAAGCTAGATCCAACTGGAATATTATGCTATATCCTGCACTTTGGGCATACAGGACGTCAGTGAAAACTGCAACTGGCTTTACTCCGTTTCAGTTAGTGCACGGGGTGGAATCCATATTTCCTATTGAATGCGAGATTCCTTCTCTTAAATTAGTTGTTGAGCTTCTTCCTGACACTTCCAGTCTGGCAGAACGGCTTCTTCATCTGGAACATCTCGATGAGCAGTGTCGAGATGCCGCCACGATGAATGAAGCACATAAAAACCGAGTAAAGGTTCAGTACGATAAGGCGGTCAAGCCTAGGGTCTTTTCGGAAGGCGACCTTGTTTTGGTCTATGCCCAAGAAAAGGATGCCCTGGGGGCAGGAAAGTTTAAATCGATGTGGTATGGCCCCTATATCGTTAAAAAAGTCCTTAAGAAAGGAGCGTATACCTTGGTTGACTTCGAAGGGAACGAGTTGCCGGAGCCCCAAAATGGGCTCTATTTGAAGAAGTATTATGCCTAGGCTTTGGCCTGGCATTTTGCTTTGTATATAGTAGTTTTTTGCTTTGTACATATCTGTTTGATTTTCGATTTTTTGATGAGATGGTGATGTTTTTGATCTGCTTTGGCAGGTTGTGTTGATGTCATGAGTCATTTTGGTTTCGCCGATGGTGCTAGTAGACACACCCGGAACTTAGCTTCCGCGGCTTGGGTGCTTCATTATCCTTCCGGTCAGCTGTTGGTATCAAGAGGGGTCTACATTGGTCCTGCTTCCAATAATGTAGCAGAATACACTGTAGTCATTCATCTACTCTCGGAGGCAATATCTTTGGGTGTTGATTCGTTGGTAGTTTTCTTGGACTCTCAGCTGGTGGTGTCGCAGTTGAACAACACTTATCGGGTATGAGATCCATTTTTATTACGATTGTTCTTGAGGGTACGTTTGTTACAAAGGTCATTTCAATTTTTAACTTTCATTCATATTCCTCGAGCTGACAATTGGTTTGCTGACTCATTAGCTAATCAAGCATTAGATTGGCACATTAATCATTCCATACAATAAATTTTTAATCATCAAAAACATCATACATTTGATACATTTATCACATCAAATGAAATATCGCTGTATATATATCATCGGAGTGTCAAAAAACTTTACAAAATTTGGATCCATAATCTCGTACAAAACTTGGGCTTATGCCCCATCATGTTCAGTCTCAAAAAATAATATAAAGTCATCTAATATATAATATCTGTCTACTCCTGAGGACCCTGCCCAGAAGTCGTGTTCCTATAGAACGTAACTGCAGTGGCCACTCGGCAGAATAGTCTAACCCAGTCTCGGGGTACTCCTACCACCCGTCTCTGGATGGCTTCAGGAAAGTCCTCCACGGCAGCCATATGGATTTGGCGGGTCAGTCCCTCCAAGTTTCTCTGCACGGCCTGGAGAGTCCTGTCTGAGTCCACTGTCTCTGCCTCGCCCCTGCGACGCTTATGGCGCGGTAGGCCCTCAGGACGGACTGGTCCAACATCTGAAACATGATCATTTTTTAATTGTCAGTCATTATGAATCCAATCAAAAACATGATTGTTTTTCATTTTTTCATACATATTTGAAAAAATCCAAAAAAATTATATAAGTCAAAACTTTTTGCAAAACTTACTGACTGCTCCCCATGCTGTGCCAGGTGGAAGAACTAGATCCGGATCTCCACGAAAGTCCATCCCGGCATAGGGATAGTCGTCCAATGCGATGATCTGTTCTCCCCACCACAGGAAGAACTCATCGTCCCACGTGGTCCGGGGTACCTCACTACCCCCCAGTCTCTTCATCATGCCTGCCCAACGGGAAATTCTTGGGTCCCGCGGGCTACTGATAGTAGAGATGACTCTGGGTCTCAAAGATGGAATCCTCTCAAAGAAGAATGTTGTCAAAATTGTACCATAGCCAAAGTGTTTAGTCTTTACTTGGCGAATAGAGGTCAGTTGTTGTTTCATGTTCAGTAGAAGGGCTGTGCACCAATCGTACACATGAGTTAGACACTCTACAGCTATGCTCATTTGCGTCATGGACCCCTGATGTAGTGAGGCAGATCCTGCCACTCTGCTGATGGTGAAAAGGAGGATTTTCATGTGCAAATCCCTGATATCTTTAATTGCAATCTGAGTTCCAACCTTTTTGGAACCATCTACGCAATATACCTGGACATAATCTTCCACGGTTAACCCTCCCAGGGGCTTTTCGTGCAAGTCTAATGGTTCTCCCTGCCGGGAGAGTCCAGTAATGAAATATATGTCTTCCACTTCAATGCGTAGTGGCATCTGATCAATAATGAAGCAATCTTGATCTGGTTCCCAGTAATTTACGAGCATTTCTAGAAACCGCACATTGCTTTTCATATTTGGCATTTTAAAGAATTTGAACAATCCGCAGTTTCGGAGGATATTTTGCGCTGCGCGATCTTGCATGACCTCTTGGTCTATTGCGCTATGCTCACGTTCCCTCCATGAGATGGTCATCCTGAGAAATTTCATCAAATTATGCATTAGCCATGTTTTTTAAGTTTCGGACCTGCGCATACGCGGTTTTTCCTTTGCACAGTCGCGTGTATACGCGAGTTTCCTTCAATGAACCCGCGTATGCGCAGATACGCATTTTTTAGCAAGGGTTTTAAAGCTAAAAATCACTTAATTTTAATTTCCAAATGGACAAAATGAATAAACAGGATGATTAAGGAGCCTACCTGAAGTTTCGCTGAGTTCCGACGGTCGGTTGTTCCTAATTTGACGAAAGAAGTTTTTTGCTCCAGAGCACTTTTTCCAAATCAGCTATGCAATAATGAACCAAATGAGAGGTAATTTGTCTATTTATGGCTAAAAAGTTGAAAAAATTCACAAAATTTTCCTTATGCTTATTTTTTCGATCTATCTTAAGCTGCATAACTCGATTGCTTGGAAGTTCCCAGTTTGGTATGTTTTCAGGTACATTTTGACGATTTTGAGATTTTTCCCGGATTTTTGATCCATGATTTCCGACTCTTCACGGAAGGTATATGATCTCCACTAGCATATAGGTTAGGGAAATCACTCTCCGTTGCATCTTGCATTCTAGCCTCCATACTAATCACTTTCCTTAGGGTCGATCCCATCAAGTCATGAGTATTACACCCATTTCACTCGTCGATTATTAAATCATGACTTGATGGTAGAGCCTTCCTTTACGTGGGCTTCCTAGTTAGTTCCTCGCTATCACTTGTTGCCCATGCTGCGTTTTATGTAGGCTCGGGAGTCCTCTTTAGTCCCGCCATGTCTTCTGTGTTGAAGCTTCATTCTTCTTCTTCATCACTTATCATTTTTTCTGGCTTTTACCCTAGAGGCTCCCTGGTGTCGTTAAGTTGTATTACTGCATTGCATATTGGCTACTTGTTTATCCTGGCCTTTAGCCGGCTTCACTTGGACTCGATGTTTAAGCCAACTTTTGACCTTGACTTTCTGTACAAGTTAACCATTGCATGCACTTAGCTATCACGACTTGACACCTTTGTACCCATGGATGGAACGTTCCTCTGAGTATCACTGACCAGTTTTCGCCATCTTGCATTGAGCATAGGATTGTTCCAATCCCAGGAACTAGTGCATCTGATTTCTTGATACTCGTTCTATCCATTGTACCATAGCATTCTTTTATTCTTTTTCAGGTTTATTATATGAAAAAGACAAAAAAATCAAATATAACAAAAAGAGCGGGAACGGGATGTATCTTCGTTGTTTTGATGGCAGTACAGAGTCAGTTTGTCGCCCTTGAACAAAGCACATATACTTATATATATTTCCTTCATTTGGGATGGTTCTAGTTTGACCTAGGTTCAGCCTTTACTATGTTTCACTTGTCAGTTCTCCCCCGGTTGGTTATCTCTTCCAATCATATGGAGAGTTTGTTTTGCCTCCTGCAAGACAGACTTATACAGTGTCACTTTTTTACTGCCTTGGTCATCACAGAGTCGTGCTTTTGTTCATGGGAAGTCTAGCCTGAGTCGGCCATTCTGCGGTGTCTCTTGACTCATTATTCAGTCGGCCTTCCCGGTCTTGTCAGCATCATGTTCTATCACATCAGATGTTTTGATCTTCTGCTCGTGCTGGTTTGAGAAGGTCTCCATTGACTTCTTGCCGGCGGGTTTGTCTCTTATCGACTACGACACATTGCTCAGAGAGCAAACCTAGAGCCGCACCTTGGGCCTATTTCCATCATTGATAGGTGACCTCGTGCTCAGCATTTGATCATCATCATGGGTCTTTGACTGAGTGGTTTCCCCTGTGTTCGACGTCATCACACATTATCACACTTGGGATTCGTGCAGTACCTTGATTTCCATTTGACCCTATCGGTGGATTTCTCACCTCTGTGTCAGCTTTCATTATTGGTTGGTTCAGAGGGTTTCTTCTGTGCGCTAGCTTCATCTTGTGCATGTCGGAAACGTACTTCGGTTTGGTTCCATCACTCTACTTCGTCCGATTCCTTCCAAATCTTGGCCTGCGGGTTACACTCGCGCTGGACTGATGTGGGATGCCTTAATGCCTTCCTTCCAGCAGATCTTTTCCCATCGACTCCGACTCATTGCTCTGGGAATAAGGTCTAGAGTCTTTTTGTCAGTACCTTAGGGTTTGCAGTCATCAGTGGCAAACTCTTCGCTATCGACAGTGGGGATTCATCATTGCCTCCTGATTGGTAGATTCTTACAAGTGTTCGACTTCAACTCATTCATTCGCACTTGTCAGATTTTACTGGGGCACCTTGACACTCATTATCATTTATCTATGGGTTGTCTCGCGTTGGTTAACGCGTATACATCATTGACCGGTAATCCAACGATTTCTCACATGGTCGACTTCGAGCTCATTTATTCCCATTGTGTAGAATTGTGCCATAGTGATCGGTGAAGACCTCGGGGTTGCATCATCATTTCATCTGACAGCTTCATGTCAGCTTTCGCCGCTGATGCCGTCCCACCCTTATATGTTGCAGCTCAAACGACAAAGAAGATCTTATATGTTTGGCTCCCGAGTTGCGTGATTGTACCGGTTGTTCCACCTCTTATGATCCGGTACTTGGAGATTCAGTTACTTATTTGATCGGACACCCAGTTGCACCATCTTTGATCAGCTTTCTATACGTGATACTTGGACATTGATTCAGACTTACACTTCCGGGCCATGCTCAGATGATTCATTGTGTACTTTCAGTTCAGCTATACTTGTATACATGTTGGATCTATTCACTACTTTCTATATGATGTATTTTTGACTGAGCATGGGTATGCCCGCCTCAACATGAGTTGACTCTCTATTTTCTTTCATTGGTTTTTGGCAGGCTGAAATCTGGTGAAGTCCTCTCTTGTCCTTGCGAAGATCTTTCTATGTGCATAATACATTTTGGCCATCATGTACCCCTTATGACCACATATATTAGGGGGCATCTGTTATAGCATCATTTCTCACCTTCACATGATTCATGATTGATTTGATGGTTTTGGGCACCCATTCCTACAGACTTGGACAAATTCACTTAAAAACAGTGTAAAAATCCCCATACGCGACTATGCCCGTACTTTTCCGCGTGTATACGCGAGTCCAGCTGCACTTTTCCGCGTATGCCATTAAAAATGATTAAAAAATATATAATTATTCCCTATTTTCGGGTTGGGTTGATGGTTACTCAGGTAGTTCAACCACCCCAGCACGTGGCCAACTGTTTCCAACTGTTGAAACTACTTGGAGGGAGTATAAAAACCCCTCATGTGTATGGCCTAAGGGAGAGAGAGAATTATTGATATTATACTTTGTTGGTATTCCCTATCCAAGTCTGATTCCCCGTGCCTCCTGCACTTTCCCAGTTCATTGTAGGAAACCCTTGTTTCCTTGAGATACACATCCCTTTATATGTTATCTCGTATGCACCAGTTTGGAAGGAGTCTTTGCGAGGCAAGGGCTGGACGGATCCGGACGACGGTCTGCGAAGGCCTTGGAAGGATCAGGTGATCTCTCCACTTGATTACTTTTGTACGTACTATTTATAATACAGAAGTATCATGCTGTTTCCGAAATAAACGTGTTAGTGTATGCTTTTATGTATGAGAATATTTGTTATACAAGCATTCATTATGATTTATTTAATGTTTTATATGAATCTCACTAACATTTAGAGTAGATATATGCTGTACAACCAGTCCTTTGTGCTTGTTTCTTCTTGTCTTTCAAGTTAAGAAGGAAGGACGGTTGCTGGGGGTTTGAACCCTGCGGGATCTTCTTCAACCGTAGGACCTACGAGTAACTTTCTCATTCTACTCTATTTAGTTTTTCTGAACGTGCATGGTTGTGTGAGTCTCTGTTAAGTAGCATGCCCCTGCTCTGTGGAGGTTGTAACCCAACGAACCTCTAGGGTGAAATTCCCCGAAACAGCTACCGCCTTGTATAAAAATATCAAGGGAGTCAAATCCCATATGTTCTGTACTGCACCTGTGAAGCTTTCCAATCCTTTTGCAATTGGTTCAAGACAGCAGGTGTTGAGTCTCAAAAGTGTTCTCCATATTCATACATATTTCCATTATGTCATAACCATTTAGCTCTTATTTCATAACCATTTGACCTAAAACCCTACATCAAGTAACCATTTTCATAAATATATGGGTTAGGATCTTTGTTTTCCAAAGTTATTTATTTTATGTATTTTAAGTGAATTTATTATTAGAAACTAGAAAATTAACATAGTTTCATATATCTATATATGTGTTATGAGTTTTGTGACATGTGTAGGTCAAAAGGAGACTTCTAGAAGATCCCTATGTGGCACTCTAAGGCCAAATTCGAATTTGGTTGGAGAAGATTATGGGATCAAGAGGATATGTGTCTCACTTCCTTGTTGTATTGAAACTCTAAGAGGATATGTGTCTCATTCCTCAAGTTGTGTTGAAACTCTAGAAAAACATGTGTCTTATCATTTCCTATTTTGATTGTAACTCTAGAGATGGAGGGAGAGATTCATGGACTCCCATTAATGAGATGTCTCCTCATATTTTGTATAAATAGGAGAAGCTTTCTCCTATCATAGGTAATGAGAAAGTAATGAGAAAGTAATGAAGAAGTAATGAGGAAGTAATGAGGAAGTAGATTTGTAACAAAGTTCAAGATGGAATGGGATGTAGATTTATGAGTTTTTGAATAAAGAAGCTTAGTTCTTTGATGCTATTGTGATCTTATCCTTAAGGAGCTGAAGGACTTCACCAAATTGGTAGCAGAGGGCCCCTGCTATCCAAGGAGGCTTTTACATGTTTTCTAGATAAGTTGCTTTCAATTCTGTTTTGTCATATTTCCTTACTTAGATTGCTTTTTGAAATCATAGCTTTTAACATAATTTTTCATGGCAGCCCGGGCATTTGCACATATTTTTATGACTAATGACATGGAATCAATATTGTCCTTCTGCTGATTTCTTTTTCTTAGTTTTTGTTTAATTCCAGCACTGCTTTGTTTATTTCAGTCTTGCACATTTGTTTTAGTAGTTAGATTTAGATATATTAAGCTGCTCATGTCATTTTCAGTTACCTTCGAGAGCCACAGCTGGACTGATGGTGAGGGATTGAAGTATGAGTGTGTAGTTTGATATTAGTTTCCTTTATGCAAATTTAGATATATTAAACTGCTCATAACATCTTCAGTTGCCTCCAAAAGCCACAGCTAGATTGATGGTGAGGGATTGTATTATTAAATGTGTAGTTTGATATTAGTTTCCTTTCTGCAACTTAGATATATTAAATTTCTCATAACATCTTCAGTTGCCTCCGAAAGCCACAGCTAGACTGATGGTGAGGGATTGAATTATGGATGTGTAGTTTGATATTAGTTTCCTTTCTGCAAGTTAGAAATATTAAATTGTGCATGACATCTTCAGTTACCTCCGAAAGCCACAGCTGGACTGATGGTGAGGGATTGAATTATGAATGCGTGGTTTGATATTAGTTTACTTTCTGCAAGTTAGATATCAGTTACTCAAGTTGTTTATGGTTACTTCCGAAAATCATAGCTGGACTAATGATGAGGGATCAGAAAACAAGTTGATGTAATTTGATTTAGATTTACTTTATTGCAACTTTTGGATTTCTTTCAGCATAGTTTCTTTTGTGTTTAGACAGCAACAAGAATAGTTTGGTTTCATGCTCACTAGTTCACTGTTTTGATTTATTAGATTAGCAGCACCTTTTTCATTTCAGTAGCACATTTTCATTTCCTTTCGAGTTTTGTCATTGTATGTTTCAAATTCCTTTTTAAGTTTGAAGTTGGTAAATCATTATAAAGGACATCATTGCCTTGAATATCCATAACCATACTTGTCTTTTAGAATTTCATAAAAATCCAAAAACGACAAAAAGTAAGAGATAGGTTATCTTGCACATATAGTGCGCCACACTTCGTCAACTTACGAATCCCTGGTTGATAATTTATGTTAGCAATTTAGGACACACTAAATTGACCAAACATTTTGGCGCCGTTGCCGGGGAAGTGTAACTAGGTAGCCTTATTTCTTACATAAAAAAAAAATTAATAATTCTTGAGTATGCTCTCCTCCTGCACTTTGTGTGATCTGGAGGATCAGAAAAGGAATTGTTATGTAAAAAAAAAAATTATTAATAATTCTTGAGTATGCTCTCCTCCTGCACTTTGTGTGATCTGGAGGATCAGAAAAAGAATTGTTATGTGAAAAAAAAAAGGAGACAAAATAAAACTTCATCATTTCAATTGATTCAACAATTTAAAAAAAAAAAAAAATTGTTTTCATGAAAAACTTTGATTTCAATAAAATTGTTTTGTTTAATGAATATATATGTATATTTTTAAATTTTTGAAAATATCACATACATAATTTTATTAAACAAATCAATTGAAAATAAAATTTAAAAAAAAAATAAATTAAATTGTTTTGTTACTAAGATATATATGTATATTTTTATTTTTGAAAATATATATATAATTTTAATAACAAATCATTTAAAAAAAAAAAATCAATAAATTGTTTTTGTTTAGTAAATTACATATGTATATTTTTAATTTTCCAAAATTTAACATGTGTAATTTTATTAACAAAACAATTTAAAAAATAAAAATAAACATTTTGTTTAAGTAAAACATATATGTATATTTTTAATTCTTGAAATATAACATATATAGTTTTATTAACAAAACAAATAAAATAAAATAAAACAACAAAAACAAAACAATAACAAAAAAACAAATCAATAAACAAAATGAGATGTCCATTGTAAAACGAAACCAAAGAAACAGATCCAACATTTGCAAAATCTGCAATGCTCTCCAGCGCTCTACAAACCTGATGAAAACCAGATGAGTCCCTTCAAAAAGATCTTCATTCCAACACTGTGCTCATGGTTCATTTGTAAACAAAACGGAACAGTGCACTGCCTTTCACGGCCATTTACATCTTTGGAGTTATGTCGCACTAAGAAATTAAGATCACTAAACCGTGAGCAGACAGCTGGTTTTTCTGTTGTTTCAAACTTGAAGATAATGCAAACAATACATGGCATTCCTAGGTATAAAACCACAGCAGCATAACAGAAAACAACAGACTAATCCGTTAAAAAAAAACAACATGAGTATCAAGCAGAGGTTAGTCGCCTTTTGGATTTGATAGTACACAGCTTGTCTTGAATTCTCCTATGCTGGAATTAAACAATGAGTTAGTCAGTAATGCTAGTGATGCGGCAGATTCAAGACAAACAGAAAAACGCAAAACAGAGAATTGATTTTGTTACAGCGCACTCAGAAAACGCAATTTTTATTAACACGTCATTTTTAAACACGTTTTCTGATCAAACTAGGATGAATTTTGAAAATCCACGACATGGGTTTTTTTTCTAACGTGGTCAATTAGATAACCCAGAAACCGTTTTAAGAAATTTGTGGCGGTCTGGGAGAAATTATCGGTTCTTTGAAGGCCATTTTTGCCTGCCGCGTGAGGAAAAACGGTTTTCTGTTTGAACAGTGGAGAGTTTGAACGGCACTTTGCTTGATTTCGCCCATAATCTGAAGAAGATGAATTCTAATTGAAATCAAATTCTTAACGTGGCATTCAATCCACATTTCACTGACCTTTGATGCCAGATCTTCAGTTTTTATTAGGTGTCGTTTCCAACACTGCATTTTATCTTCGGTCTGGGTCCTTAGCTTGGTACACTCAGAATTATCAGCCGCTTTCTATGAGAAGGTTCTTTAATCTGCATGGGGCTATAATATCATCTTCATACGTATAGACTGGATCGGTTGTGTTTGCCTCTGCAACTACGATGGTGTTGCTCCTTATGGAAACTCTCAGTGCTTTTCTCCATGCATTGCGTCTTCACTTGGTTGAGTTTCAAAATAAGTTCTATGAAATTCCATCCATTCTCTTTTACTTTACTTAGTGAAGAGGATGATTAATATGTTGGCTGTATTACGACTACAATCTTCAATGCCTTTTGAAGCTCACTTTATTCATGTAATTTTAGCACGAGAAGAAAAAAAAATTCTTACAATAAGGGAAAAGAAAATGGCTACAAAATTGCAGTTTAGGTCCAACATTTGTTCAAAGTAGTGTGATGGCAATTGGCTAATCAATTCTGACTGATTATTGGAATTTCAATGAGGAAAAATGTGAATAATAGAGGAGCATTGCACAAAATTGTATTGTATAGCAGGTTTCATTTTCTGAAGTCATACTCGAACTTCATGAGATCAGTCCACCTTCCATCTCTTGGATTGTGGAAAGTTGCAGACATGGTCTTAAGTTCCCACTGCCTATGATGCTGTAGAGGCATTCTTCTTTTTCAAGATTGGTGCAACATTAAAAAAAAAAAAAAAAAAAATTGCAATTTTGTTTTGATTATTAAAAAAAAAAAAAAAAATCAAAAATTTTGAATCAATGAAATGCATAAGTTAATTTGCTTGTTTTTCTGAAGGTATTGATTAATTTTGGATTGATGATGAAGGATGAATGGCTAACTTTTTTTATTCAAGATTTTTAGCTACTGAAACCATCGACATTCTGCAGCTGAAGTTCCAATTCCGCAGCTGTTCTTCAATTCCGCAGCTGAAGTCTAATTCCGCAGCTGTTCTCCAATTCCGCAGCTGAAGTCCAATTCCGCAGCTGTTCTGCAATTCCGCAGCTGAAAAACCTCATTGTTCAAATCAGCCTAACTTTCTCATACAAAATCAGATTTTGATGATTTAAGTATCGTTGGAAAGGTCTCAACAAGATCTATACAATGAGAAATCCATCATTAGAGTTTGAAATGGCAAATAATGAAATAAATTGCTGAAAAGAAGCTACATTCAACTTGAGGCACTAATTCCAAAACAGGTATAAATTCTTTTGATTTTTCCCTTGAGAACTTGTTTCATTAATACAAATTCTTAGTTTTGTGTGTAAATATCATAAATAGAGAGATTGATCACCTCTCTGCCTTTGATAATCTTACATTCCATTGCAGAAGAAGTATTAGTTTTTTTGCAGGTTCTAGGAGGAAGGACAAATGACTACAAGAGAATGGTGTCTCTTTAAGAGGCCAACTTGTTTCATAAGAGGATGATCAGCAACAAAGAGGAGGAAATATGCTGATGCAAAATCAGATCCAAACACTTGAAAAAATTTCAGATACTATTGTCTCCATCACATCCATACCTCATAATAAACCATTCACCTCATTTCACTTCATATTTTTCATTTACATTCACATCCACTTTCCATTTCTTTTTGTCCATTCATAACCACAAATAAAAGCAAGAGGCTCATTCACATGCTTATTGCCCATTGTCATTTCTCATTCACATGCTTATTGTCCATTTCCATTTATACTCTCCATTGCCATCTTCCATTTTCATTTTCCATTTCATGTCATTTTCATTCCGCAAATAAGCCCTGCTGCAATGCAAATTATTGAGTCCATAGTCCTTTGAGTCTAAGTTCTTTGTAAAAACACCTTGAGGCTTGCATGCCTTAATGGAAAGTTCTCATGCTGATAAACAATGGGAATACACTAATGTCCCTTGTTCGTCATATCTTCTAGGTGACTCGACATCAGCAAAATCATTCGTACCTAGCAAGATGTGTTTGGGCATCTTGACTCTCATTGTCATCAATGGTGAGAGTTCTCGTGTTGACTAGTGGCATCCATTAATGGCCATTAATTCAACAATTTCCTACTATGTTCGACATCAGAACATATTTTCACATAGTAGGAATTATGCCAATGAGTTTTGAAGACATGAAGACTATTATTTTCAGCATTTTGGAGCAGATTCAACAAGTTTTAGTAGAAGCAATAAAAAGTCATCTCATCTCTTTATCCATGAATCCTCTTGTTCAGCCACTTGAAGAAGAATATGATCAGAATTTTGCAGCCACCACACATACACAACTCATCCACATTTAAGGTAAGTGAAGGTATGTTGTTTTCTCATTTTTAGTCATGTAATTCATTAGAATGCTAAAATTGTAACTTTGGAAAAATTCCTCACTCCCTTTTCCACATTGTCATATCTTTAGTTGGGGGGGGAAGGGACATTATTTCATATCCACATGTCATACACTATCACACATTTTCATTTCATTTCCATCCACATATACTTCCCAACCAACTATTGTTGCAACATGATTCAAAAGATTATATGCCTTGCAAATGATCAATTCATTGATGAAGTAGTTGATTCTAAATGTTTTCATGAACTTTGATGCAACAAATAAAATAAAGCATTGTTACACAAGAACCAATGCTAAAAAAAAAAAAATGGTTGTCACACAAGAACCAACCATTGAAAAAAAAAAAAAAAAAGTGTTGCAATCAAATGTATTATACTTTGCCAAAAAAGAAAATATCAAGAAGCAAAGTTTGGAACGAATCTATATGAGTCAAAGATCAACTCATGGACAAATGAATCATTGCAATAGTTGCATGAGGACATGCAACAACTTCAGTTGGGGGGTATGTTGAGTCTCAAAAGTGCTCTCCATATTCATACATATTTCCATTATGTCATAACCATTTAGCTCTTATTTCATAACCATTTGACCTAAAACCCTACATCAAGTAACCATTTTCATAAATATATGGGTTAGGATCTTTGTTTTCCAAAGTTATTTATTTTATGTATTTTAAGTGAATTTATGATTAGAAACTAGAAAATTAACATAGTTTCATATATCTATATGTGTTATGAGTTTTGTGACATGTGTAGGTCAAAAGGAGACTTCTAGAAGACCCTTATGTGGCACTCTAAAGCCAAATTCGAATTTGGTTGGAGAAGATTATGGGATCAAGAGGATATGTGTCTCACTTCCTTGTTGTATTAAAACTCTAAGAGGATATGTGTCTCATTCCTCAAGTTGTGTTGAAACTCTAGAAAGACATGTGTCTTATCATTTCCTATTTTGATTGTAACTCTAGAGATGGAGGGAGAGATTCATGGACTCCCATTAATGAGATGTCTCCTCATATTTTGTATAAATAGGAGAAGCTTTCTCCTATCATGTTAATGAGAAAGTAATGAGAGAGTAATGAAGAAGTAATGAAAAGTAATGAGGAAGTAGATTTGTAACAAAGTTCAAGATGGAATGGGATGTAGATTTATGAGTTTTTGAATAAAGAAGCTTAGTTCTTTGATGCTATTGTGATCTTATCTTTAAGGAGCTGAAGGACTTCACCAAATTGGTAGCAGAGGGCCCCTGCTATCCAAGGAGGCTTTTTACATGTTTTCTAGATAAGTTGCTTTCAATTCTGTTTTGTCATATTTTCTTACTTAGATTGCTTTCTGAAATCATAGCTTTTAGCATAATTTTTCATGGCAGCCCGGGCATTTGCACATCTTTTTATGACTAATGACATGGAATCAATATTGTCCTTCTGCTGATTTCTTTTTCTTAGTTTTTGTTTAATTCCAGCACTGTTTTGTTTATTTCAGTCTTGCACATTTGTTTTAGTAGTTAGATTTAGATATTAAGCTGCTCATGTCATTTTCAGTTACCCTCGAAAGCCACAGCTGGACTGATGGTGAGGGATTGTATTATGAAATGTGTAGTTTGATATTAGTTTCCTTTCTGCAAGTTAGATATATTAAATTGCTCATAACATCTTTAGTTGCCTCCGAAAGCCACAGCTGAACTGATGGTGAGGGATTGAATTATGGATGTGTAGTTTGATATTAGTTTCCTTTCTGCAAGTTAGATATATTAAATTGCTCATAACATCTTCAGTTGCCTCCGAAAGCCACAGCTGGAATGATGGTGAGGGATTGAATTATGGATGTGTAGTTTGATATTAGTTTCCTTTCTGCAAGTTAGAAATATTAAATTGTGCATGACATCTTCAGTTACCTCCGAAAGCCACAGCTGGACTGATGGTGAGGGATTGAATTATGAATGTGTGGTTTGATATTAGTTTACTTTCTGCAAGTTAGATATCAATTACTCAAGTTGTTTATGGTTACTTCCGAAAATCATAGCTGGACTAATGATGAGGGATCAGAAGACAAGTTGATGTAATTTGATTTAGATTTACTTTATTGCAACTTTTGGATTTCTTTCAGCATAGTTTCTTTTGTGTTTAGACATCAGCAAGAATAGTTTGGTTTCATGCTCACTAGTTCATTGTTTTGATTTATTAGATTAGCAGCACCTTTTTCATTTCAGTAGCACATTTTCATTTCCTTTCAAGTTTTGTCATTGTATGTTTCAAATTCCTTTTTCAGTTTCAAGTTGGTAAATTATTATAAAGGACATCATTGCCTTGAATATCCATAACCATACTTGTCTTTTAGAATTTCATAAAAATCCAAAAACTACAAAAAGTAAGAGATAGGTTATCTTGCACATATAGTGCGCCACACTTTGTCAGCTTACGAATCCCTGGTTGATAATTTATGTTAGCAATTTAGGATACACTAAATTGACCAAACAGCAGGCAACCACCTTTGCTAAGGCTTTCAATGTGCCGCTGATCTTTCACTTATGTACTTACTACTGATTAACTTCAGCAGTTGGAATTAATTTCCAACACTCCCCCTTAATTTCAACTGCTGGGCTTTTCTGCATACCCAGGCATTTCCTGAAATGTTCAAAGCTTTTCTGCGCAAGTGGCTTTGTGAGGATATCTGCAAATTGATCCTCTGTTCTGCAATGTTGCAAAACTATCTCACCATTGTTAACCAATTCACGTATGAAATGAAACTTGGTGTCAATGTGCTTTGTCCTCTTATGAAAGACTAAATTTTCAGACAATGCAATAGCTGAGCTATTTTCACAAAATATCACTATCCCTTTTACCTGTTCTTGACATAAAATTCTCAACATTTTTCTCATCCAAACTGCTTGACACGTTGTTGCTGTAGCTGCCACATATTTTGCTTCTGCTGTAGACAACGCTACAATGGGTTGTTTCTTAGAAGCCCATGAAATGGCTCCTGAACCCATGTGAAAAACATAACCGGAAGTACTCTTCCGATCATCAACACTTCCAGCCCAATCACTGTCAGTGTATCCAACTAAATCTGAACATTCTGAAGCAGTATATAAAATACCAAACTTTTTAGTACCTTTAACATACCTCAGAATTCTTTTTGCTGCTTGCCAATGTGCATCCTTTGGCTTTTCCATGAATCTGAAAATAAAACTAACAGCATGCATTATATCCGGCCTAGTTGCAGTCAAATACATAAGGCTGCCAACTATGCTCTTGTATAAGCTAGGATCAAAATCCTTACTGCTGTCCTCTCTACTGAGTTTTAATCCCATAACTGTGGGAGTGATCGCTGCTTTTCTTTCCTGCATGTTAAATCTTTCAAGCACCTCATTAACATACTTTGCCTATGAGATAAAAATCCCATTTTCATCTTGTTCTACTTCTATTCCCAAGAAGTATTTCAACAAGCCCATGTCATTCATTTCAAATTCTTCTTTCATGATTGTTTTAAAATGTTCAATAAGGTAATCATCATTACCTGTAAAAATAACATCATCAACATATAAAACTACAATCAATATTTTTCCATCCTTTTATTTGATGTAGAGGGTGGGTTCTCCCTCACACTTTTCAAATCCATTTTCCAGTAGATAGGAATCTATCCTACTGCACCACGCTCTTGGCGCTTGCTTCAGCCCGTAAATAGCTTTCTTCAACTTGCACACTTTGTGCTCTTGGCCTTTCTTTTCATAGCCAAGAGGTTGTTCAATGTAAACCTCTTCCATTAACACTCCATTTAGGAAAGCTGACTTCACGTCCATTTGGTAAACTTTCCACTTTTTTTGTGCTGCTATGGACAGCACTGCTCTCACGGTTTCCATTCTAGCAATCAGTGCAAAATTTTCCTCATAATCTATCCCTTGATTCTGCTTATAACATTTGACAACAAGTCTGGCCTTGTGTCTCTCTATTTTGCCTTCAGCATTGCTCTTGGTCTTGTAGACCCATTTAACTCCAATTACTTCTTTACCTTTTGGAAGTTCAACCAAATCCCAAGTCTTGTTTCTTTCTATGGCATTTATCTCCTCATCCATAGCTTCTATCCATTTCTTATCTTTGATAGCTTCTTCGAAATGAACAGGATCATCAACATGACAATATAAAGCAAACAAAGAATTGATACCTTCATTAGCTATATCTTGTTCATAAATTTCTCTCAAACTTTTGAATTTCTTACCTCTTTCAGTAGGTGTACAAATGCTTGAAGAAGCACTTGAATTTCCTCCTTGTGGTGTGCTTGGAGAAGCACTGTCATTTCTCCTCAAGGGTGTGCTTTGCTGCTCTTGTGTTGGTGCTGCTGTTTGGGGATGTATTTCAGCCAACTCATCATCATTTTCATCATGAGATAAACCGTGTTTAGCATTCATTGTTTTCTCTATGCTTCCATCCCAAGCTTCCTCTTCAATGAACTGAACATCCCTGCTCACAATAAAATTCTTGGTGGATGGGTTATATAACCTATATGCCTTGGATTCCTCACTGTATCTAATGAAAATACATTTCTCCCCCTTGTTGTCCAACTTCTTCCTTAGCTAATCCGGAATGTGTGCATAAGCCACACATCCAAAAACCTTCATGTGTGTGACACCTTGCTTTGTGCCACTCCATGCCTCTTCTGGCACTTTGTTCATAACTGTTTTTGTAGGGCACCTATTCAAAATATACGCTGCACAATGTACAACTTCAGCCCAATAATCATTAGGCAAATGCTTTGCCTTTAACATACTCCTTGCCATGTCCATTATGGTTCTATTCTTCCTTTCGGCTACTCCATTTTACTGCGGAGTATATCTAGTTTTAAACTGCTTATGAATACCATTTTCTCTAAAAAAACGTAGAAAATATTTAGAGATATACTCACCTCCTCTATCAGTCCTTAAGACTTTGATATGCGGCCCACTCTGGTTCTCAACAAGTGCTTTGAAATTGCGAAATTTTTCAAACACTTCACTTTTGTTTTTCAAAAAGTAAACCCAAGTTTTTCTTGTAAAATCATCTATGAATGTTAACACATAGTGGCTACTAGCAAGCGAAGGAGTTTGCATCAGTCCACATATATCTGAGTGGACAATTTCTAAGGGTGCTTTTGCCCTTATGCTTTTCCCGGAAGAAAAACTTTCTCTGTGTTGTTTCCCCAAGATACAACCTTCACAAAGGTTGTCCGGTTTCTCTATCAATGGTAAACCACTTGCCATTCCTTTTCTATTCAACAAATTAAGACCTCCAAAGTTGAGATGTCCAAATCTCAAGTGCCATAACCAATTATCATCTTTTGGTTCGCTTTGGAAAGTCTCTTGTGCCACTGCTGCCATCTTTTCCTCATTCTTTAGATATGCTCTCATTCTAAGAGGGAACATTCTGTTCTTTGTCATCTTCACTTCAGAAATACACTGTTTTCTAGGTGGTTTGTCCATGATGGTACAAACATCATCCTCAAAGAAAACATTAAACCCCTTATGAACAAGTTGTCCAATACTTAAGAGGTTACACTTCATTCCTGGAACATAATAAACATCTGCTATGGATTTCTTTGCACCTTTCCTCGTTAAGACATTTACATCTCCTTTTCCCATAACATAAACTTTGCTATCTGTTCCAAGTGTGACTTGTGACTGCACACTCTCATCTAACATAGAAAACATTGCTAAGTTTCCTGTCATATGATTACTACAACCGGAGTCTAGAAACCATAAATCCTCACTTTTTTCTTCAGCCATATTACAAGGTAGAAACAAATTATTTTGGCTGATATTTTCCTTAGTGAAATTTGCACTAGTTCTACTTCCCATATCATTCTGCTTCTTTCTACATTCATTAGCATAATGACCATATTTTTTACAATAGTAGCATTGGACATTGGACTTATCATACCTTTGTCCTTGAGCATTCTGCTGACCACTTTGTTGGCTGCTGCCTTGGCCGTGGCTGTGACTTTGACTGTTGCACCTTCCATGTGAATGTGAAGGGATTTTCCTTCCACTTCTGTTTTGGCTTTTGCCTCTTCCTCTTTTGTTTCCTCTTCCTTGCCCTCTTCCTCTTCCGAAAGACATCTGAGACTTAAAGGCATGCTCAAGAGATAAGCTTTCACTTCTACCCAATCTCTGTTCATGGGTCATCAGTGATGCATGTAGTTCATCCACTGAAAACTTTGTGAGATCCTTAGTCTCTTCTATGGTGGTGACAATCACATCGAATCTTAAGGGTAAACTTCTCAAGAGTTTTTCAACAATCATTTTGTCTTCAAGAGTCTCTCCATGAGATCTTATTTGTGTGACCATTCCAATCACATGAGTGAAGAATGAGTCAATAGTATCTGACTCTTTCATACAGAGAGTCTCAAAGTCTCTCCTCAGCAACTGAAGTTTTGTTGTCTTCACTTTTTCCATGCCTTGATAGGCTGTCTTGAGAGTTTCCCATGCTTCTCTGGATCTCTTGGCTGCTGCTATCCTCGGAAACACACTCTCATGCACTGCTTTATACAAAAAGAAGAGAGGTTTGGAGTCTTTCTTCTTATTGCTCTTCAACAGTTCTCTTCCTGCCTAAGTTAACATATGAAACTCTTCATCTGTTGGCTCTTCAAAGCCATCCTCAACAAGTTCCCATAAGTC
Source organism: Pinus albicaulis (assembly GCA_034641835.2). Lineage (NCBI taxonomy): Eukaryota > Viridiplantae > Streptophyta > Pinopsida > Pinales > Pinaceae > Pinus > Pinus albicaulis. Next base: position 34,071,286 of record CM076575.1, read on the forward strand.
TTGGGAGACAAACAATGCTCTCATAGTTATTGACCAGTAGTCATAATTTTTCCCATTAAACATTGGAAGATGGATATTTCCCATACCCATACCAGTGCTGGCTCCAGCCATTATGCACTCTTAACTATGATTCAAAAACATTTGACTACGTTTTTAAAATTAACTGACTGTTCTGCAACAGTAACACAAAAACTGTATAGAGAAATACCTTTGGATTATTTTGGCTGAGTCTTCACACTGCTGGAGAAGCTGCTGCAACAAAGAACTCCTTTCCTTCAGCTTCTTTGATATTCAAAGAGCCTGGACTAGCTCTGATACCATGTTGAAATATTTGAAATTCCAGAATAACAATAGAGAGAATAAACTCCCCTCTTTAACACAGAGAAATTAAAATTTTTCACTCACAGGAGACAAAGTTTCAACTCATAAATCAAACTTTTATTCCATAAAAATTGTTACAAATTCTTCCTCTATCAAAGGGATTTACAAAATATGTGACTGCTTCAAAACACAGTTCACACAACCTTCCTGTCTCTCAAACAAAACACTCTGTCTCTCTGAGAAAATACACTGCTGTGTATTTTTTATTCGCACTGCTGTGCAAAAAAAAATGACTCTGTTCTATAAAAATAAAACATTACATTACAGGCTCTCGAGCCTTTACAATATTTATATGCCGCGCATATATAAAAATTAAAACGTAAAACATAAAATGCATCGGGTCCATATTTTAATACATAACACGCGACCATTTAAAAATTCCGATCGCGATTGAAAACGCGGATGTGATGAACCAATATAAAATCTGCCCTATAAATAAATCGGGTCCAGATTTGGAATGTCAATCGAGCCATGTAATAAGCGAGTTCTGATCTCCGATTGGGAGACGGATGCGATGGTCACATAAACTGTGCCATAATAAAATAGATCGGGTCCGCCTTTTGGTTAATGCAATCGGGGGATAAAACAAAACACTCCCGATTGCGATGTTGCGATTGTTTTGTAATGCACCGTGTGGTCTGTGGGACCAGCGTGGGCCTCTGCTTTGTGAGAGGGCGATTTATAATATGACATGCGATTTATATTATCGCATCGGCTCAAAACCAAAAGGTTGTGGTATTACGTATGTAATACCTCCGATTGCGATGAATGCATCGGACCTTCGCCATATCAACAAGACACTTTAAACTTTTAGATATTTTTCTGTGAAACATATATGTGAACCGTTTCGTAAGCGGAACTCACCACATCAACAAGACACTTGCAAGATATTCTTGCAATTTACCGCCTCTGCTATTACTCCGCCGATTTAAATTGGTAAGGCTTTAAAGCCTGATCCAAGTTGTAATCAAAGCTCTGCCTGCTGGCGAGACTTTGAGTCTTGACAATTAATTCTGCTCTTTGAGAAATCGGCTACCGCCTTGTATAAAAATATCAAGGGAGTCAAATCCCATCTGTTCTGTACTGCACCTGTGAAGCTTTCCAATACTTTTGCAATTGGTTCAAGACAGCAGGCAACCGCCTTTGCTAAGGCTTTCAATGTGCCACTAATCTTTCGCTTCTGTACTTACTACTGATTGACTTCAGCAGTTGGAATTAATTTCCAACAGAATTGCGCTTTCTACACATTTCACAAGTATTGTGAGTTTTGTTTTTCGAAGCCAGGGAATGATGTAACTCTGTTGGTTGTGATTTTATAATTATGATCTGCATGGACATCTTACAGGTACTGTTGCAATAGGTCGTTGTGGCCATGGACACCTTACATGTGTTGCAGTAGGTTATGGGGGGATTTTTAAATGAGGAATTTGTGATTCTGGTTTGTTATGTTGAAAACTGCTTCATAATGTGATGGCATGTAGTTATAGGGAGCTAAAATTTGCAAATGTGATAAAAATTTAAGAGCAACTGTGTGTCTTTTCGTTTTCTTGTTAGTAAGACATTGTAAATATATGAGATGTACTTATATTTCGTACTAAATTGACAGATCGCAACGAAAATTGATTTGTATGCACTGTTAAAGAAGAATTAACAAAATTAATCAGAAGTTAATTAATGAAGAGTATTTTGAAAGAGGTTTAATTGCTTATTCACTATCCAATTGCTATCCATAATCAACAATGATGAACATATCGTTTCGCTCCACGTTATCAACAGGATTTTATTTAGTTATTATTGTTAATTACTTGCCATTACTATTTTTAATGCAGGGGCAACGACCTGACAGGTGTAATTAAAACTTTTTAACACTTTTTCCAAGTTCAGTTTTTAGAAATCGTTACAATAATAAATTTGAGATTTTAATGAGTTTGTTTAAAATTTAATTAATTAAAATCACAGTTATGAATATTAAACATTTTAAAAATTATTATTTATTTAAAAATATAAAATAATAATAATTTTCTAATATATTTCAATTAAAAAATATCCATGTAATAATATAAATTAAATAGCTCCATATAGTGTGTGTGTTATTAAAGTTTGTGCCAAGGCACAGCGGATTATTTTCCGATTTCCCATCTTTAAGCCGAGTAGAGTTGTTATGATGGACTAAAAAAAAGTTGATTTATGAAACCGGGATTTAAAAAATAATTCTTGAAAAAGAAATTAGTTAATTTTGGCTGCCGGGAAAGGAAGGTGTGGAAGATGATAAAGATGGAGGGCGATGCAAATTTGATGTGCAGCGAACTCAAATGCAGGAACGGTATGTTATGTTTGGTGTAAGTGATTGTACTTTTGGAGTGTTGTTGGTGAGATTAAAAAAATCATTAGGATTAAAGGCATCCTCACTGTTTGTGAGTTGTTTGTCAGTTTTGTTTAAATTTTAATTAATTGGTTAAAATCATAAATTTGAATTATTATATTTATAAATTAATTAAATTTTAAGTTATTTAAAAACATACAATATAATAATGTCATAGAAATTTGTATTATTTAATTATAAAATATAATAATCGCATAGAAATTTATATTACCTAATTTTAATTAAAAAAATATCAAATTAATAATATAAATTAAACAGCTACCAAATGTAAATATCTGTAAATAGACATCCACATCAATCAATCTGTAAACCATGTAACACATCATATCATTATATATATATATATATGGAGCTTGTGCCAATTCAGAGAGAATTTTTTTCTGGTTTCCTATATAACTTTAAGATTAGTAAAGGTGTCATAGATAAAATAATGGACAAAAAAGGGTTTGATTCATCAAACGGTGATTTAAAAAATAATTCTTGAAAGAGAAATTACTGATTTATGGTTGCCGGAAAAGGAAGATGATAAAGATGGAGAGCGATTGAATCCCTAATGGTTCGTAGAAATTACTGATTTACAGCTGCCGGAAAAGCAAGATGATGAAGATGGAGGGCGATTGAATCCCATATGGTTCGTAGAAATTACTGATTTATGGCTGCCAAAAAAGCAAGATGATAAAGATGGATGGCGATTGAATTCCGTATGGTTTGTAGAAATTACTACCGGAAACAACGTTTTTTCTCTTGTGAAAAAAAGAAATTACTGCCGGAAAAGCAAGATGATAAAGATGGAAGGCGATTGAATCCCGTATGGTTCGAAGAAATTACTGATTTATGGCTGCCGGAAAAGCAAGATGATGTTGGTGAGCCCTGGTATTGATGATGTTGGTGGGCCTTCTCGCTGGTTATGTGTGGGGTCCCATAGGTGTGACCTTTTGATGTTGGTGAGCCCTGGTATTGCACCAAGAGTGCTGCAACTCCCAGGGGCTGTCTTACTTTATTTTATCAACTCGGGGTTCGTACAAAATTTGAGGTGACAGTACATAGCAGATGCATAATGTTTATGTCATCCTCTTTTGCTTTACGAAAGGGTGCTACTTCTAATGGTTCTCAGTGAAGTCTGATACACTTCAATGAAACTAAATTAAATTGCAGAAAGGAAATGACAGACATGGAACTAATTTAATGTGCAGGAAGGAAATGACTCTAAGAAACTAAATTAAATTGCTGAAAAGAAAAGAAACTAATTTATGGTAACTAATGTCTGCATAGTTTATGGTAATTAAGTTCAAATCCTTCTCCACGCCCTCTCAATGCATCTGGTTCGACAAATACTCGCAGACACTCTACCTTCCACAGATGACTGTAACATCCCCTACGCAGACTGAAGTGTTGTTCAAGAACCTTCTTTCACTGAAGTTCAATGATGGAGCCCGGAGCAACGAGGTGAGGCATTTCATTCAGCTGATGGACGCGCTCATCGATACTTCCCGTGATGTTCTTAGGCTGAGAAAGAGTCATGTCATTCGTCTGGGAAGTGCGTTATCTAACAAAGCATTAGCAAAGATATGGGACAGTATGCACAATCCATTCTCCACTGGCCACCTCGAACCTCCCGTGGAGCTCAAACAATTACTCGATGATGTGCTTACCTCCAAGTGTTGCATCATCAAATGCAGAATTGCGCTTTCTACACATTTCACAAGTATTATAAGTTTTGTTTTTCGAAGCCAGGGAATGATGTAACTCTGTTGGTTGTGATTTTATAATTATGATCTGCATGGACATATTACAGGTATTGTTGCAGTAGGCCGTTGTGGCCATGGACACCTTACATGTGTTGCAGTAGGTTATGGGGGGATTTTTAAATGAGGAATTTGTGATTCTGGTTTGTTATGTTGTAAACTGCTTCATAATGTGATGGCATGTAGTTATAGGGAGCTAAAATTTGCAAATGTGATAAACATTTAAAAGCAACTGTGTGTCTTTTCGTTTTCTTGTTAGTAAGACATTGTAAATATATGAGATGTACTTATATTTCATACTAAATTGACGGATCGCAACGAAAATTGATTTGTATGCGCTGTTAAAGAAGAATTAACAAAATTAATCAGAAGTTAATTAATGACGAGTACTTTGAAAGAGGTTTAATTTCTTATTCACTATCCAATTGCTATCCATAATCAACAATGATGAACATATCGTTTCGCTCCACGTTATCAACCAGATTTTATTTAGTTATTGCTGTTAATTACTTGCCATTACTATTTTTAATGCAGGGCCAACGACCTGACAGGTGTAATTAAAACTTTTTAACACTTTTTCCAAGTTCAGTTTCTAGAAATCGTTACAATAATAAATTTGAGCTTTTAATGAGTTTGTTTAAAATTTAATTAATTAAAATCACAGTTATGAATATTAAACATTTTAAAAATTATTATTTATTTAAAAATATAAAATAATAATAATTTTCTAATATATTTCAATTAAAAAATATCCATGTAATAATATAGATTAAATAGCTCCATATAGTGTGTGTGTTATTAAAGTTTGTGCCAAGGCACAGCGGATTATTTTCCGGTTTCCCATCCTTAAGACGAGTAGCGTTTTTAAACATTCATGTTTTGAAAGATAAAGATGATGGACTAAAAAAAGTTGATTTATGAAACCGGATTTAAAAAATAATTCTTGAAAAGAAATTAGTTATTTTTGGCTGCCGGGAAAGGAAGGTGTGGAATATGATAAAGATGGATGGCGATGCAAATTTGATGTGCAGCGAACTCAAATGCGGGAACGATATGTTTGGTGTAAGTGATTGTACTTTTGGAGTGTTGTTGGTGATATTCAAAAAATCATTAGGATTGAAGGCATCCTCACTGTTTGTGAGTTGTTTGTCAGTTTTGTTTAAATTTTAATTAATTGGTTAAAATCATAAATTTGAATTATTATATTTATAAATTAATTAAATTTTAAGTTGTTTAAAAACATACAATATAATAATGTCATAGAAATTTGTATTATTTAATTATAAAATATAATAATCGCATAGAAATTTATATTACCTAATTTTAATTAAAAAAATATCAAATTAATAATATAAATTAAACAGCTACCAAATGTAAATATCTGTAAATAGACATCCACATCAATCAATCTGTAAACCATGTAACACATCATATCATTATATATATATATGGAGCTTGTGCCAATTCAGAGAGAATTCTTTTCTGGTTTCCTATATAACTTTAAGATTAGTAAAGGTGTCATAGATAAAATAATGGACAAAAAAGGGTTTGATTTATCAAATGGTGATTTAAAAAATAATTCTTGAAAGAGAAATTACTGATTTATGGCTGCTAGAAAAGGAAGATGATAAAGATGGAGAGCAATTGAATCCCCAATGGTTCGTAGAAATTACTGATTTACGGCTGCCAGAAAAGCAAGATGATGAAGACGGAGGGCGATTGAATCCCGTATGGTTCGTAGAAATTACTGATTTATGGCTGCCAAAAAAGCAAGATGATAAAGATGGACGGCGATTGAATTCCGTATGGTTCGTAGAAATTACTACCGGAAACAGCGTTTTTTCTCTTGTGAAAAAAAGAAATTACTGCCGGAAAAGCAAGATGATAAAGATGGAAGGCGATTGAATCCCGTATGGTTCGAAGAAATTACTGATTTATGGCTGCCGGAAAAGCAAGATGATAAAGATGGACGGCAATTAAATCCCGTATAATTCGTAGAAATTACTGATTTATGGCTGCCGGAAATGGAAGATGATAAAGATGGAGGGCGATTGAATCCCGTATGCTTCGTTCGTTCGTTACGAATGTGGGTCCAATAGTATGACCTTCCACTAGATGCAAAATTGATCTGCATCCCACTCGTTAGTGTTCATTTTAGGTGACGCAATGTGGAAGCGGTATGTTGGGCAGAGGCAATGGGGGTGATCGTATGTTTGGAGAGAGGTTCGTTGAGGATTACAATCGAAGGCATCCTCACCATTCAATTTAAAAAAAAAAAACTTTCAAATTTAAAATATACATACTCATCACAGAAAATATAAAACAATTAAACTTCACATAATCTAAAACTAGAAAAACTAGCAATGGCCCCAAAAGTGTAAAGAGAGGCGGATAGGTTTTTTAATTTGGAAAAGTTGTATGAGAAAGAAATTTGTAGACATTTGTTATTTTCCCCCATTAATTCTAACTTCTATAAGAAAAAGAATCGAGATAAAAATAGTCCTTACAATGGTTTAGAGAATGATATTTCTAGCTTAAGGAATGAAGGTAATATCCTTTTAATGGGTGACTTTAATGCTCGAACTTCAAGCAACCAAGCCATTCTTCTAAGAAATCATTCCAACCCCAATCCTCTTTGGTTAGACGAAGACCTTACTCTGGCTGGCCAGTATAAAAGGAGCTCTGAAGACCTCAGGGATAATTTGTTTGGGTCGGAGCTAGTCAAGCTTTGTAGTGCTCAGGATCTCATAATTTGCAATGGTCTAAAGAAGTGGCCCAATTCTAGCAAGATGACCTGCATCCATGGGCTTGATAGCAGCATGGTAGACTATGTTATTTCCGATCTCCCTTTATACAACGAAATAATAAATTTTGACATCTTAGACGACCACGAGCCTGACTCTGATCATAGGCCTTTACTCATAACTCTCAATTTTCTCATGCATAGAGATCCCATTGAAGATAATCCTTATAGTCAAAAGAACTTAATATTTGATAGAAATAAAAACGATCTCTTTCTAAATGAATTAAAAACTAATTTGTTTCATTTATCTAGTATAGAAAACATAGATGACCTCTATCATAATTTTACTACAACCTTCTCATATTCTATTAACAAGTTCTCAATTGAAGTCTCAAGTAATAAAAGAAATAGCAAAACCAACCCATGGTATGACAAAAATTGTAAAAGTGAGAGGAGAGCAATTAAGGAAGTTGTTGATGAATCTCTCAAAATTGACAAGATAAAAATCTACAAAGCCCTAACTAAAAGGAAAAAAAGGAAATATATTCATAAAAGACAAGAGAATCTCTTACACCTCTCTAAGGTGGCTCCTAAGAAATTATGGAGGCAGATTCTAACTAGGAAAACTAAAGAAAATAATAAAATTGTTTTACACGACTGGAATTCCTATCTTAAAAAGCTTTATGAATCTCTAAATGCTAGGGATAACTTTGAAATGCTGCTCACAATGAAAGAAGTTTTCTCATTAGAAGACATTGATTTTGGGGTTAAACCCCTGGCAAATGGGAAAGCTAAAGACATTGAAGGTTACCAAGCGGAAATCTTAAAAATTGGAGGTCATGTCCTCATCCCCCACATCCACAAGCTTTTCAACCAAGCGGTCAAGCAAGGGTTCCATAAACCTTGGACTTAGAGCCTCATTATCCCTATTTTTAAAAGTGGGGATACAAATAACCCCTCTAATTATCGGACAATTATGATCAGCCCTCTCTTAGCCAAGTTATATGGTATTATTTTGAAAAATAAGTTGAGAATTTGGCTTGAAAGTGAAGGTAAGTGGGCTAAAGGCCAAGTGGGTTTTAGAAGGCATCACTCAACAACGGACCACCTCGTTACACTTAGGATCATTATGGAGGAATTCCACTATGATAAATCCAATCTCTTCTGTTGATTTTTGGACTTTAGAAAGACTTTCGATACGGTTCCTAAAAACAACCTATGGAATAGATTAGAAGAGATAAATGTTCCTTTCGAGCTAAGAGCGGCCACTATAAGGTTATACGAGAATGTAATTGCCAAGTTAAAGAGCAATGAGGGGTGGTCGAAAGATATTAAGTGTAATATCGGAGTTAAACAAGGTTGCCCCCTCTTCCCTACCCTATTTGGCATTTACATCGACAAGCTAGAAGGTTGTTTAGAGGAAGCAGGATGTGCTGGCACGATCTTAGCTGGGATAGCCATCATCCTTCTTCTCTATGCTGACGATGTTGTTCTTCTCGCAAGGTGCCCATCTGATCTTGATAAGAAACTTAGACTTCTTAAGGATTTCTGCTCTACAATGGGTATGTCTGTTAACACTGACAAAACAAAATTTATGATTATCAAATCCAAGAAAAACACTTCGTTAATTTTATGTATGAAAATAGTAACTTGGAGGAAGTGTCTTCTTACAAGTACCTAGGAATTGATATTCATCACAAGCTCAACTGGAACTATAGCATTCAAAAAAGGATTAATGGGGGGGTGGAAAACTTATTTTGGTCTTGAAAATAATTGTAAAACGACAAACCTCGTAATGTGGAATAGAAAGAAGTTCCTCTTTGAAAATTTAGTCACTCCTGTTATCTTATATGGATGTGAGGTTTGGAGTTGTAGCATCTCTAGAGAATCCTGGAGAAAGATTGAGCAAATCCAGAAGTGTTCTATAACGTATAACCTTAAAATTAAAAGCAATATACCCTATCCTATTCTCCTTATAGAAGTGGGTTTTCCCCTATCGAGAGCCTAGCTATGACTAGGTTTATGTTGTACAAGCACAAGCTCAATAGCATAGGAGACCATAGACTTCCTAAGCTAGCTTTAAATTCCAGCCAAAACCACCTAAGGCTTAAAAGAGGTTGGTATAAAGACACCAAGTGTTACACATTATTTGGTCACCATGACATTTTACATTCTATATGGGTTCATCAATACCTATATAATGCTCCCTTAGAAGTCTACAACCCTAAAGTTCCTAGACCAAGTCCTGAATTTGGAGAAAAGCTTGTAAAAATCATAAAAACACTTGTACGACACTTTTCCTTAGCCTTACCTGCGGCAACGCACCCTTTTTCTCTAAAAATTGCGGAGCCGACCGCATGTTTTCTTCATTAAAAGTGTGGACCCCTGTAAAAGGTAAATTGAAGGCGAAAGTAAATTCTAGAAGCCCAACTAGTCGAATATTTTCCTTGCCGGAAGCTTCTAGAAGGCACTATCCAATCGAAGCCTTACTCCCTCCATTCATCATGAACATTCATTCCTTCATAAAAAGAGCCTATTCCTTGGTCTTTGGAACTTAATCCCTTGATAAGGGGACTCTATCCCTTCCATTTCGGAGCTGTAACCACTTTGCTTCTCCTATAAATTGAAGCTTTGGTTCAGTCTCAAGGGTACATGCTCACATATGTAAAACTTCTCTATACATTTTGTATACACTTAGTACTTGCTTTGTACTTGGTAGCTACGATAGAGAAGGGAATTGTTGAAGAAACATACTCTTTTTTCTAGCTGTTATCCATGTGAGAACGATTACACACTTGTATTTAGGTTGGTTCAAAGAGTGGAAGGGCTTGTCAGACCAGAGGAAAACACTTGTTCCGGATCCCGAAAGGACCTGTACGACATCAAGGCGAACGCGGTTGTAAGACTCCTTATTTTATTTAAAGATAATACAATTGGATCATGTTTTCTCAATAAGTTGTTTATGTGTTTACTTGAATGACCTATTTCTTAAATTCCTTGATCATTAAGATAGATTGTGATTTTTGAATTAGTATATGTTGCAGGTGCTTTTAATTCTCTTCCATGTCTTTGTTTGCAGATCTTAAGAGGTGACTTCTTAAAGCGACGAGAAAGAAGAATTCAACTAGCATTGGATCACAGGTAAGTCCTTTATTCATCATAGAAAATTTTAAATCATATATAATCTAGAGAAAGTAGTTTACATTTGTCCTGTTTGTTTCTAACTATCCTTGTGATACTAGGGAGATCTTTCTTGTCCGCAAAAACGATTTATCCGCCTAACACCAGGGCTTGGTTAAACTATTGGGAGATCGACGAGAATGTTGCATTGCAAAACATTAATAACACTAAAAAAATTGTCACTTCTAAGTTCAAAGAAAAAATGTGGTGTGAGAAAGATCTAGCAGCTAAAAGAAAATTAAGATATTATAAGGAGGTCATCAACCCCACCCTAGAAGATCAAAAGTATCTCTCTGTTTTAACTAGCTCAAAGAAGAAAATTAATATAGCCAAGATTAGAACGAACTCTCATGAGCTCCATAGTGAAACAGGTCGTTGGATAGTTCCTAAAACATCATGGATGGAAAGGATCTACCATCTCTATGACAATATGAACATCGAGGATGAAAATCACTTCCTCTTAGAGTGCCCCGTGTACAACCACATTAGAGCTCAATTTCATAATCTTTGTTGCAATACTAACCTTCCTAGCCTTTTAAGATGTCAAAATTATAGTGAGCTCGAGAGACTTCTCTCCAAGCTTTTCGAGCATAGGAATAAAATCTTAAATCAAACTAAATAACTCTTTTCTTTAGTGGATGTTAACCATCATCATCATCATCACATGTGATATATTTTGCATTTTCCAAAGTAGCAAGGTCAACATTTAAAGATGAAAAGTTAGGTCCCAAATTTAATTAAAAATAACTATTACCCACACCATAATTGAAAATTATAAAAAATATATTTATGTTTGTTTTAATATTTATGCATTTTAAAGTAAAACTATTGTTTAGTAGTATTATAAATTATTTTATTTTATGTAAAATAGCATATCATGTTCATTTTTTCCACCTAACTTTCATCATAGAAGCTAAGTTTTGTATTATAATAAATATAAAGCATATTTAAAAACAATCATTTAAATATTATTCTTCTAAATTTTTTTACCAAACCTTTACCCAATGTATTATTATAATAATAATTAGTTAATTAACATAATTTATAATTTTTATTTAAGTTGTATATTAATTAAATTTGAGTAACACATGCAACTATCCTCTATCTCAAATTATTTCATGCTTTTCGTGATATTAATAAAGAAGATTGATTCATTGAAACTCGTTGTTAATTATTTTTAGAGAGCATGTATGACATGTTAATTCTTTCAAGAAATAAAGTATTTATATTTATCTTGCAAGATATCACGATTATAAAATACAATTAAAAAAAGTTGAATGCATAATTAATGAAAATTATAGTTAAAAAAAAAGTAAAAGTTTATTCTTAAAAAATTATATGTAAATTATATGTATAGGTGCAAATTTAAAGGAGAATTGTCTACATTTATATAGATTTTAGTAAATTAGTGCTTAATATAAATAGTAAATCACGTTAGGTTAACAACTTCCAACATTCATATATGAATTAGTTGGAGTCGCAGAGTTGCTCAACTTGCTATTCTCTAGAGTCCTTGTTAGTAAATCATTTCCTTAAAATAGAGTGAATCATTGGGTTAACAACTTCCAACTTTCATATATGAATTAGTAGGAGTTGATCAACCTGCTCTTCTAGAGTCCTTGTGAACAACAAGACTCACAATCTCACTTAAATGTAGTGGCAGAAAGCTTTGAGTGTAAGGTTCTTTCTCCCTGAGCATAAAAGATCCCGCTTCTCTATTTTAATTATTAAAATAAATCGCAACTCTAAGACTGTGGATGATCCGGCAAGCTCTCCAGTAAACAATAACCATAGAAACTTGAAAACCAAAACTCTAAAATTAACGTCTTTTTAATTTACAATAAAGAATTATCATATAAAATTATTTGAATAATTCTATATAAATAGACCTGCAATATAAGATGGCTATCTTAGTTCAATGAAATGAAGAAATTGACATCATATAAAATTATTTGAATAATTCTATATAAATAGAACTATAATATGGAATGTAAGAGGGATCTCAATATAAGGTTCAATGAAATGAAGAAATTGACATCATATAAAATTATTTGAAAATTATATATGAATAGAACTATAATATGGAATGCAAGAGGGATCTCAATATAAGGTGCAAAGATACATCGAATGAATAGAACATGCCTATGATGTTATTTCAAAAATGTTGCATGCCTATGATGTTACTTCAAAAATGTTGCAGCGAAGGAAAGATAACAACCTAAAGGGTGGAGGATGAAGGGGAGGAAATGTGTTTAATCTTACAACAGTCTCACTTGTGCCAATGAGTGTGTCAAAATATTATATACATATTTATATTCAAGCAATAACATGTAGGGTAATGGAGAGAAATATTACCATAGTTCCTTGTGGGAACTCGCAAACAAAAAAATACTGAAATATAATTTCACGGAGGAAATGGCTAAAGTCTAGCATATAATTTCATAGAGGAAATGGCTAAAGTCTACGAGCCATTAATTCCAGTTTTAAATTTATATTTAAATTTTGTATAGAAAAGATTTGTTGGAATTGCAAATTTATGTGGGGGTAGTTTACACAATAGTGGAGCAATGTTTGGTACATTGTAATGGAAAACTATATCTACATGAAATATTTTCCTCAAACAACACTGCATGTGCTGACAGATAGAAAAAATATGTACTGTGGCATCAATTTTACAATGTCCAAATTCATTTTCTCCTGTATGCTATTAAACCTCCAAAGAAAATAAGCATCAACTGATTCCTAACAAAACAAACACGTTGTTCCCCTTAAAAACATATAATATATTCACACAAAGTCTAATTACGCTGTAAAGCATTCTTATTTGAAAACAACTCTCCTGAATTACCACTTGTATCATTGTGTACCCTTGATTTAAATGCTAGACGATTCAAATAATATTTACCTTCCGATTGAAATTTGTTATTAATCGATTACAGAAAACAGTTTAAGTTTCTTCATCAAATTGGAAAAAATGTCATGGAATGTCCCCGAAGCCTTTTTGGCAGATTCGTACCTCAGAAAATTTCGGGCGATTATGGTTAGAACGCTAATCTCTATGCAAAGCTGAGAGGGTAAAATATTGATGACTGACTAGATGAACTAATTTATGGAATCTCTTGCTAAAACCTTCTATGCGTAACGCAATCAAGAAAGTTTGAGACGGTGGTCGAGGAGCTGTCGGTAATGAGCGCAGATATCTCTAAAGAATGGATGGCCGATATGGCCGGTGTTCACCGACCTTTGAAGCAAGGTATTTAGTGTACTAACTATTTTCTTTCATCCGCTTTTGACTGTGAAATACCATTGTACATCATTGAGTTTTTGAAACTTCACCATGGGATTGATAACGATTTAAAATTGTTTGCCCTACTGGACCTTGGTAGCATAGGCTTGGTGAGTTTTCACAGTTATATCTTTAAACAGAAAAATATGTTTCTGGTTGAATCTTCAGTTTTTTCCTCCCTCTTTAGACAAATTGCCAGCGAACGTTTGGAATTCAGGGCTCGGTTATTTCTATTCCGAGTTTTATTTGTGTAATATTCGTAGTCTTCTATTCTAAGTTTTATTTGTGTAATATTCGCAGTCTTCACCATATGCCCTTGAAGAAAGCTTAAAGATTATGTAATTCCGGATTATTTTGGATATTTTATTTGTATTCCTGTGTCTTTCACATTTCTTTGTATTTTCTTCTCTGTTCTAAAATATTCATGACTCTGTCTTGTTTCATATATTTGCAATATGTCTTGTGAATGAATTTGCAATTTAATTTTTCCATGTTAAGTCCAACGAACATAACTGTATTCCTATCTGCCTGCCCTTGATTTGAGCCCAAAATGGCCTATGCAAACAATGAGAAAAGTGAAGATTATATTTTCAAAATTGTATTGTTACGCGACTCCGCCATCGGAAAATCAAATTTACTATCGTGATACACCAAAAATGAGTTCTCTCATGATTCATGTGGAAGTTCAGGCAAATACCTTGGAAATTGACAAGAAGGAGATTAAAGCAAAGATTTGGGACACTCCTGGTCAAGAACGGTTCAGAACTGTAACTTCTGCATACTACAGGGCCGTTGTAGGAGCTCTGTTGGTCTACGATATAAGTAGGCGCCAGACTTTCCAAAACATATGTCACTGGTTAGAAGAACTCTGCAGTAAGTATCTAACCACTGTATTCCTCACCTTTTCCTCATTGGCTTCTAACTCTAGGCAGTCTGGTAGAAATTAATTTCTCTGTTGTGCAGGGTAAAAAGCTACCATTTTTTCTGTATGAGTTTTTACGTTTCCAGTTTTTACTGGAATTTCATTGACGAAATATTTTCTATATTCTTGCTTCCATTTTTGTCTGTGTCTTCTGGTTCTACTACTGAATTGGAGGGTCTGTTCTGTCCAACAGATCAAGGAAATGAAATCCATAATGAGAACAGTAACCATATTCTCCTGCGGAATCACAAATCAAATCAAAAACTCGCAACAACACACGTTCTTCGATCTGCAGGTCTTGGATACCACTTGTTCCTTCTCCTAGTCAAAATTATCATCCTTTGAAGAAGGGGGAATTGTTTAAGTGTCAAAGAATGCAATATAATGCAAATAAAAGGATTATAAAGTTTTTCTTTAATACATCTTTTTTTATGATATTCATTATAGAGTAGAAACAAATTTTCTCTGGAATTCATTAAGACCGTAAGTTAATTTTCTATGGAATTCATTAAGACCGTAAGTTTATTTTCTGATAAAGGTGTGAAGGTTGAGAGTATTTGCTTGCAATGTTTATGAAGGAGTATTCTGCGTCAAAACCATGTGAGGATCTTGTCATGTTCCACACAAGTGTATCAAGAGCATGGAATGAAGCGTATCAAGCACATTCATTTACATTATTGGGTTTATTGTATCCTCTTCAAGCATGACATAAATTTATTTCAGCTGTGAATGCATTATAATGACATCTTTACATTACTAAAACGAGAGTTCCACTATATGTGCGTTGCTTGCTGGTTGGAAATCTGTGTATTTAATAGTGGCCTTTTAATGCATGTGCCCTAAGTATTGATGAATATTCATTCGATAGCTATGGAAATTTTCGATAACCTGTAGCTTTTCTAAGTGTTAAAATTAGAGTAATGCTTTGTGGCTGCAAGATAATGATCTAATATTTTTTTCTCATATGTTTTCATTGATTTGCATTAACTGATTTGTATTTAGATCTTAATATTTGATTGATGGAAAACAAGATTAGTTTGTTTAAATGGGTTTCAAATTAGTGCATCGATTTTAAGATAATCTTACATGCCAAATTTGAGTGAAATCATTGTTATGATTGGATTGGTGAGTGCTTTTTCTAAATTTAAAGGTTTTCTTGTCAAATTAGGCTTCCATATATATTAAATAACACGCACCTTTATTGGGACAACTAGTAAACTAGTAATTGTGAAAGATGGTGTACCAACGATTTTGAAAATGCAAAATAAAAACCAAATTGGTCTCTCCAATCTAAATGTGCCTTCCATGGAAATATTAAAATCACAAAGCAACAATCATCTTCTTAAATTAATGGATAATAACCCAGAATCTCAGTCATATGTACGTATCTTGGTACAGCAGTAATAAGACCTTTGTTGAATCTGAAAATGTTATTCTTATCTTAAGCAATTAGTATCCGAGAGTTTAGTTTAATGAGTTGACTTATCGAGTAGTTTAATTTAGTTGGTTTAATGGGATGACTTCTTGGCCTTGTATTGAAATTTTTTTTAATAATTATCATAGGTTGGGAAATTGTAATTTTAATTAGATGAATATCAACCATTTGAATGCTTTGGAGATTTGATAGAGAGTAATTAAATTTATTTTACTTAGTTAAAATATAATTTAAATAATAAAATATTATCATATTTTAATTAATAAAGTTTTTTTTATTTTAAGCAATTTAAACATTTTTAAATCTATATTGTTATTTTTATCTTAAACAATATATATATTAATTTAAATAGGCATTTTTTTTGCAGTTTTTTAGTAATTGGTGAAAAATAGAAAAAATATTATTTTATATAATTCATATGACAATAGTATAAAGAGTTGTTTTTAGGTTGTATATGGTAGTAGTATAAAAAGTTATTTTTAGGCAGTGTTTTTAGTAATTGGTAAAAAAATAAAAATATATATATAATTTTAAGTTGTTGAATATCTATAATTTAAAAGTTTTGGAGTTTTTGTTAGGGTTTAAATCCATTTTATGTAGTCAAAAATACAATTTAAACAATAAAACATTATCATCTTTTAATCTATATTGTTATTTTTATCTTAAGCAATTTATATGGCATTAGTATAAAGAGGTGTTTTTTTTGACAAATTTTTAGTAATTGGTCAAAAATGGAAAAAGTATAATTTCTCATAGTAACCCATTAATGTTCATGTATTTTTATTGCTATCACAAAAATTAATGTTCATTTCTTTTGAGTAGCCATTAAGGATGTTCTTGTCTTTTTAATGTTATGATGTAAATTAATGTTCATTTATTTTCAATGATATGAGGTAAAGATTATAATTATACATTGAGGTTTATGTTGGATTATTTAAATGATGTAATTAGTTTTTTTTGTTGAAATTTTTGAAAAATGAAAAATGTATGGTTTCACAAGAGGAAAAATGATGAAATTATTTATGTGTTTATCAAGAGATTTTGTAAGTTATATTATTAAATACCTAAGTTATACCATAGATGAGTTGTTATTCTTTGTGGTTTTGATGTAATCTCTTTTTTCCCATTGAAAATCTGTTTTTTGGTACTTAGATACTTATGGTTCTTAGAGAAAAAAGGCTTATACTAATAAAACACCTCATTTTTTAAACTTCTTGAATGATGATTTTTCATCTTAGGATAAAAGAACTGATACTTATCTAAAAATGATATTAACATATGTAGTTGTAACCAAATTATGTAATTGAATTGTAGTTGAGCATTTCCTCTATACTACTCTTTCCTACCTGCATGATTCATGTGAGAGCATTTCCTCTATACTATTTTTTCCTATGTTACCACTTTACAGCGTTTCCTTTGCAACATATGGTGCAATTGCTAGTTAATTTTTTATTATATTAAAAGAATATGTAATTAAATAAGGTTAAGTCAAGTTTATATTAGTGCAATCTAAGGTAATTCTATCCATTACCACTATAATCTTAACTTCAAGGTGTAACTATCTCACCTCTTCGACACGAAGTTAACCCAAAAAAATTAAAAGTTTTAAAACTAAAAACTCAAAATGAGGATTAAAACAAATTATAATGTCATAATTATTTTTCTTCAGCCTTTTCAAAAATCTAAATCTAAAATTTCTCCTGCCTTCTGCTATCCTAATCAAAATGATGATTTTCCTTCTTCCTGTAAGAGACTGTCACCTTCAAAATTAAAGTTTTGTAGGAGAGACCTCAGACCAACCTTATGGCTACCCTACCTCTTCTGAGCAATGACTAGCCTGCCCTCTGAGCCTTGGGCATTCTCTAATGGATATTATAAAATCATGTGTTGGACATTTTAGAGTGGTAGATCCCTCTATTCCTGCTTACGAATATTTTTAGAAGGATGTCAGAGTGTCTATCTCTTGTCTCAGTTTCTAGTTTTGGTCTTCATCTTTCCCAGAAGGCACAATTTGTACATTTACTTGTATATTGCAGTGTAGATTTACCCAGCTTTGGTTTTATTCCCTCTGGGTATCTTTATAATGCATTTTGTTTTAGTGTGTATCTTTTCTATTTTGTTGAATGCAACTGAAATTCTTGTTTACCTACTTTGGCCTTCCACGGGTTTCATTCTTTCTATTTACCTACTTTGGCCTTCCATGGGTTTCATTCTTTCTATTTACCTACTTTGGCCTTCCATGGATTTCATTTTTTATGTCCCATCGGATCTTCTCCACTATAGAATACACATTTTCAATGGTTGTATCCAACATTTCTAATGCTTTCACAACTCAAACACATCCATTGACAAAACATCTCTTGATTTCACCTTTAATCACCTGCTACAAACATGCGAATGTTGTAGACCACGATTATTGATCACAAACGTGCAGTTCAATCAATAGGCCAGGGTACCCAGTAATGACAAAAGCCATCGCACTACATAGAAATATAATTGTTACCTTCACTCTATACATAGCTCTCTATAAACCCAAGCCCTTAGCCAATAACTTTACCTTCCTAAACTGAAGGGTTGTAATTTTCAATCTTGCTATTCCTTAAGGAGTTTACACCATTTCCCTCTTAATATCCATTTTTCCCATCAATTTTTTGAGAATATTTTTGGAACGTAAAATATTATCATAAACCAGATGACATCTAAAAAGTCCAGTAAATGTCAAACATAATGAACAAAATGCCTTTGGTATGGAAAGGATGATCATAAACAAAATGTCAACTGAAAAGTCCAGGAAATGTCAAACAGTGTGAATGTGAACAAGACATTGAAAGAAAAATGGTGTCCTCATTTTCAATTTGTTAATTAAATTCAGATTAGATGGTTGTGAAAAAAATAATACCAACCCAATATTAAGACATAAAAGTAATATGACAATAAATAGGCATGTATTTTTCTTGTAATAGAACCAAACTATTGTATATATGATACCAATTATTTCAATTACTGTTCGATCAATAAAACTATAAAAAAAGCATCATCGTTGCCCCATTTATTTTAGACTGGCTTATTTACATATGAAGAATTTGAAGATAATAAAAACATGTATGATTTTCAGGATAAGGATAAAGATGGCAAGGCGCAGGAGGCCACCTAATAAAAATGGGATGAACTGAAAAACAAAATAATTGATAGCTATATTTTGCAAGAATGTGTCCCCAACGAATGGAAAAACACAAATTCCATGGACTACAGTACATCAAATGCACATTACAATCAACTATTATACGTTGTAGAAAAATGTGTCCCCAAGGACAATGAGCTTATGCCTGGATGTTGAAAAACAATACCAATTGATAAAATTTCCACAATTCTACATTCTGGCCAAAGCTAAAGATTATGGATAGGACATTTCGATTAAGCCACGTCCACTTTGGTATCATTTCTCCAAGCTTTGCCCTATTTGAAAATTTACTTTGAAATTCAATCAGGAAAATAATCTACAAGAAAATTGAGAATGACTTTCCACCTTAACATTGTTGGAAACAATGAGAACAATGATGTACATAGCAGCACAACACAAATGGAAGGTTTATCAAATGGATGTGAAATATGCATTCCTGAATGGAGTGTTGAAAGAAGAGGTATATGTTGAACAACCTTCAAGCTATGAGATTGAAGGCCAAGAGCACAAAGTATGCAAATTGACGAAAGCTCTTTATGGGCTGAAACAAGCACTAAGAGCATGGTACAGTAGGATAGATGCTTACCTGACTGAAAATGGATTTGAGAAATGTGATGGAGAACCCACACTATACATAAAAGAAAATGATGGTAAGATTCTTATTGTTGTTTTATACGTAGATGATTTAATATTTATTGGCAATGAAGTTTCTCTCATTGTTGATTTTAAAGTAGTCATGAAGAGTGAATTTGAAATGACTGATTTGGGTTTTTGAGATATTTTCTTGGAATAGAAGTAGAGAAAAATGAAAATGGGATTTTTATTTCCAAAGAAAAATATGTCGAAGAAGTGTTGAAAAGATTCAACATGCAGAACAACAAGGCAACTGTAACTCCAACTGTCATGGGGTTAAAATTGAGCAAAGAATACAAAAGCAAGGATTTTGATCCAAGTTTGTATAAAAGCATAGTTGGCAGCCTCATGTATTTGACTGCAACTAGGCCAGATATTATGCATGTTGTAAGTTTAATTTCCAGATTCATGGAAACACCAAAAGAGACTCATTGGCAGGCAGCCAATAGGATTCTAAGGTATGTGAATGGAATGAAGGGGTATGGTATTTCATACTCCCCATTTCAAAATTTTAAATTGACTGGTTACATTGACAGTGTTTGGGCTGGAAGTGTAGATGACAGGAAGAGCACATTTGGATATGTGTTTCATTTGGGATCGGGAGCCATTTCATGGGCTTCCAAGAAGCAACCAATAGTTGCTTTATCAACAGTAGAGTCATAATATGTGGTAGCAACAGCAGCAGCATGCCAAACAGTATGGATGAGAAGAATGCTTAGAGATTTATGTCATGAATAGGACAAAGGAACAACAATATATTGTGATAATAGGTCAGCGATAGCTTTATCAAAGAATTCTATCTTCCATAAGAGAACAAATCATATTGATGAAAATTTTCATTTTATAAGAGAACTGGTTAATAATGGTGAGATTATTTTGCAGCACTGCATGACAGAGGAACAGTTTGCTGATATCCTCACAAAGCCATTAACGCAGAAGAGTTTTAATTATCTCAGGAAATGCCTTGGTATGCAAGAAAGTAGCAGTTGTAATTAAGGGGGAGTGTTGGAATATTAATTCCCACTACCTGCACACAACATATGCACAAAAGAATTAAATCTTGATGGAGAAGGACGTAGGTAGAAGTAGAAGAAGGACGAAAACATCAATTCTGATGTGAAGAATTAATTTTGATGGGATTGAAAGATAACAGATTCCATATTTGCAGATCGTGGCTCCATATCCATGCAACCTCTACACTTAAACATTCACCCACCGTAATAAATTCTCCATAAACCATTCTTTTGGAATTAATCGCATAGCAGCACATTCCGGGGGGCAACAAGCATGAGCTGCGAAGGGTAAAGGCAACCCACTGGAGGAGGCGACGTCACCTTCCTCCAGACCAATGAAAAGAGTTCTGGGGGGGTAAGGAAATGGGTGTTGGCAAAGTATTATAACCCCACGGAATAAGGAACGTGTGAAATTGAAATGTTTGAGTTTAATTTTTTATTTGCCGCATTATGTTTCAAAGTTTTAACTTTGGGTAAAAAAAAATTATTTACCGCGGAACATTTTATTTTAAAAGAAACTTTGGTTATATATATTTTGATATATGTGTGTGTGTGTGTGTGTGTGTGTGTGTGTAATGTTTTATATATGTCGTGCGCATTGTGAAGACTATGTATTGTGTAATTTTCTCGAAGGCAGAAAGAACAAAAAGACAGAGAGCACTGTGTGCGTAGCAGTGAATAGAAATAGAGATACTGAGAAGAAAAAATGAAGCGTTGTGTGTGTGTGAAGCAGCCAGAAGTTTTTTTTGTGAATCCAGAACACCATAGTTCTGAAGAATCCTATTTTGTAACAGTTAGTTTATTTTAATGAAATAGAATTTACATTTCATCTCTCTATGTCCGCAATTTGTTTTTAATCTCTGTGTTGTGGAAGAAGAATTTTATTTTTCTCTGTGTGTTTGGAATTGTTCAGAAATTCCAACAAACATTAAACCGATACATATATAGAAAATACTCAATGTTATTCAAAGTGCTAAGTAACACGTCCATAGGGTGCAACACAGTTGGCGATCGACATGATATGATGCATTGTGTAAAAAAGGAGATCCAAGGTTCAAATCCATGGGAAGTAACTTGGTCTACAGAAAAGAGAACAAGACATATTGTAGGCACCAGAGGTATAGTGGTAGTGATCAGAATCAACCCCATGTCATGTGAGTATGGGCCCAACCCAGTTGCTGATTCCTCTAGTTACCAAAAAAAGTGCTATGAAACACAATTTTTTGCAACTCGCTATTCTATAAAACTAGCAGAGAGCCCTCAAAATGCAGGTCTGATGTGCACTTGAACTTCATTTCTGTCTCCAATATTTGACACATTGACCATTTGTGGGAACTCGGGATATGCATCCTCAACCTTTGTAATCTCGAGTAGCATATAATACTTGCATTTAAATAGGTTCGTGCTTGTGTCAAAAGTCACTGGACCTAATTCAACATATGGATTCATTGTACCACTAGATTCTATGCACGAACACACCAAGAGTTTATGAATCACTCTCCACTTCCAGTTGGGCTGTAGAATACACCTCACTTCTGTTGGTGCGATGAAATAGATAACAAAAATATTTGCAGATGAAAAATCAACCACAAGCTAGCAGTTGTTCAATATCAACAAAGAAAATGAGAATCTCCAATGCTACTGAAAACAAAGGTAGTTGCCCAAAAAATAGAAAGCACCAGTGGTCTATTTTCTGTGTATGGTATTCAGTACCATCAATTCTAATTTCTAACGGAGCTTTCTATGTAGTAGTAATGAAAAATTCCCTTGCAAACTAAGACTTGTGATTAGATGTTGAAAGGAAAAACACATTAAGCTGCATTCTTACAAAATGTTATAAAACACTGCTTTCTTACAACTGTTCACTATATTATTGGACCTTAGATAAAGCCTCCCTCCTCTAAATGGTGGTTTTACTTCTATTGGCGTCTATTTTGCATGTCCTTTATACCTATATATTCCACGTAATAAATTTTATAATCCAGATACGGCTCTCTAGTGACTCTGAAAATTTCAAAAAATATCTAATCACTGAGTAAGATAATATGCTCCATGTGGCTATTCCATTCATATCAAGGATTTTTTTCATGAAACTGAGCTAAAACTAGAAAAAAAAAGACAAGATGGTTCCGATGCGAGACACTATTCAAATGCTTAGAATAACAAGCATGTCACAGATATCATATTAATCATCATTTCAGACACCTTTAACACATTGTTATTTTGCTGGTGCCTTGCTGAGTAGAATAGGTTAAAAATATTACAAAAAACTTTATTTTCTCAGAAAGAAGAATTTTGCAACTCAAAATTGCATGCAAAACATAAATTCCACTTTGATGGAAAACCACTATTCAAATTGTTAATTTTTTCATTGCATGATTACAAGACATGTCGTTCGATGTCAAAAACTTCTAACATGTTGTATTAAAAGATTTTTCCAGCTAATACATTTTATGAAGTATCTGTCACAAGGAAGCATCATTGAAGCATTCCATTTACTCCTTGAAAACCAAACATTTTTTTATATCATTCAACCTTGGTTAGTTTTCAAATTTTGTCATTCTGCATCTATTTCCCTAGTGAATCCTGCACTAACACTGCAAACACCCATGTGTCAGTATTTCATGATTTTAGGTTCTGTTAAGTTAAGCTTCAGCTTATATGCTCCATTAGGTTTCTCCTATGACTAGATTCAAGGCTCATGTTCAAATTTCGAACGCCTTCCCTAGATTTTTTTGTAAATCCTCAAGTCTTTTGGATAAGTATCAATATTTAGAATTTGATGCTTCTGTCTCATCTATTTAAAGTTACTTTATTCTAGCAAGAAACATTATCATTTCCATTTTAACTTCGTAAAGACTGAAATGGCATCAAATAAAAAATCAGAGGATTTCTCTCACGTGTCCCTTCACAATTTTTTAAAAACATGGGATTTAAAATAATTAAGGATAAGTTAGAACACATACAATAGAGTAATTACGATTTAGCTCTACATTACCAAAACTGTATATAAAAGCCAGAAAGTACCAGTAAACAATTATGCAAGGTAAAGAAAATGTACTTGATAAGCAACTTTATACTCCAAAGAGAATATGATGAGGCTTATCTTAAATTTCATAAAATTTAAAACCTACTGGAAAATCTATTAAAAAGGTACTAGCCAAAGTAAAAATAAACTAGTTCTACATATATGCATTCAAACATGCACCCCAATTCCTAGGAACTTGACTGAAAGCAATAAACATAGATATAAAAACTGCAAAAATACTATTTCAAAAGTGCATCTTCCCTTTAAAAGAAGTAATCTCATACCTTGTATTTTCTCATTTTTCTTTTGAAAGAAAGTTGCACAAGAATTCCACATGACAGTGCCACAGAAGGCCATCTGTCTTAATCACACTGTGGCTATTTTTTGTGTTAATCCTGAATGTTTAATAATTCCATAATTCATAATTAAGTTGGAATTATGCTAATTAAAACCTCACATGTTTTTACATCTAAAAGAGAAAATTTAACTAACCTATCAAAGTGTTGCAATAAAAATAGAGAACTCAATGGCAGTAACATATATTAGAATTATATTGAAACATGTTATATTGAATTAGAATTAGAATTATATATTGAATTATATTGAAAGAGTAGATGTTTGAGAACATGGAGGATGAGATTTAGTTTCCATATATCATCCACCTTACAGACATCATGCCAATAAATTAATTTCCAATAAACAAACTTAAATATGACTTTTTAAGGTAGTGATACAGTTACAAGAGCCATACATATAATCTGACAAATAGACCAGAATTTCATATAATCCCTACCAGTCATGCATCAAATTTCTAGCATGGTTGCTGCCATTACTAAAGGGTATTGGAGTTTTCTCCAACAATCTAAATAATAAATATTAAGCATTTCATGCTAGTCAACTTTATTGATATATTCATGACTGGTCATCTCTGATGGGTGTGCCTTGGACTGCGGATAACTTGAGACTATCAAGAGGATCTAACCCCTGGGGCAAGAAATTGTACACTTTGTTGTAATTCATGTATAGCAATTCTGATCTATTCCACTTTCTCTGTTCCATCAACAATGTCAGCAGTAGATAATTTCTCAACTATAGGATGAACATTTTCAATGGCTGCATCCAAAAATTCTTGCTCTTTCAAAACTCGATCTCGGCCGTTGGAAAAACATCTACAAACACATGAATGTTGTGACTACAAAAACTGATCAGGAATGTGCAATTCAATCAATAGGCTAGAATTTCAAGTGAGAGCAGAAGCCACCCCACTACGGATAAATATGGTCGTTGCCTTCACTCCATACATTGCTCTCAAGAAAACACTACACTTTGAAGATGAATTTATATTCAAAGGCGTTCAATATCTGATTAAAATTTGTAGACTAATCGGACGATCAATTACAAGAAACAATTCTGAAAGGATTTCCAAACTTTAGGAACAGAGAATGGACATCATGTGTGTGACTCATTGCTGAAGCAGTTCACAAACCAAATGATGAAAATATGGGAAATTATTTTAGGTGTAGGCGAGGCTTCACAAACCAAATGACAAACAGGGGCACTACTTCCAAGTGCAAGCGAGGGTGCTTCCAGGTGCATGCATCAACCCCGGAAAGCATTACAACTTAACAGATGCTTAACAGGAAGAGTGACAGATGCGTAACAGGAAGAGTGAGGGTGAGGGCGAAATATCTTGAACGGTTGGACATATGAAATAGTGATATATCTGGAATGATTGGACAGATGAAATAGTGATATGATGTACCGATGTTGAGCTTAAAGGTGTACAAATGTAGAGTTTAAATTAAAAAAATTGAGAAACATCCAAGTAAACTGATTCAAAAGGAAAGGCCTATCAATCTAATTATAAAAAAATTAAACTTCACATACCTCACACTATCTAATGCCCTTTCCAGGAGGTTTGAATTCATGTCTCATAAGGCTCACATTAATGTTAGACGTTGCATTCCATCTTCGTAGCTAACAATATGAAAGAACTCGGGATTGAAATATTGGCATTATTTTATTATTTTCTATTTGGTGTAGTACACTTGTATAAATTAAATAGCTAATAACGAATGTAGAATATGATCTAAAACTATTTATGTTAGTCTAAGAGTTTGTCTTTATCTAAAAATAAATTAACTGCTTAAGAATTAGAGGTATGTAGTAAGAATGAAAGTTTGCCCACTTAAAAAGTTTTTCACACAGTAAAATAATGATAATAATAATAATTAAAGAAATATAGACACACTGTGTAAAAATAATAATAATTAAATAACTAAAAATATATAAATAATCATCAATTCATAGTAACTATTAAAACACTTATTTTATAATACATATAGTAATACCAAAAAAAAATTTAAAATCATAAAAAATAATTAAATAATAATTTTATTATTATTATTACTATTATTTATAAAAAAAAATTAATAAATTAGATGTTATCTTTTTCCCTTTGGATAATAGGAATCCACTTTTCTCTAGGGTTTAGGAAGAGGTTCACACAATTAGGAGCCTATGGCATCCTCCATGGACTCTTTATTCAAGAATTGAGGTTCATCAATTACAATTTTTTGAGATTCAAAAATTGCAATTGTATTTGGAAAGGTTATCCTCAAAGAGACATGAATCTTATCTTCTTTTATTTTATAAGGTCCCTTCTGAATTAGTTTTCAAAGGTTAATTTTTTTCACACTCTCTAGTATAATAATGTTATCACAAATTATATGGAAAATAAACCTATAACCATGGGTCCTTGATCATATTTAATAAACGACTACCTCTCTCATACTCCCATCACACTAATTTCAAGGAACATGGAAAAGGTTATTTTATTGCACCCTCAAGAGTCAATATGTGTAACTAATCCTCTCGAAAACTCATTAAAAATGATAGTGTGTTTTATCTTTTGTGACCATTGATCTAGGAGGATCTTAGAGGACAAGTGGCTTAAAATTGCTCAAAAATAAAAGTGAATGGATCATAACGAGACTAGGACCATGTCAAATTATTCTTCGTTCTTATTCCAACGGTGTGAATGAATCCCCAATCCGAGCCCGTATGGAGAAGTTAGAGCAAGTCAAAGTTTTGGTCAAAGTTAGGTCATGGGCTAGATTTAAGTGTCCCACAAATTCACTGTCAACTATCAATGAAACCCAGCACCTGAAAGAGGGCGAAATTGTGGCCTGTTTAAAATGTCCAATGACCCTTATTTTCATTAAAACGAAAAATCACCATTATTGTGTTAAAAAACAAAAAAATATTAAAAAAAGGATGAGGTGGAAGGCCACCAATTCTGCCACCCCCATAATTATAATAACTAAAAAAATATTACAAGTGGTTGGGGGGAGAGTTGTCAATTCCCCCACCATGGAACTACCGTTCAAACGACATGTTATATATATGCAATGGTGCGGTCGGGTCAGGCCGCGTGGAGCATACTCGCCCACCGCCCATGCCACATTATTCTCACCACATTGTAACCACTCGGAGGTGGCATAGCAAACAGGACTGGCGGGGGTCGAACCCGCCTGACCCACGTGTCCGGCCCCCGAGCAGGCAGTCCCAAATCATATTACAACGCCATATATAACCAAAATAAATGAACGCAAAGTGTGCTTTAAAAAGGTTCGGTTCGGGTCTTGAACCCGGACCCTCCGCCTCCTCCACAATCCCTGCAGGTGCATGCTGCTAGCGCACCACCGACCCCAACCTTTTGAAGTCCGTCGTAAAACACATATATGAACCCCTCATTTGTGCAGTACTCTCAACCAGGTACATGCGGGCACAGAGTTTGAGGAAGTGGAACCCTGAGCCATTCAGGGAGGTAGTGGAACCATGATCTTAGCCACATTCTCAGAGGGCCCAGAATTGTCCAGTGTCTAAATTGGGAAAATTTTATATGGAGTTTACACCTCTCGGCGATAGGAATATGATGGTGTTGTCCATTTCTACAACAAAGGTCTTCATTTTCGACCATTTTCCAGATCGGAGGTATAAGGGTGTTTATGTAATTTTTCGTGTACTTCTTCTTCTCGCCTCTAAATGAATGAAGGCCTCCCCACTGTTGAGCAGGGCCCGAAGATGTAGTCTGAATTGGACGAACTCCATAATCAATTTTTGGTGTCTTGGTCTCATGCATGTCATAGTATCTGTGTTCCTAAATTTTATGTGTTTATGTTTGATGGTTTTAAATGCTCTGTTATATGTAATTATTTAATGCACCTATAAACAAAATATTTTGGATCAAGTGGTATCAGGGCAGGTCTTTGTCGATGCGAGTTACATGAGTATATGCTAACCAAAAATCAGTTGCAAAGAGGTGAAGGAAAGCTTCAGTATTTTGATCCCGAAGCAGGATGTGCATGACAAAGAAGAAACATGGCATATGAGGAAGCATGTTGGGAAGAAGAGCGGAATTACCACAAGGCATTCTACAACATGGCAGAGAATGTAGACAAACTGTTTGCAGAGTATGAGAAGACAGTTAAGCCCAAGAAGAAAAATGCGGATGATCATGGATTAGTAAACCATGGAGATGGCGAAGAAGAGCCCCCTCCCTCTCCATCTTCTAGTGATAATTCCTCTTCTTCTTCTCATAATTCTCACAAACATCATAGGAATACATCTAAGAAACATTTTCTTAAACTAGTTGTAAAGTTTGACCTGCCTATGTAAACAGGAGAATGTAAATTGGAAATGTTCAACAATTGGATTAGAAAGATTGAGGTCTATTGTTGGATTCAACAGAGCAAGAAAGATGAGGCAAAGATCCATTTGGCATCCCTTCGACTAAGTGGCACTTCTCTCATTTGGTGGGAGAGAAAATTGCTAGGCCACAACAATCTGGGTAACCTTCTCTCCTCACGGTCAAATTTTATTTCTGCATTGAAAACTCAGTTTTACCCATTGGGTTATAAGAAAAAAGAATTAATAGAATGGCAACACCTACAACAAGTCAAAGGCCAAAATGTGAAAAACTTCACTAAAGAATTTAGAAAACAAGAATTAAACTTAGACATTCCATTAGATTCACCAGAGATTGTAACTAATTATATCGGTTCTTTACATTGTTACATAAGGCATTCATTATTATTGTTTGAGGCTGCTTCTATTGATGAGGCTAGTGTGAAGGCCATGCATCTTGAAAACAAGGAGACATGTGAAAAAAATGACCACCCAAAAAGAGCCACAGCAACAAAGAGAAGAGGGGCAAAGACCTCTTGCACCCATTGTGAGAAAGAAGGACACGACAAAGACAATTGTTGGAAACTGCACCGTGAGTTGAGACCTAAGAGGGATGACAGGAAGGAGAGGCAGAAGAGAACTGCCACCATGCAACAAGATCAAAAGTCTGAATTAGAGGAAGATGAGAAGGTCATGACTGCGGGAGTTGCATGAGGTAGACCAATTGACTTAGGATCAGATTACAGTGATGAAAGGAGGATTGTAGCTCTTGGAATTGCAGCAGATGGACCCATCAATTTGGGTTTAGATTCAGGCGTTGAAACAAAAATTTCAACACATAGTATACCAAAGATGAAAAGGTCGCCTAATGCGGCATGGATCCATGAACTTAGGGAGATCAATATAAGTATTCAAGTAGATAATACTAATCTAAGGAGACTCCTACAGGAAGCAAAAAAGGAGAAACAAAGGTTTCTACACCAGTTGTGACCTAAGGACGAGGCCTTGGAAAAGCTGCAGCATAACCCCCTTGATGTAAAAAGTGTTTCTTCGATTTCACATACTTTTCATGATGACGATTTTGCTACTTTTGAAAAACATACTACAGGTATCAGATCCAAATTGTTAAATAATATGGGGTATTAGGGAAAGGGCCTTGGCATTAATGACCAAGGAATCATAAATCCTATCAAAGTAGAAGAATTAACCTGTCATGCATTACTTGGGTATGTTAGGAAGGAAGTTGGGGAATGCTCCAAGACATCCAGCGACCCACCAATGACAGATGATGAGAGTGCCTCCTCACATCCAAGCGATAGTGAGGGATCCATGAGCCGTTATTAGAGGCACATTGGGAGGAATCATTCCAAGACAATCCGAAAAGTCTGGGAGAGGAAGGATCATTGCCACAAGGATGAACACCAGGAATATGCATGTCAAACACTTCAGGCCCAAAAAGCACCCATGAAGAATCATTTCATCGAAGACATTCCATAAGAAAATCCGACACAGGGAGGTGACCCATTTAGTTTTTTAAGTAAAAAATGGTTTTTTTAGAGGTAGTATCTAGTTATGGCCACAATTTGTAAATAATGTGTTGTGAATAAATGTAAAAGTGATGATGCGTCTTCCATCACTTCAAAATGAAACGATGATATTTTTGGCCTTTTGAGTAGATGAAGTATTGGGTTTTTATTATGTAATCATTGACCAATGAGTGTGTGATATAAACTCTTGGCAATTGAGGGGTATTTTGAGTCATGTGTGGTTTGCAAAAGATGTACCAAATTTATGTGCAGGAGATTGAAAGTATGGTTTGGTGAAGACACAAGCAGTGTGTTAGATGTGTTAATGCTTTTGGTGGTCCAAAAGCTCCTCAGTGAGGAGGATTGATCCAGGAGGATCTCAGAGGACAAGTGGCTTAAAATTGCTCAAAAATAAAAGTGGTTGGATGGAAACGAGACCAGGATTGTATCTAAGTATTCATCGTTATAATTCCAATGGTGCGAACGAATCCCCAATCCGAGCCTGTATGGATAAGTTAGAGCAAGTCAAAGTTTTGGTCATGTTAGCCATCTATAAATTCTGTTATACCTAATGATGGCTAGATTAGTCTAAAAACAAGCTTTTCATGAAAACCTGTGAGTTTTGGAAATCTCACTATGTCCATTATCCCTAAGTTATCCATTTTTCATAAGGGCTTCACTCAAAGCCTCCAAGTTTTCCCTGCTAATATAAAAGAGTTGTTTCGAGGTTTATCCTTCACCACTTTCACCCTCATTTTCCCCCCACCCATTTATCACTCACCCAAACATTCCTTCATTCTTATAAAAAACCCCTTTTTCCCTTTTATCATCCTCATTCTCCATCAAAAACCCTCTTTAACCTTATAAAATCCCTTTTATATGGTTTAAAAGCACCTTTTTAGCCTATACGAAACCTTAAAAAGGGGCCTAAAAACCCATTTTTTGAGCTTATTTCCGCTCATTTGACAAAAATAGGCCTTAAGCCCCTGCAAGCTTAAGGTCCTCCACCTTTTTTCCATATGACCTATGCCTGTGACATTCCGCTACCCCCATAGCCCTTTTTCGTTTTTGCCCCGGTCCTACTAAGTTCCCCACACGACCTTGTCTTTGTGCCCTATCTCTAGCCCCCTTCACTCATATTTCCTCCACGTTGGTATTTATCCCCCAGTTAAATCTTAGCCCTCAATCTCCCAGATTGGACGATTGTAGGGGTTTTCCTCCTATTTTTCATCCATTTCCCCATTCTCCATTTTAAACCCCATAAACCCCCGCGACTAATCACGACCGTTGATCCTTAAAGATCCAAGGGCTCCCGCGGATCTTACCACTTTACCCCCACCCACAGCACATCCGCTATGCGACAAAACAATTGACGTCACCCCCGTGGTCCCACCATCCATCTGCCGCGCATCTTTCATCCGATCGCATGCATCCACAGCCATCGATCTGGCTCCCCCAAATCGAATGAATTATACTCCTTTTCGCGCCCATTCTGCCCAAAACCTTCCGTCGTGCAACTTCCACATGAAATAGGTGGTTTCATGGAGGACACGCGTCGTCCTCCGAACCATATTGTGTTCGATTGTGGCAAAACCACAAACCGCTCTGACCCCGTGCAAAAACCACCTCTGATTTTTTGCAAAACCACTTTAGCCATTTTCGCGCCAGTTTCAAATTAAACCTTGTTTTATTCAATATTCGTCATGAAACCATCCCGTCTATGCATTCATCTTCGACTACATTGCTCCTTCATCCTCACCTAGCCTCTGTTCACAGTTTGAATCATATAAAGAAGGTTTTACTTAATTATGGTTTGTTTGTTGCAGGTTTTAATGGTGTATTAATACGCAGGTCTCCCACAGCCAAAAATTCCAGTGGCAAGAAGAGCCTAGAATGACAATCCTCGAAGGCTAGATAAATGTAAAGAGAGGACCTAGGGTTCAAGTTTTACGGATTGGTTAATGTCTCATGAGCATTGGCTAAACGGAACCCTCCAGCGCAGTGAAAGGCCACATGTACACCAATAATAGAAAAACAGTAAGGTTTGAAGACCGAAGAAAAAGAAGACAGAGGATTAAAGGCTTAATTGAAAGATTAAAGGTTAAAAACACAGTTGAAACAAATGAACAGAAGTTTAAAGAAATCCGAAAAGTGATAAAGGCAGAATAAAGAATTATGAGGGCCTAAAGAAGAATCAGGCCATAAAGCACATCTTTATGATTAAATCAAGGCAAATTAGGCTTAAAAAAGCCTCGAATGAATCAAGGCAGTAGTTTTTCACTCAGAATGTCTAAAAAAGGCCACATGTAGCTTTCTTTCTACCCACAAACACAAATTAGCAGTTATTACATAGATAAGAAGATATTTTAAGCTATCAAGAAGTTATTGTAAAAGATAGAAATAGGCTGCAAAGTCAAACTTTTCAGCTATCTTTCCTTAGAAAGTTAAGACAGAGTTATTAAACAAAGAAGTAGCTGCACACATGTTCCTACCTTATGCCTTGCATGGTTTTCAAGGTCAAGAACGCATTTACTCTGTAATTAATGACACTTTAACCCTAGATCAGTTCCACCTCCTCATTTGCAACATAAATACTGCATTCGAACTCATTGTATTGTGGGAATTTGGTGACTCTTTGATGTAATACATAGCTCTGTTGAAGTTGAAAGGAAATTGATGTTTTGGAACTTGTGGATGTTCTGACCTGTTTGTTGATGGAGAAAGATCTGTCATTGGATCCCTGAGCATGGCTGTTGGTGATGTATTCTAATCTGTTAATGATTTTCCCGTTTTCCATTCTCTTTCATCATTTCTTACTACAATAGAGTAAAAAGTTTGGGCTAAGAAATGTCTCCTAGAAGCACCTTAGACCTATTTACTCTCCACTATTTTATGTTTTCCTCTGCTGAGGCATTCTAGAGAATTCTTAATTGCTCTCTTGAACCCTTATGCTTGTTTATTTCAGAAATAGTTCAAACAGTTGGTCTCAAGAATGATTTATGGTTTTCCTTTCTTACTTGCTGCCACTTGAAAACTGTTTCTGAAGTCTCCCTTTAAAGTACGATTGTTTACAGTCTGCCAAAGAGGTCTGTTTTGATCATACCCTTTGTTCTTGCTGAGATAATTGTTTTGAAGATCTTTATAATTGTAATCAGAGATGTTTAGGCGTTCCCTCTTCAATGATACAGTTATTTGTGAATCTTTTATATTTTCTAAATTCCTTGAAGGTGAAATATTTGGATGAAATAAAGCGTTCCTCGACTCCTAGATTTCATTTGAAAATTTTGTCTTGAAATTGTTATTTGCTGAAGTGTGGTTTCTAGAATTTATGGTTAGCCCTGTCTATGGAATTCCTCTTCATGTTCAAATAATGTTTTAAGTCCCTTTGTTGAGAATTACATATAATTAAGAATTCTTAATTGCCCTTAGTTCTACTTTTCATTCTAAAACCTTTGATGTCCATTTCATTTCACCTGAAAGACTTTGTAGATCCACTGGCCAAGTTAGATTTGCCCTTTGATACCCTTGATCCCTTTACAAACTTGTTACAACTTCCACTTGACTCCATTGCCCAATGACTTAGATATTTCCCTTTTCTATCTATGCTGCCTAGATCATCATGTCCCACCAAACAATCAAACAAACTCATGCTTAATAACTAGCTTAAAATCAACCTTTTACAAGCAAATAAGTCATATCTTTGCAAACAATTGAGAGATCCCTCTCTGAGATTAGGAAGGCTAGGTCTTAGAGCTCCAAATATTGGTTTTGATGTTGCCTTGTCACTTGGTATGCCAATCTGCCAAATCATAGGACTACAACATAATGGCGATCACAGTGGGACATTTTTGAGTAAAAGTTCCTAAACAAGACACTCAGTGTTCATTCAAGTGAGCTAAAGCTTTCTTCAAGCACTACCAGCATAATGGTAATCATGATAGTACCTGTCTGAATCAGTGGAAATCTAAGTAACCCTTAGGATTCTAAGAGACCCTTATCAAACCTTGAAGAAATTAGCTGATAAGCCATAGAGTATATTATGTTTGTTTCATCACCTTAGCTAAGTGTTGAATCAAGTATAGGACACTCTCACAACCATAGAACCACAAAAAGCTCAGAAAATCCCAAAATATTTTAGATTGGTTTTCAAATATGTCATTGGTGGTGGACCATAAAACATTTTACCTTCAGAAAAGCTAAAAGTTTCCACCTGGCGACTCCACTAGCCCCGGTAGGCCTATTACTCCTCTAGATCTCCAGAATTCCCTAGGATTGTGTTAACCAACCCTGAGGAATTTTAGAAACATAGTCCCCTATTATGGAAATCATTGTGAGAGGAAAATTTTGGAAAACAGTCCTAAAAACCTCAGCCTCTCTAAATTTTGGAAACTGAAATCTAGCTTCACATAGGGTAAATACTAGATCCCATATAGATCCTAACCCACCTACCATAGTTGATGATCCAAAAAGGATTTTGTGGCAAACTTCTGAATCTGGAAAAAAAACTGCTGATAGGACCATCCCAAGAACAAGATCTGTCCCTGAAAATTTTATAGTCTTGAAAGAACCTCACTTTGACTTACCTTACACAAAGAGCCTATTTAGAAATAAGTCTCAAAGTAATTTAAACCAAGCTGACTTTGAAACCACATATTTGCAACAGAGCTTTAGCAGAGAAGATTCACCTTCTACTCCACCTAATTCTCAGCTTCTCCATCATTTCAGCTCATTTCATAACAAATCTTCTCATCATCAGTTGGTCGGCCCAAGTGTTTCTTCCACTCTTGTTCACACATACACTGTTCAAAGCACTCCAGCTCAACCCACTTTCCCTCTTGTAAATATCCCATTATTTCCAATCATGACAGCATGGTATGCTCCACTAGTGTTACCACAACCTCTGGTTCCCTTACCCAATGATTATCAATCCAAAATTCCCAATTTCACTGGAAATGAACCTACTACTGCTCAGTAGCATGTATACAAGATGGATGATGCTTTTGATTATATGGAAATAGAAGAAGAGACCATTAAGATGAGATTTTTTGCTCAAAGTTTAGGAGGAGAAGCCAAAAAATGGTTCAAAGGGTTAACTCCACACAGCATAAATGATCTCCCTTATTTATATCAAACATTCACAAACAAATGGGAAATTAAAAATAGCCCTCTCCAAATACTGTCAAACTATAATAACCTCAAGAGAAATACTGAGGAAAGTGTCCAGGATTATTGCACTAGATTCAATAGTGTGTATAATGCACTTCCTCCAAACATGAAACCCCCACTAGGACTAGCCTTAGCTAAATTTCCTGAAGGCTTTGATCCAGAAATGGCCTACCAGCTAAGAGAAAGATACCCCTTGACTTTAGAAGATATGCAGAGGGGAGCCTTAAGTGTGGAAGCAAATATGATTGAGAAAAGAGCTAGGTTAAAAGTAGAGAAAAGAGTTACATACAGGGATGATATAATGGCATCAACCTCATCATCATATACTAAAATTGATAACTTAGTGAAGGTAATGGAGAGAGTGCTTGAAAAGATAAATCTAAATGATAGAGTGCCTCCTAGAGAGAATCAAACCAATCCCCAAAATAGAAATAGGAATCCAAATATCAGAAGAGATCCTAATGAATATAGGCAAAGAGATAGTGACCAACAAATTAGCCCCCCCTTCCAACAAAATTATGTAGATCAAGAATAGGAAAGTGAAACTGAAAAGTTGGAAGAAAATCATGTAAACTTGATAAGATCTGACAGTGAGACAGATGCTTTTCTCACTGAAGAAGAACAAGGATTCTTCTCCTCATAACAAATTGAAAACAACCATGAAAGTTCTGAAGATTACAGATTGGGGTTTGAAAATTCAATCATGGAGGTACACAAACAATATAATCTTAGGAGCAAAGGGAACCCTGATATTTCAAATGACAAAAACAGTCAGCAAAGTGTTGAATAAAGCTGCCCTAGTACTTCTGTTGGTGGCCCTAACAAATCTGTCCCAAATAACAGTCCAAATAAAGTTCAGCAAATTAGAATTGCTGAAAGAGTTGTAAATGAAAAAAAAGATGTAAATATGTCAAGAACAATAGTTCCTTTCATCCTTGAAGGGGAAATTGACAAGATCAAAATCACCATACCCTTAGTTGAACTAGTAACTCGGGATCTATATAAAAATCAAGTTTTGAAAGCTTTGAATCTAGGCAGTGACACTGATACTTTAAACTTGACAAATGATAAACCAGAATTATTATTTGTTCCTGAAGTTGAAGGAAAATACCAAGAAGGGTTTGTCCCTCCCTTCTATGTCAGCCTGAATATACATAACAAAATCTTGCACAATGCCATGCTAGACTTAGGTGATTCTCACAATCTTATGCCCAAAGTAGTAATGGAAAGCTTAGGCTTGGAAATTAATAAACCATATAAAGACTTGTATTCCTTTGATTCAAGCAGGGTCAAATACTTAGGCCTAATCAAAGATTTATGTGTAAATTTGGCACAGATTCCTTCTAAAGGTCTAGTTATGGACATAGTAGTAGTTGACATTCCCCCAAAATATGGCATGCTTCTATCTAGATCATGGGGAGCAAAACTACAGGGGAGCCTTCAAATGGACATGTCCTATGCCACCATCCCAGTGTTCAATCAAACCAGAAGACTATACAGGGAGTCTCATATGAAATACATGGTGAGTAACATAGACAGGCCAAACAATACTCCTGTTTATTATATTCATTCAGATTTAGATTCCTTTATCTTGTATAATGAAAATGAAATCAGCCAACAAGAAAAGGAAAACGAGAAAGAATTCAGTCCACCAGAACAGTCAAATCTGCTCTCAACTCACGTACAGAACAATTCAAACTTTAGTAGCCTTGAATAGTAGAAGGAAAATGAAAATGAGATTGAAATACCTTGGAAAATAGACTTTGATGGCTCTTGTAGAAAATTAAATTTAGGGGTTGGTGTATGGATACAGAACATAAACAAAGGATTTTCCTATAAACTATATTTTCCATGCACAAATAACATTGCTGAATATGAAGCCCTCCTTATTGGCCTACACTTAATCAAAGATTTAGGAGCTAAGAAAATATCAGTCCAAGGGGATTTTGAGTTAATCATTAGACAGATTAAAGGGGGGTATTAAGCCAAGAACCCAAAACTCAGAGAATATATAAATATTTCCCTTGGTCTCCTAAAAACTTTTGAAAAATATGAACTCATTTTCATCCCAAGAGCTCAAAATCATCTAACAAATGAACTTGCCTTTGCTGCTAGTAATTTCCAAACACCACAGATAAATGAACAATTCAATATAAGGTAAAAAGTAGGCCTGCTATACCTGACAATGAAGATTATTGGCAAGTGTTTGAAGGAGACAAACACATAGATTATTTTCTGCAATCAAATAATGACTTTGCCATGCCAACATCTACTTCAAGCCATGAGGAAAACTGTCTAAATGAAGAACAAATCCCTGAAATAGAGTTGTCCTTTTTTGTTGATATAAACCATTTTGAACATCCTTTTAGAGAAGAAATAGTTGATAATACATACCAAAAAGACCTGGAAGTTTTACAATCTAAAAATGATACAATTCCAAGAGGTCTTACACCATTAGAGCAACTTTTTTATTTCAATGATGTAGCCAAAGAACCAAGAATGGAGCCTATGGAAACAAATATAGATGAACATAACATAGGCAGCCTAGCAGAACCCAAAATGATCAAGCTATCCAGCACTCTCCCAGCTCATATCAAACAACAATACATAGAACTTTTCAAAGAATTTAGAGATGTGTTTGCATGGGGTTACAAGGATCTGAAATCATATGATACAAGCATCATTTAACACAAAATCCCTCTTAAGGAAAATCAGAAACCTTTCACACAAAAACTCAGAAGGATAAACCCTGTTTTATTTCCTTTGTTTGAGAAAGAGATCAGGAAAATGTATGATGCTGGGATCATAGTTCCCCTCAGGTATTCAGAATGGGTTTCCAACTTGGTATCTATTAGGAAAAATACTGGGGAAATTAGGCTCTTCATTGACTTCAGGAATCTAAATAGAGCCTCCCTTAAAGACAAATATCCCTTGCCAAAAATGGATCACATACTTCAAAGGGTGGTTGGGTCTAAAATAATTTCACTGTTGGATGGGTTCTCAGGTTACAATCAAGTGTTAGTACTCCCAAGTGATCAACATAAAACTGCTTTTACTACACCTTGGGGTACATTCATGTATGTCAAAATGCCATTTGGTTTGATGAATGCAGGGGCCACCTTCCAAAGGGCCATGGATATAGCCTTCTCAGAAGACACAAGCTATTTTATAATCATTTACCTTAATTACATTATTGTTTTCTCCAAAACTGATGAAGAACACTTGATTCATTTAAGAAAATTTTTTGAGAAATGTAGGAAATATGGCTTATCTTTGAATCCCAAAAAGACACTCTTTGGTCTCCAATACGGAAAAATTCTTGGCCACATAGTTTCTGAAGAGGGAATCAAAGTAGACCCTAAAAGGATTGATGGAATATTGAAGATCAGTCATCCTAGAAACCTCAAAGAATTACAATCTTTCATTGGGAAGATAAATTTTTTAAGAAGGTTCATCCCCAACCATGCTGAGCTATTAAGAAATACACAAACATGCTTAAGAAAGAGATAGGTGTTAAATGGACAATACAAGCTAAATATTCATTTGAACTAGTGAAACAAGCTCTTACTCAAACACCGGTTCTTATCAGTCATGATTTCACCAAATATTTCTATATCTTTTCTTTTGCATCTGAACATACAATAGTTGCAGTATTACTACAAAAGAACACTATGGGGCAAGAACAACCAATATCCTTTTTTAGTAGGGCCTTAAGATATTCTCCACTCAAGTATAACATCATAGAGAAACAAGCCTTAGCCTTGGTAAAAGCATTGAAAGACTTTAGAGTCTACATTTTGCATTCTCACATCATTGCTTTTGTCCCACATACTGTTGTCAAGGACATTCTAAGTCAGGACCCTGATGGTAAAAGGGGAAAATGGATTGATGTTATTTTAGAATATGACTTAGAAATCAGGCCCACCAAACTAATCAAAAGGCAGGGATTAGCAAAACTCATGGTCGAGTCAAACTTCCAAGCACTAGATATGAATATGGTTGATATTTTAGAAGAAACAGAAGAATTCACAGCTCCATTTATTGAAGAAAATTTTGTGAATTCACCTTGGTATACTGATATCATATATGTGCTACTTTATCTGAATAGCCCTCCCTCTCTGTCTAAAACTAAAGCTAGATTTTTAAAACAGAAGGCTTTAAATTATTGCATATTAGATGGGGTTGGAATAACACTGTTGGAATATTGCTTAAATGTTTGCTTGAGATTGATGCAAGAAAAATCATGCATGAGCTGCATGAGGGAGAAAGTGGAGGAAATATTTACTGGAAAACGAAAGCAAATAAAATCCTCAGATCTGGTTACTATTGGCCCACCCTTTTTACAGATACTCAGAAGCTTGTCATGTCTTACCATAAGTGTCAATTTTTTTATGTCAAGAGAAAACTCCTACCCTTACCCTTACATCCCATCAATGTTGAGGCTCCCTTTCAACAATGGGGCTTGGACTTCATTAGGGAAATTCACCCATCTTCTTCGGCCCAACATAAGTGGATCCTCACTGCCACTGATTATTTTACCAAGTGGATAGAAGCCATACCTTCTAGGAATGCTACTAACTCTGTCATTATCAAGTTATTTGAAACCAATATACTATCTAGATTTGGTTGTCCTAGAAAAATTATCACAAACAATGTTGCTACCTTCAAGTCTAAAAGAATGGTTGACTTCTGCTATAAATATCATATCACATTGGGTCATTCTACTACCTACTATCCCCAAGGGAATGGATTAGTTGAATCCTCCAACAAAAGCCTTGTCAATATTATCAAAAAATTGTTGGAACAAAATCAGAAATCATGGCATAGTAATCTTATTCATGCTTTATGGGCTAATAGATTAACCACCAAAAAGTCAATAAATATGTCCCCCTATCAACTGGTTTATGGCATGGATGCAATCTTCCCAACCTCTCTAGGAGTTCCAGTCATGAAACTTCTTCAAGAAGTACAATCTGAGGAAAATGATATGCAGAGGAGGATAAATCAGACCATTCATTTACAACAGTCTAGAGAGGAAGTATATAAGAGAACACAAATAGTTCAAGAAGGCATCAAGAGGATATTTGACAAAAGGACTAAGGCAAATGATTTCCAAGTTGGTAATATAGTTCTAAAGTGGGATTCTTGAATGGAAGAAAAGGGAAAACATGGTAAGTTTGAGAATCTATGGAAATGACCCTACATCATTCATTCCATTAGGGGTCACAATGCATTCTTTATGCAAGAGCTGAATGGAGAAGATCTATTTGGAGGTCTTGTTAATGGCAGGATTCTCAAGCACTACTTCTGTCAAGAGTCCTAGCTTCAAAGTTTTTATTCATTGTACATAGCCCATTTGGAAAGAAATCATGAAAAATACAAAAACAATAAAAGAAAAGAAAAGGAAAAGAGGGCGGATTCAAAAGAGGTATAGCCCCATACCCAAAAAAGAGAATTTCTAAAAGTGAGCAAGTCTAAATACCACTACTATGAGAAGAAACCCTTACTCAGTCATACAACCTAATCATGACTGAGTAAATTTCAATTTACTTCTGATAAGTTAGTGAAGAAGAACTACCAAATTGTCTAATATTGGCTTATCAGTAGAATAGATTAAGATAGAAGAAGAAATGGTTCAAACAAATTCAAAATCTAAACCAAGAAAGGAAAAGGAAAAATAGCTCTCAAAAAGATCAAAATCAGAGCTGAAAAAGGGAAGAAGGATATTTACAATTTTCAGATCTTAAGCCTTCACAGTTTTGTTTTTAATTTTCTGCAAATAAAGTCTATGTGTAGCTTGTACATAAATGCCATAGCCTACATAGCAAATCAGACTGTCTAATCCTGATTTGACTATGTTTAAATTTCCTATCTTAGAAATAGAGAATAAAATATGTCAAACAGCCTAATCTTGACAGGTAGATAGTTAGGTAGAGAAACAATGAGTTCAAATGTTTAATCTGAACTCATGGAAGAAATAAGAGTAGCAATAGAGTAGTTTTTTCTTGTAAAAAAGAATAAAATGTTAATGTCAAGAGAGTTTCCAGTTCAAGTGCAATAAAAAAGAAGAAGAAATGTTAGGACGAGTAGGATTGGGTAGGTAGAGATGTTGTTCTGAAGAGAATACATGTTGCGGGTTGCTGGAAAATTATCAGATTCAAAGAAAATCCAACAAAGGAAAGAGAAGAATTCTGCCCAAATGGATTAGGCACTAGTCTGCTAAAAGTTATAAGATTGATAAACTGAGGTTCTGGACACCTAGAAAGCAAGTTGTCTTCCCCAAGTGGAGCCACTGTTAGCCATCTATAAATTTTGTTATACCTAATGATGGCTAGATTAGTCCATATATTTCCAAAAACAATATTTTCATGAAAACCTGTGAGTTTTGGAAATCTCAATATGTCCATTATCCCTAAGTTATATATTTTTCATAAAGGCTTCACTCAAAGCCTCCAAGTTTGCCCTGCTGATATAAAAGAGTTGTTTCAAGGTTTATCCTTCACCACTTTCACCCTCATTTTCCCCCCACCCATTTCTCACTCACCCAAACATTCTTTCATTCTTATAAAAAACCCCTTTTTCCCTTTGATCATCCTCATTCTCCATCAAAAACCCTCTTTAACCTTATAAAATCCCTTTTATATGGTTTAAAAGCACCTTTTTAGCCTATCCAAAACCTTAAAAAGAGGCCTAAAAACCCATTTTTTGAGCTTATTTCTGCTCATTTGACAAAAATAGGCCTTAAGCCCCTGCGGGCTTAAGGTCCTCCGCCTTTTTTCCATATGACCTACACCTGTGACCTTCCGCTACCACCATAGCCCTTTTCGTTTTTTCCCTAGTCCTACTAAGTTCCCCACATGACCTTGTCTCTGCACCCTATCTCTAGCCCCCTTCACTCATATTTCCTCCGCATTGGTATTTATCCCCCGGTTAAATCTTATCCCTCGATCTCCTAGATCAGACAGCTATCGGGGTTTTCCTCCTATTTTTCATCCATTTCCCCATTCTCCATTTTAAACCCCATAAACCCCCCGTGACTAATCACGACCGTTGATCCTTAAAGATCCAACGGCTCCCATGGATCTTACCACTTTACCCCCACCCATAGCACATCCGCTATGCGACAAAACAATTGACGTCACCCCCGTGGTCCCACCATCCATCCGCCACGCATCTTTCGTCCGATCGCATGCATCCATAGCCGTCGATATGGCTCCCCCAGATCAGACGACTTATACTCCTTTTCGCGCCCATTCCCCCCAAAACCTTTCGTCGTGCAACTTCCACGCGAAATAGGTGGTTTCATGGAGGACAAGCATCATCCTCCGAACCATATCACGTTCGATTGCGGTAAAACCACAAACCGCTCTAACCCCGCGCGAAAACCACCTCTGGTTTTCTGCGAAACCACTTTAGCCATTTTCGCGCCAGTTTCAAGTTAAACCCTGTTTTCTTTAATATTCGTCATGAAACCATCCCCTTTGTGCATTCATCTCCATCTACATTGCTCCTCCGTCCTCACCTAGCCTCTGTTCGTAGTTTTAATCATATAATTAGGTTTTAATGGTGGATTAATACACAGGTCTCCCACAGCCAAAAATTCCAATGGTAAGAAGAGCCTAGGATGATGACCCTCGAAGGCTAGATAAATGAAAAGAGAGGACCCCAGGGTTCGAGTTCTACAGATTGGTCAATGTCTCATGAGCATTGGCTAAACGAAACCCTCCAGCGCAGCGAAAGGCCACCTGTACACCAATAACAAAAAAATAGTAAGGTTTGAAGACCGAAGAAAAAGAAGACAGCGGATTAAAGGCTTAATTGAAAGATTAAAGGTTAAAAACACTGTTGAAACAAATGAACAGAAGTTTAAAGAAATTCGAAAAGTGATAAAGGCAGAATAAATAATTATCAGGGCCTAAAGCAGAATCGGACCATAAAGCACATCTTTATGATTAAATCAAGGCAAATTAGGCTTAAAAAAGCCTCGAATGAATCAAGGCAGCAGTTATTCACTCAAAATGTCTAAAAAAGGCCACCTGTAGCTTTCTTTCTACCTACAAAGACCAATTAGCAGTTATTACATAGATAAGAAGATATTTTAAGTTGTCAGGCAGTTATTGTAAAAGAGAGAAATAGGCTGCAAAGTCAAACTTTTCACCTATATTTACTTAGAAAGTTAAGACAGAGTTATTAAACAGAGTAGCTACACACATGTTCCTACCTTATGCCTTACATGGTTTTCATGGTCAGGAATGCATTTACTCTGTAATTAATGACACTTGAACCCTAGATCAGTTCCACCTCCTCATTTTTAGCATAAATACTGCATTTGAACTCATTGTATTGTGGGCATTTGGTGACTCTTTGAAGTAATACATAGCTCTACTGAAGTTGAAAGGAAATTGATGTTCTGGAACTTGTGGATGTTTTGACCTGTTTGTTGATGGAGAAAGCTCTGTCATTGGATCCCTGAGCATGGCTGTTGGTGATGTATTCTAATCTGTTAATGTTTTTCCTATTTTCCATTCTGTTTCATCATTTATTACTACAATAGAGTAAAAATTTTAGGCTAAGAAATGTCTCCTAGAAGCACCTTAGACCTGTCTACTCTCCACTATTTTATGTTTTCCTCTGCTGAGGCATTCTAGAGAATTCTTAATTGCTCTCTTGAACCCTTATGCTTGTTTATTTCAGAAATAGTTCAAACAGTTGGTCTCAAGAATGAATTATGGCTTTCCCTCCTTAATTGCTGCCACTTGAAAACTGTTTCTGAAGTCTCCCTTTAAAGTACCATTGTTTACAGTCTGCCAAAGAGGTTTGTTTTGATCATACCCTTTGTTCTTGTTGAGATAATTGTTTTCAAGGTCTTTATAATTGTAATCAGAGATTTTTAGGCGTTCCCTCTTCAATGATACAGTTATTTGTGAATCTTTTATATTTTCTAAATTCCTTGAAGGTGAAATATTTGGATGAAATAGAGCGTTCCTCAACTCCTAGATTTCATTTGAAAAGTTTGTCTTGAAATTGTTATTTGTTGAAGTTTGGTTTCTAGAATTTATGGTTAGCCCTGTCTATGGAATTCCTCTTCATGTTCAAATAATGTTTTAAGTTCCTTTGTTGATAAGTACATATAATTAAGGATTCTTAATTTCCCTTAGTTCTACTTTTCATTCTAAAATATTTGATGTCCATTTCATTTCACCTGAAAGACTTTGTAGAACCACTGGCCAAGTTAGATTTTCCCTTTGATACCCCTGATCCCTTTACAAACTTGTTACAACTTCCACTTGACTCCATTGCCCAATGACTTAGAGATTTCCCTTTTCTATCTATGCTGCCTAGATAATCATGTCCCACCAAACAATCAAACAAACTCATGCTTAATAACTAGCCTAAAATCAACCTTTTACAAGCAAACAAATCATATCTTTGCAAACAATTAAGAGATCCCTCTCTAAGACTAGGAAGGCTAGG
The DNA here is from genome assembly GCA_034641835.2 of Pinus albicaulis. NCBI lineage: Eukaryota > Viridiplantae > Streptophyta > Pinopsida > Pinales > Pinaceae > Pinus > Pinus albicaulis. The sequence continues at coordinate 34,116,071 of CM076575.1, forward strand.
TCCTTGAGCTCTAAAGACTGGTTTTTATGTTTCCATGTCACTTGGTATGCCAATCTTCCAAATCACAGGACCACAACAGGTCAAAGTTAGGCAGTGGGCCAGGTTTAAGTGTCCCAGAAATTCACCATCAACTGACAGGGAAACCCAGCTCCCGAAAGTGGGAGAAATTGTGGCCTCTTTAAAATGCCCAATGACCCTTATTTTCATTAAAATGAAAAATCACCATTATTGTGTTAAAAAACAAAAAAAATATAAATAAAGGATGAGGTGGCGGACCACCAATCCCGCCACCCCCATAACTATAATAGATTAAAAAAAAGATTACAAGTGGTTGGGTGGTGGGTTGTCAACTCTGTCGCCCTGGAACTACCATTCAAACGACATGTTATATATATGCAATGGTGCGGTCAGGTCGGGTCACATGGAGCGGACCCGCCCACCGCCCATGCCACATTATTGTCACTACGTTGTAACCTTCTGGAAGCGGCATAGAAGACGGGATTGATAGGGGTCGAACCAGCCCAACACACGTGGCCAGCCCTTGATCAAACGGTCCCAAATCATATTACAACACCATATATAACCAAAGCAAAAAAAAAAACATGAAGTATGCTTTAAAAATGGTCAGGTCGAGTCTTGAACCCGGACCCTCTGCCTCCTCCACGATCTCCGCTGGTACATGCTGCCAATGCACCACCAGCCCCAACCTTGTGAATTTCGTCGCAAAACGCATATATGAACCCCTCATTTTGCAGTGCACTCAGGCATACCAATAATAGGCGAGCACGCAGTTCGAGGTAGTGGAACCCTGAGCCATTTAAGGAGGCAATAAAACCATGATCTGAGCCACATTTTCAGAGGGCCTAGAATTGTCCAGTGTCCAAATTGGTCAAATGTATTTTACACCTCTTGGAGACAGGAATCTGATGGTGCTATCCATTTCTGCAACATAGGTCTCCATTTTTTGGCCATTTTCCAGATTGGAGGTATAAGGGTGTTTATGTAATTTTTCTTGTACTTCTTCTTCTTCTTGCCACTTAATGAATGAAGGCTTTCCCACTATTGAGTAGGGCCCAGAGACGTAGTCCAAATTGGAGGAACTTCGTAATCAATTTTTGGTGTCTGAGTCTCATGTGTGTCATGGTCTCTTTGTTCTTCGTTTTATGTGTTTATGTTTCATGGTTTTAAATGATCTGTTATATGTAATTATTTAATGCATCTATAAGCAAAAGATCTTGGATCAACCATTCAGGATATTTCTCTTTTCCAGAGAGAACAACTCCAACAATCGATATCAATGAATGCATTTTAAAATCTATGAACTGTATAAAAATGTACCTATCTATATATTGTAAAAAAAAGCACTTCTGGCATATATTATGTAAAAAAATGCATTTCTGATATATATTTATATGACAAAGTTCTTACTTGGGGGAGGGTTATATGGGGGAGGGAGTTATAGCTGTCGAGGTTATGAACCGGGTGACGTGTATGACCGGGGGAGGTTATGAACCAGAATTATATGTTATATATGTTATATACCAAGCAGAGGAGAAGTGTGAAGTGGTGGTTTGCAGAGGAGAGCAGGGTCATACCTGTTGGGGAGGTTATATTATAACTGGGATTTGGGAGGGAAATGTCGCAACACGGTAAGAGATGGGAGGTAATGTTGTGTTTTGAATGCGGTAGGTTCATTCTTGCGTTGAGGCGAGTCATGCCAAAAATATAGTGGTATGGGAAGAGTGGTGCATGCAATGGTATATAGCAATGGTTTTATATAGCAGTGGTATGGGGAGAGGAACAATCTATAGCCACAGAGGAGAGCGCCACACAACACATCACTTCAAACATAATAATGATACTGACATCACTTCAACACAATCACAATACCGACATCATTTCAACACAGTCATAGTCACGATAGGATCAATACACATATTTTAAGATGAACCATTCTTCAGACGATTACATACAATTCACCGCACTAACGAGCTCTATCTGCCTCAGTGACAGTAGTGCCAAGGCTTTACATGCTCAATCTCTACGCACCAGCTCACCGCTCGAGCATCCAATATAACCAATTTCTCCAGGGATGCACACGAGGTTTAACTCAAATCCAAAGAAAACTATTTTTGTTCTACACGCTCACCACACTAGCGTTTGTTCCTCCACAACTTTCAAACTATTCCACACAAAGATTTGGGACACCACGGTTATGCATGGCAGGAAATGCATGACAGATTTTCTATCAAATGAGAGGGGTAAAGGACACAGAATAATGGTATCCAATGACAAGAGTTACAACACAAAAACTAATTTTGGGAGCTGGCTTCGATACCATGTCATGCCAGGAGGTAAATTGATCTAGATTTATGTAGTAACACAATGAAATACAAAATTACACATAAATTCAGAGATGTAGCAGAAATAAATCTTCATTTCATTAATAACAAATAATTGAAATATGCTTACAGACATAATGAAAATAAACTATCTAAGGCACTGCTAGCTTATATCTAAGAAGAGATATGGTGACTACAAGCCTCTGAATTGTTTTTCAATGAGGCTCGAAGGCCTATTTATTATTGGGGAATAATAGAAATCCCTAAACATCCAAATACCTAACCCTAGGAGATGAAACACCAAAACTATGGGCCCCATTTGGGTAAATTGGTACATTAACTTCCCGAGGACATAACTTTGGCATATGATCTTCGTTTGACGAGCTCAATACCTCGTTATAAATATATATTCGAGTACAAATTTTGAGTGAGAAACATGGAAGGAAGTTCAATGTTGTTCCCGGTTTTCCCAAAAAATGTCGTTTAGGGCCTCAAAACAACTTCGAAAGTTCAGGACCCGAAAAAATGCTAAAAATAGTAAACTCTGCTATAATTAAGGAAACTAAAAAATTGAAAGAAACGATGGTGGGGTTCCATGTGGAATAGGCGAGTGGCCACCAATATCCACCTAGATCATTCCTCCCCCCTTAAGAAGCAATGGTCCCCATTGTGTTGAGCTCCTCCCTAGGATGAGGAAATGTATGTTGAACTTGGTCCCTAGTGAGCCACTTGCCTTGGTGAAGGAGTTGGCCTGCTTTGGCAACTCGATATAGCAGGATCCTTTGTTTTCAGGTGTGCTGGATTTGTGTATCCATGATCTCATCAGTTGTGTCTTGTTTCATGCAGTATGGGTTTAACTCTGTTGGTGTGAGTTGTTCTGCCATGTCGGATGTATCTAGTAGAGGAAGAAAGTAGGGTCAAAGGCGGTCCACATTGAACACTAGGTGTAAACCAAGGAATGGTGGAATACTAAGATTAAATATTTTGTCCCCTAGAACCTTGGTGATGGTGTATGGCCCATATCGGATTGGGCGAAGCTTGCGGTGGGGTCCAGCGAAGTGCTCCTTCTACAAATGTAGCCAAACTTTGTTGCCCACCTGGAAGTTGTGTGGCACACTATGTTGATCATGTCATTGATTTTATTTAGCATTGACTCTCCCCAATATGTCATGAACTTGTTGGAAGATGTGTTGAATGCACTCAATTAATATTTTCACCTTGCCAGCCTCATACTGGACATGAGCTAAATCTATCTGAGTAGCTGCAAATGGCATGCCTATGTCAATAGGACATAGTGGTTGTAATCCCAAGCCCACCTGAAAGGGGTTGTGGTTGGTTGAGCTATGGAGATCCCAATTATAGTTTTGATGTACATAGGAGAGGCTCTCATCCCATGTGCGTGGATGATTTAATTTGTACATGCGCAAAATGTGTACGATCAACTGGTTGAAGACCTTTGTTTGGCCAGTAGTTTGTAGATGGAAAGTTGTGAACTTGGTGAGCTTGGTGTCTAGCATCGACTAGAGGCTAGACCAAAATGTATTAAGGAACCTGTTTTCCTGATCTGAGATGATAGACCGTGGGATCCAAAAGTGTACTCACACTTGTTCAAAGAATATTTTAGCAGTGGCTTCTGCTGTGTAGTATTCTTCTTGCAGGCTGTCATAATGGCCATCTTCGAGAATCTCTCAATGACCAAAACACCATAGTAATTTCCATGCTTAGTATAAGGAAGGCCTGACATGTAAACCATGGAGATGGAATCCCAAGATCGACTTGGGGTGGGCAGTGGAGTATAGAGGCCTTGCTTCTTGATGGTCGTTTTGGAAATGGCATAGGAAGTGCAGGACTTGATGTACTTCCCGACATCTTGTCAAAGGTTTGGGAAATATAAATATTCTGCAGTACTGCCACTATTTTCTCAACTTCAAAATTCCCATTGACTCAACTATAGTGCGCTTCCCAAATCATCTCGACTCACTCGCATGAAGGAACAAAAAGGTTTCCCAGGTGACATATCAGGGAATCTTGGAGGTGGAAATCTGCAACTTGCTTACCCTCCAAGAGCGTATTGTATGTGTGGCCAAATTCTGGATCAATTTGGTAGAGAGGCGGCTAATTGGAAGTCTCATGCCCACAAGAGTTGAGCATAGTGGTGAGCGCCACTATTGGTGTTCGGCTAAGGAATTTTGCAACATTATTGGTGTTGCCCTTCTTGTATTGGATGTTCAAATGAAATTTTTGCAGGTATGTGGACCACTTCTGATGGCATTCGTTCTGCAACTTCCCTTGTGTCTGAATGAATTGTAGGGGTCGTTGGTCTGCGTGGATGATCGTTTCCTTTCCCAAGATGTAATGCTTCCATTTTCGGCAAGCCTGGACAATGGAATACATCTCTTTTTCATAAGTGGGATACTTCCAGACTTTGTTGGAAAGTGTCACACTATGATATGCCACCGGATGCCCCTATTGAGTAAGAATTTCCCCAATAGCATATTCAGAGGCATCTATCTCGAACTTGGACGGTTGTTACAAGTCTGGTAATGTGAGAACTGCTGCAGAGCATATTTGATACTTAAACTCTACTCAATGACCCCTCCCTTGGTGACTTGACTCAAGGGCCAAGTGATATGAGAGAATCCCCACACGAACCTGCGGTAGAAATTTGCAAGACCCAAAAAATTGTGGAGCTCTGTTAGAGTGGTTGGGGCTGTCCAATTCCAAATGACTTGGATCTTGGATGGATCTGCATGCACCCCCCACTCATAAATAATGTATCCTATATATTGAACCTGGGTCATGCGAAAATTTCACTTCTCCAAATTGGCAAACAACTTGTGTTGCTGCAATGTTTGGAGGACCTGTCGAATGTGGTGGATGTGCTCTTCCCAATTCTGGCTGAAGATTAGGATGTCATCCAAGTACACCACTAAAAATGAGTTGGTGAATGGCCGAAAGATGTCATCCATCAACCCCAGGAAGGTTGTGGGGGCTAGGCTGAAAACACTGTCACACCTGGCAAAACCTATGCCATGACAACAAAGAACCACATGCAATACCATGCATGCCAAATCTAGCAAGGAAGTCACACATGCAAATCGACACCTGCAAATAATCATGTTGTAGCTTCTTAATCCTATTCTTCGTTGTTTTCTCCTTCCTTCCTCCAGCCTTCTTTGACTTTCTTGATCCAATGCCAAAGTTCTCCAAGAAAAATCTATGTACAAGAGAGAGAGAGAGAGAGAGAGAGAGAGAGAGAGATGGAGAAAATAATGAGAGAGCTCCAAAAATGAATTGAAAAATGGTACCAACTAATCCTCCTAAGCATTTTTATTAATTAGGCCTTTATTTTCTTCATTTTCCATTATTTTCCTTCATTTTCCTCCTCACATGCAACCTGTGACCTTTCACCTTCCTTGTCTCCTATTTTCCATTATTTTCACAAAGAAATGTGCCAAAAATTCTATTTTTCCTTTCCAAATCCTTTGCCATTTCTTTTTCAAATTTCCTTAGCCATAATAAACCATTGAACGCCCTCAATAGGATGTTTTTCCCAAAATTCAACTTGGAATAAGTGTCCCATCAACTGTGAATATTATTTTTTCCTTTATTAACTTTTATTACATGGAGTTTTCACAAAGGTTTTTATAATAACTCTCTCTTGTAGGTTTTAACCTTGTACATAGACTATTTGCAAACGAATCTTAAAAATAGAAAATAAACAATAGCGAGAGCATAAAACATAAAAAAGATATACATAGAGATTTTCCCCTAGATCCCAAATCGGGACGACCAGCTTGATTTTTCATTATATTCCTTTTAGTGTTACAACACATATATATACATGTCGAAGCATACATAAACCCCAATCCATTAACCATAAATTAGAACATAACCATAGTTCCCTTGACCGGAACTACAAAATACCAGGGGCCGAAAACTATCATGCCCCAAAACCATGTGCAAACCCATGCATAAAACCATGGGCGGGTCTGCCCACCGAAAAATAGGGTCCAATTTTTTTTTCCTGGGGTGCTACCCCAAACCACGATTAGGGGGGTTGCTGCCCCCCCTGTGACCCCCCTGCTACTTCCGGCGCAATGTAAAGCGGGGGCTATCACCCCCCCTATGACCCCTTCGTGCATGAATAGTCGTGGAAAGAATATAACACATACCCAACATTCTCTCACTTGTTGTTTTCTTTCCGCAGGGGGCCACAGGAGAGCTAATTCATTAGCCCAACTTTGCAACACCCATTCTTTCTCTACACCAAGAGAACTTTTGAGTGCTCACAAACTTTGTCAATGCATCTGCAACATTCTTCAAAGTGTCCACCTTTACCAACAACACCCTTTTAGACTCAACCATATATCTCACAAAGTGATATTGAACATCAATGTGCTTTGTCTTTGAATGATAATTAGGGTTCTTAGCCGAGAAAATTGCACTTTAGCTATCACAGTCTATCCTTATAGCTTTCTGCACCAACTCCATACTTGAACGCAATCTCTGCAACCAAACATCTTCCTTGATTGCATGAGTGGCTACCATGTATTCTGCCTCTGTAGTTGAAAGAGCCACTACAGACTATCTTTTACTCATCCAACTGACTGCACCTCCAAATAGGCTAAACACATACCCACTTGTAGATCTTCTTTGGTCCAGATCTCCAGCCTAGTCTGCATCAACAAAACCACGATTGTCCAACACTCTTTCCAATCCTGGTCTTCCCTTGTAGCACAAGCCATAATCATTAGTGCCACGCAAATATCTGAAAACCTGCTTCACTGCTATCCAATGCTCCTTCCCTAGGTTTGACATAAACCTGCTCAATACCCCCACTGCATGTGCAATGTCTGGTCTAGTACAGACCATTGCATACATCAGGCTACCCAGTGCACTTGCATATGGAACACGGGACATATCCTCCTCTTCTTCTTGTGTCTTGGGACACTATTTAGCAGACAGCTTTACACCTACAGGAATCATAACATTCACTGGTTTACTATTCTACATATTGAACCTCTGCAATATAGTCTCGAAATACTTCCTATGGTTTAACCAGAGCTTCCTCTTTGCCCAATCTCTCTTAATTTCCATGCCTAAAATATAGTTTGCAGCACCAAGATCCTTCATGTTGAATTTGGAGAACAGTTGGGTCTTCAAATCTTGGATAATTTCTTTGTCATTTCCAATCAAAAACATATCATCCACATACAAGATCAAATAAATAACACGGTCAACAATTAATTTAAAATAAACACAATTATCCTCCTTGCTTTTGGTGAAGCCAAGTCCCCGTATATAGGTATCAAATTTCCGATACCACATCCTTGGTGACTGTTTTAACTCATACAGAGACATCTTTAACCTGCATACCAGTTCTTTCTACCCCTTCACCATAAAGCCTTTAGGTTGTTTCATGTAGATATCCTCTTCCAGATCTCCGTGAAGAAATGATGTCTTCACATCCATCTGTTCTACCTCAAAATTAAATGCAGCAACAACAGATAAAAGTAATCTAATAGAAGTAACTTTGGCAACAGGAGAAAAAATATCACCAAAATCAATCCTCGGCACCTGGGAATATCCTTTTGCTACCAATTGAGCTTTTTATTACTCCACCTTGCCTTCTACATTCATCTTCTTCTTAAACACCCATTTTCTCCCGATGGGCTTCCTTCCAGCCGGCAACTCCACTAGATCCCATGCCTCATTTTTATGCAAGGATGCCATTTCATCAACCATGGCCTCCTTCCAGAGTTTTCCATCCTCTGAATCTACTGCCTCCCTGGCAGTTCTAGGATCATCATCAGTTATAGTTAAAGCAAAATTTGAACAGAAAGCAGATGGACTATACCTTTCTGGTTGTCTTCTTTCCCGAACTGATCTTCTCATAGTTGGAGTTTGTGGCTCTTCCTCTTCTGAGTCTTCTTTTGTTGTAGAGTATGATTCATCCTCCTTTAGCTCAAACTCTATCTTCTCAGGTTCCTTTGGTAGGACTTCATGTTTAAAAACATCTTTCACCTCTCTAAACACCACATCTCGGATGTACACAACCTTCCTTGTTTCTGGGTTCCAAAGCTTGTAACCCTTTAAACCATCCTTATAACCAATAAAGATGCACCTTTCAGATTTATTATCCAACTTGGTCCTTTTCTCCTTTGGAACTTGTACATATGCATCACATCCAAATACCCCTCAGATGTGAAAGAGAGGGTTTCTTACCAGTTCATACCTCATGTGGAGTCTTATCCTCCAACGCTGATGAAGGTGATCTATTAACCAAGTAACATGTAGTCTCCACTGCCTCTGCCCATAATTATTGTTCTAACCCGGTACCACTGAGCATGCTTCTTGCCTTTTCCATCAGCTTTCTATTCATTGTTTCTGCAACTCAATTTTGATGAGGTGTATATGGAGTAGTCTTCTGCTGTGCTATACCACAAGTCTTACAAAACTCTTCAAATTCCTTCTTGCAGAACTCCCCACCATTATCTATCCTCAGCACCTTTATCTTCTTCTCTATCTGGTTTTCCACCAGAGCCTTAAGTTCTTTAAATTTGTCAAAGACTTCATATTTCTTCCTCAAGAAATATATCCATGTATTCCTTGAGAAGTCATCTATGAATGAAACATAGTACACAGACTTTCCCAGTGATGGAACCGACACAGGTCCAAACACATCATTGTGCACAAGCTCTAATATCTTGTTCGCCCTCTTAGCACCAAAAGGAAAAGTCACCCGATTCTGCTTCCCATATACACAATGTTGACAGAAATCAAAATCCAAAGAGCTATTAGACATACCTTCTACCATTCCATTTCCATGTAGTTTTTGAAGGCCCTTCTCTCCAATATGTCCAAGCCTTTTATGCCATAGCATGGTCTTTTCTCCAGAGATCGCTAGGCTTTTCATTCCACTTTCAGGAACCACAGAACTGTTGCAGCCATCAATAACAGTGCTGCCCTGAAGCTTGTACAGAGTTCCAATCCGAAATCCCCACATTAATACCAGTGCTCCCCGAACCATCTTATAGGTATATTTCTCGAACACTGTTTTTACACTTGCATCATCCATCTTGTTTACAAAAACCAGATTTATGGCCAATGCAGGAATGTGCAGAACACCAGGAAGTGTTCTAATCCTTCCACCTTGCAGCTTCAGCTTGACTTTTCCACATCCGACGATTATGGCCTTCCTATCATCACCTAAGAATACATCACTGCCATCATATTTCTCATACTCGCAGAACCACTCCCTATGGGGAGTGAAGTGAAAGGATGCACCCGAGTCAATCAACCATGAATCATGATCTACATTTGTATTTGAAGAAGAAGCCCAATACACATCCCCACCTTCATCTGAGGTGGTTTTTGCCTCTGCAGAAGGAGCATCATCAGGTCCCTTTCCTTCCTCAGGAGCCTTAGATCTGCAGTCCTTTTTGTAGTGCCCTTCCTTTCCGCATTTCCAGCACAGCTTTACAAACTTTCAAGGAGATTTAGATCTCCCTCTAGATTTAGATCTCCCACTCGAAACCTTATTCTTGTTTCTGTTCTGGGACCTTCCTCGTATAGATAAGGCATCTCTATTATAACCCTCCATATTTCTCTATCTCATTTCCTCCGACAGTAAGGCTGAGACAATGTCATCAAAATTCATGGTAGTTGTATTGCTACCTATTGCAATAACCAGACTGTCCCACAAGTCTGGTAGAGAACACAACAAACTAATGCACTTATCTTCATCTGAGATTTTAATATCAACAGATGACAGTCGACTTACCATAGTATTGAAGGCATTCAAATTCTCTCTCACCAAGTATCCATCCTTCATCCTCAGGTTATACAACTTTTTCTGCAGGAACAATTTATTCTCCAGAGACTTAGATTGGTACAAATTCCCTAGCTTGTCCCACAAGGTCTTCACCATAGCTTCCCCAGACACATTCAACAATACTGAATCTAAGACGCACAACCGTATTGTGCTCTTTGCCTTCTAATCCAACTTCTTCCAGTCTTCATCTGACATTGCCTTTGGTTTAGTACCAAGATCTACCATGATCCACTGATCTTTATCCACCAGTAGATCCTCCATATTGAGTTTCCACAACTCAAAACTCTGACCATTAAATTTCTCGATCTCTATCTTCCTGCCACTCGCCATATTCTTTCACCGCAAGAATCGATCCCGAAAATATCCCACTAAACATGGTCTACCTCAGGCCCGAGCAAAAAACCTCTCAGCACCAAAGGCGTCCCCTTGAAGCCGAAACAACTCTAATACCAAATGTAGGTTTTAACCCTGTACAGAAATTATCTACAAATGAATCTTAAAAATATAAAATAAACAATAGCAAGAGCATAAAACATAAAATAGATGTACACAGAGATTTTCCCCTGGATCCCAAATCGGACGACCTGCTTGATTTTTCATTATATTCCTTTTAGTGTTACAACACACATATATATACATGTTGAAGCATACATAAACCCCAATCCATTAACACTAGATTAGAACATAACCGTATTTCCCTTGACCAGATCTACAAAATACGAGGGGTATAAAACCATCATGCCCCAAAACCATGTGCAAACCCATGCACAAAACCCATGCGTGACTAGTCATGGAAAGAATATAACACATACCCAACATCTCTCTCCTGAAGCAATAGCAACAAAAAAAATTTATGAGTACCAATGGCAACCAACAATAGCAGTACTCAATCTCAACAACAACATGATCATAATCATCAATAAGGACAATGTGATATAATCAGAAACACATCATACGCAACAACAACAAAAACATCATTCATCTTAGCAACACCATCTACAACATCCTCACTCTCAATCAAGGAAGTGACAACATGAGCATCATCATGACCATAATTTCTCCATTAACATCACCAAAAACAACAAAAAAACAACTTATCACCATAATAAAGAAATACTACACTACATCCATAACATAGTGTAGATAATGGCAACAACAACAGTGTACTGGAAACATCAAAGAATACATCAATAGTGGATCACCTAAACCATTGAACCTAGGATCAAGCGTATGGTGTAACATATGTAGGATTGCAAGTCAACATCCCAAAGAAGAATGTTATTTTGTTGAAGAAGTATGTGCATACCCCGAAGAAACTATTTGTACTTTTTCTAGATCAGTAGGGCATAATGAAAAAAATTATTGCGATTGTGATTTCATGATGGAGCGGAGTGCCAATGTTGATAGAATGCATGCTAAAGGGAGCGCACATGAGGATAAAGGAAAAAACTTAGGTAGAGGAGGCTTCCAAGCTCGAGGTCATGGACAAGGATGAGGCACCTGTTGAGGACATTATCAAGTCATATGTTCCAATTGTGGTGAAGCTGGACACTTCGCGAGGGATTGTTAGAACCCCATTGTTGTCTCTTGTAGTTATTGTAGACCTTTTGATCATGTAATCAAGAATTGTCTTGTTATGATAGAAAATATGTAGGAGAAACGAAATCAACAACATGCACAAAAGCTACAGATGATGACCGTTGAACCAAGGGAATATGACCCATGAATTAAAAAAATAAAAAGAAGTGGCGCAGTAACAGGGATGATAAATTTGAAGGAAAGAAGCCAATGGAAGACAAATGGGTTTGGAAGACTGTAGAAAATAATTCTGGATTCAACATGCAGCGAGAAAGGGAAAAATTTATGGAAAGGAAGTGAGGCTTCATGCATCCTAAAGCTTCCACATCTCAAGCGCAGACGTTACAACATTTAATTCTGAAGAGGGATGAAAAAAAGGTAATTACTATGACAAAGGAGTTTAATCTAGCCATATTAAAGTCATTTTTGCAAATCTACATGATTTTTTTGCAACATTGGAAGGTTGTTGAAGGAATCCAAGAGTTTATATACTCCTACGCTAGAAAGGAAGAACCTCGCAGTGAGCCATGCACAGTAAATAAGTTGCATCGACATAAGAAGAGGATGGGAAGGGAAATGAGATTAGTTGTGTAGATTGGGGACTACGACATGGATCATGTAATCCTAGATTTGGGATTTGATACTAATGTGTTTCCTAATAAAACATGGGAGTGAAAGGGAAAAATGTAGTTGCAATGGTCTCCGATCTAGTTGAGCCTGGTTAACCAACAGAAGATCATACCTATGGGAAGGTTACCTGGCGTGATAGTAGATATTGAACAAGTGCGCGTTGTTGCAGATTTTGAAGTAATTGAAATTGTAGATGACAACAATCCATATCTGTTGCTGCTTGGATTGGATTGGGCTTTTGATACTACTGTGATCATCAATTTGAAGAAGAGGAATATGTTGTTTGAACAAGGTGATCTAAGGGTCAATGTTCCTCTCTATCCATCAGAAGGAGTGCGCTATACAAAGCCTATCCATGATGAATACTGCGACACAGATATTCAAAACATCTATAAGATAACACCTAAGGAGTAATATTGGATCAATCCCACTATGGATGGAAGGCTAATATTGGAATGGGATAGCTCCTATATTTATGACTCAGATGAAGAATTGGAGAATCGGTATAACAAGTTACACGAAGTATCTACCAGGAGATGTAACAAAATCACGAGATCGCTTTGCTGCATCACTTCAAGGGTATGTAATTTTCCTTACTATGATGGTATAGGAGATGTTAGTCTATTTATTGATGAATTTGAAAGATAAGTATTAGAAGAACATAGGTTTCAAGCTTTGGACATAGCACTGAGATATACACCTACTAGATAGTGGGGTACTCATAAGGAAAATATTGGAAGTTGGAGAAAGTATCAAAGATTGATGAAGATTATATTTGGTCAAGCGAATACTAGAATCAAAGTAAAATATGATGGCAAGTATGACCCTCGGGGGCACATTTTTCATTGGACTATGATGTGGGGCGAAGATCTAGAACCAGAGTGGGTACATATATTCTTTCACACATTAGATGTGATACCTATGAATTGGTATCTTGAAATTGAACTACGACATGGAACGATGAATTGGGAAGATTTGGTTGAAGGATTCTAAATGAATTTTAGTTTTTAATATGACTGTATGTACATAGAAAAAGATCTTCAAATAGTCAGAGCGGGAATTTTCAAGACTACAACTGCGCTAACCTAGACACAGCTTGATTGGGCCACGCAATTGGAGCATGTCGTAGAATTCTATCATATGAAAACGGAAGAGGATGAGGAAGGTCCGCGCACTGTTAATATCCCAGAATTAGAGGGACACTACAAAGTTGTTAGACCAGAACTTGAGATCCTTGACATAACGAAGTCGGTGAAGATGCAGAAGATGAATATAGGATTAGAGGAGGAGCCAAAATTCACGCTGCTTAGATATTATTGGGATGATACACAACTAGTAAAGTTGTCAAGTTGTTTCATGAATATCAAGAGATATTTTAGATGAAGTTTTCTGAACTAAAGGGGATAGTAGGAGACCTCGTAGTTATGAGGATTACTCTGAAACCAGATGCGAAGTTGGTAAAACAACGACCATGTAGATTGAACCCCAAATACAGAGTAAAAATGAAGGAATAATTGGAGAAGATGATTAAGGCTAGAATAATTGAACCCATGGAGGAATCTGAATGGGTCAATCCTATGGTAGTTTAGGAGAAGAAGATAAAGGGTGAAATCAGAATTTGTGTTGACTTGAGGAAGTTGAATGATGCATGTGTGCATCATAAAATTCCCTGCACCCTTAACAGATGCATTATTGGATAATGTTGGAGGAAAAGAGGCCTACTCCTTCACTGATGGTTTTTTAGGTTACCATCATATTATAATTGCACAAGAAGATATAAGTAAGACAAATTTTACCATTGAATGGGGATATTTTCAGTATACAGTCATGCCTTTTGGGTTGAAGAATGCTCCTTAATATTCTACAGAGTAGTAGTCGCATCTTTCGAGTATATCCACAAATTTTTGGAGGTTTAATTTGATGATTGGACAACTTTTGGATTGTTGAAGAAGCATGTTGTGAGCTTAAGACTAATTTTGGATACATGCAGGCAGTATCAAATATTAGTGAATTTGAAGAAGTGCATATTTTGTGTACCTTTCAATATACTATTGGGGCGTGTTGTTTGTAGATTGGGATTGATGGTAGACCCAACGAATATTGCTTCTATTGTGAACCTAGAACCATCTAAGAGACTGAAGCAACTGCACATAACACTAGGAAATACTGGCTACTACATGAAGTTTATAAAGGCATATGTGTAGATAATTGCACCAATGGAGAAGCTATTGAAGAAGGATGTTACTTTTTGTTGGGATGATGAATGCCAAAAGAGCCTCGACATGCTAAAGGAGAAGATGGTAACTACACCGATTCTAGTTTTCCCGAACTTGAATAAGTAATTTCACGTAAATTTTTACACTTCTTGCATAGTGTTGGGTCCAGTAATGGCACAACCAGGTGAAGGAGATATTGATCACCCCATAGATTTTGCAAGCATGAAGTTTTCCAAGGCAGGGAAGAACTATTCCACAACAGAAAGAGAAGGGTTGGCCATGGTTTATGCATTACAAAAGTTCAGGCATTATTTGTTAGGACCACACTTCAATATCTTCACTGATCACTCCACGTTGAAGTATTTTTTGAATAAGCCTGTTCTAGGAGGGAATATTTGTAGATGGATGTTATTATTTCAGGAGTGCAATTTTGAAGTCATAGTCAAGATAGGAAGATTGAATGTTGGAGCTGATCATCTGTCAAGGATAGAGACAAGCGAAGAACCTACGAGCATTGAAGAGAACCTATCAGATGCGCAATTATTTGCAATAAGGGTTACAGATTACCACTTCAAAAACATTATCCATTTTTTGACCACAGGAATGGTGCCCATGAAGTACACTACGTAGCATAAAAAGGAGATGGTATTCAAGGCAGCTGATTTTTCTTTGATTGCATGAAATTTGTATAAAATGGGGCGAGATGAAATACTACGCTCATATGTCTCTGAGAATTAAAGGAAGAGAATTTTAGAAGAATCTAATGGCATATTTTCAGAAGGAAATTATTCAGAAAAGGACATTATGCCAAGGAGTATTGTAGATCTTGTGATGCATGCCAAGGAATAGGAAGACCATCTAGGAGGGATGAAACTCCCTTAAATCCACAAGTAATGTTGTAGGCCTTTGATAAGTGGGAAATATAATTTGTTGGACCTATTAATACCCTAAGGAGCAAGACTGGCATAAGTCATATAATCACTACAACAGACTATTTAACCAGGTGGGACGAAGCACAACCAGTGAAGTATTTCAACGCATATACTACTATGAAATTTCATTTTTGAGTACATTCTGTCTAGATTTGGGTGTCTGAAGATCTTAATGGGTGACAGAGGATCACACTTCTTTCATAACACCATTAAAGCATTGACTGAACAATTACAAGTGCATCATCAAAATATTACACCCTATCATCCTCAGGCGAATGGAATAGTCGAATCTTTTAAAACACAATTGGAGAATGCACTCACAAAGGTATGAAATGTGAACATAAATTACTGGGATGTAAGGATTCTAGTGGTGTTATGGACATACAATACAACATGCAAGAAACTGACAGGGCAGAGAAGGATTTTCTATTAGTCTATGGATAGGAAGAAGTTATGCCTATGGATTATATTGTGCCTAGTTTAAGAATTGCAACATTCACAGACATTGTGAACAACAGCACAATGGAAGAAAGGATGGAGAAATTTCTCACTTTAGAGGAATATTGGTTCATATTTGGTTATCATCAGTGAATGCAAAAAGCACAAGTAAAAGCTTAGCATGACAGGCACATCAAGAAAAAAACCTTTAAAGAGGGAGACCTTGTATTGTTGTATGATAGCAAGTTCACAAAGTTCCCTGGAAAGTTCCAAACTCATTGGCTGGGACAATATATCATCTGATACGTCTCTGAGGGAGGCACAATTTAACTCACAAAGTTGGATGATTAGATGACGCCAAGACGAGTGAATGGGAGAAGATTGAATATATACAGGGACGACTCTGTCCCTGGAACTTCGCACTGATTATATGAAAGGAGGACATTCTTTGTGTCACATGTTAGTTGAAACTGGGCACGGGACTATAAACTACTCTACTGAAGAATGACTTCATCAAAGATGGATTACTGCGCGAAAATATTAAGGATGGAAAAGTATGAGGGAACTGTGATGAGGGAGAAATTATTGCGACGCAAGAAAGGATCTGTCAAAGTATACCAAAAATGTGACTATTGAAAGTGAAAAAGTTGATTTGACATGGAAGTTCCATTAAAAGGAGCGGGAGAAACGCATTTATTGGTCATAGTTGGGAAAATATGCTACCCAATCTACATTACTGAGCATAATCTGAAGACAGTCATGGGATCAGAAATTAAAATTTCATATAAATATCCCCTCCCACTGCACATTTGGCCACCTTGCTTCCTGAGAGTTAGAATTGTGAAATTGCACCTAAGTGTGAGCGGAGTATTGAGTTGTATGTCTAAGAAGAGGTGGGAAGATATTTCCAAATTATTGATCAGAAGGGGACTAGGAGGAACTATGACTACTGCAGCACCAACCATTACAGGTCCCAGATCACCAAGAAAACAATCGACTACAGGAGAACCAGTGAAGTCGAAGAAAAAGAAGGTCAAAATACTAGTTGTGTCCTGTGGTGTTAGAAAGTCGCCGTGGAAGAATATTACTAAGGAGAAGAGGTATAAGCGGTGGTTATACAAGAAGAAGCAACCTATGGAGGTCCAAGACAATGACGAAGAAGGGATTGCAGTGGAAATTCTAGAGGACATTGCCACAGAAGAAGTGGAGCCTATTTCTAGGCTACCACCATATGTACCACCTCGGAAGCAGGGTGTGAAGTCATTAAAGGACCCCGATTCTATGAAGTTCATTGTATTCACGTCGCTAATACCTAATGATGTGTCATTTGAGGGCAAACTTTTGGAAAAAGTACCACACTTAAGAATGGAGTATTGGGATTTCAATGACAAAAGAAAATAACCTCAGTTTGAGCCAGTAGATACCTGAAACCAATATATTACCCAACAAGTGGTGTTACCATATTGAATCCAAACAAGTGGGTTGCATGGATACAACAAGCAGGGTTGCTCAACATGTTGTACGTTCCCCATTTTGGGCGAAGCAATATCAATACCATATGTATCTGATAGTTGTTGGCTTTGGTGCATGATGGGTGCCTATGTTTCGGAGATAGGATACCAATATATGCTCTACTTATCAGGAGGATCATAGTGCTGCCCTACCAAGGAAAGAAACCCGTCGAGGAATTCATGGGGAAGATTCAGAGTCAAGACAAGGAATTTGGTGATGAAATGAAAAAAAATCTCGGTATACTCAAGAAGATGAGGGTCTATGACATTAGCTCCATCAATGATCCAATTGTGCGCTTTGCCACACATATCCTTGCCAGAAATATCAAGTGGAAATTCCACGCCAATGATGTACCAACACCTGTGGTCTCGTTGGCTTCGCAGTGTAGCAAAGGAGTACAATA
This sequence comes from Pinus albicaulis, assembly GCA_034641835.2. Taxonomy (NCBI): domain Eukaryota; kingdom Viridiplantae; phylum Streptophyta; class Pinopsida; order Pinales; family Pinaceae; genus Pinus; species Pinus albicaulis. Next base: position 34,133,959 of record CM076575.1, read on the forward strand.
TGACTGGGTTGGTTACCCGTGCAAAGAATTTCTCGAAAATTGTCGCGAAGCATAGGAGGAAAGTAAAAATTTCCACTACGCATGGTTATTGTTGCTCATTACATTAATGGCATGGAAGGAGCTTGATGAGTCATAGTTCCCTACTAAGGACCCAGATATTTATGAAGTTGCGAGGTACGCCTCACTATGGTTTTATAAGGAACCGAAGTACACGATGGAGAATAAAACCTTTTGGGTGGTAATGGAGATGTATCTACACACAATGATAAGTCAGCATCCCAGGCTCTCACCGAATTTATTTGAATATTATTGCGGAGTTGTAGAATTTAAATTTGACTTTCACATAGTGTACATCAAGGCAAAAAAGGATCTAGATGAATAATGGTACGCGTTTCCATACTTGGTTAACAAATTTAACATTGTGCAAGTCACAAAGATCCAAATTAAATATCGCCTCCCGCTTCACAGTTGGCCACTTTGCTTCCTGAGAGTTAGAATTATGAAATTGTGCCTAAGTGTGAGCAGAGTATTGAGTTGTATGTCTGAGAAGAGCTGGGCAGATATTTTCAAATAATTGATCAGAAGGGGACTAGGAGGAACCATGACAACCAGAGAACCAACTGTTACACATCCCATATTGCCAAGAAAACAATCGACTGCATGAGATGCAACGCAATTGAAGCAAAAGAAGGTTAAAAGACCGATTTTTCCACCTGGTGTGAGACAATCTCCAAAAAAGAATGTTAATAAGGAGAAAAGGTCTAAGAAGTTGTTAGACAAGCATAAGTAACATATGGAGGTCCAAGACAGTGACGAAGAAGAGATTGCAGTGGAAATTCCGAAGGACATCGCCGTAGAAGAAGTAGAGCCTATTTCTAGGCTACCACCATATGTACCACCCAAGCAGCAGGTTGCAAAGTCAGTAAAGGACCCTGATGCTGTGAAGTTCGTTGTACTCACACCGCTACTACCTAATGATGTGTTGTCTGAGGGAAAAATTTTGGAAAAAGTACTACACTTAAGAATGGAGGACTGGGATTTCAACGAAAAATGAAAATATCCTTAGTTTGAGCCCAGTAGATACCTGAAACCAATACATTACACAGCAGGTGGTGTTACCAGATTGGAGCCAAACAAGTGGGCTACAGTGATAGAACAAGTAGGGTTCCTCAACATGTTGTACATTCCCCATTTTGGGTGAAGCAATATCAATACCATATATGTCCAACAATTTTTGGATTTGGTGCATGATGGGTGCCTATGGTTGGGAGATAGGATACCCATGGATGTTATGCTAATTAGGAGGATCACATCATAGCCCTTCCAGGTAAAGAACCCCGTCGAGGATTTCGTGGGGAAGAGTCAGGACAAGGCAGTCACTGGCGAAATGAAAAAATAGTTCAGTATAGTCCATAAGACTAGGGTCTATGACATTAGCTCCATCAATGATCCTGTTGTGCGCTTCGTCGTGCACATCCTTGCTAGAAAGATCATGCAAAAATGACATGCCAATGAAGTACCAACATCTATTGTTTCATTGGCCTCATAGTGTAGAAAAGGAGTATAATATGACTGGGTTGGTTACTTGTGTAAATAATTTCTTGACGATTTCCGCGAAGCATGGGAGGAAGGGAAATAGTTTCACTACGCGTGGTTATTGTTGCTCATTGCATTAATGGCATGGAAGGAGCCTGAGGATTCAGAGTTCCCTACCACAGACCCAAATATTTGCAAAGCTGTGAGGTACGCCTCGCTATGGTTTTGTAAGGAAACAAAGTGCATGATGGAGAAAAAAACCTTTTGGGTGGTAATGGATATGGATTTGCACACAATGATAAGTTAGCATCCCAGGCTCTCACCGAATTTATTTGAATCTTATCACGGAGTTGCAGAATTTAAAGCTTACTTTCATTGAGAGTACATCAAGGCGCGAAAGGATCGAGATGAATAATGGTACCCATTTCCATACCTGGTTAACGAATTTTTTATTGTGCCAATCACAAAGACCTGGCTGATAGATTGGCTGGCCCAATCCACTAAAGGCACTAAATCAGAACATGTAGGGACTAGCAGGAAAGTCACCACAGCTGAGAATGCCATAAAGAAATACATCGTAGCTGAGAAGGCCACCAAGAAAGACACCAAAATAGAGAAGGCAACAAATAAAGCCATAGGGAAATCCACGGGAAAATATTCAGAGAAATAAATAGTGAATGAGACAAAAAAGGATGGCGAAAAGGCTGAAGACATAAAACATGCCATAGATCAGTCATGACCCTTTCATGGATACAGATTATTTCATTCTGAAGATAAGGATATTGCAAACATCAGGTGTGCATAAAAATTATCAATCAGATAGATCGCAGGGCATGAAACAAATGAGCCTCATTGAGGGAGACCTTGATGAGATCTGTGATAAGGTGCGGGATATCACTGAAGATGCATGGAATAGGATCAAAGATCAATACAAGGCTATATTGACATAGGTGAATTAGGGCATGTAAGAGCTTAAATTACTGGCACAGACAAAAATACCATAGGAACCAACTATCAATCAAATAGTTCAAGTGAGTGTGGTACAAGTGAGCGTGGAAAAAGCGAGCCAATAGCCGCAGCTTGTCCGTCGAATAGAGATGGCCTCTGAGGTAAGATGTTTTCAAGTACCTAGAGGAGTGCGACATTTTGAAGTTGTAGAATATCATGAGTGCTCAAATATTTTGGATAACATCAACTTAAATTTGGTTGCACTGCCCATCCAGGTACTGCATGAATTCCACCAGGGGGTCAAGGATGAGTTAAAGGTGAGAGAAAAATGCACCTTACACATCACCAAATAAATAAGGCAGGACAACAAAAATATCCTAAAATATTTTAGAGAGCGCTCAAGGACCACGATGAGGAGACTCAGTGTTGTGCTATACAACATCACCCATTTATTTTAATAAATGGGGACCCTTTAGAAATAAATAGGAAATTTATTTTTAGCTTTTAAAACAAAAAATTAGGAAATAAAAGTTTTCTTTTGAGTTTTCCACTTTATTACTTTAGTGCATCGCAAACTGCATAGCTTACAACTTAAAAAGACTTACAATCATCTAAGTTACATGGGCTACGAAATGCGCTAAACATTTTTCGAAGTTATGTTTTAAAAGCTTGTAAACACTTCAATTATTGTCATATTTCTTTATCGCATCGCACCTCATTTAAAACAAATCAACTTATGAAGAAATTTGATATAAGTGAAATTGCACGGACCCAATGAGCCAACAAAGAAATAAAAATAAATCTCTAAAGTCCTATTAAGCATGACCACTTGACTTTTTGAATGAGCAATTCACATTTCGCATAACTTAACTGTAAACAAATTCATTATCACATAAGAGTTGTGATGTGCGATTTGCGTAGATTGCATTTCCCTGAACTTATGGGAAAACAACACAAACGGTAAGAATTATATGTTGTGATGTGCGAACTAACAACATTTAATTACTCAAGCATGCGAAATAAATTATGTCGTATCAAACCGAAATTCAAGATCTAACAGCTTAAATTTGATTGATAGATATTTCGTGTGAAGGTGTAAGAGATTTGATTTTAGAATGATTATCTATGATTGATATCATATTCGATAGATTAATATCTATTTTTTCATGTTTTGAAATAAATTAACAACACATTTATCTCTTTGTTCCATACATTTTTAATGATTGTTCTGTATACTTGAAATCAGGAAATCAACTAATAGAACAAATAAAATAGAGACGAACAAGAAAAGTTAAGATATTTCTCAAATATCGTCTACTGAAGATTCAAACATGGCCCCCTTATTTTCAAATACCACCTGTAATATTGAATGCGGTAGTTTTTCATGGGAAGCAATGTATCAGTTTTTCAAAAATCAAAAGCCAATAGTGGTAGATAAATTTTCTTCAACAGAATTATTTGTTTCTTCAGGTCCGTCTGATTTTGACATTTCATGTTCATTCGTTCACAAGGTAGTCGGAAGGCCAAAATTTATCCCTTACACATATATGGTTAAGTGGACAATTAACCACTTAAACATAAAATATAGAACTTTTAAGGATTCAAGAAGCAAGAATATTGGTTCTTTCAGGGCAGATGATTTAAAGCAATGTACCGCTTACCAGACTCACAACAAAACTATGACAAGGATTTTCTGCAAAGCTTTAGAGAAAACAATCCAGTTTTAACAAAAGTCATAAAATAACGGAAGGAAGACCAGGGCAAGCTGAAGCGAGATAAACTTGGTACATACTCAATTGCCCAAATTCCTTCCCCTTATTCCTATGTTGTCGGTATGTTGTGTAGATTGTTTGCCAAACCTAATACCACTAGGTTTTCAGTAGATTGGGTTCCATTGATTGACGCAATCATCAATTCCTCAATTCTGAATTGGGAAAATATCCTATCTGACATTTTAGCCAAACACGTCATAGAATATAGGAATAAAGGGAATGTTTCATCTAGAGAAATACCTCCCTTTTATATGTCTGCCTATGTCATGGACACAATTTTCTTTTCTTCTAGTTTTACTACCATGGGATAGAAATGGACTACCCAAGGCCCTACCCCAATTCACATCTACAATAGAGCCCTTTGGGATTCAGACTTCCACTTGCATTTTTATAAATCTGTCATGGATTCATGTTGCCTCTGCACCAAATAATATTCAATAAGAAGGCCCTAGGTTTTCTGAAGAGGCTAGCACAAATATTCTTTATGTAGCTAGGTGGTTTGCAGAGGTGAATTTTACATATGTCAGAGTATTCAGGAGTTACAATTCTCCCCATGTTCTACCATATTATGTTCATGATAAGTTGCTTGCACGAGAGATAGCCTACCAACCTGTTAATGGTATCACTAAACAACTGAAAGATGCTAAGAAGGCCATTTGGCCTAATTTCCCCATACAGTGTGCACTTTTTCACTTTTTAATATTGGCCATACCTACAAGGAAGTTTCTAAGATTAATCTATTGAATTTGGAAGTAATGCAAAAAAGGTTGTATGATCCAAATGATATAATTAAAAATTACACTACATAGCTTAAAATGAAGCCTTTTGTAAAGGATATAGATGGATTTGATGATCTCTTCCAAGGCATGGAAAATTTTTCAAATATAATCAAGTTTGCATCCATCCAACTTATCCAAGATGATTTGGAAGCCTTCCAAATATATAGAAATAAGAGACTGGAGAGAGTTCCTCTCAACTTGTTAACTATTGAAGATATCAACATACCTACCCCAAGTATCAGCTTGGATAATTAAGAAAAATACATGTCTAAGGATGAATCAGGTCAATCAGAGCATCAATCTCACAATTCAGATCACTCTAAGAATGAATCTGAATCCAGAAAGGATAGCCCAGAAAAGATAATTGATCAAGTAATCCAAGAGATAGAGATGCAAGAGCGAAAATAAAGTAATGGAACAGAGTCAACTTCTAAATAAGTTCAACACAATCATGAAACACTAGATCAATCTAAAAAGTCACAAATAAATAATTTTAGTAGCGAATGGGATGAGTTTTCCGAAGCAATAAAAACTCCCAAAGCTAATCCCAATACTGATCAAGTAACTAGTTTTCGGATACCTGAACATTCCCAGAAGATAGTGGAAACTGTTAATCCAATACAACAAGTTCCAGAGACTCATACTCGAGAGATCATACCAGCCTACCTTATAGAACAAATAGTTTTAAAAGTTGAAGAAATTCCTTCACTGGACATCTTCTACAGTCCTAGTTATAAGGTTGTAGTCAAGAGAAATAAAAGGAGAAGAACTGATGAAACAGTCTCAAACCTCACAAATGAATATGTTGACGTTCCGTGGAAGGATTCCTTAGATGATCCTACGGAACATCTAACTAAATTATCACAGTATGCAGGGGCATATGCTATTTCCACTGTTGATAAAGCTATTGAGGTTAGAGTGTTGTTGAGGCAAAAGGAAGCCAGAGTACAAGAACTAGAGAGGTTGTTAAATGAAGAAAAATCCAACTCCAGTGAGAAAATGAAAGCAAATATGGCCCAATTTCAACAGGATTTAGAGAGTGTTAAATTGTAGCATCAAGCATAAATCAATGAGAAAAAATCACAACTGGAAACATCAATGACTAGGTTACAAAGCCAACTGCTACTATAGCAATTTATAAAATAAGCATTGGATGTAAATGCTAAGTTAAAGAAAAAACAGGATGCATTTTGTTATCAAGCTTTTATTATTGACTCTTATTGTGATTCAAATAAAATATTGATCCAGCAAGTAGCTATCCAGAAACTTGAATGTGAAAGGCTCGAGAAGAAAATCAATGAACACATTCAATGGCAAGCATTAGACTCAAGAGAGGAAGCTGATCTAACTAAGGTAGATAAGTTTCATAAGGAGATCCTATTCAAATATTGGGAAGAACAAATCAAGAAGGTAAAATAAGTAGCAGTGAAGACATCAAAATTATCAAATGAAATTATTGAATCTGTATGTGAACAACAGGTGAAAGAAGAACTTCTCAAAGAGTACACATATGAAGTGTTCTCAGAAGTAAAATAGCTAGAAAAATAGTGGAAGTAGAAGGCAGACACATAGGACGAAGTAATTAAAAAGGTAAATAAGTTTTATCAAGAAAATTATTGGAATTTTTTTATCAAACCTTATCATCAGTATCATATTTTTCAATCCTTAACAGATTCAACAAAAAAATCACAGCTAGTACTTTCAAACGCAGTATTCAAGGGACAGGTCAGGTCGAGGATTTCGCAGCCAGCTCAGCTCAAGCTTATGATAGATATTTGTCAACTTCGTAACTAAATCCAGAAGAAAGGGTGGAATTCATAAATCAAAATTGTTATTTTATTTACCTAGATTGTAGTTTAAGTTAGTCTTACGAGGATGGTTGTTTGAAACCTCCTCTATATTTTTGTAATAATATATATTAGAGCATAGTTATTTTAGTATTTAAACCCCTCTCGTGCATTTAGAGAAGGGTCCAGAAATTTGTCAAACACATTTGCAAAGAATGCACTATTGTAAGTTTGTGAATGCTTTGATGAATTAATGGAACACATCTGTTATCTTTTGACAATTAAAACTGTTTAACTGATGTTGCACTACTGTACTCTTTAAATTTCTTGAATGTGAGAAGGAGCAGATCAATTATTGTCAGTTTGCATGAGTAGAACTCCATACACATGGTACTTTTATTCACTTGTATTAAGTCTTGCTTTATAGATTGACAGTCATATTTTTATTGCATTATATATTTGAAACATTATTATAGATTAATGTTACATGCACTTTTGTTCTAATATTTGTCTATGATTTATTATTGAATGTATAATCACACATATGAATGTGATATATTTTTCACAATTCTTCTAGTCAAAATACTTTGTTAGAAGAATCATATTACATAATTTTCATCTCTTTCAACTGTTAAATGATCTATATTACTAATAGTTGAAAGATATCTCTTTAGATCACTTAAAACAAGAAACACCCCGGGTATATAGTAGAATAAATAGTTTATATAGATGCATAAGATAGATTAAAATCATTCTCCATTTGCATGTCATATAAACACACACCCTCAAAATCATCCTTATTGGGAAACTGGTCCCACTACCCCCAATTGGAACCATTACACCAAACAGAAAAGGAGCTGCTTTAAGGTCTGGACCGGGTGGTTTTCCCCCATGTTTCGGCAGTGGAATTCCGAGGCCTCAAATTTATGGTGCTAGAAGGAGGGCCTGAACCCCTGTGAATGGAAAAAATATCTGATCAATCTAAAGGTCAATCGAAGAGTCTCTCTCCCTCTAGATCCCCATCAACTTCTAGAAAATTATGTAGATCCTCATCTTTAAAATATGAAGTTGATCGTCCTTCTCCTAAGTCTCCTAGTGATACTCAACCCATACTATCTCTTGATTCCCATCAAGATTCGCCAGAAGTTTAGTCTTTTATTGAAAATTTAGAGAGAGTATCTATTTCGGCTGAAAAACCTGAATCTTCTCAAATATAGGATATCATTATTTCATCTTCTTTACAACCTCAAAGAATATTAACTTGATAAGAAATTCAAAAGACAGGAATTATTCCTTTTGAATTTCCCATCGATAGTACTCGAAAGAGACTAAAGAGGACCCAATCAGAGTCAATCGCCAGCGAGATCTTATCCCATTCACCTCCATTACCTCCGCTCACTTCCACAACTTCCATTCCAACAATCAATGTTACTTTGACTAGTTCCAGTACTCAAACTATTATCCCTTCAACTAGTCCTAACACTCAACTTGCCTCTTCTTCAACTCAAACTCCACCCAACCAGCCTATTCAAAACCCAATGGCAGGTCAAACACCTCCACCAAATGTAAATCAATGGAGCAATCTAGGGGCTGTAAACATGCCCTCTCCTCTTCATGCTCTTCCAAAAAATCCTGAAATATGGCTACCTAAATTTAATCCTGATGATGGTCTTCTGGTAGAAGAACACATTCACAATTTTATGTTAGTTGTCAATATAAATAGAGTAGTTGAAGAGGATTGCGTTGTAAGATTATTTTCGTATACTCTAAAAGGATCTGCAAGATCCTAGTATTTTTCATTGCTTGCCCGCTCTATAACTAGCTAGAATATGTTCAAAGAACAATTTCTAGCTAAGTTTGGGGATGACAGAACCACTGCTACGCTCATCAATTATTTGTCAAATCTAAAAGATAAAATAGGTGAGAAGATAAAATATTTCAATTCAATATTTAATAAATTACTCAATATAATTCCTGCTACAGCAGTTCCTGGTGCAGAAGTTCAAATTGAGTGGTATATTTCATCTCTTCACTAGTACATATGGTCAAAATTCCGACACTTTAGTTCCGACACTTTTGATGTATTGCCGAAAATTTCCCCAATTTTTCTCATTTTTTTAATCCCGCCGACAAGCATCGCTATAGCGACGTTTCTGGAGTATCGTCATAACAACGATGCTTAGGAAAATTGTCAGAATGAATTTTCAGGACAAACCGTCGGAATACCGACGTTTAGGAGACATATGTCGGTTTTGCGATGTTTAGGATACATACGTCGGTCTTGCGACGTTTAGGGATACCATTGGTCTTGTGAAATTAAGGGCAAAACCGTCAGAATACCGACGTTTAGGAGACAGACGTCGGTCTTGCAACGTTTAGGGATACTGTCGTTCTTGCATCATTTAGGGCCAGGTGTCAGTCTTGCGATGTTTAGCAGATAAAACGTCGGTCTTATGACGTTAAGGGAAAACACATGGAATTTTAATTTGGTGGCCTATTCAAAGTTATTTTCCCAGTCCACTTTTTTGGTGCTAATTTCGCTTGTTTGTTTTCGTAACAGAGAATGGGTTTTCGAGTATTTGTTGCTTCAAGGGTTTCCTGGCGGGGAAAATCTCAATACAGGGTTTAGGGTGCGTTATTTCTAGCACCACGACGGTTTTCCAAGGTTTAATTTCACTTTCCATGATCGAGGGTTCAGATATTATTTGATATATTTGGTGGTTTTTGTGGCAGAAATAAATATAACATTTTTTTTTGCCTGAATGAATGTCGTATCCTTGTTTAGGTATGTATTATGCAGTCAGAATCATTTTTTTTATTGGTATATTATTTTTTATTTTTGGATTGAATTGAACTTGACTCTTTAGAGTTATTCCCTTCTGTATGTTAAAATTTTGGTTTTTGTTGCTTCTCTACATGCTTGGATCTAGAGGCAGGGGTAGCAAGGTTTTTAGAAAAGATTAATGTTTAAAAGTTTCTAAGATCTTTGTTTCCCTAGTTTCTGCAAATCAAATGTCTGCAATGGCTCTTCTTGTAAAAGATACAGGGCCATAAATTTGTTCCATACATAGGTGGGGATTGTGGTATGTTTTCCATTAAGTTTAGATAAAAACAGTATAATGGAAAATACCTTTCCAAACCTCATTGCTACAGGTTCTCTAGCAACGTAGGGGGTAGATACTTGCTCATGTCTATTTTATAATGATTTTTGGTGATATTTTCTGAGGTATTTAGAGATCTGGAAATCAGATTGTTTTTAGCTTGAGAGGTACATCTAGAGCACCTTCATTTTAGTACAACAATTCCCTTATTTTCACACCTTAGACACAAAACAAGGCACTTATATGGTTTCTCTTCAGCCATAAGTTTAACCTTTTAACTCTAAATTTGGTAGGACATGGGTGTAATTTTGGCCCTTGAAATATATAAATATATTAAGAGGGTTTGATGTTTCCCAAGACAATTTGTAGCCATCAAAGCCAACATATTATTAAGTTTTGGTTTGTTTTGCCTTTGAGTTTCCATGCAAGTTTGTTGGTTAGATTTAGAGTTGCAGATATCCTAAGCCACATATTTGTGTGGAGGAGTGTTTTGTAAGGCTTCACAATGTAAATATTACATTTGAGACCATTCATTGGGTGGTTATAACACAAGCCTTTGAAATTAATGAGGTTGCTCACTAATTGTCTGTCTAAATGCCTCTAACAAGATTTCTTTGTTTTATGCCAAAACCTTACTTAATTTGAATGTTGTTGACTTGTATTCACATTGGCAAGTAGGGTATGCTTTTAAATAATTATTTTCTGGTCTATAAATACATTTTTTATTGGTTGATGTATAATTCCTTCATTTGCTACTACCGTTTATTTGATATATTTTTGTTGCATGCAAAATGTTTGAAGAAACTCTTGACTTAATTGCTACGCATGTAGTAGAGTTCACTTCTTGTCATAGCATGTTAGTTACAAGCTCATATATGAAGACTAAAGCTATTCTTTGTGACCTAAAAAAATAAGGAAAACAAGATACATGCATCTACTTCAGATATGCCTTATAACTTTGAATTTGAGTTTTGTTTGAGTATGTCACCAAAGTGTTTGACAAAATAATTGAGTGAACTCTGTCACATGGATGTCAGGCTTGATGGTATTTCTTATCACAAGGATTTTTTGTCTTTCCATATGGTTAATTTCACAAAAATTTGCTCCAATATTATTATCACAGAGATGTTCTATTTTCTGTATCAAAACTCAAATGTGCTTCTAAATGACCTTGAAAGAGGGTCAGTGACATGGGAAATGGAGACAAGTTGGTTGAGTGAAGAGTGAACAAAAAAGTGCAAAAAGGATTCTAAGTCAATGGATCTAGGGTTAGCAAAAATTTTCTTTATTATTTATAAAAAATGAGAAAACCGATAATAAAAAAACCAAATTTTCCTTCAAGTTCAAATTCAACTTGAATCCAACTTAAGGTTTGGTCATGAGGTTTGAAGAACCTAAACAAACCTAAGAATTTTCTTTAGGTTCGTTGAATTTTAAAACTCAAAGTTTGAATTTCGGTGAACCATGTGACATAGATGGTATCAATGTTTTTAGCTTGCCAAAGGGATTGCTAAGCTTCTCAATGCTCATAGTTAAGAGTATTTAAAAGTTATACCACAAATATCAATTGCAGATAGGCTAGTAGAATATATACAACACCAATTAATGGTTTGTCTAGACAATCCAAATCTCGTAAGTTATGCTTCCCAATCCTTTTCCATATTGGCCTAGGTTCATCCACCAACAACGATGCGGATTTTAGGGGACTTATAATAGGCATGCAAGTGGTATTATCAAAAGGATTAAACTCTAAAGATACATGTTTTTTTGGAGACTCCTCATTGGTCATATACATTCAGTAGGAAAGGAGATCCAAAGAAATCAAAAATTCATATTTTGGTGATATAATCCACGACTTCCTCCTTTTAGTCAAAAGTTTTCAAGTTATCACATCAAGAGGAGGAGAAATAACAAGGCTGCTAAACTTTAAAAATTGGAATCCTCATTGGAAAAAAAGGCACTACTTATTGAAAGAATACCTATCCTAACTTTAACATTCAAATAAAATGGAATTAATACCTTCCTATAGATAATATTAAAGTCTATTGAAGCAAATAACTCTACTTGCATGCAAAGCATTGAATTTTAAATCTCTTTTTTCACGTTCACTTCCCATATTCAATACTACACTATTGAAAAGTGAGGCCGAAGTAAATACAAAAAACTCAATTCTTACAAGAGAACACCTATAGGCTATTTATATATGTGTATATTTCCATTTTTGAAGTAGAAAGTCATGGAATGCAAAGTTGATACGTAAAGGAAAAAGAGTCCTTGCAAAGCCAAATGTCAATGCATTTGCAAGGGAACTAAGAAAACATAAAACAACTTGGGTAGAAAAATTAAGGATACGTAGACATTGACCGTAGTGAAAAATTATATTTCTTTGAGGGAAAAGTTGGTAGGGTCTAGGTATCTTGGAGAATTTCCATGGACAGTATACCTTGGTTATAAATCTATTTTTAGAAAACCTTATAGAAAACACCAGAATAAATATTGAGGATCTCAAATCAACAGTGAACCCTACATAAGTGTTTACAATCAAAATAAAAACAAAGGCAAAACTCATGAAAAACTGTATTGTGAATAACAATGTTAATACACTACCAATCAATTATGTGTTGGATGGCTGATTCTGACACTGATGGGAAAGAAGGCACTTAAAATATGTGATTCTATGTTTCTTTTCTTGGTGCTTTCCCAGCTTTTTTTTTTTCTATTAATGTCCTAAATTATTAGAGCCTTGAAATTCCCATATGATTTTCTTCGTGCCTTATCTCCCTTTGTAATCAATTAGAGTTCTAAAATATCTAGAGCCTAAGAAATATTCTACTTTATTTTTAGTTAGAGTAATATTTAATAACATGTTGTCTCTCAAGTATAGACAATTAGACAATAGATTCAAATCAAGAAGTGTGTCATCAACTAGAGACCTTGAAACAAAAAACAATTCATTCGCAAATTTTAATAGGGTCAACCTTCACAAACAAAAATGCATTCTAAATCAGATTGGTTATATGATTGACCTGGAGAGTAAGATATCTTTATGATTATACGTAACAAAACTGAAACAAAAGGTGCAACATAGGTATCCACTTACTCAACAACTATTTGGAGAGATAAATATTTCAAAGGAATCCTCTTCAAAGATTCTTGAATTCTTGCAACTTTCTCCTCAAAATGTGTTTCATTAGCACAACAACTTCTCATGTGAAGAATTACTTGTCAATAATTTGGTTGTAAGGTAGAATTATATCTACTCATTGGCATTTCTTGTTTTAATTGGCTTCAAATTCATCCCTCCCATCTTACAAAATGAAATCATATTGAAATAAAACATTTATGACAAAAAAGTAAGATGATCTCAACTACCTTAAGGATGTCCCAAGGGGAAATATTTTTTTTTAAAGGAATAAAAAAGTGCTTTGTAAGTCAAGTTTTCAATTGATGTAGAAGCCAGGGTCCCTACCTGTTCTCCTAGAGATGAATGACCCAAGCTACTCCCAGGCCCTCTCTTGTTTGAGGAATTACATGCTACTAAAATATTTCTTTTCCCATCTTCAAAATGAAGACTACCATATGCTACTAAAGACTTTCTGACAGAAAATACCTTCTCTAGAAGAGATATAATGAATAAATGCCTCACATGGATTTAATCCAAAAACATAGTATGATTTAACGAGTCCACAAACCCTAGTCGAATCATCTTTCTTGTGTAGATCCAAAGGAGGAGAACCATTGAATGGAATATGTGAAGAAATAGTTTTACGAAAAGCTTTAGGAAATTTTTTCCTCCCTTGAAACATTTGAATCCCTAAGAAGGCACACCGTTGAATAACTTTCTTAGCAGATATTGCATTTCCATCGTCAACCATCAAAAAAAAGGAACTTGAATAAGAAATAGGCTTGGTAACATTTTCCTACACTTGAAGTAGATGCTTCTCCACTTGGGAAATGAATCCATGATCATATCTTCCTCCCCTCGCATGCTTCATAAGCTTGTAAATTTCAGTAAGTTCACTTCCTAATTCTTACATAAATATCTTTTTCTGAGAAACACAGTGAGTAAGAACCAAATAATCTAAACCTGAACTAAAACCATCTAATAATAACAATTCAATCAAAAAATGTTCAACTTAATTCAAGCACTTCGCTGCTACTCCTGTACCTTTTCACTTAACAATTGCATTAAATATTTGAGTAAAAAAACTCAAAAATTATGTTTTATCACCATTGAATAATAGTATTTCACTATTGCTTATGAGAAGCCCATTCTCCTCACAATTCAATTCCACAAGTAAATACATCTGAAGAAGTTGGCTAGATGTCCAAAATGGCCCTCCATCATGCACTTTAGTGACTGCTGGTTCAGGCAAGGTTCGATAAGTCCACATTGATATCTGATTCGGTGTGGTTTTATCCAGCATAGATTTCATGGATAAAATATTGGCATACAACAATGTATCAAGTATCAACACTTAGTGCTATTCTTGCCTCTCCAAAATGGGAACTAAACATTTGTTGATCCATACTTAGAATCTGAGAAAGCTCAGCTTGAGATCCTAAATATTGGGGATAAAAAACATGAATGGAATCCCCATCAAAATATGCACCAAGTGGCCACCATATTAGAGGGATAATAATCATTGTAGAGCCCAGATGTACATATGATTATAATCCATGTAATGAATTTTTATGGAAACTCGGAGAGTGAAGAGTGAGTTTGCCTATTATAAATGCCAAAAATGTTTATGTTTCTACATATTCAGATTATTGCAGCTTTAGGTGCAATATGATTGTTTATTCTTTGCTACTCTTGTGCATATTACTATGTGTGTAATATAGACATAATTTTCTTAAAAATAAATGTGGCATAAATTTGTCTTGACCTTGGCATGCAAGAACATCAAGATGCAGGCAATCCAGTCCTAGAAGTTGAATGCAATGGTGTGACCTTCAAAATACCCAAGGATAGTAGAGTCTCAAAAAATTTGAAAGTTGCTGAGGTGTGATATTTTCCATTATTGCAGTTAGTATGAGGTCTGAAAATTCATTGAATTTGTAGATAAGTGACTGTTGCATTGTTCTCAATTTTCGAACTTGAAAGCTACAAGATTCTTGCAAGTTTGTGAGTCCAGAGTCCTCTTCCGGTGGTAATAACAAATATTTCCAGAAACATAAGCAGATTAAAGTTACAAATAATCCAAATATGAAGGTCAGTTACATGTTCCAGTGATGGAGACTTTGTTTATGTATCTTTGTTTGTTGAGCAAGTATTGAAGCATATATTAACACGTAAGTACGATGGACAAATTTGATCGAATCCTTCTCAACAATGGCAGGGACCTTCACATGCAGCTAGTCCCTTCCCATAATTAGTAGATAAGTATGAGACTTTTGACAAAAAAAGCAGGGGTGAAACTTCAAAATTATCGAATAATGCCAAGGTAACATACACTTTCGAGTAAATATGTTCAACAACGAATATGCATAGAAATATTTCGATTGTAATACTTAGTTATCTGCTATGTTGTGGATTCATTTAGAGAAGATATTGATAAGCTAATTAGAAACAATTATTCATGTGATATCGTCCCAAACTACAGATCAATGTCTATTTTTTGATTGATTGATAGTTGAATCTGTACTACGAGATATTTTTGAAGTAGTTGAATTAACATTCGGTGCAAACATACCTTTTTTCTTTAGACATGAATTCTTTAAGGCTATTAAAACTAGGTTCTTTGAATGAGCTATGATGCTTGCATATGATTCCTGTAGTTTGTTCAGGCTACCCATTAACTAGCCACATGGTCGCCTTAGAGGAAGCCAAGTTGGGCCATATGAGTTGTCCCTAAATCTGACAGTCAGTTAAGTGTCTTGTTTACTAGAAGAATTCAGTTAGTTGTCTTATTTATTAGAAGAATTCAGTTAGTTAACAATGTTTCCAAGGTGACACTTGTTTGGATTATGTAGAAGTCTAACATGAACAGTATCCTTGGTTGTCTTGTTTATTAGAATAATTTAGTGATATTTAGCAGTAGGATGCATTTAACAACAATCTTCTCATACAGTGTCTTTGCTTATTGAGTAAATGTTGAAGCATATATTGAAAGACAGAAGTATGATGGGAAAATTTGACTTAATTGTTCTAAACAATAGCAGGAGTCTGCAGGTTTTCCTAGTTCCATTCCATCAATGGCTGGTTATGTGGCTTTTGAAAAAGAAAGAAGGGGTGAAACTTCAAAGAAAGAAAAGACTGGAAAGGTGATTACAGTTAAATTAATTCAATTGTATGCTATGGCATCGATTCATTTGGAAAAGATATTAGTTAGCTAATTACAAACTCCAAATAGTTATATAGTCATCACAGAGTACATATTGCCATCTGATTTTTTATTAATTCATAGTTGAATTGGTAGTGTGCTTTAATAGAGGATGTTTTCAAATTTACTTGAACTAACATTGAGTGCAAACTTGTTGTTTTTTGTTTGGACATCACTTCTATAATGCTTGTTAAAATCACGCAGTGATAAGTGGTTTTTTCATGCAATGTCTATTGTTTTCTTGGGTTACCCATGAACTATTTTATAGCCCTGGCTACCCTAGAGGAAGCCTTGTGAGACCACCCGTGGAGATTTCTGCATCTGACACTAGTTGCTAGATATTGTACTTGATGTTTTTGTCAGGCCGAATGATTTCTACTATGCAAAAATACTTTATGACTTTTGCTTGCACATTCGTCTTTCTTACATTTATAGTCTTTCCTTGTGGTGTCCATATAGGTATCTGAGAACGATGTTGTTTGATGTCTCTCACTGTGGGGTTGCTGAGTGTTTTTGTGGGCTTCAATAATACTGTACAAGCATATGGGATTTGGTAAATTTGTTAAATATATGGTCTTGTATCTCCATCTATGATGTTGATATTCAGCTAGAGCTTAACTATTATACCTAGCCCCTGTTCCTTCTTCTTTATTTATTCCAACATTATTTGATCAGAGGTTCAAAACCAGAGCGGGTTAGAGTTTGTACATGTTGATTTATTATGTTGTGATGTGGCTTAAGGGGTGGGAATCCCCCTGGCTTGGGACCCCCATAGGGATTGTCTCCAGATGTCACGATCTGTGGCCCCTTGCCAAGTCACAAGTTCCTGATACTATTGGCTTCAAGCTCTTGGTACTAGATTCACCCAATTTTTGGGTTTGAAAAGAAATTACTTGATCATGCCCTTTAATGCATTTCTTGTGTGTCTGTTAGTTTAAATTTATGCTTTTTTTTGTAACCTTGATTACTTCTGTAGGTGCTAATCACTAAGAGTATCTTTTTTTAGCTCAATTGACCAACCTTTTTGGTGTTGGGTATGTGTTAAATTCTTTCCACGACTATTCACGGGCAGGGGGGAGATAGCCCCCCTTGTATGTTGTGTCAGGCATAACAGGGGGGTCACAGGGGGGGTGGCAGTGCCTCCTGTCGAGGTTCGGGGTAGCGCCCCGGGAAATTTTTTTTGCTCCTTATTTTCTGGTGGGCGAACCCGCCTATGGTTTTGTGCATGGGTTTGCACATGGTTTTGGGGCATGATGGTTTTCGGCCCCTGGTATTTTGTAGATCCGGTCAAGGGAACTATGGTTATGTTCTAATCCAGGGTTAATGGATTGGGGTTTATGTATGCTTCGGCATGTATATATATGTGTTGTAACACTAAAAGGAATATAATGAAAAATCAAGCTGGTCGTCCCGATTTGGGATCCAGGGGAAAATCTCTGTGTATATTTGTTTTATGTTTTATGCTCTTTCCATTGTTTATTTTCCGTTTTTAAGATTCATTTGCAGATATTTTCTGTACAGGGTTAAAACCTACATCTGGTATTAGAGTTTTTTCGGGTTCAAGGGGATGCCTTTGCTGCTGAGGGGTTTTTTTCTCGGGCCTGAGGTAGACCTTGTTCAGTGGGAGATCTACGGGATCGATTTTTGTGGTGAAAGAAGATGGCGAGCGGTGGGAAGATAGATATCGAGAAATTTAATGGTTAGAGTTTTGAGTTGTGGAAGCTCAAGATGGAGGATCTGCTGGTGGATAAAGATCAGTGGATCACGGTAGATCCGGGTACTAAACCAATGCCAATGTCAGATGAAGACTGGAAGAGTCTGGATCGGAAGGTGAAGAGCACAATACCGTTGTGTGTCTCAGATTCAGTATTGTTGAATGTATCTAGGGAAGCTACGAAGATGACCTTGTGGGACAAGCTAGGGAATTTGTACCAATCTAAGTCTGTGGTGAATAAATTGTTCCTGCGGAAAAAGCTGTATAACCTGAGGATGAAGGATGGAGACTCAGTGACAGAGCATTTGAATGCCTTCAATATTGTGGTAAGTCAGTTGTCATCTATTGATATTAAAATCCAGATGAAGATAAGTGCATCAGTTTGTGTAATGTTCCCAATTTTAGCCTCAAGCTAAAATTGAACATTATAGTTGCACATTTTATTTTTATTTAATAAAATGGGGAAGGAGACACCTTAGCCCCTTTTAGATGAAGAAATAACACTCCTCATGTGAAAAGGAGGAGAATAAAGCAGCTGAAATAAAAACCAAGGGTGTGAATGGAACCCAGCTCACTTGGATTAGTCATCTTTGACTAAAGTCAACAGTGTTGCCCAAGGAGGAGAGGCTTCCTAGAGAAGTTGTGTAGTTTTGGAGGGAAGACACTCATGCAAGGGTGGAAACCCTAATTGGTGGGACCTAGGTGGAGAAGAGTTCCTTTTTTTTATAAGGAGGAGATGGCAGCCCATTTTCATAGATGTTTAGAGTTTCAGACTTGGGTCTGCAAAGGCTTGCATCCCCGGGCTGTTTAGCAGGGTGATGGTGCCCTCGGGCACTAAGGTGTTCTCGGTCGGGAATCCCTACCTCTTCCTCAAGGAAGGATGAGGAATGAGCTTATTTTCCTCAATCTGGAATTGGCCATAGCTACATTCATCTACTACAGCGTTAGCTCTGCAGTAGAGAGGATGTTGTGCTACTGGGTGCAGCAAGAGAGGAACTCACGGAGTCTCTCTTGTCTTGTTTTCTTCAGTGGAGGAGTGATCTATTCATTAGAGGAGCTGCAAGGAGGATTCCTGGGCTTCATTTAATATTAGTGGCATGAGGCCACACTTCCATCATCTCCCACTGTGCAGTCCATGGAGGAAACTGCGTTATTTTGGAGGAGGCAGTGAGAGAGGGGTTCTAGAGCTTCAAAGGAGGAGTGTTTTTTAGACAAAGGGATCAGCCCTTTGCTTGGAGACATTATCAGAGGAGGGCATCTACATTTCATATCTTCCATGGCCTCATTTATATTTTTTATTAGTTGCAGTGACAACTCAGTTGTCACATTTTTGTATGTTCCGGCATTTCTAGCAATCTCTCCTAAATTGGCTAGAAATCTAGTATTTCAGCCCATTCCTTTGCTATTAGGATATTTATTTGTATCCTTCAGCATAATTATAATTTTATTCATATTCAGCAGCTGCTTCTATCATAGATACTGCACAGGCATTGTCCTCCGACATTTTGTGTAGTTGCAGCGACATTTGTATTTTAGGGTGTAATCATGGGAGGTTGATTCTTATTGCAAAAGGGGTTCATTCCTCATGATATTTCTTGTATTTCATTGCTGATATCTTAATACAATGATGGATGTAGTATTTTCCCTCTTATGATGTATTCATATTTGCATAGTTTCTGGTTATGTTCATATATTGTTGTAAGCTCTCTCATAGAGCACTGTTTTAGAGACCTAGATTGGGGAGATCTGAATAAACCATCTAGAGTTATTTATTTGAGCTCATTTTATGCATAGGAGTTGTATGATGAGTATTATAATGCATCCCAGTAGTGGTTTGTCTTATTTTTACAGCAGCCTCCCTATACAGCGTCCTCAAGGACCCTGTAGCAGAAATTCCTAAAGTGGAATATTGCATATCCATAGGCAGAGTCTGTGGAGGGAAAAATAGCCTCAGGATCTCTCCCTTCTTTGGAATGAGACATATCCTATAAATTCCCCAACATTCAATCTCTAAAATGGACTTATGATAGCTCAGTGAAGAAGGAAATCGGAATATCTAAAGATATTCCCAATGGAGCAGCAAGTTCCGGATTTGGAACATTACAGTGGTATCAGAGCATGATCTTGGCTCAGACTGTGCCCAAGATCTATTGCCATCAGCAAGAGGAGCTTCTCTCCAAGGAGAGGAGATTGACAGAGGAAGCAAGGAAAGAGGAATGAAGGAATAGGAGGTTTCCCTTCTTCTTTTCCATACCATTGAGAAGATTATTGAAGATCTAATGAAAGGGAAAATTTGGAGAAATTTTCTGAAAGATTTTGTGAAAGATCAATCCCTAGCTATTTCCATGAAGGGTGTGAGCATTCAGCCACACATGCAAATCTACAGCGCAGTACATTTCCCATAGCTACTGCAAGAAGGATGGAGGGAAAGAGTTGAAGCCTTTGGAGGAGCAGCGCTGCAAACTCAAAGGTATGATTCGGGCTGATTTATTTTAGAGTTCTATTTCATTTTTTCATGCAAATGAGAGATCATATGTGGAAGTCACAAAGATTTTTGCAAAGGGGATTGATGAAAACCAATGTGAAACATGGTGTGACAAAACTTCAAACACTTTGCATGCATGGATGGGGACCATGAAAAAAAGATCATTCCATCTTTCTAGAGGGGGAGTAAATCAGGAGAATGGCTTGCTAAAGGCAAGACCCCCATTGTATGAAGAGAATTCTTCCATTTGTGAGGGTGTAGAGACATTTCTTTCAAGGGAAGGCCAAGATTCAAGGCCTCTCCTTAAGGAGGAGATACACTCACATGATTGATAGAAGAGGAGGTGTATAGAAGAACTTACAGCCCTGCACTATTGAGAAGAGAAGAAGAGTAGAAAGATCAACATGAAGGGATGATGGACATTCACCCTTATCTACTTCAGATATTTTCTTCACATAGGAGAAGGACTGCACTGCGTAGTAGAGAGAGAAAGAGGATCATTCATTCCTCTCATATATTCAGTCCACTTCCTATCTTGATGTCTCACTTTTGGAGGTTTTCCACTTGGGATGCCACATAATCTAGAGATGATGAGAGGCATCATGCTTTTGGTTCACCACTCTTGGATTCCGGAGAGGTGGAGACATTGGAGGAATCCATCATAGCATAGAGATTTTGGGGTTAAGCACAAGGAGGAGGGATACACTCTCTCATTTTTAGTACCACACATTCTCATCAGTTTCACTGCGCAGATAGAGTTGCTGTATGAATGGTGGATAGCATCTTCACGATGCCGGATGACTGCTCCATGGATTTGGTGAGAGAGAGATTACTTCCTTTGGGGAATAACTCTTTCATGCTTTGGAGTAGATGGAGGCCACTCATGTTTACATTTCCTAGGATCGAGAGATTATTTGGAGGTGATAGTCTTTCATGGGAGGCTTATTTTCAGAGATCATCATTTCTTTGAGCATGAGCAGCCACATGATGGGCATGGCAGCAACTTGGAGGATGAATTTGGCATGAGAGGATGTCAAGGTAGCAGGTAGCAGCATGATGGAGCACCATATTTCAGAACACCAGCGTTGTCTATGTGGAGGATTGATCCAGGATGGAGGACTCAGCTTTGGTTGATTATTCCCCAGGATCTTGATGCATGCATGATTCTTGGATGGCATTGATGGAGATGGAAAATACTTAGTGGATGACATGATCACCTATCATCATGGAAGACTCTTCTTGACTAGATTTTCTAGTCTCAAGGAGAAATTATTTGCATGTAGCATGTGAGGACTTCCTATCTATGCATTTGGATGCATACTTTGCCTTGCTAGAGGAGTTCACTGGGAGGGAATTCGGCATGATCTACATCAGCATATGGATAAGATGCAGAGCCCGAATGTTATTGGAGAGGTTGGCACAACCATTCCCTTACTCACTGGAGGAGAGGGAGAGCATTCAGATGAGCCATTTCAGCTCAAGGACCGGAGTACATGGTAGAGGAGGTATAGATATTCATTTTGATTTGCCTTCCTTTACTTCTTATGAGTAGCTTGATGAGCTAAAGATGATCACTTCTCCTTATGCTCCCTATTGTGATGTACTTTTGGCCCATTTCAGCAATGGGAGTGGCCATTCTTATGATGGTTTGTGGGGGGAAGCCACATGCTTCTTGGTGTGCACCATTGGCACCAATTTGTATTTTGATGATTCCATCTTGTGAGGAGTTTGTGGCAGCAAACAAGTGGCTAGTTCAGCACTTGTTATTTATTATTTGGAGGTAGGCCAAGAGGCACTACGCAGGTTCCATGAGTTGAACTATGAACCACTCTCTGGTTGACCTATGACAACTTGTTTCTATTGCATATTTCTCCTTACATATTTTTGATGTTGTACATTTATGAGGAGCATTATTTGGAGAGTATTGTATGTACAGCCCATCGGGATCATGATTCTCCCCATTTTATATGTTTCATCTTGCAGGATACACCATGGGAAAACCATGATTGCCACATTGCTACTTGTACCTTCTTGTGGGAGGGACTACTTGGAGAATTTGCAGAGGCATTTCATGGTTGATTTTTCTTGATGGGGTAGCTTGGGCCATTCTTGGAGGCCATACTTTTCCAACCCAAAGACAAGGGCATCCCCATATGAGCAGCATATGGAGAGAGGGCCATCATGGAAAACCAAACAACTCTCCATTCAGCCCCAACTCATTGCAAAAATTAGGGGTGAGATTTTTACTTGGATGATTACATGGATGAGAGGATCATCATTGGGAGAAGAATTTTCCCATGCATATCATCACTCCTACCTTAAGGAGGCCTTAGCACAGCAGAAAGGATTCCACTACACCTTCTATCTTTCCATTAGGAGCATTTTTGTCAGCTTGCATACTTGGGAGAGAGCATTGGAGGACGGATTCATTGCAGCATATTTGAGCAGTGGTGGGACCATTGATGAGGAGGCCATAAGAGAAGAAGGGAGGGAGAAGATTTTGTTCTCTCTATGCAGTTTCTTGATGGCAAGCAACATGTGGGAGGGGAGGACTATAATGTTCCCAATTTTAGCCTCAAGCTAAAATCGAACATTATAGTTGCACATTTTATTTTTATTTAATAAAATGGGGAAGGAGACACCTTAGCCCCTTTTAGATGAAGAAATAAGACTCCTCATGTGAAAAGGAGGAGAATAAAGCAGCTGAAATAAGCACCAAGGGTGTGAATGGAACCCAAATCACTTGGATTAGTCATCTTTGACTAAAGTCAACAACGTTGCCCAAGGAGGAGAGTCTTCCTAGAGAAGCTGCGCAGTTTTGGAAAGAAGACACTAATGCAAGGGTGGAAACCATAATTGGTGGGACCTTGGTGGAGAAGAGTTCCTTTTGTTTATAAGGAGGAGATGGCAACCCATTTGCATAGATGTTTAGAGTTTCAGACTTGGGTCTGCAAAGGCTTGCATCCCCGGGCTGTTTAGCAGGGTGATGGTGCCCTCGGGCACTAGGGTGTTACCGGTCGGGAATCCCTACCTCTTCCTCAAGGAAGGATGAGGAATGAGCTGATTTCCTCAATACGGCATTGGCCATAGCTACATTCATCTACTACAGCGTTAGCTCTGCAACAGAGAGGACGTTGTGTTGCTGGGTGCAGCAAGAGTGGAACTCATGGAGTCTCTCTTGTCTTGTTTTCTTCAATGGAGGAGCGATATATTCATTAGAGGAGCTGCAAGGAGGATTCCTGGGCTTCATTTCAGATTAGTGGCATGAGGCCACACTTCCATCATCTCCCACTGCGCATTCCATGGAGGAAACTGCGTTATTTTGGAGGAGGCAGTGAGAGAGGGGTTCTGGAGCTTCAAAGGAGGAGTGTTTTTGAGACAAAGGGATCAACCCTTTGCTTGGAGACATTATCAGAGGAGGGCATCTACATTTCAGATCTTCCATGGCCTCATTTATATTTTGTATTAGTTGCAATGACAACTCAGTTGTCACATTTTTGTATGTTCCGGCATTTCTAGCAATCTCTCCTAGATTGGCTAGAAATCTAGTATTTCAACCCATTCCTTTGCTATTAGGATATTTCTTTGTATTGTTCAGCATCATTATCATTTTATTCATATTCAACAGTTGCTTCTATCATAGAGACTGCGCAGGCATTGTCCTCCGGCATTTTGTGTAGTTGCAGCAACATTTGTATTTCAAGGTGTAATCATGGGAGGTTGATTCCTATTGCAAAAGGGGTTCATTCCTCATGATATTTCTTGTATTTCATTGCTGATATCTTAATAAAATTATGGCTATAGTATTTTCCCTCTTATGATGTATTCAGATTTGCATGCTTTCTGGTTATGTTCATATATTGTTGTAAGCTCTCTCATTGAGCATTGTTTTAGAGACCTAGATTGGTGAGATCTGAATAACCCATCTAGATTTATTTCTTTGAGCTCATTTTCTACATATGAGTTTTATTATGAGTATTCTAAGGCATCCCAGCAGTGGTTTGTCTTATTTTTACAACAGCTTCCTTATACAGCATCCTCAAGGACCCTGTAGCAAAAATTCCCAAAGTGGAATATTGCATATCCATAGGCAGAGTCTGTGGAGGGCCAACTAGCCTCGGGATCTCTCCCTTCATTGGAAGGAGACATATCCTTTAAATGCCCCAACATTCAATATCTGAAATGGACTTGTGATAGCTCACTGAAGAAGGAAATCGGAATATCTGAAGATATTCCCAATGGAGCAACAAGTTCCAGATTTGGAGCATTACAGTTTGTTGTGTTCTCTTCTAAACTCATGTGACATTCTGGTTATTGCAATAGGTAGCAATAAAACTACCTTGAATTTTGATGACATTGTCTCAGCCTTGCTATTGGAGGAAATGAGACAGAGAAATATGGAGGGTCAGAATGGAGATGCCTTCTCTGTATGAGGAAGGTCCCAGAACATAAACAAGAATAAGGTTTCGAGTGGGGGATCTAAATCTAGAGGGAGATCTAAATCTCCTGGAAAGTTTTTAAAGGTGTGCTGGAAATGCGGAAAGGAAGGGAACTACAAAAAGGACTGCAGATCTAAAGCTCCTGAGAAAAGAAAGGGATCTGATGATGCTCCTTCTGCAGAGGTAAAAACCACCTTGGATGAAAGTGGGGATGTGTATTTGGCTTCTCCTTCAAATACACATGTAGATCATGATTCATGGTTGATTGACTCAAGTTCATCCTTTCACTTTACTCCCTATAGGGAGTGGTTCTGCAAGTATGAGAAATATGATGGCAGTGACGTCTTCTTAGGTGATGATAGGAAGGCCAGAATCGTTGGACATGGAAAATTCAAGCTGAAGCTGCAACGTGGAAGGATTAGAACACTTCCTAGTGTTCTGTACATTCCTGCATTGGCCAGAAATCTGATTTTTGTAAGCAAGATGGATGATGCAGGTGTAAAAACAGTGTTTGAGAAAGATTATTGTAACATGGTTCGGGGAGCACTGGTATTAATGTGGGGAGTTCGGATTGGAACTTTGTACAAGCTTCAGGGAAGCACTATTCTTGATGGGTGCAACAGTTCTATGGTTCTCGAAAGTGGAGCAGAAAGCCTAGTAGTCTCTGGATAAAAGACCATGCTATAGAATCAAAGGCTTGGACATATTGGAGAGAAGGGCCTTCGGATACTGCATGGAATTGGTATGGTAGAAGGTATGTCTAATAGCTCTCTGGATTTCGATTTCTATAAAAAAATTGTATATGGGAAGCAGAATCAGGTGAGTTTTCCTTCTGATGCTAAGAGGGCAAACAAGATATTAGAGCTTGTACACAGTGATGTGTTTGGACCTGTGTCGGTTCCATCACTGGGTAAGTTTGTGTACTATGTTTCATTTATAGAGACTTCTCAAGGAATACATGGATATATTTCTTGAGGAAGAAATATGAAGTCTTTGACATTTTTAAAGAATTTAAGGCTCTGGTGGAAAACCAGACAGAGAAGAAGATAAAGGTGTTGAGGACAGATAATGGTGGGGAGTTCTGCAAGAAGGAATTTGAAGAGTTGTGTAAGAAGTGTGGTATAGCATGATAGAAGACTACTCCATACACACCTCTACAGAATGGAGTTGTAGAAAGAATGAACATAACGCTGATGGAAAAGGAAAGAAGCATGCTCAGTGGTACCGGGTTAGGACAAGAATTCTAGGCAGAGGCAGTGGAGACTGCATGTTACTTGGTTAACAGATCACCTTCATCAACGTTGGAGGATAAGACTCCACATGAGGTATGGACTGGTAAGAAAACCTCTCTTTCACATCTGAGGGTATTTGGATGTGATGCATATGTACATGTTCCAAAGGAGAAAAGGAGCAAGTTGGATAATAAATCTGAAAGGTGCATCTTTATTTGGTATAAGGATGGTTTAAAGGGTTACAAGCTTTGGAATCTGGAAAGAAGGAAGGTTGTGTACAATCGAGATGTGGTGTTTAGAGAGGTGAAAGATTTTTTTAAACATGAATTCCTACCAAAGGAACCTGAAAATATAAAGTTTGAGCTAAAGGAGGATAAATCAGACTCTACAAGAGAAAAGACTCAAAAGAGGAAGAGCCACAAACTCCAAATGTGAGAAGATCAGTCTGGGAAAGAAGAAAACCAAAAAAGTATAGTCCATCTTCTTTCTGTTCAAATTTTTCTTTAACTATAACTGACGATGATCCCAAAACCGTCAGGGAGGCAGTAGATTCAGAGGATGGAAAAATCTGGAAGGAGGCCATGGTTGATGCAATGGCATCCTTGCATAAAAATGAGGCATGGGATCTGGTGGAGTTGCCAGTTGGAAGGAAGCCCATCAGGAGTAAATGGGTGTTTAAGAAGCAGATGAATGTAGAAGGCAAGGTGGAGAAATAAAAAGCTCGGTTGGTAGCAAAAGGTTATTCCCTGGTTCCGAGAATTGATTTTGGTGATATTTTTTCTCCTGTTGCCAAAGTTACTTATATTAGATTACTTTTATCTGTTGTTGCTGCATTTGATTTTGAGGTAGAACAGATGGATGTGAAGACAACATTTCTTCATGGGGATTTGGAAGAGGAGATCTACATGAAACAACTTGAAGGCTTTGTGGTGAAGGGGAAGAAAGAGCTAGTATGCAGGTTAAAGAAGTCTCTGTATGGGTTAAAACAGTCACCAAGGATGTGGTATCAGAAATTTGATACCTATATACGGGGACTTGGCTTCACCTGAAGCAAGGAGGATCATTGTGTTTATTTTAAATTAATTGGTGACCGTGTTATTTATTTGGTCTTGTATGTGGATGATATGTTGTTGATTGGAAATGACAAAGAAATTATCCAAGATTTGAAGACCCAATTTTTCTCCAAATTCGACATGAAGGATCTTGGTGCTGCAAACTATATTTTGGGCATGGAAATTAAGATAGATCGGGCAAAAAGGATGCTCTGGTTAAACCAGAGTAAGTATTTCGAGACTATATTGCAGAGGTTCAATATGCAGGATAGTAAATCGGTAAATGTTCTGATTTCTGTAGGTGTAAAGCTATCTGTTGAACAGTGTCCCAGGACACAAGAATAAGAGGAGGACATGTCCCGTGTTCCATATGCAAGTGCAGTGGGTAGCCTGATGTATGCAATGGTCTGTACTAGACCAGACATTGCACATGCAGGGGGAGTATTGAGCAGGTTTATGTCAAACCCAGGAAGGAGAATTGGACAGCAGTGAAGCAGGTTTTCAGATATTTAAATGGCACTAGGGATTGTGGCTTGTGCTACCACGTAAGACCAGGATTGGAAAGAGTGTTTGATATTAATGGTTTTGTTGATGCAGACTGGGCTGGAGATCTGGACCAAAGAAGATCTATAAGCGGGTATGTGTTTAGCCTATTTGGAGGTGCATTCAGTTGGATGAGTAAAATACAGTCTGTAGTGGCTCTTTCAACTACATAGGTAGAATACATGGTAGCCACTCATGCAAGCAAGGAAGCAGTCTGGTTGCAAATATTGTGTTCAAGTATGGGGTTGGTGCAGCGAGCTATAAGGATAGACTATGGTAACCAAAGTGCAATTTTCTTGGCTAAGAACCCTACTTATCATTCAAAGACAAAGCACATTGATGTTCAATATCACTTTGTGAGATATATGGTTGAGGCTAAAAGGGTGTTGTTGGTCAAAGTGGACACCTTGAAGAATGTTGTAGATGCATTGACGAAGTCTGTGAGCACTCAAAAATTCTCTTGGTGTAGAGAAACAATGGGTGTTGCAAATCTGGGCTAATGACTCAACTCTCCTATGGCCCCCTGCGGAAAGAAAACAACAAGTAGGAGAATGTTAGGTATGTGTTATATTCTTTCCACGACTAGTCACGCACAGGGGGGAGATAGTGCCCCCTGTACGTTGCGCCGGGCGGTTACAAGGGGGGCGACAGCCCCCCCTATTGGGTCTGAGGCAGCACCCTGGGAAAAACAAATCGGTCCTTATTTTCCAGTGGGCGCACCCGCCCATGGTTTTTTGCATGGGTTTGCACATGGTTTTGGGGCATGATGGTTTTCGGCCCCTGGTATTTTGTAGATCCGGTCAAGGGAACTACGATTATGTTCTAATCCAGGGTTAATGGATTGGGGTTTATATATGCTTCAGCATGTATATATATGTGTTGTAACACTAAAAGGAATATAATGAAAAATCAAGCTGGTCATCCCGATTTGGGATCCAGGGGGAAATCTCTGTGTATATCTGTTTTATGTTTTATGCTGTTGCTATTGTTTATTTTTTGTTTTTAAGATTCGTTTGCAGATATGTTCTGTACAAGGTTAAAACCTACATTTGGGCATATAGTTATTGTATGTTTTTGGGTCTCAAGCTATTATGTGGGCTGTAACGAACAAAGTTCGTATACTCGGAGGATCACGAGGACTAATGAGGGTGTTTAGAAGCATAACCAAGTGGTCTTCTCAGTGATGTCTAGAACCCTTGCTACTTTTTTTTAGGGGTGATGAAATCTGGATGTTTTTATCAGTTCATTAATCACGCTTTTTTTGAACTCCATCTTTTTTATATTCAGAATTTTGTCTATTTCCCTCATGAAATCCGCTGTTAAGAGTGTTTCAGTCTCTCCTACAGTAATGCTATGCTCTATTTAGGTGTGCAATAGATTGTCTCCACCTGTCCATCATAGACATCATGCTGCAGTCTCTTATTGTTTTCCTTCAAAACTCAATTTCTTGAAAATCTCTCTTCTTGCGATCAAATGTCTTCTTCTCATAGTTTTCTTCTACTTGAACTTGAGTCTCTAAACAAGCCTCCAAAATATTTGATGACAAGCTCTGAGGCTCAAGATCAGAGATAGCTCTGATACCATGTAGAAATTTGAGGGTGCACATGGAATATGGGAGATTCATAAAAAAAAATTAATATTAATTTGACCTTTATTAAACCTTATTAAACATTAACATAACCCCTAAAACATTAGAGTGTCGATACTTCAACATCAGTGTGGTTTGAATTACAATTCTATTCGATTGGCTAAGTACCATTTTTTTGGCATAAACTGCTAAGAATTGTCATCTGATGACAGTTTTCTCACACAGTTTCTCATTATGGTAACTGGGTGAGTACTACTCTTCTGCTGCTACTATAATTTTGGCAAAAGTGTTTGCTTGGGACGCTTGATCAAAATGGCTGAATTCTAGATGATTGCCTGTTTCACCTGTTTCCTTTAGTGTCACGGGACATCTTATGCCCCTGTCTATCTCCTATGTCTGGAATGAAGTCTCAAAAACCACGTTACAGTGTTCTGAATATGCGAGGGCTAATTCTAAGGTTGTTTTTGTAGTATTATTTCAGTTGTGCTGCCCATATATCTTTCACTGTTTTCTCAAATAATACTAGGTGATCCTAAGCTTAATCAAATCTCTCTGAAGGACATAGACTAGAGGTTTCCAGGGTGTTGGCTATTTACTCAAATTTTTAGTGCCTGATATTTTTTACTGAAACTGTAATACCAAGTCTTCGTGAAATAGTGAATCATTTTACAGCACCGTTGAACAATTCTCTTGCTCAGTCAATAAGTCTTTTGATTCTATGACATACTTACTGGTAAGTGGTTTATTTTTCCTTTTCCTGCGGAATGCATTTTCACCTTTTCCGTGGTAATTATTTATATTTCTTAATATTATTGTTATCAAACTATTCATCAAATTGTCAAAACCGAGCACGACCTTTTTCGAAATGGAAAAAATTTGCTATGGGATGTTCATGAGTTGTCAAGTTGGTAAAGCAAAGAACTTTCAGTGCTCAGATCTGGGTTGAAAATTCTCAGTGCTTAGTAATATGGCCAATCAATTTGATTCTAAGATAAGAGGTTCTATAGATCAGGAAAAGTTTTAAAGGATGTTAACATGCATTTTTTATTATTTACAAGTACACAATTTTATCTACTTAACAAGACAATTAGCCATTTTTTGGTAGGATTATTTTATTTACATTTTTCTTTTTGGGTGGGGGGATGAGATGTGAAATTAAGCTCCATATAAATATGGCTTTTCCTAGTCCCAACTTGGCTTACTGTACTTTTTAAAATCAACTTTTCTGATTCTAGATTCCTTAGTTCTTTTCAGTTTACCTAGGATTTAGGAAATACCTTTCTGGATATCATCAATGTCCCAGAAAGCTTTATATTATGAAAATAATGATCATTATCCCTTTGTGAATTTCTCACCATATTTTTTTGGGTTTCTTAGAGGTTTTCCTTTGTTTAAATGATTTTTGTTAAGAGGTTGTGATAAACCACTTTTCATCTGATCTTGGGAATCGAGATAATTCAGTACCTGAATTTTACACTATATTTCGAATCATGCTTTCTAGCATTTGGCAGGACTTTGCACAAGAATTTCAAATTTTCTAATGAATTTACATCTTCTCTCCATTATACAAGATTCAAAAATGCTCCTGCTGATATGAAGTTTTGATATTTGTATGCTATCTTTAGTGTTTGTTTAATGTTTCCATCTTCTTCTATGGAACTTTAATTGTAAAATATGTAAGCTAATAAATGAAATCCTTGTTTATGCCTTGTCATAAATAGAGTAAAACCAAGAAAGCTAACGACAAACACCACACCATTTTTGGGATACACAATAGCAGTAAGAACACGAGAGGCAAACATCCTACGGGTGATTTTTCCTATATTTAAAAAGCGGGAATATCTTTTTTTGGATGATAAACCTGGAAATAAGAACAACCCACACACGCGGTTGCTAGTACCTTTCCAGTGGGATACCATTAGTATGCCTGAAGGTTACATCACCAAGTTACAATCATTAATTAACACAAGGCCTGAGATCAATAGCCACATTGGGAAATCTCAATGCAAGGGAAGATCATGCATGCTAGGATTTGGACTTGGGTCATTGTCACAACAACTGGTCCATGTTACTAGGACATAGCCTGATAGACTAGGTGATTGTTCCTATATGTAGGTGTTAGGATATTCCGACACATAGGAAAATAGTTAAGAATAACTTAGTCTAGTGTAGAGTTAAGCAAAGTGTGTTTGTTTACCATGTACATTTGTAACTTTTAATCCGACGGTCATGATTTGTAGTGATCCGACGGTTATATCTCACCTCGGTATTAATGACACTTGATCCGTGGCTTAACACCCAATTGGTCCATGATCTCTATTTAAAGAGCATGGAGGGTCATTTTTCCGGTAACCGTTTATGAGAGAAACATATGTAACTTTTCTTTTTATATTAATAAATTGCCTAAAGTGGCCGCGTTGGCTCAGACCATGGTCTGTTTCCCTCTTTGAGGGTTTAACCACATGATTATAATGGTGTACTGATTTGTGATCTATTTGTGAGCGGTGACCTTTGGTTCCTGATCTAAGGAACTTACCCTGTAAATTCCTACAGTGGGAACCCATCAGTTAAACATTCAAGTGAAACTGTGTTCATATACTGGCACTGATAATGTACACAACATCTTTCTTCATTTTGGAGAAGTAGAGAAACATTACAAGTGTGAATTTTGACTGATCATTGGTATGTAACTTGTTAATGTGTGTTTTATTGGATAAATTTTATTTGCTTGCCATATTTTCAGTAGAAGCTTATGGCATGTTGCAGGCCACATTTTGGCTGAAGTTGATGCATGTTATAGTCACCTAAACTGAAACTCGATTTGTGACAACTATTAATACAGAGGTGCATAAGCTTAGAATTGTTTACCTTTCACATGTTTATTAGGTGCCTCTTTGATGCTTAGACAATTGGCCTACAAATTGTGTTATAATATCTGTTGTAAGGATAGAACTGGTTGAATACTATGTTGAAGGCCATATTTTCACCAACATTTTTTTGGTGGTGAAAAAAAAAAAAAACCCCTTCCTCCTTTCATACAATAACGTGATCCTTTTACTATCTCACTTGGTGAGGGGTTAGTTTATGAGAATAGAGGTCTGGGGTTCAAGTCTCCTTCTCAAGCTTCTTTTGTAAAAAAAATTTGTTAAAAGGGGCGGAATTTTTTTTTTCAAAAAGCCACACTTCATCCCGTTCCCGTAACTATTCAGCATCTACAACTCATATTTTTCAAAAGGCATAACTTCTTCATCCAGAAGCCATTTTTTGAGCCGTTTTTTTCTGAAATGGCCTAATGTTTCGAGATATTTCACTTGGAGCAGTTAGTTTCAGATTTTCTCAGCTTCAGTGTTTTTAAAAAATGGAAATTGCATGTCCAGTTATTCTTAACAGCACCAATTATTTCTAATGGCTACCTCACATGGTAGCTATAATTAGAATTAAAGGGCTTTATAGAATAGCCATAGGACAAGAAAATAAACCTTCTAATGATGATAAAGCTGCTAAATGGGAAAATAAACAAGATCAAGCACGAGGGTTGATAGGAATGTCCATTTCTTAAGATCTTCAATTTCATATCCTTGACATTGATACCCCTGATGAAGCCCTAGAAAAGCTAAAAACTATTTTTGGCATTCAAAATCAAATCGGGGCCCACCAGCTTGAAAATGAGTTTCTTACTTTGGACCCCAATAATTTCTCCTCCATTGAATATTTTTTGTCCAAATTTAAGACCCTCAGAATTCTTTTACAAGGTTGTAAGATAAAAAATGACAATGGTAGCCTCATCTATTGCATTATTGCTAAGCTTGGCCCTGCATACTCTGTATTTGTTTCCGCCTTCCATTATACTAGAGAAGCCATCATTTCTTCAGGAACCACCTATAAGAATCCCTCTTTTGATTCCTTTTGCAATTCTTTGATAAGAGAACAAGAAAAACTTTGACACCTTGGTCTTATCACTGCTGGAAATGCTTCTAAGAAAGCCTTAGTAGCCCAACAACAATCATGTAAAAAGAATCCCAAGAAGTAGTATCCTAAAAAATATGGTCCTCAAACAAATAAGGGCCCTAAGCAATTTCAGCACAAAACTGAAAAATCAAATCACCAAAATAATAAGGCAAATCAAAATAAAGGGAAGAAGACAGATAGACATTGCAACTTTTGCAATCGGGATGGCCATATAGAGTCCAAATGTTTTAAGAATATGGAAGCCTTAGAAGCAACAATGAATAAGCACAACATCAATTTGGAGCACTCTTCACCTTCATCTTCAGGCATGGCACTTTCTTCTTGTGGTTGACAAGCATCAAGATCTGGTTATGCATTAAATGTATCTTCTTCTTCTCCTTCTCATGAGTGGCTCATTGATTCTAGAGCTTCTTACCACATGGCTAAAAATAAATCCATGTTTTCTTGTTTAAATGATTGTAACACCAAACATATTTATGTTGGTGATGATAGATCTATTAGTGTTGTAGGATCTGGAACCATTCAACTAGATAATGGTCAGTTTAATGATGTACTATGTGTTCCTACCTTGTCATGCAACCTTCTATCTGTTTATCAGATAACTCATTCAGGTGAAGGGAAAATAGTAGAATTCTCACCTCATGATGTTGTAATCAAGGACCTCAAAGATCCTAAACATATTTTAGCTATTGGCATTGTTGATGATTCCACAAGGTTGTATAAGTTTGACAACTTTGGGTCATCATGTCTTCCCTCTATTTTTGTTGCTCATAATGATGATGTGAGCAAACTTTGGCATGAGCGATTTGGTCACTTAAACTATCGCTCTCTTCAAACTCTATGTAAGGAAAATATGGTGATGGTTCTTCCTATGGTATCTTGTCGAGATGGTGTTTGCTCTGGATGTGTACTCGGTAAACATCATTGGGATAGTTTTGAAAAACGTGCCTCTTGGCATGCTTCAGCCCCTTTGCAGCTTATGCACAATGATTTATGTGGTCCACTTCCTGTTGTTTCTTTCTCTGGTTGCAAGTACTTCTTAACTTTCATT
Organism: Pinus albicaulis; assembly: GCA_034641835.2. NCBI lineage: Eukaryota > Viridiplantae > Streptophyta > Pinopsida > Pinales > Pinaceae > Pinus > Pinus albicaulis. The sequence continues at coordinate 34,168,281 of CM076575.1, forward strand.
GATGATTTTTCTAGACGCACTTGGGTATATTTCTTAAAACTCAAGAGTGAAGTTTTTAACATGTTCTTGGCCTTTCAGGCCTTTGTTGAGAAACAATCTAGACATCAAATTCTTAAGTTAAGATCACACAATGGCGGAGAATATGTTAACAACAAATTTATCAACTTCTGCACTGAGCATGGCATTCAATTGCAACATATTGTTCCATATACTCCACAAAAAAATGGTGTAGTTGAAAGGAAGAATCGCACCTTTAAATAAATGGCTAATTGTATGCTTCAATCTAAAGGACTTGGTCTCAATTTTTGGGAAGAAGCAATTAACTGTGAAAATTACATAGTAAATTGCACTCCTACTAAGGTTTTAAAGAATATAACTCCAGAAGAAGCTTGGAGCTCAATCAAACCAGATGTAAGTCACTTTTGTGTTTTTGGAAGTGATGCTTGGGCCCATATTCCAGATGCGAAACATAAAGCCTTAGAACCTAAGAGTGAAAAATGTATTTTTGTTGGATATTCTGAAGATGTCAAAGGATATATACTTCTTCAACAATCCAAAAATATAATAATTACAAGAAATGTAAAATTTGATGAAAATATATCGGCCTGCGAGCCTAGTTTGGCGGGTGTGCCACCTTTGGCCTGCGAGCCTAATTCGGCATATGTGCCACCTCTCTCTCTCTCTTCTATTTTTAATAGCATTCCTTCCAGTTCAAATGATGAAAGCGAGGATGAAAATCCTCCTCCACCTCTTGAAATTGTTCCTTTTACTCCACCGCTTCCAAGATGGGTCTGCTCTACTCAAGATGCAGCAAGTTCTCTTGCAGGTGACCTTGTCGATCGACGACGTACACGTTCTTAGTTTGAAAGAGCCTCTTCCTTATTAGATCAAGTTCCAAAAACTACTGATCCAAAAACCTTTGAAGAAGCCTCTGATCATCCTGCTTGGGATGAAGCAATGAATGAAAAATATCATTCCTTATTGGCGAATGATACTTGGGATCTTGTTCCTCTTCTAAAAGGAAGAAAACTTGTTAGATGCAGATGGGTTTACAAAACAAAGTTTGGACCAGATGGAAAAGTGGATAGACATAAAGCTCATCTTGTCGCTAAAGGATTTTCACAAGTTGAAGGCATTGACTATACTGAAACCTTCTCCCCTATTGCCAAAATGAATTCTATCTGCCTTGTTCTTTCCCTTGCTGCTTCCTTTAAATGGGAAGTCCATCAAATGGATGTTAAATATGCCTTCTTACATGGAGATTTACATGAAGAAATCTACATGGAACAACCCCCTGCCTTTATCCAAAATGACTGTAGCCTTTTTTGTCACCTCAAGAAGTCTCTCTATGGTCTCAAACAAGCTCCTCAGGCTTGGTATGCCAAAATGGATAGATTTCTATTAGATAATGGCTTTTATAGGTGTCATTATGACAACACTATCTACACCAAGAAAGTGGGTAAGTCCTTCACTTTCCTTGTTATTTATGTTGATGATCTTATCCTTACTGGTAGTGATCCAAACCATAAAAACCATGTGAATTCTAGCCTCAAAAATAAGTTTAAAATGAAATACTTAGGACACTTGCATTATTTCCTTAGTCTTCAAGTCTTGCAATATAAGGAAGGCATTACCCTCTCTCAGTCCAAGTATGCCTGTGATCTTCTACACCACTTTCACATGGAAGACTATAAGCTAACCCCTTCTCCCTTTCAGTCTGGATTCAAGCTTTCAGTCACTTGTACTACCCCTAAAGTTGATGCTACCTTATATCATCAACTTTTTGGTAAACTTCTATATGTAACCCACACTCGTCCTGACCTTTCCTTTGTCATTGGTCTTGTTGCTCGATTTATGCACCAAGCTCATGAAAGTCACTGGCAAGCAGCTAAAAGAATACTTTGATATATTCGAGGTATAGTTCAGTTCATGATTCATTACAGTGTAGGAGCATCTCCATTGTTGATTGGTTTCACTGATTCTGATTGGGTTGGTGACCCTAATGATCGAAAGTCTACTGCAGGATATGTATTCACTCTTGGTTCAGGACCTATTACTTGGTCTTGTAAGAAACAAAATTCCATCTCTCTTTCTTCAGCATAAGCAGAGTATCGTGGTACAATTGAAGCCAACAAGGAAGTCATGTGGCTTCGTTAGATTGTGTCTGAATTGGGTCTTCATCAGCAGCATCCAACTACACTTTGGTGTGATAATCAGAGTGCCATTCAGCTATGTAAAGGTCTAGTTCAGCATCAGCGTATGAAACAAATTTAACTCCACATACACTTCATCAGAAACCTCATTCATGATCGTGTTCTCGAAGTACAGTACTGTCCAACCAATGATCAAGTAGTCGATATCTTTACGAAGGATCTCACAGAAGCAAAGTTTACCAAACTTCGATCCATGCTTTTGAGTTCAGGAAAGTTTTCATTAAGGGGGGATAGGCTCTAATGCCTCCTTCTTTCTCCTATTGTGTCACTTTTGTAAATCCTTCAATCCTATCCCAATTTGTTCTTAAGGGGGGATGTTAGGATATTTTGACACATAGGAAATAGGCTCCTTTTGTGTCACCTTTGTAAATCCTTTAATCCTATCCCAAGTTGTTCTTAAGGGGGGATGTTAGGATATTCCGACACATAGGAAATATTTAAGAATAACTTAGTCTAGTGTAGAGTTAGGTAAAGTGTGTTTATTTACCATGTACATTTGTAACTTATAATCCGACACCACATTTGTAGCAGGACCGCGTTGAGCTCTCACCTCAGATACACACTTGATCCGTGGCTTAACACCCGATTGGTCCATGATCTCTATTTAAAGAGCATGGAGGGTCATTTGTCTGGTAACCGTTTATGAGAGAAACATATGTAACTTTTTTTTTATATTAATAAGTTTCCTGAAGTGGCCGTGTTGGCTTAGGCCGTGGACGGTTTCCCTCTTTGAGGGTTTTAACCACGTGATTATAATGGTGTACTAATTTTTGATCTGTTTGTGAGTGGTGACCTTTGGTTCTTGATCTAAGGAACTTACCCTGTAAATTCCTACAATAGGAACCCATCAGTTAAACATTCAAGTGAAATTGTGTTCATATACTGGCACTGATAATGTACACAACATCTTTATTCATTTTGGAGAAGTAGAGCAACACTACAAGTGTTAACTCTGACTGATCATTGGTATGTAACTTTTTAATGTGTGTTTTATTGGCTAAATATATTTGCTTTCCGTATTTTCTATAGAAGCTTTTGGCATGTTGCAGGCCATATTTTGGGTGAAGTTGATGCATGTTACAGTCACCTAAACTAAAACTGGATTTGTGACAACTATTATTACAGAGGTGCATAAGCTTAGAATTGTTTACCTTTCACATGTTTATTAGGTGCCTCTTTGAAGCTCAGACCAATGGCCTATGAATTGTGTTATAATATCTGTTGTAAGGGTAGAAGTGGTTCAATACTATGTTGAAGGCCATATTTTCACCAACATTTTTTTGTTTCTGTTTTAGGAGGTGCAGAGATTAGATGAACCCCAAATATCATCACTCCCAATAGGTTCAAGTCGATATTCCATTGAAATAGAATGGTCGGGAAATTTTTTTTTTTAAATATTTTTTTGTTGTCGTCAGTATTCTGACGGTGGGTTTTTTAAAACAATATTTTGTGTCATCGGTATTCCAATGGCTAGTTCTTTTAAAAATTATTTTGAAACTCGCTCTAGCTACACTGGATTTCTTTTAAAAAAAAATTGTTACGTCGGTATTACGACGTTTACTATTTTATTATTAAAATTTATTTTCATCGGTATTCCGACGTTTTAAAAATTTCGTCGGCCTGCCGACCTTCTAGTACCATCATTCTAGCGATGTTTCGAGGCGTTGTACTAGCGAAAAAATCAAGAGCGACGTTTTCCAATGCGCCAAATCGTGGTTTCTCCTCACATCGCTATTCCGACACTTGGTTAGGGCATTGGAATAGCGACGCTTATGACCGTCAGAAATGCGACGAGTCATTGAATGTCAGAAGTGTGACAGAAATATAAAACGTCAGAACTATTGTCGCTATACCGACGCTTAAGTCAAGTGTCGGAAGTCCGACATGAGGAGAAACCAAATTTTGGCGCACAGAAAAAATGTTGCTCTTGGGCCGCCTATATGTCGCAAGAGTGACATTTTGGCCATCGAAATTTGGGGAAAATGTGCTAGTGCTTCCATCTAATATAACTATATTTGTTGATAGATCAAAACTGGAAACAATTGCAGAAAACATGAAATAATCTCTATTTGTAGATAAATGCCTAACCTCTCTTGTGAAAAATAATTCTCAAGATAATCGAAAATCAAAGAAAGTATCTTTCAAAGATGATTCAAAAAAGAAGGTGCCAAAATATCCTTTTGATGTAGAAGGTCTTCAAAATGTTTTAAAGACTATGACAAACGAGATGGTAGATATCAAGAAACAAGTCGCCAAAAATGATAGCTCAAAAAAGACTTTCAGAAACTTTAAGAAAGGTCAATCCTCTAATACTCAACCTCCAAATATCATATCTAATGCTGAATCTGATCAAGATACAGAGCAAGAGAAAACAGAGGAAGAAGAAGATGAAAAAGAAGAAGAATTTGAAATAAATGGAATGTGGGATTTCATCCTACCAAATGAATAACAACATGAAGCTTTACCTGTGAGCACAAGGAGCAAAAAGACTACTGAAGCAACACAGCCAAATCAACAACAAAATATTTCAACTCTTGCTAAAGATAAATTAATAAGAAAAAGGTATAATTCAAAGGTTGGACAAACAAGTCCCATTACTTCAGATACTCCACTTGCAATGAAGACAATGGTAGTCTCAGACACCATTGAGTATAATGTAGTTGAAGATATGAAGAAAAACAGGGCCAACATTTCTATCCACGAGCTTACTAAATTGAAGCAATAATAGAAAATCTTACTTAGAGACTTAAATGTGGCTCCTGCTTCAAGCTTACCTACTCCAGTAATAGTACAGGCTGCTAATGAAATGGGTAAGCCACCTTCTTCTTCAATGAAAATAGATGCTATAAACTTGATTATGATAGGTGATTGATCCATCTCTCATACTCCTCCATTCCTATTAACCTATGACATCTACAACAAAAATGTTCATAACTATTTAATATACTCAGGGACTTCCTCCAACATAATGCCAAAATTAGTCTGTGCTAAGTTGAACATAACTCCTCAGAGTTCCCCTGTTCATATAGTACAACTTGATAGAACCAGAGTAGAGGTGGTAGGAGAAATAAATTTTTTTTCCATCATATTTTCATCAAACCCCAAAGTTACTCACATAATTGATATATTGGTGGCTGATATTCCTAAATTTTACAGCTTAGTTTTAAGCCGAGACTGGTCTAAAAAATTTCATGGTTATTTTGCAACAGACTAGTCGCATATGTTGTTACCATATAATGGAAAGCCAAATCAAATTCAAGTAGACCGTGAGAAGTTCATGAAGCATACAATCATTGATCTTGAAGGAGTAAATGAGACAGGAGTGTTCAATAATAAAATTATTGGAAACTACTTAGCAGGGTCATTTTTGGGAAATTTCAATGCTCAAACATCACCTTTCTTTGATAATGCAGAAGTTTCTCAGATTGAGAATTTTTCCAAGCTAAATGATTCCAAATGTATAAATTTTTCAAATAGAAAAGTAGTTAATTCTTTGTTTTGGACTCTTTATTTTGACGGTTCTAAATCTGAAGATGGTGCAGCTATGGATTGTATTTTCATAAACCCAGAAGGAGAAAATACCATGTTAGCCTGCAGATTAGAATTTTATTGTACAAACAATGTAGCTGAATACGAAGCATTAGTTCAAGGCTTGTACAAAGCCATTGATCTTAATATGAAATATATGAAAGTTCTAGGAGATTTAGAAATCATAGTTAGACAAGCAAGAGATACCATTCATTGTAATTTTGGACACTTAAAACATTACCAATCATTTGTCCAAGAATAAACCACTCATTTCTTAGCCTTCAACATTTATTCTGTACCTAGAATGCAGAATGCTAGTGCAGATCTACTGGCTAATGTAGGGTCGAAGTTAATCCCATCTCAAGAATTTAGTCCAGATAGATTTTCTATTGAATTGATTTTTAGACCATCTATTCCCGATAATATTACCAATTGGAGAGTAATCAATAACTATTCATATATCATAGATTTCGTAACATCTGAAGGAGCTTATGATAGTCAAATTTTGGATGAAAATGAACATGACATTCAGATTAATAAAGAACAAGACGAAAATCCTATTCCTAAATCTGTTGTCAAATTAGAAGACCTATATGATCTAAAAGACGGGTTTAAAAGAGTGACTAACTCAAAAGCACATATCTCTACCTTAAGATTTGAGTTAGTGATGCAAGAGCATCAGATTCGAAAATACCTTGTATTTTATTAAAACTTAGGGGTGTTTAAGTTTTTAAAAGAGTTAGATTTTTATAAATAATTTGAGTGGGTTTTATGTGTTTTAATTAAATATTGTAATTAATTCTCAAATATTAGAGAATTTGATCAGTTGAGGATGTAAAGGGATGAGAGATTTTAATTTAGAAATTAGTTTCATTAGTTTTGGGTGAGAGAGGATCCTTAGGGATTCAAGAGTGATTTTAGGATTTGTTGAGAGATTTGGGGATTTGTTGAAATATTAAAGGGATTGAACTCAAATTAGTGCATTTTTAATTTGTATAAAAAGGCAAATGAGAGGGTGAGATTAGAGTGTGGAATAGAGGAAAAGGGTGTAAGTCTCCGGCATTTGTAAGAGGGCCAATAATTTGGAAATCAGGCCGAGAAGGAGGACTTTCATGTCAGGTTTGCATGATTAATAAAATAATTTGATTTTTCAATTAATTTCCATTGTATGGCTATGGGATTGTTGTTTATGAATTCAAAGACAATTGAATGAATCGAACTTTGTAAGGGATTGACAGTTCGACTTGAATACTCGGTGTCGATATTGTTAAAACCCAAAATGCAAAACTGTTGAAAGTAGAAGGCGTTGTATAGGTGTTGAATTGTTGCGTGAATGGTTGTTCTTTTTTTGAATGTATTTGAATCCACAGTTTGGGTATGGAGTAAAGCCTGTGTAGCGCCGACCTTTTTGAAATCCATTATCTAGCTTGAAGGCTGATGGTAATTTAATATTTGGTATAACTGAATTTGTGTTCTCAGCGCATGGATGGTTGAGCATAAATAGTAATACGATAAGGTTGGAGATTGTTTTATACGTTGAACTAAATATCCATTGCAATGAATCTAGAAATGGAAAAGATCGATTTCATGAGTAGCTCTGCGATGAGCAAGGTTTTAAATTCTGTAGTTGATTACCTGTGGTTTACACCTGTTAAAGAGCTGAAGCTGCATATTGAAATCGAATTATGTTTCTTGTGAAATTCGTTGATTAAACTGCAATCAAATAGAGTTCGATATGATAGGACATGTCATGGAAAATCGATTTAAATAAGCATAGCCTGAACGAAGTTGCAGGAAACGTAGCGTTGAAGAAAGCGTGGAGCTGGAATCCAATTCCATTAAAATGGTAGAATCCTTAATGAAGCAAGAGAATAAGAACATAAAGGAGCGTTCGATGCTAAAGCAATTTAGAGAGGGTCTTCAAGATTGAAAGTGGAGTAATTTTAAAACCCAGATTGTAAACTGGATCGATCAGCCTGGAAGTGGATCGAATCAAGTTCAATTCAAATTGGTATTTAACAGTTACCACTGTAGATAGGGCCGAAGAAATGTTGGAAGGCTTGGGACTTTATGAAAAACAGTGACATGAGTGACCACAAGTAATGGCGTGGCGCAGGACCAAAATGGTGGTGTTTATTGAAGCAATAATCCAATACAGTGTTGAATGAAATGAAACGCAATATTGACGTAGAGACAATTATATTAAATTGCAGGTTGGGTCTTGAAATCGTTTTTAAATGTCGACTTTCTGAAGCGATGGCGAGATAAAAACGAAAGTTGAATTGGAATTCCGGATGAAAGGCGAGTTTACAGAGATTCAATGGTTATAAGGTATTTGAAATTGAAGTTTGTCGGAATTGTTAGTGAATAAGCATTGGCAATGCATTGTTAATATGGGTGAATTGACGCAATGGCTTAAAGCGTCAGCTAGTGAATGGGTAAGATGCATTGAATTGCTGTGGTGAATTTAATCATATGTTATTGAATGCTGATTGGCATAATTTGAAGGTTCAAGGCGCAACGGGTCATTTGGTGATTCAATTGTGATATAAAACTGTGGCCAAATATATAATTAAATGTATATGGTGTAGCGCTGGTGCTAATGCGTGGAGGAGGTAAATTCAGAAATTCGATAACTGCTTTGGTCCAAGTTAATGTTGTGTAAATATTTGGTCTTATGATGTGGGAAAAAGAAATGAATTTAAAACCCTTGCATAAATGAATGTTGATATTGGGTATAAAAGCTTGTGAGCTTGGATTGTAAATGCAGATTGAAGTTTTGGTATGATGTTTATTAGGTTTGATTTATGTGAGCATTCAAATGAGTTATTGGGTTTGATTGAAAGTTTCAAAAGTTTATGAATTTGCCATGAATGAGGAAACTCCCATATACAAAGGCTAATTGGTTTTATAATCATAATAAGGATTTAAAAAAAAAAAAAGCTTCCGTGTGTGCAAATGATAGTATGTGAAATTGCCCGGAATTGAAGGTTTTATTGGGCGGTTTATGGAGATGTATTTCGTATATACATGAGATTGGGAGAGATTCTGGGTTTGCAGGTTTGACCTGCATCAATTTTGGTATCAGAGATGGAATAGCTCTGTGTCAGGGTTCAGGTTTTTAAAATTGAGTTAATTGCATGTGGTGAGTAAATATCTGATTTTGAACTAACAAAGATTGCAGCACAAAGAGGCAAGTGCAGTTGAGGAAGGAAGCAAGATCAACAGGATCTTGAAGGTGAGTTTGCAGTTGATATTTAACTCTGGTTTGAAGACTGTTTTCAGAATTTGGTTGCAGGCATATTGAGAAATTCTCAGCAAAAAAAGCAGATCACAGCTGGAGTGTAGTGATGAAAGAGTCCAGTAAATAATTATAAGAGAAAGTGGCAGAACCTGGAGATTCAACAGAGGTTGAATAAAGTTGCAGATGAGAGAAGCCTAAAGGAGCAGTGGAGAAATGCTCGAAAGGTTCCAGAAGAGGACCAGTGATTACCAAGAGACCAGATCCGGAGGAAGGGAATGGTGAGGTAAGTGGCAGCAGGACAGTTCACTGTTGCAGAGGCTTGGTGCAACTCATGGCGAAAGAGATGAATACTAAAAGTCATAAAGGAGGGAGCAGACATTCAAGAAGAGGCCACAGTAGAAAGAGGGAGAAAGAAGATGCCAGGACAAATGGCATAAGACAGCAGTTGACTGATGAAGAGTATGAGAAAGAGAAAGCTGAGATAGCGGTTCATCTCAATTTATTGATGGAATTGTTACAGGGAAGTGTGAAATACCAGAGACATGGTTGGCTGATGAGAAAGACAGTGAAGTGGCAGAGGCTACAACAGAAAAGAGATCGACAGATAAACATGCAGTTAGCAGAAGAGTTGAAGAAGATCGAGCAGATGATGAGTTACTGGGCAGATCCAGATTAGATGGATAATGTGAACTCTTTTATTTTTGTAGCTGACAATTGTGATGTGATTACAGGTGTTTAGGAGGATGCGCAATCTTGTGAAGCTGTCACAAGCATGGAAAAGAATCTTTCGGGAGATAAGTACTTTGAAGAAGAAAGAAGTGATGCTTTTGTTGTTACAGTACAAGAGGAAGTTCATGTGAATGAAGAAGAGGATCAGCTGAAAGAGCTGGTATATGAACCGACAGTTAAGACTGTTGAAACTTGTAGTTTTCAAACTGACAAGTTGTGTATGAATGCAGGGACTGTAAGTGATGGTGATGTTATGCTTCAGCAATGCCACAGAGAAATTGCATTGTTGGAATATTTGTTGAAGAATTCAGAGTATGACAGGGAGATTGCAGCAGAAGAAAGAGTTCAATACAGTGAACGAGAACAGAAAGACATATTGGAGATAGATGGTGTGAGAGGGAGACTGATTGACAGTTTTGAGGATTCTTCAAAGAATTCTTTGGGAAGAGATAATTAGCATACTGATGAGCTGATTGAGATGGAAAATTCAGGACAACATACTGAAGTGCTGGCAAAGGAAGACAAAGCACTGAGGCCTTATGATTTTTGTTCTAACAAGTGTTTTGTGAATGCATGTGTTATTGCAGGTGTTGAAGAACATTTGACTCAGTTGAGCAGTCAAATGAAGAAGAAAGACGAGAATTATGTGGAAACATCTAATCCATGGGATGAGGATGTTATGTTGCTAGAAATGATGCTGAATGATCAGAATTCAGTGTAGGAGGAATCTCAATTGCAGAATTGGGAAATGCAGATGCAAAGAGATGAAGACAGCAAAAAGAAGCACACAATTTAGCAGTCCAGTAAGTCGCTGATAGGAGGAGGCAGAGAAGAAGTTTTTCGTTGGAGAAAACAAGAGGGCATGGATGATTGGGTGGTAGTACAGACGGAGCAAGTAAGATGTCAGCAAGTGATAGTAAAAATTGAATGAATAAGAACTGAGCAAGCCATCTTAGCTCAGCAGACAGCAAGAAATCAGCAGCCTGAAGATTTATTGGACCGATAAATTGAACTAATCATAAGAATCATGATGAAAGTATCTCAGAGGAAGATATCAGCAGGAAAGAGGAAGAGAAGCAGCAGCAGCAAAATGAAGATGGAGACAGATTGTGAAGGTGCAGCAAGTTGAGCAAGACAGCATAAGATATGGAGACCTGGAGAGAAGCAACATACAATAGCAGAAATTGATAATAAGTTGCAAAATAAGGTGTGGGATCCAGGCGGACAAAAAATTAAATGCATGATCTGGAGATCATGGTCATTTTCTACTTTGGGAGTCTAATGCAGGAGCATCAGATTCGAAAATACCTTGTATTTTATTAAAACTTAGGGGTGTTTAAGTTTTTAAAAGAGTTAGATTTTTATAAGTAATTTGAGTGGGTTTTATGTGTTTTAATTAAATATTGTAATTAGTTCTAAAATATAAGATAATTTGGTCAGTTGAGGATGTAAAGGGATGAGAGATTTTAATTTAGAAATTAGTTTCATTAGTTTTGGGTGAGAGAGGATCCTTAGGGATTCAAGAGTGATTTTAGGATTTGTTGAGAGATTTGGGGATTTGTTGAGATATTAAAGGGATTGAACTCAAATTAGTGCATTTTTAATTTGTATAAAAAGGAAAATGAGAGGGTGAGATTAGAGTGTGGAATAGAGGAAAAGGGTGTAAGTCTCCGGCATTTGTAAGAGGGCCAATAATTTGGAAATCAGGCCGAGAAGGAGGACTTTCATGTCAGGTTTGCATGATTAATAAAATAATTTGATTTTTCAGTTAATTTCCATTTTATGGCTATGGGATTGTTGTTTATGAATTCAAATACAATTGAATGAATCGAACTTTGTAAGGGATTGACAGTTCGACTTGAATACTCGGTGTCGATATTGTTAAAACCCAAAATGCAAAACTGTTGAAGGTAGAAGGCATTGTATAGGTGCTGAATTGTTGCATGAATGGTTGTTCTTTTTTTGAATGTATTTGAATCCACAGTTTGGGTATGGAGTAAAGCCTGTGTAGCACCGACCTTTTTGAAATCCATTATCTAGCTTGAAGGCTGATGGTAATTTAATATTTGGTATAATTGAATTTGTGTTCTCAGCGCATGGATGGTTGAGCATAAATAGTAATACGATAAGGTTGGATATCATTTTATACGTTGAATTGAATATCCATTGCAATGAATCTAGAAATGGACAAGATCGATTTCATGAGTAGCTCTACGATGAGCAGGGTTTTAAATTCTGTAGTTGATTACCTATGGTTTACACTTGTTAAAGAGTTGAAGCTGCATATTGAAATCAAACTCTGTTTCTTGTGAAATCCGCTGATTAAACTGCAATCAAATAGAGTTCGATATGATAGGAGATGTCATGGAAAGTCGATTTAAATAATCATAGCCTGAATGAAGTTGCAGGAAACGTAGCATTGAAGAAAGCGTGGAGCTGGAATCCAATTGCATTAAAATGGTAGAATCCTGAATGAAGCAAGAGAATAAGAACATAAAGGAGCGTTCGATGCTGAAGCAATTTAGAGAGGGTCTTCAAGATTGAAAGTGGAGTAAGTTTAAAACCCAGATTGTAAACTGGATCGATCAGCCTGGAAATGGATCGAATCAAGTTCAATTCAAATTGGTATTTAACAGTTACCACTGTAGATAGGGCCGAAGAAATGTTGGAAGTCTTGGGACTTTATGAAAAGCAGTGACATGAGTGACCACAAGTAATGGCGTGGCGCAGGACCAAAATGGTGGTGTTTATTGAAGCAATAATCCAATACAGTGTTGAATGAAATGAAACGCAATATTGACGTAGAGACAATTATATTAAATTGCAAGTTGGGTCTTGAAATCGTTTTTAAATGTCGACTTTCTGAAGCGATGGTGAGATAAAAATGAAAGCTGAATTGGAATTCCGAATGAAAGGCGAGTTTACAGAGATTCAATGGTTATAAGGTATTTGAAATTGAAGTTTGTCGGAATTTTTAGTGAATAAGCGTTGGCAATGCATTGTTAATATGGGTGAATTGACGCAATGGCTTAAAGCGTCAGCTAGTGAATGGGTAAGATGCATTGAATTGCTATGCTGAATTTAATCATATGTTATTGAATGTTGATTGGCACAATTTGAAGGTTCAGGTCGCAAAGGGTCATTTGGTGATTCAATTGTGATATAAAACTGTGGCCAAATATATAATTAAATGTATATGGTGTAGCGCTGGTGCTAATGCGTGGAGGAGGTAAATTCAAAAATTCGATAACTACTTTGGTCCAAGTTAATGTTTTGTAAATATTTGGTCTTATGATGTGGGAAAAAGAAATGAAATTAAAACCCTTGCATAAATGAATGTTGATATTGGGTATAAAAGCTTGTGAGCTTGGATTGTAAGTGCAGATTGAAGTTTTGGTATGATGTTTATTGGGTTTGATTTATGTGAGCATTCGAATGAGTTATTGGGTTTGATTGAAAGTTTCAAAATTTTATGAATTTTCCATGAATGAGGAAAATCCCATATACAAAGGCTAATTGGTTTTACAATCATAATAATGATTTTAAAAAAAAGAAGCTTCCGTGTGTGCAAATGATAGTATGTGAAATTGCCCGGAATTGAAGGTTTTATTGGGAAGTTTATGGAGATGTATTTCATATATACATGAGATTGGGAGAGATTCTGGGTTTGCAGGTTTGACCTGCATCAATTTTGGTATCAGAGTTGGAATAGCTCTGTGTGAGGGTTCAAGTTTTTAAAATTGAGTTAATTGCATGTGATGAGTAAATATCTGATTTTGAACTGACAAAGATTACAGCACAAAGAGGCAAGTGCAGTTGAGGAAGGAAGCAAGATCAACAGGATCTTGAAGGTGAGTTTGCAGTTGATATTTAACTCTGGTTTGAAGACTGTTTGCAGAATTTGGTTGCAGGCATATTGAGAAAATCTCGGCAGAAAAAGCAGATCACAGCTGGAATGTAGTGATGAAAGAGTCTAGTAAAGGATTCTAAGAGAAAGTGGCAGAACCTGGAGATTCAACAGAGGTTGAATAAAGTTGCAGATGAGAGAAGCCTGAAGGAGCAGTGGAGAAATGCTCAAAAGGTTCCAGCAGAGGACCAGTGATTACCAAGAGACCAGATCCGGAGGAAGGGATTGGTGAGGTAAGTGGCAGCAGGAGAGTTTACTGTTGCAGAGGCTTGGTGCAACTCATGAGTGAGGAACTCATGGCGAAAGAGATGACTACTAAAAGTCATAAAGGAGAGAGCAGAGGTTCAAGAAGAGGCCACAGTAGAAAGAGGGAGAAAGAAGATGCCAGGACAAATGGCATAAGACAGCAGTTGACTGATGAAGAGTATGAGAAAGAGAAAGATGAGATAGCGGTTCATCTCGAGTTATTGATGGAATTGTTACAGGGAAGTGTGAAATACCAGAGACATGGTTGGCTGATGAGAAAGACAGTGAAGTGGCAGAGGCTACAACAGAAAAGAGATCGACAAATAAACATGCAGTTAGCAGAAGAGCTAAAGAAGATCGAGCAGATGATGAGTTACTGGGCAGATCCAGATTAGATGGATAATGTGAACTCTTGTATTTTTGTAGCTGACAATTGTGATGTGATTACAGGTGTTGAGGAGGATGCGTAATCTTGTGAAGCTATCACAAGCATGGAAAAGAATCTTTCGGGAAATAAGTACTTTGAAGAAGAAAGCAGTGATGCTTTTGCTGTTACAATACAAGAGGAAGTTCATGTGAATGAAGAAGAGGATCAGCTGAAAGAGATGGTATATGAACCGACAGTTAAGACTGTTGAAACTTGTAGTTTTCAAACTGACAAGTTGTGTATGAATGCAGGGACTGTAAGTGATGGTGATGTTATGCTTCAGCAATGCCACAGAGAAATTGCATTGTTGGAATATTTGTTGAAGAATTCAGAGTATGACAGGGAGATTGCAGCAGAAGAAAGAGTTCAGTACAGTGAACGAGAACAAAAAGACATCATGGAGATAGATGGTGTGAGAGGGAGACTGATTGACAGTTTTGAGGATTCTTCAGAGAATTCTTTGGGAAGAGAGAATCAGCATATTGATGAGATTATTGAGATGGAAAATTTAGGACAACATATTGAAGTGCTGGCAAAGGAAAATTTAGGACAACATACTAAATCTAGGAACTAATGAAAAACCTCAAAACGTCAATCTAGGTCTTGGTCTATCTTTCGAAGATAGATTATCATTTATCAGATTGTTTAGAATGTAAAAAAGTGTCTTTACTTGGGATTATACGATATTAAAACATATGACACTTATGTGATTCAACACACAATTCCTATGATCTCATAATAAAAGCTTATACAATAGAAATTAAGGAATTTTTATCCAAATTTGGGAAATCAAATCAAAACCGAATTGAACAAACTCCTCAAGGAAAAAATCATCTTTCCAGTTAGGCATTCTAAATAGGTATCAAATTTTGTACATGTCAAGAAGAAGAATGGTGATATTAGAATTTGCATTGATTTTAGAAATTTAAACAAAGCTTGTCAGAGGGACAACTTTCCATTACCAACCATGGAACAAGTACTGGAGACAATAGCTGGTTCTGAACTTGTGGCCTTTCTAGATGGATTCCCAGGATATAATCAAATTCTCATACATCCAGATGATAGATTGAAAATTAAGTTCAGAACTAAGTGGGGAACTTACACCTATCAAAAGATGCCATTTGGATTAATTAAAGCAGTTGCCACTTTTCAGAGAGATATGGACACAAATTTTAGGGGGCTCATAAATAAATCAGTGGTTATTTATTTAGATGAAATTACAGTCTTTTCTAAACAAGTAACCAATCATGTGAATGACCTAAATCAAGTCTTTGAACGATGTAAAAGGTATGGCATCTCCTTAAATGCAAAGAAATCATTTTTTACATTATATGAAGGAAAAATTTTAGAATTCATTGTGTCAAAAAGAGGTATATATATTGATCCTGAAAGAATTGAAGAGATTAAACAAATTCATTTCCCTCATAAAAAGAAAGTTATGCAGTCATTTCTTGGGAAAATTAATTTTGTTAAAAGGTTTGTCCCTGACTTTTCGCAAATTATTTTACCTTTATAGAACATGATTAAGAAAAATTATGTCTTTAAATGGGGACATAATGAAAGAGAAGAATTTTATTTGATTATACAATCAATTGTCAACACTCCATTCCTAACTACCCCCAATTTTCTTAATCCTATTACATTATACACTTTTTCATCGAATACATCATATGTTGTTGTTTTAACACTGCTGAATGACCAACAAATTGAAGCACCAATATCATTTTTTAGTTCCAATTTACAAAGTGTAGAACTAAATTACACATCCATCGAAAAGCAAGCATTTGCTATCTTTAAGGCTATAAAGCATTTAAGGTCGTTTCTCCTAAAAACTCACACTAAAATCATAGTTCCATTATCTACAGTGAGACAACTCTTGATACAGAGAGAATTAGGAGAGAAAATGGCTAAATGGGTTACTGCTTTACAAGAATATGATGTAGAAATTAGACCCTCTAAAATTGTTAGAGGTCAAGGTTTTTGCAGAATGTTTACAGGAGCATCACATCTATCATCAGAAGAAGATTCAGGTAACAATGTGTAAATATCATAGGTAAGCCTCAACGATGCACAGTCTCAATATGCTGATATTATATTCTATATGAAGCATGGATATGCTCCGAATCAACTCAGTTACAACACAAAACGAGCTTTAAGATTAAAGGCCAAGAAATATGAATTAATCAACGATGTGTTATTTAGGAGAAATTTTGATTATGCACTACTAAGATGCTTAGGAAAATCTGAAGCAGAGAAATTCTTGTAGGAACTCCATGATGGACCAGTTGGAGGAAATTTTGGAGGAAATACGACAGCACGCAAAATCCTGCATGTAGGTCACTATTGGCCTATACTTTTCAAATATGCTCATGAATATGCAAGAAAATGCAAAGTGTGTCAAAGCGCATCTGGAAGACAAAGGAAGCCAACATTCCTACTACAATCAGTCAATATAAAACAACCATTTGAACAATGGGGATTAGATATAATTGGTGAGATTTTTCCTACCTCTTCCAAACAACACAGATATATTCTCACAACTATAGATTACTTTACTAAATGGGTGGAAGCAACTCCATTAAAGGTAGCCAACTCTAAGAATATCATTGATTTCATCGACCAAAATATCATAACCAGGTTTGGCTTACCTACGACTTTAATATTTCATAATGCATCTTACTTCTCAGGAACTATTATGATGGAATTTGTAATTAAATGAGGTTTTAAACTTAAGTATTCTGTAAATTATTACTCGCAAGGAAATGGTTTTGCAGAATCTACAAACAAGAATTTGATTAGAATAATAAAAAAAATTGTAGATCAAAACCAACGAAATTGGCACAAGTCATTAATATTTGCTCTCTGGGCAGATCGAATAACTCAAAAAGTTTCTATTGGCACTTCCCCATTCAATATTTTATATGGAAAAGAAGTTTTACTTCCCACCAACATAGTTATTCCCTCTCTTTCCTTAGTACAATTTATTGATGAATCTCCTTCTTCTTCTTTACAACTTAGACAATGTCAAATTCTTAAGTGAGAGGAAGAAAGAGAAAATGCTAAACATACTCATGCACATCATCAACAGATCGTAAAAGCCTCATTTGATTCAACCTCTGCTACTCCAAAAGAAATTCAAATTGTTGTTCTGGTATTGAAATGGGACAAAGCGCATGAGAAAAAAGGTAAACACACGAAGTTTCAAAAACTCTGGCTAGGACCATTTCAAATGATTGAAGAAATAGGCCCATCAACATTCTTTTTTTTTGATAGAAACGGTTATGTGGTATTAATATTTATCTTGGCCTGAATGCCAGAAATCTGATTACATTGAGGATGTCTAAATCCTGATGCATCTCACTGCTAATATTGAAAATGCAGCCAAAGCTTGCAAATTTCGTCCATGACAGACTATCTAAAAATTCTATTTCAGAGATTTTCCCTAACTTAAAGATACAAACAAATTTATTTAAGAGCCAACAGTAAAACATGACGACGGACAGCTTAAGGGATAGGTTCCCAAGATTCTTCTTCGTCTTTCATCTTGACCCCGGCAGAGAGGAGGGTAGCTTTATTGGCTTCAATGTCCGCCTGTTTATTATGAGTTCTCAGCACATGGTAGTAATTCAACTTCTGAAAAGCATTTCCCATACCCTTAATTCTGGATATCAGTCTTGCTAACTTGAGATCCGAGGCTGGGGAGTTGGAAACCATTGCGTTTATAATGATCTGGGAATCCCCTATGACATTTGCTTCACTTATATTTAAATCTTTGAGGATCTTGAGGCCTTGGTAGAGGGCCAAAGCTTCAGCTTGAACGCTGGATGAGTATCCAAGCCCCCAAGCAAAGGAATGAATTTTTTCCCCAATTGGACTTACAATAACACCTCCAGCACCAGCTTTGCCCGGATTGCCCTTTGCTGCCCCATCAAAAAAGAGAGAGTGCCTTGAATGGGAATTGAGCCAGTCTTGGAGGTCAGCTTCAGATTTCCTTATTTGCCAGTCTTTGAGAGGAGGGACATTTCTAACTGCTGGTTGAAATTGCAAGTCAAGGGAAGATCCCCAAGCGATGTCCTGTTGGCTGAGATTGGAATCGTCTTTTATATCAGTCAAGCACTCCTTTAGATGACATTTAATCTTGATTTCTAAGACCTTGTGATTCTGTTTAATATTTCTGAAGATTCTTCTGTTTCGTTCTAGCCAGATCTGCCAACAAATAACCTTTGGAAGGATAGCCCATGCAGATTTAATAAGCTGATTTTTAGAAGGGGGGCCAGGATATCTGATTGCCCAATTGGAAAAAAGATCAGCAGTGGAACGAGGTAGCAAAAAATTGGGATCCAAATTGTGAATGAAGGAGGACCAGATCTGCTTAGAGAACTTGCATTCGAGGACTAGATGAGCAGCAGTCTCAACATTTTCATTGCACAACGAGCAGATGGAGGGACCATAGAACCCTTTTCTCTGCAAGATGTCATACGTAAGGATCTTGCCGTGGCAGAGGAGCCAAGCAAAGAAGTCGACTTTGGGCCATGAAGGGAAACGCCAGACCCCCTGCCAAGGAGCAGGGTCAGGGGGGACGTAAGGCCTCTCTTTCAGCTTGTGATATCCCATGGAGACAATGTAACCTTTGGCATTCGGCCCCCAGCCTTTCAGATCTTTTTTCCTCATGCGCGTGGGTGCCAAGCCATGGAGGAGTTCCAGCAGCGTGGACCATTCGAGTGTCAGGTGAGCCGGCACCTCGATTCGTTTCCACCCTGCCCAGACAGAGTCTTTCCAAAGAGAAATATCCCACAACGAACACAGCCCCTCTCTATCCATCCAGCAACGCAGCGCTCTAATGGAGGCTTTGTCTTCAATTGGGTCATTATTCATAATTTTATCAGCCCAGATATTGATCTTTTTGCCATTTCCTGGAATCCAATAGGAGTGCGCATTGATCAAGGGAGCAGCTTTAACATACAGCTTGAGAAAAGACGAATAAGGCAAATGAATTGCATTGTCTAAACAGGAGGAACGAGGACCCCTGAAATACTTTTTCCAGAGAGCCAATTGGGCCCAGCCAGGCTTGGGCGCAATGATCCTCCAAATAATCTTGGCTGCCATAGCCACGTTTTGCTGACAGAGATTTTTGAAATTCAAACCACCCTCCCTCAGAGGTTTGGAGATGGTTTCCCAGCTGATAAGGGGAATCTTGTTTTCATTCTGTTTACCTCCCTTCCAAAAAAACCTCCGCATGAATTCTTCCATTTTTTTTTTAAATACCTGCCGGAGCGAGAAGCACAACGAATTGAAATAGAGGAAGACTGGAGAGCACAGATTTAATAAGGACAGATTTGCCAGCAATGTTGAGCCAGGAGAAGCCCCAGGCTTGGATCCTAGACTTGAATTTTTCCAGCTGAGGGAGCCAGTCTTTGCTTGTAGAATTCTTATGAAAAACAGGAAGGCCTAAATATTTAAAGGAGATCCAATTTGAGGAGGCAGCAAAACCCAAACATCTAGAAATAGCGGAGAGCAATCTGGGCGGGGTGTTCCAGCTGTAGATATGGCATTTGTTCTTATTTACCACGTTGCCAGAGACTTCACTGAAATCATCCAAAACTGCTTTAAATTTAGAGGCGGAGGAGAGAGAGGCAGCTCCCAAGAACAGAGTGTCGTCTGCAAATAGGGCATGGTTTATATTTTTTACCCCTCTAGCAATAAACAGTCCGTTGATATCTTGATCTTGCATCTTTTTGTCTAACAGATAGCTGAGGACAGAGGCTTGAATGACAAAAAGCAGGGGGGAAAGAGGACACCCCTGCCTTAGCCCTCGTGAAGCTTTGAAGAACTCAGTGGCTCTTCCATTTACAAGAGGAGCGATCCAAGGCTCCGAGATGCATGCCCGGATCCATTTGATAAAATTTGCTCCAAAACCAAATTTGCTCATTACTTTTAAAAGAAAGCTATGATTTACACGATCAAAAGCATTTGCTAAATCAAGTTTAATCACCATACCTTGTTCTTTTCGAAGAAGACTTGAGTGGATTTCTTCTTGAACAAGGGTGAAATTGTCCACGATTTGCCTTCCTTGAATGAAGCCTCCTTGATTCTCCGGAATTATTTTGGGAAGAATGAGCTTCAGTCTATTTGCAATAACTTTAGTGATAATCTTGTACCCAGTATTGCATAAGGAAATCGGGCGGAATCTGTTGAAATTGTTGGCCGCTTTTTCCTTTGGTATTAGGGCTAGAAAAGCGGAGTTTGTGCTACCTCCTATTTTCTGAGCATTTTGAGACTTCTGAACCATTTTGAGCAGATCCTTTTCAACAATCGGCCAACAGACTTGAAGGAACCTGGCAAAGAAGCCATCCGGCCCAGGGGCCTTATCCGGATCCATATCAAAGAGGGCCTTTTTGACTTCGTCTTTGCTGACTTTGGCCTCAAGGATCTTATTCATACGAGGAGAAATTGCAGAAGGAATGGTGTCAAGCAGATCTGAGTGTTGGTCCGAGTCCTTATCCTCACTATACAAGTTTTGAAAGTGAGAGAAGGTTGATTTTTTAATGTCTTCAAAATCCTTGAAGGTGACGTTATCCTCCTTAATCTCAGAAATAGTGTTGAAGCTTTTCCTGACTTGGGTTTGTTTGTGGAAAAAGGCAGAGTTCCTATCCCCTGCTTTGAGCCAGAGATTTCGAGATTTTAATCTCCAGTATTCTTCTTCAGCTAGACAGGCCTTATGATAGCGTTGTTGCAAATGAGCCTCTTGGTCTAATATCTCCTCTGTGACAATAGCGTGCTCCATATGAGATCGATGAGAGGCGAGAGAGACTTTGATGGCTTTTCTTTCTGTAGCCGGGTTGGACAGGGTTTTTGCCCATCGTTTTAGATCACCCTTTACCCTTCTGAGTTTTTCCTCCCAGATATAGAAGGGAGAACCATTGACAGGCTGACTCCAACAATCTTTGACTATTTGCATGAAGTTTGATTCCTTGACCCAGAGAGGACTAAAACGGAATGGTATAGGACCCAGGTCTAGATGGGCCAGGAGTTCGAGCTTTATAGGCTTATGGTCCGAGACGCTGTTAGCAAGAATATGCATTCTGGGTTCTAAGCCTAGTAACAGAAAGGAGCTTTGAATGAAAAATCTATCTAATCTGGCAGCGATATGACCAGGGCCAACTCTTTTATTAGACCAAGAGAACTTACCGGAAGAGGGTTTGATATCTAGTAAGTCCCAGTCCTGCAGGAGATCTTCTGCCCATTCCCTTGCCGGATCACGAACAGCGCTGCCACCTCTTTTTTCAGACGAGTGGAGCGTGAGATTAAGATCTCCAACAATAATTATATTTTCCAGATTTGTCAGGTCTGCTTGTTGCCTTATAGTGTCCCAACATTCCTTTTTTTCCCCAACATTAACTGGAGAATATACATTGAAGAGGCAAAGGTTTTCCTTAGTATCCAGATTTATCATTTTCAGCAGCAACCAGTGAGTATTTCTAGCCTCAAAGGTGACTACAACTTTGTTAGGGTTCCATAGAGTGCCAATCCCTCCTGAAGCGCCCCGGGCAGAGATTGCTCTTGCTTCACTTTTGAACCAAATTTTCTTGCATGCTTGCAGGAAGACTGCGTCTTCCAACTTAGTCTCCTGGACGAGAAGTATGTCTGGAGTTTCTGTTCTTATTAAGCTTCTCATGGCTTCTTCCTTGACTTTACTCCCCATACCTCTACAATTCCAGGAGATGACCTTCATTATTTATGTTTCTGGAGGGCCCCCTTGGAGCCATGGGACTGATTTTTCAGCGTCCTTGACTTGGAGGCAAGCAACTTTTCCAGAGTTGGTTGGCTGCCCTGTAGTTTTTCCTTGTACGTTTCCTGCTCTCTTTTCTCCCGATCTGTTTTGCGACCTCTTGTGGATCTCCTAACAAAGGCCTGAGAGTCGCCTATTTCTCCCTCCTCCTCCGACTCTTCCGACTCCTGGACCTCTTCCTCGTCTTCAACAGGTATTCCTTTTGAGCTTTCTACAGCACTTCCATCTTTGGAAGACATAGAGGGAGTCCCTTTGACCGGGGATGTTGTCTTTTGAACATCCACCTCCTGGGTGTCCTCTTGGTGTGAGATTAGGAGTTCGAACTTGTTTTCAGGAGCGGGCTTGGACGGGATCTGCTGAGAAGAGGCCTGTTGGGGACCTTTGCCACTAGGGCCTCCCGGCTTTTAAGCCTTATGGGAGGTTTTGGAGCGCTTGACTTGATTCCATCCGTCCTCCTTCCCTTGCACAACCTCATTGTTGGATGGACAGCCTCTGGCGAAGTGGCCATAGACATGGCATTTCCGACATTTGAAGGGCAGCTGCTCATAGTCCAGTTTCTGCACATGCGTCCAGCTTCCGACTTTGATTTTGATGGCCTCTGGTAGCCCAACCTCCAGATCTACTTCCACGCAGATCCTAGCGCAGTCATATTGGTCCTTGTTGTTTGCTCGATCGATGAACTTCCCAAGGGCATTTCCAATATGCATCAGAGAATCCCAATTCCAGCAGTGGACTGGCAGATTTGGGAGTCTTACCCACACCGGGACTGCTTTGGGTACATCCACAGCAGGGTCGAAGTCTGGAGTCCACTTATTTAGATACAATCCCTGGGGGCCCATGAAGTAGGGACCGTTCTGGAAGATCAGATCTTTGTTATCTTTTGAAGTGAACTCGAAGAGAAAGTAACCTCTCCCCAAAAAATAAGAAGTAACGCTTTCTTTGATCAGAGGCACCCAGTTTCTGTTGACCCAGCTCTCAATGGTTTTGGGAGATGGCCAAAGCCCTGTGAACTAGCCTATGAGGGCTCGTTCAGCCAGTGATAAAGCAACCTGAATCGGAGTCTCTGGTGGAAGAGAGATCTCAGGTATTTCATCAATTTTCTTAACAAATTTCGCAGCTTCAACATTCTTCTTCTTAGGAAGCCCTGCCAATAAGCGATCAAAAGCCTCAGCCGAGGAGGGCGGGGGAGGGGGACGAGGCCCTTGGGGAGAGCCCAGCCCCTCCATGGGCGCAAGCCCTAGCAAGAACGCAGCCCGGATCAATGCGCAGGCAGCATAACTGCTGAAATTTTATTGTTGTTCCAGCACTTGATAATTTCCTAGCTCCCTTTCCCAGCAAAGAGAAACGCCGCAACCAGAGGTCAGAGATGCAGGCCAGAGCCATGACAGAGAAGAGCACAAAAGGGGGCTCCAACCAAGCAGCGACAGAAGCAGGAGGCCCTGCCAGAGAAGGCGCAGCCGCAGAGGCTGCAGCGCGCAGGTAGAGCAGCTAGGGTTTGCAGGGACTGCAACGCGCAGGCAGAGCAGTCTTCGAACAAAATTTTTCCACTTTTGTTTTTTTCAGGCCCATCAACATTCTTATTGCAATATATATTAGGCAAAAAGGATTCTTTTCCTGTTAATGGGTTGAAAAAAAAAAAAAAAAAAACTTTTCATAGGAGGTAACCCCTTTTATTCCTTGTATACTAGTGTCTTTTTCTTTTCCTTAGAAAAATAAAAGTTGCTTAGTATAAATTTTTGGCTTTTCAAAATTAAATCTCAGATGATCCTTTTTTATTTATCGCTTATAGAAATAAGAAGCGTTAAGGAAACAATCGAAAGATTCGAAAGACAAATAGATTTTATTTTCGCTGAAAAATGTAATTTCACTGAAATTATTTATTCTCTGATGAACTCTCATCCTTATATAGCATGCTTGTTCTATTATCAATCAAGAAAAGAATATTTAACATAGCAAAGACTCTTTTACAGAAAAGAAATCTAAAACTCGAGATTATCATCTAGAATTATCAAAAGGACCAATGATTCACCCCATCTGGGAAACTTATAATTTTTGAAAGAAATTCAAAAAATATTATAACTAGAAAAAACTTAAAAGATAATAAGTCTCATCAAGGGCTTGTTTACCATGTTCATAGGGAAACAGTTGAACTGACATTACCATTACTGCTTACCAAAACAAGGTAATGACTTGAGATTATATCAAGAGGACAAGGGGTCTCAACAAGAGCCAACTTGATCATTTTAATTACAACTAGTGAATGAAATTGTCATCATTTGGTTACGAAGTCAAGACAATGGCTTTTAAGTAAATAAAAATATGATACAAAAAAGAAAAGTTTCAAAAAATTAGAGTTTATTTTAGAAATTGTAAGAAACACTGGATGGGATAATGAATCATTGTTGGGTAAAAGGTAACCCTGCCAAAAGCTTAAATTGCCTATTGGAACAAAGGCTTTACCTGTGATAAAAGAGTAAATTTTTATAACGCTGATTTGTAAGAGCTACCTGCTTTATCTCTTTGAACTGAGTAAAGACTAATATAGATTTTCATACTTATATCTTTAAAATAGGGATTCTTAAGAATTTTAAATAAGATAAATTTCATTGCTTAGTAAAATATTATTTGTTTGAAATTCATTCCTGCAACTATTTTTAATTTCAAAAAAGTTTTAGAAATTTCAAAAAATTAGTCAGAGATAGCTGGTTCTCCCAAGTGAATTGCCAATTGTTGTGCTACAAAACACCTCCCATTTATTTTAATAAATGGGGACCCTTTAGAAATAAATAGGAAATTTATTTTTATTTTTATAAACAAAAACTTAGGAAATACAATTTCTCTTTTGAGTTTTCCGCTTTATTCCTTTAGCACATCGCAAACCGCATAGATTACAACTTAAAAAGACTTACAATCATCTAAGTTATGTCGGCTACGAAACACGCTAAACCTTTTTTCGAAGTTATGTTTTAAAAGCTTACAAACACTTCAATTATCCTTATATGTCTTTATCGCATCACACCTCGTTTAAAACAAATCAGCTTATAAAGAAATTCGATACAAGTGCGATTGCATGGACCCGATGAGCCAACAAAGAAATAAAAATAAATCTCTAAAGTCTTGTTAAGCACGACCGCTTGACTTTTTGATTGCGCAATTCACATTTCACATAAATTAAGCATAAACAAATTCATTATCACATAAGAGTTGCAATGTGTGATTTGCGTAGATCACATTTCGTTGAACTTATGGGAAAACATCACAAACGGTAAGAGTTATATGTTGCGATGTGTGAACTAAAAACATTCAATTACTCAAGCATGTGAAATAAATTATGTCGTATCAAACTGAAATTCGAGATCTAATGGTTTAAATTTGATTGATAGATATTTCGTGTGAAGGTGTAAGAGATTTGACTTTAGAATGATTATCGATGATTGATATCATATTTGATAGATTCATATCGATTTTTGCATGTTTTGAAATAAATTAACAATGGATTTATCTCTTTGTTCCATACGTTTCTAATGATTGTTCTATATACTTGAAATTAGGAAATCAAATAACAGAACAAAGAAAATACATGCGAACAAGAAAGGCGAAGATATTGCTCAAATATCGTCTACTGAAGATTCAGACACGGCCCCCTTATTTCCAGATACCACCTGCAATAAGGAATGTGATAGCTTTCCATGGGAAGCAATGTATTAGTTTTTCAAAAATCAAATGCCAATAGTGGTAGATAAAGTTGCTTCAGCAGAATTATTTTTTTCTTCAGATCCATCTAATTTTCACGTTGCATGTTTATTCGTTCACAAGGTAGCCGCAAGGCCAAAATTTCTCCCTTACACAGATATGGTTAAGTGGGAAATTAACCACTTAAACATAAAAGACATAACTTTTAAGGATTCAAGAGGCAAGAACATTTGTTCTTTCAGGGCAGATGATTTAAAAGCAATGTACCACTTACTAGACTCACAAAAAAACTATGACAAGTCTTTTCGGCAAAGCTTTAGAGAAAACAATCCAGATTTAACAAAAGTCATAAAAGAATGGAAGGAATACTAGGGCAAGCTAAAGCGAGATAAACTCGATATGTACCAAATTTCCCAAATTCCTTCCCCTTATTCTTATGTTGCTAGTATGTTGTGTAGATTGTTTGTCAAACCTGATACCACTAGGTTTTCAGTAGATTGGGTTCCATTGATTGACACAATCGTCAATTCCTCAATTCTGAATTGGGAAAATATCCTATCTGACAGTTTAGCCAAACATGTCACATAATATAGGAATGAAAGGAATGTTTTTTCTAGAGAAATACCAACCTTTTATATGTCTGCCTATGTCATGGACGCAATATGATTTTCTTCTAGTTTTCCTACCATGGGGTGGAAATCGACTACCCAAGACCCTACCCCAATTCACATCTACAACAGAGCCTTTTGGGATTCATACTTCCACATGCACTTTAATAAAAAAATTCATGGAGTCATGTTGCCTATGCACCAGATGATATTCAATAAGAAGGCTCCTAGGGTTTCTGAAGAGGCTAGCACAAATATTATTTCCGTAGCTAGGTGGTTTGCAAAGGATAATTTTACATATTTCAGAGTATTCGGGAGTTATGCTTATCCCCACGTCCTACCATGTTATGTTCTCGATAAGTCGCTTGCACGAGAGATATCCTATCAACTCTTTAATGGTATCACTAAACAACTAAAAGATGCTAAGAAGGTCGTTTGACCTAACTTCCCTGTACAATGTGACACTTTTGCACTTTTTGATATTGGCCATACCTATAGGGAGGTTTCTAAGATTAATCTATTGAATTTGGAAATAATGCCAAAGAGGTTGTATGATCCAAATGATGTAATTAAAAATTACACTACAAAGCTCAAAATGAAGCCTTTTGTAAAGGATATAGATGGATTTGATGATTTCTTCCAAGGCATGGAAAAGTTTTCAGATATAATCAAGTTTGCATCCAGCCAATTTGGCCAAGATGATTTGGAAGCCTTCCAAATATATAGAAATAAGATACTGGAGAGAGTTCCTCTCAACTTGTTAACTATTGAAGATATCAATAAACCTACTCCAAGTATCAGTTTGGATAATGAAGCAAAATACATGTCTAAGGATGAATCAGGTCAATCAAAGCATCAATATCACAATTCGGATCACTTTGAAAATGAATCCAAATCCGAAAAGGATATCCCAGAAAAGATAATTGATCAGGTAATCCAAGAGATAGAGATGCGGGAGCGAAAAGAAAGTAATGGAATGGAGTCAACTTCTAAAGAAGTTCATCACAGTCATGAAACACTAGATCAGTTTGAAAAGTCACGAAAAAATAATTTTAGTAGTGAATGGGATGAGTTTTCTGAAGCAATAAAAACTCCCAAAGCTAAGCCCAATACTAATCAAGTAACTAGTTTTCAGACACTTGAACATTCCCAAAAGATAGTGGAAACTATTAATTCACTACAACAAGTTCCAGAGACTCATGATCGAGAGATCATACTGACCTACCCTACAGAAAAAATAGTTTTACAAGTTGAATAAATTCCCTCACTGGACATCTTCTACAGTCCTAGTTATAAGGTTGTACTCAAGAGAAATAAAAGGAGAAGAACTGATGAAACAGTCTCAAACCTCACAAATGAATCTGTTGACGTTCTGTGGAAGGATTCCTTAGATGATCCTACGGAACATTTAACTAAATTATCATAGTATATAGGGGCATATGCTACTGCCACTGTTGATAAAGCTACTAAGGTTAGATTGTTGCTGAGGCAAAAGGAAGCCAAAGTACAAGAACTAGAGAGGCTGTTAAATGAAGAAAAATCCAACTCCAGTGAGAAAATGAAAGCAAAGATGGCCTAATTTCAAAAGGATTTCAAGAGTCTTAAATTGTAGCATCAAGCAAAAATCAATGAGAAAAAAGCACAACTGGAAACATCAATGATCAAGTTACAGAGCCAACCACAACTAGAGAAATTTATAAAAGAAGCATTGGATGTAAATGCTAAGTTAAAGAAACAAAAAGAATTATTTTTTCATCAAGCTTATATCAATTGAATCTTATTTTAATTCAAATAAAATACGGATCCAACAAGTAGCTATCCAGAAACTTGAATGTGAAAGGCTCGAGAAGAAAATCAATGAACACGTTCAATGGTAAGCATTAGACTCAGGAAAGGAAGCTAATCTACCTCAGGTATATAAGTTTCATAATGAGATCCTATTCAAAGATTTGGAGGCACAAATCAAGAAGGCGGAGAAAGCAGCAATGAAGACATCAAAATTATCAAATGAAATTATTGAATTTCTATGTGAACAACTGGTGAAAGCAGAACTTCTCAAAGAGTACACATCTGAAGTATTCTCAGAATTAAAAAATCTAGAAACACAGTGGAAGTAGAAGGCAGACACATAGGATGAAGTAATTAAAAAGGTAAATAAGTTTGATCAAGAAAAATATTGGAATTTTCCAGATCAAACCTTATCATCAGTATCATATTCTGCAATCCTTAACAGATTCAACAAAAATATCACAACCAGTACTTTCAAATGTAGTATTGAAGGGATAGGTCATATCGAGGATTTCAGAGCTAGCTCAGCTCAAGCCTATGATAGATATTTGTCAACTTCGTGACCAAATCCAGAAGAAAGGGTGGAATTCATAAATCAAAATTGTTATTTTATTTTCCTAGATTGTAGTTTAAGTTAGTCTTATGAGGACGGTTGTTTGAAACCTCCTCTATATTTTTGTAATAATATATTTTAGAACATGGTTAGTTTAGTATTTAAATCCTTATCATGTATTAAGACAAGGGTCCAGAAATTTGTCAAAAACATTTGCAAAGAATGCACTATTGTAAGTTTGTGAACGCTTTAATGAATTAATGGAACACATCTATTATCTTTTGACAATTAAAGTTGTTTAAATGATGTTGCACTACTGTACTCTTTAAATTGCTTGAAAGTGAGAAGGAGCAGATCAATTACTGTCAGTTTACACGAGTAGAACTTCATACATATGGTACTTTTATTCACTTGTATTAAGTCTTGTTTTATAGATTGATAGTCATCTTTTTATTGCATTATATATTTGAAACATTATTATACATGGATGTTACATGCACTTTTGTTCTAATATTTGTCTGTGATTTATTATTGAATGTATAATCACACATATGAATGCGATATATTTTTCACAATTCTTCTAGTCAAACTATTTCGTTAGAGGATCATCTTACGTAATTTTCATCTCTTTCAACTGTTAAATGATCTATATTACTAATAGTTGAACGATATCTCTTTAGATCGCATAAAATAAGAAACACACTGGGTATATAGTATAATAAATAGTTTATATAGATGCATAAGATAGATTAAAATCATTCTCCATTTGCATGTCATATAAACACACACCCTCAAAATCATCCTTATTGGGAAACTAGTTCCACTACACGAAAAGGAAAAGGAGCTGCTTTAAGGTCCGGACAGGGTGGTTTTCCCCTATGTTTCGGTAGTGGAATTCCGAGGCCTCAACACTCAGCAATGACAATAATTGGAAGACACTCTCAGTAAGACTTGTAGCGAGCTTCTAGATCTCAAGGTCCAAGCCGAGGAAGTCCCAACACAGAATATTGCAAAGCTTTCCCTTGCATTCAGGGAGTCTAAGAATGATATGGATAGGGTCAAATTTTACCTTCAGATGTAGATTACTGAGCTGCAGATGAGGCTACGACCAACCACACCACCAGAGGGCCACGGATAGTGGGAAGAAAATATGAAGGCAACACTAGAAGGTATCTCCACCACAATAAAGAATTGTGGAAATATTTTAGATGATACGATGGAGATTTGGACCTTGCTGAAGGACGATCCTAAAATTTAGAAGATTGACCAGGAGATACAATAAATCCATAAGTATTTGGACAAGATTACAAACACTGTGAGGACCTTAGCGCTCACGTAGAGGCTTGCTCAAATTACAGAAGAAAAATTTATGTGGACCCAAATCGAGGATCTTCACAAATTAGAACACTTGATCACAACCAGAACATAGCCATGGTAGGATAAAGACATTCAATTGTCTCAAACATTTGATGAAAATCTTAAAGAGATGCACCAGATGTAGAAAGAAGTGCTTCAGAAGATCATCAGGCCAACATCAGATAAGCAGTTAGAGGAGGTGTGCCACGAAGAGAAGCAGTTAGTAGGATAGGTTTAGCTATTGAAGATATGTTACACCAACATAGCTGAAAAGGTTCAGGGTGCGCTAGCTGAGTGACTTGAGACGAGTCACATGTGAGTGTTGGGGGCCTGTTGGGAAAGGCTCAACTTGGTCGAATTTTGAGTCAAAGACTCTGCAAATCAACGAGTGGAGTGTGTGGTCCAACAAAAATAAATTAACCACGCGGAGTTGTAAGGAGTTTAGGGGTTTTGGGGCATGTCAAATCCCCTCTTTTTGTAAAGGGATCACATTTATTTTGTTAGTTTTGAGTCCACCCATGGTATTGTAACATGTAAAGGCTATATAAAGAAATGTCATATTGAGTCAAATATATAATAGATTCATCATTGTATGAGCGCAAACCATGAATTATCTGTGTTTTATTCCATTTTGGGACTTATGGGAAGGCTTCACAGTTGTGTGCACGGAGGCCTTGAGGAGTTCGCAGTTGTGTGCACAGACCACCCACAACTATGTGCCTGGGTTAGAGAAGTATTGTACTAATGAAGACAGATCATTAATGCGTAAAAGGAAGTTTGAAGCATATTTGTGTGTATCTGTGTATTTTGCTTAGTATTTGTATATGTGATATATTGGGTTGAGCATTGCATAAGATTAATCAAAGCGCAGTGCACAATAGCATTACATGATGAATAGGGCATAGACTATGAGAGTCGATAATTACATCCATGCAGTTCATGAAAGCATAATAAATAAGGTTGGCCCTAGACCCACATCCTATTGTCCCTTTGGATGCAGAAACTTGGTCATATTAGACTATATGATGCATTCACTCATCTCCATTGTGGGTGTAGTCCTCTTTGGAAAAGAGAACTATCATGAGTTGTCCTAGAAGATAAAACATGCCCTCATTTTCAATGAACTATGACAAAGGGATTTGTGAAGGTGAAGGAGACAATACACCAGAAAATCCCACTTTAGATAAGGAGCTTCCCATTTTGGAAACAAGAACAACAAGTCTTATACCTTGATTAGAGCATCAATAAATGAAGAAGTGATTTGACATATTTCTCATTTTGAAATTCCTTTGAAGCCTTAAATAATTTGAAAGAATTTGTATGACTGACACTCTAAATGTGAAGTAACAATTGATGATAAATTTGCTCAATATTGAGTTGAAAAATGATGACCCTCTTGCCTTAACATCAAAATTAAGATCGATTATGCTTAAGATAAAACCCACTCATGTTGAAATATATATTCGTCTCATAGCTTATTTCAAGGCACTATATCTCACCTATTCACATTATCTTGAGTCAGTGTAATCAAGTGGAAACCTTAAGGATATTACTTTTAAATCCCTTGAGAAGAAGTATGTTGAGAGAGAGAAGGCTTTTGGGAAGAATAAAACTCCTCATTCTTCTGAAGAAGTTATGTTCCTTGCACAGAAGGAGAAAAATCATGCACAATATTCTTCTATAGGAAGAGATGGCCGAAGAGGAAGAGGTAGGGGAAATTTTAGACGTAGAGGGGTAGACAGTTCCAAGGAGAAAAGTTTGAGCTTCATTGCATATGATGCAATAGAGATGGACATGATGCTTCCAATTTTAAGTTTCCTTGGGACCGAATTGAGCATGAATGAAATGAAGGAAAAGGTAAAGCACCCGAGTCCTCTCATTATGTTTTGGGACATTGCAACATTAGAGTAACTAAATACTTATTAAATGATTCAATTATTTCATGGAAATATGCTTGGTTTCTGTTGAAGCCTAAAAATTCATTGCAACAACATGGGGGATGACCACCCGATCGGGACCTTAAAGCATCTCCTGTTCTGTTTGGAATGGTGACTTCGACTAGTTTAACTAGGTCCAGTTACCTTCTTTAAATCTCCAATGGCTTAAAATATAAGTTTTGTCTACCAATGGGAAAGAGACATCAGATCATTTATCTTGCTGATTAGGCAAGAGAGTGATCATTATGCTAATTTGGGGCTCATCCAAACCAAAAGTAAAGTCTTACCTCTTTGGGAAGAGGACTTCTACTAATGTAGAATTAAATATAAAATGCAAAATTATTCAAAAATGCAAGCAAAAGGAACTTTATCCTAATCCTATATCAATTAGGAAGATATATATCTAACCCAACTCAGAGAAAGATATTTTAAATGATTGATATTTAAATATGTGTGTCTTATAATGAATATCAATTTAATGAAATAGTTCAATTAACTAAAATTATGAATACCAAAACACATTCTATTTAGAAACCTCTTAACTAAGATAATAAACCAAACAACATTTAGGAAGTAGTTCACAAAAATGATATTGATTGTTAAATCATTATTAAAAGACAGATTTATGAGTAAATAGTTACTCAGAAATCAGTATTCAACCCATAAGAGAAGAGACAAATATTAAGATATCAATGAGACAAACTACTCATATTGACAATAATGCACAAATATGAATAAAATGACACATTCTTGCTATCATAAAATGAAACCATTATTTAAAACAATAGTATTATAAATACCAGTTTCTTGAAACCATTTCTCTTACTCCGGTCTCCAGCAGTCCTTTACAAGGCTTGAATTTCAGCTTTTAAACTAGAGATGCAATAATGCAAATTCTGTTCTCCATACATAATACAAAATGCAAAAGAAAAATCTCAATAATACCCAGATCTGAGTTTTCTCTCCTCTACCCTACAACTCTAAATCCTCTATACAATACTGCCTTCAAGAATTCCTGAATTACAGAGAAGAGGAGCCCTTAATACATTCCACAATATGTTATTTATAATATTTACAAAGGAATTCTTAACAATAAAGTTTGTTGAAGAAGAAATCTGCTAAATCAAATTTTATTTGCTTAAAATTTTATTCTTCAATTGTTGTAGCATTATCATTGATTGGGATCCTTTTCTCCTCATCTCTTCAATTGTTTTCCTGCCAAAAAAAAAAAATGGAAAAAATAAAATCAAAATGCCAAATATGGATTTAAAACAAATTTAATTCAATTCAATTAAATAAACAATTGAAAAGGAAATTTAAGCTTTCTATTGATGTCTGTGAGGATTTAATTGGCCAAGAATATTATTTACGAATATATCTACACTCAGAAAAGGCTTAGGCGAATGAGAATGTAGAAAATAAAACTCAGAAAATTGATTCTGTTTAAAAATTTAGAGCTTGATCTTCTACCTAATTTTATACCACATAAATGATCAAATATATTAATGAAACCTCTTCATAAATGTTCTCCATGATTTTATCTTTCCAATGAGCCATCATGGGCCTCATTTGGCCAAGTAAAACTCCATTTATGAGCTTCCAAAGTTAGAGTATTAAAATTGCCAGAATTATGGAAATTTTGTTGTCTTGGCTAAAAATAAGAATATTTTAATTAAAAATCTAATCCTAAATTTGATTGAAAATATTAATTAATTAATACTAATTAATTTTTATTATGTTATTAATTTTAATTAATTACAAATTTACTTAAAAAAATATTTAAAAATATTTAAAAATAAAAAATATTATTATAATATTATATACTTTTAGGATTTCAAAATTTCGGGATTTTTGGATTACGTCATTTCTTCATTAAGAAAAAGTTAATATTTACAATGAATTTTAATTGGAAAAATGAAATATTATACATTTTTTAACCTTGGCAACAAAAATGATCATTTTATTATTATTATTATTATTTATTTTTTTTTTTTTTTTTTTTTTTTTTTTAAGGAAAAAACTTTCTTGGGAAGGATTCCTGCGCTGTTGCGCCTACTCTCGCAGGGCCCTGCCCCTTCTATTCCTGCTGCGTCCTGCTGTGCCTGCTGCCTCCTGGCTGCGCCCTGCTGTGTCGTATCAATGACTAGGTTGGGATCCGACGGTTCTCTCTGCGCGTCCTGAGCTTTGCTAGGGCTTATGCTACGTGGCTTCCCCTGCGGCGGCCGGCCTCAGGCCCTCCCTATGGAGACGCTGGGTCCTTCTATGGATCCGCATTCTTCTCCTGCCATCGACGCCTTCAACCAGCTTCTTGCCAGTTTGCCTCAGAAGAAAAGAAGCAAAGCATCCAAATTTGTTAAGAAGCTAGATGAAATTCCTGAGATTTCTTTGCCTGCGGAGGCTCCCATTCAAGTAGCTTTATCTTTGGCGGATCGAGGTCTCATTGGCCAATTCACGGGTCTGTGGCCTTCTCTGAAAACTACTGAGCAATGGGTTAACAGGAACTGGGCTCCTCTGATCAAGGAAAAGGTCACCTCTTACTTTCTGGGGAAAGGGTACTTCCTCTTCGAATTTTCCTCCAAAGAAGACAAAGACTTGATCTTTCAAAATGGGTCGTATTTCATGGGTTCTCAGGGCCTCTATCTGAAAAAATGGACTCCGGACTTTGATCCGGCTGTCGATGTTCCCAAGGCTATCCCGGTGTGGGTTCGTCTTCCAAATCTTCCAGTTCACTGCTGGAACTGGAGTTCCTTGAGACACATTGGCAACACTCTCGGGAAATTCATAGATCGGGAAAACAATAAGGATCAGTACGATTGTGCCAGGATCTGCGTGGAAGTAGATCTAGAGGTGGGTCTTCCAGAGGCTATCAAAATCAAAGTCGGAAGTTGGTCTCATGTACAGGTCTTGGACTATGAGCAACTGCCGTTCAAATGTAGGAAATGCCACGTTCATGGACACTTTGCTAGAAACTGTCCTTCCAACGCTGAGCCAGAGAAAGGGATTGAAGAGGGTTGGAACCAAGTCAAGCGAGAAAAAACCAATCATAAAGGGCAAAAACCGAGAGGACCCTCTGGAAAAGGCTCTCTTCAGGCTAATGATCAACGCCCTCCCCCAAAAAAGGTGCAAGAAAACAAGTTTGACCCTCTAAGCCAGCAGTCAGAAACTCCTCCAGAGGTCGAGACTCAAAATCCAGTTTCTCCAAACAAAGGTTCTCCCTCAATCTCCCTCAAAGGAACAAGTGCCAAAGAATCCAAAGGCATGACTTCAGAAGAAGAGGAAGGAGAGCAGGAAACGGACGAGTCAGAGGAGGAAGGAGAAATAGGAGACATCCAAACCTCGGTACGAAGATCTACAAGAGGCCGAAAAACTGACAGGGAAAAAAGAGAGCAGGAGACTTATAAAGATAAGCTACAGGGTAGCCAGCCAACTCTAGAAAAACTGCTAGCCTCAAAGCCCAGGATGTTGAAAAATCAGCCCCAAGGCTCCAAGGGAGCCCACCAGAAACATAAATAATGAAGATCATCTCCTGGAATTGTAGAGGTATGGGGAGCAAAGTCAAGGAAGAAGCCATGAGAAGCTTAATAAGAACAGAAACTCCAGACATACTTCTCGTCCAGGAGACTAAGCTGGAAGACGTGTCTTCCTGCAAGCAAGCAAGAAGATTTGGTTCAAAAGTGAAGCTAGAGCAATCTCTACCCGGGGCGCTTCGGGAGGGATTGGCACTCTATGGAACGCCAACAAATTTGCAGTCACCTTTGAGGCTAGTAATACTCACTGGCTGCTGCTGAAAATGCAGAATCTGGATACCAAGGAAATATTTAGTCTCTTCAATGTATACTCTCCAGTAAATGTCAGAGAAAAAAAGGATTGTTGGGATTCTATAAGGCACCAAGCAGACTTGACAAATCTGGAAAATATAATTATTGCTGGAGATCTCAATCTCACTCTTCACTCATCTGAAAAAAGAGGAGGTAGCGGTGTCCGAGATCCGGCAAGGGAATGGGCGGAGGATCTAATGCAAGACTGGGACTTGATGGATATCAAACCCTCTTCCGGTAAGTTCTCTTGGTCTAATAAAAGAGTGGGCCCTGGTCATATTGTTGCCAGATTAGAGAGATTTTTCATTCAAAGCTCCTATCTGTTTCTTGGATTAGAACCCAGAATTCACATTCTTACTAATAGCATCTCGGACCACAAGCCTATAAAGTTAGAGCTCCTGGCCCATCTAGATCTGGGACCCATCCCCTTTAGATTTAGTCCCCTCTGGGTCAAGGAACCAGACTTCATGCAAATAGTCAAGGAAAGTTGGAGTCAGCCTGTCAATGGATCTCCGTTCTTTATCTGGGAGGAAAAACTTAGAAGGGTAAAAGGAGTCCTAAAACGTTGGGTCAAAACCCTGTCCAACCCTATCACAGAAAGAAAAGCCATTAAAGTAGCTCTTACCTCTCATCAAACTCATTTGGAACACGCTATAGTCACAGAGGAGCTGTTAGACCAAGAGGCTCAACTACAACAACGCTTTCATAAGGCCTGCTTAGTTGAAGAAGAATACTGGAGATTGAAATATCGAAATCTCTGGCTCAAAGCAGGGGACATGAATTCTTCTTTTTTCCACAAACAAGCCCAGGCCAGGAAATGCTTCAACACTATTTCTGAGATTAAGGAGGACAACGGCACCCACAAGGATTTTGAAGACATTAAAAAAGCAGCCTTTTCTCACTTTCAAAACTTGTATAGTGAGGATAAGGACCCGGATGATCTCCCAGATCTGCTTGACATTACTCCTTCTGCAATCTCTCCTCATATGAACGAGATCCTTGAGGCCAAAGTCACCAAAGACGAAGTCAAAAAGGCCCTTTTTGATATGGAACCGGATAAGGCCCCTCGGCCGAATGGCTTTTCTGCCAGGTTTTTTCAAGTTTGTTGGTCGATTGTTGAAAAGGATCTGCTCAAAATGGTTCAAAAGTCCCAAAATACTCAGAAAATTGGAGGCAGCACAAACTCTGCCTTCTTAGCCCTCATTCCCAAGGAAAAAGGCGCCAACAATTTCAGCAGATTCCGCCCGATTTCCTTGTGCAACACAGGATACAAGCTAATCACCAAAGTAATTGCAAACAGATTGAAGCTCATTCTCCCCAAGATTATTCCGGAGAATCAAGGAGGCTTCATCAAAGGAAGGCAGATCGTGGACAACTTCACCCTTGTTCAAGAGGCAATTCATTCAAGCCTTCTTCGAAAAGAACAAGGTATGGTGATTAAACTAGATTTAGCAAATGCTTTTGATCGAGTTAATCATAGCTTTCTTTTAAAAGTCATGAGCAAGTTTCGTTTTGGAGAAAATTTCATCAAATGGATCCGGGCTTGTATCTCGGAACCATGGATTGCCCCTCTTGTAAATGGAAGAGCCACTGATTTCTTCAAAGCTTCGAGAGGGCTAAGGCAGGGGTGTCCCCTCTCCCCTCTGCTCTTTGTCATCCAAGCCTCTGTTCTCAGCTTCCTATTAGACAAAAAGATGCAAGATCAAGATATTAATGGACTGTGTATTGCAAGAGGGGTCAAAAATATAAACCACGCCTTATTTGCGGATGACACTCTCTTTTGGGTGTTGCCTCTCTTTCCTCTGCCTCTAAATTTAAAGCAGTTTTGGATGATTTCAGTGAAGCCTTAGGCAGCGTTGTCAATAAGAGCAAATGTCATATCTTCAGCTGGAACACTTCGCCCAGATTGCTCTCCGCTATTTCTAGATGTTTGGGTTTTGCAGCCTCCTCTACTTGGACCTCTTTCAAATATTTGGGCCTTCCTGTGTTTCTTAAGAGACCTGCAAGCAAATATTGGCTCCCTCAACTTGAGAAATTCAAGTCTAGGATCCAAGCCTAGGGTTTTTCCTGGCTCAACGCTGCTGGAAAATATGTCCTTATTAAATCTGTGCTTACTAGCCTTCCTCTTTTTCAATTTGCTGTGCTTCTTGCTCTGGCAAACATTTTAAAAAAAATGGAAGAGTTCATGCGGAGGTTTTTTTGGAAGAGTGGCAAACAGAATGATCACAAGATTCCTCTTATCAGTTGGGAAACCATCTCCAGGCCAATTTGGGAGGGAGGTTTGAATTTCAAAAACCTCTGCCAACAAAACGTGGCTATGGCAGCTAAGATTATATGGAGGATCATTGCGCCCAAGCCAGGCTGGGCCCAACTGGCTCTCTGGAAAAAGTACTTCAGAGATCCTCGTTCTAGTTGTTTAGGCAATGTGACCCATTTGCCTAATTCGTCTTTTCTCAAACTGTATGCTAAAGCTGCTCCTCTAATCAATGAACACTCCTACTGGATCCCTGGAAATGGCAAAAAGATCAATATTTGAACTGACAAAGTCATGAATAAGGACCCAATTGAAGACAGAGCCTCCATCAGAGCGCTGCGTTTTTGGATGGATAGAGAGGGGTTGTGTTCGTTGTGGGATATTTCCCTTTGGAGCGATTCTGTTTGGGCAGGCTGGAAACGTATTGAGGTGTCGGTTCATCTGGCCAACAAATAGTCCACGCTGCTTGACCTCCTCCATGGCTTGGCCCCCACGCGCATGAGAAAAAGAGATTCAAAAGGCTGGGGGCCGAATGCCAGTGGCTACACTGTCTCCATGGGCTATGCCAAGCTGAAAGAAACGCCATACGTCCCACCTAACCCTGCACCTTGGCAGGGTGTCTGGCGTTTTCCTTCTTGGCCCAAAGTCGATTTTTTTGCTTGGTTTCTCTGCCATGGCAAGATCCTTACGTATGATATTCTGCAGAGAAAAGGGTTTTACGGTCCCTCCATCTTCTCGTTGTGCAACGAAAATGCAAAGACAGCAGTCCACTTAATCCTCGATTGTAATTTTTCTAAGAAGATCTGGTGCTCCTTTATTCACAATTTGGATTCCAACTTTTTGCTCCCTCGTTCCATTGCTGATCTTTTTTCTAATTGGGCAAACAAATATCCTGGCCCTCCTCCCAAAAATCAGATAATCAAAATTGCATGGGCTGTCCTGCCAAAGGTTATTTGTTGGCAGATCTGGCTAGAACGCAACAGAAGAATCTTCAGAAATATTAAACAGAATCACAAAGTCTTAGAAATCAAGATTAAATGCCATTTAAAGGAGTGCTTGACAGATATAAAAGACGACTCCAATCTCAGCCAGCAGGACATTGCTTGGGGATCATTCCTTGACTTGCATTTTCAGCCAATAGTTAGAATCGCTCCTCCTCTTAAAGACTGGCAAATAAGGAAACCTGAAACTGACTTTAAAGATTGGCTCAATTCGCACTCAAGGCACTCTCTCTTTTTTGATGGAGCAGCAAAGGGAAATCCGGGCAAAGCTGGTGCTGGAGGTGTTGTTTTTTAGTCCAACTGGGGAAAAAATTCACTCCTTTGCTTGGGGGCTTGGAATTTCATCCAGCATCCAAGCTGAGGCTTTGGCCCTCTATCAAGGCGTCAAGTTCCTCAAAGATTTAAGTATAAGTGAAGCTAACGTTATAGGTGATTCCCAGATTATTATAAACGCAATGGTTTCCAATTCTCAAGCCTTGGATCTCAAACTGGCAAGGCTAATATCCAGAATTAAGGCTTTGGAAAACGCTTTTCAGAACTTGAACTACTTTCATGTGTTGAGAACTCATAACAAAGAGGCGGACACTGAAGCCAACAAAGTTGTCCTCCTTTCAGCCAGGGTCAAGATGAAAGACGAAGAAGAATCCTAGGAACCCATCCCTTAAGCTGATTGTTGACATGTTTTACTGCTTGCTCTTAAATAAATTTGTTTGTATCTTCAAGCTGGGAAAAATCTCTGAAATCGAATTTATAGATTACTTATCAAGGAAGAAGTCTTCAAGTTTCAGCTGCATTCTCATTCTTAGCAGTGAGATGCATCAGGATTTAGACATCCTCATTGTAATCAAATTTTTGGCTTTCAGGCCAAGATGAATATAAATACAACATAACCGTTTCTGTCAAAAAAACAAAACAAAACAAAAATGATCAAACTTCAAAGGAGTGTCATTTACAAACCGGTTGACCAAATGGAGCGAAACAAGTATCGTTGGAAAGCTTGTGAAAAATCAGATTCAATGAAACACTCAAAATAGAAATCCAATAAAAATAAAAAATAAAAAGGTAAAATTTTAGGACAATTAACTTAATGAAAATCATAAAAGGTGCTTAGCCAAAAATTAATAAAAAGGGTCCCCATTATTGAAGTAAAATAATTCAAAAATAGTGGGGGCGTTGAGTTTTCCCTACAACAATGGTGACACATGGGATAAGGACCAGTTATCTCTGATTAAAATAATGAACATAAATTTATCCAAAGGTTAAAAATAATGAAAATCACGAAATTGTTTAACAGTAAAAAATTTCCATATGTCGCACATAAATAGTTTAAGCAATATGGGTTTGTAAATATAAGTACTTAATACAGATTAGAGTAAAAGTGATGAATCCAAACTTGGGAAATTTTATTTTAAAACTACCTCATATGAAAAATAGAAGAAGGTAGAGATAGGAGTTTTTGATAAAGTATATATCCATTTTATTATTGTCTCTAGCATTGCTTCGCTGCCAACGAGCCTGAACAGTACCCCGAAGAAGTTGTCTTTTATGCCATACAAGCCTATTCCCGTTGTCAGTGAGCATCCATAGCCCCGACGAGTTTACTTGAATATCCCATTCTTCCTCTTTTAATCACCCTTTTGATAAGCGCATTTGCGAGCTTTTATTTTATGATGTGTTTGAGTGAAAGAGGTGGGATGGTAATAGAGAATTATGTTTAATGGAAATAAA
The DNA here is from genome assembly GCA_034641835.2 of Pinus albicaulis. Lineage (NCBI taxonomy): Eukaryota > Viridiplantae > Streptophyta > Pinopsida > Pinales > Pinaceae > Pinus > Pinus albicaulis. The sequence goes on from CM076575.1 coordinate 34,209,100, forward strand.
TTTCATAATTTTTACTCCAAATTATTTCCCTACAACTATCAATCAGAGGCTTTTATGTGGAGGGGTGAGAGGGATTTATTATGTTAAACTCAAATCAGTTCTTTCCTTGAAAACATAAACTCAATCACTTAGAAAGGATGTGTGTTCCTCCATGAAAAATATTTAAAGCAAGATGGTTTTATGGTTTCATAAAGATATGCCTTTAATGATAAATGAAATTCATTGAAATAGATAGAGTAAAATATTTCCAATGTATGTCAACAACTGTGAGGTAAGAAAAATTCATTTCACATAAATCATTGCAAAGTCACCAAAATCAAATCAAAACTGAAAGAAAAAAGAAAAATGTTACTAAAGTAAAGTAAGAAAATAAATAAGCAAAAAAAAAAAAAAATGAAGAAGGCGGAAAGTAAAAGAAGAATCCAAATTTAAAATATAAACTTCAACAAGACTTCTTATATAAATTCTCAAAAAAAGAGATAAAAGAAAATAAGTATATGTACATTCATTCCTATGTTCAAGATTTAAAATTTTTATCTTGCAGAGCTATAAGAAATGAGGCTCTCAGAATGTAGAGGATGAATAATAATGATGATAGATAATACGATGAATGAGAAGCCTTTATCTGCTGCAAATTTTCCTTCTTCAAGACAAAACCTGTGTAAAACCATCTTAGCCATTTTCTAATAAAAGCAATGCTTAACGAAATAGACTAAAGGTCCAGAAACTCCCCAATTTAGTTGATTCAATAAGGCTCATTACTGCTCCTCTTAAGAATCTAAAAAAAATTGATCAAAAGAGAATGAATTTAAAAACTGATCTGGTAGAGGTGTGAAAGGTTCACGAAGACCTGTAAAAATAGAGTTCAAGATCAACAAAAACTAAAAAGAAAAACTGAAACCAAAAGTGAAATAATGAAAATGAATGAAAGTGGGCACATAAAACATACCATTGGAGAATTGTATTCAGTCTTACTTGAGAAATATGATTTTCTCCAATACAAGTAACTTATTTCTTTAATTAGAATTGGAAATATGAAGAAGTTGAATTTATTGAAATCTTATTGAGCCAAAATCATTATTAATTGAATCTAAACTAAAGAAAGCAGTAAACTAAAATAAAGGAATGTTTCATATTCAAGGAAATGGAAATAAATCAAATCCATTAGAAATGAGGATGAAGATATGATTCTTTAGGAATTGCAACGATGAATGTTCTCTTTGTTTCTTCCATTTTAAATTTATATCAACCCCAAATATTGAAGTTGATTCAAAATTCCCAAATAACGTAAAAGATATGTATATATATGAATAGGATTTGAATCTTTATATGGTAAGCTTGGAGTGATATATCAAAATAAAAGAGAATTAAAATATGAAATAATCATCAGTACATTACCTTTATTTGTTCCAAATTACTTATGAGTGAAGGAGATTTACGAGAAGAGTAAAAGAAGTCCATGTACATACACCATAAAGAATGTATATCACTTTAGTCAGAAAGTCATCTCTATGAATGAATACTTGGATTTGGAAAAATTACAATTGAAATATATCCAAGTTTTTAGACCACCATGATAACATGAAAGTAGCATATATACTTAAAAGATAATCAAATGAGACTTAATGTATACATAGTGAAATATCAAAATGAATTGATTAGGGACCTGCTAATATTATTAACCCGATATTATGAAGTTCAAAGTTTACGAGATAATCAAAGAAAAAAGTAAGAGCTCAGGTTTTCCAAAAAGTATCAATGGACAAAACTTCGATAAATAAAAATATTTCTTGATAATGTTTCGGACAACAATAATTTTTAGAATTTTAATGAAATTTCTCCTTTGATACAAGAAGTCTCGGTATTTAGAACATTAATAGCAGTAAGATCTTGGAACAAATGGTTTTTTGTAACTTTTACCAACAAAACGTACGATATTAATCATGTCCAATAAGAAATTCTCGATGAATGTATAATGTAGAAACATTTCTTTCTAAAACATCCAACGTTCTTATATTAAAGGTAAGAGTCTATAAAATAGTTGTAATGATTTTCATTCCAATAATGAGATAATTTGAAGTTTTGTAAAATGATTACAAAAGCAATTACACTTACCTGTAAAATTCGTTTCGAGGAGAGGAATTCAAGATTTAATAAATATGTGAATAAAACAAGTGTCATATATCTCAAAAAAAGATTCTAAAGCTGAAATATTTTTTACAAAACTCCGAAACCACAATATTCCAATGAAGATAGTAAAATAGAGGTCAATTTCTTTGCTAAATGTGATGGAAAAAATACTAGAAAGAAAAGTAAATGTGAAACTTGGAGAATTGAAGCTTATAATTTGTTTTAAATGCTTCTGCTATAATACAAACCTAAGAGTCTGCTAAGTGAACAACCTTGAAATTCTGAAGAAAATATCGAAAAAAAAAATAAAGGATCAAGATTCCAAAATTTATCAATTAGAAGCTCTGAGTCATTTTGAAAGAAATGAATATAACTAAAGGGAAAAAATTGGTGATTGTGATGCAATGTTTCAACTCTTCTTGAAAAATTGTAAGATTTGGAACAAGCATAGATAAATTCATGGATAAGATCCTTTGCTGCAAGCATTTTGTGCGAAAATTTCCTTTGTTTTTTGCAAATTTGATAAATAGTGAGCATAAGAATTTCATTCCAGCTATACCAATGAAAATGTGCATTCACATGGTCTTTCGTATAGGTCAGTGCCTCTCTGAATATTTTGCATTTCAAGCTCCTTTACCGTGCATAAATTAAAATTTGCGACTTTCACCTTTGCTGATATGTGCTCAAGTATTATATAAAAATTTAAACAACAATGGAAGAGAAGCATATTGGTGTCTATTACATCGAAAGATCTTAAAATAAGGCTTCATTTGAGATTTGCGATGCGATATAATTTTTACGATGGAGTGATTGCGATATCGAAGAATAATGATATCGGGAGATTGGAGCTTTTAATAAAAGAAAACTCTAATATTATTCTTGCGATAGTAGCAACACAATAGATGAAGTGGCTCAGTGGTGGGACCGGCTTTGGGTTTCAAAATAAATCGGCAATCAGCAATTTTAAATACAGGATGTGGCATTGTTGATATGTCGATGTATGATGAAGAACAGACCCGATAAATTTATTATATGAATTTAATATTATATTGGATCTAGGACATCGAAAATTTTAAACCTATGCTCCTACAAAATTTCGATTTATGCATGGACGCGATATATTTTAAAATTGAATTTAAATGTGATATCGGGTCTGAGGTTGTGTGGATATCTCAATATTGACAAAGTTATTTTATCGGAAAATGAGTGGATGGGAATATCGCAAATATATAGACATCACAATATCGATGATATGAAGTTCAACTTAAAAATGTTCTGATATTGTTTTAAAGGCCTATTGGGATTTTTAATGAATGAAAGAAAAATTGAAATTGCTCAAACTCTGATGAGCAACCAATAATACTTCCTTGAACATGTTGTAGATTTGAAAAGATTTGGTTGATTTCTTCAAGTCTTTAAAATCAAAACAATTAAGTCATGCAAAATAATTATAAAAAATAAGGAATAAACTATGAAAAGAAAAATTAACAATAGATGAAGACGAACTTGTAAAATGCATACCTGGAAGAATTTTTTAACTGTAGTTTTTCCTCCTGAATCTTCAAGTTCTCCAATGTATTTCTCAAAATTCGCATATGTTTAATATCAGCTATTTATTTAATCTAAAATGCGAAGTAATGAGCTCTTAGATTGCATCCTCCTCAAATTTTACATTAAATGACAAGATTTTTTGGCAATGTGATTTTTAGAATTATTCATGACTCAAGAGTTACGAAGCCATGACAATTGTTTGGATTTTACTCATACATGATTAATGTAATGAAGCTTTCTAAAAACAAGAAAATCAACTGGTTTATAAGCTTATGATATGTTCTAAGTCACTTTTTCAGTAAATGAAAGGGAATGATAAAAACATTAATTCATTACTTGTTTATTAAAAATTTGCAATAATGAAATAAATGCAAATAGAAAAGAATATATTCTAAATTAATATATTCCTATTGCTAAGTGAACTGAAGGAAACATGACTAGGTATAGTCATACTTCCAATGCAACCAATATCTTATTTTAATTCCTGCATTTATGTACAAGTCAAACATTAGTAACAAGAGCATAAATATAATTAAACTAAGAAAACTAAATCTGAAAGAAATATGTACATTTATTGTTAATAGCTTATTTATAATTATCTTCTCTTGAAATATCGTTTCATGATGAATTTGAATTGGATCATAGAAATCTGGATGAATTTCCATTAATGATTGGGAAATGTTCAAAAGAGAAGATGACATGGCGGATTGTGGATATGAAATTTTAGACTTAGTGGCCTGCATGATTTTGTTAGCATTAATTTCAAGTGTTAAATTATTAACAATCTTTTGTAAGGGAAAACTCTCCAAATGTCTTTCAAATGGATCAATGAAAAACAGATGGAAGTCTGATAGATCTAATAGAATATTATTAACTGAATTATATTGCTAGTCATATTGTGAAAATACACTCTCTTGTTGGCACTTATTTTGAGAAGAACGAAGTGATTGATAATAAATCAACATCAATTGAAATTGAAAGTTTAATAGCTCTTGATGTTCACAATTATAATTTGAATCTTCATTTTTCCATTGAATTAATGCATCAATTTAGTGTTCAAAATTGAGCTTCTCAGTATGCCAGCATAAAGTATCTAAAAATATAAGAATAAAAACATAAAAGAAATCTGATGTTAAAAATAAATGATGGAATAATAACAAAATTTAATCATAGTTTACACTAGTGTTACAATTATTGTTACACCACAATTAAGATTGAATTAAAGCAATTTCCTCTTCACAAGAATTGTGTAGAATAATGCAATAAGAATGATTGATGATACCAATTTGTGAATTAGAGAGAGGGTTATGACTATAAATAGGAATGTGAGCTTGATCATCATATAAATCATAGATTGAATGGTTTCTTGAATACTGAAATCATGAGTATGATCAATTGTTTGAAAATGAGAACTATTTGAAACATTTTTTGAATTAAATTGTTCTTCATTTTCACATGTGATTCGACTTTGATCATGAGGATTCAATTGTAGAGAATACAAATCAATATCCTCAATATAAACTAGCTATCATAAATGACCTCAAGACATTCATTAGAATTCCATTCCATCTCACTCAATGTATCAAAACAAGGAAGAATATTAAGCTCATGTTCATTAATCCCAAAAGAATGATAATGATTAATTATCTATCTTGATAAAAACTAATTGGAAATTCATTTAGATCAACCTATATGTTTTCTGAAATATCTTTAAAGTGAAGAGAGGGTAAATTTCTATTAGAGAAATTATGAAGATAAAAGGAAAATATGAATCTGAAACAATCTATTTGAAAATTTCTCTATTTGAGAACTCTTATGCATTTTCTTCGTTGAAAATTTCAGATTCAAGATCATTTACTTGGCTACTTTTACTTTCTTGAAGGATGTGTCTTTGCTGTCCTGAATTTGGCATTTTTTCAACATAAACGAATTCAGAAATTTGTACAATAGATTGTGTATTATTTGAAACTTCAATCACTAAGTGTACTTTCTGGATTATGCTCTGATTTTCTAATTCTAATGCATACTGATTTTCAGATTTTAAAGCGGTATTTTCTTCAAGATTGCTGCTAATATATTCTTGTATTTGAATAGTGAAATTATCCAAGCTTTGTGATTGAGATTCATTAACATGTGAAGGTGAACCTTTATCTTTATCAATATTGTAGGAAATGTGCACTAATGAAGGAATTGATCATACATAATAGAGGGCACTTCATCATCATTTGTTTGCACCTCCATATTGGAATTTTCAATAATGTTAATGAAATTGGAAGTAGATTGAGCAAAGCTTGAAATAATTTCACATGGATTATGAATGGAAGGAAGAGAGAAAATATGTTCAAACCAATCTAATAATTCATCTTTCGAAGGTTTGTCTTCAATTTTAAATTTCAAGCAATTCAAACAAAATCGAATATTAAAATCAATAAAAGAGTCATTTTCAAACCTTTGTAGATATTCAATTTGATCACATACCTGTTCATAATCATAGCCGTAAAATTTACAAAATAAAATTGTAATAAATTGATCCCAACTGTGAATTGAGGAAACTAGAAGTGATTGACACCAACTTCTAGCTTTTCCCAAGAATGTAAGAGGAAAAATACTGCATAAAATACCTTCATCAATATCATGAAATCTAAAATTTGAAAAATTTTGAATGAATTGTAGAGCGTGAATGAATGCAAAAGCATTCCTCTTACCATTAAACTTTACTTGAGACAAGTGTCTTATTATTTATGGTGGAGTATTGGAAGATGCACGTCCAGATTACAAATCCAAATTGGAAGTTTAAGAGGAGCCATTGTCAAAAATAAAATGTTAGAATACAAAGACTATAATAGACAAGAAGTTTCAAGCCCCCCTTCTAGCACCAAAATTTTGAAGCCTCGAAATTCGTTGCAACAACATGGGGGATGACCACCTGGTCGAGACCTTAAAGCAAATCCTTTTCCATTTGGAATGGTGGCTCTGACTGGTTTAACTAGGTCGAGTTACCTTATCTCAATCTCCAATGGCTTAAAATATAACATTTTTCTACCAATGGGAAAGAAACATCAGATCATTTCTCTTATTGATAAGACAAAAGAGTGATCCTTAAGCTGATTTGGGGCTTAGCCAAACCACAACTAAAGTCTTGCCTCTTTGGGAAGAGGACTTCTAGTAATGTAGAATTAAATCTAAAATGAAAAATTATTCTAAAATGCAAGAAAAAGGAAATGTATCATAATCCTATATCAATTAGGCAGATATAGATCTAACCCAACCGAGGGCAAGGTATTTTAAATGATTGAGATTTAATTATGTCTGGCTTATAATGAATATCAAATTAACGGAATAGTTCAATTAACTGACATTATGAATACCAAAACACATTATATATAGAAACCTCTTAACTAAGAAAATAAGCTAAACAACATTTAGGAAGAAGTTCAAAAAAATGATATTAATTGTTAAATCAAAATTAAATAAAAAAAATAAAAAATAAAATTCTAAGTAAATAGCTACTCAGAAATCAGAATTCAACCCATAAGAGAAGAGATAAATAATGACGTATCAATGAGACAATTACTCATACTGACAATAGTGCACAAATATGAATAAAATGACACATTCTTGCTATCATAAAATGAAACCAGTATTTAAAACAATAGTATTGTAAATACCAATTGATTGAAACTATTTCTCTGACTCTAGTCTCCAACAGTCCTTTACAAATCTTGAATTTCTTCTTTTAAACTAGAGACGCAATAGTGAAAACTCTATTCTACATACATAATTCAGCATGCAAAAGAAAAATCTCAATAATCCCCAAATCTGAGTTTTCTCTCATCTACCCTACAACTCTAAATCCTCTATACAATAGCGCCTTCAAGAATTCATGAATTGCAGAGATGAAGAGCCCTTAATACATTCTACAATCTGTTATTTATAATATTTACAAAAGGAATTGTTAACAAGAAAGTTTGTTGAAGAAGAAATATGCTAAATCAATTTTTATTTGCTCAAAATTTCATTCTTCAATTGCTAGAAGATTCTCATTGATTGAGATCTTTTTCTCCTCATCTCTTCAACTGTTTTCATGCAAAAAATAAATCAAAACAAAATTAAAATGCAAAAAATAAAATCAAAATGCCAAATTTGGATGTAAAATAAATCTAATTGAATTCGATTAGATAAATAATTGAAAAGGAAATTTGAGCTTTCTATCGATTCCTTTGAGGATTTAATTGGCCAAGAATATTATTGACGAATAGACCTACACTCAGAAAAGGCTTGGGAAAATGAGAATGTAGAAATAAAAGTCAGAAAATTGATTTTGTTTAAAAATTTGGAGCTTGATCTTCTGCCTAATTTTAGACCCAATAAATGATCAAATCTATTAATGAAACCTCTTCAGAAAATTTATCCATGATTTTATCTTTTCAATGAGCCATCCTTGGCCTCATCTGGCTAAGTAAAACTCCATTTATGAGCTTCCAAAGTTAGAGTATTAAAATTGCCAGAATTCTGGAAATTCTGTTACCTTGGCTAAAAATCAAAAATTTTTAATTAAAAATCTAATCCTAAATTAGATTGAAAATATTAACTAATTAATACTAATTAATTTTTACTATGTTATCAATTTTAATTAATTACAAATTTAATTAACAAAAAAATAAAATAAAATAATATATATATATATATATATATATATATATATATATATAATTTCGGGATTTCGACATTTTGAGATTTCGGGATTTCGACATTTCGGCATTTTGAAATTTCCGAATTTCAAGATTTCAGCATTTTAGCATTAAGAAAAAAGTTAATATTTACAATGAATTTTAATTGGAAAATTGAAATATTATATATATTTTAACCCTGGCAACAAAAATGATCAAACTTCAAATGAGTGTCATTTACAAACCGGTTGAGAAAATAGGGTGAAACAAGTATAGTTGGAAATGTTGTGAAAAATTGGATTCAACGAAACAATCAAAATAGAAATTTGATAAAAATGAAAAAAAGAGGTAAAATTTTAGGACAATTAACTTAATGAAAATCATAAAAGGTGCTTAGCCAAAAATTAATAAAAGGGGTCCCCATTATTGAAGTAAAATAATTCAAAAATGGGGGGTGTTGGGTTTTCCCTACAATAGTTTCTTGATTCATAAGAAAATTTCCACATGAATTTAAATAGATATTTATTAGAATAATTCATTAATAATGTTAATGGAGATGTATACTTTGCAGATAAGTCAAAACTCAAGCCATCAGGGCTTGGCACCATTAGGCTCAAATTGTCTCATCTTCTAGAATTTCTTCTACATAATGTTCTATAGCTCCCTGAGCTGAGGACAAACTTGTTGTATTTAGTCCACATCCACTAACAAGGACACTCCATTAACATATTTGTTGGAAAGGTTGAGGTCAGAAAACCATCAGATCACTCACTTGTCATGACTGGGATAGAAGAAGAAAAACTCTTGAAGCTCTAAGGAACCTTTGCTCGTGCACACAAAATTTCCTATAGTTCTCACTATGATGAAGGTACATTTCCATCAAGTCTTTTATGGCATACTATATTTCGAAACTTGAACTATGATAACCTTCATTTGTTGAATATAAATGGTGTTATTGGCTTGCCTACCATTCCTAGGATACATAAGCAATGTGATGCTTGTATCTTTGGAAAGCAGAAGAAACAGTCTTTTCATGATTCTCATTCCAGAACATATAGAAAACTTGAACTCATTCATTCTTATTTATGTGGTCCAATTCTTGTTGGAATTATCATATGAATGTGTTGATGGAAACCCACTATTAACAAGACAAATATATGGTAGTCAGATGAGTTCAAAGATCAGTTCAGAGGTGACAAAGTGATGGAACAGAATAATAGAATGATGGGACAAAGGTTTGCAGGTTAGAGACAAAATTTTATGAAGGTGAGTATTTGAATAAATATACGCAGGTTAGGTGAGGCCAAGTCATGTAGACACGTGGGTATGACGAATAAAAGTTGCATACATGATGACGCACTATTTTATTAATACCGAGGGTCTTAGCAATGATATTAGCCCACAATATTGAGCGGAGTAACGACTATTTGATCCTGTCAAATATTACGACCAACACTAATGTGGTTTTGGCTCATGGTATTGGCTAAGGCTCAAACTATATAAGGAGGTGAAGATCAAAGTGCTATGTGTGCATGAGTAAGGTTTTTTGATGAATACTTCAATTTGAAGTATATTTTCATTATTTAGGCTATAGTTAATAAGTTGATTTGAAATAATTACGCACCAATAAATACAATGATGGATCAGGCTCTTAAATGAATTTCCATTATATGATTTGCTCATGGATTGACTAGATCTATGATTTGACACATGTTTTATCATTAAATATTATGATTTGGGCCCGTCTGAAGTTTTGAAGGGTTTCACAATTTTAGGTCAAAATTTGCAGATCTATACTCAGGTTTGTCTCGATAAAGTCGGGTATACATGCGGGTTCGATTCATCAAAGGCCCGTACATAAAGGAAGGTTTTTTCATATAACATGTCTAATCCATCTAATCAATGTTGTCGTATTCTTGTTGTCTGTCAATGATGTCTTCCTGTTGATGTGGGTTTAGTAGCAATGTATGAAGTAGAACTGTTTGAATGATGAAGTTGATCTTCTTTTTCATTTTGATTGGTTGAAAAGGATGCTTGATGCTACTATCAATATGAGGCTTTAGAGATATGTAATCTAACAGAATACTTCAGAATATCTCTGTGCAATTTTGTGACTGATTCAGATTAACAATTTATAGAAGATGGTATGTTGAGTTTTGTACGTAGGTTGCTTTCCAGAAAATTGTGTATACACATGTGTTTCCTTAAGTAAAGTCAAGTATATATCTTTTTAAGTGAATGATCAGGGTTGCAGTTGATTCAATATTCTAGGTTCAATTATGATATTATGGTTATAGTCATCTCACTGTTCTATTTGAATTGAGTTGGTGATTGGTTAAGTGATTGTTTGCTTCAGTGGTTGGTTTAGTATTTGCATGATTCATTGATTGATTGGTTCAATGGTTGTTTTCAGTAATTGTGTGAATGTGTTGGGTACAATGATCAGTTTCAGTTTTGACATTAGACTTATAAGATGTTAATGGGTTCAACATGAGTTAGTTGGTGAAAAGTGGCATACAAGTTGTGATGTATTGAATCAGGAGGATTTAGTGTGAAAATTTATGAAACATGGTCTACAGATGGTGCTGAGGGTTGGATCCTCCAGTGAGGAAGTCGAAGCTTCCTGCCAGTAGTAGCTGGTGATCAAATCAGGGGGTTGAAGCTCCCTTCCAGTGGTTGTTGGTAAACGAGTTCAAGGGGTTAGAGCTCCCTTCCATTAGCAGATGGGTACCTATGTACTGGTATGAGTCTGCACCATTACAAGAATGTGATAAGTTTTCCGTAATAATAAGATTGAATATTGAGATGACAACAACTGTGGTTTTCTCCACATTGGGTGTCCACCTTAAATCTGGGTGTTCATGAGTGTTACTTATGTATGATGCTTTATTCTGTTCTTAATGAACATGATTACTGCTTATCAAATGTCCTATGAATCTCTGATATGTTGGTGTAAGTTTAACATACGAAGAATTAATTGAATTATAATTTTACTGGGTATATGCTAGTTTCCTTTATAACAGTCGCGTACATACGCTAGTTTGCTTCAGTTAAGTCGCGTACAGAATTCAGAAAAGAATAAGTAAATGTTTGTGTGAGTTTTAAAATACTGATTCATCCCATCCACCCCCACCTCAGTATTTCTCCTGATAATTCTTGTTCCTTCCACAAATGGAAATAAATATATGATGACATTTATTCATGAATAGATGTGTTGGGTTTACTTATTGAAGAACAAATATGAATCTTTTGAAATATTCAATGACTTTCATGAATGGATTAAAAAGGATGCACAATCTCATATTGGCTCTATCTGCATTGATAATGAAAAATAATACACTTCAAATGAATTTGAAAACTATCTTCTCCAACATGGGATCAAACATCAAAAAATTGTGCCCTATAATTTCCAACATAAGGGAGTAGCTGAAAGAATGAACATGAGAATCTTAAATATGGTACGTTCCTTGATGTTTTTTAAGAATGTTAAAAAGATGTTTTTGGCTGATAAAGTTCTATGTGCTGTGTATATAAAGAGTAGGTGTCCATATAATGCTATATAAAAAAAAAGACTCCCAATGAAATTTGGTATGACCACATTCCTTCACTGAGGCAAATTAGGGTTTTTGGTTCCACTTATTGTTCCTTGATACTTAAGGAATAGAGAAAAAAACTCAATGCAAGGAGTCACAAATGTATCTTCTTGGGGTATTCAAACACCTCCAAATCATACTTTATGATGAAGTGAATAAGAAGTTTATAACATCTTGAGATGTGATCTTTATTGAATCTTTAAAGAATGACAATGTTGGTGAGCGACATCTTGATCGCTTCAATAGATTCTAATGTGAAAATTATTTTCAAGAGTTTGATATCAAGATTCCACATCTTGAAGGGGGTATCCCTATACTAGATCAATCTGTGGAATCTTCTTTTGAAGAACTCTCTTATGTGCATGAAGCTCCAACCACTTATGACACTTTAAGTGATGTGATTGATAGAATTGGGTGTCTAAATATTGATTCAGCCCCATCTCATTTAACTGAGCAGCCTATGCCATCTCAGAAAGGTCCTCCAAAATGACTGACAAAGACACTTGAAAGTGTTCATCCTGATGAGGTTGGAAAGACAGGAAAAAGAAGTGAAACCAGAAAGAATGGAGGTGATCTAGACAATTTTGACTCTCCTATTAATATGAATGTTTCTTATGATTGTGAAATGAATTTGTCTCCATATTTTGAACCCAATTCCTTGAAATAAGCTGCTTCTCACGATGAATGGAAAGATGTGATGCAAAAAGAATATTATGCTTTGATAAAGAATAACACCTAGAAGCTGGTTGATCCTCCATTGGGAACCAAACCAATAGGCTGAAGTGGGTCTTCAAGAAAGAGTATAAATCATATGGCTCACTTGATAAGAAAAAATTTAGGCTTGTGGAAAAAAAAAATTCACAGAAGGAAGGGGTCGACTATGAGGAGACTTTTCCCCCACAGCAAAATGGGCTACCATCCAGACACTCTTTCCCTTGGCAGCACAAGAGGGTTGGAAATTCCATCAAATGGATGAAAAAACTGATATGTTGAATGGAGATATGAAAAATAATGTTTGTATGTCCTAACCAGAAGGATTTGTTGTGAAGGGTGAGGAACACAATGTATGCATGCTTGTAAAATACGTGTATGGCATCAAGCAAGCATTGCGAGCCTAGTACAATAAGTTAACTGAGTATCTTCTAAAACTCAATTTCAAACATTATGATCTTGATGATTCAACTTTGTTTGTCAAGAAAGTTGGAAAAAAAATTGTATATCTTGTGTTGTATGTAGATTATCTTCTAATGACACGGAACAATGAGAGCTACACTGCATCCATAAAGAACAAACTGAGGAAAGGTTTTGAAATGATAGATTTGGGCTATGTTCATTACTATCTTTGTATTGAAGTAACCCAACATCAAAAATTTATATTCCTCTCTCAAAAGAAATACATTGGAGATATTTTTAACAAGTTTTGCATGGATGAGTGCAATCCTTTTACTACTCCAATTAATCGCATCGGAGGTTTTTACATGGCAAATAGACTTGCGCACTCCGATTTTTCAGATGCGATAAGCACCTAATGGGCTAAGCGCTTGGTTCCAGCACCAAGGCATATGGTGGGGAAGTGGTTTAGGACTTAGCCCAAGGGGGCTTAAGTCTGCAGCTTAAAAACTTATTTTTTATGAAATTTTTCACAGTTTTTGATGGATTTGGGGGTTTCGGTAAAGTCTTAAAATGAGTTTTAGACTTTGTAAAAGGGATTTTCATAAAGGGAAGAAGGGAAATCATGAAAAATAGAGGAATTCTATGGGGAATAAAGGGGGGGAAAACGAAGGTTAGTTTCGAGTGAAGGACGGGAAAATGGGATTTTGCAGCAGTCCTTTCCCTATGAAAATGGCAGATTTTCAAAATTAAAAGGGAAACAGCAGTGACGATTAACCAAAGGATAGAATATCTTCAGAAGACTTCAAGCACCAACAATTTTGGCAATAAAATTGTTTCTTGAAGGTTGTCCTAAATGATTTAGCCACCAATTGATATGAAATTTTTTTATAGGTGGCTAACAGTGGCTCCACTTGGGGATGGTTCCTTCTTGAAGGCATCAAGAATTTCAGACTTGCATTCTCTGGAGGCTGATCAGTGCCTTATCCATTGGGCTGCATCTTTCTTTACTTGGATTTTCTTCTTTTTCTCTGAAAAAATATTAGCAGCCATGAAAAGTAATGAATTTTCATCAACACATGCTTTCTACCTACCCAATCCTACTGATCTAACATTTTTTCTTCTTTAGAGTGCACTTGAATTGGAAAAATCGCTTACAACATTTTATTCTTTTGAAAGCATAAAATCTAATCTATTTCTACTTCTTATGTCTCCATGAACTCAGATTAAACAGTTGAGTTCATATGCTTCTCTACCTAATCTACTAATCTGTTAGGATTAAATAGTCTAACAGATTTTTATTCACTAACTTCTAAAACAGAAATTTTAAAAACATACAAGTCAGGATTGGACAGTCTAACTTGTTGCTGATCTATGGCATAAAACAACAAGCTGCACATAGATATTATTTTGCAGAAAATTAAATCAAAATGGAAGGCTTAAGGTCTGAAAGTTCTAGCACTTCCTTCATCTTTTTTCAGCTTTGTTTTTACTTCTCTTTGAGGTGTTGCTTGCTTGTTTTCTGGTTCAGATTTTGGGCTGATTAGAACCAGTTTTACCTCTTGTTTTGACTCAGGAATTAAATCAGATTGGAGTCATTCTTCTCTTTGAGAACTAGGGTTCGGTTTTTTAGCATGTTTGAACCTTTATTTCTAACCTAATCTACCTACTGATAAATCCAAGATTAAGTTATTTGGCGAATCGAATTCAGTAACCTATCAGCAGTCAATTTAAAGCTAATTAGCCATGATTAAGCTGTATGGCTAACTAGAAGTGTGTTTTTAGTAGTGGCATTTGAGCTTGCACACTTTCAGATTTTGCTTCTCTTTTTGGTATGGGGTTGTACCTTTATTGTTTTTACAATCTGCCCTCTTTTATTTCTTTTATTGTTTTTGTATTTTTATTTTTCTAACTTTGAATGCAACGTTTAGACTATGATATTTACAATGAAAAAATAAAATGCTTTGAAACTCATGATTCCTAGCAGAAGTAATGCTTTAGCATCTTGCCATTGACGGGACCTCCATACAGATCTTCTCCATTCAATTCTTTCAAGAAAAATGCATTGTGACCCCTCTCAGCATGAACAATATAGGGGCCTTTCCACAAGTTCTCAAACTTGCGATGTTTTCCCTTCTCTTCTCTTCTTGAATCCCATCTAAGAACAACATTTCCAACCTGGAAATTGTTTGCCTTAGTCCTCTTATCAAATAGTTTCTTTACATTTTCTTGGACTAATTGCGTCCTTTCATAGACTTCTTCTCTGGTCTGCTGTAAATGGATGGTTTGATTGATTCTCCTTTGCATATCATTCTCTTCGACCTGCACTTCTTGAAGGAGCTTCATGACCGGAGCTCCTAATGAGGTGGGAAAAACTGCATCCATGCCATATACCAGCTGATAGGGGGACATATTTATTGACTTCTTTGTAGTTAACCTATCAGCCCATAATGCATGAACCAGCTTACTGTGCCATGATTTCTGATTTTATTCCAACAGCTTTTTGATGATATTGATGAGGCTCTTGTTGGAAGATTCAACTAATCCATTTCCTTAGGGATAGTAGGCAGTAGAATGGCCCAAGGTTATGTGGTATTTGTAACAGAAATCAACCATTTTCTTAGATTTAAAAGTAGCAGCATTATCTGTTATGATTTTTCCGGGACAACCAAATCTGGATAGGATATTTGTTTCAAGGAACTTGATAATGACAGAGTCATTAGCATTTATGGAGGGTATAGCTTCTATCCACTTGGTAAAGAATTCAGTGGTCGTGAGGATCCACTTATGTTGGACTGAGGAAGATGGGTTAATTTCGCCAATGAAGTCTAAACCCCATTGTTGAAAAGGTGCCTCAACTCTGATAGGATGTAATGGTAAGGGAAGGAGTTTTCTTTTGCCATCAAAAATTTGACACTTATGGCAAGACATGACCAAATTTTGAGTATCTGGGAAAAGGGTAGGCCAATAGTAACCATATCTAAGAATTTTGTTTGCTGTGGCCTTCCATTAGAGGTGTCCTCCACACTCTCCGTCATGCAATTCATGCATGATTTTTCCTGCATCATCTTCAAGTAAACATTTAAGCAAAATTCCAACAGCATTTTTCCAATATAATACCCCATCTAAGATGTAATAACTCAAAGCTTTTTTTTTCAAAAATCTAGCTTTAGTTTTAGACAAAGAAGGAGGGGCATTCAAATATAAAAGCACATAAATAATGTTAGCATACAAAGGAGAGTTCAGAAATGTTTCTTCAATGAAAGGAGCAATAGATTCTTCTATTTCTTCCAACACATCTACCATATTCATGTCTAGTGCTTGGAAGTTAGACTCAGCCATAAGTTTTGCTAATCCTTTCCCTTTAACTAATTTGGTGGGCCTGATTTCTAAGTCATATTCAAGAATAGTTGCAATCCATTTTCCCCTTTTACCATCAGGGTCTTGACTTAGAATGTCCTTGACAACAATATGTGGAACAAAAGCAACTATGTGAGAGTGTAAAATGTAGACTCTAAAGTCCTTTAAAGCTTTCACTAATGCTAAGGCTTGCTTCTCCATGATGTTATATTTGAGAGGAGCATCTCTTAAGGCCCTTCTAAAGAAGGATATTGTTTTTTCTTTCCCCAAGTCATTCTTTTGAAGTAACACTGCAGCTATTGTATGCTCAGATGCAAAAGAAAAAATATAAAAGTCTTTGGTAAAATCTGGACTAATCAGGACTGGTGTTTGAGTAAGGGCTTGTTTGACTAGTTCGAATTATTGTTTAGCTGGTAAAGTCCATTTTACACCTACATCTTTCTTAAGCATGTTTGTAATGTTTTTTAATAGCTTAGCAAGATTGGGGATAAACCTCCTCAGAAAATTAATCTTTCCAATGAAAGATTGTAATTCTTTGAGGCTTCTTGGATGGTTGATCTGCAATATGCCATCTATCCTTGTGCGGTCTATTTTGATTGCCTCTTCTGAAATTATATGGCCAAGAAGTTTACCCTCTTGGAGACCAAAGAGTGTCTTCTTGGGATTCAATGACAAGCCAAATTTCCTACACTTCTCAAAAACCTTCCTCAAGTGAATCAAATGCTCTTCATCAGTTTCTGAGAATACGGTTATGTCATCAAGGTAAATGATTATGAAATAGCCAATATCTTCAAAGAAGGCTATGTCCATGGCCCTTTGGAAGGTGGCCCCTGCATTCATCAATTGGAAAGGCATTTTGACATACATAAAGGTGCCCCAAGGTGTGGTAAAAGCAGTTTTGATTTGATCACTTGGGAGCACTAACACCTGGTTGTAATCCGAGAACCCATCTAAGAGATATCCTTTTTGACCCAACTACCCTTTTAAGTATGTGGTCCATCTTGGGTAAGGGGTAGTTGTCTTTCAGAGAAGCTCTATTTAAATTTCTGAAATCAATACAAAGCCGGATTTCCCCTATCTTCTTTCTAAAAGAAACTGAGTTTGATACCCATTCTGAATATCTAATGGGTACTATGATCCCAGCATCATGCATCTTTTCAATTTCTGCTCTAACTAAAGGTAGTAAGAGAGAGTTTATTCTCCTTAGCTTTTGTTTGAAAGGCTTTTGGTTTTCTTTCAGAGAGATTTTGTGCTGAATGATGCTGGTATCATACGATTTCAGGTCTTTGTACCCCCGAGCAAAAACATCTTTAAACTCTTTGAACAGCTCTATATATTGCAATTTTATGTGAGCTGGGAGAGTGATGGACAGTTTTATCATCTTGGGTTTTGCTAGGCTGCCTATTTTATGTTCTTCTACATTTGTTTCCATAGGCTCCATTCTTGGTTCTTTGGCTACATCGTTAAAGTCGAAAAGGTGTTCTAAAGGCGTGAGACCTCTTGGAATTGTATCGTTCTTGCATTGTAAGACTTCCAAGTCTTCTTGGTCTGTGTTGTCAATTATCTCTACTTCAAAAGGATTCTCATAATGATTTATATCAGCAGAATATGTCATTTCAACTTCTTGGATTTGTTCAATATACAAACAGTTTTCTTTTTGGTTGGTTTCTGATATTGGTATGTCGAAATCATTTTCTGATTTTAAGAAATCATCTATGTGCTTGTCAGAATCAAACACTTGCCATTGATATTCATTATCGTGCACGCGAGTTCGCGTTTTACCCATCACAAGTTGTCTATTTATCTCGCATCTGGCACCGTTTTCGGTATCAGTGAGTTCATTTGCTAGATGATTTAGTGCTCTAGGAATGAAAACAAGTTCATACTTTTCAAAGGTTTTCAATAAATCAAGGGCAGTTTTCCGATATTCCCTAAGCCTTGGATTTTTAGCTGAGTATTCTCCTTTGATTTGTCTTATAATAAGTTCAGAATCTCCTAAGATTGATATCTTTTGGGCTTCTAATTGTTTAAGCAATTGTAAGCCTAGGAGAAGTGTTTCATACTCAGCAATATTTTTAGTGTATGGGAAATCTAATTTATATGAAAAAATTTGATTCGTATTTTGAATCCAAACACCTGCCCCTGCACTTTTTTTATTACAGGATCCATCCAAGTTTATTATCCAAAGTATATTTGCCTCATTTTCATTTTCTTGTTGTTGTTGATTGCCAATGTTTTGTATCTGATTTGAAGGAAGTTCTGATTGTTCTGGTGAATTGATTGGGTCTACGTTTTCCTTTTCTTGTTGAGTAATTTCATCTTCGTTGCATAAGATAAAGGAATCTAAACTTGATTGAATAGAATATATTGGAGAGTTGTTTGGTTTGTTGATCCAAAATATTTTGTTTGAGATGTATAAAAGAATTAACATGTGAAAATTGTAGCTTTTAAACAAGAAACTTTAAAGGCATAAGCAGAAAAGGAGAGAAGCAATTAACATCATGCACGAAGACACAAGAGTTGATATCGAAGTTCGTCCAGGAGGGACTACGTCTCTGGGCCCTGCTCTAATAGTGGGGAGGCCCTGCTTTCATTAAATGGAAAAATGAAAGTACAAGTACAAAATGAGGAATTACACCCTTATACCTGCCCAATATGGAAATGGCCGAAAATTGCAGACCTTTGATGAAAAAATGGGAAGCACCGTTGGATTTGTGGCGTCGAGTAGTGCTGAATCCATATAAAACTTGCCCCAATCGGACAAAGTGAAAATATGGCCCCTCTGGAAAAATGGCTCAGATCATGGTTCCGCCCCCTCCTGCACACTGCTCAAGGTTCCACTGCCTCGTTTTCTGTGCCCGCTCCTGTCCGTCCTTGGGCGCACAAATGAATGTAGGTTTAAATAATAAAACATGGGCGGATTTTCCAAAGCGACCCTTAGCCGAATTGGATGCAGATCCTCTTTGTTTGGGAGGAGGTCGGGTGGTCAAATCCCGACCCCTCCATTAAAAGTCTGACTGTTTAAACCGCGTTCCATTTTTAAAAACCCGCATTGAACTATTTTGTATTTTAAAATATCCGTTTGATGTGATGTGGATGTTGGGGGCCGGACCCATGTTGGGCGGCCCACACCACATATAAACTGCGCCATGTGTAAATATATGGCGGCGGTGGGGTTAACAACCCCCGCCCCATTTAACATGCGGTTTCATTGTTTCCGTTGGTGGACTGCGGGGGTGGCGGGGTTGACCACCCCCCCCCCCCCCCCAACAACATTTGTTTTTTTTTTAATATAATATGGATACGCAGATTGGCATGGGGTGGCGGGGTTGGTGGCCCACCACCCTTATTATATATTTTATTTGTTTTATTGTTATTTAAAACAAACTGTTTGTTTTTGAACCTTCAAATTTTTGACCGAAGGAGTGCTTTTAACGGTCCCACAAATTCGCCCGGAATCTGGCCAGGTTGGTCGGAATCTGGTGGCCGGGTTTCAGAAAAATTGTTGCCTCCTTAGTCTGCCACATCACCAAGTCAACCTCTGAACTTTTACTGCTCCTAACTCCTTCATTCGGACTCGGAATTGAGTGCCGTCTGCGCCGTTGGATTCAGAATTTCGAGATCTAAAACTTGAACTTCGTTCGAAGGATTTTTGGACACTTTTATTTCCTGAGCTCAGACCAGTAATTGCACTGCTTAATCCACCCTGATCATTTATCTATGTTTCTCACCATGTACTTCATGTGAGATTCCTTGTATAGTCTTCTGTTTTGGTTAAAAATAGGGATGGTGGCATAAGCCATGTCCATTTGAAGAATTCCCTAAAGTTTGGCTCCCCATGATCTTGATAAGAGCATTCCATACTTAGGGGGACTGTCAACTACAACTATGTCCATTACTAGACTCTTAGCAGGGATTTGAGATAAGTTAACACATAAATCTTTGATTAAACCCAAACATTTGGCTCTGCTTGAGTCAAAGGAATACAAATATTTGTAGGGTTTAGTAATTTCTAAGCCTAAGCTTTCCATTACTACCTTGGGCATTAGATTGTGTGAAGCTCCAACATCTAACATGGCATTGTGTAAAATTTTCTCATGTATGTTCAAACTAACATAGAAGGGAGGGACAGCCCCTTCTTGGTATTTTCCTTCAACTTCTGGACCAAACAAATGCAACCTCGTGTTTGTCATCCGTCAAGTTTAAGGTGTCAGATTATTTCCTAGGTTCAAAGATTTTAAAACTCGATTTTGCATACTTCGGGTTGCCAGTTCAACTAGGGGTTTGGTAATTTATCTCTCGAAATCTTCCTCTCTGCTGGCCGAAACAGAACAATTCGATTTGTTCATATTTACATCCGTTTTTCAATTGAATTCTTTCAAATAGCTTTAATTTCATAAAACTTGTCAATCGGTAATCGGAATAGTTTCAGGGACCATCAGTCAAGTGTTGTGGGTATTTCTTTCAACATTTGGTTGGTTGTTTTTCTCTTTGTTTAAATCTGGTTTTTTAACCAAAGTGATAGGTTTGTCTGTTGTCTTCCTAGGCTGATTTTCTGCATTTTTCTTGACAGAAATACTAGTGTTCTTATCTTTTGAATTGTATATGTTCCCTTTGCTCCTAATATCATATTGTTTGTGCACCTCCATGATTGCATTTTCAAACCCCAATCTATAATCATCATAATCTTCATAGGTTTTTGTTTTTTGATCAGAGAAGAAACCTTGTTCTTCCTCAGTGAGGAAAACATCATCTCCACTGTCTGATCCAATCAAGTTTACATGAGCTTCTCCCAACCTTTCCATCTCCCTATCTTCTTCATATTGATCCACATAGTTCTGTTGGAAGGGAGGTCTAATCTATTGGTCACTTTATTTTTGCTTATCTTGATTGTTTTCTCTCCTATAATTATGATTTCTATTTCTATTTTGGTTATTTTGAGGTTCTCTTGGTGGCACTCTATCATTCAGATTGATATTTTCAAGCATCCTCTCCATCACCTTCACTAGGTTATCTATTTTAGTGTCAGAAGTTGAAGTTGAGGGTGTAATGCCATATTTGTAAGTTACCCTCTTCTCTAGTCTCAACCTATTTCTCTTCTCAATTATGTTTGCTTCTACGCTCACAGCTCCTTTCTACATGTCTTCTAAGGTTAAGTAATCTCTCTCCCTTAACTGATAAGCCATTTCAGCATCAAAGCCTTCGGGATACCTTACTAAGGCCATGCCTTGAGGAGGTTTCATGTGAGGTGGAAGAGAATTGTAAATGCTATTGAACCTAGTGGAGTAATCATGAACACTCTCCCCTTGATTTCTCTTGAGGCTGCTATACTCTGCTAGTATTTAGAGAGGGTTCTTGTTGAGTTCCCATTTGTTGATGAATGTTCGATGCAAAGCAGGGAGATCATTTATGCTGTTAGGAGGTAGGTTCTTAAACCATTTATTTACATCTCCTCCTAAACTTTGGGCGAATATCCTCATCTTCACAGTTTCTTCTTCTATCTCCATGTAATTGAATGCATCTTCCATCCTATCTACATGATGTTGAGCTGTTGTAGACTCTTTTCCAGTGAAATGAGGGATTTTGGATCGGTAATCATTTGGTAAGGGAAGTAGAGGTTGTGGTAACACTAATGGGGCATACCATGTTGCCATGGCTAGAAATCAAGGTGGATTTACAAGAGGTGGATTTACAGGAGTGTTTTTCACAATGGTAGTATGGATTGGAGTGGAAGAAACATTTGGGCCAACAAACTTATTTTGATTAGACTTGTTATGGAAAAGGCTAAAGTGATGAAGAAGCTGGGAATCAAGAGGAGTGGAAGGTGAGGCTTCTCTACTGAAGCTTTGTTACAAATTTGCAATGTCAAGATCAGCTTGGTTTAAATCACCTTGAGATCTAGTTCGAAAGATGTTCTTTGTATGATATAAATCAAAGTGTAAATCCTCTAAGACAGCAAGGTTTTCAGGGACAAATTTTGTTCTTAAGGGGCCCCTATTAGCAGTTGATTCTCCAGATTTAGAAGTTTGCCACCAAATTCTCTCTATATTGTCAACGATTAAAGGAGGATTTGGGTCTAGATGGGATCTAGTGTTGATCCTATGTGAAGCCAGACTGTTTTTCAAAAATGAGAGAGGTTAAAGTTTTAGGGATTGTTTTTGGGAGTTTTACCTCTCACGATGTCTTATCTAGTATGGGACTAGGCTTCTAAACTTCTTCAAGGCTGGTTAACATAGTCCTAAAGAGATCTGGGAACCTAGTTGGGTAATAGGTCTATTGGGGCTAGTGGAGTCGCCAGGTGGAAACTATTTAGCTTGTATGAAGGTAAAATATTAGATGGTTCCACCACCATGTTTATTATGAAGCCAAACTGAAACATTTTTGGGTTTTTCCGAGCTATTTCGGTCTTATAGGTTATGAGAGTGTCCTAAATCTGATTTAACACTTAGCTAAGGTGTTAAAACATACAGAATTCACTCTTATGGCTTGGTAACTAGTTACTTCAAGGTTTGATACGGTCTTACGAGAATCCTAAGGGTTACTTAGTTTGTCACTGATTCAATGAAGTCCTATCATGATTACCATTTTGTTAGGTAGTGCTTGAAGAAGGCTACTTATGTTATACTGGACAGGGAGTGTTTTGTTTTAAATATTTTACTCAAGGTCCCACCGTGATTGCTATTAAGTTGGTGTGAGCGGTGGGATAAGTCCAGAAGGTGTTCTTTATCAAGTTAAGGGCCTAAAGAGTTTTAAGAAGTGTTTTCAAGCCACTGTATTCTCAGTAGGTCCCACCGTGATCGCCATTATGTTGGTGTCCCGTGTTTTGATAGTTTGGCAAATCAAAATACAAGGCAACATCAGAGCCAATCTTTAGAGTTACAGGATCTAGTCCTCCTGCTCTCAGAGAGGGATCTCTCAAATTATTTGTTTTTGCAAAGGTTTATCTTGTGTGCTTTGAATATTGGTTTTAGACTATTTATTAAGTGCAGGTGTTTGTTTGTTTGTTTGGTTGGAATTGATACAGCAGAACCTAAAAGGTCTAGGAAAGATAGATAGAAAGATGAAATATCGGCTTCATTGGGCAATGGAGTCACAAAGAGGTCATGACAAACTTATCAATGGATATGGGATATCAAAGGGAAAATCTAACTTGGCCACAGGATCCTTTGGTTTTGGAATGAGATGAACATCAATGATTTGGAAAGAGAAGTTTAATTCTCAACAAAGGGAATTTGAAAGCACAATTTGAACAATAAAGAGCTATTCTGAGGTATTGTAATAACCATGAATTTCACAAATCAATAATTTTTAAGCAAATAATGACTTCAAAACAACTTTTAAAATGAAATCTAAGATTCGGGGAACACCCTATTTCCTCAAATATTTTATTTCAAATGACTTAGAAAACATAAAAGATTCACTGATAATTACAGTCATAAAAGAGGGAACACCTAAATACATCTATGATCACAACTATAAAGACCTTTAAGCCAACTGTTCAAGCAAGGATAAGGGGCATGATCAGAACAGACCTCCTTGGCTCATTGTAAACAAAGAAACTTCAAAGGGAGACTTCAATAACAGTCTTTAAGTGGCAGCAGACAAGCAGGGAGAACCATAAATCATGCTGAAACCAACTATTTGAACTATTAAGGAAATAAAAAAGCATGAGGACTAAAGAGAGAGATTAAAGACTCTAAAATACCTCAGCAGAAGAAAACATAAAACAGTGAAGGATAAATAGGTCTAAGGTGCTTCCAAGAGTCATTTCTTAGCCTAAAACTTTTATCCTACTGTAGTAAGAAATTTATGGAACAAAATGAAAACAGGGGAAAACATTAAACAGTTTAGAATACTTCACCAACAGCCAAGCTCATGGATCTAATGATAGAGCCTTCTCAAGAACAAGCATGCAACAACATCATCAGGGCGTCCAAGACTTCAATTTCTTCTTCAACTTCTACAGACTATGTAATATTTCAGAGAGTTTCAATACTGCAACTACTGATCAACCAGCCAACCAACAACATCTACAATGGATTCCTCAACAAATTTTTATAGAGGGATGAGGAGGTCAGGAGAGAAAAAAGATCTTTTGATTTCAATTAATACAGTTAATGCTTCTCAGCCTTTGAGGGGCTCAAGGGAGAAGTTTACATATATTTTCCTGTATTAATTGGTTTACATTAAGTATTTCAGCTTGCTGGAAGCTTATGTTGACTTTAAGGCTTTGTTTCATCTTTTGCAATAACTCCGCTGATAGTTTATATTAGCTTCTTTGATTCGAAACAACTATTCAGCTATAAGGGGCAGATATGCTCTGTTCTGTTCATTACTCGGCCTTTGTTTGAATGTTGTGAATCCACATGTGGCAATCTGGTAGCTGAGAGGAATCAATTTGCCTCTGATGTGGCAGTGGAGGCATCTTCTGTCTGATAAATATCCTTGATTTGTCTTTAACTGTGTTTAATTCAATGGATTAGGCCTTTGATAATTGACTTTAGCCGTAATCCATTAAACTGTATAATCAATGTTTAATCCTTCTTTTCTGTTGTGTCTGGGTCTTTGACACTGATACTCTTCGTTTAATTTAATTCTCTGTGTCTTGTTGATGTGTAGGTATGTACAAGGTCCATATGGCATCAATGCCCATGAGTCATTGATGAAACGTGAAATTGAACCCTGTATATGGCTTTCCTTTTTGATGAACGAAAGTCTGGAGGATCGTCATCCTCGAATTTCAATTTCCTTTTAAAACATTTGAAAACCCTTTAAATCCTGCACAATACAAAAATAATTAAGAAATCTTGCATATTTGGCAAAAACTGCTTTGGAGGTTTCAAGTAAGAACATGGTCGTTGGATGGCAGCATCCAACGGTGGAGATTTGCTACAGAGGTGAAAGGAAAGCGGTGGGAGATTTTTAAGTCAGAACCGTTGATTTATTGATCGACCAAGGAGATCAACGGTGGAGATTTGGTAGTGAATTAATAATGCAAAGGGGTCACATTATCGTGAAAAATAGAAGGAAATGCGAAGAAATAAGGTTAAAAACCCTTTGGCGGAAGAAAATGCAAAGGAAAGAAGAGTGGGGTAGATGGACGATCGTGAGCCGTCGGATGAGATCAGCCCCATGAGATCAACGGTGGAGGATGGTCCAAAAAGACCCTTTAGAAAAGGTGGAGGGTGATAATATGAAGTGATATTAAACCTGGGCCGTTGATCAGCGGAGATCAACGGCGGGTGAAATGCACGATAAAACATAATAGAAATGGGGAAAGTTGGTTTTGGTGGAGAAAACCACGGGTTTCATGCAGCAAAAAGGTGGGGAGGCGGTTTTGCCTTTTGGAACGCGATATGCATCCATGCTCGACACGTGTCTTTCCAAAGCAACTTATATTGCGTGATTTTGGGAGATTAACCTTGGCGCTTGAAATTACGCGAAAACGCACATCGACCATCAGATCAGGGGTCTCAGATCTAACGGCTGTGGGAGGAGCGCAATAACAGATAAGTGCGCAGGTGATAATAGGTGGGGTGGTTTCAATCTGGGCCGTCGAATCTAAGATGGACGGCTGAGATCAAATCTTGAAGAAAACAGGACCCACAGAAGGCAGGCCTGTCAGGTTAAATACGAGTCGTTGGATGAATGAAATGGACGGATCAGATCATATCTGGGGACAAAATGAAAATAAAAACAAAGCAGAGGAAGGGTGAATAAGGGTCATTGATCTGTAGAGATTAATGGTCAGGATTTGGCCAAAAACATTATGAAGCGAGGCACATAAATCTTAACCAAATTCAGGAAATGCAACCTGGACCGTCCGATATGGACACGTGGACGACCCAGATGCAATCGGAGCTATTGACATCGGCGAGGCAAAGAACATGGAGGCACCGAAGCGATCGAGCGCTGATAGTCGATCTGCAGATCAGATCGACGGTGGAGGATGCGTCGGAAGGTGACCAATCGGGGGTGGGTAACAAATGGGCCCAATGAAACTTGCGATGCAATGTTGCGCAGATCGTTGATCGGCTTTAGATCAACGGTCGGGAATGGGTTTGAGTAAGGAATGAGCGAGACCCTTACTAATATATGGAAACCAAAAATTTAACGAATTACAAAGGTTTTTTAGTTGTCGGGCGGGTTATATATATATGAAATGGCTTGGCACCCGATTGTGGGGCCGTTGGTTTATATGGAAAATAATAAAGGCCCGGGGCTTATATATATAAAGGGCCAATTGCAATCGAGACTTCGGATCGGGCTTTTCAATCTACCCATTTTGATTTTCTCCGATGCAATTAGTGCTTCGGGACTTTAAATCTTGGTCCCAAGCGTAGGTTTATATGTAGAGAAATGGAGGGCAGGAGTTTATACAAATGGGGCTTAATCGCATCGGAACTTTGATGCGGGACTTTTCAATCTACCCATTCATATTAAAAAACATTGCTCCGGCGGGTTTAGACCGAAACTTAGGAAAGTGGGTTTATTGATTTTACAAAGGGAAATATGCATCGGAGATGGGTGTTAAACAATGCTTAGGGCTGAATGCGGGCTATGTGGTTATATGAAATAATAATAAGATCGGGGGTTTATAAACAAAGGGCTTAATCGCATCGAAGGTTTTTACATGGCAAATAGACTTGCGCACTCCGATTTTTCTGATGCCATAAGCGCTTAATGGGCTAAGCGCTTGGTTCCAACACCAAGGCATATGGTGGGGAAGTGGTTTAGGACTTAGCCCAAGGGGGCTTAAGTATGAAGCTTAAAAACTTATTTTTTATGAAAATTTTCACAGTTTTTGATGGATTTGGGGGTTTCGGTAAAGTCTAAAAATGAGTTTTAGACTTTGTAAAAGGGATTTTCATGAAAGGAAGAAGGGAAATCATGAAAAATAGAGGAATTCCATGGGGAATAAAGGGGGGAAAACGAAGGTTAGTTTTGAGTGAAGGAGGGGGAAAATGGGATTTTGCAGCAATCCTTTCCCTATGAAAATGGCAGATTTTCAAAATTAAAAGGGAAACAGCAGTGACGATTAACCAAAGGATAGAATATCTTCAGAAGACTTCAAGCACCAACAATTTTGGCAATAAAATTGTTTCTTGAAGGCTGTCCTAAATGATCTAGCCACCACTTGATATGGAAATTTTTTATAGGTGGCTAACACAAATAAATACTCATCAAGAAAGGAATCATCTACTAAAATATTATTATCAGTTTTTAACCGTGAAAGGAAATCAACAACAACATTTTCTTTACTTGGTCGATCCACAATTGTAATATCAAACTCTTGTAGTAACAATAACCATCTGGTAACTCGAGCATTTGTGACAGACTTGTTCATTAAATACTTAATAGCTGAGTGATCAATATGGACAAAAGTAGAGTAACCAGTAATGTAATGTCGAAATTTATTAATGGCATAAATTACTACTAAAAATTCCTTTCCAGTAACTGTATAATTAAGCTCATTAAGGGTCATATTCTTACTGATAAAGTAGATAGCATAAGGAAGATGGTTTTCCTCTTGTCCCAAGACAACTCCAATTGCAGTATCTGAAGCATCAGAAGATAAATGAAAGGGAAGTGCCCAATCATGTCCTCTCAAAATAGGAGCTATAGATAATTGATGCTTGAGTTCTACAGAGGCCTCCTGGCAAAGATTAGTCCACTTAAATTCAGCATTTTTCATAAGTAACACAAATAAAGGAGAAGCTATTTTGGATTTTTTAAAAATAAATCTCCTGTAATATCCAACATGTCCTAGAAAAATTCTCACATCAGTTTGTGTTTTAGGAACAGGAAGATTCTGAATGACTTGTATTTTGGATGGATCTACCTGAATTCCTTGAGATGAGATAAAATTTCCAAGCACTACTCCTTCACTCATCATCATATGACATTTTTCAGTGCTTAAGGAGAGGTGAGCTTGTATACAACATTTGAGTACCTTCTCAAGATTCTATAATGCATCTTCGAAAGACACACCATAAGGGGTAAAGTCATCCATAAATATTTCCATGGAGTCATTCAGCATGTCAGAAAAGATTCCTATAACAGCCCTTTGAAAATTTTTTAGTGCATTGCATAGTCCAAATGGAAGGACTCTATAGGCAAAAGTTCCCCAAGGGCTAGTAAAAGTGGTCTTATCTTGGTCTTGGGGTGCAATTCTGATTTCATTATACCCATTGAATCCATCTAAAAATGAAAAGAATTTATTCCTTGACAAACTATCCAACACCTGATCAATGAACGGTAAAGGAAAGTGATCCTTTTGAGTGGCTTTATTTAAGGCTCTATAATCTACACACACTCTCCATTTCCCGTTTTTCTTAGGAACTATTACCAATGGGGAAACCCATTCACTGTCAGATATAGGGTATATAAATCCTGCGTTAAGCAATTTTTGAAGTTCCTCTTTAACAATTTCTCTTAAATTAGGGTTCATTCGTCTTTGGGGTTGACAAAATGGTCGACAACCTTCCTTAGTATAAATCCGGTGAGTACATAATTCAGGAGAGATTCCCTTCATATACATGTAGTCCCATGCGAATGCTTCCTTATTTTCAAGTAGTAACTTCATTAACTGCTGTGTTTCAGCAACTGTCAGATCAGGATTTATGTTCAGTGTTTTGCCAGGTTCGATTTCTACTGTTATGCTTTTTGAAGAGATGGTGGTTGATGTTTGAGGTAGATCTCAGATTTAAGCTTTTCCTTGGTATCTGTTTCCAAAAGTGCAGCTAGTTGATTATGTGTTTCAGAAGTCACAAAGGAGGGTTCACAAATGAAATTATTAATTACTTCGTCCTCAGTGGTATCTTTAAGATTTAAAGCTTGTCCGATAGTCAAAATGGGTTGAATAGCATTATCATCATAGTCCATCCATACAGAATTCTCATTATTAATCATGGGTGTAGCATGAGGGTAGAGAGTAAGTTGTTTAGTTTCATATCCATTGGAAATTGTCATTGACCCATATCTGCAGCTGATAAAGGCATTGGCTATGGCTAACCAAGGCCTTCCCAGTATTAGAGGATGTCCCCCCAACTTTGTTTTAGTTTGTAACACCACAAAGTCAGCTAGGTAATTCCAGGACTCAACTGAGATGACTAAGTCTTCAACAACTCCTTCTGATTTGATTGTAGAATGGTCAGCTAACTCTGAATGGTTGGTGTATCTTTGATTGTTTTCTTTAGCTGTAACAATTGTGAAGTTTCAAGATTCATAATGTTTATAGCAACACCTAAATCTACCAAAACTTGAGGGATTATTGTTTTACCAATTTGGACTGTCATAGTAGGATGGTTGGGATCACCATATTTAACTGGAGGGGCTTTACCGGACATTAATGCAGATAGATCACCCATAACATGAACTGTAAGGGGATATTTAGCTTTCCTACCAGGTTTCTTAACACAAATATCTCTCATGGTTCTGGCATAAATTGGTACATCTCTTAGTGCCTGTAAAATTGGAATTTTAACATACAGATTCTACAATTCCCCTCGAAGATTAAAAGCAGGTGGCTCAGGCATTCTAGTTAAAACTAAACGCTCAGGGAATGGTGGTTCTGCTGTTTCAGCACCCTTATTAGAGGGCAGTTGTACCTCTTTATGCGAATCATGTTTCTCAGTTTCTTCTTTATCAGAATCGGAAGAAGTAACATCATCAATAATGGATTCAACTATTTTCCCAGATCTTAAATGAATGTCATTACATTGTGCAGGGAAAACAGGAAATGTAGGTTGGTTCTAAATATCAATAACTTGCACAGTTTTATTATTGGGGTTAGGATTTGGTTGTACAGGTAGTTGGGGTCTCATTTGATTATTTGGTGGAGAACCTGATGGTAGAGGAAGTGGTTGTTGAAATTGAGAAAATTGATTTGGAAATGGGAGTTGTTGACCCCTCCAATTTGAATTCCATTGATTAAAATAAGATTGTTGTTGTGGAGGCCAAGGAGTCCACATTGCAGGATCTACAAAGGGAGGGTTTGTTTGTTGCATGGGTGGGTAATTCATTTGATTAAAGGGTGGGTATTACATTTGGTTGAAGGGAGGGTAATTTGTTTGACTAAAAGAAGGATAATTGTTCCAACGATTAGAAGATGTAAATGGCATATTAGAGTTCATACCTTGTCTCCGTGGTTGCCATTGCCTTCTCTGTGTCAATAGATAGACTACTTCAGCTTCTTCTTCGGTTGGTTGCAATGTTGCCTTTATTCCTGGTAAAGAAGGGCATTGTTGTGTTTCATGATCTTTCTCACAAAGGGTGCAAATTGGTATCTTGTCCAATGGGCACTCCCTTAGTGGGTGTTTATCTCTGCATTTGGGGCAAAAGACAGCTAAAAATGCTTCTGCTTCGGCTTGTTTCTTTTTAACCTGAAAGGTGTCAATCTGTGAAGCAAAATAACTTAACATCTCAGTTTTAAATTCTTTGAGTAAATTACCTATTTCGGCTCTTGTTGCCCCTCCAATGGCTGATTTCTGAACTCTTGAATATGTGGCATCTCTGTTGTTTGACCTGTTCCTTGCAGCTCCTCTTGAACATCTTTTACAGAGGTCAACAATTTCATCATATGATTATTTAGATATATCCCCTTTACCAAGCATATTTAGCATGTCTAAACAATCATCCCTCACCCCTTTTAGTAATATTGTTTTAAGAATATCCTTACTTACACCGGGATGATTGGATCTCTGCAGATTGTATTGTAATCTTTCCACAAAGTCCTCCAAATTCTCGTCCTCCTTTTGTACCATCTTGAATAGTTCCTCCCTCTTTTCTCTTGTCCGGCAGTAGTCTTGATATTTAAGCAGAAATTTATGTTTCATCTATTCCCATGTTGTGATTACATGGCCTCCAAGACTCATGAACCACCTTAATGCATTTCCTTGTAGTGTTGCTGGAAACAGCTTCAACTTCTGGGCATTAGTAACATAATCATAACTTCTGCATAATATATCAAATTCAAAAAGAAATTCGTCAGGATCTTCAAAAGATAAACTATGGAAGTTAGGTAAGGCTGAAAGTGGGATATTCTTCATGGGAGTTGCTCCTCTAGGGAGATCACTAATGGGAAATCCTAAGGTAGAGAGAGAATTCTCATATTTTCCCTCTCCTTCAGGATCTACTTGTCCTCCTCCGAAGAATCCTTCATTGTTTCCTTCCATTGGTTGATCTCCTATTGCACTCGCTCGATCCTCAATGTTTTCTACTGGCTCTTCAATTTTTTCCACTAGTTTTTCAACGTTTCTTGCTGATTCCTCAACATTCTTTGCTGGTTCTTCAACGCTTTCTAATGGCTCTTCAATACTTTCTACTGGTTCTTCAACACTTGCTGCTGGTTCCTCAACGTTCTCAGGGCTCACAACTTCTTCTATTTCATAATTCGATTGAGGGGAGCGTTGAGGCTTTGGCCTTCGAGAGCTTAATCTCTGAGAAGATTCAACTTTTGATACAATCTCGTCAATAAAAGTATTTTTTCCTCCCCTTCCTTTTCCCTTGCCACCTGTAGGGTTAGTTTTCTTATGGGTTCCGCGTCCTCTCATGCAATCTGCACATTTGGAAGAAAAACATCAATGCTTTTGAAATCTATAATTGCCTTCCCCGGCAACGGCGCCAAAATGTTGGTCACTTTAATTGTTTATTAATTTAAACAATTCAAGTGCTACATAAATTGTCAACCCAGGGAAATCTGTTTATTTCAAAGGAAATCACACACTGTATATGTTCAATCTCAAAAGCAAAGAAATGTTGTAGTAATAATCACACTAATCACACCTTGCTTTAACAAAACTGAAGTCTACTTGAGTTATAGCAAAGACAATCCTTCTATTGCAGACTATCATTCAAAGAATCCTGGATTACATTAAAAAGACAATGATCTAGGAAAGGAAATCAATCTGCAAAAAGGAAGACCAATTATGCTATAACAGAGAATAGGACCCTATTCCCCAAGTAGGAATCTTCAGCACTTGTTTCTGATTACCAATCTTTCACACACTCATTCCATAAACAAGATTGCTAGTTAAAATAATCCACAACTTCTCGAGAATGAATTGCATGAAATCAATGCAACAAGTAATGAAAATAGAGCTTTAGCAATAAACAACAGAATTCCGATGCTGCATAAATAACTTCAGTAAACAGGGTTTAATCAAGGCATGAATAAAAAAACAATTAACAAACTACAGGGAAAAATGGGTGAATCTTGTGAAGAAGGCGGGCCCTTTCCTTCTCACAAGATTCCCCAGAAGAAGGAATTAAATTGAATTGCTCAAAACAAACTTTTATTCATCTGTCGAAAGCAACATATTACAAAAAGATTCACGTTCCTTCTCTGTTCAGAATGAACCTCCCGTAGTTTCTAACTATCCCTCTAATGTTGATGTATCCTCTTTTTAAAGAGGAGACATCTATTACAATTGATTTACATTATAGAAATCCTATTTTTAACCCAATCTGATCTTCTGTTCTAAAATAGGGCCTTTCTGTTCTTCCATAGCAAAATGTTGTTACAATGATTACGATGGTACTAGCTTCAGAATGGCTCGTGTAACAGTTTCCTTTACTTGTCTTTTCTTGTTGTCATCATACTTGAAATGCTGCTTCAAAATTGCAAATCACGGGCTATTTCAGCAACGGGATTTGCGTACCATGTTGACTGTTTCAGCAACGCGGTCTTCAGACAGCCATAATAGATTATCAGCGGTCTTCAAACTGTCTCAGCAACTATATATCTTTGATTAATGATTAAATATAAAAGTAATGTAAAATTATATGCAAAACAAGTTAAACATATAGTAAAGAGAAGAATATTATATACCTTTGGAAAAATGGATGAAAGTGATAATGTAAGCTTTAAATATGGACTGAAAAAAGAGTGGAATGATAACAAAATGTATGGTCAAAAAGGTACATTATGAGGTCCTAACACACACTGGGCTAGATTTTCAGATTAGGCAATGTGTTAGAGAAGATGAGGTATTTGAGATCTTGAAGGATTGTCACAAGGAGCCTTGTGGAGGACACTTCACTGACAAGAGGACATGAGATAAAGTACTCTCAACAGGATACTACTGGCCAAATATATTCCAAGATGCCAAGAAGTTTGTGAAAGGATGTGATAGCTGCCAAAGAATGGGCCAGCCTCTGAAATCAGATGAGATGTCGTTACAACCTCAGATAGTGATATAACCATTTGAGAAATGGGCCCTAGACTTTGTGGGGCCAACTGATCCTTCAACACAGCAAAAATCATACATATTGGTCTGCACCAATTATGTCACAAAATGGGTCGAAGCAAAGGCACTAACCAAAGCAACAGAGAACACTGTTTCAGACTTCCTGTTTGAAGATATTTTTGTTCGCTTCAGGGTACCCAGAAAGATAGTGATAGATTGGGGGCCTCAGTTCACTTCCCATTCGATCAAGAAGCTAGTTGAAAAGTATGGAATTCATCACAGAATCACTTCACCATAACACCCACAAGAAAATGGTCAAGTGGAAAGAAATAATAAAGTCATTGAGGGAATCTTAACAAAGACAGTAGCCATCCACCGAAGAAACTGGGCCGAGAAACTTCCAGAGGTATTGTGGGCTTATAGGACAACATGGAGGAATACTACAGGCTTCTCACCATAGGAATTGGTGTAATAATCCTTTGTTCTCCATAGATTTTGAAATAAAGACATTAAGAATAGCATTGCAGGTCGATCTGGATTTGAGTACGGCATAGACACAAAGACTGAACCAGCTCAATGAGATGGAAGAGAAATGCCTGGCTGCTATTCAACAGATAAAGATAATTCAGAAACAAAGAGCTAGATGGAATGATGAATTTATTAAGAAGAAAAAGTTCCAGAAAGGAGATTGGGCTCTTTTGTATGATTCAAGGTTCAAAGATTTCAAGGGCAAGCTCTGCACCAGATGGCTAGGTCCTTACGAAGTGGTCATGGTCTTTGACAATGGCACTATACAATTGGTTACCATCGACAATGCTAAGACACCATTATTGGTTAATGGGAACAATCTAAGGTTATATCATCAACCTGCTTCGAAGGAATCATTTGTCAACATTGTCGCGGACTCTGATCTTCATGTTACGACGGCAGGGGAACATTCTCCTATACAGCCTGAAAATTGAAATTCCAATAAGTGCAACAGTTGAAAACCACCTTTGTGGCAGCTGCTACACCTGTTTTATATATATATAACAAAATAAAAAGAAAAATTAAAATAATAAATTTCACTGTGAAAACCCCTTTCCAGGGTGCAGTCAGACAATTGGTAACAACTGAAAACCACTCTTGTGGCGGTTGTTACACCCATGTTTTTCTTCTCGAAACATCATCTTCCCTTCGTGATCCATTTCATAGGGTGACGGTATTCATTTTATTTTATTTTTTGTACTAGTTTCTCCTAATTATTATGATTTTTTTTGAAGAAAAATCTAAGGGTTGTCTTGGTTGTTACACATGTAACAGCTGACAGCCACGAACATTGTTTCTTATGTTTCATCCAATAACAAAAATAATCGTGCCAACCAAACACAACAACATGAGCGCTCCAAGTAGAACGCCACCAATTCGAAACCTTCCTCCACGTCACCTCAGGTATGTCATTCAAAAGGTAAACGTTATCATTTATGATATGGTGATTAATTGGCAGAAGTAATGATAATCCCATGACGGCCATGGGCATCTGTCACCATTAAGGTGGGGGGAGGGGATATGTCTTGAAATCACTGCAAAAATTCGTAGTCATAAACCTTTATCAAATCCGCATGCACCCAATTAATAACATAAATGCCAATAATGAATAAATCCGATTCGAAAAGAGCGTGTGTATTAGATCCTATTGCTTTCCATAATGAGACATTTATGAAGAGTAGTGTGAGGTACGATTCGGTAATCCGTAAAATCTGTCACCTTCCATCAACCTCCTCAAATGAAACCTTGATCCTCATTGTAAACTCGTCCATTGGGATAAGCAGAGATGTCGAGAAACAATGAGCAGGGTGGTGACATTACAGTGGGGCTGAGCAGTTGAGCAGTGCAGTGACATTACAATGGGGTTGAGCAGCAAGAAGCGAATTTAGAAACAAACAACAAAGATGGGTGGAGCAGTGGTCAAGCACGAGCTGGATTCTATGGACGCCTTGTAGAATTGTCTAGAAGCCTACTATATATTCAGAGATGCCAGATGGATTGAGTATTTTCTAGAAGCTAGAAGGCTCAGACGAGGTGGTGGCAATTGAATTTGCCCATAATTTGAACAACAATCAAACCCGAGTTAGGGGCATGCAAGTTGAGGTGACTAAAGAGGTAATTGCCTGGGTAAATTCATTTTCAGTAGAGGGACGAAGGTCGTTTAATAGAAAAACCAATGACCCCTCCTTCAAAGAAGACTTCCTAGAAGGAGAAGAAAAACGGGAGAAGAAAGGGAGAGGAATTGACAGGTTGTCGCTTCCTTATCCTTGGGTAGATGTCGCCCTGGGTTTAATTAAATATATCACTTGTGAGGGAAGATCCATGATAGTGTTTAACTATCACTTTCCTCTGCTTAATCACCTTCGGCACCAGCAAAATATTAATCTTACATTCTACTTGTTAGGGAACATCAAGCATATGGCGGCAATAATAAAGACAATAGCACACCCGGAGGCATGTGTGACTAATCACAGACTCATTAAGTTAATCGTGTTGGATGCCCTAGGCCAGCAAGGAAAAACTTGGGAAGAATTCAAGCGAAAGAGGCCAAGGACAAGCTAGGGGAAACAGTCCACGACTTCAGCAGGAAGTTAGGCAGAAGTAGAAACCCAAACTTGGCCTGCTGGAGTTAGAATTGGGAAAGAGCCTACTGATGAACCAATTGGGGATAGAAGACCAAAACAAAGGGTGAAAGTCAGCATACCAGTAGAACCTTTTCCTATGGCCGGAGAGTAGATAGAAGCAGAATTCTTAGAAGAAGAAAGGCAGCCCTCCTCATCAGGTAAGGACGAAATTCATGTCCTAGTTTTAGAACTCGAAAATCTAACAAAGGAAAATGAAGAATTAAAGCGAAAATTATCTGAGGGGAAGGAAATCTCGGTGTCTGTATGCATGACATGTTTTCAAGACTTAACGATAGTGGGATATAAGGTCTATAGAGAAATATCAGCCCAATGGAAATAGAAACAGAATGGCAGGAGGCTGTTACACAAAAACCTGCTGATGATACTCCTGTTACACAAGAACCGAAAGTTAAAGCAGAGCCTCCTGTCATAATTGACCTAGAAGCCGACCCACAAGAACCTATGGAGGCCACTCCTATTGTAGAAGAAACAACAATGGACACATAGGCTACTCTAGGTGGAAATGAAGGGATTTACACACAAGAACCAGCAGCAGAGGTGGAACAACCCCATTTAGCAGAGGCTGTTACACCCATTATTGATGTGGATATTGAATGTAGAAGAACGTCGGGTCCCATCTTGGGATGGAGTTATGAGAAAATATTGTTAATTTATGAATTATAAAAGTGGAAACAAGAAGCAATCTCCCTTCGGGAGGGGAATATTTCGCTGAAGGAACATCAAAGAGAAATAGACACTTTACATGAAAGACGAATGAAAGAATAGTTGAAGAAAGGATGGGAGAATTATAAGAAGAAGGAAACTCTAAAGAAACATGAGGAACAACTGTTGTTGTTACATCATCGGGATCTCACCATAGATAAGCAAAAAATTCATGACCTCGTCCTCAATTTGCTGGGTTGTGGCGACCTTCTCCATCTTATCCTGTATTTCTATGGGAACGTTACTTCCTGTTCCAGATGAAAGCCATTATGGAGGACAGTCCTTATTTATGTTCTTCCACTCGCACATTTCTAGATGTTTTCCGTGCCTCTGATTTCGATGAGCAAAGCTTGTTGTGTGAGTTATTCTTACACAATATTATTTGTGAACATGTGAGTATGCAGATGGTTGTGACAATATTCTCCTATATGGGAGATCTTCAGTTGAGAGCTTTTGTGTCCTTCATGAAGAATTAGATTGAATGGCATTTGGCCATAAAATCTATGGAGGCTAATGAGGAGAAGATGGCATTGTGGGTTCAGGCAGAACCGGGACGGGCTACCGAGTTAAGGTGAGAATTTAGGAGAATGTTGCGTACTCCTGGAATTAAGGAACCGACTGCCACTTACAGAAGAAGGATTGTGAACTTCTACCTCAATCAGTTCTCAATGATGAAGAGCCGAGCCTTGACAGGGTGCTTGAAATGCACGGAAGCCAACAATGCTGAGCTACTAAACGGGGACCCATTCTCATTCTAGAATTTCATGGTGGTTGTTACACATGTACCAACATATGCACAGACTGCACAATCCCTTGGTGATTTGTGGCTTGGATTGAGATTCAAGTTTCCTTTGATCTCGCTGCCAATTGAGGATTATCAGAGTAATTATGAATTGAGTAAGTATGAGTCAGAGTCCTGGGTACGACAGTTGATGGCCAATCAGGGGTATAGTTCTACAGATGAAGATACAGTTGGCGCTTATGATCTCACCGACCTGCACCGGAGATACTCCCATGAGAGATGAGTTTGCATGAGGACATGCAAGTATTTCAGTTGGGGGGAGATGTTGGGTGCCAGTTTTGCACACTTTTCCTACACTTGTTTTCCCTATTTTGCCTCATGACTATAACCAATGGGACTATCTTTGCCTCTTTTTCCTACCTTTCTGTCCTAACTTGTGTTGTTTCACCTTATTTTCATTACTCTGCCATTTCATCAATTATTATGATATATTGTGCATTTTTATGACTAGTTGAGGATGAATGTTTGGAGAAGATCTATGGTCTTTGTGTTGTCTTTCCAGATGTCATTTATAGCACCAAAGATCCCAGGCACGAGGTCCATGGGAGCATTTAAGGGGGTGTTGTTACAACGAAGTGATGCTGTTACACCTTGTTGTTACAGACCCGCCGACGAACTGCTATTACACTATGCTATTACAGACCCACTGGCGAACTGTTGATACAGTTGTACCACTGACTGGATCTCGTCAACACTTGTTGTTGACCTGTCCTTTAGCTATTACACTACAACTGTGGTTTTATTACGATAGCTGTAGAATTTGTTTAGCATTGTATTTTTGGATAACAGCCTAAGGGCGGTTTTGATTGTAATCTATAATTTTCTAGTCGGAACTTTATTAAGAAGTGGTTATAACTATATGTATTCTATTTCGATCAGCATGAGAATCATAAGATTCTCATGACTGATCTATCCCTTGATTTTCTGAGATGTAACCACTATATAGTTCTCGGCCCTAAAGGTCGAGAGGTTAGCGGAGAAGAACATTATTTTGGCTCTGTAATTGTGCTCAAATTAATACAAATTATCCTGTTATTGTTGTTACATGCGTTATTCAATTTAGTTTCCATTAAGTTCTTTCTCTACCTACGCCCTGCTAGGGAGGAAGGGCCCTCCTTCTTAGCAGGGATTGCAGTGATTAAAGTAGTTGTGTGTATGTGTTCGTATTTCAGTTTATGTATCAGTAGAGGTGTTGTTGTTGTTGTTCAGCTGTGAATATATCCGCTTCAATTTCAATACTTTGTATGCTGTTACACATATGATATTAGAGACACCAGCTGGATACTTGTTGTGTGGAGCGCTAGAACATATTAATTGAAGTGTGATTCCAGCCTTGTAGATCATTTTATTTTTGCCGAGTGATTCACTTCCATAATTTACTTCAACAACCATTTCTTTTCTTTGGAATTGTTTCTGGTTGGGTGTATCGGCACAGACAGTGCAACTGTCATTGGAATAAAAGACGTCCCTGAATTGATAATTTATGTGTATTGTTTATCATTAATAGTGATTAATACAACTCAACACTAGTGGTATATGATTGGTGCATAACACTCTTAGGAAACATGAAGAGGAAACTCTCATCTTGCCGACGGGGGAAGACTACAAATTTTGGTTATGGCACTATTCTCTACTCATTATTCTTTGAGCGAATCCCTATGTTACGACCCATAGTAGCAACTGCCATTAGCAGTCCGTTGTAGCTGCTACAACAACACCCAAAATTCTAGGTATATTCAAATTTTGGGTCCCCCCCTTTATGCTCGCTCAATCCATTAGGGTTTCATTCAGATTCACAATCGGTTGCTCTTCTCCCCCTTGCTCTGTCAAACCCTAATATTGTGCCCATGCCCCCTAGGTTCATTAAGGTTTGATCAGATAGCCGTTGTCAAAAGTTATCTTCCCATCAACATGCGACTGTCGGGGATATGTTCACACCATTGGTCATATTATGCACATGCCCTTGTATCCTCGAGCACTTTTAGGTGCAGAAATATTGCTCTTCTGCCCGCATTTCTTGAAACCCTAAAATCCTCATGATGAGAGTCTTAACCGTATGTATCCCTCGCCTTTAGCACACTTTTCTCTTGAGCATTCAATAGGTGATACCTATCATCCCTTCATAGGGAGAAGATAATTGTATATTGCACCAATTACGATGATCAAGTTTGTTTTGGGGCCCAACTGGAAAATTGGTAATGGTATGTCAAAATAAATTGAACATGCATGTGTGCGTTCTTGTCATGTCTGTTAGTTTAATTTTAAAACACATGCCTTGTTGCATATCTCTTCATTAACTTGTATCCACTTTATGCCACGCAGAGCCAACAATATTAGTGCACTCAAGACACTTGCGCAACTAAAACATTCTGCCCTAGTACACATGCAGTGGAGGAATGGATATGCGAAGGTCCCACGTGAAGTAAATACCTTTCTACAAACTCGAGCCTGGAGTGATCTTCCCTTGGTATATGTTTAAGCTGATATTGTGGAGGGGTCGATATCACAAGGGCAGGTTGAAGGTGATAGCAAAAGTGTGGAACGTGTAAAACCAAAACCATGGGATTACGAAGGGGAGTTTCGAGGCTTTTGACAACTCGTACGCTACCACCTTACAAACAACGATTTGATGGGTGTGCTAATATGTTGGGCATTTGGATGAAGCATCAACCATCAATTTAAAATAAGTTATAGACCTCCCATGAACCCATTCAAGCAATTTGGCACGAATCTCTCGAAAGCCACGTTTAAGGAAAACACATGTCCAGGTTTTCAAAGGGTGACCACGTCAGCACACAAAGAGTTTCTAACACATACGCAAGTGAAAGGCTGAAAGGCGATGCCATCTCGAGTGTATTGGATATCTGCAATGCCACTGTCATAGAGGCAAGTGGTCGAGACACGAAGCCTCTCACCGCACAGTAAGACCACGAAGAGCAACTTTGTCACAACACTGGCAACATGACGAAGTTACGTGCTGTATCCAATGTAGTCCTGCAACTGTTTGGCAAGCTCGGCCTCGGGTGACATGATTAGTGCGCATAGTAGGAGATCATTAATAGTGGCGCCTCTTGATGCAAGACGTTTCTGGGAGCGAATAAAATGAATCTGAAATAGGTCTACGGTGACCCTCAGAAACGTAAAGAGGCCCATTTTTTCGAGTTGCTGAAGCAGTTGTGGCTTGTGTGGAGTGTCATCACTGAGGCACTGGTGTCATTTCGAAAGCCATGATGGGCCGTGAAATAAGTTGAAATTTGATTTCATATGCCTCACATTGGGAGAGTCTCCACCATTCTTTGTGCTTCGATTTTGGTTGAAGAATACATCAGACAAATGAAATGCATTTTGTTTTCTTTAGTTTGAAAAATATTCCCAGGTTTCGCCTCCAGCCTTAGCTACCGAAGGCCTGACCCAGTCTGTAGATGCCACTCGGATGATCAGCTCTGCAGATCTGCTATTAATTCGGGTCAAAAGCTATAGGTCGCAAAAGTCAGGATTTTGGAGATGCAGCACGGAGGTGAGACTGTCGTCTCAATGCAACCGGTCGCCGAGTCGCAGATGTTACGAGTCATCCATCATTGAGACCTTGCGACTAGTAGGAGGTCACACTCTCCCTCGAGTCGCTGAGTCGCATATATTACGAGTCATCCATCATTACGACTAGCAGAGAGGTCGCACTTTCCCTCGAGTCATTGGGTCGCATTACAAGGCCTCAACCCAAGTTTCGAATTTGTCCGATATGCGACTCAGTGACCTTTAATGAGTCGCATTGCCACTTGGGTCGCACCATCTCACAATAGAAAGAGAAAAGGGGGCAGCTAAACTAGTGACCTCTTTTAATAGTGGCAGTGCATGCTTCTAATATTTATGACGTGAAAGTTTTCCTCCATTGAAGTTTTGGAAAGGTAATGCAATGATTGTTGCTACCTCGGTGCTAAAACAATAAACATATTAATGCGCAGACCCGTGGTTGTGAATTTGCAAGAAATTGCTAAGAATTCCTTTTTTATAATATTTAATTCTTGTATTTAATAAAAGTACATTGGTCTAAGTGCTTATTTGATGCTTGTATCTTTGTGTAGGATTGAAGCTACCAAGGCAGATCCCTGACATTTAGGCAAGCTCTCAAGCCAAGTTGGTAGCTGAAGCGACCCAAAGGGGCTAATATTGCGGAAATACCTGACCCAAGTCAAACAACAACTATTGAGGTATAATCAGCTTCAAAGCGAAAAGAAGGAAGAGGGATTTTGGTCTGTGTAGAAAGGCTAAGGCTCATCGTGGAGATTACATGGTTGGGGTTTCCTCTGCTGAGCAAGGTGGGTCCTTGAAAAACAACGAGAACCTCGTAATAAGCTCAAAAGCACATCTAGCACTTGGTCATTTGAGCCAGAAAAGGCATTTTTGTTTCGAAAGGTCTGAAGCCCACCAAAAGAGAACTGGATAAAACCCTAGGTCGCAGGTCGCAAATGACCCAGGTTGCAAGCCAACCCAACAGTCGGGGAGGTCAAGAGTCAAGGGCAACTCAAGAGTCACTTCAACCTATATGTGTGGCTTCGGGAAATCAACAAAAGGACTTTTAGCTCTGCAATTGAAGTGAGGACGAGAGAGTGAATTAGTGCTTGAGAGCTAAAGGCACTCAGCTCTTGGTATCAAGTAGAGAGAGAGGTAGCGAGGCTAGGGTTTTGGTATCATGCATTGAGATGAATAGCCCATGTTCCACTACTAGGTTTTGACGAGTTGTAAATATGCATTTGAAGTTGCAGCATCATTAATAATACATTCTCTTTTCCGGCACTGATTCACATGCTTGCTTGTGGTGATAGTACTAGCTGTCTATTGTTTCACTATGTTTGTACGCGTGCTTTTATGCATGAAATTGGTTATGAACTAATTCACAGTGGTTGCATGTACGTTTGCTTTCGAATCAATGTTTATTTGTTCCCTGGCATGTCAGTGATCTATTGTGAACTACTTTGTAATTAACTTATGGCGTGTTTTCTTTCATATACATTTGACTGGGTTTTTTGCTCATCGATCCCACTCACAGTGTACCCTCTTTTATTTTGCTACTTAGACTTGCTTCTATATTTGTTTGTGGTTCGTCAATCTTGGGCTGATTTTGCTTCACTGATTGGTCATTTCACCTTTGCCTCCGCTTCATCATCTTATCATCCGACAACCAAGAGTGGAAACACTTATGGCAGTAGCCGGGCCCACATACCGGATGGGGCTCCTATCCCAAACAGTGTGAGGTCTAATTGGGACCTTTCACCGGGGAGACCCCCCTTGTTGTCAGCGGTACAATTTTGCCCGTCAACATAGTCCTAGAGATCCTAGGATGGATAGATGGCGAGACTTG
Source organism: Pinus albicaulis (assembly GCA_034641835.2). Classification (NCBI taxonomy): domain Eukaryota; kingdom Viridiplantae; phylum Streptophyta; class Pinopsida; order Pinales; family Pinaceae; genus Pinus; species Pinus albicaulis. The sequence continues at coordinate 34,252,238 of CM076575.1, forward strand.
ATGAAGAGACTTGGTCGACTTGGTGGAGGCCAAGTCACTCAGGCATCATTTGATGATGAGTTCTTTCAGTGGTGGGAGGAACAAGTTGTAGCCATTGAGGACTACCCCTATGCAGGACTAGACTTCCAAGGGGACCTAGAGTTAGCACTTCCCAAGGGGGCTATATCGGGTGACATTGGTAAGGTTTTTAACACACACACACATATTAAGGATAATCTCAAGAAATTTGAAGGTTTATTTTATTTTTATTTTTTATTTTTTATTTTATTTTTTTGTTTGAAACAATAATCCTAACAAGATTATAATGATCATGATGTCGATGTGGGACTAGTGAGACATGAAGGTCTACCGAGGCATAGGTGTTGCGGAAGAGACGCGAAAGGCACAATTGTTGAGTCTGAGAGGGTCATTCGAACAATATAGAGGAGCTTGGAGAGTTTGACTCACCAGGTTCCAATGGCGACAGTAGAGGACCTTCTAGAGGCTATACAAAGATGAGTGCTTGGAGTACCACGCAAGTGGGTGTGACTCTTCCGACGAGTGGCGAATGCCATCATATTCTACTGAGATGCTCATCCAAGGCAGGGCCCTTAGACTTAGATTTTAGATTAGACTAGTATTTTGATTAGAGACATGTTCAGGATTAAGCCCTAGTTTTGCAGGATATTTATCCATATTTTGTATTGGTGTATTCCTCACCTTTATGTCGACTTCCATTATTGGTTGGTTCACAGGATTTCTTTCATGTGCTAATCTCACCTTGTGCACATCGGAAATGTACTTGGTGGTGGTTACTTCATTCTTGTTCGTTCTAGTCCTTCCAAGTTATTGGCCTGTGGGTTACGCTTATGCTGGTTGATGTGGGATGCCTTAATGCCTTCCTTATAATGGATCTTTTCCACTCCAACTCATTGCTCAGGATACAAGGTCTAGAGGTTTTTTATCAGTATCTTAGGGTTTGCAGTCATAAGTGGCAGACTCCTTCGCTATTGACAGTGGGAATACATCAATGTCCCCTAATTAATAGATTATTTCAAGTGTTCAACTTAAACTCCTTTATTAACACTTGTTAGATTCTACTAGGGTACCTTGACACTCATTATCATTATTGATGAGTTGTCCCACATTTGTTAACGATATACATCAATGAACAATAATCAAACGATTTCTCACATGGTCAACTTGAACTCATTTTTTCCCACAATGTAGAAATGTACCATTTGCAGTTGGTGAAGACCTCAGGTTGTGTTAACATCTCATATCACTTGACAGTTTCTTTAGCTTTCTTCCAGTGACATCCATACTTATATGTTGCACTCTCTTTCAACAACATCTTATATGTTGGCACTTGAGTTTTTTACAACACCACTACTCCATTCATACGACTTTGGTACTCATGTGAGGATCAATTATACAACATCTTTTGTACATATATCCTTTTATAGGATACCGAGACATAGCTCCATTGTGTTCTTTCATGGCTATGATCTGTTGTTCCATTATGTATTCTTCTAATCATTATCACACTTATGTATACATCTTGGATGATCATGGACATGCTTTACTATCTCTGAGCATGGGTATGCCCACCTCGAATGAATTTTCTTTCTGACTCCTAGTACAGGTATTTGATGGACTGAAATATTGTGATCTCCTCTTGGGCCTTTCGAATGACTCCTCCTTTTTATACTTAATGTATTTCGGTCATCAGTCCGCCTTTTGTCTCATACATTAGGGGGCATCTGTTATAACATCTTTCATCACTTCTACATACCGGATGTCTTATATGGTATGGGAAAATCCCTTTCCCCTTGCAGACATGTCCTTATTTCAAAGAAGTGTTTTTCAAAATCTATACACAACTTTGCCCACTATAAAAACACATATATAAGTGGTTACTATGAACAATATCCACGTACAAATTTTTAAAATTTGAAAATATATATATATATATATAAAGCTATTTTTCGGGTGGGGTTTACAGGTTTTACTAAAAGCCCACCTAGAGGAGCCCGTGGCCTAACCAAATTAATTGGTTTGAGGTGGTATATATACACCCCTTGGGTAGGCTTAATTCATTCCCAATGAGAGGTATCCATATTATGCCCAAATCTCCCGAGATTAGGTCTGCAATTTTCATTTTCTTCTTGCACTCTCAGTCTCCATGAAACCCTTGTTTCCTTGCAGAGATGCTCAACCTCCTTATCTAGCATCTTCTTACATATATTGGAGAGAAAGTCTTTGATGGCTCGGGCTGGATGGATCCAGAGGAATGTTTTTTCAGTACCTTTGGTTAGGATCAGGTTGTAGCTTCACCTATTCTCGCTTCTTTAAGTTAATAAAGAAACTCATGTCTTGTTTCCAAATTGCGTTGTTATCTTATGAATGTTAATTTGTGATGATGCTTATGATGATCTAATATACATATATTTACTTGTACTTTGAATTCGGTGATCTGCTTGTGTCTCTGTGATATATTTGCAGGTCTGCTCATCTTGAAAGAATATTGAGCTTTTGGATCCTACAGGATCTACTTCAAATGTAGGAACCCTCGGTATGTCTCTAGTCCATACTTTTGTAAATTCAAGTGCTCGATTTGATTGCATGAATTTTCTTTGTTATATTTTTATCCTACTCTGTTGGGGTTCTCAATCCTAGCCCTTGGGAACTTTTCCCTTTAACACTCTTAGCGCAACAAAATGTTAAACATTAGATTACACCATCTATACTATAATAAACTGAAAAATGTTAAACATCACATTACAACATCTCCACCATACATATCTACCATATTTTTTCAATAAAATATTACACTAAATCTTTTAAACTAATTAGAAACCAACCTAAAACCCCACACTCCCTAGAACCCTACTGAGCAAAGTGAACCTCCCTATTCAATCAGATATTCCCATCAATGTTTCATTCGCATTCGTTTGCAGTGAATTTGATAGCACAAGCAAAGGAGCAGGAATGGCGCATATGTCAAGGTCTGTAATAACCTCTTGTCGGAGTATTGGTGGCGGACTTGCTGGTGCCCGAGCTGCCTTCAGAAGACCCGCGTTTTCCACCAATGCAAATCCCTTCGGCAGTGGCAGAGATATCCCTGTCCTCCGACGCCGCTTTTCTTCAATTTCAAGGTTCATATATTTAATTTCATGTCTGTTCTGTTATTTGAAAGCCACTCCATTTTATGGCTGCTCTGTTATTTAATTGAAATCGTCTCGAAGTTACACTCGATATTAAGGACGTGATTCGCATCAGTGATTTGGCTTTTATTTAAAATGGCAGGTTCCCTGTAGAATTGGCGTGCTGTGTAGAGTCTCTGATTCCACTACATAGTGCGGTTGCAAGTTCTCGGCTCACGTCCCGATTGGCTATCAACTCTCGTTCGCTGTCTCAGGGTACCCTCTGTCGAACTTCCCCAGATCGGTAGTTTTTACTTTGTGAGTTTGCAATCCCATTAAAAGCCCGACACCCAACAATCACATCACACGTTTTTTGTTTTCTTCTGTTATCCCATTCATGATAAATATGTAAATGAGTAGATTGGGAGTTCAGCAGATCCGGAAACCCAACAAATTGTCAGAAGGAAACCCGATAGCTGGTGTTTGCTTTAATTTGCAAGCATGTATATGGATTCCTTTTAGACTCAAGCAACTGAGTTTGCTGCTTGGTAGGCAAGTGATCCATTTGTTGATTACTAAAAACCTCACCAATCCAATTTTTTTTTAGCACAGTGGAGTCCTACTAATCCACATTCGCTATGAATATCATCCATCCTTGAACCCTGCTTCTCATCAGGCCCGATTATTCACACAATTCTTGGGAAGCCAATTAGCGCTTAAAGTTTTGCCCGTCCACTAAAAGCCCTTGAAACCAAAACGATAGCAAAATAGATTAAATACTAGTTAACACGCTGCACATAGATAGAATGATCTCGTCATTTCGCATTGATTGGTGCACTTGTTAGATAACATTATAAGGTTCCAGTATTTGATACTATTAGAGTTTCAAGACTCAATGTAAGTGCAATCGGGTGCCAATTCCCAATTTGCGTCGATTCAAGTTTGGCCTTTTCGTTGTTGCCTTTGAATTACCTCTTGCATTTTAGTCCTTTACTAATTGAAAATACTAATGCCAGGTTAGGGTCCTATATTATCAATGGCCCTTGAAGGGAAGTTGCAGTAATGATAATACCTCAGAGAAATCTCATCCATTGGATAACTGCATGCAAAGAGAGTTCAGGTAGCCAGTCAGGTATCATGTACCAAGGATATCGCTTGCCCAAGAAGGTTGAAATGTTTTGGTTGGAGCCATGCCTATTTTCCATTCAATATTACTGGTTGGGGTAGAGTAAATAGTAATTTAGTTAATATTTGCGCATTTCATCCCAATGACTTGAGTTGTGCGTTCGGGATATTCAATGTTTTAACATTGACAATAGAGTCAAGGATAAGGAGCTGACCACTGGTGGTTAGTTTATAATTGTCTGTCCAGCATCCAGTCATCTGCAATAAACAAATTGAAAGACAATTTCAACATCTCCTTAATAAGTTGTTCTCAAATTTTTTTTCTTGACAAGAACAGGGAGATTTATTTATTATGGCAAAAATTGCATCGAGAAGATGCATTAAAAAATGTACATCTTTGATGGACATCAACAAACTCCATAACATAACAGTAATTAATAGGAGTCTTAGCAGTACTTTCAAAATGAAACTGACTTTAGAGTCCCTGTAATAGATGCCTAAGAAAAAGATAACAAAACTCTACATGTATAAAAATCTGGGGGAGAGAGAAGCACTCTATGCATGGTTACGAGCTTGAGAGCCTTCAAACCCAGGGACATTCAAGACTGGGAGGAAATAGTGTGATGAAACTGCTGGAGATATCTCTAAGTGTTTTGAAGGAGAGAGATTCTACATGATTGCTAGTTGTTGAGTCTCAAATACCTCTTGCTAGGAGCGTAGGGCTCCACATTCAGCTTGCAATTACTGAAGACCTTGACGATGTTGTGCTAATATCTCCAGGGAGGTCCCAATGAGGTTGGAAATGCCAATATGAAGTTGACAATATGAGGAATGCAATCCTTGAAAGTCATTATGGAGTTGTTATGACATTGTCTTCATTGTTGTGCCCCCCACTTGTCCATGGGCATGATGAAAGGAAAATGCCACTTCAGTAAAAAAGTACATCTTTGATGGACATCAACAAACTCCATAACATAACAGTAATTAATAGGGGTCTTAGCAGTATAGATAGGAAAGAAAACAATACTTCTAAAATGCGCTGACTTTAGAGTCCCAGTAATAGATGCCTAAGAAAAAGATAACAAAACATTGCATGTATAAAATATGGGGGAGAGAGAAGCACTCTATGCATGGTTACCGGCTTGAGAGTCTTCAAACCTAGGGACATTCAAGACTGGGAGGAAATAGTGTGATGAAACTATTGGAGATATCTCTGAGTGTTTTGAAGGAGAGCGATTCTACCTGATTGCTAGTTGTTGAGTCTCATATTCCTCTTGCTAGGAGCGCAGGGCTCCACATTTAGCTTGCAATTACTAAAGAGCTTAACGATGTTGTGCTAATATCTCCAGGGAGGTCCCAATGAGGTTGGAAATGCCAATATGAAATTGACAATATGAGGAATGCAATCCTTGAAAGTCATTATGGAGTTGTTATGACATTGTCTTCATTGTTGTGCCCCCCCACTTGTCCATGGGCATGATGAAAGGAGAATGCCACTTCAGTAAAAAAGTACATCTTTGATGGACATCAACAAACTCCAAAACATAACAGTGATTAATAGGAGTCTTAGCAGTATACATAGGAAAGAAAACAATACTTCTAAAACGAAGCTAACTTTAGAGTCCCTGTAATAGATGCCTAAGAAAAATATAACAAAACATTGCATGTATAAAATATGGGGGAGAGAGAAGCACTCTATGCATGGTTACCTACTTGAGAGTCTTCAAACCCAGGGACATTCAAGACTGGGAGGAAATAGTATGATGAAATTGTTGGAGATATCTCTGAGTGTTTTGAAGGAGAGTGATTTTGCATGATTGCTAGTTGTTGAGTCTCGAATTCCTCTTGCTAGGAGCATAGGGCTCCACATTCAACTTGCAATTGTTGAAGAGCTTGACGATGTTGTGCTAATATCTCCAGGGATGTCCTAATGAGGTTGGAAATGCAAATATGAAGTTGACAATATGAGGAATGCAATCCTTGAAAGTCATTGTGGAGTTGTTATGACATTGTCTTCATTGTTGTGCCCCCCCCCCACTTGTCTGTGGGCATGATGAAAGAAGAATGCCACTTTAGTAATTGAACCCAGGAAGGCGCTACAACAAAGTCTGCATGTCTATGAGGAGTAGAGACTGGTTGGAATTTGGGATGGAGACAATGTTGTACATTGAATAAAGTGTTATGAACTAATTGAGCCATTGCAACAGGTCCTGTCATCTATTGATACCTCGTGCAAGAAGGATGGGTAGTACACCTAATGTAATCCAGGCTTCTGTAGCTTTCACAACAAACTACATAACCAAAATTGTTGTTACAAAGCGCACATCCCCAACCATTTGATTTTCGCTACTATATTATACTAATTCAAAGACTAAATCATAGAGCATAAACAAAGGGTAATTCTAGACCTGCCCACGAGAACTGAGAATGTGATGTCCTCAACAAATTGAAGACCAATTGACTTAGTAGCGTATTTGTCCCCGTAGGCTATAGTCCTTCAAAAAAGGGGATAAAACCCAAAACACCCATTGTTGGGTGTTTTGGAGGAGGAAAGGCCTTGAAGGCTAGATGTTGAGGTTGGAAGGGTAGATAGCTAGGGTTTAGGTGCTAAAGAGCCCACAACTAGCCCATAGGGCAGTCGTTAGGGTCAAGGAAGGGCAACTGTGTGCCTAGGGCCCACGACTAGGCTTTCTAAGGCCTTGAGGCCCTAACGCTAGGCCTAGAAGGTGAGGCCGATGCCTCTAAAGGCTGCGGCATGCCCTAAAAGGGCTGAAAAGATGACGCAGGGGAAATAAAACTTGGCACTGGCCACGAGAAGGAGGACACTGACCCTTTATGGCAGGCTTGAGAGTAAGAGTTGGAGAGATTTGAAGAAGATTGTGAGAGAGAGAGAGACTTGGAGAGTAAGAGCAGAACTTGAAGGTTGATTCAGTGTTTGCATCAACTACAGCTACAAGTGATCTTCATGCTACAACTTGTTTAGAGTTGGGTGAACTTATTCATTTTCTTGATCTCTCATTGTACTTTGTATCTTTGCTGAACAATTGATATCTAATAGAAGAAAAATCTAGTTGGCTTTTCCCCTTGTGGGTGTTGGGATTCACGATTGTCCTTAAACTAAAACCCGCAGGTGTTAGTCAACGATCACATCGCTAGAGATAAGGATCCACGAGAGGCGGTTAGTCCATGTCGCGAAACACACAGGGAGTGTTGGTTTATCCAATGTCCAACAATCTCCCCCCCAATGCGAGCCGAGTGTGTATCAAAGTCGTGACCTACGCTTTGATACCACTTGTTGGGAATTACGATTGTCGCTAAACCAAAACCCATAGGTGTTAGTCAACGATCACATCGCCAGAGATAAGGATCCACGAGAGGCAGTTAGTCCATGTTGCGAAACACACATGGAGCGTTGGTTTATCCAATGTCCAACAATGGGTTTTTCCCTGGTCATTGGATCTAAATTCTCTGCTCAATCTGTTCTTGGTTGTCTTCTATTGTGCATTTGGTTTACGTTCTATCTACAATTACTTAACTAATATTGCAACATAAAGAAGTTTTGTAATAAGTGATTGTTACAACATATAATTTCAAAATTTCAACATGGTATCAGAGCTTTGGTGATGACAAGCTCAAGAAGACAAGTGTTGTTCCAACCCATTTTTTGCTAAAATATTTCTTGTTGTCCACTCTATTTGCAACCCATTTTCTTCTAAAATATCTCTTGCTGTCCACTCTATTTACAACCCATTTTCTGCTGAAATATCAAGCGCTGTCACTCCTTCCTTGTTACTGAAATTTTATTTGTTGCTCCTTCCTTACTGCTTAAATTTTACTGTTACTGTTCTTTTAAGATTTCAAGGAATCCAAGATATTGCAGATAGTAATTAAGGTGTTGCATGTGTTTAATAATTGTGGTACTTTTTGATGCATGCAAAAGTAAACAATAGTTTTATTTCTGTTTATGCATGTGCAAGAAAATGTTGTCTTGAAAAGAAGTATAATGCATATAAGGTTATGAAAGAATAACTGATAAAAATTGAATGCTGAAGATAGGGGGATTTTGACTTTCTCACATTATATGAGAAATGTCATAATTTTATGGGTTTTGGTAATTTTGATATTAGAGTTTACTAACAATAGTGGTTGTAGGTAAGAATCACGACTTTTGCAAAAGATGGAATGATAGTTTTTTAAACTAACGTCTTTTGCAATGATCAAAGATGGATTATAACTAATATCATTGCAGACAATGAAGTCAATATGTATAATTATTATTACATGCCTTCACTATGGGATCAAGATTTGAAGATCCTTATAAAATCAATGGAGAACCTATCCATGCATTGACTCATGATAAGTAATCATCAATATAGACTGTGGCACTGAAAGTTCACTTAACTTCACTGTAAAGCATTACCTCATGTGAGAAAGATGGTTTCCGAAATCACTGAGATTAGAGTGGATCATGATGGAGTTTGCCAAGTGGTGTTCAAGAAGATGCATTTCTTCTTCCAATGACATATGGCTGATGGACAATGATAACTTATAGAGGTCAGATCAAGAGGGAGCTAACTTCCTTCAATCCCCATTAAAAAATATGTATTTTAAAGTCTTATGTTGTTTCTTTGTGTCATTGCTCTTGTTTAGATTTATCTTTATAGATCATTGGCTATTCTTCCTACATGAGTATTTGAATGATTCTTTCACTAGCTTCTTGATGAGGATGTGATCAAGAAAAGCAGATCCTGAAGATCATGAGGGTGAAAAATAGTGCAGGAAGAGTAATCTCCAAGAGGAAGCTGGTGCAAGGATAATGAAGGAGCGACTCTGACATCTAGAAAAGAAAGAAAGACCTGCCTCATCACCAGATATACTTTCATTACGTTTTCTACTATTGCTCTTGCTCTTGTTCTGGGATCAATAGATACATTTAATGAATGTGAGAACCAAGTCCTTTGTATTTTGATTGAGGAAGATGTCAAGCCATCCCATGGCTTGAGTGGACATGAAGAGGAAAAAAGCTCAAGGCCTGTGCAATGAAGCTGGAATCAAGAAAGAGACCACCGTACCATATAAATCAGAACAAAATGGGCACTTAAGGATCTTTGACTTCCCTATCTATTTTCATGTGCCAAAGGAATCTTTGATTGCCCTATCTATTTTCATGTACCAAAGGAAAAGAGTATCAAGTTGGAAGCTTCAGGTAAGAAAGGTATGATTGTTGGTTATTGTGAAAATTATAAAGCTTACAAAATATATGTGCCTGGTAAAAGAACTATAGAGTTTAGTAGAGATATAGCATTCAATGAAGATGCAACTAGTTTAGTTTAGTTTAGTTTAGTAGAGATATAGTAGAGATATAGCATTAGAATAATGTTTCTAAACACGAATAATCGACAAAGTTTTTCTTCCATTTTAAAACCCCAAAGCTAGGATGGAATTCGTTGACAAGGTCTTCGGTGAGTCCTAGTGTTATAACGAGTCTTTGTAAAAGTGTGTCTGGGAATAATTTAGGCATATTTGGCTAAATTATTTTATTTCAAACACACTTGGTCTATACTAGATCATATTGTGTCGCAGAATTGGGTACATTGTTGAGGGTACGAGTCTAAATGTGTTTTCCCCTTTCAAGGGTTGATATTGTAATAATTTCCTATGAAAATTATTTTAGTGCATGGTTCCTCATATTTAGACACCATGGCTAAAATATTTGAGGGTGGAAAAATCATTAAATCCCCTCTAGGGTCAACTAATTAATTTTTCTGGCCAAATTAAATAAAAATCCTAAGCTAGAAAATTAATTAATTTTGAGTCAAAATAATTATAGAGAAATTAATTTCTCTCCAAGTGGAAAATAATAAAGAAATCATGGGTCAAAGAAAAGTTATACAATAAGAAATAAAAATTTATATACAAGAAGAAATTAAAGTGCAAAGAGTTAGAGAAAATATTCACACAACAAAAAATAAAATACAAGGGCCAAAAATTTATTTACAAAATTATTTACGAATTATTCACAATATCTACAAATAAAATTACAAGTCCTAATTAGCAGATAAATGTTGGAAATACTAAGAGGTGGGGTGAATCAATATTTCTTTTCAATTGTTATTTTTACCAGTTAAGATCACTTATATTTAGAACACAAAATGAACAATATAGAATAGAGGATTTTATTAATTAGATATAACGAGGACTTAAATCCTCTTCTTTACAACGAATCAAGTACAATAATAGTTTAGGGCTCCAACCCTATATGAAGACACCAATCTTCATTCTCCTAGGCTCCAACCTGTACTTTGCCAAGCACCAACTTGGACTTCTCGAGGCTCCAACCTCTAGCGCTCCAACCCTACACCAACCTGGTCTTCTTGATGACTCCTATCCTCTAGGGCTCCAACCCACAGCTTCAATTCTTCAAGATAAGTTTAGTAATTCTTCATGGCTCCCAATATCTTCTGCAATGAGCCCTGACAATATCTACACCTTCAACACTGCCCTCAAACGATCTCCAATGCAGTCAACTCATAAATGACAACTTTGTCTTCTCATGAAGGTGTCACCACTGCTCTTCATGTTACCCAAAGAAGATCTCCAAGGTCACCTCATGATGACATCAGTGCATCATGATTTCCAATAATGTCTTCGATAGGATTTTTGATGATTCTCCAAGGTACGTCTTCACAAAGCTTCAACTGCTTCAAATGTTCTTCCAAATGACTTCAAATCAGCTCCACAAAGATCAGTCTTCAAAGGGAGTCTTCAAAAGTTCCCTCAATGCCAACCCAAGTCTGCTTCTAGCTGCTTCAAAATCCTTTCAAGGGCTGCTTTAATGACTACAATATCTGCTCCAAGCCTCTTGAAATCTGCTCTAAGACATCCTTCACATGTTCCTCTTACAAAATCTTCAGGATCTGCTCAAAATGCTCTCCATGGTTTGCTCAAGATCTGCTTCAAAATGTCTTCAAAACACTTGGCTTAAGATGCCTTTAAGTCTTCTCCAAGAATCCTTCAAGGACAACTCAATAAGGTTTTCGATATTTGATTCAATAGATCACGCCAAAGAGCTTCTCCAAGATCACATTTCAAGAATCATCCTAGACTTCAGAAATGTCTACAAGTTTGCACAGGAATGTCTTTAGGATAGCTTCAGATCTGCTCAAAAGATTCAAAGAACGCTGCTTCAAAAGATCTTCAAGTTCTCCTTCAAATTTGTTCCAAGGATGCTTGACGTCTACTTCAACAAAGGCTTCTAATAAAGGTGAGAATATCTTCTCAGAAACCTCCCTGAAGTCTGCTACAAGATTCTTCAAAAACTGCTCAAAGTCCACAAGAGAGAGTGTGCTCCAAACAATTCCAAATCTCCTCCAAGCAGGCTTCCAAAGGTGGTTTAATAAGGGTTAGTTCAAACGATTTGCTCCATAGGAAATTAGGGTGAGATTACAAAATTTTTCTTATTAGAAAAATCGTCCCTATCCACAAAAACGAACCACATGAATCCGGTTTTGTACACAAATATGAAACGCTGAATTCGACCCTTTCTCACAGAGAATCCACCGTAGAGAACTCACACTTCCATAGAGATTTTCCACAAAAAATTTCGTTCCTTTTTCCAGAGGAAATAATCACATATGCCGCGTTTTCATTTGATAGAGAATATATCTACTCTTTAAATACACGATCTGCTCCTTAATCACTTGACCGAGTTCTGTATTTTTTCAGATGTTCTTCACCGAAATTTTTGATACCTACAATGAAGTTTCTATCCTCATATTTATACACATTTTGCGTTAAGGTGAAGAGACACATCAGTTGGAGAGAAATTTCAGCCTACGCAACTCGACTTAGGTCGGCTAGGACATAATATATTATTTTATCTTAAAAAATCATTTTCTCCCAATCTATAAGGAGCTAGAGGGCGAGTGATAGCTCGTTAGAAAGCGAAAATTGTCCTCTACAAGATGGTGTCAATTTCATCTTTTAATGAGGTCATTTTCCCATTAAGAATTTTTTTTGGTGAGCTGTCATCATAATTTTATTCATGGCAGCCTTTAGGATATTGTGTTTTGGACAATGTTAGGACTTCCTCTAGGATTGAAACATTTGTAAGGTTTAAGGTTTCCTTAGGGCATCATGAATCAAGGTAAGGTGTCATCATCATGAGTCAAGGTATAAAGGTGGTTTTAAGGCTTTTTCATCAAGAGCAAGGACATCATATTAGGACTTTTTCATCAAGAGCAAGGATGTCATATAGCTAGGTCATACAAGGTAAAGGCTCTTTTACATGGGATCTTTATTTGTAAGGGCTATGGCATTTTCACCTAGGCTAGAACATCATAAAGCAAGCATTAGTTCTAGGGGTTGCATCACTAGGGTATTATGATCAATAATCATGAGCTATTCAGAGCTACGGTTTCATGGGCATCTAGGGCAACATCACACATCACAACAATATTTGCCATCATAAACAATGCCATATTGACATCAATGACAACCTTGACCAACAATAAATTCCTTCGTAGCATAAATTAATTTTGAAAATAAGATAGATGAGTTAGAGAAATAATTATTTATTTTACTAGCCAATCCCTCGTATAAAGAAAATTGCTAGATCAAGACTTGTGGCCAAACAAGAATGTAGTCCCCTCACTGTCTGTGTACTTGGAGGCCAAGGGATGGAGCAACCTGTAACTCAATGCACTTTAAAATAGAATATTAGATCAAAGGGGTTTGATTCACATAATAGATCTATAAATCTGGAGATACCTGCCAGACTTTGCTAGATCTAGGGCATTTACTCTCACCCAACACCTAAAGCAAGATACTTGTGCTAATAGATGTTCCTACTACCGACAATTGGAATAATAACCATAACATATAATAGCTTGAAGCATATAACAAAAACTCATCCAGCACATACCACAGATCAACAAGCAAGAGACGCCTTGAATTGAAACCCCGAAGACTTTTTACTAAATCCAAAAAATTCCAGCAAAGCTTAGCTCAATACATCAAAAGATTTTCAATGAGTACAGGATGATATAATGAGGAGCTCATTAGCTTCCTTATATAGAAAATGAGAAAAGAAAACCCCTCCGAGTGGAAAATAATGGCTAGTTGGCTTGATCCTCGTCAAAATCATCTCATCCATCGATCTTCATTTGAAATAACTTGATCTCCTTGGTCGATTGTTTTTTGAGGAAAAAATCGAATTTCTCTTAAAATCCCTTTTTCCTTGGTCCAAAAAAAAATATTTTTGACTAATATCTTCCAAAAAATTCAGTTTGACTTAACCGCCAAGATCTAGGGGGTCAATTTCTCTTAAAAAACCCTTTTTTCTGTTGGTGGAGGACTTCCAAAATTTAATTCTTTTTTGACCCACGAATTTTTGATGATTTTCCACTTGGAGAGAATTTAATTTCCCTAAAATTATTTTTTTGACTAAAATTTAATTAATTTTCTGGGTAATTATTATTATTTTTTCTAGAAAAATTAATTAAATGACTCAAGAGGGGATTAATTATTTTTTCCACGCTAAAATATTTTAGCCATGGTGTCTAACTATGAGTAACCGTGCACTAAAATATTTTTTACAAGATTTAATTCAACCCTTAGAAGGGGAAATACACATTTGACGCAAACCCTCAAGACATTACCCAATTCTGCGACAAGACACATGATCTAGTATGAAAAATACATAGACTTGATAAACACTAGGACTCACCTAAGACTTCGTCAACGAGTTCCACCCTTGCTTTGGGGTATATTTGGGAGAAAAACTCTATCGATTATCCGTGTTTACAAACACACATAATGCAAGGAGGTGAAAAAACTCCCTAGGATGAAACCCTTTTAGAAGAATCATAGGCTTAACTAGTTGTTATTACATGGCTTAATAGCCATACTAGAATCATTTACAACATAAAATCAGAAAACGGGTTCTGAATGATGACAATGATATGAATTTTTTTGATCCACTGCTTTGTACCTTGGTTCTTGGACTATTGGCACGTGTGGCCAACAAGAGGAAGAATTGGTCTAGTCTTGCAGAAATATGTCCTAGAACTGAGTGTTTATTCAACCAATTAAGCCTTCGCTTGGTGCATTTTATGTTAAAGAGCCCTAGGTGCAAGATGAGGTCTTCCATATGTTCTTGGAAAGGATCTTGGATAACCCTTCCTCCTTTTTTCACTTTGGGGTTTATTGGGATATCAGAATCCCCTCCAATTATGAATTTGACTATAAGGTCTCTATCTTGCAAGCTCATAAGAGAGCTCTATACTATATAACATTGGATCTTTTTTTGTTAATTGAGGGGCATATACACATTGATAATTTTAATAGAATTACCAAAAGGATGATGAGTTGAGCATATTTGAAGGCAATGAGTGGTAGACTAACTTGAATTTAATTGAAACATATTCGGGTTTCATAAGGTGCATAAGCTTCTCGAAACCACCATGAGAGTTGACTGCATGGCTTGATTTAATGTCCTTACCAAATTGATGGCTAATGGAGGACGAAATAGCCTATCCGACCCCATAGGCTATAGACTTGATAAAGAGGTAAAAACCCAATTTTTCCTATGTTGGGGCAACATTGGGCAAAAGTTGGGTCGGCTGGGGCTAAAAAAACCCAAAATTAGGCGTTGCACCCACAACTCCACATATTGGAGCTTATGGGAAATCTATAAATAGAGAGTTGAGATCAAATGGATCATCATCATTTATGGATCAAATCATCTGTTTTCTTGAGCTGTAGCTCTGAGGGTTTTAAGACCCCATTTCTCCTACTAATTTCAGTGGTGAAAGATTCCACCCTAGTTAGTCCTATTTTTGCTTTTGTTTCTTGGTTCTGGCAACATGTATCTTCTCTACAAGGAGCAACAAATATATTTTTGGAAGAGACTAAGACAAAGAAGATCAAAACACATTGAAGCTGGGCATATTTCTCTTATTCTGGTAAAACAGGGAGACTAATTAATTGAAGAAGCGAATTCTGTGGAGGGAAACATTTATGTAGAAAGGGCATGATTGAAGTCGTCTGACCAACAAGTCTTTTGTGACAGATTGACGAGTTTTCTGAGTCAACTCGTATTCATGCGACTCAGCCTTGAGGCAATCAGAACCCCCCCTATGGCCATCTCTGCAACAACCTTGAGGCAGCTCAGATCTGTTGAGTATGTTGTCATTGATGTCAAAGATGGTGCGGGATGTCAAAGCGGGTGCAAGATATCATCATTGATGTCCTTCATGCATGGATGAGATGATACATTGATGAAACCCTAGCTGTAGGGTTTGGATCCCTTGGAAGATGAGCACACCCCACAATTGTTGGAGATTTTGAAGATGCACATCACTGAATTTGCCTTGGAGACCCTTGCCATTGGATTCTCCTTGTCATGCTGTTTCTATTGATATGTGGAGTGCTTCGTAGGTCCTCATGGTTTGAGAGATGCCGAGTCAAAATGCAAGCCCTCATCTCATGGTCAGTAGCCCTAAAGGGTGATTATGTGGCAACATTATGTTGGCTAGTCTATGGCACACTTAATTAAGTAAAAGGAGTATAATTCTATAGGAGGAAATTTAATAATGAAGGATCAAAGTCTTCAGGGTCCAAAATCTTTGCGGGGATGTTGCAAAGTGATGCTAGTATGATGAATCGAGTCATGTAACAGGCCTAGGTAACTCGGGACATTGTCATCAAGTGAATTTACTCTGGGAAGTTTTTTTTACTTGGTTAATTATTGGTACTTTTTAGTACTTAATAATTAATTGATCTTTTCCTTCCAAGCTATAAGCCCAAAGCCCGAGTGCAACTTGATGGCAAGGCCTTGGGTGAGTCCTAGTGTCTAGAGTCATTGTATATTACCATACTAGATCACTCAAAAAATTTTGCGGAATTTGATTAGGTCTAACTTCTAAGGGTTAGTTTTTTAATTTCACGTAGGGTAGAAATTTTAATAAATTCCGAATGTAAATTGTAATAAGTGTTGTCTAGAGAAGTTGTATGAGGTATGAGTGCTCAAAATTACACCTCTACACCTCAACTTTCTACTAAGACATACTTTCATGGGTGAAAAATAATTTATAGACCCACTTTTCCTAGGTTTTGTGGAAAATGTGGCAATAAATTAGCCCATAAATAAATGAAATGGAGAAAAATAAGAAAACACCATGTGACAAAATGACATGGAAATGACTTGAAAATTATCCCAAGTCAGAGCAAGTCAAGAGGCAATTAAGCAGTGATTTGGCACTTGACATCATTGCAAAAGATTGAGCACATGAGAAATCGAATTTTTTGACTACATTTAGGGAGTTCGATTGGGATCTTCTTGAGGGTCAACGAGATATTACATGAGATCTTTTGGAGAGTTAAGTGGAGTCTCCACTCCACTTCAACTCCACCTATCCCTCCACATGGCAGCTACACTCTTCTCCAGCTCCACGCATTTCCTCACTGGAAGCCACACACATTCCTTGATGACTCCCACGCATGGTGGATTGGGGACATATTTGAGAAGTGTCAACTCTTATATTGGTTGATGAGATTTGATTGGGAGTTAAATGCCTCATTTACCCACACCTCCTCCACTTGGCTACCCAAGCTCTTCACAAAGGAAACACGTAGGGAAAGAGGAGGATTTTGACTTGCACAAGTGTCTCGGGCTCTCACTTGTGATTCAATTTGCTCTTCTTGGGATCTTCTCCAAGTCACTCTTGTCACATGGTGTCTCTCTTGGGATCATCTCCCATTCTTCTATTTAGATGAGCTTTGGGCTCTCACTTTGTATCTTTGGAAAGAGCTATTGGGCTTAAGGAGACTTAGCTGGATTGTGCACTCATTTTCATATAATAAAAACGACTTTGGGGTATTATATTGATGGTGTTCTCCTTCTCTTCTTGAGGTGATGTTGTTATAAACTATGTGCTTCACTTTCTATATGCAATTTGGATTATGTTAGCTATCATCTTGTCATTTGTTTTGGATTAATATATACAAGGTATCTTGTGTTTATTTTGATTAGAGAATACTCTAGGAGTGGGGAGCACTAGATGATTTTAGGAGGAATCTCTAGCCTCCTCATCCATTGCATTATCTAATCCTTGTATGAATGCTTCCATCTATTTCCAAGTGTGTAGAAATATTTTTTTTTGAGTTTGTTGAAGGATTGCTTGGGCATGGGAGAACTCTTCCAATAGATTAACTCACTCTCAAGCTCAAGGATAGAAGGACCCAATCGATTTTGCCTCAAGGATCTTATCTCACGAATTACAATGAAAAGTTTCCTTTCCTTTGGCTCTTTTATATCACAAAAGCATAATTTAAGTTCATTCTTAATCTATGTGCTTCAAATAATTTATTTGGCTTCTAGCGCTATTGCAAAGGCTTAGCCTTTCTTTTTTGCATGAGAGAGTTTCTCTCTTGTTGCATGCATTTGGATTTACATCGAATATCATTTTTGACATGAAACCATGAAGCTAATTTTGTCCTCTTGCTTGCATTGTGTAGATTAAAAGGAGGATTGAGGAGCTTCATCTTGTAAAGTGCTGATTGAAGATAAAAAATCCGATTTGTTTTGCAGCCCCAATTAGCTCACTTTTGGGGCAGATTTGAGTAAAAGAGAGTTCCAAACTGATAGCTCTTGTTTGCAGGACCTTTGACACATACTTGGAGCTGAAAATCAAGGAGGCCGCGGGCTTTAAAGCAAGCATTCATTCAAGCCCTTGAGCCTTTTCAAAGGCTGCCTATTTCTCCAAGAAGGGCATGAGCCTATAGAGGCTTAGCTTCTAATTTTGTACTACTTTTTAACTTTTGCGGAAAGCTGATTTTTTTGCATGTAAAAATGAGTCCTAGCTTTTTCAGATTTCAAAAAGCTCTTCATTTGCTTAGATTTCCAAGGAGAAGTTCGATTTTTCTTGAATACTATTGTAGAGTTTCTCCCTTGGTTGAGTTGAGGCCTTTGAGAGGCTTGTTACTGCTCAAACTAGCAGGGGTCGTAGGAGGGGATCCTATAGAGCAACTACTAGGTTGATGCCAACAATGGAGTGATAGCCCACTATCACCTCAGCTAAGGTTCCCTGCTCTTTACAGACTTTCACCGATGGGAGGAGTCCCGGTATATGAGGAATCACGTGAATATATATAGTCAATGGTAAGATAAGGAAGTGATTCCTAAGCCTATTCACAAGAGAGACTCAATTAAATGGGTTGCTTGCTTTATAAGCAAGGTGATGGGCTCTCTAGGAAGGGCTAAGAGGGCTTTTGAGGATAGGGTTTGAGAGTATGCCTTGTTAAGGAAGCCCCTAGTATCAAATGCCTTATGGAAGCTAGGCTTCTAAGTGATCTTTGTGGAGTTGGAGTCAACAAGTTGTGGGACCACAAAGGGCCAAGTGGACCTGAAATTAGGTCAAGGATGTGGAGTTGATCAAACAAGGACATACTTGACCTAATTAGGGAAAGGAAGGGGATCAAAGAAGGAATCTTCTTTTGATGATTTGATGCTCTGATCCCAATGAGGTCACTAGCCAATGGGAAACCAAGGCAAGAATTGATCTTCAAGCTAGGGCTTGAAATATCTCCAAATTCCACTATCGGAATTTTGTGAAATTTGGAGGGTTCCTTAAGGACACACCGTCATAGTTGTGGGAAAGAGATCGAATTATTTTGATGGCTAAATCGTGAGAAAAGTGATGCCCTAGGTGACCTATGGAGGCTAGGCCTAGAAAAAGAGGGGAAGGTGAGAGGAATTCGCTTTGAAAATGATCACCTATGGAAGGATCAGTGCCTTATCCTTTGGGGAAGATGGAGTCAAGATGAAATTTGTGATATAGAAGAACTACACCCAATCAAGGAGCCTACTAGACAACTTCACTTTGCAATTAGGGCATGGGAGCAACTGCTAGAAGGATTTATAATTCAATTTGCAATAATCAATGACTTATCAAGATATCTTCAATAGAAACAATCTCTAGGAACATCATAGTTTTAAAAACCGGAACCGGTGGACCTAATGAACCGGATTTCTATCCGGAACCGGTCTAATCGGGAGCGGTCAGATGCCAATGAACCGGTTTAAAAAAAAATACATTAAATAATTATTTTTTTAATTAAAAAAACTATTTTTAAGATTTGCAACCATGATTCCAAGCCAATAGAGACAAAATATGCAAAGTTTGCTCATTTATATACCATGCAAAGGTGAATATATCAAAATGGCACCGAGTGCAATACATATCATCGATAAATACATAAGCAATCAGGCTCCAAATGGCCCATAAAGTCCAAAAACAGTGCTACAAGCTATGACGCCATTGGCCTAATACAAGACTACACATGAATCATGATCAATCATCAAATTCATCACCATTACTAAACACAAGATCAACATCGGCAGCTGCATAGACATCATCTGGATCAGAGTCTGCGGATGCCTCAGCCTCAGGCTCATCTGCAACCTAAATACCACTGCCACCAATAACAATAGAAGTGGACCTAATGGAAGCATGCGTTACTCGAGTTGCATGACTAGTGCCTTCCATTGGTTGTTTGCCTTTCCTTGATGCAGCTACCAATCCTGGGTCTCCGTCTGATGGCGCCACCAAATCTGCTTCAAATTCACCCCTCGCTAATGCTGCATCAAAATCAAAATCTGCGTCAAACACTGGATCTTCAATCTCCTCCACCCATTCTGATGTTGGATCAATATCATCCAACACAATGGGATCTAGATCAGAGGTTTTGTTCATCAGTTGGTTTCGCCTCAAGCGAAGGTTGTATTCCACAAACACAAGATCATTTAACCATTTATGTTCCAAACAGTTTCTCTTCTTTGTATGTATGTGCTCAAAAACAGACCAATTGCGCTCACAACCTGAAGCACTGCAAGTTTGGCTGAGGATTCTAATTGCAAACTTTTGCATTTGAGGACATTGGCCGCCAAATGACTTCCACCAATGTGCTGCAAATAAAAAGACATTCATTAGTAACATAGTTCAATTCATTGCTTATTTACAAACAATTTAACTTGAAAAGAAAAACAAATTGGAATTGCTTACCTGGTTGATCCACATCTCTTGCCATTTTCGCCAAGTTCTTTCCAAAGGTACTAGTTGCCATACTGAAAAGAGTAAGTTGTTTATGTGTTTCCAAAAGGTCTTCACAGATAGGGACCATGCGCTCCAAGCAATCAATCAATCCAGATCTAACCTCCCCATCCTGCTGATCTCCTAGCCGAGCTTTATAATGATACTTTGGGTTCAAAAAATACCCCGCTGCATGTATAGGACGATGGAGTTGATTGTTCCATTTGTTATCAATGATCTCCCATATCCGGCCATATTTAGCTAACCTGTCCCTGTAAACTGCCCGTATCTGCTCCTTTGCCTGATTCATAGCCTCATAAATGTATCCCATTGCCATCTTTTCCCCATCCACCATCCTTAGCACCTTAACAAGGGGCTCCGTAATTTTTACCAGCTGTGAAGACCTTTTCCAAAAATAATTGTCAAAGACTTTCTCTTTTGTTTCTTTTCCATCTTGTCTACGAGCCCACCAGGATTCAGTCCAATCATCAGAAGAAAACATTTTCTGCAGGTTTTTTTGTTGAGAATTGAGACATTGCAACGTGAAGAAGTGAGTTGCAAATCTCGTAATCGCAGGCCTAACAAGCTCTTTGCCCCTAGTGTTTTTCCTCATTAGGCTCAATACCCATGAGTGGTTGTAAATGTATTTTGTAATGCACTTGCCATGCTCTACAGTGTTTTTTACCCAATCCACTTTGCCTATGTCCTCAAGCATGAGGTCTATGCAATGTGCAGCACATGGAGTCCAAAATATGGTATTATACTTGGACTCAAGCATCTTTCCAGCAAGAACATAGTTTGAGGCATTATCTGTGATGACCTGCACAACGTTCTGCTCTCCCACTTCCTGAATAATCTCATCCAAAAGCTCAAATAGAAGGGCTGCATCCTTCACCTTATCAGATGCATCAACCGATCTCAAAAACATTGTTCCTCGAGGGCAAGCAACAAGGAAGTTAATGATAGTGCGGTTCTTTCCATCAGTGCATCCATCTAACATGATGGAACAACCTGTTTTGAGCCATGACTCTTTATATTCAGCCAAATACTCATCAATACTAGAAATCTCTTGTTGCAAAAGAGCTCCCCTTAACTCATGTGCAATAGGGCCTTTGAAGCCCTTTCCTGCAACAAAAACAGAGTCCCACATAGCTTGGTAATAAGGTGAGTTAGCGGCATTAAATGGGATATCTGAATCATACCACCATCTAGCAATGTACTGATGAGAAGCTTCTTTGCATTGTTTTTTCCAATGTTGATCCAAAGTGGGTTGACGACTTGGAGTTGGCTGGGACATGGAGGCACTGGCAGTGGTTGTGGGATTAGCATTGGACGAAAAATAACTCATGAGGTTGGGTCTCTTTGTTGGGTTTGATCTTTTGCCAACAGGAGGAACATAGTGAAAGGGGTTATTGGTGGAAGGGATAGAAGTGGAGTCTTGAATATCATACTCATCATTTTCATACCCACTCTCTCTCATCATTTCTACTATTTCCCTCTTCCTTGCAATTTCATCTTGGATGGCCTTCTCCCTAGCTTTAGTCTCCTCAAAATTTTCAAGCTTGGCAAGGTATTCTGCCCTAATCGGACCTAACACTGCATTAGGTGCATCACATGGCGTTACATTGCCTCTTATCCCAGCCAAGTGATGTTTCAATCTAAGAATACCCCCACCTCCAATACATTTTCGACAAAGTTTGCATACCATCTTTCCATCAATCACATCACAATGGACCCATGCACTGTCCTTGGCTTTTGGAGCCATTTTGACTTGAAATAATTAAAATTTGGAAATAAATCTGCCATTTAAAAAAAATTGCAGCTAAGATAAATGGACAACTAAGGCTAAATTTACAAAACAAAATGCACATTCAAACATACAAAATTTGATAGCATAGGACTAGAGATTTTAGAGCAATAAAATAGCTAAACACATGAGAAAATAAATACATGAACAGCAATGAAATGAAGGATTTTCAAGTGCAAATTCTTACCTGGCAATGCAAACTAGCCTCCTTAGTGTCCTCTTGAAGATGCTAATGCTATTGACAGCTCCAAACTATCTCCAAGATAACTCCAACTCCAACTCCAAGTCTCCAAGATCACTGCTCCGGCAAACACTCAACACTCTCCAAGCTCTCAATCAAACTCACAAACAGCAAATGAGTTGGTGTGAGACAAAGGAGAGGCTGCTCCTCCTTATAAAAGATTGGGGAGGGTGTTTTTGGAGGGAAACAACCCTCCCACTGGCTCCAAATCAGCCCTAAAACATCACTGCCGCCGGAAATGTGGGGCCGCAGATTAGTTAGCAATAAACCGACCGGTTAGGTCCGGTTTTTGTTAAAAAATGGCGAAATGCCCTAGATAGCCGGGTTGCAAGGCCGGTTTCGACCGGTGGGCAATCTAACCGGCCGGTTCGGCCAGTTTTCGGTTTAAACCGGCCGGTTTGCCTGGAACATTCACCCTTTCACACATGATACATGAGATGATGCAACACTACAAAAGATTAATTTCCATAATTTCGCATAAGAAAAACAATAAATTTAAGATCTAGTCATAGTATTAAAAACCGGCTGGCTTGAACTGGAAACCGGTCAAATCGATTGGTTCATTAGCTAACCGGGTCAAACCGATAGAAAAACCGAGTTCGACCCTCCTCTTCGCCAAAAAAACCGGTCCAACCAGTGCTAACTGACTGGTTTAGGACGAAACCAGACGGTTTATGGTCAAACTGGCCGGTTCCATCCAAAACTGGTCGGTACATTGCCATGTCAGCTATGGAATCCACATAATGCATTTTTGTGAGTTTTGGCACTGTTTTGAGGGAAATTTAGGGTTGTTTTTCTCCAAAAACATCCCCTCCAAGAAAATCATGCCTACCCTCTCATTTGCCTGACACATCTCAACCCTAGCAATGTTGGCAATTAATGGTAATGTTAAATTCTTAAAGTAAAAGGATGAAAATGAAATAAAGGAAATGTCACTTTATCCTTTTACTTAAATTTTTAACATTACCATGAAATGACTCAGGATGTTTGAGAGTGGTTTTGACCTCATTGGATTTCATATGGAGAAACTAGAATTTTAGATTTCACTCAAAATTCAGTAGACTTAATGGTTTTCAGGATTTCATGGTTTGGGGGTTTGCAATGTTTCCATTTGATTCTATCATGTATGAGGGTATGAGATTGACATTTGATCAAGAGCATGAAGCCCTTTAAGAACCTTGATGTTGGTGGCATTGATTATTGAACTTTGTTGATGTTGGTAGTATTGATTGTTGAACTTCCCTACCATGGCCTTGACAGGACTGTGCCCTTCACTCAAAGGAAAGCAACTCGTTAGACATGCTTATCTTTTTCTACAACATTTTAAGTTTGAGGAGATGAGCCCTTCACTCAAACCAAAATCATTGGTTAGACATGTTAAACTTTTTCTATTTCTATCATGTTATAAGGTTGAGCAATCCAAGTTTGAAGACTTTGAGCTAGATGATGTGTATGTATCTCTTGTTGATGATCCCATTTCTAGTAGCGATGAATCAATGATGAGTTTCATGAGTCACCATGTTGGTCAGTGATTTGTAGTTTTGATGTCTAATTTTGCTACTATTACAACTACTACTACTAAAGATGTAGAGGAGTTTTAGGAGTCCTCAAACTTCGAGCCATATTATTTATGTAGCTTATGTTGATGATCCCTTGTCTAGTAGTGGTGATGATTTTGATCATGATGAGGAGTGATGATGTCGTTGATCGCTGATATGTAGTCTTGTAGTAGGCCAATGGCCTCATAGCTTGTAGCATTTTTTTTGGACTTTATAGACCATTTGGAGCCTCATTGCTTATGTATTTTGTCGATGATATGTTTTGCACTTGGTGCCATTTTGATATATTCACCTTTACATGGTATATAAATGAGCAAACTTTGCATATTTTGTCTCTATTGGCTTGGAATCATGGTTGCAAATCTTTAAAATAGTTTTTTTTTATTTATTAAAACTTAATTATTTAACGTATTTTTTTTTAAACCGGTTCATTGAGATCTGACCAGTCCCGGTTTGACTGGTTCCGGTTCGAAACCCGGTTCATTAGGTCCACTGGTTCGGTCACCAGTTCCGGTTTTTAATACTATGGATCTAGTATAGCGAAAATCCCAACAACATTCATGTATTAAAGAAAATATCATAAATGGACTTGAAAAATATTACTTACATGTGTAAAAGAGTATATCCAATCACCAAATTATGCCAAAAATGAAGCTCCAAGAAAAGAGAGTGATATCGAAACATCAAAATTCATACATTACATCAAAATCCTCCTCCAAAAGGAATAATGAAAATTTCACAAGAGATAAGAACCCAATCCAAGTGATGATGAATGAGAGAGAATGCCTCTCTTCTATTTATACAATCCTCTAAGCGATTTGAATGGCCTAATTTGGACTAATAATGCCACTAGAATAAAATAATTTGCATAATAACAATACTTTTGGTGACAAGCCTACTAAATAGCTTAATAACACAAGAATAAGCCTCTCAAGAGGGTTGAGTGATCAATAAAGCAAGTCGTTGAGCCTTTGAGGAGGTCTAATGAAGTCTAAGGGGTGCCATGGTGTAAAAAATGGACTCCAAACATAGTGGACAAGGGGTTGGCCGCTTGTTTTCCAAGCAAGAACTTGTGGTGCTCCCAAGTGGGTGTGGGGGCACAAGGACATCCTCATGGGTCTCCAGGTGGATTGAAAGTTCCTGGAGACCACCTGTAAGGGCTGGGATGATGACATAAGCCCTCCCTCTACAGCGAGAGACATCCTCTGTACCCTGGAACATCTACCAAGTGTATGGTGCAAGTGTGGAGCTGGTTGGCATGGTGAAGCCGGTGCATCAACCACATTCAAAAAGGTGGAACACGAGCAATCAATAAATGGTGTTGGGGATCCATGAAGTACTCTTTGCTATGGTGGAGGCCCATGGGTCTCAACGCTCACCCTACAAGTACCAATGTGGCCCTCTGAAGGGCTAGGACCACATATAGGGAGACCAAGCCCCAAATGGAGACCCACCTGAAATCTTGCATAAGATCCAATGCATCCCCTCGCCTTCCAATACAACGAATCATTACAATAATAAAGTAAAAGAGCTTACAAGTGATAGAATCAATGGGGCACTTCATGGTGGCATGCCCTTCCATAGTGGGCTTTGGCATGCACAAGTGACTCCAAGCTTAATAAGGGGTTAATCAAGGACCCTATTAGGTGGTTTCAACCTTTAAAGGGGGTGGCATGTCCATGGTACATCGCTCAATTGGTAGGTGGCACATGATATAGTAATGGAACAGAGTGGGGATCAAGGGAATCATCCAGACCATATGTCATGATACAAGGGTAGCTATAATAAGGGAAGCCCACACCTGGGTATATGAGTGTAGGAGGGAGAAAATTGTGGTACATGAGTTACCCCGACCTTTGTTTTTCCACCCTTCTTCATATGCCTTTTGCCCTTGATAAAATTTTCTTCATCACTGCTCGGGGCTCCAGGGGATGAGAGCATGATGTGTAATATATATCAGTGGATAGCCCCTTAAGGTGGGGCAGATCATCGCCCATCAGGGGTTGGGACAATCATGGGTTCCTTAATGATGGAGGGGGCTCATCTAGGGCCCATAGGAACCAGGGTGATGGCCATGGATAAGTGGTAGAGCTCATGTTTGGCTTTTGCCTACGTGCTAAATTTGTATGTCCTGACCATTGTTTGCAATTTGTGGTACATTTCCTGTTGAGAGAGGCCAAATTATGCTTTTTCTTTTCTTTTTAACTGCATCAATCTCCGGGGCATCATTCCAGGCCCGACCCAAGGTGTGGACAAGGGGAGGTAGAGCTCATGTTTGGATTTTGCCCACATGCTAAATTTGTATGTCCTGACCATCTTTTGCATTTTGATTTCTTGTTGAGAGAGGCCAAATTATGCTTTTTCTTTTCTTTTTAACTGCATCAACCTCTGGGGCATCGTTCCAAGCCCGACCCAAATTGTGGACAAGGGGAGGGGGAGGCTAACCCTATGTGGACCCGGATGGGAACAGAGATGAATGGGGCTAAAATTAGTGGAAGGGGGTGTTGTATATGTGTTAGGAAGTGGGACCATGCAACCAAAATCAAGATTTCCCATGTAGTGCCAACCCTAAAAGCTAATGGCCAGTAAAGGAGATCCCACGAGACTAGGATACAAGGGTAACCATGAAATCGGGCAATGGAGAGTCGAGACAAGCACACAGACCTAACCCACTCTTTCCGCCGAATCCCCCCACCAATACATGCCCAAAAGTGCCCATGAAAAGTAAACAAAATTACTCAACCAAACCAATGAAAAGTCATACCTTTGGGATCGGGAGTCCCACCTTCAAATATATATTCATAACAGATGGGCGAGGGACCACATGGTTGGCTTAGGTGGTAGAGAAAATGACACATTGAGCTATCTGGGGGCTGCAAAGGGCTCTTGGTTGTCGATTGAGGACCATGTAGGAGAAAACATTTCTCCTATGCATACTACCCACATGTGGTGGGTAACAAGGCTCATCATTGTAACAAAGTCTCTAATAAAAAATTATTTTTGCTTGTAGGGGCTTGGGAGATTTCTCCCATGGTGTCCTATCTCCTCATTTAGAGGGAGACTTCTCTTGGGTGGATTGACTTTGCATGGTTCAAACTCTCACACTTCATTCAGTTGTTCTAACTTGCTCAACACTCACATTAATTCTTGGGATTAACATATCTTTCACATTTACTTTTCCATTTGCAAGTGAGCTTATCTAGTTTGTTATTTCAAGTGCTTGCAATTGTGAAACTTTAATTTCCTTTTCAAGTTAAAACACCTGTATGCAATTTACTTTTGCTCAAGCTACAACTTGCAACATTTCTTTATGTGCATTCAAGTTACAAGCAAGTACTTACGTCACTTTGCAAGCTTTGATTGGTTTCACTTTCTCATTCCCATTTCTTTACTTGGCAAGGTATTTCATAAGCTAGTTTGATCAATCTTAAGATTATTGGAGCATCTTTACTTGGAAGCAATATGGTTCATTGGCTTTAAGCACTTTGTGAAGCATACAACTCCATTTAAATTTCTTGTCAAGTATCATTTAGTTGGTTCCATTCTAAATTTTCCTTTTAAGTTTAATGCAATTTACTTTGGGCATTGTCATTTCACTTTAACACAAGCATCTCTAAAATTAGCCTCCAAATTAAGTTGGTTGTATAGACTATAGGGACCCTCCACTGCTATCGACTCCTCATTGTGAGATCTAGATTCCAGACGAGGGTGACGTCTGGGGACTGGAGTTCAATTGAAACTTTACTTCAGAATACAACTAATAAAATAAACCAAGGGCACATCTACATCACAACTTTACTTTACTTGCAAATACAATTCTCCTACATATTCTATCTTGGATTTATTTGAGTCTTATTTGCAAATATCATCCTTATTTCAAGAAGCATTTATTTTATTATGCAATTATTGTGAATCTTTTACTTTTGCAACTATTAGCTTTCTTGTACTTGGAATATTCTTCATTGGCGCAACACTATTTCTAGTTATTTCATGTATTTGTTACTTTGATGATCATTTAGCTCATGAGTAATTGATGTCATTATCTTGTCACTTGAGCATTTTCTTCCAAGTACTATTTCCTTTATAGTTGTAGGTGATATTTATATGCTCATTGTAATATCCCAAAAGGGAGAATGCAGTAATACTAAAACACAATATAAGAACTGCAACAATGTAAACAAGTAATCTAAAGACACCATACAAATGTACAAAATCGCTGAGCCATTTTATTATATAGGAGGTGGAATGCAAGTACAACAATGCTCAAAATATGAGACATTCAAGCCAAAGAGATGGCCTAGAATGACCCTGAAATGATCAACAAGAGGGATTGCATAACTGTTGGACTGCCAGAAGGAATACTGCGCTGTCCCTACTGCAAATGCCGGGACTACAACTGTCGGCAAAAGATAAAAATGTAGATCTAGTAGTTCCAGAGCTCCGATGATGCTGAAACTCAAGATCTGGGCTCTATGATGAATACCCAAGATAACCTAGAAAGGATTTCTAGATCTGACAATCTTGGAAAATCACCCTCTTAGGCCCTGCAACTATGACTGCTGGGTATGCAGATCTGAAGCATAATATGAAGAATGATGACTCCAATATGATGTGCAATCAGATCTATATGCTTGAAGGGCTGGTCCCTTCTTCAGATCCTTAAGCTAAAAGTTCAAGATCTGTCTCCTCCAACCTCCTCCAATAGATGCAGCTGCTGCATGCACAACAATTGGAGAAAACTGCGCTGTCAGAGAAGGAGGCTCTACAGCCTGATGCTAGATGCTGCAATAAAGCTCCTCAATGATGGAATTAATGTGCCCAAAGTGAGGAGATGGTCCCTCACAGGATTTCCAGCTGAAATATTGGAAACTTCCTTCCTCCTTCAGATCTGCAAGACTGGACTGCGCAATCCTTGAGGGGACTGTTGCTGCATGGAGGTATGAAATGATGGCCTTAATGCTGGATATGAATATGCTGCTCCTGAAAGGCTGAACTTGAAGAAGAAGGTGAAAGGATGAATCCTCCACCAGTTTCCTAGCTGAAATGCTAGAAACAACCACCACCTCTCAAACCTTGAAGTAGGAATGCGTAATTCCTGTGACTGAATGTGCATATGAGAGTGGCTAAATGTGGCACCAATGCTTGATGATATATGGCAGCTCAGAATAACCTTCCCAGAGTAGGCATTCGAAGTCCCCCGTGGGTAAGGGTGGGATTTCCGCTCGGAAACACCAGTGTGCTAAACAACACTGCAGACTTAGCTAAACGGCATAAGCGTGCATAGAAATGTCACATGACAAATCTAGATCTAAACAGGTCAGAAATAATAATCTAAAGCTTGCCTTCTATTGTTGCCTTCATCTTCCTTATAAAGTTTGTGAGCCTTCCTTAGCCCTCGCCCACCTCATAATTGCACTTTTCATGTGGCCACTAGCCTCCATGAAGATTGTGCTGTCTCTCCATGTTCTCCACCATCTCTGCATTTAATTCCCACTCTCCATCATGTGTGCATTGGATGCACAACTTCCTCCATTATCTCATCATTAGTGCTCTATGATCTTACTTTTAGTGCACCATGATCTCATTTGACTTCCTCCAAGATCTCCATGATCTGTCATTAATGTGGCATGATCTCCACTTTTCCTTCATTTAAGACGCTGCTCCACTACTCCATAATGCAGATCTAACTCTAAAATATCCACATACACACATCAAAAGTGGATTTTATTCATCATGGGGTTTGTGGGTCCCTCCACCCTCTTATTTACTTAATTAAGAACATTAAGAACTCTAATATTCCAATTTTCTGATGGAAAATTGAGAATATTACAGTCCTCCCCGCCAAAATGTTGCTTGTCCTCAAGCAACTGCAAAAGTGGATGCTATAGCAAACATCCTCCCTCCAAATGGCATCCTGACATGGAAGGCCTTCCCATCTGCCACAATGTGTTATGCATGCCCAACTCCAAAGCTGCCTCTTTAGAATGTCTAGAATGGTCTCCAATTGAAAAGTTAGATACCTTTCCTCATCAATGAATCTCCAAGTGGCAACCATATGATGTCCAAAGATCTCCTCTATACATGAGATACATGAAATGAAGTGGTTTCTTCCCAAGTGGAAAGTCCCAACTCATGAACAATCTCTCCAACCCATGTTACATAGAGTAGATTACATCTTTCAATGCTCTCATCATTAGCCCTGTTGCCCTTGTGGGATCCAAGCATCACATCAACATAGTGCAAAATAAGAAGTAGAGACATATGGATGAACATGTAAAATGTCAAACCATATTCTCCCAATAACAACCACTGCAGCAAAGCCTTCTGCTGCCATGCTAGATCATCATGAAAACAAGTAAGAGAGCCATACTCTCTCAAGAGAAGCCACTATAGCAATGCCTCTTGCTGCCATGCCAAATCGACATCAATATAAATATGAGAGCCATACTCTCTCAAAAGAAGCCACCGCAACAATGCTTCTTGCTGCCACACCACATCATCATTGTACCAAATGTAGTGGCCATATTCGCTCAAGAGAAGCCACCGCAACAATGCCTCTTGCTGCCCCATCACATCATCATTATACCAAGTACAATGACCATAATCTCCCAACAGAAGCCAACGCAGTAAGGCCTCCTGTTGCCATCTTCCATCAATGTCATTCAATGTATGGGAAGAAATCAACCCATACTCTCCCAATGGTAACCAAAGCCATCTTACATCATCATGATGCAAGTCATGGAGCAACAACATATTGATTGACATTTGGTATGTCACATCAGAGTAATACAAAGAAGCTCCCTGCTGCCACATCATGTGAGAGTTATGCCATGTCCCAAACCCAAGTACACACATGAACATAAGATATATCCCAAACAGAAGCACATTGAAAGACATGAGACATATCCCAATCAAAAGTAAATACATGGACATAAGATACATCATGAGATGTCCAAACTCTCTCATCAATAGCCAACACAACCATGCCTCTTGCTGCTACATGTCATCAATGATATACATGGCATGGATTCTGCAGATGTGAGATGTGGGGTAATATCCATACTCACCCAAAAGCAACTAGCGCAGCCATGCTTCTTGATGCTCGGTATCATAGATCTGCAAGAAGGTTCGCAACCTCTTGATCCTCATCCGGACCCATTCATCCCAATGTGGATGATGAATCATGCCAAGCTCAATCTTTGTATCCACCCAAGCTAGAATACCAATCTCCTCCATCTAAATAGCTTTGCTAGAATACCAATCTCCTCCATCTAAATAGCTTTGCACTCCATGAAATGTTGAAGTGCACCTCCTTTGAGGTCTCTCCATGAGATCCTCTCATCAATGGCCCATTGGAACCCATAAGGCTCCATACATGCTGTAGGTAGAATCTCCTCTTTGAGCTGTGAGGAGCTCATCAAGAAAACTTCATCTTGACAATGGAAAGTACTCTCCATCACAGGATGTCTACCATCTATCATCTATCCCTCCAGTGCTTCATGAGTGAAGCTACCTTCAGAATGCTCCAAGAATAATGGGGCCCTCTTCTCATCATTGCTGCTAAGTGACAACGCTGTAGATCTGCATGGTGTTACATGTGCTGTCTCATGGCCAGATACAATGCTAAACTCATAGTCTGGCACTGTACTGAATAGGACTGTGCTCCTCCCATCTTTTGCAACACCACATTTCAACACAAAGTGTTGGGTGTAGCTCAACCATGACAAAATGGGATAGCTATACATCTTTTCCTTGATCAAATCAAGGGTCCTCTGTGCAGTGATAATTTGCTTCTCCAAATCAGCAAGGTGCTCTAATCCTTGGTTATGCACTTGCCTTGATGGCATGGTCTCACAAATCTCAATATGAGGTACTGAAATAATATGAGATGAAAGTATATGCAAACCTTGGATAAGCTGAACCTCGGGAACATCCTGCACATCTACAAGAGTTCCTCCAACCGGTGCAATGGCCTCTCCAACTGTTGGTAATGATGATGGCTGCATCTCCTCTACTGTACCAGCACTGGTATCTGCCTTCTCCTCCTCATTCATCTCATGAATCATGCATGGGGCTCCTAATGTCAAGAGCTCAAGACCATCTTGCAAAGATGCAAGTGTTCCTCCTCCTGATTTGAATACTTCTGCAGCCGGTGGTGGTAGTGGAGGCTCCTCCTCCTGAGTGATAATGAGGACGTCTTCCTTGGGCTCTTCATGTACTATCTCCTCAATGATGGGAGATGTCACTATGTGAGATGTCTCTTGTTTCTTTCTACCATACTTCTTCTTCAGTCTTTGAATGAAATCTGCATAAGCAGATACTTTCATATGTGACAAATGACTGAACCACCAATCTCCTGCTTCACCTTCTAGGTGCAAAGCTGCAATCTTTGTAGAAATTTCTGAATCCTTACACTTTATGCAGAAATTATTACTGCTAATCTGGTTATGCTCCTCCTACTTAGACAAGTTATTAACTGAATAAATTCATGTTAAAATCGAAGCAAAACACATAACAGATCTCTACCAATCCAGATCTAGAACAAGTTCATGCACACATAGACAAAGTGACACAATTATTTTTGGACAAATAGTCCCCGGAAAAACCCAATGCGGGAAAACCGGTCTCTAGCTGCTGGAGGGTTTTATTATTAAGTATTTTCTGAATACAACAAATCTGGGTTTCAGATTTGTAAAACTCGATAGAGATATAATAGATCTACAACTCACTGGCTGATCTAGGGCCAAAATAATGACTGATCCACACCCTGAAACGAGATTTACAAAACTCAATCTAGAAACCCTAGCGCTGCCCCTGAAAGCCTCTGTGTCAGCCTCTGAAGCCCCTCTTTCCTCAGCGCTGCTCCAGAAGGGACTGCGTTACCCCAGACTGAGTGACGCAGTCACTACGCTGCCCCTTAGGGTCTCTGCGTAACCCTCTAAGGGTTTCCTGCTGAAAATCATGTTGTCCTTGCTGTTGCAGCTTCCCTTTTCTTCTGCGCTGTTCTTGCTGCTGCAGCTTCCCTTTTCTTCCGCGCTGTCCTTGAGCTGATCTCTGCCTCTTGTGTATTCTAGACCCCGGGATCAAATCATCCCCTTGGCCTAAATTCCCCTCTCTGTAGCTGAAACACTTCTGAGTATTCTTAGCAAACCCTGCCCTAGAATCTCAGCTTAGCTTCAGTGCTCTGCCTCTATGTCTGTTTACAAATGACCCCAAGCCTTTCCTTTATACTTTTCTCGTTGACAAATCAACGACCATGATCAAATCTTGAATCAATGGTTAAGATTAAAAGAAAGCTTGATCCGTGTGACTTAAGACAATTTCATCACATGTTTAATTAAATTTACTTTAATTATTTAAGTTCCCTAAGTTCTAACTTAGGAAATACATTAAAATAATTAATTAATTTAATATCTCCTAAATCAGATGAAATTTCCCAAATCAATTTCTGGGTCTTGTAGATCAAGTGTACTCTAGTCTCTCCACAAAGTTTGGGAGCTAGAGCACAACTGATGCTACCCCAAATACACAAAATCTCAACAATCTCCACAACCTCTCTTTCTGCTACAGGATATTGCAGAAAGAATGTAGCTAACTCTTCCCGCCAAGCCCTCAATGTGCTTGTGGAAGATCCATCAAATTTAGACAAGAAGAATCTATGCCTCTTTCTTCTATCGCTGTTGCGGGATCTCTTTTCTTCTTTGAGTTGCAAAAATTGTTGGAGAGAGAGATTCTCCTTCAGTGCTCTAGGCTATGCTTTGTACTCCGACAGATATTTACTTAGGGTCTCATACCCCAAGTCTCCTTCATATTCACTCCATTCCCCTCTCTTATAAAAGAAAGTGAATCTAGTAGAATGATGTGAAGCTCTTCGCTTCTCCAGTTGCTTCTCATGCTGATAGGAAGTGCTTGGACCTTCCTCTTTCTGAACTCTTCTTGGATCCTCCTTTTGCCTTTCTCTCTTCATTTGATTGACCTGCTTGGAGAGATCTTGCAGGGATTTAAAGAGAAGAGTAACAAAATTGCAATCCTCCTTCATGGTAGATCTCTACTATCTACTTCTTCTTTTGATGCAAAAGATGAAGTGCCCACAAGCTGAGCCAAAGATCATGCTCTAATACCACTGTAATATCCCAAAAGGGAGAATGCAGTAATACAAAAACACAATAGATGAAACTGCAACAATGGAAACATAAATCTAAATACACCATACAAATAGATAGAATAGCTGAGCCATTTTATTATATAGGAGGTGGATAAACCAGTACAACAGTGCTCAAAATATGAGACCCTCAAGCCAAAGAGATGGCCTAGAATGACCTTGAAATGATCCCACAAGAGGGACTACGTAACTGATGGACTGCTGGAAGGAATATTGCGCTGTCCCTTCTGCGAATGCTGGGACTGCAACTACCGGCAAATATAGAAGTGTAGATCTAGGCAGTTCTGGAGCTCCGATGATGCTGAAATTTAAGATCTGGGCTCTATGATGAATACCCAAGATAACCTAGAAAGGAATTTCCAGATCTAGCAATCTCGGAAAATCACCCTCTTAGGGTATGCATATCTGATGAAAGATGGCTGCAATATGATGTATAATTAGATCTATGCTTGAAGGGCTGATCCCTTGACTAGATCCTCAAGCTAGAAGCTCAAGTTCTAGCTCCTCCAATCTCCTCCGATAGATGCAGCTGCTGCATGCACAACAGCTGGAGAAAACTGCGCTGTCAGAGAGGGAGGCTCTACAGCCTGATGCTAGGTGCTGCAATAAAGCTCCTGAATGATGGAAATAATGTGCCAAAGTGAGGAGATGGTCCCTCACAAGATTTCCAGCTGAAATACTGGAAACTTCCTTCCTCCTTCAGATCTGCAAGAGTGGACTGCGCAATCCTTGAGGGGACTTCCGCTGCATGGAGGTATGAAATGATGGTCTTAATGCCGGATATGAATATGTTGCTCTTGAAAGGCTGAACTTGAAGAACAAGGTGAAAGTATGAATCCTCCACCAGTTTCCTAGCTGAAATGCTAGAAACAACAACCACCTCTCAAACCCTGAAGCAGGAATGCGTAATTCCTGTGATTGAATGTGCATATGAGAGTGGCTAAATGTGGCACCAATGCCTAATGATGTATGGCAGCTCAGAATAACCTTCACAGAGTAGGCACTCGAAGTCCCCTGTGGGTAAGGGTGGGATTTCCGCTCGGAAACACCCGTGTGCTAAATAACACTGCAGACTTAGCTAAACAACATAAGCGTGCATAGAAATGTCACATGACAAATCTAGATCTAAACAGATCAGAAATAATAATCTAAATACCACTGTAATATCCCAAAAGGGAGAATGCAGTAATACTAAAACACAATATAAGAACTGCAACAATGTAAACAAGTAATCTAAAGACACCATACAAATGTACAGAATAGTTGAGCCATTTTATTATATAGGAGGAGGAATGCAAGTACAACAATGCTCAAAATATGAGACACTCAAGCCAAAGAGATGGCCTAGAATGACCTTGAAATGATCCCACAAGAGGGACTGCATAACTGTTGGACTGCTGGAAGGAATACTGCGCTCTCCCTACTACAAATGCCGGGACTGATACCACTGTAATATCCCAAAAGGGAGAATGTAGTAATACAAAAACACAATAGATGAAACTGCAACAATTTAAACATAAATCTAAATACACCATACAAATAGACAAAATGTCTCTCCATGTTCTCCACCATCTCTGCATTTAATCCCACTCTCTCCATCACGTGTGCATTAGATGCGCAACTTCCTCCACTATCTCATCATTAGTGCTCTATGATCTTACTTTGAATGCACCATGATCTCATTTGACTTCCTCCATGATCTCCATGATCTATCATTAATGTGGCATGATCTCCACTCTTCCTTCATTTAAGAAAATGCTCCACTACTCCATAATGCAGATCTAACTCTAAAATATCCACATACACACATCAAAAGTGGATTTTATTCATCTATGGGGTTTGTGGGTCCCTCCACACTCTTATTTAGTTAATTAATTAAGAAAATTAAGAACTCTAATTCACTATTTTCAGCTATGATACCACTGTAATAAGAAGGGACCAACCCTTCAAGCATAGATCTGATTGCACATCATATTGTAGTCATCATTCTTCAGATTATGCTTCAGATCTGCATACCCAACAGTCATAGTTGCAGGGCCTAAGAGGGTGATTTTCTAAGATTGTCAGATTTGGAAATCCTTTCTGGGTTATCTTGGGTATTCATCATAGAACCCGATCTTGAGTTTCAGCATCATCGGAGCTCTGGAACTGCCAGATTTACACTTTTATCTTTTGCCGACAGTGGCTCTAACATTTTATTTTGTAGGATTATTTATCATTGTATCTTGAATTTTGTTTTGAGTAAACATTGCTCATTTACTTTGAAGCATTGGTCTATATTTGAATATATCATTGAATATTGCTCATATATTCATATGCTTGTTCACATTTTGGAATCAAGTTATCTTTGATAAGTAACTCCTAAACTTATTCTCCTAGAACCTCACATTTTCTTCACTAACCTTCTTAGGGACCACCCCTCCTTAGCCTAACTAGGAGAGAGCTTTAACGGAGAGAGTTGGGATTAGGTGACAACCCCTTCTCTTAGTTTTCCACCAAGATAACACCTTGTGGGGTTGAGGATTTTTCCCACACTAACCTAGGTGTGCAAGTGAGATGACAACACCTCCTTGATGATCAAGTCGGCTACCCTCCTAGATGTTCATCCAAAAACTATATAAGGGCATCCCATTTCACTTATAATGTATCAATTTAATGCTCATAAATTAGGTGATATTGCTCTGAAAAATCTTCGGCCTTGAGGTGTCCTTGAAGATCAAACGAGAGGCTTCTTTAGAAGGAGTTTGTTGGTTATGTTTTGGGTTATGGTTTCTTTGGGATAAGGGTTTTGCTGGGCTGTGTGCTCTCTTCTCTGCAGTTCTCTATTACAGGCTAGCGAAGGGTGTTGTCTGGTACAAGGACTGCTACAAAGAGGGTCGAGGACTAGTATGATGCTCTGATCCCTATACTCTGAGAAGCAACGAGGGTTTGTGAGATTATGCCGTATGATTTCAAGGATTCGTTGGGGATTCATTGCATGGAATGAATAGTCAACCTAGTTGCAATCCTGAAGAAGTCATTTAGCCCTCCTGAAGGGCATATCTTTGAGTATCTTGTGGCCAAATCTAAAGTGTGCATCTGTATGCAATTATGAAGCAAAACAATGACCTAAATTGATACAAAACTTGTGGTCTTGTTGATCCTCGCGACAATCTTTTAGGGTATCAATTTCTGAGCATGAAGGTCTATCTTTGCGACACACTTCTGGGAAGTTATAACACCATTTTTCAGAGATAAAGTGACATTGTTGAGGCATCATTACTGATATTTCTGTTGAAATACGTAACTAGGTTTGGTTTTCATAATGACATATGTAATCACGATTTTATGTATTTAATGAAAAGAAAAAAAATTTATTATTGTGAGTTTTGAGGCATGGATTTCATGCTCAAGAGAGTTTATTTCATATGTCAAGCTCCCATTGTGAGCTTCTAGGGCTTGTCATTAAGTCTACAATTCAAGAATGTCATTGTCATGTAGTGAAGACCCATTTGGGCATGTCACATATTATAAAAAGAATTTATTTAAGTCAAAATGTAGAAATTTTTGAATCTTAATTCTTATGCAGAAATTATTTCTGTTAATCCGGTTAAGCTTCTCCTACTTATACAAGTTATCAACTGAATAAATTCAAGTTAACATCAAAGAAAAACACATAACATATCTCTACCAATTCAGATCTAGAATAAGCACATGCACACATAGACAAAGCGACATAGTTATTTCTATACAAACTATCCCTAGAAAAACCCAATGTGGGAAAACTGATCTCTGGTTGTTGGAGGGCTTTATTATTAAGAATATTTCTTAATACACAACTTTGGGTTCCAGATCTGGAAAACCCTACAGAGAAAACTCTTGATCTGCAGCACCTGGCTGATCTAAGACCAACAATACTGACTGATCCACACCCTCAAACGGGATTTACAAAAATCAGCTAGATCTAGGCCTATAAACCCTAGATCTTCCCCTGAAAGACGACCGCGCCGCCCTAAAGGCCTCCAAAATGGCAAGCTCGGGCCGTCACACGGGAAGGATCAAGGCTACCCCTGCATTGGGCACGGAAGCCCGCCTCACACCGCCCCGCGGGTCTCTCCGTAACCCCCGAAGGGTCTCCTAAAAATACGTCGTCCTTGCCGCTCGCTCGCCGCCGGCCGTCTACCACCGCCTTCCTCCGCGCCGTTCTTCCCGATCTCTTCTCTGCCTCTTGTGTATTCTAGACCCCGGGATTAGATCATCCCCTTGGTCTAAATTCCCCCCTCCGCAACTGAAACACTTGTGAGTATTCTTAGCAACCCCGCCCTAGAATCTTAGCTTAGCTTCAGTGCTCTACCTCTATGTGTCTTTACAAATGACCCCAAGCCTTTTCTTTATACTTTTATCGTTGACAAATCAACGGCCATGATCAAATCTTGAATCAATGGGTAAGATTAAAAGAAAGCTTGATCCGTGTGACTTAAGACAATTTCATCACATGTTTAATTAAATTCACTTTAATTATTTTATTTTCCTAAGTTTTAACTTAGGGAATACATTAAAATAATTAATCGTTGTTACACGGGGACTCGCCCCCCACCTAGGGGTCTAGAATCCTCGCCCCCTCGCGCTTCGGGGTCTTGGGGACTTCTAGAGGACGTTTCCCGACGCCCCCAAAAATCTCGAAATTAAGGGGGACGTCAAAGGGGATGTTTCCTCAGATTGAGGGGTCGAGGGTGCTTTAGGGAGCGTGAGGGAGCGTGAGGGGGCGTGAGGGGACAGGAGGGAGCATGAGGGGACGAGAGGGGCATGTGGGGCCCACAATTAAAAAAAAATATTTAAATGAAAAAAATAAAAAATATATTTTAATAATCGATTGTTTAATTAAATTAATTTTTAGGTTTCATTTGTTTTCATTGTATCATTGTATCATCCGCACTTAGCACTTGCCACCCAACCCTTAGCACTTGTCGACCATAGCACTTTCTGCAGCCGCCTGAAGAAGCCCGCAGCAACCCACAGCTTGCTATCCGCAGTTGGAAGAAGCTATGTTTTCTGTTTTATGTTTCACTGTTTCAGACATAACTTTAAACTTATTTGCTTTTAAGTTCTAATATTTATGTTTTAGACTTGAGTTGTAAACTTCAGTTTAAAGTTTATTTTGAATCTTGATATAATATCATATATGTCATGACTCATATGATATCTTAAACTTTATTTTCATTGTACATTGTTAGTAGTTACATTAATGATTATACAGTTACAAAGTTACATATGAATCTATGATGTATGTTTTAAGTTTTAAGTTTTAAATTTGTTTCAGTTAGATGATTCATCATTCATCGATTTATAATTTTTAAATTTTATCATTTATGATTTATCTTTCATGATGTAAGTGTATGATGACTGTATATACATTCCTTGCAAAAATGAAAAATATAGTTGCATTATAAATATTTATTATTAAATTTTCAATGATATATCATATATAATATTATAATATTATATATATTTTTATATTTTATAATTTTTATGACCCTGACGTCCCCCCACGTTTCCTAAAAAATGGTAGGGAGCTTTTGCATAGGCCGCTCCTGCGCTCCCTCACCCCTTTGCTCCCACCTCCAGGGGACTTGGTGGAACATTGTAATTAATTAATTCAATATCTCCTAAACCAGATGAAATTTCCCAAATCCATTTCTGGGTCTTGTAGATCAGGTGAACTCTAGTCCTTCCTCAAAATTTGGGACCTAGAGCACAACTGATGCTACCCCAAATACACAAAATCTCAACACTCCCTCTTAGCATCAAGGGTGTGCTCTAGCAATACATCACATTTATGCATTACATTATTTTGGGCACCGGTTCTGTGCCGCTAAAGCTTGGCCTCCTCGTCACTCAACTCGCACCGCCGCCGCCATTCTATATTGCTACCCATGACTCACTACCACCGCAAAGATAGGTTTCCTCTACTAGGTTCAATATGTTGCATCTGTGTTGCTCATAGCACTGCCACTGCTGATCTGTTGCACTACAACTTCAGTTGTTGAGAGAAACAACTGAATCTCCTGCCCAATCTTTGACAACCAAGTTAGATGGGCTGCATCCTCATCACCGAAGCTCCATAGGCTACAGATCTATGTTGGCATCTAAAGAACGATGCACAGCTACAACTCTGCCTGCATAATCAGACTCCCTCTGCACTACTGAAGTCACATCAACTCCTTGTGTTGAAATCTATCACATTGTTGCTACACTACGCCGTCCCTCTAAAGCTCTCCGTGCCGCCGCAGCTCTCCGCATTGCGTAAGCGCACCGAAGCTCGCGTTGTCAAGTCACATCAACCGCGCCGCCATCGCTTCTACGCTCGCCGTTGCTATGCCTCATGCCGCTCCTTCCAACCTCCAGACCGCCTCTACCTCTCGCCTATCCGTGATCTATGCACCCACCGGCCCACTTGTCCCGCTATCGTCTTGGCACACGTAGCTTGCTTGTGATCCAAGATATGAGCGTTTCCTTGGTTGCTCCCGCTCACTTCCATGTAGCTCCTCTACATGTCCATGTCACCCCACCTCCGTGGTTCATGAGCACTAATGGCTACATCATCTCCGGACCCATCATCTTCCACCGTTGCTTTGGAAGAAGATGCTTCCTTGTCCTTCTTCTTTTCTGGACAATCGCTGGCAAAATGTCCCATTTCGCCACACTTGAAGCACTTGATCTTAGAAAGATCCTTCTTCTTCTTCGGCTGCTTCTTTGATGTCAAGGTTGCATCTTCCTCCTCTTCCCTCTTAACCTTGCTCAACGCAGGGTTGTGCTGCTTCTTGGTGAACCTTTGTAGTTCTTCTTACCGCAGGATTGACCATAAGATGTCCCAATAGGGGAGGTCTGCTCTGCCCAAGATACTTTGGACAAAGGTTTCCCACTCATCCGTGACTGCATTGAGGGCAGTCCTGACTATCACTACATCATCTACGGTTTCACCTGTTGCAGTCAGTTGATCCTTGATTGACTGCAATCTGAAGAGGAAGTGCTTGATGTCTTCTCCCTTAGTCATCATGAATGACCTCATTTGGGCCTCCAACAACATCTTTCTTTGGACTGATTTTCCCTCATACAAGGAAGTCAAGGCCTTCCACATCTCATTAGCTGTCCTCTTCTCAGCTATGTGTGGTACATTATGGTCCTTGATGCTGTCCATTATCAGCCGCTTGGCATGCCCAACAGCTTCTCTATGCTTTCGTAGGAGATCCGCATTTGTCGGTGTGGCTAGGGTCTGCTTTGCATGGTCTCTTAGACTGTATGCCTCAAGGACAATCAGGATCCTTGCTTTCCACACCGAAAAGTTTGAGAGGTCTTCTAGCCTATCCTGATCACGCAGTCCATGAGGAGCCATCTGCTTAGAATGTGTCGGAGCTCCTTGGATCTAGGGTCCTTTTCGAACTGGGCACCCTCTGCTCCCTCTGACACTTGATTTCCCTCCTTGGAAATCTACCAAATCAACTATGATTCAACTTCTTCTTTGATCCTCTGACCAAACTGCAAGTTTCCTTTGGCAAGAAACTTTTTGAGAAACTGGTCTCTTCCCAAACTTTGTCACTTGTGCTAAGGTTAAAAATCTGAAAACTTCAGAAGTTTAACCCCACCAGCTCTTTTGAATTTCTGCAACTTTTCTGCAGACTTTTTCTGGATCTGACAGATTCAGATCTGAATCACACTGGTTGGCTTCAGACTTAACCAGCGTTGTTTCTGAGATGCCTCTGCGCAATAATTGCATGGCCTTGCTAGGACACAGTGCTGGACAGCATCACCCTTCCCTCTGCGTGAATCTCCTCCTGAAAACTGTGCTGTCCCTTCAAATCTGCTTTTCTGCGGCATTTCCAGCTGCTTTCTGCAGCTAGATCCTTCAGATGCTTCAGTTGGTGACCCTTCTATATCTGCAATTCTTTTGACACCATGTAGAAATTTCTGAATCTTAATTCTTATGTAGACATTATTTATGTTAATCCGGTTAAGCTTCTCCTACTTATACAAGTTATCAATTGAATAAATTCAAGTTAACATCAAAGCAAAACACATAACAGATCTCTACCAATTCAGATCTAGAATAAGCACATGCACACATAGACAAAGTGGCACAGTTATTTTTGGACAAACTGTCCCCGGAAAAACCCAATGTGGGAAAACCGGTCTCTGGCTGCTAGAGGGCTCTATTATTAAGAATATTTCTGACTACACAACTCCTGGGTTCCAGATCTGGAAAACCCTACAGAGAAAACTCTAGATTTGCAGCACCTTGTTGATCTAAGACCAACAATACCGACTGATCCACACCCTCAAATGAGATTTACAAAACTCAGCTAGATCTAGGCCTAGAAACCCCAGATCTGCCCCTGAAAGACATCGTGTCAGCCTCTGAAGGCCTCCAAATGCTCAGCGCTGTCACTGGAAGGGATTGCGTTACCCCACACTGGGTGACGCAACATTACGCCGCCGCCCATGAGGGTCCTCGCGTAACCCCCGAAGGGCTTCCTAAAATCACGCCGTCCTTGCCGTCGGGCCGCCTTCCTTTGCGCTCGTCTCTCCCGATCTCTTCTTGTTGAATCTTTGATTAAACCGAGAGGGGGGTGAATCAGCTTAATACATGCATTAGCCTTTTAAATTTTCACCAGAGTTATTTACAGCTTTAATATGTGAACAATCTTATTTGCAGCCAATATTAATTTATTGTTACACCATACTTAAGTTGAAAGCAG
Source organism: Pinus albicaulis (assembly GCA_034641835.2). Classification (NCBI taxonomy): domain Eukaryota; kingdom Viridiplantae; phylum Streptophyta; class Pinopsida; order Pinales; family Pinaceae; genus Pinus; species Pinus albicaulis. Next base: position 34,295,080 of record CM076575.1, read on the forward strand.
CAAGAAATTAAGCAGATTGAAATAATCACATCAACACATAAGAAGCACACATAGAGACAACGGATGTAAGTGGAAACCCATTAAGGGAGAAAACCACATCTTATTATTGTTGTGATGCAAAGGCAAGCTCCAACTCCCTCTCACCACTGTTTTCTGTAGGGACCAACCTATAGGAGGCTCTATCCTCAATTCTGGAAGCTACAACTTGCAAGGAAGCACCAACTCCCTTCAATTTTCTGCAGGCACCAACCTATAGGAGGCTCCAACCTCAGTCAGCTACAACTGACAGCTATCAAGCTTCAACTTGATAGGGTAGCTCCAACTTCCTCAATTTAACAAACTGAATGTTTGCTGATTTACCTCTAATATCAGCTCTGTTCTGTAGCTCCTCTTTCTGCTCTTCTTTTCTTGATCTTCTCTGCTTCACTCTTCTGTATTCTGCCTTCTCTTTCTTTACTCTCTCCTCTCGCTTCAAAAAAAAAACTTTTCCCCGCATATCAAGATGATATTACTTATAGATTTCCTCACATGACTGCTTGTATTCTTCTTGGAATTCGAAATGGAAAGTCATGTCTCTTTGCCTTCTGCCTTCTTACTCCTTTTATCAGCTTACTCAGAAATTATAACTGTAGGTGTCAATTTTAACATTACAGTGGGAGTTTGTTTTCTCTGGGAGACTTGCCAATGCATCACAAACAATAAAAACAATTAAAACATTTACATTCGAATTTAAATGAGAACTCCTAAACCCCTCACTCTCGTTTTGTCTCTTGGCTTGCCGCGCATCCGTCTTTTCTTCGACCGTGTATTTGTCCTTTCCCCGTCCTCTCGCCGTGGTGTACCCGTTGCATGCGTGTAACCGTTCCTTTTATATCTCGCCGACCGTAACCGAGGAACTCGAATCCCTTTTATGCTATTAGTGTCTTGTTGATGTGGAACATTCCCGAGCGTAACGAACATATATTACAATTGTATTACATTAATAATCGCCCTCCCGTTAAGCTGAGGCCCGTGGGTCTACAGACCACGCGGCATGTTTTAATACAACTGCAACAATGTAATATATATACACCAATCATATCACAGCGCTCATATTATAAATTGAACCATTCCTTAATTCCGTGGGGTAGCAAACTCAAGTAGATAAGGGAAGAAGACCCCCTCGGAATGCATTACACATATCTCCAACTTATATATTATCTTGGCTTTAACAGAGTTCCGATCCCCTTGCGATTTCCGATTGCTATTGATCGCAATCGTAACTTTGAGTTGCAAGCCCCTCTGCGTTGTTTACCTCTGATGCGATTGGGAAGGGGTCTCACCATATAAAAATTTGTTTTGTGCGCTCCATATATATACCTTGTTTTTAAATCAATTCTCAGCGTAATATAGTGAAGACATATTAAACATATAAGAACTCCTTTTGGGCCCACTTGACACACTTCCCGATGCAGTGATTCTTCTCCGAATGTTATTTATCGCTCCTGCTCCGATTCTGATTCAATCGGAAATCGCCAATCGATTGAATTAATATCACTCAACTTTTGCAGCTCCAATCTGCTTCGATTGCGATTCAATCAGAAATCGCCAATCGATTGAATTGCAATGCGCGTCCACCTTTGGACTCTTCATTTTCGATCCGATTGGGGAGGGGTCCCACCATACAGTACTTTGGTTATTTGTTTAAACATTAAGCGCTCCATAATAGATATGCCTTGGACCTTTGGTTCTTTTTCTTTCGAGATTGATAATATGAAACTGTTTCAATGTGTTAAACTTTCCAAACTCCACTAACTTCGACACTGCCCGATTTGCATCAATCACTGGAATTCTTATAATTTAAGACAGAGTTGTTGCTACGTCATTTCTTATATATGTATACTTTGCTGCTGGAGTCAAGCGATTCTCGGAATAATATTTGTATAAGTTATATGTAACGCCCATCGGGTAATGATTCTCGGAATTATACATACGACTGTATCTGCCGGCTTGGGCGATTCTCGGAATTTTATATCTGTCCTCTGGGTTGGGCGATTCTCGGAATTATAACAGCTCTCTGCCTCTGTCTCTGACTCTGTCTCTGACTTTGCTGTGCCGGTTGGAGAGTGCGCTTCCTGGAATTTTATAACGGCTCTGCTTCTGCCTCTGTTGCTGAGATAACGGTTCTGCCTCTTTGCTTCAGCGCTGCCTCCTTTGCCATCAATGACAATATTTCCAACAGTCTCCCCCTTTGGCATTGATGGCAATCCACTTTCTCTGTTTTCTTTCTCTTTCTGTTTGCCTGCTCTTCCTCCTGTTGTTTGTTCTTCCTCCCCCTTTGACATCAATGGCAAAGGACGACGCTCTTCCTCCCCCTTTGACATCAATGGCAAAGGACGACGCCTTATCTCTCTGTATGGGTTTTGTCGTTGCATTTCCTTTCTCTGAGTTAAGTTTAGGCCCTCTTTTGCTAACTTTGTACCATGCTGCTCCAGAGTGATGTATTAGACTTGTTGAGGGAACACTTTGAGGATTATCAAACTTGAATAGATATTTTGTCTCTATCTGATATAGTGAGTCGATATATGTTGTATAGCTGTGTTTCGTATGTAGTGCCGGTACTCTGTGCTAGATTGCAGACAGCAATGATGCATTTAATCCTGTGTTAACCATATAATCTGTGTTGAGGCTGCTGCTGCTATATATCTCTGCTATAATCTGTGCTAGATTGCCGATATATGTTTAATTTTTTTTTTTTCATGCTGAATGCTGATAATACTGAGAATGCTGATCCTGTGGACCTGTTTTATGCTTCCCTTGCTTGCTGATTTCCTTTAGGAAAGATATTTTCGTTTATGCTCTCCCCCTGAGACTATGCTTTCTCTTTATATTAGAGAGTAGTATCTACAGATACTACCCCTAGTCTATCTCTCAAGTATTCGAATGGTTCTCTGGCAAGTGGTTTAGTAAATATATCTGCTATCTGTTCTTTTGTTGGTACATAGTCCAGTTTAACTATTTTCTGAGCCACTTGTTCTTGGAGAAAATGATATTTGATTGGTATATGTTTAATTTTTGAATGAAGCACAGGATTTTTAGATATACTTATGGTACTTGTATTATCACATTTTATTGAGATAGGTTCATTAATGCTCACCTTCATATCTTGAAGACTCTGCTTCATCCACATGACTTGTGTACAACAGGCTGCTGCTGCTATATATTCTGCTTCAGCTGTTGACAGAGAGATGGATGTTTGTTTCTTGCTTAACCATGCTACCAGACTTTCTCCTAGATAGAAAGAACCTCCACTTGTGCTTTTCCTGTCATCTACACAGCTGGCCCAATCTGCATCTGTGTATGCTTTTAAAGTGAAGCTTTTTCTTTTAGGATACCAAAGCCCATACTGTGTTGTTCCTTGTAGATATCTGAATATTCTTTTTACTGCAAGAAGATGATTTTGTTTGGGTGCTGCTTGATATCTAGCCACTAGTCCAACTGCTAGCATGATGTCTAGTCTTGATGCTGTCAAATATAACAGACTTCCTATCATGGATCTGTAGAGTTTTTGATCTACATCTGCAGACCCATCATCAGCACAAAGCTTGCAACCTGTGGTCATGGGAGTTGACACAGGTTTGCAGTCCTCCATTTTGAATTTTTTCAGCATTTCTTTTATGTATTTTTCTTGTGAAATAAATGTACCTGTGTTCGGGCCCCTGGGGCTTGGTCTAATGGCCAGCGGACGTACTGCTAAGACGTTCGTGCTGATAAGCAGGTCACGAGTTCAATCCCCGACCGTGAGGCTCAAAAGGCTTAGTCGATTACCCGGGAGGCGTGCCTGGGGGTATTGCGTCTCCCCTAGAGTATATAGTGGTAGCCGGGGGGATTCGACCCCGTGTCACGCGAGTACAATACCTCCGCAGTTGCCGATTCCTCTAGTTACAAAAAAAAAATGTACCTGTGTTCTTTTGCTGAATTTGTAGTCCCAAGTAGAAACTGAGCTCTCCGATCATAGACATTTCAAACTCTGTTTTCATTTCATCAGCAAACCCTTTTGCTAGATCATCTTTGTTGCTTCCAAACATAATGTCATCAACATACACTACAACAATCAAAAGTTCATTTTCATGGGCTTTTATGTATAGATTGCTGTCCACTCCACCTCTTTTAAAACCCTGTTTTTGCAAATATTTATCCAGTCTTGAGTACCAAGCACGAGGAACCTGTTTCAGTCCATATAGGGCCTTTTTCAGTTTGCACACATAGTCTTCTTTGTCTATCAATGAGAAGCCTTCTGGTTGTTCCATGTACACTTCTTCTTCTAGATCTCCATTAAGAAAAGCAGACTTTACATCCATTTGATATACCTTGAAATCTTGATAGCATGCAAATGCCAGGAACATTCTGATAGCTTCCATTCTAGCTACAGGGGCAAATGTTTCATCATAATCAAGTCCTTCTATTTGTGAGTATCCTTTGCAGACCAGCCTTGCTTTGTTCCTGATTACTTGTCCTTGCTCATTCATTTCATTTTTGAATACCCATTTTGAACCAATGATATTTTTCTCAATAGGTCTAGGAACTAGTTCCCATGTATTGTTCTTCTCAATTTGGTCCAATTCTTCATTCATCGCTTTTATCCAATACTTGTCCTTGCTGGCTTCTTCAAATTTCTTTGGCTCTATTTGTGATAACATGGCTATGTATACTTCTTCTGTTTGTTCTGTTAGCTGCCTTCTTGTCTGAACTCCTGCTTTCTTGTCTCCTATGATCTGATCTTCAGGATGATTCTTCTGAGTGTATCTTGAGGGGATTTTCAAGCTCAGCTCTGCATTATCTGTTGTCTTGCTTGTTTCATCATCATCCTTGTCTTCCTCTTCATGGTTGTCTGATGGACTGCAGCAGTCTGTATTTCTTGTATTGTTTGGAAGTTCTTCATCAAATCTCACATCAATACTTTCAACTATCTTCCGAAGGATCTTGTTGTAGCACTTGTACCCTTTGCTTTTGGAAGCATATCCTAGAAAAATCCCTTCATCTGCTCTTGCATCAAATTTCCCAAGGTTTTCATCATTATTCTTTATGTAACACTTGCTTCCAAAGATTCTGAAATGTTTGATTGAGGCTGGCTTTCCATGCCATAGTTCATAGGGAGTCTTGTCACTGCTTGGCCTTAAGTGGGCTTTATTAAGGATATGTACTGCTGTGTGTACTGCTTCTGCCCAGAAGGTTTGAGCAATATTATTCTCTTGCATCATAGCTCTGGCTATTTTTTGTACAGACCTGTTTTGTCTCTCTGCTACTCCATTCTGCTGAGGTGTCCCTGCAATAGTAAATTGTTGTTTTATTCCATGTTCATTACATAGGTCTGCAAAGTCATAATCTGTGAATTCTCCTCCTCTGTCTGATCTGATACATTTCAGCTTGCATCCAGTTTGATTTTCTGCTAATGCTTTAAATGTTTTGAATTTGTCCAGAGCTTCCGATTTATTCTTGAGAAAAGCAACCCATGTCATTCTGGAGAAATCATCTATTATCAGCATAAAGTAGGACTTTCCACTTGGTGTTTTAGTTCTTGCAGGTCCACACAGATCCATGTGCACAAGTTGCAGTGGTCTTCTTGTTGATAACTCTTCTTTAGATTTAAAGGATGTGCGAGTTTGTTTCCCCAACCGACAAGATTTGCATATTGTGTTTGAGGGCCTTTTTATTTCTGGCATATCTCTGACAGCTTTCTTCTTGCTCAGTCTAATGATATGGTCAAAGCTGAGATGTCCCAATCTCTTATGCCATAACCATGACTCCTCGAGTTTGCTAAGATGGCAGGCTTCATCCTCCTCTCTCACTATGTACACATTACTCTCTGTTCGAACACCTTTGAGTAGAGTTTTTCCCGTTGTTCTTGATCTGACTACACAATCTTGTGCTCTAAAGAGAACTTCACAGCCTTTATCACACATCTGACTGACACTTAGTAAATTTTCTTTCAGTCCATCTACATATAATACATCTTGGGCCTTTCCTCTGCCATTGTCTATGCTGACTGATCCTTTTCCCTTGATCTTTCCTGATTTGTCATTTCCAAAAGTGACATTGCCCGATTTCTTTTCGTCAAGAGTTAAAAACTTGTTTTTATCTCCTGTCATGTGTTTAGAGCAGCCACTGTCCAAATACCATTGACTCTTCAAATCTTGAGCAGCTAAAGCCAAGTCACATTTATTCGCCTTCTTTATCCACTGGAGGCCCCCTTTTGTTTTGTATCTTTTGTGAGGTGATGAATTATATCCCTTTAGAGAACACTTGGAAGATATATGCCCAATTTGATTGCATATGCAACATTTGATTATAGTTTTTGCGGAATTGTGAGCATGAACAAAATTGCTTTGACTCATAAACCTCCTTGAGGTATTGAACATCAGTCTTTGTCCATACTTTCTACATTCAATAATTCTATGGCCAAACTCCTTACAATAAAAACAATAACCATAGAAATTACTTGCATACCTGATGTAAGGCTGTCTCTTCCATGCTTGCCTCTTTTGCTGGTTTGAATCATTCCTCCTTGCATGACAATATGCAGCAATGTGTCCCTGCTTGTGGCAGACATAACAGGTGGCATTCTTCATAGGAGGGAAGAATCTCCTTTGATGGCTTCCAAATTTGACATACTCAGGAGCATATGATCCTTTTTCTGTTATCTTAGTAGTTATTGCATTCTTTGTTACTAGAGGTTTCTTCTGCTCTCTGTCTTTCTTATTGCAGATTTCTTCTTTTGTAGGAATTATTTGAGCTACTTCCTCATCCTTCTTTGCTTTTACAAAAATAATCTCTCTGTCAACCTTTTCTTTTCCTTTACTTGATTCTCCTTCGTAGCCTATTCCAGTCTTTATCATAGGGGATCTTTGAGCAACCAAAATTTCATTCAACTTAATAGAGCTTGTTGTTTGAGAAGGGTATATAGAAACTTTTTGTTGAGCTTTTTCTAATTTCTTTCTCAGACACAGAATTTCTTCTTCCAGCTTCTCTTGTTCTCGAGATTTATCTTTGATTTGCTGAAGTAACATATATTCCATCTTCTTGGCTTCTTCAAGCTTTACCTTCAGCTGCATGAGGACTTCTGAATTTTGTTCTTCTTCCACACATTTTAGGAGAATCTCTTTTTGTTTTCTGCATTTTAGTTTGAGTCTGTCAATCTCTTCCAGAGCACTTCTTAGCTCCCCCTCAAGGTCTACTTCCCCTTCTTCTTCTTCATCTTCTAGTAGGAGTCCCTCAAGATCTTCTATGGCCATCAATATAAATTCTAAGGTTCCTTCTTCACTTGAGGGTTCATCTGAGTCTTCAGATGCACTGCTGTCTTGGTGAGCATAAAAGGATTTTCTGCTGAATTTCTTTCCTTTCTGCCAGTTCTTTGATGTGTCTTTCTCTGATTCTTGAGCTTGATTTCTTACTTTCTTGTGAGGACATTTAGCAACATAATGTCCAACTCTTCCACAGTTAAAGCATTTGAAGGGAAGTTTACCTTTGTATCTACCTGAGCCTCTATCCAATTTCTTGACAAATTTAGCCTCTTCTTCATCAGAGCAGGAGCATATGTCTTCCTTTTGTTCTTTCTTCTTTTCTGTTTTGAATGCTGCCTCCCTTGTGCTTGTATTCTTCTGTGGGAGCCTCATCTCATATGCTGTAAGATTTCCTAGTAGCCGATTCATGGTCAAGGTCTCCCAATTCGCTGTCTCTTCTATTGCAGATACTTTGGGATTAAATCTGGATGGGAGTGACCTTAGAATCTTTTGCACAACTAAACTTTCTGGTATGGTTTCTCCAAGAGCTTTCACATTGTTAACAATTTCTGCAACTTTTAAGAAGAAGCTGCCAACATCTTCATCATCATTCATTTTTAAGTTTTCAAACTGGGCTCTATATACTTGAAGTTTGGCAGTTTTTACTTTCTAGTCTCCCTCATGTATGCCTTCAAGAGTATCCCATATTTTCTTGGCAGTGTTTTTGTGCATTACTTTAATAAACTCTGCTTCACATAATCCATTCAGGATGGCATTCATGGCTTTTGCATTAGCTACAAAGCTTTCTTTAGCTTCTTTTTCTGTATCAGTTGACTTTGGGGCATATCCTAATTCCATAGTAGCCCAGGCTTCTATTCCTAGAGACATTATGTATGTCTTCATTCTGATTTTCCAGAAAGCATAATTTTCACCAGTGAAGAAAGGGGCTTTATTGGTTGAGCATCCTTCTTTACTAGCCATCTTGGGAACCTAGGATCTCCTTTCAGTTGTTAGACTTGTACAAAGGAACTCGCTCTGATACCAATTGTTGAATCTTTGATTAAACTGAGAGGGGGGGGGTGAATCAGTTTAATACATGCATTAGCCTTTTAAATTTTCACCAGAGTTATTTACAACTTAATATGTGAACAATCTTATTTGCAGCCAATATTAATTTATTGTGACACCATACTTAAGTTGAAAGTAGCAAGCAATTAAGCATATTGAAATAATCACATCAACACATAAGAAGCACACATAGAGACAACAGATGTAAGTGGAAACCCATGAAGGGAGAAAATCACATCTTATTATTGTTGTGATGCAAAGGTAAGCTCCAACTCCCTCTCACCACTGTTTTCTGCAGGCACCAACCTACTAGAGGCTCTATCCTCAATTCTGCAAGCTACAACTTGCAAGGAAGCACCAACTCCCTTTGATTTTCTGCAGGCACCAACCTACAGGAGGCTCCAACCTCGATCGGCTGGTGACGACTGTCGGTACAGCAGTGAGGAAGCTTCAACTTCCTCAATTTATCCAAAGGCAGATATTTAACAGTTTCCTACGAATGCCATTCTGTTCTGTCCTTCTCTTTCACTGTAACTTTGATCTTCTTCGAAAGCAGCCATGTAACGCTTCTCTTTGTTTACTCTCTCTTAACTCAAAAAAACAACGAAGATGATATTATTTATAGTTTCTCTTTGTATTGTTGTATTCAACGGAATTAAGTGGAGAAAATCCTTTTTGTCTCTTTATATACCTTCTCACTCCTTTTATCAGCTTACTTAAAAATTATAACTGTAGGTGTCAATTTTAACATTACAGTGGAAGTTTGTTTTCTCTCGGAGACTTGCCAATGCATCACAAACAATAAAAATTTAAATAAAACATTTACATTCAAATTTAAATGAGAACTCCAGCTCACTCGTTTTGTCTCTTGGCTTGCTGCGCATCTGTCTTTTCTTTGACTGTGTATTTGTCCTTTCTGTCCTCTGCTGTGGTGTACTTGTTGCATGCGTGTAACTGTTCCTTTTATATCTGCTGACTGTAAATCTGGAGGAACTCCAATCCCTTTTATGCTATTAGTGTCTTGTTGATGTGGAACCTTCCGCAAGCGGAACGAACATATATTACAGTCGTTGTATATTAATAATCGCCCTCCCCTTAAGCTGAGGCCCGTGGGTCTACAGACCACGCGGCATGTTTTAATACAACCGCAACAATGTAATATATATACACCAATCATATCACAGCGCTCGTATTATAAATTGAACCATTCCTTAATTCCGCGGGGGTAGCAAACTCAAGTAGATAAGGGAAGAAGACCCCCTCGGAATGCATTACACATATCTCCAACTTATATATTATCTTGGCGTTAACAGAGTTCCGATCCCCTTGCGATTTCCGATTGCTATTGATCGCAATCGTAACTTTGAGTTGCAAGCCCCTCTGCGTTGTTTACCTTCGATGCGATTGGGAAGGGGTCCCACCATATAAAAATTTGTTTTGTGCGCTCCATATATATACCTTGTTTTTAAATCAATTCTCAACATAATATAGTGAAGACATATTAAACATATAAGAACTCCTTTTGGGCCCACTTGACACACTTCCCGATGCAGTGAGTCTTCTCCGAATGCTATTTATCGCTCCTGCTCCGATTCCGATTCAATCGGAAATCGCCAATCGATTGAATTGTTATCACTCAACTATTGCAGCTCCAATCTGTTCCGATTTCGATTCAATCAGAAATCTCCAATCGATTGAATTGCAATGCGCTTCCACCTTTGGACTCTTCATTTTCGATCCGATTGGGGAGGGGTCCCACCATACAGTACTTTGGTTATTTGTTTAAACATTAAGCGCTCCATAATAGATATGCCTTGGACCTTTGGTTCTTTTGCTTTCGGGATTGATAATATGAAACTGTTTCAATGTGTTAAACTTTTCAAACTCCACTAACTTCGACACTGCCCGATTTGCATCAATCACTGGAATTCTTATAATTTAAGACAGAGTTGTTGCTACGTCATTTCTTATATATGTATACTTTGCTGCTGGAGTCAAGCGATTCCCGGAATAATATTTGTATAAGTTATATGTAACGCCCATCGGGTAATGATTCTCGGAATTATACATACGACTGTATCTGCCGGCTTGGGCGATTCTCGGAATTTTATATCTGTCCTCCAGGTTGGGCGATTCTCGGAATTATAACAGCTCTCTGCCTTTGTCTCTGACTCTGTCTCTGCCTTTGCTGTGCCGGTTGGAGAGTGCGCTTCCTGGAATTTTATAACGGCTCTGCTTCTGCCTCTGCCTCTGCTGCTCCTGTCGCTCTGCCTCTGCCTCTATTGCTGAGATAACGATTCTGCCTCTTTGCTTCAGCGCTGCCTCCTTTGCCATCAATGACAATATTTCCAACACTTCTCTACTTCTTGTGTCTTCTAGACCTGGGATCAGATTATCCCCTTGGTCTAAATTCCCCTCTCTGCAACTGAAACATTTGAAAATTCTTGGCAACCCTGCCTTAGAATCTCAGCATAGCGTCAGTGCTCTGCCTCTGTGTGTCTTACAAATGACCCCAAGCCTTTCCTTTATACTTTTCTCGTTGACAAATCAACGGCCAAGATTAAATCTTTAATCAATGGTTAAGATTAAAAGAAAGCTTGATCCGTGTGACTTAAGACAATTTCATTACATGTTTAATTAAATTCACTTCAATTATTTTATTTTCCTAAGTTTTAATTTAGGAAATACATTAAAATAATTAACTAATTTAATATCTCATAAACCAGATGAAATTTCCCAAATCCATTTCTGGGTCTTGTAGATTAGGTGAACTCTAGTCCTTCCTCAAAATTTGGGACGTAGAGCACAACTGATTCTACCCCAAACACACAAAATCTCAACACAAAATTGAGTCAAAAGACCCTCTAAGACCTAGTCATAATGAAAAGATCAAGTCAACCTACACACATGGACAAGTCAGCCTAAAAGAAGCAATTCAACCCCATGAGAAGCCTATGTAAAGGAGACTTCGACCTCATTTGGAGAGGAACATTTCACTCACTCAAGTTTGATCACAAGGACAAGAAGAAATACGAAGAAGAGGAAGACGAAGGAAGGAAGAAAAGTCGAGTTGTTTTGGATTTGTTTTTGGGCTTCTTCTCTCCACACATGCGAAGGAATTAGGGCACATATTGTTGCAGTAAAGCCGAGTTGTAGAAGTGAAGATAGGTCATCAAGAAGAACTATTTTGGGAACCAAATTCTCTAGGAGAGAGAATCTATCCAAGCGAAAGAGAGAGGAGTAGGAATACACCATTGTTTCTCACACGTGCAAAGCCTAGGGTTTTTATAGAAGAATCTATTGGGTAGGTCAAAGTTGCAAAAGAATCTGCTGGACAGGTCGAAGTTGCAAAAGAAGTTGTTGGACAGGTCGAAGTTGCAGAAGAAGCTGTTGGGTAGGTCAAAGTTGCAGAAGAAGCTACTGGAAGTCAAATTTGTAGAAGTTGCAAGAAGCAAGGTGTGAGTTGGTCTTGGAGGGTCTTGGTTAAGGGTCAAAGGTCTTGGAATTTGTCAATTGAAGGTCTATAAGAAGAGAGAATTCTAGTGGGTTTTCCTCTCAAGTGGAGAGGTTTTGGCCATGGCTGATCGCATATATATTGTGTCCTTTGTCTTATTGTTCTTTATGGTTTGGTAGCTGGTTGATGAAGAGAATACTAATAATAATCGAGTGAAAGAAGAAGCTATTTAAGAAAAGTAAAAATACACCACAAACAATGATCAAAGTAAGAGAAATCATACTATGTTGCTGCCCCCTAGATTTCTCAACAATTTCCTCCTAGTGGAGATACTGAAGCAAGTTGCAGTGGTATGTCTCTTATTTTTGCATTGGACGAATGCTTGAAGTTTTTGTGATTTCGTTCTTTGTGATACATTTGAGCGTTCTTATGAGTACTTTGCCTTCTAGCATAAGGTCTTAGCCTTCATATTTGGACAACACTTAGTGATCTCAGTTAATTCTTCCAATACCAACCAGATCTGAAGAATAAGGCTGCGCTAGTGTGAAAAGAAGTATCGTGTCATCTATTATTGTGCATGCACAAATCTCAAGGTTGCTGGCATTGGTAGGGTTGTTGGCTTGAAGTTTTCTCAAAGAAATCCTTATGCATGGCATAAATATGAAGCACTTGAATGATAACCCCACTAGCTAAGGTTTATAGGCACAAGGGTCTGTTGCAACATCAGCTTCGAGAGCATTAGACAAAGCAAGCTGTAGTAGGCACAAAGGCAAAAGAATCAGCATCTTCAGGTACACTTCTACAACTTGTTAAAGGTCTGATACTCGTTTATCAGAGACATCAAAGATACAAGAATCCATATTTAATTTACAAATTACTTGAACTCTCACTGAATATCATTAGTATAATTGATCAATTGTAAGGCTTTCTCATTGTCACTATATAAGAAGTATACTGTAACAGTAGTATCTGGCAATTTAAGAAGTCTGGAGCAAGATTTTGGGTGCAGTAGCAGAGTCTCATTATCATTTTTGACAGTTAGGGTTTCAACTTTTTAGACCTTTCCCTTGGAATGTGTATTAGCCTTTCTTTCGTGATCTGTAGTTTCATTTGCACCAGTCACAACACTTTGCAGTAGTAAGATATACTATGATTGATGCACTCAATGCCATATAATGTCATGACTTGAGTTTTGTACATGATGTTATCTATTTAATGATGATAGTGTGAGTATAATTGAATATTGACACAGAGATTGTTGTTGCAGCTAGTTGAACAATGAGTGCTAAGGTTGGGCTGTAGCATTTGTACTAGCAGTCAGAGTTTGAGCAGTGGTTAACTTTAGTGATGATTAGCAAAGTTCTCTTGAGAGTGATGTTTGGCTTGACAACAATGTAAGCCTATGATCTTCTATTTCTGTTTGAGTGATGTACAACAGTGGTCTTCTATCATTAAGACTAAGACATATGGCAGTAAATCTATGACATATGACTTATGACAGTATGGTAGTAACCCTAACAGTGATATATGATGTATGGCAGTGTTACTTGTGCTTTCCTTGAGCAGAATGTTGTGAGGGTGAATGACTGAGTTAATGTGCAGCAAAGTGTTGAGTGACAACAATGAACAGTAGCAGAAGTTCATTATGACTTATGACTTATGTGATGTATGGCAGTGTTACTTGTGCTTTCCTTGAGCAGAATGTGGTGAGGGTGAATGACTGAGTTAATGTGCAGCAAAGTGTTGAGTGAAACAATGAACAGTAGCAGCAGTGATAACAATAGCAATGGTGGCAGGAGTGGCAGTGAACAATTGTAGGAGTGTAGTAGAGGCAATGACTTCTGACAGTATCAGATGTAGAGTAGATTGTAGTTGGGTCATTGTCCTTGGAACAAGAGCCCAAACTCATTCAAGGAGCATTTGTTTCCTTCCAGCCTTGCTGGTAAAACCCTTGGGGAGTTTTGTACTTCCTTCCAGTTGATCTGGTAAATTTGTATGTAAACCATATATAACGAAGCTTGTTGAGTGAAATCTTGTGTACTGATTCTATGTGATGTGATCTAGTTTCATATTTGTTTGATGCTTTGGATGTTAACCAATTGTGCAAAAATATGGGAAATACTGATTCACCCCCGTCTCTGTATTTCCAACAATTGGTATCAGAGCAGGTCTTTCTTTGGAAGCTTAACTGCTTGACGGCAGATCCGTAGCATTCAAAGTTGATTGGTGGAGCCTACAGTTGAAGATAGGATGGTTGCCGATCCCAAAGAAGATGTTAATTCCCTCAAAGGAAAAATCAATCAATTGGAATGGGATAGAAATAGGCTCAAAGGTTTGTATAGTAGTCTTCATTCAGAACATGAAAAACTGGATACCGAGAATTCGAAGATATACGATAACTAGAGATTAGTTGTAGTTAAAATTAGTGTTCTTCAAAATCAAATTGATAACCAACAAATGCCAGAAAAGGATTGTGAACTTGATTAAGTGAAGAAGGAAGTGAATCATCTCAAAAGCATGCTGCAAGAGGCAAACAATAGGGAAAGCACCTTGACAAACCAGCTTAAGGAAAAGGAAAGGCCAAATAAATGGAAAAAGCATGATAAAGAACTTGGCAAACAAGTCACCTCCTTTAAGAGAGAACTTGAGGAATCCAAAATGATTGAGGAAATTGTAAGAAGTCAAATGAAGCACAAGGAAGAGGATTTCATGAAACATGAACAAGAAATCATCACCTTGAGAGCAGAAGTGGACAAGATGGATCAAAGATTGAGGAGATTGCAGGTCTTGGATGACATTCTCAATTGCCAAAGATCACCACTTACTAAGATAGGTCTTGGATATGTTGGTGAGTGCTCATGCTGCAAGGATGAAGATTCCATAGATGAAGAGAAGTCACATAACGAAGATGAAAAGCCTCATGAAGAGAAGCCTCATATCAAAGATGAAGAGAAGCCACATGTCAAAGAAGAAAAAAAGCCTCATGAAAGGAAACCTCAAGCCAGAGATGAAGAGAATCCCAAAGTCAAAGTTTTGCACACAAGTAAGCCAACACCAAAAATTGGAAGACCAATGCCACAAGAAATCAAGTCGATGCATTCAAGATGCCAAACCATAGAAGAGCATTCAAAAGTGGGCAAAGAACTAGATATTCTCAGGGGCGAGACACCTTTATGAGATCATCACTCTATACACCCAGGTATGCAGACACATTTCGTGGTTATTGCTATGCATGTTCTAACTATGGACATAGAGCTGGAGATTTTAGGGAATATAGCAGGAGTAATGATAGAGGGTTTTATCAAAACCCTAGAAGCATATTTACTGGAATGCAAGACAGAGTCCCATATGCCTATGACAACAGAAGTTACAACACCTTTGCTCCAGTGTTCAGACCAGAAGTAGAGTGCTACCTATCTCATAATTTTGGTCATTTTGCATGATATTGTAGAAGCGACTTGAAGTGGACCTCACAGAACCAGGAAGGAAAGACATTCACTTGGCAAGAAGACAAGAGCACCAGGGTTTGGTGGAGAAAACAGGTTTCACAATGAATTCTTGCACAATTGGAAGACATGATGCAACAGGAGAGTGTATTGTTAGGGGGGGCATGTGAAATGGAAGAGATGATACAGCAGGAAGGCACATTGTTAGGGGGAGAAAACTAGTCAAAGAAAGATTGGTGACATAGAGATAGGGGAGCAACAACTTTAGGAGGCATGGAAAACTTTTTGGTTGCTGTGGCTTGATAATGTTACTCATCACTGTTTTCGGGAATGGTTCTTGAATATTTTTGAGCACTGAGGGTGCTTTATCAAGATTTTGAAGTATCAAATGCATTCTAACAAAAAAAAATATCCCTTGGATGACTACTAATCTCAATGAACAAACCTTGATCTTGGAACAAATTCAGACTTTGACCTTGGAAACAGATCTCTGTTTGGAGTCCTTGCAACTCGGCTTATGCAGTCTCAGACCTGAGAAATTCTGTGCAGGGATCTGAGCCTTAAAGTCTGAAGCTTCTTTGCCCTTGCAACAGTACCCTCAGCCCTTAAAAACTGAGGCAGATTTGGCACTATATTTGGGCTATTTTCAGAATCCTAAAACATCACAGACCTGAAGTTTGACAGTTTGATGATTGTGGAAGATACTAGGTTCTGTGATCTATGGTTTGGTTCTTTCACTTATTGTCATCTCAGCAAAATTTTGGAAGTTGGAGCAAGTTTAGATCTGATTGCAGCCCTGAATATTGTAGCCTTATTATAGTCCTGTATACAAATTACTATAGCAGGCCGAAAGGTTTAAAAAGGTTTGAAATCAAGACACTGATCATTGAGTGAATTGGAGGATGAGTCAAGCATCCTTCTGTAAGTATTCTGAAGGGCTGATCCAGAATGGATCTCGTAAGTCAAGTCAGAATATTGCTATATGTTGACGACCAAGATGGTCCTAGGTGGCAAAGTTGTTCTCGACATGTGCAGAGTTTTATTGTTCCAATTGATTGCGAAACTAGCGCCAGGTCAAAAGGTTCGACGCGCTGTTTCATGTGGTATCTCCGGAATCGCATTTGGACTCTGGACGAGGGAGAAAACATCTTTTGAAGTTTTGTCGCAATCAAGGTATGCCAGGTATTTCGTCATGTGACATAGCTCCAGCTCGACATGTTATTGTCAGTGTGAATCTCCAGGTGGGCGTATCCTGTTCTAGTCGAAAACCTGCAGTACAAAGACATTCAAAAAGGGTACAAACACTATACCAAGGTGGGTGCATCAACGCAAAGGGTTATGGTTTTAAAACCATATAACTATGGTACAAAGCATGATATATTTGCAGGTTCAAAACATTATGTGATCCAACCTTGGAGCGGACATATAATGTGAAACCCTATATTAAACATATGGTAAAGTGGCAGAGTTTTGGTAATGTCAATCCAGTCAAGTTAAATGCGAAGGCACTTGGAGCATCTTTGCCACAGATTATGCCAACAGCGCGGAGGTTTTTCATCACATGGGGAGATGTGTCACGTAGGTCATGCAGATGGTTACGAAATGCATGAAGGTGCATTAAAGACCAGCAAATGTGCATTTGTTACGTGTCTGCTCCATCCACCAACATAGGTATGTGCATGATTATGGTTACAAACTCCAAGCAAAAGGTGGATTGTATGTGGCATGGAGTTCGAATTTTCATGGCAAAGATGTGTCATGGTAATACATTTAAAAACTCCAACTAAAAGTTTGTTACGTGACTTCAAAGGAGTTCGAAAGTCAAGGTGCATGAAGGTGAATTAAAAACTACAACTAAAAGCTTGTACGTGGCTTCAAACAAGTTTGAAAGTCATGGTTATTATTAACCATTCGAAAACTTAGGAATAAGTTTGAAGCTAAGGTCCAATAATACAAATGCATATGGTTTGATAAAATAAATGCGCTATCTCAAATGTCTTCGAATAGCCAAAAGCATTGTTAAGTTGTTTTAACAACTCAAAACCAAAAATAACATTGAAGGTGTATAAAAGGAGGACTTTTACAACATTCAAACACAATGGAATTCAGAGGTTTCACAAGCCATCAAGAGGCAGAGTTGGAAGACAAATCCAAAGAGGCAAAAGCAAGTCAGCAAGGCCTTTGTCGGAAGAAGTCCATCAAGTCTGAACGTTGTCGAAGTGCAGTTTGAAGTGCCAGGAGGGTAAAAACACTGCATCATCTGGACGTGTGAAGTTGCTCAAGGTTTTGGCAAAGCTAGGATTGGGCTTTTTTGGAGCATCCTGAAGCTGATTTGAGCACTTGAAGAGCCAAAACATGGGTTTTGGCACATTCCGGATTCAACGGCAACCTTTGTTCGTTAGCAACAATAACAAATTCTGCCGAAATTTATAACTGAAGTATGTCCCACTTTGTTAAGTGGCGATGAGGTAAAAATCATTGTATTGTTGAAAATTGAATACTCGTTTTCAGTAGAGGTCGGACTCAAATTTATAAGACTGTAATTGCTGTAATTGACAAGTCAGTTGTAAGTTGTCAAATCATTTTGCGAGAGTTCTCTGCACGAGAACATTTCCAGTCTCAAGGAAATAGCTGCAATAGAAACAACTATATCTATGTTCCTCTTTGTTTTAACTGAAATACGAGCGGCCTAGCCTATTCGAGCAGGGCCCGAAGATGTAGCCTAGGAGGGGTGAACTCCGTCAACAACCCCGGTGTCTTTCTTTTTGACGATGCATGTTTATAGTTGCTGAATTCTTTATGGTGAATTTTCTCATCTAAAATTGAATTACTGTGAAACAAAAACCCATTTTAAAACTTGCCAAGTGTTAGGTGTCGATCTAATTTCGCAAATTTCAGATCATTTGGTATCAGAGCAAGAACCTTACTAGGTGCAATAATGGGTAAACATTCAAGGCAACTTCGGTTGAAAGAACTTGAAAAGTTCAATCAATAGTTTCAACAGGTGAATGATGCATTGTGGTGAATGGTACAAGCCTTGCAGGAGGATAAGCAAAGACTCCAGACAAAGGTTGAAGCTTTGCAAAAGAGTCGAAGGATAAACAATCCATCGGTTCACAGTTCATCCACTGAAAGGAAAAATGAAGTCTCACCTCTTCATCTGGATGATGAAGACAATTCATCATTATCCACGACTCCAAAAGCCCAGTCGGTAGAAGAAGCTATCGGAAGCTTTTCCTCACCTTCTGAGGAAACTCTTTATGCACCAGCCTCGCTAAGAAAAGGCTTGGAGAAGAACAAGTCTTCCAGTGATCAGGAGATTGGAGCATTTGAAAGACATACCAGAGGAATGGGTCTGAAGCTAATGCACAAGATGGGCTATCAGGAAGGACAAGGTCTTGGTAAACAAGGTCAGGGCAAACTCCAGCCGATCTCAGTATAGGAAACACCGAAACATGAAGGCATAGGCTTCGACCAATCGATATGTGACTACTGCGGGAAGAGTGGTCACATTGCAGATCGATGTTGGTCACTACACCCCGACCTGATGCCGAAGAAGCTCAAGACTGCAAAGGTCAAAAGACGAATCACTCAGACTGTGATTCAGAAGGTAAGTCCTTAGACCAAAATTTTATGTTGAACGTCATTAAAAGGATTTATCAATGTACCTTTTGCGGCAATAACACACACTATGTAGAAGAATGTTGGAAGCAGAAGGCATTCACCCAAAAATGTGGGTGCTACAAAGAATAAGCCACAGAAAGAAGATGTCACTCTGCAGGTGAAGAAACGACCAGGAAAGGCTTCGTTTCCGTCTAAGGAAGATTCAACATCATACATTCAAAGCTCAGACAGATCTAGCAAGAGGTTGATCAACACAAACTCCAGAGAACGAGTTTGTCGACAATGCAATTTGAAAGGGCATTCAAAGAACAAATGTCCGATGTTACCCCGAGAGGCAATACCAACACCAGCAGAACCAAAGGCAACAAAAGAACCTAGAGCAGAGAAATGTAAGTCTCCAGAACAGTCTTGGAATTGGGCAGACTTTATGCCATATGTATGATTGTATGTTGTAACTTGTTGTCGCATCAGTAGGCCTTCGCTGACTCTGTAACTAGGGTCAAGTTGGTTTTTATACTAATGCATGTTGTCATAAAAATCATGTTTGTAATAAAACTTTTGGAGTTCCAAAAGTTCTTTCTATTGGGAGGTGTGATCCAAAATGGATCTTGTAAGTCAAGTCAGAATATTGCTATATGTTGACGACCAATATGGTCCTAGGTGGCAAAGTTGTTCTCGACTTGTGCAGAGTTTTATTGTTCCAATTGATTGCGAAACTAGTGCCAGGTCAAAGGGTTCGACGCACTGTTTCCGGTTCTATCTTCGGAATTGCATTTGGACTCCAGACGAGGGAGAAAACGTCCGTTGAAGTTTTGTCGCAATCAAGGTATGCCAGGTATTTCACCATGTGACATAGCTATAGCTCGACATGTTATCGTTAGTGCGAATCTCCAGGTGGGCGTATCCAGTTCTAGTCGAAAACCTGCAGTACAAAGACATTCAAAAAGGGTGCAAACATTATACCAAGGTGGGCGCATCAACGCAAAGTGTTATGGTTTTAAAACCATATAACTATAGTACAAAGCATGGTATATTTGCAGGTTCAAAATGTTATGTGATCCAACCTTGGAGCGGACATATAATGTGAAACCATATATTAAACATATGGTAAAGTGGCAGAGTTCTGGTAATGTCAATCTAGTCAAGTTAAATGCGAAGGCACGTGGAGCATCTTTGCCACGGATTATGCCAACAACGCGGAGGTTTTTCATCACATGGGGAGATGTGTCACGAAGGTCACGCAGATGGTTACGAAATTCATGAAGGTGCATTAAAGACCAACAAATGTGCATTTGTTACATGGCTGCTCCATCCACCAACGTAGATATGTGCATTATTATG
The DNA here is from genome assembly GCA_034641835.2 of Pinus albicaulis. Lineage (NCBI taxonomy): Eukaryota > Viridiplantae > Streptophyta > Pinopsida > Pinales > Pinaceae > Pinus > Pinus albicaulis. Next base: position 34,315,272 of record CM076575.1, read on the forward strand.
GTTACAAAGTCCAAGCAAAAGGTGGATTGTACGTGGCATGAAGTTCGAAGTTTCATGGCAAAGATGTGTCATGGTAATGCATTTAAAAACTCCAACTAAAAGTTTGTTAAGTGACTTCAAAGGAGTTCGAAAGTCAACCTTCATTAAAGCTCCATCCACCAACGTAGGAGATGGTTACGAAAGTTATGGAGATGTGGTTACAACTCCAACTCAATGAAATTATTACATGGCTCCACCAACAAAGGTTATGGCACGGAGTTCGAAGTTTCATGGAGATGCATGAAGGTGCATTAAAAACTACAACTAGAAGCTTGTATGTGGCTTCAAACAAGTTCGAAAGTCATGGTTATTATTAACCATTCGAAAACTTAGGAATAAGTTTGAAGCTAAGGTCCAATAATACAAATGCATATGGTTTGATAAAATAAATGCGCTATCTCAAATGTCTTCGAATAGCCAAAAGCATTGTTAAGTTGTTTTAACAACTCAAAACCAAAAATAACATTGAAGGTGTATAAAAGGAGGACTTTTACAACATTCAAACACAATGGAATTCAGAGGTTTCACAAGCCATCAAGAGGCAAAGGTGGAAGACAAATCCAAAGAGGCAAAAGCAAGTCAGCAAAGCCTTCGTCGGAGGAAGTCCATCAAGTTTGAACGTTGTCGAAGTGCAATTTGAAGTGCCAAGAGGGTAAAAACACTGCATCATCTGGATGTGTGAAGTTGCTCGAGGTTTTGGCAAAGCTAGGATTGGGCTTTCTGGGAGCATGCTGAAGCCGATTTGAGCACTTGAAGAGCCAAAATAGGGGTTTTGGCACATTTTGGATTCAACGGCAACCTCTGTTCGTTAGCAACAGTAATAGATTCTATCGAAATTTGTCCCTGAAGTGTGTCCCACTTTGTCAAGTGGCGACGAGGTAAAAATTATTGTATTATTGAAAATTGAATACTCGTTTTCAGTAGAGGTCGGAGTCAAAGTTATAAGACTATAATTGTTGTAATTGACAAGTCAATTGTAAGTTGTCAAATCATTTTGCGAGAGTTTGTTGTAAAATGTAACTATGTCGGTCTTCATGTTGACTATGTAATTATGAAAAGAAGGAGACAAAGGTATAAATATGATTAAGTGTCAAAATCATGAAGGATCCAGTTCAGATGGATATGCTCCAAGTCCTTGTAAAGAAGCTCATAAAACAACCCTCAAACAAGTTGGAATACAAGCTCAAAAAGCGTTGGAAGATAAGCTCCAAATACAGTGAAGACATCTCTCTAACAATGCTAGAATTTATGTGAATAAATACCTCATGAAAAGCTTTTCATGTAGGCCTTAAAACTGTGGACAAGTCGGCCCAAAGTCAAATTGATGAGTCGGCCTAAAATCAGAAAGTATACTTCTATATATAAGCTGATCTACGGTTCATTTAAGACGAGAAATTTTCGGACAAGTTAGTTCGTAACAGTGCAATTCTGAAGGTAAAAGCGAAGTTTGAAGGTCTAAGGTTTGAAGGTTAATGCGAAGATTTGAAAGTCTAAAGGTAGATCCGAAGTATAAATCTGAAGTGCTGTAGGCAACCCCAAAGTGCTGAAGGTAAATTCGAAGTACTGAAAGTAAATGCTAAATGCTGAAGGCAGGGTACTAAAGGTTAACGTGAAGTGCTGAAGTGCAGATCTGAAGTGTAATGTAAGGAAGGTAAATCTGTGATTTACCTTCCTACAATAAAAGTGTTACTTTTGCTTAAACATTTGTGTCCTGTGCATTTTGATAATTGACTTGATGAAAGATTAACTAAGAGAATACATAAGCAACAAGCAGGCTCACAAGTAATTATCAAGAAGAGATTTGTATTAACCTTAAGCCCTCCAAATTCTCAACACTCTGCACGAGAACATTTCCAGTCTCAAGGAAATAATCGCAATAGAAACAACTATATCTATGTACCTCTTTCTTTTAACTGAAATACGAGCGACCTAGCCTATTCGAGCAGGGCTCGGAGACGTAGCCTAGGAGGGGTGAACTCCGTCAACAACCCCGGTGTCTTTCTTAGTTGCTGAATTCTTTATGGTGAATTTTCTCAGCTAAAATTAAATTACTGTGAAACAAAAACCCATTTTAAAACTTGCCAAGTGTTAGGTGTTGATCTAATTCTACAAATTTCAGATCAAGGGCACTGAAACTATATTCAACTATAGTAGACATCAACTCTGTGGCATGCTTGGGAACATAAGCTGGGATTTTGGTGATCCTCATTTATTCATAAGTCAGTATTCCATGTTTGATCAAGACAAAACTGAAGATTGAATGGCCTATAGGCTACATGTTTTTGGAAGATGCCCCGAAATTAATAGTGCTAGATAGACTTGCATTCTTGATTTGCAAGAGGTCGGAAATCTTTAAAAGTTACCTATAAATCATGTTTGCGATCTCTGTCTCTCACTCCTTGATTGGTACATCTGAAGTAGATGCATAATTGTAATCTAATGTAATTCAGGAGGATCTACCCTGGGTTAGTCATTTACTAAATGAGTTAGTTTGTAAGTTAGGATTTAATTAGTTAATGTATTTTCCTATAGTTTTTAGGAGACAATTGGAATTATTGTAAATATGAGAAGATTCGAGAGGATTATGGAAGCTTGAGAAGATCATGGAATAGTTAAGGATAAGGATTGAAAGAGAGATTTTAGTGATTAGATGAAAGATATTAGGGATTAGAAGAGATATTTTGGGAGTTAGTTTAGGGATCTAGAGCCTACCTTGGGTTCTAATCCATTTGTATAAATAGGTGAGCCTATGAGTCATGAGGCATGTAGAAGAGTGTGTGTGAGTGTGAGGAGAGGCCAAGCATGAGGCCAAGTTCTCTCTGAATCTTTTATTTTATTGATTAATCATTTTAGTAATTAGGTGTGCATTTGATTTCAATTTTGTGTGTGTTTTTATTGATAAGTTGCAGGCCTATAGGCTGTGGCGTCATTTGGTATCAGAGCACAAGGTTAGAGCTGAGTTTGTGGTGTCATTGAGTTAGTTGTATGATAGATTGCTGCATTGAATTCATTGTGTAATAGATCGTTGTTGTGTGAGGGTTCTGAGAGCAATTTCCACCAATCAATTTCTCCATAAGCAGGGATATTTGAGTTCGGCAGCTGGACGAAGAGCCACAAGTGGGATATTCGGTGGCAATATTGCGCTGCAATCACCGCCCTGTTCGGAGGAAGCTGTAATCGCTACAGTGCTCGGGGCAACAAAACACACTTGAAGATAATCCATTTATAAAGGGATTGGACAACAAAATGCACTTGAAGATAATCTTACGATGGATGAAAGAGAGATAGAGAGTGAAACTGTTCTGCAATCACGTGGAACATAATAACCAATTCCTGTATGCTACTTGGTTCACAAAGCCAAGAAATATTATTGGTGAGCTGAGTAAACATGCTGCAAAAGCAAAACGTAGTTGAGTTTATTTCTACGAATGGTTATGCATATACCTGTGAGCTGGGTCATCATGCAAAGGGTTTCTACATGCGTTGATCAATCTCGGCGGTGACAGAATCACAACCTACAAAAACCCAATCATTGGTGTTCAAAAAGACTGCAAGTGAGAATTTGGTAAAATTCCATTCGGCTTTGATATATTATAGTGGTATAATTCTTTTACACTATAAGCAATGATATATTACATTTGTACAATTTGTTGTGTTGTGAAGTTTTTTTTATTAAAGAAGGGGTTGCGTGAGACTTTCACATACTTTCTCTTATGATCCGAGAAGCTTCTCCAAATATTCCCATAGAGAGCCGAAACATCTAAGGTAAGGGGGAGTTGAAGTCAAGCTATCTGGAACTAGCTTCAACTCACATTTAACCAATTCCTGTTGCGTGCATGAGAGTTAAAAAGTGAAGTTTTGATTTGGTTTTATTTTGATTAAATGAGGTGAAATGGCATTTTGGTAAAATGAGGGTATTGTGTTGGAAGTATGGCTAGCTTCCTGGAATATATTTTCACATGAGTTTCTTATTCAAATTCACTTTACGAGAAGCTATTCATTTAAACTCACTGGAAGCCATTAATTTACTTTCACATAAAATTTTCATAAGTGACTATTAAATGAGGTGAAAGTAAATAGTAAAAGTAAAGGTGTAAATTTTGGATAGACAGAATGTTCTATGCCTAATGCAAATTTACTTCAATCTTCTAGGGCCCGATACAATATAGCAGTCACATAAACATGAAAGTAAAATGTTGATAGAACATACCAATAGATCAACAGAAGACAAGCCAATAAAATAGATCAGATTTACATATCTTCTTGTCTAGCAAAGATGTAGAATAGTGTGCGATACGACAGTCAATAGGATTTACGACATCCATATTTACATGTGGGAGAGAGAGAAGCATCTTCTAGGCTGAACGAACCAATCAGATCATGAGGAATGTGTGTGATGAGATGATGATGAAATGACCTCCAAGTCTCTCTAATTTATATCCATCTGTGAGGGTGTGTGACACATTTGTTGGGCTCTCAAGCCTACATTACAAATCTGGCCGACCTTGCACGTAAGTGGAATAAATTCAAAATAAATGTTCTGCTCATCCGATCAAGATGATTTTTAGATCAATCTTGCACCTCTCCGAAAGAGGAATCCAATAAAAATATTGGCATCATCATCTGAGCAGTACAACATGGAGTTTGGACCTAGTTGCCCAAAATTAACACTCCCTCTCAACTAGGGAGAACTCCATCCACCAGTGCCATCCAAACATCGTGTGTCATCCCGCTGTAACTTGCTTTGCTGGCTTCTTTATTTCAAACAGTGAGTCACAAAGACATCACTCTTGGCTCACCCGAAGTCAGCTCAGAGGTCTGAAACCTCTATAGGACTCAAAGGAGTTTCATACTAACCCGAAGTTAGTTTAATTGACCTGAAGTCAGTTGGAGGTCCGAAACCTCACTTGGACTCAAAAGAGTCATATACTAACCCGAAGTCAGTTGGAGGTCTGAAATCTCACTTGGACTCAAAAGAGTCATATACTAACTCGAAGTCAGTTGGAGGTCTGAAACCTCACTTGGACTCAAAAGAGTCATATACTAACCCGAAGTTAGTTTAACTGACTCGAAGTCAGTTGGAGGTCCGAAACCTCACTTGGACTCAAAAGAGTCATATACTAACCTGAAGTTAGTTTAATTGACCCGAAGTCAGTTGGAGGTCTGAAACTTCATTAGACTTGATCCTAGATCAAGTGGTTGGACACGTGCCATCCTAGACATAGAGAGTATGACAATCTCCGATGTGTCTATCGGTCTTGTTATTGGTCTCTATCCACATTTTCCACCTCATTGGCCAAGATGAGAGGTACTTTCCATGAGTTTGAAACTCCATGGGTAGGATGCATGTGGGGCAAAGATCAAAGAGAGGTGAACCAACTCAATATCATCATGGTGGGGCGGAAGCAAACCAACAAGGTTCGGGAAGCCTAGCCCTATGGTTACTTCCATGAAGCCATCCCCAAGTCCCTGGAGTTCCCAGAGCTCATCATCCAACTCAAGCAGGACCCTTAGAATAGGGTCGTTCCACGATTCCAAGATTCTCATAGAAGGTTAGGAACTTGACCTTCCCCAAGGGTTTAGTGAGAATATCCGAGACCTGCTCATCAGTTCCTATATGATTGAGCCTTACGGCGCCTCGCTGTACCATGTCCCTGACAAAGTGGTGCCTAATATCAATATACTTGGATCGATCGTAGAACACGGGATTCTATGACAAACGAATCCCACTCTGGTTATCACAAAGGATAACGACGATATCTAGCACATGCCTGAACAACTCACTAAAGAGCTTTCGCAACCAAATAGCTTCACAACAGGCCATACTCGCTGCAATGTATTCAGCCTCAGCGGTGCTCAAAGCCACTGACTTCTGCTTCTTGCTCATCCAAGATATCGAAGCACAACCAAGAGTGAAGCAACATCCAGATGTGCTCTTGCGATTCACCACACTGCCAGCCCAATCGACATCAGTATATCCATGGAGTCTCAAACTCCCGATAGTGTATCTCAACCCATAGTTTATCGTGCCTCGAAGATATCTCAAGGTATTCTTGGCACCAATCCAATGAATGTGACGAGGATCAACCATGTGTTGACTCAAAGTGTTCACTGCAAAACATATGTCCGGACGGGAGTTCACTAAGAACATCAATGCCCCTACGAGTTGACGATACTCGGTAGGATTTCCCAATGTGGGCCCAACAACATTTCCACATAACTTCTTGAAGTTGAGTTCCATCGGTGTCGACACGGACTTACAGTCCACCATACCAAATCTCTCCAGCAGCTTCACAATATATTTTCCTTGAGAGAGGAAAATCTCGCCAGTTCTCTGCTAGACCTCCAAGCCTAGGAAGTAATGCATCAATCCTAGGTATTTCATCTCGAACTCGGAAGTGAGCTCCCTCTTACATTGATGAATGAGAGGGTCAACACTTGTTAGGAAGAGATCGTCCACATAGAGAACCAAAATGAGAGGCTTTTCTCTATCAACCTCGAAGTAAAGGTTTGGATCAACACTACTTCGAATGAAGCCTAGCTTCATCAAGTAGCTATCTATCCTCTCGTACCAAGCCCTGGGGGCTTGCTTCAACCCATAGAGGGCTTTCTTCAACCTACATACATGAGATTCTCTATCCTGGACTTCGAACCCCAGAGGTTTCTCCACATACACCTCTTACTTTATCGAACCATGCAGAAAAGCGGTCTTCACATCCATTTGATGGAGACTCCATCCTTGCGTTGCAACAAGGGCAATAATAGATCAGATGGTGGTATAGCGGGCCATAGGTGCAAATATATCATCATAATCTATGCCTTCCTTTTGAGAGAAGCCTCGGGCAATGAATCTTGCCTTGTACTTTTCTGCACTACCATCAGATCCATGCTTGATCTTATATAGCCATTTCGAGGTGACAACAGCTTTGTCCTCCGGTCTCGGGACCACATCCCAGACATCATTCTTCATAATGGACTCGTACTCTTCGTGCATAGCATCCTTCCAAACTTGATGCTTTACGACTTCTTCAAATGATCCAGGCTCAGATTGTATGATAATACTCATGGTTGTTAGATACCCTTGGTATCTATTCGGCTTCTTGCTTTCACGGAATGCCCCCCTTGGGGCCACATGTCTCTTAGCATCCTCGAGAGTATCCCTGAGCAATGAGGGTTTTCTCTTCATTGAAGGAGGTGGATCATTAGGGTCCATCGATCCTTCAACATGGGGCATCATCTTATCCTTCGACTCTTCCTGCTTCCCTTTTCTTTCTTCATTGTCTTCCTTGGAGCTAGGAAGATTTATCACTTTCTTGAGGGAAGCATCTTCATCGAAAGTGACATCGTGGCATATCTCCACTTCTCTTTGACCAAGCACATAGATTCTATATGCCTTCGAAGTTTCACAGTAGCCCACAAACTTTTCCTTCTTTCCTGAAGCATCCAACTTGCTTCTCTTCTCTTTCGGCACATGAAAGAAAGTAAACAGGACAACCAAAAACTCTAAAATGAGAAACATCAGGTTTCTTACCAAAGAAGACTTCTTCGAGGGTTTTGGAGTCCAAAGCGGAATGCAGGCATCGATTTTGTACGTACATAGCAGTGTTCGCAGCTTCTCCCTATAGAAACTTCGGAAGACCTTGGTCACATAGCATGGCACGGGCAACTTCCACAATGGTCCTATTCTTTCTTTCAGCAACGTCATTTTGCTTAGGAGTATACACAGTTGTGGTCTCCCTCTTAATGCCAGCTACTCTGCAAAAGTCATTGAACTCATTTGACTCATATTCGGTGTCACTATCGGTCCTCAAAATCGTGATCTTCTTTCCTGTTTGATTTTCCACCAAGGCCTTGAATGTACAAAACCATTTGAATGCTTCGTCCTTCTTCTTCAAGAAATATATCCAGGTCTTGCGAGAGAAGTCATCTATAAAAGTCATGTAATAAGAACATCCTCCCAAGGATTTCACGGGTGGCATACCAGATAAATCAGAATGTATCAATTGCAAGATATCATATGTCTTTGTGACACTTGAGGGGAAAGGTCCCCTTGTATGCTTTCCTTTGTCACAACCCTGACATACGCCTTCATGATCATTCTTGAATTTGGGCATCCCATACACCACCTTCCTTGCTTCGGGAAGAGCTTTGTAATGAAGGTGTCCAAACCTCCGGTGCCATAACTTAGTTTGACGAGTTGTATCACATGACATAGCCCTTAATGGACTTCCTCCAACCTAGTAGAGTGTATCAACTCTAAAACCAATAGTGAGAGTTTCCTTGAAGTTCTTTCAGTCTCGGGGAAGTCCTCCAAGAGCAATAAGGACGAGCTCTCGATCAACTACTTTTCTCCTATGGCAAGGAGATCATTCTTGATTTCTGTGAGCCTCATAAAATATGATGGAGGCTCATGAATCTTCCCCTGCACGTAGTCCATGACATCTTGATCTTCTAATGCTAAATCCAATGATATCTTCCATGCATGATAATCATACTTATCAGTCAACTTATCATCAGACCATTGGTCCTTGACAAGACTTCTTCTTCAGTGATTGCTTTTCACACTATCTTGGGATTTTTCTTCACCTCAGCTCTGATACCATGTAAATTTTGGATAAACAAAATGTTCTATGCTTAATGCAAATTTACTTCAATCTTCTAGGGCCCGATACAATATAGCAATCACATAAAGATGAAAGTAAAATGCTGATAGAACATACCAATAGATCAACATAAGACAAGCCAATAAGATAGATCAGATTTACATATCTTCTTGTCCAACAGAGATGTAGAATAGTGTGCGATACGACAGTAATAGGATTTACGACATCCATATTTACACGTGGGAGAGGGAGAAGCATCTTCTAGGCTGAACGAACCAATCAAATCATGAGGAATGTGTGTGATGAGATGATGATGAAATGACCTCCAAGTCTTTCTAATTTATATCCATCTGTGAGGGTGTGTGACACATCTGTTGGGCTCTCAAGCCTACATTACAAATCTGGCCGACCTTGCACATAAGTGGAATAAATTCAAAATAAATGTTCTTCTCATCCGATCAAGATGATCTTTAGATCAATCTTGCACCTCTCCGAAAGAGGAATCCAATAAAAATATTGGCATCATCATCTGAGCAGTACAACATGGAGTTTGGACCTAGTTGCCCAAAATTAACAAAAGGTGAAAGTATCAAAGGTCAAAGTAAATAGTAAAGGTAAAGGTGAAAGTAAATTGATGTTGTAAAGCATGGTGAAGGACAAATGGTGAGTTGTTGCACACGATTTTGAGTGGGCGATATATGGTTTCATAAAACCATATGTGGGTTTGAGAATGCATAACTTCATAGTGTAATTTTACGTTTTCAAGTAGGAGAGTTATGAGAGAGAGGATTTATATGGGACTTTGTAAAGGAGTTATGTTCTTTATTTTAAGCACTTTTGTAAAGGGTGATATCATAAGGGATTTTTGATATAATTTCATGAAAGGAGTTGTAAAAGTCCAAGTTGAAGCCAAGTTAAAGTTATTGTAACAAAAAAGGGTGCATTTTTGGTTGTACCTGACACTCGGAATCCATTGTGTCAAGTCTGGAGTTAAGAGTCATACATCAAGTCAAGGGTTTGAGTCCTTGAATGTAATTGGGTGCATGATCGGCGGAGCCTGACACCCAAGAGTTTGGCCATTGTAAGACAAGAAATACTGCAGTTGTTGTTTGCAGCAAAGAGGAGCAAGGAGTGCTCGGGAACTAAGGTTCAAAATGAAGTATTGGCCAAGTGATTCAATTGCAGGTTATAGTGAACAAGGTGAAGTTCACAACAGATGAGGAAGATGCAGGATCGAGAGAAAGGTCACAACAATGATGCCATAGCAGTTGACATTAATGATGACGAGAGGGAAATTGCTGAATTAAAGACACGCTTGGACGTGTTGCTAGACATACTACAAACACAAAGACACAGATGGATAATAAAAAGAACAGTAAAATGGCCAGTTAAACAATTGATGGAATAAAGATAGAAGCACAAACTAAAATTCCAGAAAAAGATATATATTTGTGCACCTGAACAAGGATCATTGTTGGGTGACGATGATGATAAACGCATGGATATGGACGAGGAAGAGTCAGTAGACAACTTGAAGGATTGTATGCTACATAAGGAAGGGATTCTTGAAGCCATAAGCGAGATCTCCAGGCTTCATGATTTTAAAACTAATACTTGTTTTGTGCTCGCAGGTAGTGAAGAATCGCAAGAAACTGAGAGTAAACTGGAAATTAAGGAAGCTCAAGAACCATTGGAGGAGCCTATGCAAGTCTACAAAGGCATAGATATGGAGGATATTGTTGTAGAAATAGTTTTTCTAGAGGATTGGTTTAACAATCCAAAGACCAGCTATGAAACAAATGCAATGATGATGAACTGCAACAATTTCATAGAGGATGAGGACGAGATTTCAATGAAAAAAATGCAGCAGCGAAGTGGAAGCAATGAGGACGACTTCCAGGATAAGAAGCAAAGAATGATAGAAGATGTGTGGTATCCTAGTGAATTCATGGAGAACAAACATATAGCACAAAGGAAAGAAGCATACATCAGCAAGGAGAAAGGACAACTACATCAGAAGCCTGGAAACACAGAACATCTACAACATGCCAAAACAACTAATTTACTGCAAATGAAAGTTTGGGATCCGAGAGGATTCTTAACATTTTATGAAGACTGATGGTCAGGAGACCATGTTTTCTTTTTACCTTGGGAATCTGATGTAGGAGCATCTACCCTGGGTTAGACATTTACCAAATGAGTTAGTTTGTAAGTTAGGATTTAATTAATTAATGTATTTTCATATGGTTTTTAGGAGACAATTGGAATTATTGTAAATATGAGAAGATTCGAGAGGATTATGAGAGCTTGAGAAGATCATGGAATAGTTAAGGATAAGGAATTGAAAGAAAGATTTTAGTGATTAGATGAAAGATATTAGGGTTTAGGAGAGATATTTTGGGAGTTTGTTTAGGGATCTCGAACCTACCTTGGGTTCTATTCCATTTGTATAAATAGGTGAGCCTATGAGACATGAGGCATATAGAAGAGTGTGTGTGAGTGTGCAGAAAGACCAAGCATGAGGCCAAGTTCTCTCTGAATATTTTATTTTATTGATTAATCATTTCAGTAATTGGGTGTGCATTTCATTTCCGTTCTATGTGTGTTTTTATTGATAAGTTACAGGCCTATAGGCTGTGGCGTCATAAGGCCATTTGCTAAGGATTGATAGTAGTTGTGACTACTACAGTTCTGAAGGGTATGCAACAAGCCCCAGTTCAAGAAGTTATTGTCATATAAATTATGTGTAAAATCCAGGCTTACAAACGGTTGGTATAAGAAGTATTGGATGATCGTATTGCTCCTTGTTCTAGACTTTGCAATAGCACAAATACGGAGCATTCTTTTCCTGTAAGCAAGATAGAGGACAGAGGAGTTTGGTTTGTTCAGTAAGGGCTTCATCATCATATCCTTTTGCAACAGTATGGTTGTAATGTGCAACAGGGAATCACCTTGACACAGATCTAAATACTAACAGTTTGTGAAGAGTAGTTGAATATTGTAGCAGAGGTAAGTTTCACAAAGTTCAAAGGACTGTAGAGGATTGACATTTACAGATAGCTCAACAAGTTCTAATCTTGATGCAGAGTCCAGATAGTTGTTCTGAAGCAATTAGAATCCGTTGAATTGTGATTTTTTCTTCAGTAGCAGTAGTAAGGTGAGCCACCCTTCGCCATTGATGGCAAAGGGGGAGAGGGACTTGAAAGAAACAAGGGAGAGAGAAGAGAAAAACTCAATGCAACATGCCTTGTTTTGCTAGGTGTGTTGACATCAATGACAAAGGGGGAGATTGTTGAGTATGTTGTCATTGATGTCAAAGCTGGTGTATGATGTCAAAGTGAGTGTAGAATATCGTCATTGAAGTTCTTCATGCATGGATGAGATGATACATTGATGAAACCCTAGCTCTATGGTTTGTTTTATCACCCAAAAATTTTCAAAAAACATCATTGTGTTATGTTTGTTTTTGGTCATGGTTCAAATTAGGTTTAGAAGTCAATTTAGGGTTTGGTTAAGGGTAGGTTAGATTTTTATAAGTTCAAACCCCATCCATAAGTTCAAATAAAGTATTTTTTAAGGTCCATTCATTGTCAAATATCCATAATTTCCATTTGTGAGTCATTTCCTAAAATCTCAGGTCAAAACTGGTCAATTAGCCAAGAAACCTCGTTTTCGTAGCGCCACTAGTTCAAAAAAGGTTGATTTGCACTACGAAACTGCTGAAAGTTATGAAGCAAAAACTTTGTTTTCTGGTTTTGAGCAGTGAAATTCCAAGGAGGTTTCTAAGCAACTAAAAACCAATTTAGGAAAACTGAAAGAGGTTTTTCTTCCTAACAGACCTAACTACAAAAACCTTTCTCTGTTTATTCAAATTCATTAGGAGGTGGGAGAAATTGATAAATTAAAACGCGCTACGAAACTGTTGTACAAAACTGTCCTGTACATGACTATTTAGTAGTCAACTTCAAGTTTAGTTTCTGGCCAAATTCAAAAGTCTTTTGGAATTCTGAAAGAGGTTTGTCTTCATCACAGCTCCAGCTACAATAACCTCTCTCACTTTTCTTACAAGTGTTATAAGTTGGGAGATACAAGGCTTTCTTTGAAGCCCTATTTTCAAAAAACAGAGTTTTCTTGTTTTACACATGTTTTTCAAAGGCAGTTTTTGAACAACAGGAGATGTATTTCAAAAAACTAGGAGAGGATTTTATTCAAGACATAATGGCCTACAAAAACCTCCTTCAGTTTCTCAAACTACATCATAGATTAGGAGATATAGGCTCTGTCTCAAGACCTATTTTTTCAGGAAAAAAACAGGAGAAATCTACAAGAAGTTAAGAAGTCATAAAGGCTAATGATTGTGTTTTTCACTTGATGTTTTTTTTAAATGATGGAATCAGGTTGATTTTGAGTTTTTGGCACATTTGCATTCTCCACTTTAGAAAATTTTGGACAAAACTGCTCACTCAGCAGTTTCGTAGCGCAAACAGTGTAAAAAGAGTGAAAAGCGCTACGAAACTGCTGTGGCAACTTTTTTCACTCTTTCTCATCAAATTTTGAAGGGAAAAAGTTTGAATTATGATCTGAAATTGCTAAGGAAGATGTATTAAGAGATAATGAAGACAATCCTTGAGGAAAGAAATCAAAATTTTGAAGAAACAAGGGTGAAAAAGCAGCGCTACGAAAGGCGCTACGAAACTATGTTGTTTTCGTAGCGTAGTATATTTCAGCTCATTTGAACAATTTAATGATGGTTTTTGGACACCTGGAGCTTAGGGAGGATTCTTGCAGGTGTTATTTCAGTTTCCAACAGCAAAGGAACTCGAAATAATGAGTTCATGGTGGTCAAAATGTTTCAAGAAGTGCAAGGAACCCTATGCCTAAAAAACATGAGACTGTTCCTATTTTGATGGAGGTCAACATCATGGTCATAAAGGGTTGAAGTCTATCCTCTGGATTCGACCATGTGTTAGTACACTTGGCAAATGATGTAACTTAATTAAGATAAGGTGGTTATAGATAGGTGATTAAGAGTTTGAATCCTATTTGTATTTGTACTTTTTAGTAGATTAGTTGTCTTTTTGTAATAAATCCCATGTGATATGGTTATGCAAGGTGTCAAGAGTTAGGAATTCGAAGTATCTAGCAAAATATGAGTTCATCTCATGTTGTAAAGGTCTATTTAAGACCACGAAGTCGAATTAGTGAGGGGTTGGAGAATTTTTGGCAAAACTGCTGCTTTATGTAATTGACTGTGATCAGTGATGCAGAGAGATTTTCTTCTTGACAAACCTGAGATTCTCATGGGGTTTTAATGGTTTATTGATCTACATATTATGTTTAACTACTTGCGGTAGATCTCATTGCTATTACTTGGAATTCATAACCCTATGCTCTGATTTCCTTTAGTAATGAGATGACTGTGTTTTTTCTATGTTTTATGAGTGAATTGCCTTTGAACCACTAGCAGTAGATTTCATTGCTATTACTCAGAATTCATAACTCTATGCGCTGACTTCCTTTAGTAATGAAATTACTGTGTTGACCTATGTTCTTGAGTAAATTTTCTTTGTTAAAGACCCCTATTTGCCTCAGCTTCCATGTCAAGAAACCTTGTTACTAAACCTCCTGATTTGTTGACTCCATAAGCCCAATGGTAGTATTAGCCTTCATCTTTTCAACCTGCAAATATACAAAATCAAGACTTAATTCATAGAGTTAGCCATCTATCTATATCTTTATTCCATATCATTAACCCTTGAGAGAGCCCTCTCAGGCTGAGGAGGCTAAGCCTCAGTCACAATATTGGTTTGAAATAGTTACATTGAAGTTGTCTGATCAGCAGCTAATCAGGTACGATTTTGGTGATAACATTTTGGCGCCGTTGCCAGGGAGCGAAGGTGTAAATTTTCCCTGGGAAGAACAACAAAGTTTCAGTTCTAAGGTCTGAGAGCTGCAGACACTTAGGCACATATTGGTTGCATTTCTGCTCTAGTTACTCCACACATCAAATAATCAATTGGAAGGTGACTCCACTGCTTGAAGATCAATAGCTTGATGAAGTTTCAAGATGAGCTCCATTGCAAGAATAAATGCCAGGTATGCCCCTATGAATCGGTCTCATATCCCTGGTTTTCCAAATCCTATGCCAAAGGTTGAATGGTTAGCCGATCTTCCTATATTTAAAGATGAAAAGAAAGACAATGCTGCTCTTCATTTGGTTAGATTCCATATGCATGTACACGGACTTAAGGTTCAGTTCCTTGAGGATTGTTTCATGAAGATGTTTATGGCCACATTAGAAGGAAAAGCACGATCTTGGTATGAAAGCTTGCCAAATGGTTCATTATATTCTCTTGCTGATTTCCATGTTACATTTTATGAGATGTATTAATAGTGTCATCCCTCCTTATTTTTGGTCAAAGACTGCTGTAAACACTGTGTGAGTTTTATTGAATATTTGGAGAATTGTTATGAAGATGATGAGTTCATGGATGAGGAAATTTTAGAAGCCCTTCATGACAATCCCTTTCATCACCAAGAAGAAAGGACAACCTCTTTCTTAGATGAAAATGAAACCCAACAAGAGTTTATTTATGAAAATTATGATACATCCTCTGAGTTTGATGAAAAGTTGCAGTAGACTTGTCAGTCTTTTGATCATCGGGAGTATGAGAATCATTTCAAATAACAAGAGGAAATATTGGAAAATGCTTGCTACAATCCTCAGGTACAAGAAAAAGTTGATTCTTCATGTCATTTCTTGCATCAACCTACATCAAATGATGATCACACTAATGAAGAAGTAGGTGAAAATTTTTCTTTATCCTTGTCTTCTAATCTGAAATCATTTGAGTGCAAGTTAGAAGTTAAGATTCAATTTGTGGATGAAGTTGCTAAGAACCATGAAAAAGATATTGAAGTTTTAGAAGATAAAATTCAATCTCATAATATTCATGATCAAGATCAGTGTTTTCAAATGATTTTTATGCCAGAAAACAAAGAGAGGGTGCTGCCACCTTTCTCCTTTGAGTTTGAGGAAGAATACAGTGTTTCTGAAAATCAGTTTGAAAAGCAGTTTGAGAGCACACAATTGAAGTCTTATGTGGTTGATCAAATCATGTATGAGTGGTCCAAAGTTGCAGAATGTCATGAGAAGCTTCAAACAGACTATGTCTTCTATGATTCTATAGCTGACTACATGGAAAAGATTTAAAGTTCAGATTTCCAGTTATATTTTCATTTTGAATATC
Organism: Pinus albicaulis; assembly: GCA_034641835.2. Classification (NCBI taxonomy): domain Eukaryota; kingdom Viridiplantae; phylum Streptophyta; class Pinopsida; order Pinales; family Pinaceae; genus Pinus; species Pinus albicaulis. The sequence goes on from CM076575.1 coordinate 34,331,164, forward strand.
AGTTATATCTCATGTTGCCTTGGTCATTTCAGTATCATGTTTACTTTTGGTTCAAGCACAGTCAAGAGATTCAAGTGTCAGATCAGATCAATGACTGGCTTCATTGGAAGTTTCATGTTCCTTGAGTTACAAATGGAGATTGCAGCTGATAGGGTAGGTAGGAGTGTCTGAATAACCTCAAAGTTGACTGAACATCTTTTCAGTAGGTACAGATTTGGTTCTTCTCCAGTGATCATCAAGCTTGTGCCCGAGGTGAAGGCTATAAGTGTTTGAAGAAGACTTGGTAAAATTTCAAAGTTTTTATTCCAAGAAGATGGATAGCAGCACTGGAACTACTGGTTCTTAGTGTACCATAGGGGCACACTATCCCAAGTGGAGCCACTATTATCACCCAAAATTTTTCAAAAAACATCATTGTGTTATGTTTGTTTTTGGTCATGGTTCAAATTAGGTTTAGAAGTCAATTTAGGGTTTGGTTAAGGGTAGGTTAGATTTTTATAAGTTCAAAGCCCATCCATAAGTTCAAATAAAGTCTTTTTTAGGGTCCATTCATTGTCAAATATCCATAATTTCCATTTGTGAGTCATTTCCTAAAGTCTCATGTCAAAACTGGTCAATTAGCCAAGAAACCTCGTTTTCGTAGCGCCAATAGTTCAAAAAGGTTGATTTGCGCTACGAAACTGCTGAAAGTTATGAAGCAAAAACTCTGTTTTCTGGTTTTGAGCAGTCAACTTCCAAGGAGGTTTCTAAGCAACTGAAAAAGAATTTAGGAAAACTGAAAGAGGTTTTTCTTCCTAATAGACCTAACTACAAAAACCTCTCTTAGTTTATTCAAATTCATTAGGAGGTGGGAGAAATTGATAAATTAAAATGCACTACGAAACTGCTGTTACAAAACTGTCATGTACATGACTGTTTAGCTATCAACTTCAAGTTCAGTTTCTGGCCAAATTCAAAAGTATTTTGGAATTCTGAAAGAGGTTTGTCTTCAGCACAGCCCCAGCTACAATAACCTCTCTCACTTTTCTCACAAGTGTTATAAGTTGGGAGATACAAGGCTTTCTTTGAAGCCTTATTTTCAGAAAATAGAGTTTTCATGTTTTATGCATGTTTTTCAAAGGTAGTTTCTATACAGAAGGAGATGTATTTCAAAAAACCAAGAGAGGCTTTTATTCAAGACATAATGTCCTACAAAAACCTCCTTCAGTTTCTGAAACTACATCATGGATTAGGAGATATAGGCTCTGTCTCAAGACCTATTTTTTCAGGAAAAAAACAGGATAAATCTACAAGAAGTTAAGAAGTCATAAAGGCTGGAATGATTGTGTTTTCACTTGATATTTTTTTAAAATGATGGAATCAGGTTGATTTTGAGTTTTTGGCACATTTGGATTCTCCACTTTAGAAAATTTTGGACAAAACTGCTCACTCAGTAGTTTCGTAGCGCAAACAGTGTAAAAAGAGTGAAAAGCGCTACGAAACTACTGTAGCAGCTTTTTTTCACTCTTTCGCATCAAATTTTGAAGGGCAAAATTTTGAATTATGATATGAAATTGCTAAGGAAGATGTATTAAGAGATAGTGAAGACAATCCTTGAGGAAAGAAATCAAAATTTTGAAGAAACAAGGGTTAAAAAGTAGCGCTACGAAAGGTGCTATGAAACTGTGTTGTTTTCGTAGCACAGTCTATTTCAGCTCATTTGAATAGTTTAATGATGGTTTTTGGACACCTGGAGCTTAGGGAGAATTCTTGCAGGTGTTATTTCAGTTTCCAACAGCAAAGGAACTCGAAATAATGAGTTCATGGTGGTTAGAATGTTTCAAAAAGTGCAAGGAACCCTATGCCTAGAAAACAAGAGAGTGTTCCTATTTTGATGGAGGTCAACATCATGGTCATGAAGAGTTGAAGTCTATCCTCTGGATTCGACCATGTGTTAGTGCACTTGGCAAATGATGTAACTTGATTAAGATAAGGTGGTTATAGATAGGTGATTAAGAGTTTGAATCCTATTTGTATTAGGATTGTTTAGTAGATTAGTTGTCTTTTTGTAATAAATCCATGTAATATGGTTATGCAAGGTGTCAAGAGTTAGGAATTCGAAGTATCTAGCAAAAGATGAGTTCATCTCATGTTGTAAAGGTCTATTTAAGACCAAGAGTCGAATTAGTGAGGGGTTGGAGACTTTTTGGCAAAACTGCTGCTTTATGTAATTGACTGTGTGATCAGTAATGCAGAGAGATTTTCTTCTTGACAGACCTGAGATTCTCATGTGGTTTTAATGTTTTATTGATCTACATATTATGTTTAACTACTTGCAGTAGATCTCATTGCTATTACTCAGAATTCATAACCCTATGCTCTGACTTCCTTTAGTAATGAGATGACTGTGTTTTTTCTGTGTTTTATGAGTGAATTTCCTTTGAACCACTAGCAGTAGATTTCATTGCTATTACTCAGAATTCATAACTCTATGCTCTGACTTCTTTTAGTAATGAAATTACTGTGTTGACCTGTGTTCTTGAGTAAATTGTCTTTGTTAAAGACCCCTATTTGCCTCAACTTCCATGTCAAGAAACATTGCCACTGAACCTATTGATTTGTTAACTTCATAAGCTTAATGGTAGTATTAGCCTTCATCTTTTCAACCTGCAAATATACAAAATCAAGACTTAATTCATAGAGTTAGCCATCTATCTATATCTTTATTCCATATCATTAACCCTTGAGAGAGCCCTCTCAGGCTAGGAAGAACGACAAAGTTTCAATTCTAAGGTCTAAGAGCAGTAGACACTTAGGCACATATTGGTTGCATTTCTGCCCTGGCAACTCCACACATCAAATAATCAATTGGAAGGTGACTCCATTGCTTGAAGATCAGTAGCTTGATGAAGTTTCAAGATGAGCTCCTTTGCAAGAATAAATGCCAGGTATGCCCTTATGAACTGGTCTCATATCCCTGGTTTTCCAAATCCTATGCCAAAGGTTGAATGGTTAGCTGATCTTCCTATATTTAAAGATGAAAAGAAAGACAATGCTGCTCTTCATTTGGTTAGATTCCATATGCATGTACACGGACTTAAGGTTCAGTTCCCTGAGGATTGCCTCATGAAGATGTTTATGGCCACATTAGAAGGAAAAGCATGGTCTTGGTATGAAAGCAAGCCAAATGGTTCATTATATTCTCTTGTTGATTTCCATGTTGCATTTTATGAAATGTATGAAGAGTGTCATCCCTCCTTATTGTTGGTCAAAGACTGTTGTAAACACTGTGTGAGTTTTATTGAATATTTAGAGAATTGTTATGAAGATGATGAGTTCATAGATGAGGAAATTTTAGAAGCCCTTCATGACAATCCCTTTCATCACCAAGAAGGAAGGACAACCTCTTTCTTTGATGAAAATGAAACCTAGCAGGAGTTTTTTTATGAAAATTATGATACATCCTCTGAGTTTGATGAAAATTTGCAGCAGACTTGTCAATATTTTGATCATCGGGAGTGTTGACCACACTTTGTCAATGACCCCATAGTAGTACACCCCCATTTTTTCAAATGGGATTCATCATGTTCGATGTGTTCGTGCCATTCAGATTCCATCAGCAGTCGACATTTTTGTAAATGATGTAAACCCATTCTGCATGTTTATGATGTAAATGATCTAAGTAAGACCACCATGTATGTAACAACCTAGGTAAGCCTAGTATGTTGGTGACGATTTCTATCCTAGGAGGTTTTTTTTCTCACTGATTTGCTTGTGTTTTTTGACACAAGTGATCGGCAGAGTTTTCCCCTCCAGCTTCACCCCAAAGCTAGGGTGGATTTTGTTATCAAGATGCTAAGTGAGTCTTAGTGTTTTCTATCGAGTCTTTGTAAAAGTGGTTTGGGAATAATCCTAGCTAGTTGGCTAGATTATTTTATTACAAACTACTTGGTCTACTAGATCATGTTCTGAGTCGCAGAATTGGATACCTATTTGAGGGTCTATATGAATGGGTATCCCCCCTTCATGTGTCTAAATGTATTTATCTTATGTAATGAGGGTTGGAAAAAATAATTAAATCCCCTCTCAGTCGATTAATTAAATTTTTTGGCCAAATTAGTTAAAAAATCTTAAGCTAGAAATTTAATTAATTTTAAGTCGTATGTGAGTTAAAATTCTTCAAAGGCAAAATTCGTTGGTCTTTAAAAAATGAATTTTTAAAGGTCCCAGGCCAAGGGAATATTGAGAATTTCAAGAAATTTTGGACCCTTGGTTCTAGGTGGTTAAGTCAAAGTCAAAATTTTAAAGTAATTAACTCAAAAATAGTATTTTTGAGTTAATTAAAATGGAATTAAATGATAAATTCGTTTTTCCTCAAATTTATAATTTCGACGGTCCAGATTAAAAGATGATCAAATCTTTTTGATGGTCGAGATTATTTTGACATGGATCAACCGAACTAGCCATTGGAGATTTTATCTTATAAATTAGAGGTCTTTGTCAGTCTTTCAATCATCCGATCTCTGGATCGTGCACTCGCTCTTAAAGCTCTCCTGTAATGTTTTCTGGAATAATACAAACAAAGACTTTGGGGTTTTATTTTGATGGTGGTGTTCCTCTTCAACATTTTATGGTAAACTTGTTCTTAATATTCTGCTAGTGAATATTCTAATGGATTGTTGATTAATGGCTCTTGTAGAGTAATTTTGGGTACAGGTATCTTGCCCAGGCTACTAGATCTAGGGTAAAAATATTAATTGGATCGAGCTAACTGTTATCTCTAGCTCATGAAAATTTTATGTTTTATCACTATTTCTTTATTAATCTGACAATTTAACTTTAAGTTTGCAGAAATCTTCCCGATTTAAAACTGGGCGTTTGGGGAAGTCCTAGTTTGGACCAGCTGACTCCCAAGAGATAAGATCTGAAGAGCCCTCCGGATCTAATTCCCTGGGCTTATCTTAAATTCCGTTTTTTGCAGGATTCTTATTGGGCTTGTGCCTCTCTTTTAAATTATCATTTTCTAAATTGTGCTGAACTGTTTTAAATCTGGCCACGAGGGCCTCTAATCTGTAAATTAGCATTGTAAATTTGTGTATATTCTCTAGGATTTAGAGTTTATTAATTTTTTGTGCATAGTTTTGGATCTGCTCGTTATAGGGTTTCTAATTTTTTTAAGATCTCTCGCCTCGATTCTTTTTAAAGGCGCATCTTCACTCCTCTCTTAAGATTTCGTGCATTTAAATCAATTTTCGTTGGCTGGGAAAATTTTAAATTGCTTCGGGCAAATTTTAAGTACTGGCGTTTTTTGCCGCCGCTCTTTGTTTTGCTTGCAACTCGATTTCGTCAATTTACTTACTTTTTTCGTTGCCGCTTTTATTCTTAATAGGTTATCACCCTGCTTTCTCTTATCTCGCAATCCTCTCATTTTGTAATTTCCGCACGCTTTTCACTTTCTACTGCTGAATTTTTCTGTTCTACGTCCGTCTTTCCTCAGATCCCCTTGCCATCCTCACGTTGAATAGCTTCTCCTCAATCTGTCTGTAGCCAGCTCCTTATCACCCCGTCGACCCTCTTCCTCTGCCGTCCTGCCTCTCCTTTGCCGTCTTCCTTAGCCGCCGCCGTCTCTGCCATTGCCATCGAGCTATCCCTCAAGCCTGTCGTCGAACTGCAAAAACAAAAACAAAAGCACGCATAACAAAAGCCAAATCTCTATGCATTTAATTTTTTTTAAGTTTCGTTTCTTTTTTTTTTGTTAGATTTCAATTAGCATTAGCTTTTTTTGGATAGCATTAGTTTAGGTTTTAGATTTAATTCGTAGGCCTTAGATTTTAGACTTTTAGTTTTAATCTAACTTTGTAGAATTTCATTTTTTAATTTTTAGATTAAGAAAAATCAAAAAATAAAAAATGAAAAATTTACTTTTAGTTTAGTTTGTTTAGCTCTTAGTTTTAATTCTTAGTTTTTATTTTTAGATTTAGGATTTTAGATTTTAATTAACTTTAACTTTAGTTTAGTTTTAAATTTTTTGTTTTAGTTTTTTGCTTTTAGATTTTTTTTAATTTTAGTTGCTTTTTAGTTTAAATCTTTAGATTTTAATTTTTTGTATATATATATTTTGTTCAAGTAATAAAAAAAATAAAAAAAATATAAAAATTTAGAAAATTCTCAAATTTTTTTATTTGATGGTCAAATGAGCGTTCATATTTTTATCTAAAGTTTGACTATATGAAATTTTTTTAATTTCTGGATTGGGTTATTTGGAACATCATAAATTCGGAAATATTGCTGATTATCTCATGATAATATTGCTGTGGGTTCAAAGTATTTTAATGCATAATTGTGGTGCGTTTTATCGAATATAATTATGGTGAATTTATTTCTCATAGTAGCAGTTACATATCAGATACTTGACTTTAATTTCATAACGGGATATTTTGACTCCATAAGGCACTGGTTTTAAAGTTCTGAATCTAATTGGATCTATAAAATCTCGTAAACCTTAACAAGTATTTGGTTATCTAGCTGTGTCTCCTGAATTGGTTGGTCTCCAACCAGTTCTCCTCCTTCATTTTCGTCAGGGTCTACCTCCCTTAGCCTGCAAGGAGACGGCTTCGATAGAGAGATTGGGGATCAAGGTAACAGCCCCCGATCTGAGCCGTTGTCGCGGTGCCTAGACATTCTGTGCGACAACATATTTTGGCGCCGTTGCCAGGGATAGAGTTTTTTTGTCCTTGGTCTTAACGACATTTTCCAATCTTAATCTTCTTTCGCCATTCATTAGCTTGTCACAATGGATCACATTTTCTGGCGTCATTTCATCTCTTCATTTTTTCATCATCTTATCTTTCATCATCTCACTAATCATTTCATCATCGTATCTTTAGCACCTGGACATTTCGGTTGGCTTCTTGTTTGGGTGGCGACTCCACTTATTCATCTATTTACTCCCAAACAAGAATCTCCCCCTAATATCCATCTGCTACTCTCGATTATTTCTTTTGTTTTAGAATTAGTTTCATGTTCAAGTGGCGACCCCAATTCTTTCATTTCTTACAAGAGTTCCTACTAAGAAGCTCGCTTCTTGAGGACCTTTTGACTATTCTTGAACACGAATCTCTTTCTCTAACATCCACTTAACCTTTAAGCAGGTCATCATGGATGACACCTTTCATGACATGCAAGAAGAGGCCATTTCTAAATTGCCTTTTTTCTTAGGTGGTAGTCCAGGCATTGCTCTAGTGCATCTAAAGATGGTCACTTTTATTAGAAATAAATATTGTCATCCTTCACAATATAATCATGAAGATGTCAAGATACGTATCTTTGGCTATTCCTTAAAAGGTGATGCTATCGATTGGTTTCGAAATTGTCCTGAGGAGTATTGTTTACAACATATAATCAATGCTTTTAAAGATAAATATATAAAAAAAGCTGATTCGTCTTGTGCTCCCAGTATTATACAAAATAATGAAATTGATCTTGTAGAGAACTCAACTATTAGCAGGAGATTTCCAGACAGTTCTCAGGATGAATCCACTTGTACCACGACAGCACAAATCCATGATAGTGGTGAAGCAAAAACAAATTGTCAAATCAGTGTTGACAATGATAAGCATCTTGTTAATGAATTGATTCAGATGGTTAAGGATATACAACTAAATCAAGCTCAGGTAATCAAGAATATGGAGGTCAACCAGGCTCAAATCATTAAGAATATGGAACTTAATCAAGAAAAAATAATAGCGGATCACACCAGGGAAATTGGATCTATGTAGAGCAAGTTATTGGCCTTAGAGGAAAATATGACGATCATGAAAGCAGATAATGATAAAATGATTCAAAACATGGAAGCTAACCAGATCAATCTTCAAAATAGGATAAATGCCATTGAAGCAAGTCATGCACAGGAAATGAATGTCATGGAAAACAGGTTAAAGATGATGGAAGTTAAGCATTCTAATCAAATGACTGGTATTCAAAATAAGTTGGAAAAAATGGAAAAATCACACATGCAAAATTTCCAACCCAAGTCAGAATTGTCAACAGATCATAGGTCTCCTAGTTTGCTGAAGCAATTTCCATCTCATCACACGGAGGTCACTTTTCTCATTAAGGAAGAATTAACTATGGTTACAAAGGACGTTAAGAAAGACCAAGCTTATGTGTCAGCATTGACAGAGTATATTCAGAATAAGATCGGTCACACTCTAGGTTCATTAGAAGTTTTGTACAAGCATTTTCAAGATATGGACAAGAAATCTACAATGGTCTCATTACTGACTTCACAACCCACTAAGAAGAAGAGAAAAAAGTAGAAAAGAAGCAAGCGGTTTGATTCATCTGATGGCCGAGAGCAGCTTGACATTCGGATAAGACAAAATCCTACAATATGCAAGATTGGACATGGCACATCTGAAAAGAAGGCTACATACTTGCGTGAAAGCAGAGAAATGCTCAGCATGCACTATATTGAGCACATCTGATGCCACAAGGGCATCCTTTGTATTGTATCTCTAACCCTACACCTTGTTATTTCAGCATTTCATTTTGTAGTTAGAGTAGATTTACTTTTCATGTTAAGTAGAATAATAAATGAAAGAAGAGCTTCTATTTTTCATGTGCTTAATGTTATATGATGATATTTGGATGGACGCTACTTATGTAATTTTTTGTGTTGCATGGATACAGATTCTGGATTCTCACATTCCTCCGGTGAAGCAACGTGTCCCCAAGTAGAGCCAGATGTTGACCACACTTTGTCAACGACCCCATAGCAGTACACCCCCATTTTTTCAAATGGGATTCATCATGTTCGACGTGTTCGCGCCATTTAGATTCCCTCAAAAGCCGACATTTTTGTAAATGATGTAAACCCATTCTGCATGTTTATGATGTAAATGATCTAAGTAAGACCACCGTGTATATAACAACCTAGGTAAGCCTAATATGTTGGTGACGATTTCTATCCTAGGAGGTTTTTTGTCTCACTGATTTGCTTGTGTTTTTCGACACAAGTGATTGGCAGAGTTTTTCCCTCCAGCGTCACCCCAAAGCTAGGGTGGATTTTGTCATCAAGATGCTAAGTGAGTCCTAGTGTTTTCTATCGAGTCTTTGTAAAAGTGGTTTGGGAATAATCCTAGCTAGTTGGCTAGATTATTTTATTATAAGCTAATTGGTCTACTAGATCATGTTTTGAGTCGCAGAATTAGGTACCTATTTGAAGGTCTATATGAATGGGTATTCCTCCTTCATGTGTCTAAATGTATTTATCTTATGTAAAGAGGGTTGGAAAAAATAATTAAATCCCCTCTCAGTCGATTAATTAAATTTCCTGGCCAAATTAATTAAAAAATTCTAAGCCAGAAATTTAATTAATTTTAAGTCCTAGGTGAGTTAAAATTCTTCAAAGGCAAAATTCGTTGGTCCTTAAAAAATGAATTTTTAAAGGTCCCAGGCCAAGGGAATATTGAAAATTTCAAGAAATTTTGGACCCTTGGGCTTAGGGGGTCAAGTCAAAGTCAAAATTTTGAGGTAATTAACTCAAAAATAGTATTTTTGAGTTAATTAAAATGGAATTAAATGATAAATTCGTTTTTCCTCAAATTTATAATTTCGACGGTCCAGATTAAAAGATGATCAAACCTTTTCGACGGTCGAGATTATTTTGACATGGATCAATCGAACTAGCCGTTGGAGATTTTATCTTATAAGTTAGAGGTCTTTGTCAGTCTTTCAATCATCCGATCTCTGGATCATGCGCTCGCTCTTGAAGCTCTCTTGTAATATTTTCTGGAATAATACAAACGAAGACTTTGGGGTTTTATTTTGATAGTGGTGTTCCTTTTTAGCATTTTATGGTAAACTTGTTCTTAATATTCTGCTTGTGATTATTCTAATGGATTGTTGATTAATGGCTCTTGTAGAGTAATTTTGGGTACAACCTACAGGTATCTTGCCCAAGCTACTAGATCTAGGGTAAAAATATTAATTGGATCGAGCTAACTGATATCTCTAGCTCATGAAAATTTTATGTTTTATCACTATTTCTCTATTAATCTGACAGTTCAACTTTAAGTTTGCAGAGATATTCCGGATTTAAAGCTGGGCGTTTGGGGAGTCCTAGTTTGGACTAGCTGACTCCCAGGAGATAAGATCTGAAGAGCCCTCCGGATCTAATTCCCTGGGCTTATCTTAAATTCTGTTTTTTGCAAGGTTCTTATTGGGCTTGTTCCTCTCTTTTAAATTATCATTTTCTAAATTGTGCTGAACTGTTTTAAATATGACCATGAGGGCCTCTAATCTGTAAATTAGCATTGTAAATTTGTGTATATTCTCTAGGATTTAGAGTTTATTAATTTTTTGTGCATAGTTTTGGATCTGTTCTGGTTTTTTGCAGGGGTTTCTCAGATTTTTTTTTTTAAGATCTGGCCTCAGGATTGCTTTTTGTTGGCAGATCTGAGGACAAAAAAGAAGATTTCAGGTGCATTTAAATTAGTTTTCTGGGTTACATGGGAAAATTTTAAATCTGCTGGGCAAATTTGAAGTACTGGGTTTTCTTTGCTGCCTCTGCCCTTGTCTTGCTCGCATCCCTCGATTTCTCGTCTGACATCTTCACTTTTCTGTTGCCGTCGCCTTTATTCCATTGTGCCATTGACTCTGGCTTCCCCTCCATCTGCAACCCTCCTCTACCTTACACCTACTGCTGCCCTTCGACCTCTCTCTGCTGTCGAGCTTCCTTGTCTGCCGTCCGTCCTTTTCCTTTGCATCTCCCTTGCCGTCCTCACGTTGCATAGCTCCTCCTCAAGCCGTCCGCAGCCAGCTCCTTATCACGCCGTCGACCTTCATCCTCTGTCGTCCTGCCTCTCCTTTGTCGTCTTCCTTAGCCGCTGCCATCTCTGCCATTGTCGTCGAGCTATCCCTCAAGCCTGCCGTCGACTTGGAAAAACAAAAACAAAAGCACACATAACGAAAGCCAAATCTCTATGCATTTAATTTTTTTGTAGTTTCATTTCTTTTTTTTTGTTAGATTTCAATTGGCGTTAGTTTTTTTTGGATAGCGTTAGTTTAAGTTTTAGATCTTATTTGTAGGCCTTAGATTTTAGACTTTTAGTTTTAATCTAACTTTGTAGAATTTCATTTTTTAATTTTTCGATTAAGAAAAAAAATAAAAAATGAAAAATTTACTTTTTGTTAAGTTTGTTTAGCTCTTAGTTTTAATTCTTAGTTTTTATTTTAGATTTTAATTAACTTTAACTTTAGTTTAGTTTTAAATTTTTTGTTTTAGTTTTTTGCTTTTAGATTTTTTTTTAATTTTAGTTGCTTTTTAGTTTAAATCTTTAGATTTTTTTTTTTTTTACTTTGTATATATATATTTTTTCAAATAATTAAAAAAAATAAAAAAATTATATAAAAATTTAGAAAATTCTCAAAAAAATTTATTTCATAGTTAAATGAGCTTTCATATTTTTATCTAAAGTTTGACTATATGAAATCTTTTAATTTCTGGATTGGGTTATTTGGAACATCATAAATTTGGAAATATTGCTGATCATCTCATGATAATATTGCTGTGGGTTCAAAGTATTTTAATGCATAATTGTGGTGCGTTTTATCGAATATCATTGTGGTGAATCTATTTCTCATAACAGTAGTTACATATCAGATACTTGACTTTAATTTCATAACGGGATATTTTGACTCCACAAGGCACTGGTTTTAAAGTTCTTAATCTAATTGGATCTATAAAATCTCGTAAATCTTAACAAGTATTTGGTTATCTAGCTGTGTCTCCTGAATTGGTTGGTCTCCAACTAGTTCTCCTTCTCCTCCTTCATTTTCGTCAGGGTCTATCTCCCTTAGCCTGCAAGGAGACGACTTAGATAGAGAGATTAGAGATCAAGGTGACAACCCCCGATCTGAGCCGTTGTCATGGGTACCTAGACATTCTGTACAACAACAGGGAGTATGAGAATCATTTCAAACAACAAGAGGAAATATTGGAAAATGCTTGCTACAATCCTCAGGTACAAGAGAAGGTTGATTCTTCATGTCATTTCTTGCATCAGCCTACATCAAATGATGATCACACTAGTGAAGAAGTAGGTGAAAATTTTTCTTTATCCTTGTCTTCTAATTTGAAATCATTTGAGTGCAAGTCAGAAGTTAAGATTCAATTTGTGGATGAAGTTGCTAAGAACCATGAAAAAGATATTGAAGTTTTAGAAGATAAAATTCAATCTCATAATATTCATGATCAAGATCAGTCTTTTCAAATGATTTTTATGCCAAAAAACAAAGAGAGGGTGTTGCCACCTTTCTCCTTTGAGTTTGAGGAAGAATACATTGTTTTTGAAAATAAGTTTGAAAAGCAGTTTGAGAGCACACAACTGAAGTTTTATGTGGTTGATCAAAGCATGTATGAGTGGTCCAAAGTTGCGTATTGTCATGAGAAGCTTCAAACAGATTATGTCTTCTATGATTTTATAGCTGACTACATGGAAAAGATTTAAAGTTTAGATTTCCAGTTATATTTTCATTTTGAAGATAGTTACATCTCATGTTGCCTTGGTCATTTCAGAATCATGTTTACTTTTGGTTCAAGCACAGTCAAGAGATTCAAGTGTCAGATCAGATCAATGACTAGCTTCATTGGAAGTTTCATGTTCCTTGAGTTACAAATGGAGATTGCAGCTGATAGGGTAGGTAGGAGTGTGTGAATAAGCTCAAAGTTGACTGAGCATCTTTTCAGTAGGTACAGATTTGGTTCTTCTACAATGATCATCAAGCTTGAGTCCGAGGTGAAGGCTATAAGAGTTTGAAGAAGACTTGGTAAAATTTCAAAGTTTTTATTCCAAGAAGATGGATAGCAGCATTGGAACTACTGGTTCTTAATGTAACACAGGGGCACACTATCCCAAGTGGAGCCACTGTTATCACCCAAAAATTTTCAAAAAACGTCATTGCGTTATGTTTGTTTTTGGTCATGGTTCAAATTAGGTTTAGAAGTCAATTTAGGGTTTGGTTAAGGGTAGGTTAGATTTTTATAAGTTCAAAGCCCATCCATAAATTCAAATAAAGTCTTTTTTAAGGTCCATTCATTGTCAAATATCCATAATTTCCATTTGTGAGTCATTTCCTAAAGTCTCATGTCAAAACTAGTCAATTAGCCAAGAAACCTCGTTTTCGTAGCGCCACTAGTTCAAAAAAGTTGATTTGCGCTACAAAACTGCTGAAAGTTATGAAGCAAAAACTCTGTTTTCTGGTTTTGAGTAGTCAACTTCCAAGGAGGTTTCTGAGCAACTGAAAACGAATTTAGGAAAACTGAAAGAGGTTTTCTTCTTAATAGACCTAACTACAAAAACCTCTCTCAGTTTATTCAAATTCATTAGGAGGTGGGAGAAATTGATAAATTAAAATGCGCTACGAAACTGCTGTTACAAACTATCTTGTACATGACTGTTTAACAATCAACTTCAAGTTCAGTTTCTGGCCAAATTCAAAGGTCTTTTGGAATTCTGAAAGAGGTTTGTCTTCATCACAGCCCCAACTACAATAACCTCTCTCACTTTTCTCACAAGTGTTATGAGTTGGGAGATACAAGGCTTTCTTTGAAGCCCTATTTTCAGAAAACAGAGTTTTCCTGTTTTACACATGTTTTTCAAAGGCAGTTTCTGAACAACAGGAGATGTATTTCAAAAAACCAAGAGAGGTTTTTATTCAAGACATAATTTCCTACAAAACCTCCTTCAGTTTCTGAAACTACATCATGGATAGGCTCTGTCTCAAGACCTATTTTTTCAGGATAAAAACATGAGAAATCTACAAGAAGTTAAGAAGTCATGAAGGTTGGAATGATTGTGTTTTTCACTTGATATTTTTTTAAAATGATGGAATCAGGTTGATTTTGAGTTTTTGACACATTTGCATTCTCCACTTTAGAAAATTTTGCGTAGCACAAAGAGTGTAAAAAGAGTGAAAAGCGCTACGAAACTGCTGTAACAACTTTTTTCACTCTTTCTCATCAAATTTTGAAGGGCAAAATTTTGAATTATGATCTGAAAATTGCTAAGGAAGATGTATTAAGAGATAATGAAGACAATCCTTGAGGAAAGAAATCAAAATTTTGAAGAAACAAGGGTTAAAAAGGAGCGCTACGAAAGGCGCTACGAAATTGTGTTGTTTTCGTAGCGCAGTCTATTTCAGCTCATTTGAACAATTTAATGATGGTTTTTGGACACCTGGAGCTTAGGGAGGATTCTTGCAGGTGTTATTTCAGTTTCCAACAGCAAAGGAACTCGAAATAATGAGTTCATGGTGGTCATAATGTTTCAAGAAGTGCAAGGAACCCTATGCCTAGAAAACAAGAGAGTGTTCCTATTTTGATGGAGGTCAACATCATGGTCATGAAGAGTTGAAGTCTATCCTCTGGATTCGACCGTGTGTTAGTACACTTGGCAACGGATGTAACTTAATTAAGATAAGGCGGTTATAGATAGGTGATTAAGAGTTTGAATCCTATTTGTATTAGGACTGTTTAGTAGATTAGTTGTCTTTTTGTAATAAATCCCATGTAATATGGTTATGCAAGGTGTCAAGAGTTAGGAATTCGAAGTATCTAGCAGAAGATGAGTTCATCTCATGTTGTAAAGGTCTATTTAAGACCAAGAAGTCGAATTAGTGAGGATCTGGTGACTTTTTGGCAAAACTGCTGCTTTATGTAATTGACTGTGATCAGTAATGCAAAGAGATTTTCTTCTTGACAGACCTGATATTCTCGTGTGGTTTTAATGGTTTATTGATCTACATATTATGTTTAACTACTTGCAGTAGATCTCATTGCTATTACTCAGAATTCATAACCCTATGCTTTGACTTCCTTTAGTAATACTAATGAGATCACTGTGTTTTTTTTGTGTTTTATGAGTGAATTGCCTTTGAACCACTAGCAGTAGATTTCATTGCTATTACTCAGAATTCATAACTCTATGCCCCGACTTCTTTTAGTAATGAAATTATTGTGTTGACCTATGTTCTTGAGTAAATTGTCTTTGTTAAAGACCAATATTTGCCTCAGCTTCCATTTCAAGAAACCTTGCCATTGAACCTACTGATTTGTTGACTCCATAAACCCAATGGTAGTATTAGCCTTCATCTTTTCAACCTGCAAATATACAAAATCAAGACTTAATTCATAGAGCTAGCCATCTATCTATATCTTTATTCCATATCATTAACCCTTGAGAGAGCCCTCTCAGGCTAAGGAGGCTAAGCCTCAGTCACAAGATTGGTTTGAAATAGTTACACTGAAGTTGTCTGATCAGCAGCCAATCAGATACGATTTTGGTGATAACAGTTTGGATCCCTTGGAAGATAAAAACGCCCCGCAATTGTTGAAGATTTTGAAGATGCAAATCACTGAATTTGCCTTGGAGACCCTCGCCATTGGATTCTCCTCATCATGCCGATTCTGTTGATATGTGGAGTGCTTCGTGGGTCCTCACGGTTTAATAGATGTGCCCAGTCAAAGTGTGAGCCCGCATCTCATGGTCAATAGCCCCAAAGGGTGATTATGTGGCAATGTTATGTTGGCTAGTCTATGGCACACTTAATTAAGTAAAAGGAGAATAATTCTATAGGAGAAAATTTAATAATAAAGGATCAAAGTCTTCATGGTCCAAAATCTTGAATAAAACTTGAATTTGTTTGTGGTCCAAAAATATGAGAGGGAAGTTTTGAATTTCAAAATTAAATGTTTTCCCTCCTTGATGATCAAGTTTGCTACCCTCCTAGATGTTCATCCAAAAACTATATAAGGGCATCCCATTTCACTTCTAATTCAATGCTCATCAATTACGTGATATTGCTCTGAAATCTTCGGGCTTGAGGAGTCATTGAAGATCAAACGAGAGGCTTGTTTGGAAGGAGTTTTTTGGTTTATGATTTTGGGTTATGGTTTTTCTGGGATAAGGGTTTCGTTGAGCTGTGTGCCCTTTTCTCTACGGTTCTCTGTTACAAGCCAACAAAGGGTGTTGTTTAGTGCAAGGACTGCTACAAAGAGGACCAAGGACTAATATGATGCTTTGATCCCTACACTCTGAGAAGCAGTGAGTGAGATTATTTCCTTATGATATTAGGGATTCGTTGGGGTTTCATTGCAGGGAATGAATAGTCAACCTCATTGCAGTCTTGAAGCAGTCATTCAACGCTCCTTAAGGGCAGATCTATGAGTATCTTGTGGCCTAATTTGAAGTGCAGATCTGTTCACAATTTTGAAGCAAAACAATGACCTAAATTTCTACAAAATTTGTGGTCTTGTTGATCTCTGCGACAATCATTTTGGGAATCAATTTCTGAGCATGAAGGTCTATCTCTGCGACACACTTCTAGGCAGTTAATGTAACGAATAAAGTTCGTATACGAAGTAGAATAGCCAGAATATCTGGTATATAATAGCCAGAATATCTGGTATATGTAAGTACCCATTGTAGGATAAATAATATATGTTATATAAGAATTGTTGAATGTACAGATATGTCTGATCGTTACAAATGAGGGCTGATTATATACCTAGGCAGGTGCCTCTTGATGGAAGGTCATGTCCTATTAGACATGCCTTTTCAGTACTAATTACTAATTAATGTTCACTAATTAATCATTACTATATTTATATTATTTTTATATAAATTATATTCATAACATTGCTTTCCTCTTAAAAAAGCTTTGTCTTCAAATCTTATTGCAGACAAGTTGTCATCTGTTTCTTTATGTTGTAAACTATTTGCATCTTTCAGAATTCTTCGAGCTGTCATCTTCGTTGATACACGATGATAAGATCCTTGGAGTGATATATAAAATTGTGGAACTGAGAAAGGATCTGACCATCCTAAGTTAATCTCCTGTGGAATCTTGCGGTGATTGGGAGCTTGTGATGAATTGTTATCACACGAGTGGATTGTACAAACTTCATTATTCTTTGGAACATAAGTTTGTTTATGTTCTGAGTGATACTGATACATAGATTGATTGAGAAGTCTACTCTTATGATTCAGATGTCGATAAGGAGTTCTTTTGGTTTGACTTTCCCTTATCATGTGTGTGGCAATTTCCTGATTTACTTCAGGTATTGTTGTTACTGAGTTGGCTATTGAATCATCACTTGGAATTTCCATTGTTTGAACTGAAATTTCTGAGGACGTCTTCACTTCAATTGGATTTGGATTTGTCTAAATTGTGAGATTAATGGGATTTGTGTTTGTTCCCTTTTCTTCGAAATGGACTATTGCATCTGAAGACTTCGATGTTTCCTTCGTGATAAGTTCTTCTAGTTTGCTTTTCAATGATTGCTTATCATTCTTTAGTTTCTTAATTTGAGTTAGTAGACTTTGATTATGGTTTTTGAGATGTAAGAGTTCTCTAGTTTCTAATTCATCAACCTTATTTTCAATGTTTCGATGTTTAAGCTTCATAATTTGCGTCAGTAGTTTTTCGTTATGGTCTTTAAGCCGAGAAATTTCTTCATTTCTATCAGCGGTGATTTTGTCAACTTCTCTTTGCATATTTTGTAGTACCTTTTTACCTTCTTGAAAAATCACTTTTAAAATATATTGTATGTCTTTTGGTGTTACTGAATTTGAATTCAATGTAATGTCTTGCAATGTTATTTTTTTCTTCCTGTAGAAAAATGTCAAAAACTTCTTTTTTGTATCGAGTATAAAAGATCCTAGTGATTCCATCCAAGGTGATCCTAGAATAATATCACCTTGATCCTCTCACAGGGATTGAACAGAGAATTGTGATATAAAACTATAACCCCAATGTTTAATTGTAAATCGGTTATGTCATAATGTTTTGTATCCCAGCAGTCTAATTTTTCAATTACATTTGACTTGGGGATCACCAATTGGCTAGCAAGGTTGACAAATTTCGACGTCCAAAGACCTAGATCAGACTAGCTCTTGTGCAACGGTTGAGTAGCTAGAGAACAACTCTGATACCAATGCAACAAACAAAGTTTGTATACGCAACGGAATACTCAGAATATCTAGTATATGTAAGTACCCATTGTAGGATAACTAATATATATTATATAAGAATTGTCGAATGTACAAATATGTCTGATCGTTACAAATGAGGCCTGCTTATATACCTAGGCAGGTGCCTCTTCATGGATGGTCATGTCCCATTAGACATGCTAATTACTAATTAATGTTCACTAATTAATCATTACTATATTTACATTATTTTTATATAAATTATATTCATAACAATTAACACACCATTTTTTAGAGATGAAGTGACACTGTTGAGGCATCATTATTGATATTTCTGCCTAGTGCATATATTGAAGCAAGTTGCAGCGGTATGTCTCTTATTTTTGCATTGGACAAATGCTTGAAGTTTCTGTGATTTTGTTGTTTATGATACATTTGAGTGTTCATATGAGTACTTTGCCATCTAGCACAAGATCCCGACCTTCATATTTGGACAACACTTAGTCATCTTAGTTAATTCTTCCAATACTAACCAGATCTGAAGAATAAGGCTGTGCTGGTGTGAAAAGAAGTCTCTTGTGTCATCTATTATTGTGCATGCACAAATCTCAAGGTTGTTGGCATTGGCAGGGTTGTTGGCTTGAAGTTTCCTCAAAGAAACCCCGATGTATGGCATAAATATGATGCACGTGAATGATAACCTTACTAGCTAAGGTTTACAGGCACAAGGGTCTGTTGCAACATTAACTTCGAGAGCATTAGCTAAAGCAAGCTACAGTAGGCACAAAAGCAAAAGCATCAACATCTTTAGGTACACTTCTACAACCTGTTAAAGGTCTGACACTTGTTTATCAGAGACATCAAAGGTACAAGAATCCATATTTAATTTACAAGTCACTTGAGGAAGTTTGGTTAAACCAGTGTTGCAGGAAACGTCCCCACCCCCTCCCGGCTCCAACCCTTGATCTGCGTCTCGTACAGAGATGCAGAGGATCTATTGTCCGAACTGCGTTTCCAAAAAACAGAAACATGGATCGGGCTAGAAAAAATGGTTCTTGCCATTTCGGAACCGTTTTAGCCCGATTTGTGTTTCCGTACGTCGGAACCGCATTTTGTACGACAGATCAACGTACGGAAACACGACGTTTCTGGGTCGGATTCGTACGAAGATGGGCGGTTCCACAAGGGTAAAAGTGACATTCTCCTTTATCTTTCATTTTCATCCTTTTACTTAAATTTTTAACATTACCATGAAATGACTTAGGATGTTTGAGAGTGGTTCCAACCTCATCGGACTTCATATGGAGAAAATATAATTTCATATCCTATTCAAAATTCAGTAGACTTAACAGTTTTCAGGAATTCAGGTCCAATGAGACTGTGTCATTTCATTAGATTTTATCATGTATGAGGGTATGTGAATGGAATTTAATCAAGAGCACCAAGCCCCTATATGTACCCTAGTGTTGGTGGTGTTAATTGTTGAACTCCTTTGTCATGCCGTTAGCAAAAAAATACCTTTCAATCAAGTCAAAATCATCGATCAAGCATGTTAAGCTTTTTCTACTATATTTTAAGGCTTGGATTAATCATTAGGTAGTTTGATTAAAATTGGGCAATGTTGACTAATATCCTAGACAATTGAGGTAGAGGCAAAGGCTAGACAAGAGGAGAAGAATCTAGATTCTAGATGGTTGATCTTGAATAATTAATCATTAATGTACAATGGTTGCCATATCTATCTTGATTTATGTACAAATATGCATGTTTCCATATCTTCTACAACTAATTTGGTGTTTTGGATATTTTTTTAATATAAATGCAATATATATATATATATATATATATGCATGTTTTCATGTCTTCTACAACTAATTTGGTGTTTTGGATATTTTTTTAATATAAATGCAAATACATATATATATATAGTAGAGGCTTTCTAGACGCTTTGTTTCCTAGATTTTTGGGAAATGATGCTTCCGCATCCCTGCTTCGTGCAACATTGGGTTAAACAACAATAAAAGTTTCATTGTTGAAGTCTCATTGAATATCATTAGTATAATTGATCAATTGTAAGGCTTTCTCATTATCACTACAGAAGTATACTGTAACAACAATATCAGGCAATTTAAGAAGTCTGTAGTAAGATTTTGGGTTCAGCAGCAGAGTCTCATTGTCATTTGCAGTAGTTAGGGTTTCAACTTTGCAGACCTTTCCTTGGAATGTGTATTAGCCTTTGTTTCATGATCTACAGTTTCATTTGCACCAGTCACGACACTCTGCAATAGTAAGATATACTATGATTGATGCACTCAATGCTGTATAATGTCATGACTTGAGATTTGTACATGATGTTGCCTATTGAATTATGATAGTGTGAGTATAGTTGAATATTGAGACAAAGATTGTTGTTGCAGCTAGTTGAACAGTGAGTGCTAAGGTTAGGCTGTAGCATTTGTACTAGCAGTGAAAGTTTGAGCAGTGGTTAACTTTAGTGACGACTGGCAAAGTTCTCATGACAATGATGTTTGGCTTGACAACAATGTAAGTTTGTGATCTTCTATTTCTGTTTGAGTGATGTATGACAGTGGTCTTCTATCATTAAGACTAAGACATATGGAAGCAACTCTATGACATATGACTCATAACAGTATGGCAATAATCCTATGATAGTGATAATGACTTATGTGATGTATGGCAGTGTTACTTGTGCTTTCCTTGAGTAGAATGTTGAGAGGGTGAATGATTGAGTTAATGTGCAACAAAGTGTTGAGTGAAAACAGTGGACAGTAGCAGCAGTGACAACAATAGCAATAGTGGCAGCATGATCCAGGTGGATATTGGTGGCCACCTACCTATTCCATTTGGACTAGCAACATCAATTCTTTCAGTTTTCCAGCTTCAGCACAACTTACTATTCTTAGCAGGTTTTTGGGCCCTGCACTCTCGAAGCTGTTTTGGGGACTTAATGATCCAAGTGGATATTGAAGGCCACCCACCGAGTCCATTTGAACCCCCACCATCAGTTATTTTAGTTTGTAAGTTTCAACACAACTTACTATTTATAGCAGTTTTTCGGGTCTTGAACTTCCGGAGTCTTTTTGAGAACCTAAACGATGCTTTTTGGGAAAACGGGAAGCAACATGGGTCGTAGACCAATATTTCTCACTCAAAAGTTGTAGTCCTTGGATAGATCTTTCTAACGAGCTATTGAGCGCGTCAAACGGAGATCGGATGCCAAAGTTACGTCCCTGGGAAGTTGAAACAACAACTTAACCAAACGGGGCCCACAATTTTGGCGCTTCATCTCCTAGGGTTAGGTTATCATATGTTTCGGATTTTACATTGTTTTTCAACAATAAATAGGCCTTTGAGCCTCATTGTAACACAGTTCAAGGGGTTGGTAGCCAACACATCTTTTCTTAGGGATAAGCGCTACCAGTGCCCTAGCTCGCTTGTTTTGATCATGTCTGTATTGTAACATAGTTCAGGGGCTGGTAGCCGACACATCTCTTCTCAGAGATAAGCGTTGCCAGTACCCTAGCTGTTCATTTCCATTATGTCTCATTGTAACACAGTTCAGAGGCCTGTAGCCACCATATCTTTTCTCAGAGATACGCCTACCAGCGCCCTAGCTGTTCATTTCAGTCATTTGTTTTATTAATAAAATGAAGCATTATTTCCGCTACATCTCTGTGCTTATGGTTATATGTGTATTCTGTTGTGTTCCTGCATAAATCCGGATCATGTTGGGTATGGAGCCTGATTATCTTCTTTACTTTGTATCACAACATTGGACCCCTGTACCTTAAAAGGGGCGGCAACGCCGCCCGAAATTTAATCGCTGCCGTGGGGGGTCCTTTTCGGAGCCCCCCCCTGGCGGGGGTTCGGGGGCAGCGCCCCCGAAGCTAAAAATAGATGTAAAATTGCCTTGTAAAAGTATAGTAATTTCTAGTCAATCTGGGCAGTTCATTAGGCAAATGATCTGACGGTAGAAGTTATGTTTAGATTAGGGTTTTTTGCCCTAGAAGGCAACCCCCTTGTATATATGGGGGCATTGTATTACGGCTGTGTATTATGAGTGTATTCTCGGAGCGAGAAACAAAGAGGGAGACTGTGAGAGAGAACAGAGGATATTACAACGGATATGCTGTAGGTTTTGTCTCTTCATTTTGTTGGATAATATAAAGGAAGCACTGGCTGTTCGGGGTGGACGTAGCCCAAACTGGGTGAACCACGTATATCCCACTTGGAGACTGATTGTAGCAACTCCACCGCTGCTTCATTTGCTGGACAATGATTCCTCTTTGGACCTGGCTGTTCTTCATCTTCATCGTCATCCTTGAAGACCAATTGAAACTGAGCATGTTCTCAGTTTCTCCCTGGTTACAACTTTTGTTAGCATATCTGCAGGATTCTGGCTAGTGTGTATCTTTTCCAGCTTCAACTCTCCATCTTCCAATACCGACCGTATGAAATGGTACTTGAGATGTATGTGTTTAGTCCTAGAATGAAATGCTGAGTTCTTTGCAAGATGAATAGCACTTTGGCTATCACTGTATAGTGTGCCCATATCATGCTTCTTACCCAATTCATCCATAAACCTTTGTAACCAAATCATTTCTTTACTAGCCTCTGTAGCAGCAACATACTCGGCTTCTGTTGTTGAAAGTACAACAACACTTTGGATTTTTGAAACCCAACTGACAGTTGTTCCACCTACAGTAAATACATATCCTGTAGTGCTCCTCCTGTTATCTCTGTCACCTGCCATATCTGCATCAACATATCCCTGTAGAGCAATGTTTGAACCACCAAAGCATAATGCTTGATTTGTGGTACCTCTCAAATATCTGAGAATCCATTTTACCGCCATCCAATGTTCTTTTCCTGGATTATTCATGTACCTGCTTACAACTCCCACTGCATGTGCAATATCAGGCCTTGTGCAGACCATTGCATACATTAAGCTTCCAACTGCTGATGCATATGGAACTTTAGACATATAATCCATGTCTTCTTGTGTCTTTGGGCACATCTCCTTACTAAGTTTGAAATGGCTAGCAAAAGGTGTACTAACCGGTTTTGCATTGTGCATATTAAATCTTTTCAACACCTTTTCTATGTACTCATACTGAGACAGTGTTAATTTGTGATTTTTCCTGTCTCTAGTTATCCTCATACCAAGGATTTGTTTTGCAGCTCCCAAATCCTTCATTGCAAATGAATTTGCCAATTTTCTTTTGAGCACATTTATTTCCTGCATGTTAGACCCCGCAACAAGCATGTCATCTACATACAATAACAATATAATATAGCTGCCATCATTTTTCCTTTTTAGATAAACACAATGATCAGAGTGACATCTAGTATAACCTTGTTCAGACATAAACTTGTCAAATTTTAGATACCACTTCCTTGGAGCCTGTTTTAAGCCATACAAGCTCTTCTTTAACTTGCACACCAATTTTTCTTTCCCTTTTACCTCATATCCTTCTGGTTGCTGCATGTATATCTCTTCCTCCAAATCTCCATGGAGAAATGCTGTCTTTACATCTAACTGTTCAAGATGTAAATCTTCCGCTGCTACAAGACTTAAGATAGTTCCGATTGAATTCATCTTAACAACAGGAGAAAATATTTCATCAAAATCAATACCTTTCTTTTGTGCAAACCCCTTCACCACAAGTCTAGCTTTGTACCTCTGTTTTCCTCCATCTTCTTCCTTCAGCCTGTAAACCCATTTATTCTGCAATGTAGTTTTACCTGCAGGCAACCTGACTAAGTCCCAAGTCCGGTTATGCATTAAGGAGTCCATCTCTTCTTCCATGGCTAGCTCCCACTTCTTCCTGCTTTCAACCTGCATTGCTTCTTCATAACATTCAGGTTCACCAGAATCAATCAACAATAAATAATATAATGAAGGAGAGTATCGTTCAGGGGGTCTACTTATCCTGGTAGATCTTCTAACACCACTTTCAGGTGTTTGAGGTGCCTGTTGCTGTTGTGGTGGTTGTTGCTGCTGTGGTTGTTGATTATTTTCAGGCACCTTTACTTTTTCAGTTATCTCATCAAGAACCGTGTATTCTTTGCTTTCTTTTTCCTGTTTCTTTTCCTGCAGCTGATTCTTATACAGGACCTTTTCATTGAATATTACATCTCTTCTCCTAATGATTTTGTGATTTTCATAATCATATAAGCGATAACCAAAATCATTAGCACCATATCCAATAAAGGTACATTTCTTTGATTTTGCCTCAAGCTTTATTCTATTTTCTTTATTAATATGGACAAAGGCCTCACAACCAAAAGGCTTTAAAAAAGAGTAGTTTACCTTTTTACCTGTCCATGCTTCCTCTGGAATACCACCATCCAAGGAACTTGAAGGCCCTCTGTTTATTAGATAAACAACAGTATCTACAGCATCTGCCCAAAATTGTAAAGGCAATCCCGCATGCAATCTCATGCACCTTGCACGCTCCATGATTGTTCTGTTCATCCTTTCTGACACACCATTTTCTTGTGGTGTTCTTGGAACCGTCTTCTCTCTACGAATTCCATGCTCTGAACAGTACCTATCAAACTCTTTGCTGCAATATTCACCTCCATTGTCTGATCTGAGACACTTCAACTTCTTTCCTGTCTCAATCTCAACCAAAGCTTTCCATTTCTTGAAAGTATCAAATACATCAGATTTATTCTGAATACAATAAATCCATTTTTTTCTAGTTGCATCATCAATAAAAGTAACATAATAACGAGATCCACCAAGAGATGATACCTGAGCAGGTCCCCATACATCTGTATGCACAAGCTCCAATTTTTCGCTCTTCTTTTCTTTCCCAACTCTGAGAAATCTGACTCTCTTTTGTTTTCCATAAATGCAATTCTCACGGAAATCCAAATCAACATTCTTCAAACCTGGCAACAAATTTCTTGAGTGAAGAATCTTCATTCCCTTCTCACTCATGTGTCCGAGCCTATGATGCCATAATGCTGCATCTGTTCCTTTGGAAGTTAAAGCATTAACAGAGTTAGAAATACCATTGCATAAATACAATGTACCAACCTTTTCGCCTTTTGCTATTACCAGGGCTCCTTTGGTGACCTTCCAAGTTTTATCTGTGAAAGTTGTCACACAACCTTCACCGCCTAACTGCCCCGTTGAAATCAGATTTTTCTTCAGATCTGGAACATGCCTTACCTCCTTTAGTATCCATTGGTTTCCATTCTGTTGTTTTACAAGAACTTTACCCATTCCAACAATTTTACAGGGTTTATCATCACCCAAACGAACTTGTCCAAAATCTCCTTGGACATAGTCATGAAAATATTTCTTATCAGGTGTGGCATGGAATGAAGCCCCTGAATCTATAACCCAAGAATCAGTAACATTTTCGAAAGAAAGAATCAAAGCATCTTGTAACACATCACCTGTCACATTTTCTTCATGATTGTTTTCTTGTTGTGTGTCTCCTTCTTTTCCCTTCCGAGATCTACAATCTTTCTTTAGGTGTCCTTTCTTTCCGCATTTCTAGCACACTATCCCCGATCTGGACTTGGATCTGCCTTTCCTTGATTTACTGCGATATCCCGAGCTCTTTCCTCTTTCCATTCTTCTTCCCCTAGACTCTGCACTCAAAGCATTACCTGATGTCTCACAAGAGCTTTTCCGTCGCATTTCCTCGCTAAGGATAGCACCAACAACATCATCAAACTTTAAAGTACTAGATCCAGAGACAGAGTTACTAATGGCCATTACTAAACCATTCCAACTCTCTCGCAATGAGCACAAGAATAACAGAGCTCTAACTTCATCATCAAAGTTTACCCCTACAGAACTTAACTGACTGGTAATTGTATTAAATTCTTTTAAATGGTCTGCAACAGATCCACCTTCCGACATCTTCATATTAAATAGTCGTTTCATAAGAAATACCTTGTTTGAGGCCGAGGGCTTTTCATACAGTTTCGCCAACGTCTGCATCAAACCCTCTGTTGTTGTTTCCTTCGAAATATTGAAGGTGACTGACGCCGCAAGACACAACCGTATTGTTCCGAGTGCCTTTCTATCGAGAATGTTCCATTCCGCGTCTGTCATGGCCGCCGACTTCTTTGTTTTTCCGCTCAATGGTAGGTACAGATCTTTCTGATACAGATAATCTTCCATCTGCATCTTCCACAGCGCAAAGTTTTGGCCGTTAAATTTCTCGACCCTAAACTTACCATCGTCCGCCATTGATGTTATGGTGAAAAAACCCTCTTCAGAACCGCGTTGCGCTTTGGACGTATTTTCTCTGTCTGGATACAGATTCGCAGTGACTCGTTTGATCAAGGTTTTCCCTTCCATCAGATCTACGTCTGCACTACTTTCCTCAGTGCCCAGTGGCCTGTCCGCAACACATAATCCTTGCTCGACCCATGCTAAGCATCTTGTTAGTTTATGCTACTCGATACCGCAAGATGGCACCTTCCTCATACATGTTTGCACCAACGTCTCCAGCATTCAACAAGAAAATATCGCATCCATTAGCGAGGAATGCCATTTCTTTATCTGAATCCAAAACCACCTCCAGAATTCGCCTCCAGAATGCTTAATCAATTTCTTCTGGCCATGACCATGAAACTCTTTCTAGGATCGGTTTCCATGTTGTGTGCTAATTTCTCTTTGCATCAGGCTAATACCTGTAAACAAAATCTGCATTGATTTATCCATTCAACAAGCCAATAAAACCCTTTGGCTTCAAAAGCGTCCCTCTGAAGCCAAATATGGCTCCGATACCAATTGTTAAGAATTTACTGGAGAAATAATAAATTTACCGAGAGGAATAATAATCATAACCATGAAAGAACTCAGCAACAAATCACATAAACATAAACACAATGTTTATTCGGGAAAACCCCAAATTCGGGGAAAAACCCAACCAATGAAATTTCATTAACCATTGGCCAAAACCTTGGCCAATCCGGCCAAGTTAGCATTCACCGCTCACCTCCAGGCCTACATTACAATGAAGTCTTTCCAGCCCTTTTATAGGCTCCATCACATGCAATACCATGGGTCAAAACCATGGGTACACAAAACCATGTGCCCCAAAACCACTACTGTTTACCCTACTCAACATTGACTCTACCCCGAGTCATGTTTACCTAACAGATCAGTGGTATCAGAGCAGTCTGCTCTTTCTCTGTTTTTCTTTTCAAGTCTCCAACGTGGCCAGTGTATAAGGAGTTCAACCTCGCAACCCCGACGACCCCCCATGGCGGAAGGAAAGAAAGATGAGGGAGCAGGAGATCCTATCAAAATCTTGCTTGAGGAGGCCCTCGAGAAACAAAGGAACGCGATGATGGATAACTTTTCCCAAATCCTTAAACAGTTGCGCACCGGCGGCACATCTACATCTAGCACGTCCACTAACAGGTCCGCGACATCTTGGACAAATCCAACACCTAGTTCAGCAGAATTTTGCCCCCCCCCCCCCCCAATGGAGGAACTTAACACAATGGAGACCATTGCTTCCAAAGGAGGGAGGAATGATCCAGGTGGATATCGGTGGCCACCCACCTATTCCATTTGGACCAGCAGCATCAATTCTTTCAGTTTTCCAGTTTCAGCACAACTTACTATTTTTAGCAGGTTTTTGGGTCTTGCACTCCTGGAGCCGTTTTGGGGACTTAATGATCCAGGTGGATATTGGTGGCCACCCACCGAGTCCATTTGAACCCCCACCATCAGTTATTTCAGTTTGTAAGTTTTAGCACAACTTACTATTTATAGCAGTTTTTCGGGCCCCGAACTTCCGAAGCCGTTTTGAGAACCTAAACAATGTTTTTTGGGAAAACTGGGAGCATCATGGGTCATAGACCGAAAGTTCTATGCAAAAATTTAAAAATTCTTTGCAGAAACTTGAAAGTTCTATGTAGAAAACTAAATGTACTTGCAAAAAATTGGATGTACCTTGCAAAAAACTGAATGTACTATGCTGTTACAATTACTTAAAATGTAGATTTCTTCTTCATAACTTTTCAGTTCAGCAATTGCAGATAGAACTTAAACATAAGGATCATATGAAGACAACCAAGCACAAATATGAGACACTAAGAGTTAGGTCTAATGACCAGGGCAAAACCCACAAGGGGAAAACCCAAATGATACTTTTCATATTAGATTTCTTCAATTGTTTAATAGAGTACAAAGAGAGAGAGAATGAGAATGAATAAAGTCACCAATGTTTGATCAACTTGTAGCTGAAGTGCTCTTGCTCTTTGCTTGAAAATCTCCTCCTTTTGTTGATTAGATCTTTTCCCACACACTTGCTCCAACTCTTCCCTTGCTCTTACTCTTCACTTGCTCTCACACTACTCTTGCACACACTCAACTCTAGCTCTCATTCTTCACAATGAACATGTTACTCTCAACTCTCACTTGCTCTTGCTTAAATAGATGAGAAATGAAAATGAGAGGGGTTACAAAATGAATTCATTCTTTGAGCCAATAATAGGAGAATTGAATTCCATGATGGAGAAGTTACTTGAGGAGAAGTGTAACTTATCCCAAGAATAGAGAGAGAGGTACACTTGTCTTGAGGAGTTACAATTTGAATTAAGGAGAGAGAGAATTACACTTAGACATGAGAGAATATTTGGTGAGAGTTACAAATTGAATTGAATTAGGGAGTTACAAGCACATTTAATGAGAAGTTACACTTTTGCTATATATTGAATTAGTGAGGGAGAGTTACATTCTCTTAAGTGTGTAGTTACTATTTTATTCCAAGAGAGAGGTTCAATTTGCCAAGTAAGAGTTGCTATCTTGCCCTGATGATGAACCACACTGGCTGGTTCGAAACGCGTCAACAAATTCTTTTTGAATGATTTTCACCGAAAATTTTTATCCATGATTTATGGATCACAGAAGCCAAATTCCTAATAAGTAAGAGATTCTCAATTTAATTTACTCATTTCATGAGAGACTTCGTTTTTATTAATCCATTAAATGTGAATGCCTTTAGAGTATTTTATAAATAATAGTATCATAATAATAATAATACTAGTGAGGGTAAAAATAATAATTCTTGACTTGTATAATCATGATTGATTTGATTTTAAAGTGGATTCCATGTTCGAGATCATCCTTGATCATTTAGACATGACTTTCTATTTTTGGAAAGTCACTTCCAAAATGAGATGTGACTTACTATTTTTGGAAAGTCATATTAGAATTGTCAGAAATGAGATTTTATTATAGGTGGTTCAAACAACACTGAAAGATATGATTTCTTCTAGGAGAAATTCATCCTTGAGCTGTCAAATTTTAACAATTCTCAAGGGTTTCGTAGGGTTTAAATCCACCTTCAAGGCTAGCACTTTTTTTCTAGTGTTTCCTAGGGTTTAAAGTTTAAGCCTTCCTTCAAGGGCAATACATTTTTTCTATGGTTTCCTAAGGTTTACACCCTCCTTCAAAGCTAGCACATTTACAAAAGGCCATTTAAACTGGAAAATACAACTATAGTAAGCTTATAGTGTGCAAATACTAGAAAAAGTGCAATTGAGCTCAATCTAGGAAACAAATGTATGTCAATTGTCTCAAGTCTACAAGGATCCCAAACATGCTTGCCTTGAAAGTTGAATGTTTCAAGTAACTCCCCAGGGTGCTTTGGATGTGGTGAGTAGGATTTTCCAACCGGTTGCTTGCACTTAACAAATCTCTATGAATGCATGCAGGTAAACTGAATTTAGTCTCACAATTCTTACAGCACACAAGGGCATTTCTGTCCTTGAAAAACAAGTGGCTGATTTTCCATTACTGTCAAGTAGTTAACAAATAAAACTCAAATAGTTGTTACTTGATTTTCAAATAGTTACTGTGGTCAGGGAAACGATTTTTTTCTTAAACTTCAATCATGCAACTATACAATATCAATGGACAGTATTAACAGGGCCTACTGCCAGCTTGTTAAACAACTTTTCTTTGTTAGATGTGAACTATATATTTGTAGTCATTTGCTTGTTAAAAATGTTTGGCTAGCGTTGGTTAATAAGAATGTCAGGGGATTGCTCTGCATCCCCTTTATATTATTGTTAACTGGAAACAACAGCTGGCTTTGATGCGGTGATGGGAGAGGTATCTACTCTGTTCATCGCCTCAGAACTTGCACCTGGCTTCATCTTCTACTTCTGCATTAAGTCAGGGATCAATCCCAATGGGTTTTTGACCCAGGTAGGTATTACAGTAAGATCTCCAACTTACCGGACCACAGCCCAACATACTTATTATAGTTACTGCCTCATACATCTTATGGTTGTGCCTACTAGATGTCAGCAAGAGTTTACGAGGATATCTCAATATTTTTTTACATAATATTTGTCCATTCATGTCTATTTTTCTGTTTTACATGTCATACTGTGATTGAATGTTTATGGACCAGAAGTCCAGAGGTATGTGTTTATTCATGTACAAAAATAATTTTGTACTGCTAAATTTATGCACAGATTGTATCCGTTGTTTTCTTTGTTTTTTAAAGCACTTGAAGGAACATTTGAGTTGATTTTATCCTCCTTAATTCAAGCGAATGATGAGTGATTACACTCATGCTGTTTGTCCTTGACAATTTTTAACAATCATGCATCCTTTTGGAGTTCATGTGATACAGATGATTATAATATTTTTTGTCTGATTTCTCTGTTGATTTATCTGTCACTCATTCACAGCTTAACTGATTGGCTATATTCTATATTCCCATGATTGGGTTCAGTCCTATCATGCTCCAGGCCTGGGCTATAATTACTTAGATGATTCACACCTTTTCAAGACTGTCTATATGTCCGACTTCAAATGACAGGTGAGTTCAAAATGCCAGGAAAGAGAGTTCAACAAAGGAATGTAGTCCATAGTTGAGTACCGACTTATCAGAGAGTTACTGAGATATTGCCAAAACTGTATAGTTCTGACAGTTACCTGCAAGCCTTGTCATCAAGGTCACTGCATGGTGTTGGTGCTTACTGTTCTTAACTTCTTTCCTTAGCTAGAGTAATCTTTTGACCAATCCCAATTGAAATTATTTAGTCAATTAGATTTCAGTTTTACTTTATGTGGGTATCAAGTGATTGATCTCTGGCACATCAATCCTAATATATGCACTTAGCTTTCATCTCATAATCCAAATTCGTAATGCATTGCATCGTAGTGATTGATCTCTGGCACATCAATCCTAATATATGCACATTGGCTGCCCCAAGCATTTTTATCTCAAAACACCAAACATAATGCAAATTAGCTTTTTTGAGAGAACGCACTATTTATGGTAAAATTGCCTTCCCTGCGAGGGGATTTGAGTTGTTAGCATTCTTTCATAAGGAGACTGCGCAGACGTTCATGCCCAACTCTACTCAAAATCATACACATGTGATGCATTATGAACAAGTGAATTAGGATATCATACCAAAATCTACTGGAAATGGGTGTAACAAAACTTCATGCCTGGTTTCTTAGGATCCAACTCTCATCCGTGCTAATCCTAAAGCTTTTTCAAGGAGATATGATACTATTTACGATGCCATGATATGTTTTGGAGTTATGATATTGCAAATTGGAAGTCAAAATATTATATTGTATTTTTTTAAAGTCAAAATTATATATTTTTCTCCACTGTATTGTATAAAGTTGAAAATGCATGGCCAGATGGCGATGATGGATCATAACGAGACAGGATTGGACTCGCTGACTATTTGATGTTTGGCATCGGGTAATTATCTGCTTCACTATGACGGTGACAACTATGGCACAAAGTAGACTGTTATAGAGAAGTGTTACTCAAAATTTAAGTGTTCTGTTTTGCATCACAAATTGAATTTTATGCTGGCCTGATGAACCTCTTCACAAGTCAAGTACATTAATTTCAAATATGGAATTTTTATTCTTGTTTATCTGGCTCCTATGTATTTCTCATCCATTTCTTCATCATTATGATCTGAGTTTGACTGACTCTGGATATTCTTTCACGAGTCTGAAAAAAACCACATATAGACTAGATATGAGTGGATATACCTTTCACGAGTTTCTGAGAATGCCATATATACACTAGAAATGTGTGGGGAAAAGTTCTTTGAATGCTAATCTCAATTACATTTAATATTTTTATTCAAATCTTACTTTGGTCTGGCATTTTACATTTATGCTAATGCACTCGTTTTGATCTTGTGTCTACCAGAGCTTGGTCTTTCTGTACCAAGATGATTGCCAATGCATGTCAGCGCTTGTTACTTGTGGTGTACATTGCTTTCACAGGATGTAAACAGGGCAGCAATTTTTGTGGAGTAAAAGGTGCTAGTTTTCAGAAAGTACAAAACAACTTGGGGAAGAGGAATATTTTTGTTTGTCCAATTCTACTGAGGATGCAAAACATAGCAGCGGTAGTTTCTATTTAGTTTCAACTTAACAAATTGGATTTGAAAAGGGGGCTTGTTTCTTTTGATGAGCCAATAGTTCTAGTTGGCATGAACCTTAAGTAATGAAAAGGATGGAATAAACTATAATATATATCTGACATGGTTATGGGGCATTGAAAAGCTTTGATTTTCCAATAGTTTGGGATGCCTTTGTTAAACATTGTTGTGGACAAGTTTAATAGCAGAGTTGTCAGTAGCCTTCTCAATGTGGTATAATGTAAATTTTTTTGTCATATGCAATCTAAACTAATTTCCTTGTCTTGGGATTTATCATTACACATTATGTGAAACATGGAAGCATGCCAGAACAATTTTACCTATAAATGCCAAACTTGTCATCATGAGAACCAATACAACAGGATCACATGTCCTCTAAGATTGTCATGGATTTCAAAAAATGGCCCTTTATTTATATGACCACATTTTGAAGCGGATCATGCACATTGTTCCTGTTATGTAAACAATAATGATAGTCAGCCTATATGTTCTTTCAATTACTTAATATCCTATGGATCTTCAAATACTTGAATCGATCTTCATACATCTTCATATGGTATCGCATTTTGTCACAGGTAGAATAAGTGGTTCAATGCCCTAGCTTGGAGTACTACATTTGCTAACCTCTTCTTCTGGAAGTATGACTTCCTACTTGCAGATGATCTGTTCCCTGCAGGAGTAGCTAGACATGAAAAGCTGAAGTACATAATTAAATACTTTTCCACTGACTAGCTCTGGTTTTTATGTCAAGAACTGTAGAACCTTCAACTGCGTTTCTGTTGTCAATGGCCATGTAATCGGCATCACTGTGAAATATGAATGCAACAGTCAAACATAATTAAATACTTTTCCACTGACAAACTCTTACTTTTTGTCAAGAACTATAGAACCTTCAACTGCGTCTCTGTTGTCAACGGGCATGTAATCGGCATCACTGACATATGAATGCAACAGCCAATGCGTAGCAAATTTTGTACAAGTTGCTATGGTATGCAATAACTAGTAACTACTCAAATAAGCTCATTGCAAATTTGGAACAGTTGAGGACAAACCAGAATAGTGCATACCTATTTGTAGCCTTCAGTTCGAAGTAGAGCCCCTTAAAAACAGTAGTGAAAACACATTATGATTATCATAGAAGTAACCTACATTCGCTACAGGGTCCCTATGCTGCTGGCATTTAAATAAGTCAATATTGAAAACTGCTAGTGTTATGAAGGATTACAGATCCATGCTTGCTCATGCAGATCTAAGCCTTGCAGTATAGTTCTATATGTTTCATATATTTTTTTAGTGAAATAATGAGCTTTACTCGGAAACTCTACATTAAGATTATAAATTGAAATGTAACCAATTCTCCAAAAGCAAATTATAAAATTTCACAAAACTTTATGGAAAATCAGTAAGACTGGATTCCAACAAAATAATACAAGTTTTACAAAATGTTTGAAATTGAACTTTCTTGGTATATGCATTAATATTTAATAAAACATCTGGTATCACATTTTTTTCCAAGGAAAACTTCACTGAATCTTCCCTGCTGCCCCAGAATATTTAGAAGGAATGTGGCACAATTACGAGGAGATAAAAATTTTTACAGTGGTAATTTGAATTAGGAGATGAATCAATTATAATGACAAGCGACATGTGATTCTATCCATAATCAATGACAAGCGACATGTGATTCTATAAGTACATATATTACATTAAAATAAATTTAAATAATAATATTTCATTATTAATATACATGTAATTAAAAACAAAAATATTCTTAATAAAACAATGTGTTTTATATGTGTGTGTGCTTGGGCTCAATGCATATCTATTTATTACTTTTGGATCTGCTAAGTGCTGAGCTAAATCAAATATTTTGAGATAAACCTCTCTTCATGTTTTACATCAAAAAATATTTTTGTATCTTGAGAGATTTGATCCCATTTTGCACTTAGTAGATGTGGAATTAAGATGGATCTATGCTGGTAATAAAAACAATAACCATCATATTTCCAAAGTAGAAATGATAGCTTATATGGAAAATTTCAATATATAGCCTCAAACAAATGGTACATAGAACTTCTCCAATGGAAAGCAAAGGGCATGATTTATTCCATTGACAAAAGAGACAAGACATGCCTTTGGAGGATAGTAAATGTATATAATTAATTTTATTTTTATTTTAATTGTAACTTTCGAAATAATTGAAAATTTGGTGAACAAGAGTAATCAAATTTTTGTCTTCTCTCATGTCCATTTGTTTGATTTTTTTCTTATCGATCAAATTTTAATAAATATTTAAAAATAAAATTTTAAGTGGCAATGAACTCACGATTAATTCATAAACAAACACTTGCTCCCAAATAAACTAATTTCTAACAAATCTATTCTCCCTTATAACTAAATGGAGCTCTAAGAATTATTTTGAGCCAAAGAAAGCAAACTATATTGATCATGATTAATGAATAATTCATCTATGAGGAGCTAAAAACTTTCACAATGTGAATTTGAATTTGAATTTGAAGATGAATCAATTATAATGACAAGCAAACAAGGGGGCTTCATACCCCAATTGTTTGTGTGACTTGGCCCATGGCCTTAAAATTAGATTATTATTATTATTTATAAACATAGAGATAGAAATGTATATATGCAGGTACACCAAAGTTTGATGTAGTGATCGGAGCATCTCATTCTTCATGTTAATAAGCTTATTTCTATGCATTGAGCACCTTATCATAACATTATTCTTGATGGAGCTTCTAAGGAAACTGAACTTCTAAAATGAGGATTGGAAAAGGTATATTGACTTTAATGTTAAGGTTAATTATTATAAAATGCTTTTGGATTTGCTTGATTTTCCTGCAAGTTTACTTAGAAAAATCTGTTGGAAATACTGAGAGGGGGGTGAATCAATATTTCCATATTTTTTACAATTGGTTGGATTTCGCATCAAGACAACATAAAACATCACATGAACAATACACGTAAATTTTGTTTCAACGAAGTGCTTTGTTATGTATGATATACATACAAATTTATCAGTGGAACTAGAAGGAAGTACAAGACTCCCCAAGGGTTTTACTAGCAACACTGGAAGGAAGCAAATGCTCCCTAGGTTTTGGCTCTTGTACCAGGGATAATGGCCCAACTACAATCTACTCATCAAGCTACAACCTTTGTTGCTACACTTCACTGCCACTATTGTCCAATGTTGTCACTGTTGCCATTGCTATCCACTGTTGTTACTTGCCACTGTTGCCACTGCTATCCACTATTGTTACTTGCCACTGTTGTCACTGTTATTCACTACTTCTACTTCCCACTATTGTTTCCACTATCATTAGATGAAATTTTAGCTTAAAAGTGGCATCTTAAAAAAAATAAATTAAAAAATAGTTAAAGTAATAGAATATGAGTTATGAATTTTTTAGGGAAAAAAAATCTGTTTATTTATTTATTGTATTTTTAGCTTATCTCCTTGTAGGTTTACTCAAATTTCAAATGTAAATACTCGTTGGATACAAAATTAAATTTCACATCCAATGAGTATCCATTATGCATACTTTTGAGAAGATCCACATTGATAAACATTGAAGATACATTTAAAAATGTGTTCAACACACTTTTTTAATGCATCTTCAATTTTTATCAACACGAGTCTTCTCAAAAGCATGCATAATGGGTACTAGTTGGATGTGGAAATTAATTCTGCATCCAACGAGTGTCTACGCTTGCAATGTGATTAAACCGATAAGGAGATAAGCCAAAAATACAATTAATTTTTTTTTTTCTTTTTTCCTCCAAAATATTTACATTTATCTCTTTTTAAATTTATAGGATTTTGATTAGTTTACATACTATGACATGGAAATTACATGAAAATTACATGGGAACTTTTAGGCTGAAATTTCCTCTAATGTGCTACTGCTATCACTGCTTCTACTTTCCACTGTTGCCACTGTTATCACATCATATGCCATTGTCAGAGCTATTGCTAAGTCAAACATTTTTTTTCAAGTCATGTTTCACGAAATCATTGCCATATCATAGTTATTTTCATACCAAGAATCATTGTCAAGGGTAAATGTTATACACATGTCATTGTTACATATCCCTATTACATATGAAGATCACTTTCACACATCAAGAACATTGTTATATACGTGGAAGTCACTTCCATACAAATCACTATCTCACTGTCTATCATAACAAAATCACAAGTTCATGCAATCCTTCTTAATGTCATGGTCACAACATTACTGTCTAGAGAAACAACATCACTTTCAAGGAGATACATGAACATTGTCATAAAGTAGATCACTGTTATAGAAACTAGAGTTGTTGCCCAAATATAAGAACCACTGACACTTCCATTCATCATAAATCATACTTCCATGCCATCTATCACTCTCACAAGTATCAATGATGTATGTTAAAGTCATAAATTCAGAATGTCACTGTCATACTTATAGAAATTGCAAGAAATTTGCTACTACTAATAAAATCGAATTGAAATCAAGAGACATAAATTTCTTCTACTATTTTACGGAAAGGAAAACACGTGTTAACCAGGAAATCCCTTCTACAGATAGAAGCGATCCCTCTAGACCAATGAGTGGGTCTAGTAACAAATGAGACAAAAGCAAGCAAACTTTCCTAGCTTAAATCACAATGACATGAGAGAGGAAGATGACCTACCTCGCTCCTATGCGATTGCTTGTCGATGTTAATCCTAATATCCTCACTTCCAAGCTCGCTCCTCGCTATTCCTTCACATATGAATTTCTACAAGAGAGATCAAACAACGACAAACAAAGAAAACATAGTATATTGCATTCTAATGTAAACCATATGATAGATCAAGGAGCATCATACTAAGCAAGCGATCATAAACAAGCTTATGGAAAGTAAAACATGCTTTGTATTATTGATAAATTAAAGAGGGAAGCATACAACCAGTGCCTTGATGTTGGTGACCTCCTTCAAGACGGGTTTCCAAGTCCAAGCCAAAGATTTCAAGCACTCCTCCTTGGAATTTTGACAACATTTAGGCACATTCGAGCACTAGAAAGGAAACCAACAATGACCAACCCTTTGGGATAGGCATGGCATTCATTTATAGTGAAGCTGGAGAGGTTATGGATCCACAAATGAGGGAGGAAAGTGTTCGGTACCTATATTACTAGTTTAGTCCCTTATCCTTATTAGTGTAGCCCCCTTATTGTTATTGTTGTACCCTTGTAACCCCAATATTGTTATTATTGTGCCCTTACATTATTATTGTTAGGTCGACTAGGATTATATTGTGGCCCCATGGACTCCTATATATAGAAGGAGGTTTTGGTCATATGTATCATCTAAGAATTGTTCATTTATGTAATGTATTGGAGGTTGCCCCCTCGAAGTGGCTGATTTCTAAGGCGTTGATCTCTCTTTTCTTCTATTTTTGGAGCTGGTTTCATAACATTTGGTATTAGAGCTTTGGATTCTAGGGTTTTGCTGTTCCAAACAGGTCATCGTAGCATTTTTGCTATAACTTTTTTTCTATGAAGGCTTAGAAGTTGAAATTTTTACAGAGCGAAGCAGAAATCCTGAGGAACGTCGTGGAAAATTTTTAGATATTGGTTCGCAATATTTTTGAAGATATGTTCTGTGCAAGTTATGGATTTTTGCAAGCTCCTGAATTTAACCTAAACATGTCATCGTGGCATTTTCGCTATAAACTTTTTTCTACGAGGGTTCAGAAGCTGAAATTTTCACAGAGAAAAGCTGCAATCTTGAGGAACGTCGTGGAAAAATTTCAGAGTTTGATTCAAAATATTTTCGGAGATAGGGTCTGTGGAAGTTAGGGATTTTTCAGGCTCCCGAATTTCATCTCAAAGAGGTGACCATGGGAAAATTGTCATAACTCTCTCTCTGAGCATTGGATTGGAATTTTGTAAAAATTGGAAGCAATTACACGGACTGTAGTTTCCTCTGTATCAATTTAAGAGCCAAAGGAGGAAACAATGACACACGAAACTCCTTACAAGGTCACTCTACTGAACCAGTCCATAATTAGCTCATTGTGGGAGATTTTGCATAACTTTGTCTTGAAGAATCCAAATCAGGTTAGACCTCTGGAATTTGAAAGAAGATTCAGAGGGCTACTACAGGGCTCAATTTTAGATATTGAAGATCTGAAATCACAGAGATAATTCAGTTTCAATATCGAGCTCCTCAAAAGCAAGAAAAATGTGTGTATTTTTTTTTCTTCGAATTACATAAGTCTCGTTTGAAAAAATTAGTTTGAATTTATTCCAAGGGAATATTTAATAATAGATATCAGTATTGGGTTCTAAAATGCCCCCTAAAAAGAATTCAACATCCATTAAGCCTTCATAAGGCTCTACTATGACTCATGAATATGAAGAAATGCAACATGAGATATCAAAATTACAAGAGAAAGTGCACCTATCGCAAAGAGCAACAAAAAATGAAATGGAAGTTTTGAAGAAAGGCGTGGAAACTAATATGGATGGTTTGAAGAAAGGCGTGGAAGCTAAGATGAATGGTTTAGAAGCTAATATGGATGGCATGGAAGTTGGCATGGAAGCTAAGATGGATGACATGGAAGCTAAGATCAATGAAAAAATGGAAAACATGAAGAATGATCTAAAGGTAGACATCGAAGGTTTGGCAAAGTTAATACAAGAAATGTTCCCTAATGGCAAAAATATAGTAGAGGAAACTCATGATAGAACAAAATAAATGTTAACTCATGATTTCATAAACTCTAATGTTGGAGGGAAGAACCACCATATTCCAAAGATGGATATCAAGAAGTTTGATGGCAAGGATCCCATAACATGGATACTACAGATCGAGCAATATTTTGATCTCAATAATGTGCAAAACACACAAAAGGTACACATTGCAACTTTACATTTAGAACAAAATACATTTGTATGTATCGATGGCTTTACTCCCGTAAATTATTTTTTACTTGGTCAATTTTTACGGAGGAAATGATAGCACATTATGAGGATACAAAAAGCAACACTTTTTTTAGCCAATTGATAAATCTCAAACAAAAGGGTTCAATGGTGGAGCACATTGAGGACTTCCAAAAATTGAATATAAGGGTAACTGATATTCCAGAGGAACACATGATTGATGTCTTCATAGGGACTTTAAATGATAACATCCAACATGAAGTTTGCGTTTGGGAACCAGATTCATTAGAGAAGGCATTCAGGTTGGCAAGAAAAATTGAATGTAAAATTATGGCGACAAGGAAGCCTACCACTCACATCTATAAAGATGGAAGTGTTGTTACTCCTAGACTTCCACAACCTACAAGGTTGACACCACAACAATTGGAAGAAAAAAGAGCAAAAGGGCTTTGCTACAGTTGTGATAGAAAATACACTAAAGGTCATAAGTGTGCTGAGAAGAAATTATTTTACATAGATTGTGAAGGGGAAGAAGAAAATGAACAAGAAGAGGATATACACCAGGAACCAGCCCTAGAAGAGGAAGAAATGAATCCGACCATATCGTGTAATGCACTGGCAGGAATTACCACTCCTCAAACTCTCAAGATAGAAGGACATATAAAGAAGAAAAGGGTAATAGTGTTGATTGATTCAGGTAGCACCCATAATTTTATTCATTAGAAGGTAGCCAAGGAATTAAATTGTTTCCTATACCCAGCACCAGAATGTCAAGTGATGGTTGCAAATGGAGGAACTATAAATTGCTCTGGAAAATGCCATAATATCAAGCTAACCATGGGGGAATATGTATTGAATAATCCAATGCTTTCCATTCCAATGGGAGGTGCTGATGTTGTACTAGGAGTACAATGGTTACAATCTTTGGGGATGGTAGCTTTTAATTTTCAAGAACTTTTCTTGAAATTTATATATATATATATATAATTTTATTTATTTTATTTTATTTTATTTTATTTTTCAGAAGGAAAGGAAATCGAATTACGGGGTATCGCAGGGAAGCCGGGAAAGATAATAAGCTCTAATTTCATGACAAAGCTTCTGAAGAAAGTGCAACGAGGCATAATTGCACAATTATGCTCACTAGAAGTTCCAACATAAAAATCATCTATTTTTGCAGATATCCAAAAAGTCTTTGACAATCATTCCAAGGTGTTTGAAACTCCCAAAGGACTCCCACCTATTCTTGATCATGATCATGCTATTCATTTGATTCCAGGAAGTTCATTTGATTCCAGGAAGTGTTCCTCCAAACATCAGGCCTTATAGATATCCTTATGTCCAAAAGAGCGAAATTGAACGTAATGATTGCAGAAATGTTAGATGTTGGTATAATTCAACCTAGTCAAAGTTATTTCTCTGCTCCAGTAGTATTGGTGTAGAATAAGGATGGATCATGGCACATGTGTCCGGATTATAGGGTGCTCAATAAGCTCACCATTAAAGATAAATTTCCCCTTCTTGTGATTGATGAATTATTGGATGAATTACATGGAGAAATTTATTTTACCAAGTTGGATCTTCATTCAGGATATCATCAAATTAGAATGAAGACTGAAGATATTCCGAAAATAGCATTTCCAACTCATGAGGGTCATTATGAATTTTTGGTCATGCCTTTTGGCCTTACCAATGCACCTTCTACATTTCAAGGGTTGATGAATTCCATTTTCAAACCCTTCCTTAGAAAATTTGTGCTAGTATTTTTTGATGATATGATAATATACAATAGGTCTTGGAAGGATCATGTTCAACATGTTTACAAGGTGCTCAAACTATTGCAGGAGAAACAATTGTATGCAAAAACATCCAAATGTTTCTTTGGAGTACAAGAGGTGGAATATGGGTCATATTGTATCTCACGAGGGTGTTAAGGTAGACCTTAAAAAAATTAAAATAAAAGGAAGATCCTTAAAGATAGGATCAAAGGTTCAAAAATGGGAGAACTCGGCCATATCTGCAACCAACAGATATCAGATTTCCGTTCTCAAGATTTCTAGAGGAAGCTTCTGCTCCATTTTTGGAAAACCCGCCTGAAGAGGACCAATGCGACTTTTAACTTCAAATCCCACGTTGTTTACCAGTTACACACACAGTGACAAGCACGAGGGCATACATAGGAGAAACACACTAGGGTTGCAAATTAGGGTTTTTTTACCATCTTTCTCCAGAATTGTTGTAATGCATTGATTCTCCATTTCTTCAGGGATGTTTTGAACATGTTATTCATGGTGAACATGTTTTCATAGATTTTTTCGCTTTCGACATTTGTGGCATGAGTGACACAAAGGACGACACTTTGAATAAGAATATGGAATACGAAAAAATATTGTGTAATAGATGCCCCTAAATCATGAAAGCAGAACGAGAAGTGATGGTTGAAGTGCTTTATCAATCAAGGCAAAGACTTTGGAAAACCATCGTCAGGAGACCTGCAAATCTAACGTGATACAATATGTGACATATCTAATATAAATATGCCTGATAGGATACTGCTTAATGGGCTTCAAATAACACATGAATCCACAACATGGGCGCAAACATCTGACTAAACAATATCATATGTATGGATCCACGACATGGTCGCAACCATCCATGTAGAAAGGATCATTTGTACAATCATGAATACTCCACACAACCTGGATTCGAACAGATGTGGTCCAGGGTCTTCGTCTCTGTCTCAATCCGTCCACGTACGAATCTAACCATGTGAATAGATGTGCTAATTTCGAACATGGTAGAAACCACCTGATTATTGTTCAATGAGGTAAACTGTTAACAAGCATGAGAGAAACCACCAATAATGATGATGGACCTCAAGGTACGATAACGCACTCTACAAGTGTGAATAATAGGGTTTAATTCGAACGTTTTTAGAATCATTCAATCGAAGTCCAATGATGTGAACTTGTTGTCGAACGTGAAGAACTTTCCATTGAGGCATGCAAGCTCGAAGGTGCTAAAAGGGAGTTTCTAGATCAACTTCCCGGATAATGCGCTGATTTCGATAGGAAGCTATCTGTTAAAGGAGGGCCATAATGTTTCCCACATCATCAACACAAAACATAGGAATGCTCAAGGTAGATAGGAATGATTTAAGATTGTTGCAGAGAGGGTTAGATAAGTATGAAAGGTTTGACTTTTGTAAATAGGACTTCTCTTGAACATATCGGCGACATGACTCTGGATGTCGGCAACATTTGACTCAATATGGGATCAATGGTCATGGTGATAACATGATCTGATCGAATGAGAGGCATATGAATTTCCCAAACCTAGGAAGGAAAGTGACGAAGAGAGGATAACCCAAACTCGAAACTAGATGTAGATAAGCGTCATGTTCAAGAGCGACATGCTGCCATCGATACAAAATAAAATACATGCTGTACTTCCATTTTTCCCCACCATTGCTAGCGAGTACCTCTTTATTTTTGATAGCAAGATTGAAGAGGATACCATATGCTTAGCGTATAAGTTCACCCTTATAATTAATCCATCCTAGTAAATTCAATGAGTCCTAGGAAGGAGTAACTCGGTCTTGTCATGGTGATGAGTCCTTTGTCATTTAAGTTTTACGAGTCTGACAGAGAGGTAACTTGATATATTTTTCATGTTTATGTTGGTCAAGGTTGTCATTGATGTTAATATGGCATTGTTGGAGATGGCAAATATTCTTGTATTGTTTCCCTAACCTCATGCAAACCCTAGGAGACCTAAACTCTATCTATTTGAATTGACCCTAAGTACATGAGTGCATTAATGAAATTCTAGATGCTCAAAGCCCTAGATGCTCATAGTGCATGATCTATGATAAAGAAGAAGGCTTACCATGAAACTCCTGCTATATGACATCCTTGTTCTTGATGAAGAAGCCCCAAAGCCTAAATGACTTGACTCATGATAGTGATGATTGTTGAAGGTCATGAGGAAGCTCTATTCCTAATAAACTTAATTGACTAAGTCTATGATAAAGGCGCCCTAAAAATTAAATACCTAAAAATAAAATCCTAATGGACGCCATTAAAAATAATAATGACAGTTTCACAAATATAATTTTCTTGATGGTAAAATGACCTCATCCAAGGATGAAATTGGCATCATCTTGTAGAGAATATTTTTCCCTTTCTAACAAGCTATTATACGCCTTGTAACTCCTTGAACTAGATTGTGAGAAATTGAATTTATAAGTTAGAAAAATTATTATTTTTTCCTAGCCGACTTGAGCCGACTTGTGTAGGCTGTCATGTTCCCTCAAGAGATGTGTCTCTTTGTTGGAGGTCAAACCAGTATATATATGACGTTAGACACCTCATTCCAGCCATAAAATTTCAGTGAAAACACATAGTAGTTACAGGAGGCCGAGGTGAAGAAAAGAATTACAGTTTGAGCATATTTTTAAAAGGATACATTATAGTTCGTTTTTTTTCTTTGCTGGATAGTCCACTTCAAAAATTGCGGACATATTTGCCTTTGTGATGTTCAAAATTTAAGAACAACCATATTTTTGAAGCTCGAATTTGCAAGAACTTGTGACAATAATTGTGGACTGTTCTGTGGGTGTTTCAGAGCTGCTGTAGGGTGGTGCAGTTGTAGAAATAAGGCCACTACAACATGTTGGGAAGTGTATTTAACCCTCGGATCTGTGGTCAACTTTCTGGACTTTGGATTGATAGATGTGGACAATCATCTGATTAGCAGCTTGGATTGCAGCCTTGTGATTATTCCTTGAGTCTCATACCTGTACCTGTTGACAGTAGCTTAGATTATTGTCTTACAACTCGGATTATATATGTTGTAGCAGTCCTGTGGAGAGGCTTGGAGCTGTGGGTAAGAAACTCTAACTGTCAACCAGTACAGGGATTACAACTCAAATTTGAAGGGACAACCTCAAACCGGTGATGCTATAAAAGCTTGAAACAGTTTCCTGTGGCATCCTCAAGCCAGTAAACAGTCACTTGTCTACTGTAAACAGAGATAGTCTCTTGCAGAGGCCCGGAACTTCG
The DNA here is from genome assembly GCA_034641835.2 of Pinus albicaulis. Lineage (NCBI taxonomy): Eukaryota > Viridiplantae > Streptophyta > Pinopsida > Pinales > Pinaceae > Pinus > Pinus albicaulis. The sequence continues at coordinate 34,375,576 of CM076575.1, forward strand.
GTCAAAGAACTAGGTCCTATAGCAGTTAGCCTCGGACTTCAGACCTGTGTTTGTTGGGTGCTCAGACTATACTAATTTTTGAAGGCTCAACATTACACCTTAAGGATAGCTAGCTGATCTTTGAACAAAAAAGGAGTATATATATATATATATATTTTTTTTTTGTGGCCATTTTGTGACATCATTGAACAGCTTTGAAGCCACCTTGGAGCATAATTGGACAGTGAAGGATTGGTAACCTGTGACTAGTGAGAATTTGGAGCTTGCTATGAACCTACCAAAGCTAGAGTAAAGACAATCCTTGGAGCAGTCTTTGAAGACAGGTTGAGCTATATACATCTTGAAAGAGCAGCTTATCAAGGACAGTGGTTTTGGGACCAAGGGAGATTAGCTTGAAGGACCCTGGAGAAATCATTGAAGCCATCCCTTGGTTGAAAACATTGTGAAGCATTTGGAGGCACTGTTGTGAAGACACCTTGAGGCATCGTGGAAGAAGTATCTGGGAACTTTGAAGAACTGCTGTGCAGGTCTAAAGGAAACCTTTGAGCGTTGCTGAAGACACCCTTGGAGAGTTCTTGGAGAAGCCTATTAAAAACACTTTTGAAGGATTATTGAATACGTTTGGAAGACTTGTAAAAGTTGATCTTGAAGGCATCTGTGGAGGTCATGATGCATTGCTGATGTCATCATGAGGTGACCTTAGAGATCTTTGTTTGGGTATAATGAAGAGCAGTGGTTAAGAGCAAGGTTGTCATTGATGAAGTCAGATGGAGACTAATGAAGGCATTATTGAAGATTGTCAGGGTTCGTTGAAGAAGACATTGGGAGTCATGAAGAATAACCAAACATATATCTTGACGAACTGAAGCTGGAGGTTGGAGCCTCATAGAGACAAGGTTGGTGACTTGGAAGATAGGTTGGAGCCCTAGAGGATAGGAGTCCTCAAGAGACCAAGTTGGAGCCTGTACCATATATAGGGTTGGAGCCCTAGAGGATAGGAGTCCTCAAGAGACCAAGTTAGAGCCTGTACCATATATAGGGTTGGAGCCCTTAAGGTTGGTGCCTTAGAATTGACAAGGTTGGAGCCTTGGAAATACCAAGTCGGTGCTTGGCACAATACAGGTTGGAGCCTAGAAGATTGAAGTCTTCCTGTAGGGTTGGAGCCCTATAACATTATTGTACTTTACTTATTGTAAAGAATAAATTAATAAAAGTATCTATTCCATCATTGCTCATTTTGTGTTCTAAATATAAGTGATCTAACAGGTAAAATTAACAATTGAAAAGAAATATTGATTCACCCCCCTCTCAGTATTTCCAATAGTTTAGAGAGATTGAAAAATAAGAAAAAAAGAAAACTCCAAAGATCCCTTTTTGTAGATAGTCCTTCGAACCCGAAAAGGTAGAAAACAATATCCGAGAGAACCACTTAGTCATGTTTGACTAAGGTATTCCTTTTTCGTAATTAGTCAACCTCAACCTGAAATATCACAAGTATGTGCCAGAAATGGACTGCTGAGGCATTTACTGGTTATGTCTCCTTCCAAATAAGGGAGAGAACCAGAGGCTACCTGGCTTTTTATAGTCTCTGTCTATAGATATGTGATTATTCCTACTCAGGAATTGCTCCAGCAAGCTCCTTAGGGATGCTGTATAAGGAAGGAAATGTGAAGAAAAGGCAAACCACTACTGGAATGCCTTAGAACATATATAATTAAAACTTCTTGCAGAATGTAAGCTCAAAGAAATAACCTTAAGCAGGTTATTCATATCTCCCAAAATGAACTAGCTGAAAATTGCAGCAACATATGAGCACAAAACAACTGTCTTCAGAAAATACCACTATACAAGTGAGAAATGGGACTTATATCCATTATTAGACATGATATAAAACTCACATGCAGAATTTGAGGTGAAACAAATGATTCTAGCTCATATAAACAGATCTCCTTATTTCTATGTGCCTCAAATGAGCTTAAATCCCATAGCCTAGCTTATGCAGAAAGCATTGAATCAAGAAAAAAGTTATTTTATCTAGGGTATATGCAGAGAATAACATGAAATATCAGATCTAAAATGGAAAAGCATACAATGGCTAAGAAAATGAGATTCCTTTCCTCTTTATATACAATAAAGATCACCCACAAGGGGGGTTCATGAAAATACAAAGTGTACAAGTGCAGATCTGCAGATATATGTAGCTAGAAAACGCAGTCACTGCAACAATGAATATAAATATGACTGAGAATATAAAAATACAGAAGAGAAATGGAATATAGAGCTTTCTGGGAGAAGGGTTGGCCCTTCCTCCAGTTGGCCCTTCCTCCAAAGAATCAGCTCTCAAACAAGGGATCAAACCTTACAACTGCTGCTCTCACAAGAATAACAAAATTTACCCAGTGAACTGCGCTGTAATGGATGGGACATGAGTTGGACACATGCCAAGATCTGAAATCAGCTCTGAAATCTCCTATACAAATCCCTCAATGCAAGAGAAACCCCCTCCACTGAATGGAAATGCACAAGAGAAGATGAAACAACCCTCCCACTGCACTGCCCAGCTACACAGTGTCCTCTGCTACAGAAATAACGCTGTAGATGTGAGAAATACTTGGCCTACAATCCAGATGTGGGAGAAATGAAGCACAACCCCTTCATGAGATCACTCAATGAAGGAGAAGGAATTCCTAAACAGGAATTCCTCCAAACTTTGCTGAGTAGCAGGAGTTTGCAAAAAATGTCTAAGTAGACATGAAATCGAAATACACAAGCTAACCCCACAAAGCTTCCCTTCACCTCCTTATGTAGTTGTGAGCTCCTTCACCTTGGGTCCCACCTCTTAGGGTTTCCATCTTCATTTGAATCTCTTCCCTCCAAAACTGCGCTGTCTTCTTAGGCAAGCTACTCATCCTTAGGCTGCGCTAGCTGACTTGGTCAACTTGACCTTGTCCTCATGCAATTGGCCCTTTTCACACTAGGAGGTGCAAAATTAAGCTGCTCAAAGGTTCCCTTTTCACATTAGGAAGGATTTTATTCATGTCAAGAGGCCTCCTCTTCCTTTTTATTCACCTACTACACAATATGAGAAAAAATTAATGTTCCAATTTATTCATGAAAATTTTGGAACATTATAGTCCTCCCCTCCCAAATGTTGCTTGTCCTCAAGCAACTGCAAGGATAGAACTGAGTGAATCTCTTTACCTCCTCTGGTAGCATCAACATATGATGGAATCCTCCAAAGAATATGATACCATCTCATCCATGAAACTCCATAGTGTCTCTCCCAAGCATATAGACTAGCATTTGGTAAAACACCCCAAATGACTAAAATCATGAGAAGGAAAGTGCTCAAAGAGACAACCATGTGTGGTCTAGAGGTCTTCTCAAGGCATGGAGTGCAAGATGCATGGGAAATATTATTCCCCCAAAGTGAAACCTCCACCCTCAAGCTATCATCCATATGAAATGAGTCACCCTCTAGCATGGTAACTCATGAAGAATTCCTTCCACCACTGGCTCCTGAAGTGTAGGTGGGCTGAATGACTGGACATGATAGGCAAGAAGGCCTATCCCACGCTGTCCTCCCCTCCACTTATGAATAGTGTAGAGTATTTTTTGTTCATGGGCTGCAAAGGTATTTCCCTCAAGTGGAAAAATGTAGAGCAATCCACCAAATATTTCCCCTCCAACATTGAAGAACAAGCTGCCCCAAAATATTCCTTCCATGATGAATAGGACATGGTCATCATAGAATGTCAAAGTGAGATGTTTTATGTAGGCTTTGAATGCTGCTATATGATACCAACAAAGTCTCAAAAGGACACAACACAATCTCATCCATTGCTTCTTCAGGAATTGGCATGGCAAGTAGTATGTTGCTAAATGACTAGTGGTGAAAATTCTCACATTCACTAGTAAAAAGTAAATGGCTGAATGGGTCAGCTGAACATACAAGTCATATTTTATCACTTGCCCATGATTATACAATGAATGATCATCAAAATTATGGTCTACCTCAAGAGGAAACAAATACTTCGCTGTGGTGGCCACAGTTTTTATCATGCTCCCCTTAGAGCATGCAATGTAAAAAATGTGGGAATCCTTCCCTTTTAAGGATACTCCCAACTCATGTGTCAACCTTCCAATCATGCTCCCAATGTAAATCAGATCCACATCAGCCAAGGAAGTCATTATCAACAAAAAAATGAGGGAAATGCTGAAGGTTTCATGTGATTCCAGGAAGTTCCAACATTTTCCCCAATAGTGGCAGCGTAGTTCTCCAAGTTGCTGCTTCAGAAATTTACATGGAAAAATGCTTTGTGACTCATGGATGATAATGTAAATTAGCTGAGTATGTATGCAATGGAAAAACATCTGCGAAAGGCCATGTGAAAGATGGCTTCCTCTATCATATGGTTTGGCCCAATCTTGCCCATGGAGCAATTTGATAGGCTTTCCCTCTTGTAGATCCATGCACTGCAAGATAATGGTAAGAGTATACAAATCAGCCAATGTAAAAACAGATTTATTACCATATGTTGGGAGCATAATGATGTATGGATCCATGAATTAACCCTCCATAGTTGTTTGCATGCTCCCATGAAGAGGAATGGACTAGGTGCTGCAAGAAGATCCTTCTTCTTATGCTTGGGGATCCAAGTCAAGAAGAATGTAGCATAGTAATAGATGACTCCATCTACTACCTCATCCATCTCACCTCCTCTTTCCCCATCCAGTGCAACAAATATGAAATGTTCCCGGGACCTGTGGGTTATGGATCCACCACACTTCCACTGGGCACACTTCATCCATAGATTTCTGCTCCAAAGAGATAACGCTGTTGGACTATACACATGGGCTATCATCCCTATCAAGTTCCATCGTTTGACATGTGGTTTTCCAAAGGCATTCTCCATAATGCTACCATATATGAGGGGTCTCCTCCATGATGAAAACACCTCTTGCACCATGATAGTGCCATACTTCACCCTTGCAACATTATGCCAAGTGGGAGAGAAATTTTGCCCTTGCTCTCTCCCAATCCTCCGAAGCAACAAATGTCCTTGCTTCCCCTTCATACCTCCACCACTCATCATATGTGGTGGAAAAAAAATGACCCTACCATCATAATGTATCCACACTCCTTATTGTCCCATGATGAAAGTATCTTGCTAAGTTCCTTCCTCCCTCATACCCTTGGAAGTAGGATATGTCTCATGATGGCCAAACTCTTTCCTAAGTAGCCAACGCAGCTTTGCTTCTTGCTGCCCTGTGTCATAGATATGCAAGTGGCTCACAAGCCTCTTTCCCTCCATCCACTCTCCTCTATCGATATATGGCTGTCCTTAATCCTTCTCTCCTTTGGCACCTTCCCAGTGAAGACTGCCATTATCCCAAAGCAAGTATTCCTCCTTACATCTCATGGGATGTTAAGATGTAACCCCTTGAAGAGTTTCCAGGAAAGGCCTCTCACTAATCAAACCCTTGAATCCACAAGAATCAAAGTGTGCTAAGGACAATACATCCTTAGGAGATGGAACATCATGCATGTTGCCTCTCACAACCGTGCACCACAGCTCCACATGCTGCATGCAGCTCAATAAGGGTGAAAAAGAATGAATGCTGATCCCTTCTTGGATCATGTCCAAGTTACACAATGCTATGCAACCTTGCTCCTCTATATCAGCATGATGTTTTGATCTTGGGCCATGTGCATGCAAATTCCCCAAACCTCTTATGGAATTTTCTGAATTTTTACTGCATGGAAATTTTTGCATACCTTTTGGGTCTTTGAGACATCTTGTATCGCTGCAAGAGTCCCCTTCTCTGATATGTTGGTTGATCCAACTGCTGATATGGTGGGCTGCTCCTCTATGAACTGGACATCGCTGGTAGAAGCCTCCTCAAGTGGAGAAGAAGGCTCCACCTCCTCTGGCCATTTATCCACTTCCTCTTGTGGCCCTCCATACTCTTCACCTCCTTTATGAGAATAGGAAGTGCTTTCATCTTCTCTTTTCTCCTGAAACCCTCTAAAGGTTTCACTGTAGCTTTTCCCATCTTGAAACCCTCTTGGAGTTTCACTGCACCTTTCTTTCCCATTGGTTGAACCCCTTTGGAGAGGCTCCTTTCTGATCTAAAAAATGGATGAGAGTAACCTAATCCTCTCCATCTTTGTTCTCCTCTTCTCTATATTATTTGGGTGGATCTGAAATCCACAGGCTGAGCCAAGATGGCTGCTTCTCTCTCTTCTCTTTAATTTTCTGAAAGCTTGATCTCATAGGCTGTGCCAGAGATCATGCTCTGATACCACTGTAATATCCATTTTTCAGAAATATCACAAGTTTGTGCCAGAGATGGACTACTAAGGCATTTAATAGTTATGTCTCCTTCCAAAGAAGGGAGAGAACCAGAGGTTACCTGGCCTTTTACAGTCTCTGTCTACAGATATGTGACTATTCCTACTCAGGGATTGCTCCAGCAAGCTCCTTAGGGACGCTGTATAAGGAAGGAAATGTGAAGATAAGGCCAACCACTGCTGGAATGCCTTAGAAAATATATAATTCGACCTCCTTGCATAATTTAAGCTCAAATAAATAACCTTAAGCAGGTTATTCAGATCTCCCAAAATGAACTAGCTGAAAATTGCAGCAACATATGAGCACAAAACAGCTGTCTTCAGAAAATACCGATATAAAAGTGAGAAATGGGACTTATATCCCTTATTAGACATGATATAAAGCTCACATGCATAATTTGAGGTGAAACAAATGATTCTAGCTCATATAAACAAATCTCCCTATTTCTATGTGCCTCAAATGAGCTTAAATCCCATAGCCTAGCTTATGCAGAAAGCATTGAATCAAGAACAATGTTATTTTATCTAGGGTCTATGCAGATAATAACATGATATATCAAATCTGAAATGGACAAGCATCCAATGGCTAAGAAAATGAGATTCCTTTCCTCTTTATACACAATAAATATCACCCACAAGGGGGGTTCATGAAAATACAAAGTGTACAAGTGCAAATCCTTTTATATGTATATATATCCTTTTATATATATATATATATATATATATATATATGTTTTTGAATTCTATTTAATGCTCATTCATGCCATGGTTTCTTTTACGTGTTACACAAATGTCTATCTAAAATGTAGTTTTCCAATGTATCTGTTACAGTATTTAAATTTCTTGAAATTTGATGATAAGTAATGTATTGAAACTTTTGTTCCAATAATTGAACACACAGATACATCCGTAAAATATAAGGGTTTCTTACTGAATAATAGTTTTTTAACTGTAATACAATGATTTGTGAATAGAGTTTGACAACTAACGCCCTAATGCCAAGGGAAACTTCTTCTGATAATAGTTCGATAACTGGGCTATATTTGTTACACCATTTTTTTGTCATCTAACCTATTATCATTAGATGGACCCAAGTACACCATGTAAGACCAGTTTTACCCTAAGTAAAACTGCTTTCACTATGTTAAAACAGGAAACCCCAAAAGGAAATATTAAACAAACCCATATTTGTTTGATTTTCCTCATGGAATAATTAATTAAACCATAATTTAATTATTATTCCCAGTCATGTTTAATCCAAAATCAAAGAAATTAATTAGATAAACCTTTATTTATCTTATTATTTTCTAGGAATAATTATTTAAACCTTATTTAGATGATATTCCTTGTTAAATATGACCAAATCACCCACAAATAATTAAATAAATCACTACTTATTTAATTATCTTTCAAACCACTTCCTTAAATAATTAAATAAATCATTATTTATTCGATTATCTTCTAACCGCTTCCTTAAAAAGATAAATAAATCATTTATTTATTTATTTTTGACAAATTAAGGGATTTGACCCAAGTCAAATACCTTTTCCCTCCAACAAATATAATAAAATATTCCATAAAAAAGTGGATCTAGATCTGGTTAACCCATGCACCAAGATCTAGAATGACCCAATATTTTGTTATAAATAGGAGGGTTTTTCCTACCATTCTTCACCTTTTGTTGCCTATTAGATCACTCTGGATCTATACACTTGGTCACATATCTCCATCATTTTGCTCCCATTGAGCTCTACTCTTTGCATTGGGTTTTCTACATCAACTAGAGAGAGAAATCTTAGATCTGAAGTGCTGAGGACTTCCAAGAACCCATCCCACTGAGGGGAATTGGATACTCCTTCTAGTTTTCCTCACAGGTGCCCTATTAATACAAAAATTCTTTCAAAAATTGTTCTTGTCTTGTCTATTGGTATATGGAGCAAACCCTTGTTTTTACTGCTTAATGTCTTTCCATGCATAGATATGGTATTTTGCAGCTATTTTCTTGTCTAACTAACCGCGGATCTGAAGATATTGGCAGCCACTTTTGTTGTTAGGGCTATTAGTTATGCGTAGCTAAAGCGGTCCTTTTTCGTACACTTCGACAAAGGATTCATACTAACAAATGGCGACTCCACACGGGTTTTAAATTACGACCGCTGTCGTTTTTCATATTCCTGCATATCCAGCTACTTCAGACCCTAGGGTTTCTTTTCAATTGTTTATTTTTCCTATTTTTATGTTGTTTTTCTCACATAAAACCCTAAAACATTAAAATTTCTAACTTCCGTGTGTTTCTGGCCCTATTGCGCAGGTAAGCGACACCAGCCGCAGCTGAGACGACAACTTTTCTGAAAATTTGCCGCCGAGACAACCGGAACAAGGGGTCGCACTTTTTGGCCCTAAACCTACGACCTGGACCTCCAGGTCGCACTTTTCAGCCTGTTTCCTGTGACCTGCACTAAAATCAGGTCAGAAACTGCGACCTGCCACTTTTTCAGCAATTTTTCTGCAATTTTTCTGGGTTTTGCTGCAGCTTCTGCCAGGGTCCTCCAGCCTCTGTCTCAGCCCATTTTGACCAAGTTCTGATCTTTTTTTACTCATCTAAGTGGGAACCTAGCCCCTTAGGGCTTTAGTACCCTCCACTTTTTGTGGAAGAGTTTTAAGCTATTTCAGCCGTCTGTTTTTCAGAGCTTCAGCCTCGTTTTTTCCAGATCTGTTACCTCCCTTTCAAATCCTTTGAAATCAGCCTTTCTTCCTTTCAAATCACCTCCTGTCGTTTTGTTTGGACCTACTTTCTGGGCCTCCCCCTTGCCCCCTCCGTTTTTTGCTTATTTCCTTCCTTTTTCCAGCCACCTTGCCTCTGTCTCTTGGCTATGATCTGCACCTCTTTTCAGCAGCTTTATCCTCTAGATCCCTGTCCCTTTCGACCCTAGATCTATTGACCTCTTTTTATGTGTGTTTTGAGTAGATTTTTGCCCTCTTTTAGAGTAGTTTTGAGAGACCCGCCTTTTTGGGTTAGATTGATGCATAGTTAGCTGTTAAATGTTCTGTCCTTTCAGCAATCTATATTGTTCTACGCATATTTCTTTTCAGTTACGCAGCACACTTTTTCTTGCTCTCAAAACGAAAAGGGTTTAAAAATTAAAATTAACGCACACCACACACTGACCCTAAGTGAAGAAGCGCCTGGTTAACACCGCCTGGCAAAGACTCTAAAATCAATTGTCACTGCACCTTATCTTCCCTTGACATTACTTGATTCTGTCCCTTTCTGCCCTTGTCGGTTTCCTTCTTCCTGTCATCATTGCGCCCCCAAGGCGCCTTTCCCGGAGACTTCTTGGCCTTCACCCTCAGTTTCCGGTTGATCGACCTGCTCCGCACCACCGTCGTCGAGCCAGTCCACCTTCGAGTCCGCACTCCGACTCCTCTCCTGATTCATCGGATCCTCCTTCTCCTCCTGGTTCCCCCCCTGTCACCTTCACTATGTCTGGTCCAGGGCCTAACGCTAGCGGTTCTCCCAGCCCCAATGCTGGCCCCACTGCTAGCAGAACCGCCACAGGAACTACCCCGGCCACCTCTGTGCTGCCGTACATTGCAGGCCTCAGCCTCCCCGATTTCCATCAGTTGATCAATGACCCTATTCACCACAATGCTAACTGGCCCGCTATGCCAACCAAGCTACCCTCCGACATCCCTAAGTTTGAGGGCCTTAATGGCGAAGATCCAACCAATCACGTCCGATATTTCCACATGTGGTGTTCCTCCAATTCCATTACCGATGACTCCATCCGTCTTCGTTTGTTCCAACGCACGCTTACCGGCGAAGCTTCTAAATGGTATGTTGAACAAGCCACCTCTACCCATACCACCTTCGAGACTCTTGCCCAAGCCTTTTTGTCGTACTTCCAGCTCCCTCTCCGATACGATACTGGCACGGAGCTCTTGACTTCCTTTAAGCAAGCCTCTTCAACACGCCTTTCCGCCCATGTTCAGGAATGGCGAAGAAGATGGAGCTTATGTCGAGCCCCTCCCTTCGAAGATCGGGTTTACATGGACTGGTTCCTTCGCACCCTTCCCGCTCCCATCGGCAAAGATGTCGCCTCTCACTTTCCTCAAACTAAAGAAGCCGCCCTCCAAATAGCCTTGAAATATGACCTGATCTACGCTCAATCTGGTTATGTTTATACCGTTCTTCCTGACCTCCCCAGGCCCGGTGGCGCTAACGCCCCGGGGGCATCTCATTCCGCCGACGGTATCGTTGGAGCCCTTTCCCATCCATATGCTCAACCTCCTATGGGCTATGGTCTCCCTCAGGGAGGGGCCAGCTCCTCCAGCACTCTCCCCCCTCCCGGTAGCATGTATCCAGGATACGGCATGCCTCCTCCTTTTGCCCAACCTCCTGCTTACCTCAATGTTGCCAAACCTACCCATTACCCTTATTCGCAGCCTGGTACGCCAGCTCCTCCAGCATATGCGCTTCCTCCTCCCTTGCCTCCTCAACCCCAGCACCAACACCTACAACCCCCTCCAGGGCAAGTATTTGCACATCAGGGTGCGACTAATCCCCATTCTTCTCAAAGAAGGCGGAGAGGCAATCCAAACCAATCTTCCCCTGGTACCCGTGGACCCAATCCTGGTGTGGACCCTAACACTGCCAACCAGCAACAGGGCACTCAGCCCAAGCCGGACAGGCCGCTTCGCACAAGTAAGCCTTGTTCGTGTTGCGGTGTTTATGATCATTACACCCACGATTGTCCCCTATTACCCCAGATGCGGCAGATGTGGGAGTCTCAAGCCACATTGCGCGGACATCACGCCTCCCCTCATGCTCCTCCTAATGTGGCCACTACCCAGCCAGCTGTGTTTACTGATCCTTTCCCTCAGCAAGGATTCGTGGCTACCCAACCGCCCGACAGCCAGGTAACCACCCCACCTTCCCTTTTTGGTTCCTATGATTACCAGATCCTTATGATGCACTCCGATCCTAACCCGTCCGTCGATCTTCACCTTCAAACTCGGTCTCGCCAGTACTCCAAGCCTCCTGCTCAGTCTGCTCCCGAGCCTCCTTCTTCAAGTTCTCCAGAGCCTCTTTCGTCACCCAGTGGACCCTTACATATCCCTCAACCAAAAGTTGAGGTTCATACCAAGATACCTAAGGGCCCACTACGTCGAAACGCTGCTCCCAGTCGAGCTGCCCATTCGTATAGCATAGTAGATGATTTGGCGCAATCTCCTGCTGCCATTTCCACACTGGAACCCCTCCAGTTGTGCCCTTCCCAAAAGAAGGCTCTACTATCTACCGTGGGTGCTGTAGATCCTACTGATGACCAAATGATTTTTTTCGACGCCACTCAATCGGACCATCCTCCCCTTCCTCCTTCCGTCGCCTTCCAAATCCCAGTCAAAATCCGGAACGCCAACGTTTCCTGGTGTATAATTGATGAGGGGGCATCCACCTGCGTGATGTCCGCTTCAGTTTGGAAGCAACTCGGATCCCCTGAGCTGGCCCCTTCCACGATCACCCTCCGAGCGTGGGACGGCCACGCCTCCTAGCCCATTGGCCTCTTCCGTAATTGTCCTATCACCCTTGCCGGTAAGACTGTTTGCGTTGACGTCGAAGTCATCGACGCCCCGCTAGACTACAACATTCTATTGGGGCGAAGCTACACCTATGCTATGTCCGCTGTCCCATCCGCGGTTTTCCGCAAGATGTCTTTCCCTCATAATGGAAAGATAGTCACCATTGACCAGTTGACATATCATGAGCCAAAATCTCAGACCTCACCTGAGACGACCATCTCTTCTGTAGCCAACAAGCAAACCGTTGATTCCTTGACCAGTGTCTCCCCCGGCGTTTACAAAGATTCCTCCCTGCTTGGAACTTTCCCTAACCTTCCCCCCCCTCCTGTCACCGATCCCAGCTCATCGAATGTTTGCATGATGCAATCGTCCCAGGCTGCCCGTAAGCGGCCTGCCTCGGCTAGTCAGCAACCTCCTCCTCGCCCTCCACAACCCGCTCCTAGACATTCATCTAAGCCAGCCGGACCTCCTCCTTCTGGCCCTACCCCTACAGCTGGTATCCCTGAACCCCTTTATCCTCCTGGATTGGTTCCTCCTGGCCTTAACCATCTCGAAGCCGTCCCTCCTGGTCATTACCCTGCTGGGCAGATCCCTTTCCTAGCTCCCCCTCCCGGAGTATATTCTGCCCCCGTCATGGCCACCCTCTCCCTCCCTAACTTGACCTTGGGCATACCGGTCTGGTACCTTGATCCCCTAGCCGCCACCCCTCCTGGTCATCCCAAGCCCTATATGGCTTTGACATCGGTTCAACCGGTCCCCCTAGCTTCCTCCATTGCCTCTGTGCCCCCAGCACCTCCACAGGACCCTTCTCCTATCGTGATGGCACCCGGGAAGAAAGGAAAAGCCCGCAAGGGGGCACCCAAAGACAAGACTACCACGACTGACCCGGCCCCTCCGCCGCCCGCGAAGCCTTGCGCTTTATGTGATGTCACCGGTCATGCCACCCATGCTTGTCCCGAGTTGCCCCATATTCAGCCCATGGTTAAAGTCGCGTTCCCCGAGTCTACGGTCCCTGAAGCCCCCATTCCTTCTCCGTCCGTAACCAAGAACCCCAAGACTCTCCGCACCAACAAGCCTTGTGCTTTGTGCGACGTTCATGGCCATTACTCCCACCATTGTCCTCACCTGACGCACTATCGTGCCTCTTTAGAGGTAATCCGAGAGTATGAGGTTGAACAAAATCAATCCGCCTCTCCTATCCTCGCGCAGTACGCTTCAGGTCAGCCTGAGGATCCTCCTGCTCCCATCGACATTCCCCCCCTGATGTTCAGATGACAGAGTCTACTGTAACCATTCTTTACCTATCCTCCTCTGCGAGACACTCGGAGCCTATCCCATCTGCATCCTCCCCTGTTGTGTCCCTTGACCACCCTTTTCCTACCCATACACGAGATCACTCCACCCGTGTCTCTGTTGACCTCCGCAACCCGAGTCCTCACCATGCTTCCGATAGCCCTCATATACCACCCTGTATGAGTCATGGTCATCCTGCCCCTTGCACTCCCTCCTGTGGTTGCTGCCCGATGACTTCTGTACACTCACGCTGCCGTCATTACCTTTCCTCCCCTCATTTGTTGTCTTGTCACACCATTCCGCAGACTTCGTCCACACTTTATCTACATACTGGAGCACCCCCCCCCCGCACACACACCATTGGACTGGCGATGCTATGGTCTCTCACCAATGCCCTTTCATCGCATCCTCCATCCGCACGTTCGTTTCGGATTCCCTACTTCTTGTAATGCAACTAAATGGTGTTTATCATGTGCATAACCCTGTGCTGTTTAGACACTATTTACGAGTGAAACTCTTGATATGTGCATTTGAAACCATAACTTTCAACCATGTACCTCGAGAACAGAATCACTATGTAGATAGTATTGCAAACCATGTTCTAGATTGGCATTTATCTACGAGGATGTCCTCCAGCAGGGCGGCTGCATCCTCATTTTGCGCCGCTCTCGACCCACTTGGACCTGTAGCTCCAGACACTGCCGGTCGTCCCATATATCCGGCCGGTTTTACCGGTGCTATATCTGCATACCAAAAGTACATGAATCAGTACCATCAATTACTATTCAAAAAACTTTAACATGCCCACACAAGAATAGCAATCTGTCACTTACCATCGGGCCCCCAGACTTGACCAGGCGGAAGTGGCAGATCCGGATCTCCACAGTAGCTCATCCCACTATAGGGATAGTCGTCTATGTACAATGGCATCTGATCCCAATGGGCAAAAAACTCCGGTCGAAACACCCGTCCGACCGCCCCTCCTCCTCCTCTGCACAGTAGCCATCCCCAACGGCGCATCCTGGGCTCTCTCGGGCCCCCATCTGGAAGCTGTACACGAGGCCTCAAGGTCGGGATCTTCTCAAAGAAGAAGGCGCACAACAAAGTCCCATATGAGAAATCATGGTTCACCTGCCGCCTGCATAGTGACAACTGTCGCTTTAGCGACACCAACATCATTTGGGCCCACCCATAGTAGGTCCCACCCAGCACACTTTCCACTATCATCATCTGCCCCCCAGTGATGTGATGGAACGCCTAGTTGCCCAGGATTCGCAGCACAACTGCGGCCATTGCACGGGTTTCTAGCCTCTCTAGATCCCCGATCGGTATTCGAGTCCCCTTGACTTGGAGACCCGGTCGACAATGACGTTCCACGAACTCCATGATATGTCGCCCCCGCGGCAGCACTGGATGTGTGTTTCCCACCATCCCCAGTGGCGGGAGACCAGTCAGAAAGTACACGTCCTGGACCGTCAGTTCGATCCTGTGCCCCTGCACTACAAATATCTCCTGATTTGGATCCCAGTAACTGATAATCCGGGCCAGTAACGGTTCCCCTGCTCTCATCAAAGGGTTCTCCAAAAACTTGAGAACCCCAAATCTGGCCAATACACGGCGGACGCCCTGATCCGCCTGGATCTCTGTCCGTAGTGTCCCCAGATCTCTCTCTCTCCAGTTGACCCGTAACTCTGCCATACCTGCACAAACACATCATTTTTGTCAGCATACAGATCGGGAAAACCATAACCAAACACCAAACCCCAACTTCCAGCCATAAAACAGCACCAAAACCCCCTCATCTCCCAGGTCGCAGTTTTCTGCTCTTTTCTGGACCAGGTCGCACTTTTTGCCCTGATACCTGCGTCCTAGGTCGCACTTTTTGCCCCAAAAAGTGCGACCCGGCCGTAGAGATGAAGGAGGGGTTGTTTCTGGGATTCTGGGCCCTAAACTGAAAATGTAATCCATCAAAATGCAAGAGAAAGGTTAGACCTCTTACCTGCAACTGACGGATCGCGATTCCAACGGTCGGTTTGTCCGCTACGTTCGCCGCAAGATTTAGGTCCTTCTCTCCTCTCCACATTCACCACAACAACAATAGCAAATGAGTGATTTTGGAGGGAAAACTGCCTTATTAAAAGAGAACCCTTGTTTCTTCTTTCGACTGCTGCGACCACACCGTAGCCTCGTTTGATGAACCGTCTACACCGTTGGAAAGCTCTCACTGAACTCTCAAATGGGTATCTGTTAGTTTTTTGTGATCTGATACTTCACCAGGACACATTTTGTCCAAGAAGGGTCACTTCACCTCTCCTTAAAATCGAATTTCCTCACTTACGACACTTGTACTTGGGGCACCATCTTGCCTCCTTACTTGTCTTCGTTCGTGTTGATTTTCGTCATGAGTTCCCATCATGTACTCATGTTTCCACGGTCCCCCATTGGGGCCTTTACTGTGTGGCAGCACCATCAAGTCGCCCTTGTTTAGAGCATCCAAGTTGAGTCATCATTCCCTCCATGGAGTCTATACCGAGTCCCTTTGTACCCTGCTATAGCCATCCATCCGTCATTGCTTGGTCTCTCTCTTGTGTCGCACATTATGACCTTCAGTTCCACTGTCCCCCATCCCTGATGATGTTGTGTCAGTCGCTGCCATGTCCTTTATGCTCTAGCAAGGGAAGTCGTCCATTAGCTACTCAGTCCTTTCCACTTCACTATCATCATTAGTGTCAGTCTGTCCGTCGCTCTACTCTTTTCTCTCGTGCCTTAGTTGAGGGTCTCTCATTACCTCAACTATGGCGGACCTCCTTCTGTCGACATCAGCTCATTTATTCCAGAAGCCAGGTCTAGAGGGCGGTGTACCTTGGTTCCAGCTTCCACTCTTGTTCGGTGCCTCGGATCAGGCAAAGGGATATCTCCTTTCCCTTTGGCTTGATTGTTTCTCCAGCTCCTTTCAGCATGATCGAGATCCGTATACTTGATGGTCTAGTGATCCAGCAACAACTCTTGATGATTCCCCGGGTGTGCGTGAGATGTCTCAACCCTCATGAGGGGGTGGCCCTGTAGGTAGCCCCCCACATGCCCGGATGACCTCTTCGTTGCAGCCTTCGATGCATCTCCAGATATTTGATGATGTTGGCCGTAGCCACTTGCAGCGCCTCTTCGACTTGCATGTATCAGTCAGATTTTGTGAGCCCTTCCCCATTTATAGGGGGCATTTGGGTTGTATTTGTATCTCATGTACTCAGATATTATTGTACAAGTCCTGGCTGTTATCCCAGGCACAGTATGTATGTGGGATTCCTCATTGTATTTTTATCTGGCTCATGATTATGCCAGCTGTACTTTATGGTTCGGTCCCTTGTTTACTGGACACACTATTCTTTTGTACTTTGTCTCGGCGGGCATAGGTATGCCTCCCCCGCCGCCTTCAGCACAGGTACCCTCTCATAAAAAAAAGACTTGTTGCACCTGCGAGTCTCGTCTCCTCAGGGTCTAGTCCTTCAGCACACTATCTACCTCGCATTTCTCTCTCTGACATCCCTTTTGTTGTCTAGTGATCGTGTTCTTACAACGTACTTTGGTCATACGATTTGCTCCTGACACTCGCACGCTGGGGTGCAATCTGTTACACCATTTTTTGGTCATCTAACCTATTATCATTAGATGGACCCAAGTACACCATGTAAGACCAGTTTTACCCTAAGTAAAACTGCTTTCACTATGTTAAAACATGAAACCCCAAAAGGAAATATTAAACAAACCTATATTTGTTTGATTTTCCTCATGGAATAATTAATTAAACCATAATTTAATTATTATTCCCAGTCATGTTTAACCAAAAATCAAAGAAATTAATTAGATAAACCTTTATTTATCTTATTATTTTCTAGGAATAATTATTTAAACCTTATTTAGATGATATTCCTTGTTAAATATGACCAAATCACTCACAAATAATTAAATAAATCACTATTTATTTAATTATATTTCAACCACTTCCTTAAATAATTAAATAAATCATTATTTATTTGATTATCTTCTAACCGCTTCCTTAAAAAGATAAATAAATCATTTATTTATTTATTTTTGACAAATTAAGGGATTTGACCCAAGTCAGATACCTTTTCCCTCCAACAAATATAATAAAATATTCCATAAAAAGTGGATCTAGATCTGGTTAACCCATGCACCAAGATCTAGAATGACCCAATATTTTGTTATAAATAGGAGGGTTTTTCCTACCATTCTTCACCTTTTGTTGCCTATTAGATCACTCTGGATCTATGCACTTGGTCACATATCTCCATCATTTTGCTCCCATTGAGCTCTACTCTTTGCATTGGGTTTTCTACATCAACTAGAGAGAGAAATCTTAGATCTGAAGTGCTGAGGACTTCCAAGAACCCATCCCACTGAGGGGAATTGGATACTCCTTCTATTTTTCCTCACAGGTGCCCCATTAATACAAAAATTCTTTCAAAAATTGTTCTTGTCTTGTCTATTGGTATATGGAGCAAACCCTTGTTTTTACTGCTTAATGTCTTTCCATGCATATATCTGGTATTTTGCAGCTCTTTTCTTGTATAACTAACCGTAGATCTGAAGATATTGGCAACCACTTTTGTTGTTAGGGCTATTAGTTATGCGTAGCTAAAGTGGTCCTTTTTCGTACACTTCGACAAAGGATTCATACTAACAATATTCAACAATATTATTAGTTGTTCGACCTAGAAATATGCCCTGTAAAATCACTAACTCACTATTGGGAGCATAAAGTGCCCACGCAACGGAAGATAGATTCTGTGTACTACGACAAGAACCATCAATGAAACTGACATGAGGAAGAAGGTTTGTCTACATCTGCAAACCAAGTAGAACATGGTAAGCAAGGGAAAACATGTTTGCAAAAAAGGAAAATAAAACACACCAAAAAATGCACACTAATGAAAAACACAATAATGTACAAAGTATTCATGCGAAGTCAAGCATAATACTTCTTTAGGTAGAGCCCGTTGTGGGGCTCAGTCAACTGATTCCCTTCATAGTCTACTAACTCATAGACACCCTTTTGTAATACTCATTTAACAATATAGGGTCTGTACCACATAGGTTCAAATTTCCCGACACCCAATTTATCACGAGCTTGATCATATAAAAGGATCAAGTCACCTTAAACATATACATGAGGGCCCACATATTTTTCATATTATGCTTTAATGTGTCTTTTCTGAGTCTCAATGACCAAAGCAGCGATTCGACGAGTCTCATCGAGATGCTCTAGATAAAGAAACTGTTCCTCCTTAGGTGAAGTACCAGGGAGTAATTCGACAACTAGTTTCAATGAAGGAATTTCACATTCAATCGTGACAGTAGCTTCCAAACCATACACTAATTGAAAATGCATGAATTTGGTCGCTGCCTTAGTAGCGGTTTGGTATGCCCATAAAGCTAAAAAGAGTATGAGCTGCCAGTTATTTTTATGCATTCCAACAGTTCGTTGAAGCATAGTAAGTAAAACCTTTTTAACAACTTAAACTTGGCCATTGACCTGTGGATAGTAAGGAGTAGAGATATCGTGACGCAGGCCTAACTTAGCAGTAATTTTTTTCATCATATAATTTTGGAAATGGGAGCCATGGTCAGTGACGATGGCTTGAGGAACACCAAACCGAGTAATGATTGAACAAAAATTGAGCCGCAGTTTCACTGTCAACATTATATGTAGGCATGGCCTCCGCCCATTTAGTGAAATAGTCCACAATGATGATGATGTATCCATACCCCACGACTGAGTGAGGGTTACATGTCATGAAGTAAATTCCCTAATTGGAAAATGGGCCAACAGTGATAATTAGGTGTAGGGGAGCAGGTGGGGATTTCATTTTCTGGTTAAAAATATAGCAAGCATGACATTTTTGGACTGCAAGAATGCAATCCTTGAAAATTGAAGTCCAGAAGTAACCAACGTGAAGGATCATCTGAGCTGTGGCATAAACTGACATATGACTACCACAAGCTCCAGAATGGAATTCCTTTAAATCTTTCTCAACTTCCTCATGAGTTAAGCATTGTCGAAGAATGGAATCGACACCAAGTCGATATAAAGTATCCCCAACAATGCAATATGGTTAGGATTGGTATCAAACTCATCATTTTTCAGAGCGAGACAACTCTGGTCGAAAGGTTTGAGTTTGGATATCGATGATGATATCCCCATACCACGGATCATGGCTGCCAAGAAGGAAGAGAGATTCGTCAGGAATCAGCTCATTAGAAACAACAGTTGTGTTTGTAGAGGGAAGGGCGCAGATCAAATCAGCAAAAACAAATGATTTCTTTGACTTAGCCTTAGTAAATTCTAAGTCAAACTCCTACAGGATAAGGATCCATTTGGAGTATTTTACCCCAAGAAATTGACGAGATAAATTTAAGTCATGGGGTTACATTCTGAAATCATTGTTTTTCTGCACAAAAGGATATAGTGGTAGAAGCGTTGGACAACATGGATTGCTACCAATGCCAACTTCTCGACATGAGCATACCGAGTCTCAACGTCAAAAATATTTTGATTTAAGTAGTATATCAAATGTTCGTCACAACTATCATCGTCCTAGACGAGAACCATGGCAATGGTACTGTCAACGGAGACCAAGTATAGGAAGCAATCATGGTGATAATTTGGGGGATGCAATAAATGAGTGCTAATGAGGGCATTATTTAAGCCATCGAAATCATATTGGGAAACATCATACCAAATTAATGGAATCCATTTCTTCAATAAGCGAGTAAAACCTTTGGCAAGCTCAACATAATTCTGGACGAAGTGACGAAGGAAGTTTGCCTTCCCATGCAAACTCAGAAGTTGATGTAACCAGGATGGAGGGGGAAGATTGATAATAGCCTCCACTTTAAGAGGGTCAATTTGAATGCCCTGCTTGGATATTATGAACCATAAGAGGCGAAAAAACTCGACGCAAAAGACACATTTATGAGGATTCAACCTTATATTATAGTTTCGGCATCAGAGAAAAATCACCCGAAGATGGGTTGGGTGATCGACATGCTTAGCAGAATGCGCAGGTAAATCATCAAGATAAGGCTGGACGATATGTTTTATATCGTGGAAAGCATAAGACATAGCCCACTAGAAGGTAGCACCAACATTTTTGAGATCAAACAGAAGATTTTTATAGGCAAAGTGATGCAGGGCTATGGCTAAGCCCGCTCTATCCCAGTATTATACTCATAAAAGAGTATACACTCCAAATTTGTTCACATCCAGATAAGTTAATATATCTCTAAGAACCTTTAAAAACGCATTTATACCCGGAAATCATCGTAAAATTTATTACGCGGAAGCTCCCTTCAATCCAACCTTCATGCCAAACTTAATTTAAAAGGAAAAGAATCTCGATCACATGGGATAATCATGAATAACATGTTTTGTGGGATCTCGGGTCAAAACCCAAAGAAACTCTTCAAATTATGTGCTTTAACCTTTGACTGATTTAACTTACCTGTTGTACGTGACTACTTCACATTACCTAGACTCCCATCTAAATAATACATCACATATTCCTCATCGTATATATGACATCGCAGATTCTATATCTCATTACTCCTCCGCAAACCTTGTCCGTTGATCTATCCCAGATCTAAAAGTTCTCATTCCATATTTGGATTTAAGGTCATTGCAATATCGTAAACTCTCACCACATCACAATCCTTGGACCCTTTATTCGAATGCGATATGCGATGGTGGTGTCGCATCACAATATCGCAACCCAAGCCATATCACAAATCAAAACTTATTGCTTTATCACAGTTTCCAGGGTTTATCAGAAATCACATATTTAAACCTCATCACATTTTGGCTATCGCAACTTCAATGCTCATCGCAATATCGTAATCCTGAAACTCCTTCCGCCAAATGCGTTATGCGAAAAGATGTCCAGCTGACATGTAGCTCCTCATTTGATCTCCCACCTTATCTTTGCGATATGATCTTGATCGTCAATCTTCACTTCATCTCTGCGATATGATCCTAACTGGCCATCGCTATCACTTCAATTCTGCGATTTAATCTCCACCCTCCGTCTTCAATCTTCATGCTTTCAATTAGAAATATCTGGAATTTTAGGGAAAATTGTGGTTTTCTACCTTCGGGAAATTTAATCGATTTTCTCCTCTCGGCTGGAATCTCATAACATAGTGAATCTCGAAATTTATCACTATGACTTCACTTCTTTATCCATGACGTTAAACCCTCCAGAGCTTATTCACTCGTATCAAGAAACAATCCCGACTGATGCAACACCTTTGCATGTTTTCTCAATCTGATCCTCCTCAGACTCACATACAATACCTGCGTTAGGTGAAATACACAATTGTATAATTCATTAACATAACAAGAATTACCTCAACTCACTACACCCACATAAACTCGGAATTGAGTCTTATATTCACAATCAAATATTTACAATAATGAAACCTTCTCTCGGCTTGATTTTCTTTATCAGTGGCCTTTTATCATCCCTCTCTCTCTACCCATAGGCTTACAATCAAATATCCTCTATTACCTATGTAAGAATGGTCTCTTAATGCCTTTGAGATTTACAAATATATAAAAAATGATTCTGCAACCAATTCTGGTTCAGATCAATAATTTTCTCAACAAAATCCTAGAAATCCTCTAAATCCACAAAATCATGGAACCAATTTCTAATTTAAGATTTACAATATTTCAGAATCTCTCAATCCTCACAAATTAATCATGTTCTCCTATATTCGAGAACATTTACAAATATGCCTCAAAATATTTAATTAAAGTCTATTCTAAATCTCTCACATAAAATCACTCAAAACATTCAAAATTACATTAATTAAATACTTAGGGAACCAACTCCCTTGAAAACACAAGACCCCCTAGATTCTACTAAATGTAAAAAATTTGGAACCATGATTCTCCTGCATCACAAAGGTCCCCCAAGGAAAGATAAAGGTGGTTTTGTGTTGATTGGCGGGAAGTATATTGATTTGGTTATATCCAGAGAAGTCGTCCATAAAGGAAAAAAATGTTATAAAATTATATATTCAAAGCAATGCAACGCCTAAAATATGCGGAAAATACAAGCACACAAAACACATAAAACTAGAGAGACACAGATATACGTGGTTCACCCAGTTTGGGCTACATCCACCCCGAACAACCAGTCCTTCCTTTCTATTATCCAGCAAAAATGAAGAGACACATCCTACAACAGATCCGCTGTAATATCCTCTGTTCTCTCTCATAGTCTCCCTCTCTGTTTCTCGCTTCAAGAATGCACATACGATACACAACCACAATACAATACCCTCATAAAAGCGAGGGGTTGCCTTCTAGGGAAAAAAACCCTAAACTAAACATAACTTCTACCATCAGATTATTTGCCTAATGAGCGACCCATATTGACTAGAAATTACTATACTTTTACAGGGCAATTTTACATCTGTTTTTAGCTTCGGGAGCGTTGCCCCCGAAAACCCCCACCAGGGGGGGGCTCCGAAAAGCGATGCCACCCCACCTTGGACCCCCCACAACAGCGATTAATTACGGGCGACGTTTCCGCCCCTTTTAAGGTACACGGGTCCAATGCTGTGATACAAAGTAAACAAGATAATTAGGCTCCACACCCAACAATCTCCCACTTGGAGACTGATTGTAGCAACTCCACCGATGCTTCATTTGCTGGACCATGACTCCTCTTTGGACCTGGCTGTTCCTCATCTTCATCGTCATCCTTGAAGACCAATTGAAACTGAGCACATTCTCAGTTTCTCCCTGGTTACAAATTTTGTTATCATATTTGTAGGATTTTTGCTAGTGTGTATATTTTCCAGCTTCAACTCTCCATATTCCAATACTAACCGTATGAAATGGTACTTTAGATGTATGTGTTTAGTACTGGAATGAAATGCTGAGTTCTTTGCAAGATGAATGGCACTTTGGCTATCACTGTATAACATGCCCATATCATGCTTCTTACCCAATTCATCCATAAACCTTTGTAACCAAATTATTTCTTTACTAGCCTCTGTAGCAGCAACATACTCTGCTTCTGTTGTTGAAAGTGCAACAACACTTTGGATTTTTGAAACCTAACTGACAGCTGTTCCACCTACAGTAAATACATATCCTGTAGTGCTTCTCCTGTTATCTCTGTCACCTGCCATATCTGCATCAACATATCCCTGTAGAGAAATGTTTGAACCACCAAAGCATAATGCTTGATTTGTGGTACCTCTCAAATATCTGAGAATCCATTTTACTTCCATCCAATGTTCTTTTCCTGGATTATTCATGTACCTGCTTACAACTCCCATTGCATGTGCAATATCAGGCCTTGTGCAGACCATTGCATACATTAAGCTTCCAACTGCTGATGCATATGGAACTTTAGACATATAATCCATGTCTTCTAGGGTCTTGGGGCACATCTCCTTACTAAGTTTGAAATGGCTAGCAAAAGGTGTAATAATTGGTTTTGCATTCTGCATATTAATCTTTTCAACACCTTTTCTATGTACTCATTCCGAGACAGTGTTAATTTGCGAATTTTCCTATCTCTAGCTATCCTCATACCAAGGATTTGTTCTGCAGCTCCCAAATCCTTCATTGAAAATGAATTTGCCAATTTTCTTTTGAGAACATTTATTTCCTGCATGTTAGACCCTGCAACAAGCATGTCATCTACATACAATAACAATATAATATAGCTACCATCATTTTTCCTTTTCAGATAAACACAATGATTAGAGTGACATCTAGTATAACCTTGTTTAGACATAAACTTGTCAAATTTTAGATACCACTGCCTTGGAGCCCGTTTTAAGCCATACAAGCTCTTCTTTAGCCTGCACACTAATTTTTCTTTCCCTTTGACCTCATATCCTTTTGGTTGCTCCATATATATCTCTTCCTCCAGATCTCCATGGAGAAATGCTATCTTTACATCTAACTGTTCAAGATGTAAATCTTCTGCTGCTACAAGACTTAAAATAGTTCTGATTGAAGTCATTTTAACAATAGGAGAAAATATTTCATCAAAGTCAATACCTTTCTTCTATGCAAACCCCTTCACCACAAGTCTAGCTTTGTGCCTCTTTTTTCCTGCATCTTCTTCCTTCAGACTGTAAACCCATTTATTCTGCAATGTAGTTTTACCTGCAGGTAACCTGACTAAGTCCCAAGTCTGGTTATGCATTAAGGAGTCCATCTCTTCTTCCATGGCTAGCTCCCACTTCTTCCTACTTTCAACCTGCATTTCTTCTTCATAACATTCGATTTCACCAGAATCAGTCAACAATAAATAATATAATGAAGGAGAGTATCGTTCAGGGGGTCTACTTATCCTGGTAGATCTTATAACACCACTTTCAGGTGTTTGAGGTGCATGTTTCTTTTGTGGTGGTGGTTGCTGCTGTGGTTGTTGATTATTATTATTTTCAGGCACCTTTACTTTTTTCAGTTATCTCATCAAGAACCGTGTATTCCTTGCTTTCTTTTTCCTATTTCTTTTCCTGCAACTGATTCTTATACAAGACCTTTTCATTGAATATTACATCTCTGCTCCTAATGATTTTGCGATTTTCATAATCATATAAGAGATATCCAAAATCATTAACACCATATCCAATAAAGGTACATTTCTTTGATTTTTCCTCAAGCTTTGTTCTATTTTATTTATTAATATGGACAAATGCCTCACAGCCAAAAGGCTTTAAAAAAGAGTAGTTTACCTTTTTACCTGTCCATGCTTACTCTAGAATACCACCATCCAAGGAACTTGAAGGCCCTCTGTTTATTAGACAAACAATAGTATCTACAACATCTACCCAAAATTGTAAAGGCAATCCTGTATGCAATCTCATGCACCTTGCACACTCCATGATTGTTCTGTTCATTCTTTCTGACACACCATTTTCTTGTGGTGTTCTTGGAACTGTCTTCTCTCTGCGAATTCCATGCTCTGAACAGTAGCTATCAAACTCTTTGTTGAAATATTCACCTCCATTGTTTGATCTGAGAAACTTCAAATTCTTTCCTGTCTCAATCTCAACCAAAGCTTTCCATTTCTTGAAAGTATCAAATACATCAGATTTATTTTGAATACAATAAATCCATGTTTTTCTAGTTGCATCATCAATAAAAGTAACATAATAATAAGAGCCACCGAGAGATGATACCTGAGCAAGTCCCCATACATATATATGCACAAGCTCCAATTTTTCGCTCTTCTTTTCTTTCCCAACTCTGAGAAATCTGACTCTCTTTTGTTTTCCATAAATGCAATTCTCATAGAAATCCAAATCAACATTCTTCAAACCTGGCAACAAATTTCTTGAGTGAAGAATCTTCATTCCCTTCTCACTCATGTGTCTGAGCCTATGATGCCATAATCCTGCATCTTCTCCTTTGGAAGTTAAAGCATTAACAGAGTTAGAAATACCATTGCATAAATAAAATGTACCAACCTTTTAACCTTTTGCTATTACCAGCGCTCCTTTGGTGACCTTCCAAGTTTTATCTTTGAAAGTTGTCACACAACCTTCACTGCATAACTTCCCTGTTGAAACCAGATTTTTCTTCAGATCTGGAACATGCCTTACCTCCTTTAGTAGCCATTGGTTTCCATTCTATTGTTTTACAAGAACTTTACCCATTCCAACAATTTTACAGGGTTTATCATCACCCAAAAGAACTTGTCCAAAATCTCCTTGAACATAGTCATGAAAATATTTCTTATCAGGTGTGGCATGGAATGAAGCCCCTGAATCTACAACCCAAGAATCAATACCATTTTGAAAAGAAAGAATCAAAGAATCTTGTAACACATCACCTGTCACATTTTCTTCATGATTGTTTTCTTGCTGTGCATCTCCTTCTTTTCCCTTCCAAGATCTACAATCTTTCTTTAGGTGTCCTCTCTTTCCGCATTTCCAGCACACTATCCCCAATCTGGACTTGGATCTGTCTTTCCTTGATTTACTGTGATAACCCGAGCTCTTTCCTCTTTCCATTCTTCTTCCCCTAGACTCTGCACTCAAAGCATTACCCGATGTCTCACCAGAGCTTTTCCGTAGCATTTCCTTGCTAAGGATAGCACCGACAACATCATCAAAATTTAAAGTACTAGATCCAGAGACAGAGTTACTAATGGCCATAAGTAAACCATTCCAGCTTTTTGGAAATGAGCACAGAAATAAAAGATCCCTAACTTCATCATCAAAGTTTACCCCTACAGAACTTAACTGACTGGTAACTGTATTAAAATCATTTAAATGGTCTGCAACAGATCCACCTTTCGACATCTTCATATTAAATAATGTTTTCATAAGAAATACCTTGTTTGAGGCTGAGGGTTTTTCATATAGTTTCACCAACGTCTGCATCAAACCTTCTGTTGTTGTTTCCTTCGAAATATTAAAGGCGACTGATGCCGCAAGGCACAACCGTACTGTTCCGAGTGCCTTTCTATCGAGAATGTTCCATTCCGCGTTTATCATGGCCGCTGACTTCTTTGTTTTTCCGCTCAATGGTAGGTACATATCTTTCTGATATAGATAATCTTCCATCTGCATCTTCCACAACGAGAAGTTTTGGCCGTTAAATTTCTCGACCCTAAATTTACCATCTTCCACCATTGCTCCCACTCGAACCAGGAACCCTTATTTCCTGTGAGTTTATCAGCAAAATAGAACTTCGGCTCTGATACCAGTTGTTAGAAAATTATATATTCAGAGCAATGCAACACATAAAATATGCGGAAAATAAAAGCACAGAAAACACATAAAACCAGAGAGACACAGATATACGTGGTTCACCCATTTTGGGCTACGTCCACCCCGAACAGCCAGTTCTTCCTTTCTATTATCTAGAAAAAATGAAGAGACAAATCCTACAACAGATCCACTGTAATATCCTCTGTTCTCTCTCACAGTCTCCCTCTCTATTTCTCGTTCCGAGAATACACATACGATACACAGCCGCAATACAATACCCTCATAAAAGCGAGGGGTTTCCTTCTAGGGAAAAAAACACTAAACTAAACATAACTTCTACCGTCATATCATTTGCCTAATGAATGGCCCAGATTGACTAGAAATTACTATACTTTTACAAGGCAATTTTACATATGTTTGTAGCTTCAGGGGCCCTGCCCCCGAAACCCACTTCCAGGGGGGGGCTCCGAAAAGCACTACCACCCCACCCTGGACCCCCCACGACAACGATTAATTACGGGCGGTGTTTTCGCCCCTTTTAAGGTACAGAGGTCCAATGCTGTGATACAAAGTAAACAAGATAATCAGGCTCCACACCCAACAAAAATCTCACTCCCAACAGATTCGTCGATGATTTGGTCAATAATAGGAGTTGGATAGTTATATTTAGGAAAAGCATGATTAATGTCTTGATAATCAACACAAACACAAATTTTTCCTTGTTTCTTAGTTACCCAAACGATATTGGACACCTAATATGTCAGCAGGATGGGGTAAATAAAACCAGTTTTGAGAATTTTTTCAACTTCTCATTTTATGGCAGCTACCTTTCGCGGGTGGATCGGAAAAAGATGTTGTTGAACATGTATCACATCTGGATAAGTAGTTATCTTATGCTCCACAATACTGGGATCGATTCCAGACATTTCTTCATATGGCCAAGAAAAGACATCATGAAATTCTTGAAAAGGGTCATATAAATATCAATCTCATCAGGAGAATAAGAGGCCCCAATATGAATGTTATAGATAACCTCTGGTTCCAAAAAGATGTCAATGGGTATGGTTGCTAAAAATTTTGCCATGTTTCCTTCCGATAATACCTCATGAACCGAGATGGGTGTCTGAAGGGGATTAATCATTAGAGGGGAAACGAGAGTCTCTAGACATGTAGGAATCTCAACAAGGCTTGGAAGAAACGAGGAACGATGACGAGTATTGTTCCAAGGAGTTTCATCAAGAGAAATGACTTTGGAAATTATTTAATCAACTGGAAAAGTCTTATCCCAAGGATGCAGAGAACCAAGCCAAGAGGATTGTGAGTACGAGTCCAAGACGATATTCAAATGATCAAAAGTTTGATATGTAGTTGCGGAAGCTGAAACAAAAGCTTGGTATGCTTGTTCAACATGACTAAGTGATCCAGGTGGATATTGGTGGCCACTTTCCTATTCAAATTTTGGCCCCACCATTGTTTCTTTCAGTTTTTCAGTTTGCTTAATTGTAGCAGAATTTACTATTTTTAGCAGTTTTTCGGGTCCTGAAATTCCGGAGCCGTTTTGAGGCCCTAAAATTTTTTTTTAGGAAAATCAGGAGAAACATGCATGTTTCTCCCATTTTTTTCACATCAAAAGTTGTAGTCCTTAGATAGATATTTCTAACGAGTTATTGTGCGCATCAAACGAAGATCGTATGCCAAAGTTACGTTCCTAGGAAGTTGATGTACCAAGTTACCCAAACGAGGCCCATAGTTTTGGTGCTTCATCTCCTAGGATTAGGCTTTTGGATGTTTAGGGTTTTTAATTATTTCTCAATAATAAATAGGCCCTAGAGCCTCATTGTAACACAGTTCAGAGGCCTGCATCCACCACATCTCTTCTCAGAGATGAGCTACCAACTCCCTAGCTAGTTTATTTCTATTATGTCTCTAAACAAATTTTAGTTCTTTGATATAATGAAATGAAGTGTTATTTCCATTGCATATTCATATTTATGGTTATATTTGTATTCTGTTGTGTTCCTGCATAAATCCGGATCAGTGGTATCAGAGCGGTATGCTCTTTCTCGATCCTTCTTTTCATGTCCCCAAGGAGGTAGGGAAACAAGGAGTTAGGGCTCGATCTGGTTGAACCTTTGCAAGATCAGCCTCGCAAATCTCAACAATTTCCCATGGGGGAAAATAATAAAGATGAGGGAGCAGGATATCCTATCAAAATATTGCTCGAGGAGGCCCTCGAAAAACAAAGGAACGCGATGATGGATAAATTTGCCCAGATCCTTCAATGACTGTCCACCGGTGGCACATATGCATCCAGACGCCACTCTGGGGGTGAAACCCATTTTAAGGTACAAGTAAAATTTTACATTCCCATATTTGAGGGCAAAATAGATGCAGATTTCATGGATAGATGGTTGAATATATTAGAAGGATATTTCTTGGTTCATGACTTTTTCGATCGTGAGAAGATTATTTTTGCACTCCTCAAAACCTACTGTGAGAAAAAGGACGAGGGGGAACCCTCTCTATTCTTGGTCGTACCCACTTGGAATTATTTCTAGGACACCATCAAGGAACAATATTATCCCGTGGGGAGCTATGAGGAGAAGTACATACAATGGAATACGCCGTGGCAACAAAGGGATCAAGATGAAAATGAGTTGAAGAATCCGTTCCATACCCTACGCACAAATTGGGGTATCAAATATTTAGAGAAACAATTGGTGCTGAGGTACCGTAGTTTTCTGCACCGATACATTAAGGAGGAAATGGAGTTCCTTGACATCTCCTCGCTTGGTACGACATACCGGTATGCTGCCAAGATTGAGCAAAAACTCAAACGGAAGAAGCGAGACTTTGGATATGTGAATCAAAAGCAAGGGAAAGGTGCCCCCAAACCCTAGAACAAAGGAAAAATCCAAGGCATGGCAGCCCAAGTCAACCTGCCAAATATGCAAGCAAATAACAACACCACAAAGACGAAGAAGGACACGGGAAAGTGGTGTGAGTTCCATAAGAGTTCCATTCACAACACAAGTGAGTGTCGGGCCAAGTAGTCATTGGTGGCTGAGATGAGGGCTTCTGAATCAGATGCATGCTCCGACTCGGAATCAAAACCTGAAAAGGGGAATGAAAAAGGGAAGAAGGATGCGGAGCTCAATGCCACTGTTCTCTCCGTGAAGATCGAGAAGGAGGAACCGAAAGATCCAGAGGAGGAGGAGCGTCTCTTCCACTCCCAGATGTGGGTAAAGGGTTCCCTGCTACAGTTCATTGTCGACAATGGTGTTAGGGTCATATAATAATAGGATTAATAATTTTGAACTGACTTTGATTAGTCTTGTAATATGTACATACTTTGATTTCTGCAAAATTGTTTTCCCATATTACAAAAATAAAAAATGTAATGAGGGTAAAAGTACTAAAAGAAAAATCAAAGGACTTGAAAGAAAAAATATCAAAAAATAATAAAAAATGAAACCCAAACAAAAAAAAGAGATAAAAGTAAAACATGAAAGTGATGCAAATTCAAATGCCACTACTTTTTACTTCACTTTGAAAAATAATATTGTGTGCAACTTGTTAAAAATGCCACAATACATGAAATTCAAACTGCTTAATCTTGCCCTTTCATGCTTTAAATTTCATGTTGATAGATAGAGAATAAAGATCTGGCCAAAATTTTTAATCTTGGAAGATCAGTAGTTAGGTAGAGAATACTAAGGAGCTCAACAGTTTAATCTGATCCCTTGGAAGAAATAAGGATAGAATTAGTTAGTTTGTTGTTTAAAAGAAAAATGAATAAGGGTCTGCAAGCTCAAATGCACCCATGTAAATGAAGAAAAAATGTTAGGGTAGCAGATGGGTAGGCAGAAGCAGTTTTCACAAGGCATGGATAGTAGAAAAGTGATCATTTCGTTTACTAACTTCCTTTCAAAATCATTCCCCTTGTAAAAATACCCCATCCCCTTCATTTTTACTCTTTCCCCTTATTTCATTTTTTTACCCCTTGCAAAAAGCCCCTTTTCCTAAGTTAAAATGCACATTTATCCTTGGAAAAATAAAAAGCCCTTTAGTAATTTCCTTTTATTCATAAAACCCATAAAAACCCTTTATCCTAAGTTTAAATGATTAGATTAAATGTCGGAGCCCACTACAAATATTCATTCCCGATATAAAGTTTTACATTAAACTTAGTGAATTTGACCCCCCCATTCATTTTGTATTAACACTTAAATTTATTATATTTCACTCCTACATTATATACCTTTTTATCCCATATTAAAATAATTCCCGCATATATATTATTCCCAACCCTTATTTTATTTTAACATATGGTATAATATTCCCCACATGTTATATATCCCAGACCCACCTACTATAAACCCCTCCTATACATAAGTCACACTTTCCCTAACCCCATTGACTATGTATTAATCCTCGACTATATGTATTAAACCCTAGTTTTCATATATATAACCTATCGCATAGCATAAGTCCCAGGCCCCACGCCTTTTAAAACCTGACGACTCTATCACATCATCCCATCCATTGGATCTCAACCGATTGATATAATGACCAGCATTTCCTATCACACATCCGATAGCCCGATTCTTAACCATACCCCAACATTGCGAAATGCACAGTTTGCAGAGCTCACCTCCCTGCTACGTGGATAGTTTTTTTTTGATCGCATTGATCCAAACTTTACTACTTACCACTTTTCACTCATGCGAAAACCACTGGGCAGTTTTCTCCTGTCCATTGCGCAAACCACCCTATCAATTCAAATTTACCACGCATTCAATGTAAACACTGTTTGACAAAAAATGCATATAAGCCGTCCTTTGCACCCTTTTACCATTTCTGTTACACTATTTATACAGAAAGAGAATTGTTGAACGATTTATGAGCAACTAGATCACTTAACTGACCTTTTTTAAAGCCTTTTCTACCAGAATTCAACACCTTTGCTGATACAAGATGTTGCAAAACCAAATTGAAGTGTTATAAAGACAAGAATATTCAAAGAACCTCCGTTGCTTCAAAGACCCTTTTGCGAAGCAAAATCTTCATTTTTCCCAGGTATTCCTCAAAGAAAAAGCCTGTTTCTTGATACAAAGAGAAAGTCACCAGTAATTGAATCAAAATAGAATCCTTTGCAGAGTAAAGGAAACCTTCTGTGCTTTTCAATCCTTTCCAACAGACCCTAGGTGTCCTTTTGCAGAAATTTGAGGTCTTGAGATTTCTTTTTGTCACAGAAAGAACATTTTGATTAATTAAACAAGTTTAAACCTTTTTTGCAGACCACAGATAAAGACCCCTGTTTCATCCTAAATCAATCTAAAAACTGTAAATCATTTGTCTAAGGTTCTCCTATAGGCCTAAATTAGTTTTTTCTAAGTCAAATATTAATCAATTAAAGGAATTAACAAAATAATGGATTCCAAAAGTATTGTATCTGTTAATCCTCTACAACCCCCTGTTGTAGATGTAGAACACACTCCCCTGGCTGATAAATATTTCAAGATTAATGACACAGTCACTAAATTTAACCTTCTTGAGCTCCACTGCTGGAGCCATGAAAAATCCATAGACCAAGTAGATGAGGTTTACATTTGGGAATCTAATTTGCCAAAGTATGTATTCCCACAAACTTTTCAGTGCCCAGAAGTAATCAGACTTTGTCAATCTTAATATTTCCCTGACTAGAGAGCCATAATAAACACTGAAAAATAATTTTTGATTACTATTACTGCTGAGTCAATCAACCAAATGCTTTAGATAAAATCTAGACCAGATGAAACCCATTTATCCATTGAAGCTCTTACACAACTATATCTAAATCTAGACTTCCCCAAGAGGTTCCAAATTTTCCAAACTTTCATGCCTTCATCTGTAGAAATTCCCAAAATAAATCCTCCATAACCATTTGAAAAATTTTCTGAAAGAACAAGACATCTCATCTCCATGCTATCCTTTATTCTTGGATATTTCACAGATGAACATGTTGATGTTGCAGTACTAGGTTTTTGTCTACTTTTACACCTGTTCAACCTCCTGCTACCATTTTCAAATTTTCCCAATACCTAGCTGATAATATTCATGAAAAGTTGGTCAAAATTCCTAAAGAATGTGTTTTAAAGTATTCCTTAGTACTATTTCACATGTTTTTATACTTTTAGTCTAAGAAATTTGCCCTCAATCTTCAAAAGCTTGATGTTGAAGGAAACCCACAACCAGTCATATTTTGGACTCCTTTAATAAGAAAAGACTCCAAATAGTCCACATATACAAATTTTATATATTCCTTCATTCATCCTATGGTCAATATGCTGAATAGAAGCATGCAACCCAGAATAAGTGAGAAGATTAAAAAGGTCCCACAGTTGTCAGAGCATAATAGAGAAAAATATTGGTACTTGTACCAAAACCATACTGAGATAAGAGTATATGGATCAAATCTTATTCCATATAAACTGCCCAAATACCTACCAATGAGGTTATTTTCCCTTGAGTACATAAGACAAATTATTAATTCTGATTCGATCAATTTCCTTGCTGCTAAGAAGAAGACATAGTTCAAAATAAAGAATCAGGTTGACCCTTTCATTTGTAACAATAGAGATGCAGGTCCAGAAGCTGAAATGTACTCGCAGTAATTTAAATTCGGTAAAAATTTTTTATGGTATTATGATCCTCTAAGAGTAATAAGTAAACTAAGAGTTAAATGAAAATTAACTCCTTATGTACATGAGAACAAACCAGATATTGAAAAATACTCTAACCAATATGAATGGTTGGAGAACATCTTGATTGAGGCAGAGAAGTAAGGTGATACTAGTCAAACTTTACAGAATCCAACCCAAGAAGATAAAAGCTCAAAGAGAATCAAAGAGGAAGGATCATATACTGTAGAGACTAAAAATGAAACCAAATTGAAATTAATGTATTGGAATAAGCCTAAATTAAATCCTGTCAATGAAGGAGTAGAAACAATAGAAGTGATTGATACAGAAACAACAACAAAGGATAATGCATCTCCTATAGTGATTGAAGAAGAACGTCAACCTTCAACTTCTAAAACTTAGCTTATTCAGAAGCAGCCCAGTGTTGAAGTATATTCTTCCAAAAAACCAGCAGAGAAGGAGATGGACATTATGAAGAAATACAGAGAGATAAAGATGAAAAATGAAGCTTTGAAGAATGATACATACAATCAGTATTCGAAATAGTCACCCAGTGACCAAATCAGATTTCTTTCTGCTTTTTGACTATAAGACTAGAAAGATGCAAATGACCTTCTTGCAGCCTAAAGTAAAGCATCCTAAATCATCAGCTGATTATAAAAAGTCCTCATATGAAGTTCAAGAAGATGATCTTCATCCTATTGATCAAATAAAATTTCACAAACAAGCTGGTGAAATGCTTTATTAAACAATGAAAAATAAGGCCATGAGTGTACAGAAGCTACAAAACACTCTTGCAAACATCAAAGATCAAATCAAGTTAGAAAAGGCATCTTGTCAAGCTAAGGAAAATAGAATCAAATCAGTGGAATATTTGGTTATTGAAGTAGGATATGATCCTAGTAATGTCAAAGTTGCAGATGAATTGATTAAAAATAAGAATGCAGACATTGTTGCATTAAAGAAGCAAATTAAGCTGCCTCCTACTAAACATACTCAAGAAAAGGAGGTGTTACAAGATGTAAATCAGAAATATGAGATGATGAATCTCATACTACAGTTGACTGCCCAGATTAAATAAATGGAGAATGAAATGGAAAAGTTGGTCCATGAGAAAAAGGATAGAGCAGAATAAGTCCCTGTAACTATAATTCCTGTAGTCACAACATCTGTACCTTCTACATTGGTAGGATCATTAGCTCCTACAGTCCCAATGGATACAAAACTTCCATTCTCCTCATCAACAACTTCAGCGACAGAGTCTTCAACAACATCAACCCAGCCTACAGATGAAGCAAGTAAACTAGTAAAATCTATGCAGGACATGTCTATTCAGACAAATGAAATTAACAGACTTAAAGAACAGCTTAAAATTTTTGGAGATGAAAAGAAACTTGCTAAGATAATGCACAAAAATGAAGAACGGAGGGCAAACAGGTTGAATGAGAAATTGAAGAAGTTAGAGAAAGATCTAACATTGAAAGAACCCATGGCACAAGCCAAGCAACAACTATGGGCCAATATCATTGAAGCTGTCAATGATATTTGGTCATCCATACAGGTTATCTATGAACATAAATTCTTAGTCAAAGAAGCAAGAGAAGCTATCCAAAAGATCAAAGAAGAGATTGGAAAGAAGCCAGAAGAGGCTGATGAAATCATCAAATTTCTTAACTCCAAAAATAGACAAGAACTTGAAGAAATTGGAATCAGTGATAGAACATAAACCATCCTAGAAATTAGGAAGGTTATTTCTAAAAAGAATTTGATGATACAACTAGAAGAAAAATTCCAAAACATGGAAGTTTCCATCACAAGATTCATGATGAAGTTTGATGTCCTAAGACAAA
The DNA here is from genome assembly GCA_034641835.2 of Pinus albicaulis. NCBI lineage: Eukaryota > Viridiplantae > Streptophyta > Pinopsida > Pinales > Pinaceae > Pinus > Pinus albicaulis. Next base: position 34,411,104 of record CM076575.1, read on the forward strand.
AAGGCCTTCCAAATCCATTAGTTATTCATGATAAACTAATGAAGCAGGATGATTATGATAAGAAGATGAGAGAAGTGGCTAAGGAGCAAGCCAGTAACTCAACCATGCAAGGTATTCCCACAGGGAAGGTACTTTATAAGAATTTTGAGAATATGTTTTACCTACAACATGAGGTGAAACACTTATTTGTCAACAAGCCTACATTCTCAAAATACACAGAGGTTGATGAAATATTCATGAGGATGGTGAAAATTAAGTTACCAGAGGTAGAACTATGGGAGAAATTGACTGATTTACTATGAAAATCAAAGCAGTCAAAAAGGGCAGTCAAAATGAGAAGAATACCAGTCAGGAAAAGATAAAACAGAGCATGTTGTTTTACAATTACAGTGTATAGTAATGAAAAACAGTAAGAGTATCACTTTACAGTCAGAGTCAATGAGTATCAGTAAAAATTCAGAGTGAAAGTTGCCAGCGTATAGGGCACTTCACTGCCTAACAAACAACCTACATTGAGCAAACAACAAAGAGATAAATTAACAAAAAATCAAAGACATCAAGCATTAAATTCAATAAAATCAGGGGCAATTTGCATTAGTTAGATAGTTGTCTCTATCTTCTTGCATGAAGATATTTATTTTTCCTTGAATAATTCCTAAGTTGTTTTAGGATATTTTGTATAAATACTTCACATTTTGAAGTATTGAGGGTGGATGAAATGCTGAACATTTATATAGTTGTACTATTATCGAACCTGAGGGTGATTGTACCAATTTCAAGTCAGCATATTATATTAAAGCAATAAAGAGATTATATTACAGGTTTCATGTGTTGGGTCATTACAGTGAAGTAATTTCTACTTGTTCAATTGTTTCTTTCTGAAGTTTTCACATGATCATATGTTTACTTAATCTAAATGATATAACTAGAATGTTATTACAAAATATGTTTAATTACACTCTGGCTTGAACTGTTTATCATTTATATGTTTTTATTCTGGTATCCAGATAAAGGAATTCTTAATTGCTCCCTTATTTTGATTGACCTCTATCTTTTCACTCATTATCCAGATTTGAGAATCCTTAATTTCTCTATTACCCCGATTGAAACCATTTTCGCCATTAGCCTAAGGATCTAAAGTGACTAAACTATCTTTCCCTGTGAATACTTCCCTTTAGAACCTTGATCCTGCTTCTGCTTCTTAACACTTTGACTCCATTAGCCCAATGGAATACATACCTACATCTATCCATCTGAGTAAGTGATTTCACCACCAAACCAAATCCAAAATAAAATCCCAAATAACCCTACATAACTATCCTAAAATAAAATACAGTCAACAAAGATAAATCATATAGAGAGAGCCCTCTCTGAGCATTAGGAAGGCTAGATCCTAAGGCTTAAAAGTAGGTTTGTGGTTACCTCTAATATTATTTAAACCAAAAAATAATAACAACCCTTAATAATTATTGGAGTGATAACGAGTGGAAGCCAAAATAACCTCATTTCGGTAGAGGTCGTGCAGCGGTTGGGCTTTCCAACCACATCACAGCCACAACTATGCACCATCGAGTGGATTCACCAAGGACGAGATCTTTGCGTTAGCCAACAGTGCCACCTTCCCTATAGCATCAAGCCCTTCATTGATGAGGTATTATGTGACATTTATCCTCTTGATGTTTGTGATGTATTATTAGGCCAACCATACTTGTGGAAGCAACATGCTGTGTATGAGTCTCGGCCTCACGTTGTTATTGTTACTTTGGGCAATAAGTTGTACAGGATACCAAAGATGCCACTTCCTGTCTCTATCTCTTTGGTTACTGCAAAAAAATGCAGTAAGCTCATTTCCAAAACCATGAAATTTGTTTTCCTGATGATCCACCCTTAGGGCAAGAAGAATACTATGGCCACGACCTCCAAATAGGGGTCCTCCACACAACAACAACAAATGGAAAATGTCGTGGAGGAGTACGGGGACATCTTCACCTCACCCATAAGGGTGCCCCTGCACTGTCAGTTCAAGCACCCCATCGATATGACCCCAGGTGCACGCTGCCCAATGGACTGATCTATCGATGCTCTGTTATGGAGAACAATGAAATCAAGAGGAAAATTTAGGAGATGTTGTATAAAGGTCACACACGACCGAGTTCATCACCCTATGGGAGTCCGATCGTGTTGGTTCATAAGAAGGATGGGACTTGGAGACTCTGTATTGACTATTGGGCATTGAACAAGATCACTGTTTGGAATAGGTACTCGATCCCACAGATTTATGAATTTCTGGACCAACTCAAAGGGATGAAATATTTTAGCAATATTAACTTGAAGTCTAGGTATCACCATGTACCAATCGAACCCTTTGATGTGTGGAAGACTACCTTCAAAGCCAAGGAGGTCCTTTTCGAATGGCTGTTCATGCCTTTCAGGTTGACGAATGCTCCCGCAAACTTCATGAGGATGATGGACGACATTTTGTAGCCATTCACCAAATCATTTGTAGTAGTGTACTTGGCTGACATCCTGATCTTCATCCAGACTTGGGAAGAGCACCTCCACCACATTCGACAGGTCCTCCAAACACTGCGACAACACAAGTTGTGTGCCAATTTGGAGAAGTGCACTTTTGGCATGACCCAGGTTCAGTATCCATGATACATTATTGATGAATGGGGGGTGCATGTGGATCCAACCAAGATCCAAGTCATTCGGGATTGGCTAGCCCTAACCACTCTAACAGAGCTTCAAAAATTTATGGGTCTTGCTAATTTCTACCACAGGTTCGTGTTGGGATTCTCTCATATCACTTGGCCCTAGAGTCAAGTCACCAAGGGTGGAGCGAAAGCAAAATTATTTTGGTCGGAATATCAAGAGAAGGCATTCGTAGAATTGAAAAATTGCCTTTGCTCTGCCCCAGTGCTCACAATATCAGACTTGAAACAACCATTCGAGATCAAGACAAATGCCTCTGACTATTCTATTGGGGAAGTTCTTACTCAAAAGGGGCATCCAATGGCATATCACAGTGAGACACTATCCGACATAGTCCGCAAGTATCCCACTTATGACAAAGAAATGTATTCCATTGTGTAGGACTACCGATAATGGAAGCATTACATTTTGGGGAAGGAAACTATCATCCGCACAGACCTCCAACCCCTGTAGTTCATACAGACACAAGGGAAGTTTCAGAAAGATCGCCATCAGAAGTGGTCCACTTATCTACAACAGTTTCATTTGAACATCAAGCACAAGAAGGGAAACACCAATAATGTTGCAGACTGCCTCAGCCAACCACCGATCATGGTGCTAACCACCATTATCAACTCTTGTTGGCATGAGACTTCTGATTGGCTGCTTCTCTATAAGAGCGATCCAGAATTTGGCCACACATACAAGACACTCTTGGAGGGTATGCAAGTTCCAAATTTTCACCTCCAGGATGCACTGATATGTCACTTGGGACACCTTTGTGTTCCTTCAAGCGAGCATGCAAAGATGATTTGGGAAGCGCACTACAGTCGAGTCATTGGGCATTTCGAGGTTGAGAAAATAGTGGCAGTACTGTAGAAGTATTTCTATTGGTTGAACCTTCGGCAAGATGTTGGGAATTACATCAGATCCTACAATGCTTGCGCCATTGCAAAACCGACCATCAAGAAGAAAGGCCTCCATACTCTGGTACCTACCCCTAGTCGAACTTGGGAATCCATCTCCATAGATTACATGTCTAGCCTTTCTTCTACTAAGCATGGAAACATTTGTTTTTTCATGGTCATCGATAGATTTTCAAAGATGGCCATTATGGCGGCTTGCAAGAAGAATATCACAATACAAGCCAGTGCTAAACTCTTCTTTGAACGAGTGTGGGTGCACTTTGGGATCCCACAGTCTATCATCTTAGATCGGGACAACTGGTTCCTCAAAACATTTTGGTCTAGCCTCAGGTTAATGATGGACACCAAGCTCACCAAGTCCACAAATTTCCATCCCCAAACTAATGGCTAGACAGAGGTCATCAATAGGATGATCGTACACATTTTGTGCATTTACAATTCAAAGCATCCACGTACATGGGATGGGAGCCTTCCATATGTAAAAAACACTTATAACTAGGCTCTCCACAGCTCAACCGCCTGTAACCCCTTTTACGTGGGCTTGGGATTCCAACCACTATGTCCCATTACCGTAGCCACGCCATTTGCAGCTACTTAGGCCGATTCCGCTCATGTCCAATCTGAAGCTGACAAAGCGAACATCTTCATTGAGCGCATTCAACACATTTTCCAATATGTTCATGACATATTTGATAGAGCCAATGCTAAGCACACGCAACAACATGATCAACATCGGGTTCCACAATACTTTCAGGTGGGTGACAAAGTGTGGCTACATTTGCAGAAGCAGCTCTTCACTGGACCCCATCGCAAGTTTCGCCTGCTCTGATATGGGTCGTGCACCATCACCAAGGCTGTAGGGGTCAATGCCTTCAAGCTCAGTATTCCACCATTCCTTAGTCTGAACCTATTATTCAATGTGGACTGCCTTCAACCCTACTTCCCACCTCTATTTGACACCTCCGACATTGCAGAACAACGCACACCAACAAAGTTAAACCCATACTGCATGCAACAGGCCACCATGGATTGTATCATGGACATGAAAATCAAGAAAAATCACCAGCAGAATATCCAATTGTATCGGGTTGTCAAAGCTGTCCAACTCCTGCACCAAGGCAAGTGGTTCACTGGGGACCAAGTTCAGCAGAAGTTTCCTCATCCCATGGAGGAAATAAACGCGATGGGGACCATTGCTTCCTAAGGGGGGAGGAATGATCCAAGTGGATATTGGTGGCCACCTGCCTATTCCACCTGGGGCCCACCATTGTTTCTTTCAATTTTTCGGTTTCCTTAATTGTAGCACAATTTACTATTTTTAGTAGTTTTTTAGGTCCTGAACTTCCGGAACTGTTTTGATGCCCTAAACGAAGTTTTTTGGGACGCCTGAGAGAAACATGGAAGGAATATCATTCCATGTTGCTCACATCAAAATTTCTAGTCAGATATATCTTTCCAACGTGGTATTGTGCGCGTCAAACCGAGATCGTATGCCAAAGTTACGTCCTTGGGATGTTGATGTACCAAGTTACCCAAACGAGGCTGATAGTTTTGGCACTTCATCTCCCAGGATTAGGTTTTTGGATGTTTAGGGTTTTAAATTATTTCTCAATAATAGATAGGCCCTCAAGCCTCATTGTAACATAGTTCAGAGGCATGTAGCCACCACATCTCTTCTTAGAGATAAGCTACCAGCGCCCTAGCTAGTTTATTTCTATTCTGTCTGTAAAAAAATTTCAATTATTTGATATTAATGAAATGACGTGTTATTTCCATTGGATCTTTGTATTTATGGTTATATGTGTATTATGTTCCGTTCCTACATAAATTCAAATCACTAAGCGGCATGGCGTCGCCAAATCGGTCAACCTGATCAAGATTGGGTATGATCCAAGGGTCGTGATGAGACATGATCATATTAACCGAAGCGATACTAGAGGGAGGAGGAAGGGAAAAGGTTCCCATAAAAGAGGAGTCTTTGAAAAGACCCACTCCAACACTTTCATAAGGTATGGTTGAATTCCCAACATAAGGCACATTTACAGTCAAATAATCGCCATAAAAGAATGCTAGCTAGTCGACCATGACAATCTTTCCTTGATGGGGAAAGAAAAACACACGAAATAAAGTAAATACTACACAAAATATCGCATTTTTCTAACTATGACCAAGCAGTAGGTTGTAATTGAGAGGCGCGTCGACAACTTCGACCTCCATATTAACAATTTTTCCTTACAAATGAATTATTAGGTTTTTGAGAATACCATAAGGGCAGAAACCTATACCATCAAAAGCTTCCAACGTATTGGGGGAATGTTTTATAGGAGGAGAGATGAGGGATTTCCAAAATTCAATAGACATAATACAGGTGGAAGCACCTTCATAGAAAATAGTCCGATGAATGGTCTTACCCAAAACCACAACTTGAATCAGAAAAGAAAGTTGAGGCGACAAGCGAGGAACATGGTTTTCCAGATCAAAGGTAATCAAATTGGAATTCGTAGGATCAATTCCTCCTATGGTAGATAGCAAAGCCTTATTCTATGTAGGAAATATCTAAAGGACTTCCAATGTAGACATCCCCGAAGGTGCCTGAGCTAAGTCTTCTACAATATTGTAATGCCGAGCAACTCGGGACTTCGGATTATAAGCCAATTTACGAAGAACACCTTTAGGGGATTGTTAGATCGTGGATTCAGTGCTAGGTATCTTGATACAAAGAGGAGCAGAATTGGGAGGAGTGGAGGAAGAAGGTGTTAGCCCCTTATAAATTCCTTGACAAGCAAGCAAGGGGGATAATTAGTTTTACGAGCCTTCAAGGAATGCATTTCCCTTGAAAACACATCATCCTTGAAGCCTTTCAATGTTCCCTGCTCTTTAATCCTTTCCCCCAGCTTTTCTTGAGTAAATAAGCCTCACTGATTGTAGAAAATTGTGCTCCAAAAGGCCTTTATTTGCCATTGTATCCCTGCAAAATGTCCCATTTTACCCTTTTTTTCCTCTTTTCAAAGTCTCCTTTCCATCCCAAAATTTCTCCCTTAGTCCTTCCTAAATCTCCCAAAAATCCCCTTTAAATGCTTCCCTTACCCTTTGTTTGGCCAAATTCCCGTTTTTTCCCTCTATCGTTCCCCTTCCTAACCATGAAAATGCATTAAAATGGGCCAAAAACCCACTTTTTAAGTTTATAATAGGGTTTAGCCCCTTTTCCGCCAGCCCCACAAACCACTTCCCCATATGCCTTATGCCCAAGACCAAGCGCTTAATTCCTTGGGCACTAGTTGCAATCACAACTCACAAACAGACGCATTCCTTTGTTAAACGTAAAAACTCCGATGCGATTGGGTTTGGCGCATAAGTCCTCCACCGTGTTCTCCACCGTTGATCTACCACGGAGATCGGACGGCCCAGTGCTAATCGCACTCCCTCCCCAATCGCAATCGCAACTTCCGTCGCGTCTCCCCTTTGCTCCATTCAATTGCGATCCCCCGACCACATCTCCGCCGTTGATTCCCCCCGTTGATCGGACGGCTCAGCACTAATTGCTCCGTCGCAATCGCATCGCATGCCCTCCTCTGCATCCGCCGATCCCATCCCAACCATCCATTAATCCTTGATCCGACGGCCCACGCTCTCCCGCTCCAATCACAATCGCATTTTCTAATCGCAGTCACCTTCTGCCCTTTGCGATTGCGATTATCCCGATCAAATCACAACCGTCCATCTATTCCATGATCCGACAACCCGCGCTCTCCCACTCCAATCGCAATCGCATTTTCTAATCACAGTCACCTTCTGCCCTTTGCGATTGCGATTATCCTGATCAAATCATAGCCTTCCATCTGTTCCATGATCCAATGGCCATCACATGATCGCTGCCTTGCTCCAATCGCAATCGCATTTCTCAATTGTTGTCACTTTCCACCCTTTGCGATTGCGATCCGCCAATCCAATCTCCACTGTCCATTTAAGCCAAGATCCAATGGCCAGGAACCAGTCACACCATCGTTCAAATGGATTGTCAAACCTCCTGTTTCTCCCCTCCGATTGAATCGTAGCTGTTGATCTCCTCCTGAGATCTAACGGTCCTAAAAGAATTGCCCTCCACCCACACTGGGTCCCACCTCGTACGATCATTTCCATCGCATTCCATTGCATTTAGTTCACTTCCTTTGCATTATCACCTATGCACAAAATTTCATATTTTGCACTAAATTTTAATCTTTCATATTCACTCCGCCCATTTTCATAAGCCATCCCACGGATTAATCTCCGTCGTCGATCTTCATCACCAGACCATGATCTAACGGTCCACACTCATTTCTCCACCAAAACCCTATTCGTCGCTGTTTACGCCATATTGTTGCATTATCCACCATTGTTTCATCCAAAACCACTAACTCCGTGCTATCTCTCGACCCACCCTTCATAGCCACCTCCCTATGCATGGATTTCATAACTGAGTTTCGTGTTTTGTAGGGTTATTAGGTGGCGAAAGCCGCCATGATTCAAAATCTCTGTCCAGTCACAGAGAGATAGGAAAGGACCATTTCAAAGAGCCGAACTCATGAAGAAAGGTTTGAGAAGACGTATGACAGGGCTTGCATTAAAGAGACAAAGTTTAAACTCTGTGAAGTCTTCCCCAGAGTCATTAAAGCATTGATTTCGCAGTCAGAGACCAGCGTGGAAGCGGCAAAGAGTATCAGCAGGAAAACAGAGTGTTAAGGCCCGTAATGGAAGATTTTGAGCCTTAATCCAAGTATTTCAAAGCAGTGTACCAGATCAAAGACATCATGGACCTCTCGGAAGGCTCAGTGCACAGAAATCAAAACTATCAGGGTCTCACATCATCAGGTTGTTCTAAAGGACAAAGCACCCATATTGTTTCCATATTTCACTATGTTCTTGAAGAAAGTTCCGCCCTGAATACAGTCCCAAGCTATCAGAGAATTTGTTTCACAAGTATGGTGGACTATTCAGTCATTTATTTACCTTTTGTTTATTCACCAAAGGTACTACAGAGTACTGCAAACCAGAGTGCATCAGAGCCATACCGGAGTAATGGAAACATAAAGAAGATCATTCGTTTGCCCAAAGAATGCCAGAGATAAATGCACGGGAGTTAAAACAGAATGGGCTTCAGCCCTCTTCCTTTTCTGAGATTAATGCTTCATTTAGTGTTTCACCTACCTCCTCTCCTCTCTTCAGCTATAAAAATCATGAAGAAACTCATTGTAAAGGTTGTTGTTGATCAGTTATCAGAGAATTGCAAGTAGTTTCTTTTGAGACATAGTCTCTGTGTAAAGTTGTAAGATAGGCTGAGGAATATGATTTCAGACTGAGTATTCAGCTATTGGAAATTTTGTACTTGACTGGTATTGCTATTTAATATGACAAGCACATTTCTTTGGATCCTGATCTAAAGCAGCGGTGATGTTTTCCTATCTTTGTGTTTTAATTCATTTCATTTCGTTTCTACTGGCTTGCATCAGAATATTGGCATAGGATTTACCCTTGTTAGGTACTCTATGTTTATGCTCTCCTTGCCCTTGATGTTTTCTACTAAATGTGTTATCTAAGAATTGATTTCAGTTAATTTAACTAGTGTGGTGGATGTTATTTCCTGCTCTCCGATGTATGAATTGAATGAATCAGTCCTTAGATGTTCTGGTTGGGATTTAGCTGGAAGATTTGGGAACACTGGGGATTAGATTTAGCCCTGTCCACTAGGATGCTTGTGCGACCAGCTGATCTTTAACTTTGTGTCTTGAATCTGTATTATTTCCTCCTCCCCATCATTCCATACCACACTATCATTTTTAAGGTCCAACGTTTTAGATGACTAGCCCAATTGAAAGCCTGCCTATTGAGTAGCAAGAAAATAATTTCCTGACTCCATTGCCCAATGGTTTTGAATGCTCCCTGGAATACTTCACCTCTGCCTCATTTCCTATTTTCTCATCCTTGTCTTACATTGAACCCTTCCTTCCTGATAACCAGTAACCAAACAAACCATCAAACGAACAAACCCTGAGCCTTATAACTAGCCTAACATTTTAACACTGAGTTTCAAAGTCATATACCTTTGACATATTATAGAGAGATCCCTCTCTGGACCCAGGAGGGCTAGATCCTGAGGTCTGAAAGTGGTTTGATGTTTTATCATCTTTTGGTCTTGCCAATCTGGCCAAAACATGGGAACCCCAACATAATGGCGACTCCACTGGGGACGTTTGAGTATTTCTCACCTTACTACATCATAAGAACCTCAGAAACCTACAATCTCTGGTTAGGTTAGCAGTAAAACACTCCTATTCACACATCAACCTCTATACCATTTGTTGTGTTCTCCCACACTCTTAGACAGAGTCTAGAAAGGGCCAGGTAGCCTCCAGATCTCACACTCTTTCAGAGGTGACATATCTGGTAAAAGCCCTCCCAGTCAATCTCTGGTTAGATTTTGCTGTGTTGTGAAGATATCCTTGAAAAGGGACATCTCATAAGCACTGTGGTGGACAATGTACCCTCCAGAAGCATCTTAAACCCTCCACTTGGCGACTCCATAGTTCCTAAACGATTTAAAGACTCCACTGGTGATCAGTAGGCCTGCTGATTATCTTGGTTTCACACAACGAACTCCCAGCAGAAATTAACCTCCACTGTGCTGTCAACACGATTAAGTAACAAGTGAGGTTAGTGGCAGTTGAAAAAAAAACTGAATACCGGCTTCAGAACCATTCATACAAGAAGCATCCTAGCCCAAACCCACACAGAAATAATTCAGCAACCACAGGAAGGCATCCTCAAGGGAGCTCCTACACCTAAAAGACCAACTATTTCCAGCCACATCCATAGAGATAACTCTGCACCAGAAGATCTTACAACTCTATCACATTTTCACCTTGACCTAGACCTACCCAATAGATTACCTAGAACTAGGTTATTCAGTGTTCTAGACCAGCCAGACCTTGAGCTCCTTGGTTCACCACCTCAAAGTGGTGGACACCTTGGGAATAGACAGACCCCTCCCTCTACACCTCCTGATACACATTTCATACAGAACTTGGGGCTCAGTCACTAGATACGCTCATCGGTCTTCTGCTGGTCTAATATCTTTGTCCATCCATATACCGAGGGGCACCCAGTCCAATACCTCATCAAAACATCATCTTGGCAACTGGTATGCACCTGCGTTTATGACCTCTGGTGCCTTTATGACGGTGTCAATCAAGGTCACACTTCTTTGCAAAAAGGTCTGCCACAACCTTTATTGAATGGGATGGAAGATTCTTTTGACTATATGGAGATAGATGATGATACAGTAAAAATGAGAATATTTTCCCAGAGATTAGGAGGTGATGTGAAGAAATGGTTCAAGAGCCTACCTCCTAATAGTATCCAAGACCTTCCTGCTTTATATCAGACTTTCATAAACAAATGGGAGGTTAAGGCCAACCCTCGCCAACTCTTAGCAGAATATATGAACCTTAAAAGAAACGTAGGAGAGAGTGTCCATGATTACACAACGAGATTTAACAGCATTTACAATGCTCTTCCTCCACACATGAAACCTACCCAAGGTATGGCTCTAGCGAAATACCTCGAAGGCTTTGATGCTGACATGGCCTACCAGATTAGGGAGAGAGATTACAACACGTTGGAAGACATGAAAAAAGGAGCAGTGAGTGTAGAGGCTAATATAATTGAGAAAAGAGCAATATTGAGAGCTGAGAAAAGGGTAACATATAGAGATGACAATGTAGCTTCCACGTCTGACCCAAATTATGACTGCATGTCCAAAAAAATGGAAAAGCTATACCAAATGATGGAAAAAATGGTTGTCACAGTTAGTAACAAAAACATAAATAAAAACCATAACCAGAACCAAAACTTTAGAAGAAACAACACCCCTCCCAACAGACAAAGAGAATCATATCAGCAAGTTATTCCTCCATTCCAAGAGAACTTTTTAGATGAAGATGAGGGAATCATAGAAGAGTCTGAGGGGAACACAATAAATATGTTTGAAATAGAAGATTCAATCCATAACTGTTACACATAAGAAGATCACTCCCCACCCTTTTATTGGGACGAGGAATGGTTAGAAACTGAGGATTACAGGTTAGGATTTGAAAATGCCATGATGCAGGTCAGAGAACAATATGAACTTAGAAGCAAAAAGAGCCAAGAAACTGCCAAACCAAAAGCTTCTGAGGTCACCATCAAGAAAAGACCTGAGAAAAATTCTAAAGCGACTGCTGAAAGTAACAAATCAATAGCTGAGAGTTCTGGGAGGAACAAAGAAAAATATAACCAAAACACTGAGAAACAAGGTCAACCAACAAGAAGTACTAACACTACAGTTAGTGCTCCTGATAAAATAGTTTCTAACACTGTACATAGTGAGAATCAACACACTGATTCAGCCACTAAGGTGGTGACTAACAAAATAGAGTTGAAAATTCCAAAGAGTCAGTCCACTTTTAATCTGGAAAGTGAAATTGCAAAAATTAAAATCTCTATCCCACTCTCTGAGCTGGCCACTCAGGATGTATATAAAGGCCAAATTTTGAAGGCATTAAATTTAGGTGAGAATAGTGACACTGTAAATCTGAGTGGTGATCAACCTGCCCTTCTGTTTGGTCCAAAGATAGAAGGAAAGTTTCAGGAAGGGGTAGTGCCCCATTTTTATATCAATCTCAATATCCATGATAAGATTCTCCACAATGCAATGCATGATTCTGGGGCGTCGCACAACCTGATGCCGAAATTAGTGATGGAAAGACTAGGCCTAGAGATAACCCACCCCTACAAAGACCTATATTCATTTGACTCTAGCAGAGTAAAGTGTCTTGGCCTAATCAAAGATTTATGTGTGAGCCTCACCCAGATTCCGGAAAAGTGTATGGTCATGGATGTAGTTGTGGCAGATGTGCCACCCAAGTATGGCATGCTATTGTCAAGATCATGGGGAGCCAAGCTGCAAGGCACAATGCAGATGGATGGGGCCTATTCCACAATCCCAATCTTTGGCCAACTTGGAAGACTGTATTATTCCTAATGAAGATATTTATGGGTCTCCCTACCCACTTATTCATCAAACAAGGAAGCAAAATTAGATTTTAATATTCCAATTAGTTGCATGCTAATTTAGGAATATTACAATCCTCCCCTCCCAAATGTTGCTTGTCCTCAAGAAAATGCAAGGATATATATGCAAAATATAGGGAACCTTCATCCCCATGTGAAGCTCCATCTTCCAAGCTATCATCCATATGAAATGAATCACCCTCCAAAATGGTAATTCATAGAAAAACCCCTCTCATGTGAGAGGCTCCTCCCAAAGACATAAGTCAATCATATGGCTCCTTTCATAAGGAAACAAGTGATGTAATGTAGCAGCCGTATAATGTCCCATGCTCCCCTTGAAGCATGAAGAAATGTGGGAAGTTTCATTCCCAATGGACACATCCAACCAATGTGTCATCCCTCCAATCATGTCCCCAATAATAATAGAATGTCATCAACATATGGGATCAAAACCAATGATACATAAACAATCAAATGCAGTAATGGAGGTGGATCATAGTCCCACATGTGGAACCAGCTCAGTATATCTCCTGACTGTATCAGATAGTGATATGGTAAGTGGTTTCCCCACCACTTACTTGTTGCCCAAGTCTTCTCACAATGGCTGAAAAGGTGAGAAATGTTTTGTGCTTTTGGAGCGCCCCCACAGTGATACAACATCTCCCTATATCCTCCAAGGGAGTGGCCATGTTCAAAAATGTTTATGGCCCAAATTTTTCCGTGAAGTTTATATGGAAGAATTATCCTCCTTGGAGAAATGACCTACATATACATGGTAAAGGAATGCAAATAATCATCAAATGAAACATCATGTACATAAGCATGTTCCTTACCAAAATTTCTGCTCATACAAATGGAGTGGTCCATATATAGATCCCCTCTCATTCCAAAAGAGGAAAGAGGTGGTTGTGATAACTCCTTCGTTGATTTATGTGTCTCTCCCATCTACACATGGTCCATGCATCTTTTCAAATGCTGATATAGTTCCTTTTCAAAGCCTTCCCAAGTGTAGCTCTCCATGATAGTGTTGTAGGCTCTCATGGAATAAGTATGGCTAAAAAGAAAATCTTCATGTGCCCTTTGTAACAACTTCTCCTTGAGCTTGGAGGCTCTAGATAAGAAGATCCTTCCATGATAATAGATGACTTCATCTTGGTCTGAATAGCCCTCTTCATGTAGCTGGTCATCAAGTATCATGCATCTGAAAATATTCTTGGAATAATCCACCAACAGCTGGGATTTCCAATATGGATCTATCCTCCATAGTGACAACGCTGATGATCTATCATATAAAACATTTTTAATATGGTTTTCCTCCTCTTTGACATCTCTCATGCTAAAGTCACATAATGGAAGGTTGTTATCCTCCCTTTGCTGCTCCTTCAGTGCCATATCTAAAATGAGAGTGGTAAATGATGATGATGGGAGAATGTCTCCCTCCTCCTTGAGTCTACCCAAGACTCTTAGTGTTGTATCATGATCTCCCAATGCTCCTTAGTTAGCCAAATATATCAAGGTTGCACCATTTTGAGAGAACTATTTGTTCATCTTCCAATCAGGGGGTCTCCCTGGTGGAATGCCTCCATGTAGTGAGACATCAATATTAAGAGTAGACTGCATATATGAGTGGACTGCTTTGTCCTTACTCTCACTGCACAAATCAGTCTGCCTCTTTTTTGCATCAACCTTCTGAAATAGATAGGGGTGTGTACTCCTCATAATATGATGTTGGCCATCCTCCCTACCTTCTCCTTTCATCTGCAATGTCCCACAATCTATTAATGTTGGAACTTCTTGTAAGGGTACAAGAATTCCTCTTATTGGAAAAATTTCTCCCTCTTCCTCTTCATGAGGTACTAGATCTGCTCTTGATATGACAATGTTGTTACCTACAGCTTTCTCTTTCCCTTCATCATGAATGGAGGTTAATTCATCATCATTATGAGGTTCTTTGTTTTGATATTCTTTTGGAAAAGAGATCTCCATGTCTTCCTTTTGAGAAGAGAGCCCTCCCTGAAGTGGGGATCTTTCCTGTAGCAAGGAATTCTGCGAGTTCTTAACCCCCTCAATAACATTCTGGAATGGAGTTGGGTTTATATATCCTTCCAACTCATGCAAAGGTTTTGTTTTTTTAGGCTTGGCTAGTTCAACGAAGGATGTTTCAGAAAATTTTTCATTAAATATTTTCACTAACCTCCTAGTGAAATTTGCATAAGTAGATACATTTACATGTTTTAAGAAAGAATTTTTATAAAACCACCAGGAAAAAGCCTTATCGTCAAGATGCAGTGCTGCTACTCTAATGGATTCTTCTTCTGAAACTTGGTGCAGCTGGAAATATGTGTCTAGCTTCTTTACCCAAGCCTTGGTTGTGCTCTTGGGTGAGTAGAAAGAATCTACCCAAAGTGTGTTGCATGCACCCTCTTCTTCTATTGTAGTTACTGGGTTTTTTATCTTCTTTGATTTTACAAAACACTTGAAAGCTTAGATGCTCCTTGAATCTTATAGACTGAGATTCATATTCTTGGAGATAGCCACCAAGAGTCTCCTCCTTTGGTGTTTCTCCTCTTTCTTCTTCTCTTGCCAAGAACGTAGGCATGGAACCACATTGTAGATCTAATTGTGTGGTTGAATGCTCACACCCATAATATGAAGAACTGGATCTTTCTTCATGTGAAAATTTCTTGAGGGACCTTCATGTCTTTCCCTCCTCATTCCCTTGATTTCTCTTTTAAGCTCATGCATATCTTGGAGAAGAAGTTATGAAAACTTCTTTCCCTTCATTTCTCCAAATAATGGAGACTTGCCTTTGTCCCTTCTGTAAACCTTCTCTTTTCTGTGAGAAGCTTCTTCTTCTTCTGATAACATAGATGAAATGTCTTCACAGGTTGAGCCAAGATTATGCTCTGATACCACTGTAATATTCCCAAATGGAAAAAGCAGGAATATATAACATTTGCACAATGGTAAAATAAGAACTCAACATGTAGAACTAGAAAAATGTCGGAATACATATAAACATCATATATATGGGTAGAAAATAGCTGAGCCATATCATTATACATCAACATAACATGAAATTACACAGTGCTCCAAAAGGATTGCACTCATGCCACAAAATTGTTGAAATACACTAAAGAAACCAAGCACTGGAAATGTTGTGCTGCTACTGCTACTTCTGCTGGAAACTATTGCTACTAAGGAGAAGAACCATGTGCAGAAGGGTGTTAGAGTACTCGAAATAATCTAGTATTTTAACCACAGATTCTACGCCAACAACCCAAAAAAACCCAGAACTGGTTTAACCATATTTTAACTTTGGATTTTCGGTCATTTTTGGGTTGCCCACTGCAACAACACTCTAAAATAATGCAGATCTAGACTGGAACTATGTTGTAGGTGTTAGAAAATTAAATATTACAGAGCAATGCAACACATAAAATATGCGGAAAATACAAGCACACAAAACACATAAAACCAGAGAGACACAAATATACGTGGTTCAACCAGTTTGGGCTACGTCCACCCCGAACAACCAGTCCTTCCTTTCTATTATCCAACAAAAATGAATAGACAAAAAATACAGCAGATCCGTTGTAATATCCTCTGTTCTCTCTCACAGTCTCCCTATATGTTTCCTGCTCAGAGAATACACATACAATGCATAGCCGAAATACAATACCCTCATAAAAGCGAGGGGTTGCCTTCTAGGGAAAAAAAACCCTAAACTAAACATAACTTCTACCGTCAGATCATTCGCCTAATGAAAAACCTAGATTGGCTAGAAATTACTATACTTTTACAAGGCAATTTTACATCTATTTTTGGCTTCGGGGGCATTGCCCCCGAAACACCCGCCGGACCTCGTGGGGGGGACAAATCCCCCACGCACCCCCCCCGCGTGCAAGGGTATACAATTTTCCTGGGGTATACATCTAGCTAAAACAAGGATCTCTGAATCAGGAAGAAAATCAGGCTCCACACCCAACAATCTCCCACTTGGGCGGTTGTGTGCTCATCGCTACTTCATTCATGAAAGGTAAACTCCTCTTTAATTTGTTTCTCATCTTCATCATCGTCCTTGAAAGACCAATTGAAAGCGAGCATTTTCGGTTTCTCCCCTTGGTCTAAATTTTATTATCATGTCTGTGAGATTAGCTAGTGTGTATCTTTTCTGGCTTCAACTCTCCATCTTCCAATACTGACCGTATGAAATAGTGCTTGAGATGTATGTTTAGTCTGCTGAAGGAGGGAAATGTCTTTGGGTTCTTTGCAAGATGAATAGCACTTTGGCTATTGTGTGATGCTCATATCATGCTTCTTACCCAATTCACCCATAAGCCTTTGTAACCAAATCATTTCTTTACTAGCCTCTGTAGCAGCAACATAATTTGCTTATGTTGTTGAAAGTGCAACAACACTTTAGATTTTTGAAACCCAACTGACAGTTGTTCCACCTACGGTAAATACATATCCTGTAGTGCTCCTCCTGTTATCTCTATCACCTGCCATATCTGCATCAACATATCCCTGTAGAGCAATGTTTGAACCACCAAAGCATAATGCTTGATTTGTGGTACCTCTCAAATATCTGAGAATCCATTTTACTACAATCCAATGTTCTTTTCCTGGATTGTTCATATGCCTTACAACTCCCATTACGTAGCGTATAGGGCCCTTGTCTTGGAACCATTGCATACATTAGCTTCCATTTCTTTGATGTAGATGAAATTTAGACATATAATCCATGTCTTCTTGGGTCTTTAGGCAACATCTCCTCGCTAAGTTTGAAATGGCTATTAAAGGTATTACTAGCAATTTTGCATTTGTGCCTCAATAAATCTTGCTATTTGTTCTATGTATAAATTACCGGAAGCAGTTATTCAATTGCGATTTTTCTACAAATGTCTAGCTGTCCTCATACTTGAGGATTTGTTTTGCAGCTCCCAAATCCTTCATTGAAAATGAATTTTCCAATTTTCTTTTGAGCACATTTATTTCCTGCATGTTAGATCCTGCAACAAGCATGTCATCTACATACAATAACAATATAATATAGCTGCCATCATTTTGCCTTTTTATATAAACACAATGATCATAGTGACATCTAGTATAACATTGTTCAGACATAAACTTGTCAAATTTTAGATACCACTTCCTTGGAGCCCGTTTTAAGCCATACAAGCTCTTATTTAACCTGCACACCAATTTTTCTTTCCCTTTGACCTCAAATCCTTCTGGTTGCTGCATGTATATATCTTCCTCCAAATCTCCATGGAGAAATGCTGTATTTACATCTAACTGTTCAAGATGTAAATCTTCCACTGCTATAAGACTTAAGATAGTTATGATTGAAGTCATCTTAACAACAGGAGAAAATATTTCATCAAAATCAATACCTTTCTTCTGTGCAAACCCCTTCACCACAAGTCTAGCTTTGTACATATGTTTTGCTCCATCTTCTTCCTTTAGCCTATAAACCCATTTATTCTGCAATGTATTTTTACCTGAAGGCAACCTGAATAAGTCCCAAGTTTGATTATGCATTAAGGAGTCCACCTCTTCATCCATTGCTAGCTCCCACTTCTTCCTGCTTTTACTACATTTCTTCTTCATAACATTTGGGTTCACCAAAATCAGTCAATAATAAATAATATAATGAAGGAGAGTATCATTCAGGGGGTCTACTTATCCTTGTAGATCTTCTAACACCACTTTCAGGTGTTTGAGGTGCCTGTTGCTGTTGTGGTGGTTGCTGCTGCTGTGGTTGTTGATTATTATCATTTTCAGGAAACTTTACTTTTTCAGTTATCTCATCAAGAACCGCGTATTCTTTGCTTTCTTTTTCCTGTTTATTTTCTTGCAACTGATTATTGTACAAGACCTTTTCATTGAATATTACATCTCTGCTCTTAATGATTTTGTGATTTTCATAATCATATAAGCGATAACCAAAATCATTAGCACCATATCCAATAAAGGTACATTTCTTTGATTTTGCCTCAAGCTTTGTTCTATTTTCTTTATTAATATGAACAAAGGCCTCACAACCAAAAGGCTTTAAAAAAGAGTAGTTTACCTTTTTACCTGTCCATGCTTCCTCTGGAATACCACCATCCAAGGAACTTGAAGGCCCTCTGTTTATTAGATAAACAACGGTATCTACAGCATCTGCCCAAAATTGTAAAGGCAATCCTGCATGCAATCTCATGCACCTTGCATGCTCCATGATTGTTCTGTTCATCCTTTCTGACACACCATTTTCTTGTGGTGTTCTTGGAACTGTCTTCTCTCTACGAATTCCATGCTCTGAACAGTACCTGTCAAACTCTTTGCTGCAATATTCACCTCCATTGTCTGATCTGAGACACTTTAACTTCTTTCCTGTCTCAATCTCAACCAAAGCTTTCCATTTCTTGAAAGTATCAAATACATCATATTTATTTTGAATACAATAAATCCAAGTTTTTCTAGTTGCATCATCAATAAACGTAACATAATAGCGAGAGCCACCGAGAGATGATACCTAAGCAAGTCCCCATACATCTGTATGCACAAGCTCCAATTTTTCGCTCTTCTTTTCTTTCCCAACTCTGAGAAATCTGACTCTCTTTTGTTTTCCATAAATTCAATTCTCACAGAAATCCAAATCAACATTCTTCAAACCTGGTAACAAATTTCTTGAGTGAAGAATCTTCATCCCCTTCTCACTCATATGTCCGAGCCTATGATGCCATAATGCTGCATCTGCTCCTTTGGAATTTGAAGCATTAATAGAACTAGAAATACCATTGCATAAATACAATGTATGAACCTTTTCACCTTTCACTATTACCAGGGCTCCTTTGGTGCCCTTCCAAGTTTTATCTGTGAAAGTTGTAACACAACCTTCACTACCTAAATGACCTGTTGAAATCAGATTTTTCTTTAGATCTGGAACATGCCTTACCTCCTTTAATAGCCATTGGTTTCCATTTTGCTGTTTTACAAGAACCTTACCAATTCCAACAATTTTATAGGGTTTATCATCACCCAAACGAACTTTTCCAAAATCTCCTTGAACATATTCATGAAAATATTTCTTATCAGGTGTGGCATGGAATGAAGCCCTTGAATCTACAACCCAAGAATCAGTAACATTTTTGAAAGAAAGAATCAAAGAATATTGTAACACATCACCTGTCACATTTGGTTCATGATTGTTTTCTTGTTGCGCGTCTCCTTCTTTTCCCTTCTGAGATCTACAGTCTTTCTTTAGGTGTCCTTTCTTTCCGCATTCCCAGCACACTATCCCCGATCTGGAATTGGATCTGGATTTCCTTGATTTACTACGATATCCCAAGCTCTTTCCTCTTTCCATTCTCCTTCCCCTAAACTCTGCACTCAAAGCATTACTCGATGTCTCACCAGAGCTTTTCCGTCGCATTTCCTCGCTAAGGATAGCACTGACAACATCATCAAAATTTAAAGTACTAGATCTAGAGACAGAGTTACTAATGGCCATAACTAAACCATTCCAGCTTTCTGGCAATGAGCACAGAAATAAAAGAGCTCTAACTTCATCATCAAATTTAACCCCTACAGAACTTAACTGACTGGTAACTGTATTAAAATAATTTCAATGGTTTGCAATAGATCCACCTTCCGACATCTTCATATTAAATAGTCGTTTCATAAGAAATACCTTGTTTGAGGCTGAGGGTTTTTCATATAGTGTCGCCAATGTCTGCATCAAACCCTCTGTTGTTGTTTCCTTCGAAATATTGAAGGTGACTAATGCCACAAGGCACAACCGTACTGTTCCGAGTGCCTTTCTATCGAGAATGTTCCATTCCGCGTCTGTCATGGCCACCGGCTTCTTTGCTTTTCCGCTCAATGGTAGGTACAGATATTTCTGATACAGATAATCTTCCATCTGCATCTTCCACAGCGGGAAGTTTTGGCCGTTAAATTTCTCGACCCTAAACTTAGCATCTTCTGCCATTGCTCCCACTCGAACTAGGAACCCTTCTTTCTGGGGTTTATTGACAAATATACCTTCGGCTACGATACCAGTTGTTAGAAAATTAAATATTACAGAGCAATGCAACACATAAAATATGCGGAAAATACAAGCACACAAAACACATAAAACCAGAGAGACACAGATATAAGTGGTTCACCCAGTTTGGGCTACGTCCACCCCAAACAACCAATTCTTCCTTTCTATTATCCAGCAAAAATGAATAGACAAAACCTACAACAGATCCATTGTAATATCCTATGTTCTCTCTCACAGTCTCCCTATCTGTTTCCCACTCACAGAATACACATACAATGCATAGCCGCAATACAATACCCTCATAAAAGCGAGGGGTTTCATTCTAGGGAAAAAAACCCTAAACTAAACATAACTTCTACCGTCAGATCATCCGCCTAATGAACGACCCAGATTGACTAGAAATTAATATACTTTTACAAGGCAATTTTACATTTATTTTTGGCTTCGGGGGCGCTGCCCCGAAACCCCCGTTGGGGGACCGATGGCCCCCGGACCCCCCAGCCGGGGGGGTCACCCCCCCCGGACCCCGCAGGGGGGAAAAGTCCCCCCTGCACCCCCCCGCGTGCAAGGGTATACAATTTTCCTGGGGTACACATCTAGCTAAAACAAGGATCTCTGAATCAGGAAGAAAATTAGGCTCCACACCCAACAGTAGGGGATAAATATTCTATGGCCTGATGGAAAATGTGTTAATGAACCTCCAAGGCCTTCTTGAATAGCCTCCAAAGAGAAGGTAACCTCCCTCCAATGAGATATAGCTCATAAATCTCCTAAATCAAACCTCGACAACTTCTGCCTTGCAACACACACACAAATCCTAAACAGGAACTACACTGTACATTAAGAATGAAGTCCTGGCCAAATCCCTGATAGTGGAATGTACTACAAAACTCTTCCAAGAGGCCTCTCGAGGAAATAGGTGGGATTCCCGATCAGGAACACCCAGTGCTAAACAACACTTGCAATCTTAGCTAAACAACCAAATAAAGCTATATGTATAAACAGAACATATATTTAGAATATAAAATACCAATACATAATGAATATGGATGCCATCCTCTTCCATTTATAATAAATTATCTTCCAAACCCTAAGCCCCATCCATTGACACTACTTCCATGCAATGTGTTTCCATCTAAAACTATGTTGTCTCTCCATAAATGTCCACTCCTCCATGAGAGCGTTGTTGATTTGGTCAAAGTTGACCCAGTCCACATGATCTAGCCCCTGTTCACACCTTAGGGCGCTTTATTAAGCTGAAAAGATGATCCACTTTCACATGAGAAGTGTTTTTATTCCTAATAAAGAGATTTATGGGTCTCCCTACCCACTTATTCCTCAAACAAGAAATAAAAATTAGTTTTTAATATTCCAATTAGTTGCATGCTAATTTAGGAATATTACAAGTGCATAGACACTTGGTGGTGTGCAGTGACCCATTATGTGGTGCAGCAGGCACTTGGGGCATTGCCTCCAAAGATACTTATGGACAGAGCATTATATGGAGACAATGCTCTCTCATTGATGCATTTTCCCTTAGAGCTACTGAGGTTTGACATAGAAGAGTTACTCCCGATTGCATGTGAGGAGTTGAACCACTTAGGTGTACCTAGGAAGATGAGGTTGTGTAGATCACATTGTGGTGGATGCACTAGCAGAGTGGTGGATGCATGGGTACATGTGGGCTACCCTATGGTACCTAATGGCATTGGCATCAGGTGGTGCATAGAGTTGTGCCACGGAGTCCAGATCTATGCAGAGGATTGTTATTCATAATCATAGTGGTGCAACGTAAGCATGGTGGCACTCTCATGAGACTGGCATGGGATCCGTGCATCACTGGATTTCATGGTTCATATACCCTTAGGGGTGATCGGGTCCTTATAGGGGAAGATCATTTATATCTTCCAGTGGGATTTAGTGATTCTTTGCTGGTGTGGGGAACTTCACCAGCATGGAGTGATAATAAGCAGGGGGATTTCAAGAGGAGCTCGTGCAAGGAAGGAATTATTCCCACAGGAATCAAATTCTATCTTCAGGATCCCACCCTTGGAGTACATGATATGGATGAAATATTAGAGAAGTTGTACGTAGAGTCAGATAGTACTTTATATGATTATGACGCTCTATCTATTGTTGGTACGTAGAGGGCCTCTAGTACTTGTATCCAATTGGATAGAAAGTGGATAAAGGTGTGCCTCACGTTGATAAGTATGGCTTGGTTTCCTGGTATTGATAATCTGTTTAGATCATATTGATGTTGAGACTAGGGATGATACAGTGGCACATATGGGACCCTGGAAAATTTCGCAGTGACCATGGGAGAGTGCCAGTAGAAAGGATGCTTGTTCATGCATTTCTTAAGGACAAGCAATTTTTGGCGGGGAGGACTGTACTATTCCTAATTAGGTTTTAGCTAATTGGAATATTAATTTTTGTTTTTGTTAATAAGATAAATGAATAAGAGGGTAGAGGGACCCATAAATCCTTTTAATAGAAATAAAACACTTCTTAGTGTGAATGTGGATCAGTGCATATGGATGGGGTCAATATGAATAAACCACTTCTTAGTGTGAATGTGGGTCAGTGCATGTGGATGGGTTCAAGATGACCAAATCAACATTGCAGTCATGGAGGTAGTGGAGATAGTGGAGGACAATACAGTCATTATGGAGATTAGTGGCCAAGTGTGCAGCATCATTATTGTGTGGGGCCAAGTGTGTGAGGGCTCACAAGCATAAAAGGAAAGGGATGGTAGCCATAGAAGGACTTGAAGTTGGCTAAGATCTTTGCTTCCTTAGGATTCTTTCAGGATCTTCAACGGGAGAAACCGGATCTCGATCAGGGTTAGACCTAGTATATTTTCTTCGAGAAGCCAGATCTGTTATGAGGCACTACAATTATGAAAATAGCCTTATGAAACTCAATCTTATCATCTAAAGGACCACTTTACGATAAATATTTTTTGTACACCTAGGGAAAATTTGTCCTTTCGTTCCCGAGCAACGACACCAGAATGTTATCACTCTGCCAAATTCCCAAGGTTGAAGAAGGAATCCCAACAGAGGTAACCATAGACCAAACTTTTAACTTGGTAGCTAGCCCTACCAAGTCGGATAGGGCTCTGTCCTCAAAAAACATCGAAGGAGGTTGAATGGATTAGGTTTTTAGGCTAGGTATGAGTTCATGGGTTTTAATAATTGATTTTGGTCAGGCTGCTAGATGAAAGTATGGTCAAGGGAGCTAGGTCCGAGAAAATGAGATAGGGTTGTAGAGATTCAATGGGGCAAGGTATGCATAAGGATTAGCACATTAATATGATTGTGATGAGATATTTTTAATACTGATGAGGAGCTAGGAAGAGCATGTGAGATGTATTCTTCCTAAACAGAGGAAAATGGACAAATTATGATATTTTTACCTAAACAGAGCATGAGAAAGCATGCATTCTGCCTATCAACTTGAAAGAATAAAACATAGATGTAATGAATACAAAGAAAAAACATTCTCACATATTAAAATGAAGGAAAAACAATGATAAACATCATGCCACATGTATCCCAAAAAAAGTTGCAACTCTTCTTTATTAACTGGCCAAACTGATTCCAATAGTTCCTTGATCAATACATTAGCATCCAAACTGATTCCAACCCTTGATAAGAGTGAAGAAAGCAAATAAATAGACATCAAAACAAAATTCACTCATCCTTAGGGATCTAACCGATGAGGTGAGGAAGATATCCATAAAATACTGAATTGAAAGCTGGAGTAAAGGAAGCTCCAACTGACTCCTCCCTAATTACATTCAAACTGATTCATTTGAATTAATGACAACTATTACCTAATGAATTTACCCCTAGGTAACTTATCCATAGAATAATTACACTTACCATCATCAATTACATAGGTAGAAACATGAATTTCTGAAGTAAAGTCAAAATTACAGAGAAATTTATAAAAACTCAGCAAATGGTCAAGTGCGCCATTTTTCTGTCAAGTGCGCCCTTCCCGTTCAAGGCTGAATTTAACTGACTTTTAGGAGTCAAAAATGGCTCCAAGATAGCTTTTTGGAAATCCCTTCAAGTCTATTTTCTATATTTGCCTTCATTTTCCAAATTTAAGGTCATCCCCCCCCTAAAAACTTCAATCTCCCAAGACTGCTTTGTGTGCTTGTTCATCTTTTTCATCAAGCAACCCATATTTTTTAAGTGTCTCATCTAGTATGACTTTGGCCTTTTCTGCCTCCCTTTGAGTAGTGATATACTTGACCTCATCAATAATTTGTTTAGTCTTCAATTGCTTATTCTCCTTCTCAAGGAAGTTTATGACAAACGTATCCCTTTCAAGATTAGTCTGGAGCTCTCTAATATTAGTATCCTCTCCTTTGATGGTTATGTTGATGTTTTCATCATCCTCCTCCTCAATTTGGTCAACAAGCTCAAAATCATGCTCATTCTCATGGAGGTTTTCATCATGTCTAACCTCTACTAAATTTTTTCCTCAATCACCTTTTCTTTGCCTTTGTCCACCTGTTTTGTTAATGTAGAAGGCATGGGCCCTTCCACTATGTGTGGAGAAAACACATGCTTGTGACCTCTCTGGTAGGTTTTTGGCAATGGCTCAACCTCAACCACATTAGCCCACATAGGCTCACTGACCTCAATCCTGCTAGGTGATCCAATGTCATGATGAGATGGAGATGAAGGAGGTGAAATGGGTGAAGGGGATTGATCTGATGATGATGAATGTGCTAAGGGCTGAGATGGAGGGATGGAAGTGGATGGCTTAGATGATGAAGGAAATTTTTTTGCATGCTGAGTACAATGTCAGCCAAAAGTAACCCTCTCTCAGTACTTTGTTGGTCGTGTTCTTCCAGTATAAGTGACCTCCACAATCTCCTTTGTGGAAATCCTTCATCACTTCTTTGGACTCATCTTCAACCAAGAAATTGAGTAATACACCTCCATGATCCTTCCAGTAGAGTGCACTATCTAGTCTGAAATATTTTGAAGCCTTAAGCTTCAAGGACATGCCCTTACTCTTTGACATGCCCGAAGGAGGGTTCAAATGTTGCAAAACATAAATGATATCAACATATCATGGAGATGATGAAAAGAGATATGATACCTTAATGAGACTTACACCTTATTCCTCATCGGATAGTGTTGATATAAGATTGATGTTTAGTGCATGGAGATTTGACTCAATCATGAGTTTGGCTGAGCCTTGACCTTTGATAAGCTTGGTGGGCTTGATCTCAAGGTCATACTCTAAGAGCGCTATGATTCATCTACCTCTCCTTCCTTCTAGATCTGTCTACATGAGTACTTGTTTAACAGTTGCGTTTGGAACATATGCCAAAATACGTGAGTGAAAAATATACACATAAATCCTTGAGTGCTTTAACCAAAGCCAAGACCTGTTTCTCGATGATGTTTTATCGGAGGGCTGCATCCCTTATTGTGTGACTGAAGAATGTTATTGGCAACTCTGTCCCATATTTTTTTTGCATTAGTAACACTGCCAAAATATGCTCAGACGTGAAAGAAAATATAATGAAATCTAGTGAATAATCGGGGCTTGTCAAAACTGGAGCAGTGGTCGAAAAAAATTTCACCGAGATGAATGAATTATGAGCATCTTTAGACCATTTTACATCATTATCCTTCTTTGTCATGTTAGTTAACTCTCTAAGATGCTCTTCTAAGTTAGGAATGAATCTATGTAAGAAATTCATCCTACCTTTGAACGCTTGGATTTCCTTCTTGCTGCGAGGGAAATCAATTTTCTATATCGCTTCAACTCTAGAAGGATCTATCTGGATCCCATCCTTTGAGATAATGTGACCAAGAACATTTCCTTCTTCCATAGAAAATAGTTGCTTCTTTAGGTTAAGAGATATTCCAAATTTTCTATATCGCTGGAACATAACTCTCAAATGGTGTAAATTCTCATCATCTTAATTTGAATAAACAGTCAAATCATCTAAATAAACAACAAGGAAGACATCCTTCTCATTACTGAATGATATGTCCATGGCACACTGGAAAGTGGCCCCGAAATTCTGTAGAAATTTGCTGAATAATGATTAATTATTCACCGAGACTATTCTGATCACATACAATTTGAATTTATATGCAACACATAATCTCTTCCACTCAGATCATCACACATGCGGAAATAAAATCAAGTGATAGCACATCAAATCATCATACACATTAACACAGTATGTATGGGGAAAGCTTATAGCTGAAAAACCCCACAGCTATTGTGTATATTATAATGGATAAATCATGTAACAAAATCAGTACAATACTCCTCACAAGTACTCAGTACTATCTCATGAAGTTACACACAAACTAGCTCAATTTTGAACAGGTTACTGGTTCAAAACTCACCGCCAATTGCCTTGCCTCTATTGCGCAATCCAGGCCTGTCTATATAGAGATCCAAGGTTCGAATCTCCTTGGCTTGACGGCGCAATCATCATGGGCAATTCCTCCAAGTGTGGTGCAAATCTCATGCACAACTGATGTCGCCACTGATAGCTAACTCCACCCTTTCATCTACCTCTTTCACTGGTCTCCACTGAACTGATCATGCACTGTAGTGAACTGATGTGTTCTTGAGTTGAATAATGAGTTATTAATTAATGAATTAAATAATATTTAATTCACTCCACTCATAACTAATTGATTAGCTAGTTAAAATAATCTCAACTAGTTCAACTAAAATAAACAGAACACAACTCCACTAGCTGTCTCATTAACTCCACCAAACTTCTGCCACTGAAGTCCTAACTGAAGTCAACCATGCATGATGCCATAAAACCCTTGGGAATAGCGTAATTCCTCTGTCATATGCATGAGCCACTTCTGTAGCTCGAACTGAAGTGCTCCAAGAGAGTAAACTGTTGTTTAGAGTCCAAATATTATTAAGGGTAAATAATATTTGACTTCCCTATTTTTAGGATAGGCAGTCTAAAAATAGACTTCGACCTATCGACCTATAGGTCACAAAATAGAGTCCCATCTATTTTTACCAACATGACCAATACTCCAAGAATAACATACTGCAACCCCTGGACCATGCTCCATATGTCTAAAAATAGACATAGTCTAAAAATAGACTTTGCGCCAGAATTCGCCTGCGGGCCCACTTAGTGAAGGCGACTTTATTTCACTAAGCTCCATCATCTTGCTGCATTTTCAACAAATTCTTCAAATGAATGACATCTTAGCATATTTAAATGTACCCCATGGAGTAGTGAACATTGTTTTTTCTTGATCATCCTAATGCACAAGGATCTTATTGAACCCTGAGTAACCATCTACCAATGACATCTCGGTGGCTCCTACAACTCGTTGAAGTATGTGTTCCATTTTAGGGAGCGGGTAATTGTCCTTCAGTGACACTTTGTTTAGATTTCTGAATTCTATACATAGTTGGATTTCACCGGTCTTCTTTCACACTGGAACCAAATTGGACATCCAATCAGAAAATCTGATTGGAACAATAATACCTGCCTTATAGAGCTTGTTTACTTCCTTCTCAATGGACGGTAACAACTTTGGGTTTATTCTCCTGAGTTTCTGCCTAAAAGGATTTTGATCTGCCTTTATCGGGATTGTGTGTTGAATGATATCTTTATCGTACACCTTTTGATCTGAGTAATCCCAAGCAAACACGTCAGAAAACTCAGTAAGAAAATCAACATATTTAGTCTTTACCTCGGGAGACAAATAATTTAAAATCTTGATGAAATTTGGCTGATCCTTTGTTCCGATATTAACATCTTCTACGCCGTTTTTTGTGGGAACCAAAGTAGGCTTTGTTTCCACATCATCTTGATCAAATAATTCTTCCAAAGGTATGAAACCTTTTGGAATATTATTGTCCTTGAGCTGAATTATGTCAATTTGAGCTGCCTCAATGAATTGGTCATCCTTGTCGTACACTTCGTCCATAGAACAATTCTCAAACTCACCTTCAATTTGAAGGAAATTTTTCATCTGCCTATCGTCTTAGAATAATTTCCAAAATTGCAAGTTATCAGGAATTGCAGGCCCGTGCTTCACATGAATCTCAAACTTTTTATTTGAAAACATTGTAGATCTAAAATTACTTGCAACAGTGGCTAATGAATCAACCACAAGATTTTTCATCCTTGGAACAACTTTAAGTGTATATTCTGGAAAAGTTCTCAAAATATCAAGTGTTGCATTCCTATATTGCCTCATCCTTGGGTGATTAGCTTGATACTCACCTTCGACTTGTTTAATTACCAACTCCGAATCATTGTAGACTGCAATTCTTCTAGCTCCCATTTTTTTCGAAATTTTTAGACCGGTAATGGGTGCCTCATTTTCTGCCTCATTGTTCGTGAAATCAAATGCTAATTTGTAGGAACACAATCTAACATTCTCAGGGACTTTAATTTGATTATGAAATGGGCTACAGTTCCATAAACCAATGTTGGCCCTGTCTTTTCCAACAGCACCATCAAACTCCATGCTCCAAAGACCATTTTCTTCCTCGAGGTGTTGAAACTCTTGGCTATGTTTTGATACAATTTCCGGATCTGTTTATTTATGCTGTTCTGAACTTTCATCTGCCTTCTCTGAAGGTTGTTTAGATGTAGCAGGCAGTTTCTATTTTTATTTTTCTAACACTGTTCTAATGCAATATGAAATCTCAGAAACATCTTCTATTACTACTAATTGAAAATCTACGTCATTTAATCCAGAATCATTATACAAAATGAAGGACTCTAAGTCTGTATGTAAAACGTTTATAGGGTGATTATTAGGCCTTTCCTTGTTTGTGATCATGTATTTCATTTTAGTCTCACGGTATAATTTTTTCATTTGACCGAAGATAGGAATGGTTGTGTAGGAAAAGTCCAACTGTAGTGTACCTCTCAATTTAGCCCCCAGGATCTTGATAGCAGCATACCAAAATGAGGCAGAATATTCGAAACCACCACGTCCATTAGGACATTCTTGGCTAGGATCTGCTCTAGGGAGACAACTAGATATTTAATTATAACCAAACAATGGATGCGACCAAAATCGAAAGAATATAAATAATGATATGGGAGGGTTATATCAAGGCCAAGCTTCTCCATGATGGATTTGGGCATGAGGTTGTGGGAGGACCCGGAGTCTAACATAGTGTTATGAAGAATGAATTGGTGAATTTTGAGACTCAAGTAAAATGGAGGGACCTCACTGTCTTCAGACTGACCATCGATTGCGGGACTAAATATAAGCTTGGGTTGATCATCCTCTATATTGACCATGTGAGATAAAGGGTCAACTCTCAAGTTTTTAACTACATGGGATTTATACTTGTCAACTTTGACCAATTCAGTAAGAGGAATATACACCTTTAATTTTGAAATTCATGACTCTAAACTGAAAGGTATAGTTTTTTCTACCTCTTTTATGATGGTATCCCTTCTCTCAACACGATCTTTCAGTGCGGCTTATTTCCTCTGAATATCTCTTTCTTTGGCAGGTGAACTTGTAGAAGGTCGATTGCTTCTGTTGTGATTTGGAGCTACAATTTATTTACCCTTATTTTGATTGGATTGAGAATCTTGCTTTTGTGGTACTTCTTTCTGCTGAATTGTTTTCTTCGGAGGTGGATTGATTGGAACATCACGGCTCCTCAAGGAGTACTACCTTTGTTGGGAAATCAATCCATTTAGGTATCCTCTATGATAATCATCAGATTTTACTTCTAACTCATGATCATTTTCCAATATGAAGTCTTTATCATTCGGTAAGCTTGTTTTTTCCACATATTCTTCACCTTCGATAAAAAATATGGGTTGGCCATCAGCTGTAAAAGGAAGGTTTTCCTCTACTATTGGTTCTTTCTCTTCATCACTCTCAGCATAGTTATGTTGTAGTGGTGTCCAAATTTTCTATTGTTGCTGAGTTTCAGGACCTCTTTGCTCTCTTTTCTTTATCTGGAACTGAGGCCACTGATGCTAGCCTCGAAAGTTCGTATTTTGACTTGTGGCTTTTTTTGTCTATCTGAAATAGACATTCTATCGACCATCCTTTCCATGGTCCTATGAAAAGCATCAAATTTAGTGTCCGATGAGGTGGAAGGTTCCTCTTTAATGGTTACTTTACATTTAGTTTTGAGTTTTGACTTCTTAATCAAGAGGTTGGCCTCAACACTCACTGAATTTCGGATCATTTCTTCTAGAGTAGTCGGATTTCTCTCTCTTAATGAGTAGGCCATATCTGGGTCAAAAGAATCAGGATAACGTAGGAGAGTCAAACCAGGAGGTGGTTTCATTTCATTTGGGATGCATTTATAGATTCTGAGGTATCAGACATTATACTCAGGAACAGATTCATTAGGATTATGCCTCAAGGAGTCATAATAAACAAGGATTTGTATGGGTTTTTTCTTCTCATCCTACCTAGCTAAGAAAGCATCAATTAGGTCAGTGGGAGTCCTAATAGAATTAGATGCTAGGGCATGGAAACAAGTTTTAACTTCACTAGAAAAAATTTGCGCGATAATTCACATCTTGGCATCATCTGCATCTAACTCCTCAAGATCTATGAAGGTTGTGATTTTGGCCATATGTTGGCGGGTAGTGATTTCAAAGTTTTCATCGAAGAGACAAAGTATTTGGTCATATCCTTGTGGCAGATAAACAAGCTGAACAGGGATAACTAAAGGTAAAAATATAGCCATAGTTCCTATTGAATGTGGTGGAGGGGCAGGAACGAAGGGTGGATTGGTCTGAGGAGGTCCTTGAGTGGGAAGTTGAGATGATGGGATGGATGATGAAGCAGTAGCTATTTTGGAAACTTTAGGGATGTGAAGGGTTTCTTGTCAGTATTGAATGAGGGATTTTTCAGCAGTGTAACTTAAGGTGTTGGCTAAATTTTTGATCTTGTGATATTGTCTCCAAATTTTGACATCAGTCTCATTTGCAGCCTCAAAAAATGACGGGTTTAACTCTAATATACAAGGTTCAGGGACCATTGTATTCAAGTCAGTCACAGATTTTTTTCTAAACAGTGACAACTCAAATTCGGTATCAAAAAATAAATTTTGAATGGTTACCAAATCAGAAGGTAATGAGAAGGATATTACCGAATCTCGAGGAGGAGAATCCAAAGAACTTGAAGTTGAATAAGATATTTTCTTCGTTAGGATTATTTTAGGATCTTCGATGGGAGAAACCATATCTGGATTAGGGTTATACCTAGTATATTTACTTTGAGAAGCTAGATCTGTTATGAAGCACTGCAATTATGAAATCAGCCTCATGAAACTCGATCCTATCATCCAAAGGACCACTTTCCAATAAATATTTTTCATACACCCAGGGAAAATTTGTCCTTTCGTTCCCCGAAAACAGTACCAGAATGTTATCGCTCCACCAAATTCCCAAGGCTGAAGAAGGAATCCCAACAGAGGTAACCACAAACCAACCTTTTAACTTGGTAGCTAGCCCTACCAAGTCGGAGAGGGCTCTCTCCACAAAATACATCATAGGAGGCTGAATGGATTAGGTTTTTAGGCTAGGTATGAGTTTAGGGGTTTTGATAATCGATTTTGGTACATGTATCTGTGATCTATTAATTTTTTGTGTTTATGGTACATGTATCTGCAATATGTTAATTCGCTATGATTTTTTTGTTTTGTGATTATAGTTGATAGTGCGCACGTGGATGCGAACCTGTTAATTAGATTTGATAAGCTATCTTCTGGTTATTTATTGAGACTCATGTGAATGGCCTCATGTTGTATAGATCTGATAGTGGCAGACCAGCTTGATTTACCTGCTCTCTCCCAGGGTGCGGAAACCTGGTTCCAACACCCTCCCATACTGCTTCGGGTGAGATTTTGGCCTGCGCAAGTAGATCACTGCTAAAAGGGCTAGTAGTATAGGGGATTATTGACAAACCTTAACCTCCGAACCTCGGTCAGGACCCCTCAAGCCAACAAATGGTTCTGTTGCCAGGACCGAGAGCATTTTGAGTGAGATCGGGTAATGCCAAGACCGTATTGGAAACCTAAGAGAAAATAAATCGATGAGTGGTTTGAAAAACATGTTCAGGAACTCGCAGTAAAAGAAAATTGCAGTAAGAAGTTGACCACAGAGGAGTGGAAGAACAAGTACATCTTCACGGAGATCTATGAAATTTTCTTTGTAACAATTGCGATCGAGCTCTAGGAGTGGCTCGCAAGGCTTGTCGAGTTTCAGAAGTGTTGGAAAGATGAACGAGTCACGCAGTGGACCCCAGAGCGGATCCTGCAGTTAGAAAAGACTAATAACACCATCACTCGCACAATAGATCACTGGGTGGACAATGTGATAGGAGGATTTGTGACAGAATTTGTATTCGACCAATTCATATCCTATTTAGAAGTAGAGCAGAGGTTTTTCAAGGGCTTCCTGGGTAAGTTTTTGAAAACTTTTCCATTAGTGATTAAGATCTTTTTGTGCAAAAAAAAGTATTTTGTGTAGCCATACAGAGTGAATGAGATATGACCAGAGAAAAGGTACAACGCGTAGTGGTAAGTACTATAGAACTAACCAAGAAGGGGATTGATCTGTCTACAGTTCAGTAAGAAACTTTTCTACGCATAGCCCTCCATCTACGCCACCTTCGAGCCCTCATAGGGGCAAAAAATCACCTCCACCCCCACCAGAAGATGATATGGCCTCGCACATGAAGCTACCTACCTTCAAGGGCATGGGTGATGAGAACATCGATCAGTTCTGGTTTGTCGCAGGATTGGTATGGACTGCGTAGAACGTAGCAAGTGATGTGGTGAAACGGGCACAGATATCCCTTGCTTTTGAGGGGAGAGCCTTGGATTGGTACATGGGATACATTGACCAACATGCGAACACTACTATTGAGGAAATCAAGAATGCATTGAAGCAGCAGTTCAAGAAATCTAAGTCCTACTCTCAGATAGTAAATGACTTGAAGGATTTCAAGCAAGGACCTTTTGAATCCATATGGGAAGCAGATCAACAATTAAAGAAGGTAATCAGAGAAGGAGGATTCCAGTATGATGACATGAAACACACGGAGTGGTTTATTTCTATGTTGTTTCCCCACCTGCGCGTACCTATGGGTCATCAGGCCATTGAAACACAGGAGAAGGCCCTGGAGGTTGCCATGAAATTGGAAGTTGCGCCAAGAGATGACACTCATTTAGGAGTACAACAGATACAAGGCCAGCTAGAGGCAATGCACATGGATATTCAGAATCTACGTAAGGAGCGAGGGATGGAGGCCAGTCCTAAAATATGGTGCATACGATGCAGGGTAAATGGCCACACCAAAGATAATTATCCACTGCTTGTAGACTACATGCAAGTCGGGGGACCCAACTCGCTGCAGCCTAGGGAAGCTGCGGGACTGAGTGCATCGGCGCCATGGTGCAATGACTACTGCGCTGTTGGGCTACACGATACCAACCATTACCCCCGCCTTTCCACATATATCTCAAAAGTAAAACAATAATGGTGTAGGTTTTGTAGGTCTGTAGGACATGATGAACAGAACTACCAAACGTATCATTTGATGATTGATCGGGGGAAATTATATAGGGTACAGTCAGACCCATCATCACCTAGATCCCCCGTAGGTATAGGAGGCTCCCTGGCTAGGGGAAGGGGAGGGGGGAGAGGAGGAAGCGCAGGAAGGGGTAGAGGCCATCTAATCTGCTATAATTGTGGGAAAGTAGGTCACTTTGCAAGGGACTACATGAACCCAACTCGGAAATCCTAAAAATATTGCAGACAGCCAGACCATGTGGTTGAAGATTGCCCAATTTTGATAGCCAAGATGCAGGAGAAACAACAGACACCTATTTAGAACGTACAAAGGGTCAAGGTAGAACCCCAAAGTGAAGGACCAAGTATTAATGTTATAACATGCAGTGGCATAGCCACCAGAGGGGCTGCGGAGAAAGCTGAGGTAGAACCTCTTATCCGTAAAGTGACCATTAAACAAGAAGGGTTGGACTTACCGAAGGAAAGGGAAACCTTCATCGCAGCTCGCCAAGACTTTACCAATGCTGAGACACCTACCCTTCCAACACCTGCGAACCTTAGAGGAGATGATGAAGTTAAATAATTCCCGCAAGCGTGTCTAAAGCTGATGCACAACCAACGGGTCATAGAAAACCTCCAAGCCTTGATAGATAGTTGCGCAGGAAAGACAACACCAACTATGGAAATTAAGGATGTGCACAAAATATATAAGCACAAGAGACGCACTGGTCGGGAGATGCGGCTAACCGTGCAGATTGGTGATTATGAGATGGATCAAGTTATTCTAGACTTGGGATTCGATGTGAATGTACTACCTAAAAAGACTTGGCAGCGAATGGGAGAACATAAACTGGAATGGTCCACTATCTAGTTGCACATGTCTAATCAACATAAGATCATACCATTGGGAAGATTATCAAAGATAGTAGTAGATATCGTCGTAGTTAAGGTGCAGACTAACTTTGAAGTCATTCAGATCGAAGAAGACACGGACCCCTACTCGGCACTCCTAAGATTGGATTAGGCCATTTATATGGTTGGAATTATCAATTTGAAGAAACAAAGCATGGTTTTTGAAAGTGAGGGAACACGGTTGATCGTACCACTCGACCCTGCAGAAGGAGAAAGGTATACCGAGCCAGCGCATGAGGAAGAAGAGATAGATCACATCTATAAGTTAATTATGAAGGACAAAGACTGGATCAACCCTACGGCTGATGGTATGCCTTGCTGGAAGAAGAGAAATGAATGTTTCTCCGACTCCGATGAAGAATTAGAAAATTGGAAAAACTGACAGCAGTAAATCTCTACACTGCACTGCCTACGAATTACCAGGGAATTCCGGTATATATCTTATGAGGTACGAGAATTACCCTGCTTTGATGGCTCTGGTAGATAAAGGAATTTTTGCGAACCTTCGAAGCTGAGGTTCCCAGAGAACGAAGGCTATGGGCTCTTAACCTATCCATGCGCGCAACGCCTGCGAAATGTTGGGACACACATAAGGGGGCATTCCAGAATGGGAGGAATTTCGGGATATGATGATACTGTGGTTTGAGCCTCTGACCAATGTGAACGTCAAGAGATTCCACGGCCCAGGAAATCCGCGCGAACATTTGTTCGCTTGGATGGAGAAATGGTGTGATCGTACTGCAGAAGAATGGGTTCACTTGTTTATTCATTCATTGGGACCAATTCCCGCTGCATCGTACCTCGATGCGGAGTTGCATCAGCGCACCCGCTAGTGGAAAAACTTAAAAGATGAATTCTTGGGGAAATTTGGGCTAACGGGAGGATTGGAGGTGCTTGAGGAAGCTCTGAAGACTAGTGATACCTTTGTGAGTGATGAATCCAACCCTGACGTAGTTAGAGAAAGACCCATCTGGGACACACAGATGCAGGATAAGGTCAAGTCCCACAAGGCCACCATGGAAAATTGCGATGCAGATTCATGCAAGGTCTCGATCATAGAATCAAGGAGGGAACGCACAGTTGCAGGACCTCCAATACAAAAGATGGATGGTACGAAACAACGAAATGCTAACATAAATATGGTAGTACAACTCAAGCTGGCTACAATTGGGAACTGCTGGGATGATGGGACAGTAGGCAAGATTTCAGAACTGCTCATGGAGTATCAAGATGTATTTCCAGCCAAATTTTCAGGGCCTAAGGAGATCACGGGGGATTTGGGCGGTATGCATGTCACTCTCAATTCAAATGTGCAGTCGGTGAGAAAGTGGCCTTATCATAGGCAGAAGGTTAGGGAGGAGATCGACATTACGCTCATTAAACCAATCACACGGGTGAACTGGGTAAGGCCTAAGACTACGAAGCTACTGTGCTCGATCATGGGACATATGGGCTACTACAGAAATTCAGTCAGGAATACGCATTGATCACTGCACCTTTGAAAATGTTGCTTAAGAAAGATATTCCACTCAATTTGGATGACGCATGCCAAAAGAGATTTGAGCTACTCAGGGAAACGATGGTCTCTATACCTATTACCACTTCCACCAATTGGGCGACAATATTTCATAAGGATAATTTAGGAATTTCCCTGGACGCGGCCCATACGCAGCTTGGCACCAAAAACAGTATTCACCCAATTGCATGTGCTAGTCAGGCAATCCCAGGTGCGGAGCGTGATCATGCCACCACGAAGAGGGAAGGGTTGGCCCTGAATAATCAACATAATCTGTTTACAAACCATTCGGTTTTAAAGCACCTGGGGAATAAGCCTGTGTTGGGGGGGACAGTCTGCAGGTGGCTATTGTTTCAAGCATACGGTGTTGAAATCGTCGTCAAGCTAGGCAATTTGAGTATGGGGCGGGAGCACTTGTCTCGAATTGTGACGGACGACGGGTCCACTTGCTGGAAGAAAGGATTTCCTGATACGTAGTTATTCGCCAATAAGGTCGTGGAGGTGTGCTTCATTGAGATCTCTTCGTTCTTGACCACAGGCATGGCACCTACTGAATATTCGGTATGACAAAAGGAGTTGATTCACCGAGCGGCAGACTTTACCATTATCGCAGCTCAGTAAGTACCACGCAGAGATGGCCTGGAGCGAGCAAACCACACTCTCTTGGTAGAAGCCCACAGAGGCATAACACGAGGTCACCACGTAGGAAAGACGACGACAGAAGAGATCTTGAAGGTTGGGCTATGTCAACATATAATTTCAGTTGGAAGGGATCACATCAGAATGACGCAGGTGCGTTGGGAACGCAGGCGGTTTGCTCAGAACATAGGGGTGTGTTAGGATTGCAGGGGTCCACTAAGCGCACCCTGGATGCGAAAACTAGTCGTTGAAATAGTCAAATCAGGTGAAAATAAAAAATTACCGTTGGATGGGGCAGGTGACCGACATTTAATGCGACGATTTTGGGAGATTTTTTACCGTTTACGTGATGGTAAGTCCCGCGCGAAGTCTACCCTACCGTTGGGCAATCACCAAGGCTATAAAATAGGTGAGCTAGATCAAACACGGGTTCTGTATTGCTTGAATAACTTTTACTTAGCTTGGTTGTCCTGGACGCAGTTGTGCTGTAAGAAATTTTGTGCCTATAGCATCTCTTTCATGTCTGAGCAGCCTGCTTCCTCTGACAGTAGCAATTTTGAGTTTATATTTCACACCAGGATGACTGCCATGAACCCTACCGAACTCTCGGAGCCAGTAACCTTGGTGGAACAAGACACTGAGGAAGTAGTGGAGGTTGAGTCCGAAGTCGAAGAGGTACTCTCCACACCCAAACCTGCCACAAGAAAAGGAAAAGAAAAAGCACAGGGCTCAGGCAAGCCTCCGAAACCTATGAAATGGGTCGTAGGGAAGCCCCGTACTTCCCCACGAAACGTGAAATCCCAAGGGCTACTCCAGAGGATTCCTAGCCTGTCGAGCCAATCAACTGGCTGCCTCCCTTCATTCGACCATGCAGGGCATCGATGCGCACACCAAAGAAATTCGATGGATTGATCACCTACATGCAAATGCCGCTGACCTCGGGGGAGGTTCCCGTCATAGGTGAACCTTTCGGACGACTTCATGAATTTAAGTTCGAAAATCATGATTTGGCCAACCATGAGGCCTTCCCTGAGCTAGGACTGGATTTATACCTTGATACAGTTCATAGCACCAATGGAATCAAATTTGTCCCCCAATGCTGGGTACATGGGTCGGCTGGGTCCGGGCTCCTAAATCTGCTCAAGATGCCCCACTTTGGACACTACAATGTCACAAACCGGCTCGCACGATAATTGCTCACGTTGATTCATGATGGATGCCTGTGGATATAGGAAATGATCCCCTTTGATGCTACACTAGTTCATCGGATTACTGGTCTCCCCATGAGTGGGCCAAACCCCCTGGAGCGCGTGGGTAAGAAATATGAGGAGGAGACTACTGAGTGCGTGCGCAAAAAGTATCATGTGGACCACAATACTTGGGGGTTTATCATCAAGACCATCAGTGACAGAGGTACGTAGTTTGGAACCATGCTGTTAACCTATAAAATGATGAGGAAATGTTAGGTCACCTCCGTTCCAGCCTACGTAATTCGATTGGCTGTGTAATATTCCCAAATTCGGAACAGCTAGCAAGGCACAACTGGAAAATGAATTTTCCAGTAATGGATGCTACATGAATTGAAAAAAAGACCTTGATCCCTTAGAACAATGTGTCTAAGTGCTAAATCCAAGAGGAGGCTCCAAATAAATCCTTCTAAGTAGGTTAAACAGACCTCCCACACTTAGATGTCCTCAAAAAGTGCCCTATGAAGGGACTGCAACCAATGCATGAACATACAATAGATCAATAGCATTATTTTATTAGCTGTGAGACAAGAAGATATAGATAGCAAAAAAATAATGTTATAGCAGTAGAAAGAGTACAAATTCTTGAGGAAACATCCACTCAAGAAAGGCAATGCAAGCCTCAACAAGACATGTACATGAAATAGAAGAATCTTGTTATATCTCCATAAACCCAGGCTAAGAGGACACAATTTATAAGAGGTACTGCTCCATATTACAAAATAATAGAAATATATGACAATGTATGGCTCAATAAATAAGGGTGAGCAAGCTCTCAACCCTTGGAAATAATAATACAACAATCCTCCAAAGGATTGGCTGAAATATACAAAATGGAAAAAATGTCGGAGTTGCTGGGTAGTAGCTGCAACTCAGAAAATGGAACTGGATGAAGATAGCTAAAGATGCTATGTTAGGGTCCCGTGATTTGGCTGATAGGCAAGCCAAATGAAAGTGTAACATAAAACCAATCTTTGGAGCCCAAGGACCTAGCCTTCCTGGACTCAGAGAGGGCTCTCTCTATTTGTGTAAGGGATATCGGTGTATTCGCTTATTGTGTTCTGATTTTAGGCTAGTTATGAAGTAGGTTTTTTGGTTTTGGTTTTTAGGTTGTGAGGGATGAAACTGATCAAAGATATAAGATAGGTAAAAAGATGTCAGATCAACTGGGCTATGGGGTCGAAGAGGTCAAGAAATCTATCAGATGGTGATACAAGGTTATTGAAGGGCCGATTTGATTCGAGGTAAAATGGATCTTTGGGAAAACTGGAGTAAGATGGACATCAAGTTTGTGAATAAAAACGGATTTCAAGCACAAATAGTTTAATAGCTGACATAAACATGGAAGGGAAAACCATTAATCATGAGAAATGTAACTTTAAGCTAATCAATGCATAGAAATAAACATTCAAGCCATGCATAGAGATATATAACTCTCTAACTTTAGGAAATGGCTATCAGACTTTGGGGAAATACATTTAAGTCAGAAAAACAACTCAAATCATTACGTCGGAACTCCTAAACATAGTACTTCAAGCTATTGGGCACTTTGAAAACAAGATTGCATAGTCTTAGGCAAAGGGCAAGATCAGAACAAGACCTCCTTGGTTCAACAAATGACAATCTAATCAATCAAAGAGAGGTTTCACAGATGGAGCTATGGCTAGCCATGAGTAAGCAGGGCATACCGTAAATCATACTTAGCATGCATAAAACCATGAATGAAACAAGCAAACAATATTCTTAGGTTATTAAAGAGCAATCAAGAATTCTTTAATGTGACTAAGAATGCAGAAAACATAGAAGCTATGAAGAAACAGGAAATTTGAGGTGCCTCCAAGGGCATGTCTCAAATTTTTTCTCTACTGTCCTATAGCAAGCAAGAACATGAATTTATGAATGAAAACTAGGAAACAAAACATAGAGAGAGACACTATACCATTCTACCAAGTCATGGAATCCAACAACACTCCTCTTTCATCATCCAACAACATCCAAGAAACTATCCAAAAGCATGAGACAAGTATTTCTTCCAAAGCTTATATGACCATATATTGCTTCTATTCATCAAGTTCAGCCTCTTTTTACAATGAAAGCCTTTGGAATATATAGGCCAAAGTGAGGAAAACCTCTTGGTTCAACTTGCAATCTCATTGGCCTATCCAAAATATCTGATTTTGTCCTTGAGGCTTTGCAAAGCCCAAGGCACAAAATATCTAATAAAATATCTAAAAAATGCTAAAAAAGGGAAATATATTGATTTTTCATAACTTATCATGTAAAAAAATAGCTAAACGCACATGAGGAAAGGTCAATTTTGAAAGGTTCAATTTTTACAAAAATACTCAAAAAATACATCAGCAAAAGGTCCCCTAACTTGCTGGCAACCTTTGGAGGCCTTCTCGATGTCGAAACGAGGCTCATGATAGCTCGTTGGAAAGATATGAGTGTCTAATTTCTGAAAATGATTATTTTTCTCCCAAATAACCATAGGAAGTCCTCCAAAAACAGGCCTATGTGTAAAAACCAAAAAAATAAGCCTTGCTGATAAACAGGGCAGAGTGTAGAAAAAGCGAGTGTTTTTCACCATTTGGGGGGAGAAAAAGATCTTAAATTGTTCTGAAAATAGCTGAGTATGTGCCCCTGAAATTATGGCATCCAATGATACCATTTTCATGTTATAAAATTAAATATTACAGAGCAATGCAACACATAAAATATGCGGAAAATACAAGCACACAAAACACATAAAAACCAGAGAGACACAGATATACGTGGTTCACCCAGATTGGGCTACATCCACCCCAAACAGCCAATCCTTCCTTTCTATTATCCAACAAAAATGAAGAGACAAAACCTACAACAGATCCGCTGTAATATCCTCTATTCTCTCTCACAGTCTCCCTATCTGTTTCCCGCTCAGAGAATACACATACAATGCGCAGCCGCAATACAATACCCTCATAAAAGCGAGGGGTTGCCTTCTAGGGAAAAAAAACCCTAAACTAAACATAACTTCTACCTTTATATCATCTGCCTAATGAACGGCCCAGATTGAATAGAAATTACTATACTTTACAAGGCAATTTTACATCTATTTTTGGCTTCGGGGGTGTTGTTCCTTGAGAAACAATTCCTTGCTGTGAACAGGAATCCGTGCTCAAGACATTAAAGATTATGTCACAAAATGTATGTCTGTCTCTGTTTATTAAAACCTTCAAATATTAATAATATATCGCACAAATATCAAATCTTTATAAACTCTGCAATGCCATGTTCCCTTTATATTGAAGTGAGCGAAATGGAAGATGAAGAAAGAAAAGGATTTCAGTTTGTCATGCTGCTTAAAACAGAAACTGCCATAATAAAATCTTGAAGAAGTGAATAACAAATAAGCTAAAGTAAAGGAGCGCCCATTAAGGATAATTAACTCTTAGACACATAAATATCAAGAGACCTGCAGCTCTAATCACTTTACTTTATTCTCAGATATGAAAATGAAATGAAAACTAAGAAAACTCTTCGACACAAATGGATAATAGAAACTTGCAAAGCTTTTTCATTCATTCAATATTGTTCAGTACAAAATTAGCCTTCAAGGTCCAAAACTCGGAACCTTCTTTCTTCCTTAAGATGTCTTTAAATACAATCTGAACCAAAATGGTTTTCAGTTATAAAACTGATTCTAACTAACTGTAACTGCTTAAATACTCTCTGTAGCGGAGGTACATGCCTCGGAAATATTTTATTACATTTACATAACTTCACTTAAA
The DNA here is from genome assembly GCA_034641835.2 of Pinus albicaulis. NCBI lineage: Eukaryota > Viridiplantae > Streptophyta > Pinopsida > Pinales > Pinaceae > Pinus > Pinus albicaulis. The sequence continues at coordinate 34,453,491 of CM076575.1, forward strand.
ACAAAATAAAAGATAATAACTCCTAATCTAAAGAAACTGATGTTCCTGGAATAGCGGCTGACTCAATGAATACTTGCGGCTGAACGACTACTTGGGGCTGTTTGGCTGGAAATCCTTTTTCTGTGTCAATAGAAAGTTTCTTGCATTCCTTCCAGAGTTTATCTTGAGTTATCGGAGCGTTCTTATAACGATGATATTCCAGTGTGAAGGCAACAACTTGACTGTGAGTGAGGTTACTTGTGAACAATGTCTTCACCATCCACAACAGAAGGAAATGCCTTTGTAAGAAATCGAATACTGTTTCTCCCTTCAATATCTGTGTCTTCTCATGTCGGCCATCTGCTCTGCTTTTTGCAAATATCAATTGATCCTCATAAAATTTCCAGGACATAATCTCACCTCCCTCCCTCCAGCATGAGGGCAAACCTGTTCTTGTCAACTTATCAAACGAAATATCAAATTTCTTAACCATCTCTTTAATTACCTGTAACCGCTTCTTTGATGCCTTTAGAAGGTCATTTTTAATGATCATTTTGTTTACCTCTTCAGCATAGAAATACCTATCCAGTATCCCCATATCTTTCAACTCTTCATCTGTCTTGGCATTAATAAAATTTATGAATTTCTTGGCCCAATTTGATCTTTTGATAGTGGCCTGCTTCTCCGATAACAGCTCCTTTTCGTGCTCTGAAACAATGTTTTTCTCTCTGGCAATTATATTTATGGAATCCCATTTTGCCTGCATTTCAGAAATGATCTCGTTCCAGATGAGATCCTTAGCTTTAATAAGGGAAATATTTCCCTTCAATTTCTCCTTGAGTTCTTTGATTTCTTCCTCAGCTTTTTGTAGCTTCTGTTCGTTCTCATTTGCCTTTCCTTCCCATCCTTGCATCAACTTAAGAACTGTGGCCAATTCAGACTGGGCCTGTTTACAATCTCTCTCTGCCATTTTTAATTCTGTGTTCAGCTGAACAACCTGGGCTTGAGGGTCGGCTCCACCTGCAGAAAAATCAAAAGTACAAGTATGGTTCTGGATTTGATTCTGTAAGGTTATAGCAGTCTGCTTTACCTTATCGAGTTCCTCGTCCTTCTTCATCAACTGTTGTCGTAGTTCCTCTTTTTCCTTTTCAACCTCTGCTACTTCGACTGCCAACGAGTGCTCCGCAGCTGGCAATTTCAGCTTTTTCCTTAATGAAGATATTTCTGCTTCTGCACTCTTCATAAGTTTTTGAATTGCGCTTTTATCATTTGGATCAACCCCGATTTTCACTATGATTTTCTTCAGCTCTTCATTCTGAGTAGTTAATGCTCTTGCATTGGCTTTTTCCATCTTGCATTGTTTGACAACCTTAGCAAGCATATTTTCTGTCTTGACTGCTGTAGCAGTGGTCTTGCTCAAATCATTGACAATCAACTGACCTGTTTGCATGTGGAGATTCATTTTTTCCCACAAGGGGATCTTTTTCACGTCCATGACTATATTCAACTCCTTAAAGCTGCCTGAAGGTCCAAGGGACATTCCTGTCGGATGCGACAGCGCCATCTTAAACTGATCTTTCTCCAGATCCATTACAGTCAATAGTCTTGTTTGGTCAGCAGGTATATGGTGCTCTGCTTGTGTTTCTATATTGGCCTTTATTCTTTGGTTCTTTTCTTCAATTTGTGAGAACACTTGCTTCATGGAAGGAGCCTTTTCCAAATGAAGTTCTGGTCTGCTAGGAGATGAAGGGCCACCTTGTTCTTCACTGACCTGGAGAGTAAAACCAGGTGAATTAGAAGAGTGGTCTTCTGCTAATTTAGTCCTTTTCTCCTCTCGGGGTTCCTCCTCATCGATCTCAATAACATCATCTCTCCCTCTTTTGCCCATCTTTTCCAATATTGCAGGTGTTTGAATACTGATCCGTGATGAACTTGGCCCTCCTGGATTAGCCAATTTGTCTAAATCCAGTTTACTCACATGAGTAAAAGCAGCATACCCATTCTCGACCCTTCTTTGTGAAATAATCCCGTGTGGGTCATAGGCCCATTTCTCTCCCAACAGCAACTGTGTTCCTTCCAATATTTTTGATACCTCCTCAAAAGCTTGCCTTGTGTTAACAACAAAAGGGCCTACACTCATAGGCAACTTGTACATTAATCCTTTCTTCATAGGCAGAAAATGAACTTGATCCACATTAAGATTTTGCCTTATAAATTCCAAGGCAAACAGTCTCATGGGAACAAATGTTGGAAGTCTATAAGGCTCAATACTGACTCCATATAGCCTTCTCTTAGAATAATCTTCAAAAACAAACCAGTCTCCAAATTTACAATTAGGTCCTAATTGCAAGAACTCCTGGGCCTTTGGCAGGAAGCATGGGGGCAGAGTTCCATTAAGAATTTTATAAGCAGTGGTCATGAAATGGTCCACAAATTCAAATAAACCGGCTTCGTTCTCTTCTCTTCTAACCATATCGGTCCAAAGCAAAAATGACTGTTTATTTTTATTACTATCCATTATATTCAAACCAACACTCATGAATTCTTCAACATTCTGATATAAAAACAAGTAGACTACCAATGAGGGAAATCTGAAATAACCTGTTAAAGGGAAGGTGATCAATTGAGAATTCACCACTTCCTGCCAAAAGGATGGGATATCTAGCACCACCCCTGGTTTCATCATGAGAGTGAACATCCCCAGGGCTGCCTTGTCAATTTCGCGATCATCATGTCTCCCCAAAATCTCCATAATACAACTAAGAACTGGCCTGTATTGAACATTAAATGCCTCCAAACTGAACTTTCCCGATTCAAATTGAGTCTTCTTTGGACTTGATATCAAAAATGACATGCAACGATTAAACTCTTCATTTGAAAGCTCCTCGAAATATTGAATCAACGAATCTTCAGAGAACTGCAAAGGAGAATCATTTTCTGGAAAACATAATGCCTGACGCATTAATTGAGTTGAAACCTGCAGAATATTTTCCCCTTGGGAATTCATAACAAAACACTTGTCGGGGTACATAGATGAAACCAACCAAGAAATAAATTCGAGGAAGACATGAGTTTTTGGAATACAGGCGGACAACACTCCCGAACTTTGCATAACAGAAAACACAGGTGACTTGTCAGTGTTCAGAGTTACTTGATAATGCAAGAGAGGATGATTTACGGATGACGTGGTATCATGAACATCTTTCTCGCTATCTAGGAGGGGACTCAGACTTGACAAACCAGACAATGATGTTCGCTTGGCCATGATTGACAGGAATTTGAAAACAATTCAAAGTACTGAATAGCGCAAAGGTGGCGGGACGCGGTTTAAACAGGGCAAACAGACACAAATAAATCACAATAGGACAGAAAAACCCTTTTTATAGATTGCGGGAATCATAATAAATGCAAGATTGACGTGGAGAAACAGCTGGCAGTAGATGATGTCATGCGGGGGGTCTATGAGTACGGCGGGGAAATTCTATCCATACCCCCCGTAATTAACCAGAACCGTCGATCACCAAAGTTCGGAGATCTGACCGGTCAACTGCGGGGGGTCGGGATTTTATAACTGACGGGAAAGTTAACCCCCCGCAGTTGCATATCCGCGAGCTTCTTTGTATGATGGCGCCTTCCGCTCGAAAAGCTGCTCGAGCTTTAACCTTTATATATTTATATGACAACCTAAAGTTGACACCCACTTCACATATATAAAATAAAAACGGAAAAACATGCATTCCCCTTTTTTTATATGCTAAAGTACAAAATTTCATACTTAAAGCATATTTTTGAATTCTTATCCTTTTTTTTTTTTTTGAATTTTCTTTTCATAATTTCAAAATGAAATATAAAAATGATATGTAGATAATGATCCACAACAGGGGGGCGCTGCCCCCGAAACCCCCACCGGGGGACTACTAGCCCCTGGACCCCCCAGCCGGGGGGTCAGTTGTCCCCCCCGCACACCCCCGCGTGCAAGGGTGTACAATTTTCCTGGGGTATACATCCAGCTAAAAAAAGGATCTCTGAATTTGGAAGAAAATCAGGCTCCACACCCAACAATCTCCCACTTGGAGATTGATTGTAGCAACTCCAGCGCTACTTCATTTGCTGGAAAATGACTCCTCTTTGGACCTAGTTGTTCCTCATATTCATCATCATCCTTGAAGACCAATTGAAACTGAGCACATTTTCAGTTTCTCCCTGGTTACAACTTTTGTTAGCCTATTTGCAGGATTTTGGCTAGTGTGTATCTTTTCCAGCTACAACTCTCCATCTTCCAATACTGACCGTATGAAATGGTACTTGAGATGTATGTGTTTAGTCCTGGAATGAAATGCTGAGTTCTTTGCAAGATGAGTGGCACTTTGGCTATCACTGTATAACGTGCCCATATCATGTTTCTTACCCAATTCACCCATAAGCCTTTGTAACCAAATCATTTCTTTACTAGCCTCTGTAGCAGCAACATACTCTGCTTCTGTTGTTGAAAGTGCAACAACACTTTGGATTTTTGAAACCCAACTGATAGCTGTTCCACCTAAAGTAAATACATATCTTGTAGTGATCCTCCTGTTATCTCTGTCACCTGCCATATCTGCATCAACATATCCCTGTAGAGCAATGTTTGAACCACCAAAGCATAATGCTTGATTTGTGGTACCTCTCAAATATCTGAGAATCCATTTTACTGCCATCCAATGTTCTTTTCCTGGATTATTCATGTACCTGCTTACAACTCCCACTGCATGTGCAATATCAGGCCTTGCGCAGACCATTGCATACATTAAGCTTCCAACTGCTTATGCATATGGAACTTTAGACATATAATCCATGTCTTCTTGGGTCTTTGGGCACATCTCCTTACTAAGTTTGAAATGGCTATCAAAAGGTGTACTAACAGGTTTTGCATTGTGCATATTAAATATTTTCAACACCTTTTCTATGTACTCATTCTGAGACAGTGTTAATTTGCGATTTTTCCTTTCTCTAGTTATCCTCATACCAAGGATTTGTTTTGCAGCTCACAAATCCTTCATTGCAAATGAATTTGCCAATTTTCTTTTGATCACATTTATTTCCTGCATGTTAGATCCTGCAACAAGCATGTCATCTACATACAATAACAATATAATATAGCTACCATCATTTTGCCTTTTTAGATAAACACAATGATCAGAGTGACATCTAGTATAACCTTGTTCAAACATAAAATTGTCAAATTTTAGATACCACTACCTTGGAGCCTGTTTAAACCCATACAAGATCTTCTTTAACCTGCACACGAATTTTCATTTCCCTTTGACCTCATATCCTTCTGGTTGTTGCATGTATATCTCTTCCTCCAAATCTCCATGGAGAAATTTTGTCTTTACATCTAACTGTTCAAGATGTAAATCTTTCGATGCTACAAGACTTAAGATAGTTATGATTGAAGTCATCTTAACAATAGGAGAAAATATTTCATCAAAATCAATACCTTTCTTTTGTGCAAACCCCTTCACCACAAGTCTAGCTTTGTACCTATGTTTTCCTCCATCTTCTTCCTTCAGCCTGTAAAACCATTTATTTTGCAATTTAGTTTTACCTGCAGACAACCTGACTAAGCCCCAAGTTTGGTTATGCATTAAGGAGTCCATCTCTTCTTCCATGGCTAGCTCCCACTTCTTCATGCTTTCAACCTGCATTGCTTCTTCATAACATTCAGGTTCACCAGAATCGGTCAGCAATAAATAATATAATGAAGGAGAGTATTGTTCAGGGGGTCTACTTATCCTGGTAGATCTTCTAACAAAAATTTTAGGTGTTTGAGGTGCCTGTTGGTGTTGTGGTGGTTGCTGCTACTGTGGTTGTTGATTATTATCATTTTCAGACACCTTTACTTTTTCAGTTATCTCATCAAGAACCGTGTATTCCTTGCTTTCTTTTTCCTGTTTCTTTTGCTGCAACTGATTCTTATACAAGGCCTTTTCATTGAATATTACATCTCTGCTCCTAATGATTTTGTGATTTTCATAATCATATAAGTGATAACCAAAATCATTAGCACCATATCCAATAAAGGTACATTTCTTTGATTTTGCCTCAAGCTTTGTTCTATTTTCTTTATTAATATGGAAAAAGGCCTCACAACCAAATGGCTTTAAAAAAGAGTAGTTTACCTTTTTACCTATCCATGCTTCCTCTAGAATACCACCATCCAAGGAACTTGAAGACCCTCTGTTTATTAGATAAACAATAGTCTCTACAACATCTGCCGAAAATTGTAAAGGCAATCCTGCATGCAATCTCATCAATCTCATGCACCTTTCACGCTCCATGATTGTTCTGTTCATCCTTTTTGACACACCATTTTATTGTGGTGTTCTTGGAGCTGTCTTCTCTCTACGAATTCCATGCTCTAAACAATACCTATCAAACTCTTTGCTGCAATATTCACCTCCTGTCTGATCTAAGACACTTTAACTTATTTCCTATCTCAATCTCAACCAAAGCTTTCCATTTCTTAAAAGTATCAAATACATCAGATTTATTTTGAAGAAAATAAATCCAAGTTTTTCTAGTTGCATCATCAATAAACGTGACATAATAGCGAGAGCCACCGAGAGATGATACCTGAGAAGGTCCCCATACATCTGTATGCACAAGCTCCAATTTTTCACTCTTCTTTTCTTTCCCAACTCTGAGAAATCTAACTCTCTTTTGTTTTCCATAAATTCAATTCTAACAGAAATCCAAATCAACATTCTTCAAACCTGGCAACAAATTTCTTGAGTGAAGAATCTTCATCCCCTTCTCATTCATATGCCCGAGCCTATGATGCCATAGTGTTGCATCTTCTCCTTTGGAATTTAAAGCATTAACAGAGTTAGAAATACCATTGCATAAATACAATGTACCAACCTTTTCTCCTTTTGCTATTACCAATGCTCCTTTGGTGACCTTCCAAACTTTATCTATGAAAGTTGTCACACAACCTTCACCGCCTAAATGCCTTGTTGAAATCAGATTTTTCTTTAGATATGGAACATGCCTTACCTCCTTTAGTAGCCATTGGTTTCCATTCTGCTATTTTACAAAAACCTTACCCATTCCAACAATTTTACAGGGTTTATCATCACCCAAACAAACTTGTCCAAAATCTCCTTGAACATAGTCATGAAAATATTTCTTATCAGGTGTGGCATGGAATGAAGTCCCTGAATCTACAACCCAAGAATCAGTAAAATTTTCGAAAGAAAGAATCAAAGCATCTTGTAACACATCACCTGTCACATTTGCTTCATGATTATTTTCCTGTTGTGCATCTCCTTCTTTTCCCTTCCGATATCTACAGTCTTTCTTTAGGTGTCCTTCTTTCTGCATTTCCAGCACACTATCCCCGATCTGGACTTGGATCTGCCTTTCCTTGATTTACTGCGATATCCCGACTCTTTCCTCTTTCCATTCTTCTTCCCCTAGACTCTGCACTCAAAGCATTACCCAATGTCTCATCGGAGCTTTTTCGTCACATTTCCTCGCTAAGGATAGCACTGAAAACATCATCAAACTTTAAAGTACTAGATCCAGAGAGAGAGTTAGTAATAGCCATTAATAAACCATTCCAACTCTCTGGCAATGAGCACAAGAATAATAGAGCTCTAACTTCATCATCAAATTTTATCCCTACAGAAATTAACTGACTGGTAACTGTATTAAAATCATTTAAATGGTCTGCAACATATCCACCTTCCGACATCTTCATATTAAATAGTCGTATCATAAGAAATACCTTGTTTGAGGCCGAGGGTTTTTCATATAATTTTGCCAACGTTTGCATCAAACCCTCTATTGTTGTTTCCTTCGAAATATTGAAGGTGAAAGATGCCACAAGGCACAACTGTACTATTCCGAGTGCCTTTCTATCGAGAATGTTCCATTCCGCGTTTGTCATGGCCGCCGACTTCTTTGCTTTTCCGCTCAATGGTAGGTACAGATCTTTCTGATACAGATAATCTTCCATAGCGGGAAGTTTTGGTCGTTAAATTTCTCGACCATAAACTTAGCATCTTACACCATTTCTCCCACTCGAACCAGGAACCCTTCTTTCCTGCGAGTTTATCAGCCAAATATACCTTCAGCTCTTATACCAGTTGTTAGAAAATTAAATATTACAAAGCAATGAAACACATAAAATATGTGGAAAATACAAGCACACAAAACACATAAAAACCAGAGAGACATAGATATACGTGGTTCACCCAGTTTGGGCTACGTCCACCCCGAATAGCTAGTCCTTCCTTTCTATTATCCAACAAAAATGAAGAGACAAAACCTACAACAGATCCGCTGTAATATCCTCTGTTCTCTCTCACAGTCTCCCTATCTGTTTCCCGCTCAGAGAATACACATACAATGTGCAGCCGCAATACAACACCCTCATAAAAGTGAGGGGTTGCCTTCTAGGGCAAAAAACCTTAAACTAAACATAACTTCTACTGTCAGATCATCCACCTAATGAATGGCCCAGATTGACTAGAAATTACTATACTTTTACAAGGAAATTTTACATCTATTTTTGGCTTCAGGGGCGCTGCCCCCGAAACCCCAGCCGGGGGACCACTGGCCCCCGGACCCCCCAGCCGAGGGGTCAGCCCCTCCGGGACCCCGCGGGGGGGACAAGTTCCCCCCGCGTGCAAGGATGTACAATTTTCCTGGGGTATACATCCAGCTAAAAAAAGGATCTCTGAATTTGGAAGAAAATCAAGCTCCACACCCAAAATTTCATCCTTTGATGATGTCCCAAACTGAAATGGTGATGCCCATGAGTTTTGGCCAAAAACCCAAAAATGACAAAAAACAAAAATATGTCGAATTTTGCCCAAAATTGGTGAGCATGCCTCTCAAGGGTTTTCAACAACATGTTGTGAAGCAGAGGCCAACATTTGGAGCCTTGAGGTGTCTTTCCTCAATTTTTGTGCCAGGCGCTTCCCTTTAACCTCTTTGAGTTTTTCTTGAGCAACCTTCAACTTCCGTCGGGCAAACTGATTGAGCTTTTTATAATGCCCAGTCATCCTCCGTTGAAGGTCCAAGTCCCTGTCTTCTCCAATTTCTTCTCCAAGTCATCATTAACTCTCTTAAGCCATGCTTCCCGATTGTTCTCTATCTTTGTTTCGAACAATGCAGTGAGAGGGGTAGATTGGAGAAGGGAATTTTCTTCTTCTTTTTGTTTTTCAAGGGCCTTTTTTAGCCCCATGGTTCTTGGTCTCTTTCACCTAGGCTGATCTTCACCTTCACTTTCCTCGAACTCACCCATGATTTCTTCCAATCTCACATGTGCTTTGGAGGCCTCCTTTTTGTATCGGATGGCCCGTGTCTCATATACAGCAATATGGACACTCATTTGCTTGTTTTGGACTTGCAAAAAGTGATTGAAGTTCCTAGCTCTATGAAGATCGACCCTCAAGGCATCAATTTGGATTTCTCTATGGATCAAGAGATTTTCTAGGATTCGGGCTTCATTATCACTATCATCACTTTGGATTTGGATGATGTCGAATTCCCTTTCCTGTTCATGACTTATTTCTTCCTTGCCCTTCCCTTTGCTTTGGGTGGCTCTTCTAGTACTCTTCCTCTTGGGAAATTTGACCATGGGTTTCTTGGGCAATTTTCCCTTGCTTTGGAGGGCCCTAGTCACATTTGGAGTTACAAATCTAGGCACCCTTTTCTTTGTTGTTCGAGGCTTGGAAAATTTTGGAGAAGAGAGCATGGCCCCTTGCCTAGGAGAGGTAGCTAGCACATGATCCATGGGATCTTTACCCTTGTCACTTTGCCCTTCTTTTTTGCCACTGTCTTGGATTTCTTTATGGATGCCTTGGCTATCCTTTTTCACTTCCCTTTGAGGGCTGTCCTCCTCACTGTGCTACAACTTTTTATCCTGCTGCCCCTTTTCTTCTTGATGTTGTTGTTCCTCTTTAGGAGGCTACTGTTCATCACCCTGAGGCTGTCTCTACTCATATTGCTGTAGCTGCTGTGTATCATGTTGTGGTTGCCCCTGTTCAGCATCTTTTGGTTACCCCTATTCATCACCTTCATGCTGCTCCTGTTCAGCACCTTCATGCCCTTGTTGTTCTATCTCACTGTGATGCTGCTCATCAGCACTTTCTTCTTCATCCCCTTGCTGCCCTGTTTCATCCTGCTGCTGCTCATCATCACTTTCCTCTTCCTGCTCATGTTCTTCTTCCTCATCATGGTCATGCTCTTCTCCCTCCTCAAGATCTTTTGCTTGCTCTGTGGTAAAATTGAGCTTCTTGGGAATAGGTCTGCTAGAAGAAGGCGAAAGATGGTGAGTAGGAGGTGTAGGGGATGTATGAACTGGAGGGACAGTGGAGAAATCCGGTTGGGTGATGAAAGTATCCCAAGAGGCCTCCCTCCTTTCAAGTTGATGAAGAATGATGAATTTGATGAGAGAGTGATGGAAGAAGCAGGTTGTTTTTTGTGAAGGAGGCTTTTTCTGAACAATGGAGGCCATTTTCTTAATGCTCCTGTGTAAGAAGAAAGGAATATTTAGCAACTTGGCCCTTATGAAATGCATGAGCAGTCGAATGTGATAGGCATAGACTCGGGAGAATCTTCCCTCACAAGTGAAGTATTTCATGATGATCTTCATGAGGGGGGCATAGCTGGTCAAAAGATATGAGAAGGGGAAAATGGCAGGACTTGAATCTCTATGCTCAGGCTTTAGAAAGGGCTTGTAATCTTCTGAGTCCAAGTGGCTTTGTTTAAACCACTTCTCCCCAATATAAGGGATTTTAGTGGCCTTGGAGATGGACCTTGGAGAGAATTTGAAGTCTAGGCCTACCAACTGGAAATGCTTGTCTTGAAAACTCAAAGCGCAAAGATGTGTCAAAGGAGAAAATCTTTTCACCTCTTGCACTCTTTGAAAAAAATATAAACACCCAACCTCATGGAAATTGAACAAGACTGATGGGTGGGCATTCACTTCTTCAGTGGAAACAGGCTCAAATCTCTTATGCAAGCCACTCCTACTATCCTTCCTGGGAGGCATCTTGTTTTGAATGCTCTCTGCAACACCAAGCTGCCTCAAATGGATTTTGAAATGCTTTCTCAAAACAAAACTCTATCCTCTTGGTTAGTCACTGTTTGATCAAGGAAAATTTGCCCCAAAGGCTGTGTGAAATGTTTCTTTAACATCAACTCTCTGCTCCTTCCAAATCACTGCTTGTCTTCCTTTGTATGCCAATCAACAAATAGTTATAATAACAAGCACACAGACAAACAAAAAGGTACACACAGTCAAATGATCACTGTGTTGGGGAAGGTCACAAAGCTTTTCTGTGTTTTTGGTATAAGCAAGACAGCCTTGTAGAAAACAAATACCCCCCCAATCAAAAACACTTCTCTTGTACTTCACTGTTTCACATACACAGGTAGACCAAACACCTTCAGACTGAGTTAAAATATTTTTCACCACAATTTGTTTTATGGGACCAAAAGAAGGCAGCAATAGTCTCACTGTTTCACTTATTCAAAAGGAGGCATTCTTTGAAGGTGACAAGGCATTCGAACTAAGACTACTGCTTTCAACATAGGCTCATTGATGTCACCTCACCATCACTGTGCTTTCCTTAAAACCACTGCTTTACCTTCTAAAAATGTTTTCACCATACACTTGGCTGACAGAGGTTATGGTTTATCACTGTCTTGGTGGTGGCTTTAGGCCTGTTGAAACTAATATGAATACTCTACTTGAAGATGGTTGGCAGTCTTGGTTTGAAGAGTTGAGTAGCTTCAAGACTTGTTGAAGGCGTTTTAACTGTTCAAACCTGCGAGACACGTTCAAAAGAGTAAGCGCCACGTAGCAATAGGGGTGTCAGGTCGATGATGGGCGGTCGTGACCGGCGCCTACAGGCGCGCCGCGCAAATGTTATCGCACTGTGTAAAATCACTCCTGAACACGCCGCGCATTTTTCCAGGCACGCCGCGCAGTCCAAAAACTTCAAACTCTGCGATTTTTGGTCAAGAAATCCTTGTCTCGGTCAGGGAGCAACTTAGGGGAGTATTGATCGTGCTTTGAATTTTCAAAATAGCCTTTGCAATGGTCAATCTACTCCTTATATTTGAAAAAATCAATAACCCTTTGAAGTGCTTTATGAAGGTTTGAAAACATTTGAAAAGACCTTTGGGTTGAAACGAAAACATGAAGCTCGTGGCTCTTTTTTTAAAACATAACCGAGACTTCTTTTCTGTTTCAAATAAAAGACATAGTGGCAAGAACTACTTCCTTCATAGGCCTGACCCTTTTTTGAAGTAAAGCAAACTTTTTAAGAATTAAAAACTTTCAGTATTTCTCATTAAGGAATGAAACATTGTTTCCCTTTTGATACCCATACTGTGGAATGAAATTCTGCTCCGAGCCACGTGAATGACTGTAGATGTGCCTTTTGAATGATATTTCCTTTTTCACTGTGTAGGTTTTAACCCTGAACAGAAATTATCTACACACGAATCTTATAACAGAAAATAAACAATAGCAAGAGCATAAAACATAAAACAGATAAACACAGAGATTTTCCCCTGGATCCCAAATCGGGACGACCAGCTTGATTTTTCATCATATTCCTTTTAGTGTTACAACACATATATATACATGCCGAAGCATACATAAACCCCAATCCATAAACCCTGGATTAGAACATAATCGTAGTTCCCTTGACCGGATCTACAAAAATACCGGGGGCCGAAAACCATCGTACCCCAAAACCATGTGCAAAACCATGCACAAAACCATAGACGCGGACTACCCACCGGAAATTAAGGACCAAAAATTTTCGCCGGGGCATTGCCCTGGACCCTGACAAGGGCCCCCCCTGTGACCCCCCCGTTGCACCCAGTGCAAAGGGGGGGCTATCGCCCCCCCCTCTTACCCCCCCGTGAATGCTTAGTCGTGGAAATAATATAACACATACCCAACATTCTCCCACTTGTTGTTTTCTTTCCACAGGGGGTCACAAGAGAGCTTAGTCATTGGCCCAATTCTTCAGCACCCATTGTTTCTCTACACCAAGAGAAATTCTGAGTACTCACAGACTTTGTTAATGCATCTGCAACATTCTTCAAAGTGTCCACTTTTACCAGCAACACCCTTTTAGCCTCAACCATATATCTAACAAAGTGATATTGAACATCAATGTGCTTTGTATTTGAATGATAAGCAGGGTTCTTAGCCAAGAAAATTGCACTTTGGCTATCACATTCTATCCTTATAGCTTGTTGTACCAACCCCATACTTGAACAAAATCTATGCAACCAAATTGCTTCCTTGCTTGCATGAGTGGCTGCTATGTATTCTGCCTCTGTAGTTGAAAGAGCCACTACAGACTGTCTTTTACTCATCCAACTGACTGCGCCTCCAAATAGGCTAAACACATACCCACTTGTAGATCTTCTTTGGTCCAGATCTCCAGCCCAGTCTGCATCAACAAAACCACGAATGTACAACATTCTTTCCAATCCTAGTATTCCATGGTAGCACAATCCATAATCACTAGTGCCACGTAAATATCTGAAAATCCGCTTCACTGCTGTCCAATGCTCCTTACCTGGGTTTGACATAAACCTGCTCAATACTCCCGTTGCATGTGCAATGTCTGGTCTAGTACAGACCATTGCATACATCAGGCTACCCACTGCACTTGCATATGGAACACGAGACATATACTCCTCTTGTTCTTGTGTCTTGGGACACTGTTCAACAAACAAATTTATACCTACAGGAATAGGAACATTCACTGGTTTACTATCCTGCATATTGAACCTCTGCAATATAGTCTCGACATACTTCCTCTGGTTTAACCAGAGCTTCCTTTTTGCCCGATCTCTCTTAATTTCCATGCCCAAAATATAGTTTGCAGCACCAAGATCCTTCATGTCGAATTTGGAGAACAGTTGGGTCTTAAAATCTTGGATAATTTCTTTGTCATTTCCAATCAACAACATATCATCCACATACAAGACCAAATAAATAAAACGGTCACCAATTAATTTAAAATAAACACAGTGATCCTCCTTGCTTCTGGTGAAGCCAAGTCCCCGTATATAGGTATCAAATTTCTGATACCACATCCTTGGTGACTGCTTTAACCCATACAGAGACTTCTTCAACCTGCATACCAGTTCTTTCTTACCCTTCACCATAAAGCCTTCAGGTTGCTTCATGTAGATCTCCTCTTCTAGATCCCCGTGAAGAAATGTTGTCTTCACATCCATCTGTTTTATCTCAAAATCAAATGCAGCAGCAACAGATAAAAGTAATCTAATAGAAGTAACCTTGGCAACAGGAGAAAAAATATCACCAAAATCAATTCCCGGCACCTGGGAATAACCTTTCGCTACCAACCGAGCTTTGTATTTCTCCACCTTGCCTTCTACATTCATCTTCTTCTTAAACACCCATTTGCTCCCAATGGGCTTCCTTCCAACCGGCAACTCCACCAGATCCCATGCATCATTTTTGTGCAAGGATGCCATTTCATCAACCATGGCCTCCTTCTAGAGTTTTCCATCCTCTGAATCTACTGCCTCCCTGACAGTTCTAGTTTCATCATTAGTTATAGTTAAGGCACAACCTTAATAGAAAGCATATGGACTATACCTTCCTGGTTGCCTTCTTTCCCGAACTGATCTTCTCAAAGCTGGAGTTTGTGGCTCTTCATCTTCTGAGTCTTCTTCTGTTGTAGAGTCAGATTCATCCTCCTTTAGCTCAAACTCTATCTTCTTAGGTTCCTTTGGTAGGAATTCATGTTTAACAACATATTTCACTTCTCTAAACACCACATCTTGGCTGTACACAACCTTCCTTGTTTCAGGGTTCCAAATCTTTTAACCCTTTAAACCATCCTTATACCCAATAAAGATGCACCTTCCAAATTTATTATCCAACTTGGTCCTTTTCTCCTTTGGAACATGTAAATATGCATCACATCCAAATACCCTTGGATGTGAAAGAGAGAGTTTCTTACCAGTCCATACCTCATGTGGGGTCTTATCCTCCAACGCTGATGAAGGTGATCTGTTAACTAAGTAACATGCAGTCTCCACTGCCTCTGCCCAGAATTCTTGTCCTAACCCGATACCACTGAGCATGCTTCTTGCCTTTTCCATCAGTGTTCTATTAATTCTTTCTACAACTCCATTTTGATGAGGTGTGTATGGAGTAGTCTTCTGTCGTGCTATACCACACTTCTTACAGAACTCTTCAAATTCCTTCTTGCAGAACTCCCCACCATTATCTGTCCTCAACGCCTTTATCTTTTTCTCTGTCTAGTTTTCCACCAGAGCCTTAAATTCTTTAAATTTGTCAAAGACTTCAGATTTCTTCCTCAAGAAATATATCCATGTATTCCTTGAGAAGTCATCTATGAATGAAACATAGTACACAGACTTTCTTAGTGATGGAACTCACATAGGCCCAAACACATCACTGTGCACAAGTTCTAATATCTTGTTTGCCCTCTTAGCACCAAAAGGAAAACTCACCCGATTCTACTTCCCATATACACAATGTTCACAGAAATCAAAATCCAAAGAAAAATTAGACACACCTTCTACCATACCATCTCTATGCAGTATCCGAAGGCCCTTCTCTCCAATATGTCCAAGCCTTTGATGCCATAGCATGGTCTTTTCTCTAGAGACAGCTAGGCTTTCTGTCCCACTTTCAGGAACCACAGAACTATTACACCCATCAATAATAGTGCTATCTTGTAGCTTGTACAGAGTTCCAGTCCGAACTCCCCACATTAATACCAGTGCTCCCCAAACCATCTTGCAGGCATCTTTCTCGAACACTTTTTTTACACCTGCATCATCCATCTTGCTTACAGAAATCAGATTTCTAGCCAGTGCAGGAATATGCAGAACACCAGGAAGTGTTCTAATCCTTCCACCTTGTAGCTTCAGCTTTACCTTTCCACTTCCAACAATTTTGGCCTTCCTATCATCCCCTAGGAAGACATCACCATCATATTTCTCATACTCGCAGAACCACTCTCTATGGGGAGTGAAGTGAAAGGATGTACGTGAGTCAATCAACCATGACTCATGATCTACATGTGTATTTGAAGAAGAAGCCAAATACACATCCCCACCTTTATTCGAGGTGGTTTTTGCCTCTGCAGAAGGAGCATCATCAGATCCCTTTCCTTTCTTAGGAGCTTTAGATCTGCAGTCCTTTTTGTAGTGCCCTTCCTTTCCGCATTTCCAGCACACCTTTACAAACTTTCCAGGAGATTTAGATCTCCCACTCGAAACCTTATTCTTGTTTCTGTTCTGGGACCTTCCTCGTACAAATAAGGCATCTCCATTCTGACCCTCCATATTTCTCCGTCTCATTTCCTCCGACAGCAAGGTTGAGACAATGTCATCAAAATTCAAGGTAGTTGTATTGCTACCTATTGCAATAACCAGACTGTCCCACGAGTCTAGTAGAGAACACAACAAACTGATGCACTTATCTTCATCTGAGATTTTAATATAAACAGATGACAACTGAATTACCACAGTATTGAAGGCGTTCAGATGCTCTGTCACCGAGTCTCTATCCTTCATCCTCAGGTTATACAACTTTTTCCGCAGGAAAAACTTATTCACCAGAGACTTAGATTGGTACAAAGTCCCAAGTTTTTCCCACAAATTCTTCGCTATAGCTTCCCCAGATACATTCAAAAATACTGAATCTGAGACACACAACCGTATTGTGCTCTTAGCCTTCCGATCCAGTTTCTTCCAGTCTTCATCTGACATTCTCGTTGGTTTAGTACCTGGATCTACCGCGATCCACTGATCTTTATCCACCAGCAGATCCTCCATCTTGAGCTTCCACAACTCAAAACTCTGACCATTAAATTTCTTGATCTCTATCTTTCCACCGCTCACCATCTTCTTTCACCGTGAGAATCGATCCCGCAGATCTCCCACTGAACAGGGTCTACCTCAGGCCCGAACTAAAAAACCCTCAGCAGCAAAGGCATCCCCTTGAAGCCGAAACAGCTCTGATACCAAATGTAGGTTTTAACCCTGAACATAAATTATCTACACACGAATCTTATAACAGAAAATAAACAATAGCAAGAGCATAAAACATAAAACAGATAAACACAAAGATTTTCCCCTGGATCCGAAATCGGGACGACCAGCTTGATTTTTCATTATATTCCTTTTAGCGTTACAACAAATATATATACATGCCAAAGCATACATAAACCCCAATCCATAAACCATGGATTATAACATAACCGTAGTTCCCTTGACCGGATCTACAAAAATACCAGGGGCCGAAAACCATCGTACCCCAAAACCATGTGCAAAACCATGCACAAAACCATGGACGCAGACTACCCACCGGAAATTAAGGACCAAAAATTTTTGCTGGGGCGCTACCCAAACCCCGACAGGGGCTCCCCCTGTGACCCCCCCGTTGTGCCTAGCGCAAAGGGGGGGCTATCGCCCCCCCTCTTATCCCCCCACGCGTGCTTATTTGTGGAAAGAATATAACACATACCCAACACACTGGGGGAAAAAATTAGCTGCAATTTCCATATCCCTTTTCCACCTCTTGTCTTTGTGCTGCTCATTTGCTGTCACTTTTGACAAGTTTTAAAAAGGTCTTTATGAATAGAAAGAGCAACACCTTTTGAATATCAACATCACTTATTTTTTTTCTCATTGAAAAAGGACACCTGTAGAAAGACATATTGTGTTATGTGAGGTTTTATTTGACATTTTGTACGGATGTAGCTTCACCCTTTTGAAACTTAAACTAACAGTGTCTTCTCCTGATGCTTTGGAGGTGGTCATGCCCATTGTGAAAATGATTGACCTGGCAGGTGCTATTTGAGCTTCTCTTTTGACTGTGGGTGAAAAAAATCATTTGAAACTGTAAGTGAAAATCCTGTTTACAAAAGGTCTCCATCACCAAAGCCACTAACTAACCTTAGATTGACAAAATAATCCAGTCTTCAACTTTAAGGAGATAAAACAGGGGATGGTGAATTGAGGTTTGAAATGTGAACATGGGAAAGCTATCCCTTTTTTCTTCTATGAAGGAGTTCTGCAAGAAACATGAATTTTCATTCATTTCACCCTTTTTGAGAGCATTCCCTTTTGGAATATTTTCCATATGCAATAATTGCTTTTCATCCTCAAACAATGGTGAACCCCTTTACTTTGTTTATGAAGGAGGCCTACTTTGAAAAATTCCTGGTTTCCTTTCAACCTCTGTTTCAACCCAATGAAGAATTTTTGATGAACATACTGATAGTGGTTTCCTTTATACTTGATGGCAGAAGTCAGTTTGAGACCAAGATTGTCTGACTTCTTTGGCCATCTGCTTAACAATATTTCTTCATTGATAATCAACCTATTAGCTTCACATTGTATTTCAATAGCAGTGAAACTTATGCAAACAACTTTTAAAAGCATCACTGCTTTGCCTTTGCCTTTAACATCATTTTTATTCAGAAACCTTCAATTGTCTTCCACTGTACCTAAAGTTTGCCTTTTCAGTTAGTGAAAAACTTAAAAACAAACTTTATCCTTGGCCCTCTGCTTATAGATGAAGGAGGCCTTCTCAGTCTTCAACCCTCTGCTTATAAAATGAAGGAGGTTTTCTCAGTCCTCAACCCTCTGCTTATAAAATGAAGGAGGTTTTTCTCAGTGATTCCATTTCATCAACTTTTAACAGTGTTATTTTTCCTTTCACTTCCTTCTCATGCTTTGAATGTGATCGCAGGAGCTTAATGAAACCACTCTCTGCCTTGTAGCTGCATCCCAGGCTCAAAATCACACGAGAAGCAACTTTCTTCTCATGTTGAGCCAAATACTGTCTTCTAGGATGCTGGTACACTTCTGCTCTTGAAAGATTCATTGAAACACTGTAAAACCACCTAATATCAGTTTGACCTAGGGCATGTGCATTGCTGAGACTTTAGGGCTTGTCAGTGGCGCGAATTAAGGGTGTAACCAACTTTATTTGTAGAATGGGAAGGTCTGTTATGACTAGTCTATAGCAGATAGAGTTTCTTTGGCTTTAGGATAGTTTGCCAAGGGAGAAATGCCTAAAGCGCCACTACCTAACTTAGGGGAGACTTATTTGGACAGATTTGGATTGTTCTCTTTGGAGTTGATGGACAAGCTAGTATGGCTGAGGCTAGATAGGGCTCGATAATGAGGTTTCATCTCATCATGGGAAGATTGAAAAGGTAGGAGGGCAAAAAATGTTTATGGGTGTTTTCCAACTGGAAAATTTGACAATTTTTTAGATCAGCTACTAGAAAACTTGGCTGTTACAACTAGTCATCACCAACAAGTGAAAAATACTGATGACTAACATGTTGCAACTAATGGGTGAATCTCATCCAATGGATCCTTCAGGTGAAAGGCTAATCTTAACACTGAATATTTCACCCTCTGATCAATACTGCAAAACCCCACAGCAAGTGCTCTATGAAAATAACGCAGTTACTGAAGGAAACTACGTTGTAGGGGCAAAGGAATGATTTGGCCCAATGCCAAGATCTGCAATAAGCTCCAATTCCTTCCAAACTGATCTCCCAAAGGGAAGAAAGACTATCCCAATGAAAAATAAGTGACGGAAGAGGTGTTGTAACACCTCACTGCAACACCCTACAACACAGAATTATCCTGCTTCACGAATAACGTTGTCCTGGAGGAGGATGCTTGGCCTCAAGCCTAGATGTGAGGAAAATCAGTACAACTCCTTCAAGAGGCTTCTCAAGAAAGGATAAGGACTCCTAAGCAGGAAATCCTTGTGCTAAGAAACACAGCAACTCAGCTGAACAGCTGGAGAATGCCAATAGTCTAAACAGATAAGAAATCTATAATCATATACATGAGAAATAATGGCTGCCTTACCCTCCTTTTAAACACATTAGAGCTCCCTCTCCATGGGTCCCACTCTATTAGGGTTTCCTCCTTCAAGGAATATTCCCTCCTCTTTCTCTGCGTTGTCCCAAAGGATGCTTTCCACTCATACCTCTGCGCTGTTTGACTTCGTCAAAGTTGACCTAGCCTCTTTGCAAATGTCTCCTCTCACACATGAGGGTGTGAAATTTAGTTCCCAGGCTGATCCCCTTTCATACTAGAGGGATTTTATCCATGTTTTTATTGTGAATGGGCCTTCTCACCCAATTATTCAACTCCTAAGTGAAAATAGAAAAAGTTAATATTCCAATTTATTGAAGGAAAATTTTGGAATATTATAGTCCTCCCTCCCAAATGTTGCTTGTCGTAAAGAAACTACAAGGATAGTGTTAGCACCCGAATTGGACCCCAGGCTGAAAAGGGAAAAACAGAGTAACAACTAAACCACGCCCAGCCTTGTAGCTAGCCCTACAAGGACAGGAGAGGGCTCTCTCCATAAAAATAGATATTCAATAAAACACAATAGTGGACTGATATTAGGCTAGGTAAAATGATGGGAAAAGGTTTTGATAAAATGAATGAATTTCAAGGATGCGTGGGATTAAATGGGACAATTTGAAACTGGGGATTAAATCATGACACAGGGTATTTCATGGGGCAAGATAGGCAGGATATTTAGCAATTAAACTTTATTAAAGATGGGATGGAAGACTGGTGAGAAGCTGAAAATGGCACAATAAATGGATCCTTTTCAAACAGAAGAAAAACACAGATAATGAATGAGTTCCCAAGGTAGGGCATGAAAATGGATCCTACCTTTCTATCTTGAAATCATTCAAAAGGAAATGTTTATGGATGAGAGGTGAAACACAACGATTTACATATGAAACAAAGGAGAAAAACAAATGCTAAATCTCATACCACATGGATCCCACAAATCAGAGCTACATCTATTATTAATTCCCTATCAAACTGTACAATGGAGCACAAAATGTTCTTCCACACTATTCCCCTACTTCTGAGTTACAGATTCTCCGGCCTCTTTACAAATGATTTACAATTACATTAAATACACTGAAATGTGGGGACATAGATCCACAGAAAAGGGAGATGTTTGACAACTCAAAAACTGAAGCGCAATCATAGAAAAGAAATATAACAATATGCCCCTAAAAATAAGGGACAACGATACTTTTTGACCTCTTGAAAATTCACTAAAGGAAAAATAGGAAATCCAATCCTTTTTCTTTGTTGCTGTAGATATCTTTGTTTTGTTTTATTTAGCTCTCGGCTCGCTGACTGTTTACTTTGCTTTCCACTATTCATTTGAAGAAAACTGACATTTAATAAAATGTTGTTGGAACAAAATGAAATGAAATTATATACCTTTGTGAAGGGAAAATTTAATTTTGAATAGGAAAAGGGAAGGGAAGGAGGTGGGACCCACATCGCAATCGGAATCGGAGGGGCTTGGGAAAGGGGATATACAATGGAGTGATAGAAAAATTCAATGCGATTAAGTCATAAGGGTAATCGGAATCGGAATCGGGAGTTTTGGGGGCAGAGTACAACACAATACATGCTTCCGATGCGATAAGGTAATGGCCTTTGTAATAAAAAAATTAATCGAAATTCAAAATTTAACAAAGGCAAAGAGCCAAACGTATTATGAATGGGCGGAGGATTAGAATGGTGGGACCGAGGTATATGAACAATCGCAATTGGAATCGGGAGGTGAAGAGCGAAGTATAACACATTACAAACTTCCGATGTGATGGGGAGAAAGGCCTCTGTAAAATAAATCTGAAATGAAATTTAATTTAACAAAGGGTACAAGCTTTTGATAATACAAAATGGGCAGAAGTGTTATGTGGTGGGCCCATAAGTGAATCGGCATCGGGGATCGGAGATCGGGCGGAGAAAGATGTTATATATGGAATGTGATTTTCGATGGCCCGATCGGCTACAGGCCATCGGATCGAATGGTGAAATCAACGGGGGAGGAGTAGTCGGGGATCTACAATTAGGGAGGGTATTTTGGGGAGCTCCAATAGGGATGTCTCGATTAGCTATGAGCCGTCGGATGGAGTTGGGCGATCAACGGCTGAGGGATAATCGAAGGGTGCCGATCAGGGGATTTGAAAACGGGGGGGGGGAGGATCGGGGGGCGCTGATTGCGATGGAATAATTGCATACAAGCCGTCCGATCGGATCATGAGATCAACGGTTAGGATGTGCATCAGAGGGATTCCATCAGAGGTTTATAATCGGAAGTCATTTAATGTAATCGCATTAGAGCTTTTCGCGATGAGCCAATCGGGGCGCGCTTATGTAATGTCGCGATGCGATTTGGAAAGTGGAAAGGGACTTGGGTTTTATAATATAAAACCTTTTGAGTTTTATTATAAGGTTTTCAAATGGGATGGAGGGGAAGTGGTTTAAACGACGGGGATAATAAACTTTTATATGTTTATTATAAAGTTTTTAAAAGTATGGTGGGGAAGTGGTTAAATCTAAATCGCATTTGTGTTTTATAATGCGATTTTTGTAATCGGAGAAGGGGGGGGGAAGGGATTTTATTAAGGAAAATATTAAAACTTTAAACATAAATTTTTAAGGGAAAAATGGGAAATAGGGATTATTTGAGGATATAGGGGATTTTACTTCACTTAAGCATAAATTTCAATCCAGAAGTCAGTTTTCAGAGTGTAATATATCGTTGGAAAGCTCTTTCCGGGCTCTTTCTAATGGATCTACTTGGAAGATGATTTGGTGTCGAACATGCTGTGGAAAACCTATCTGAAGGCAGGATGATGACTTTGTGGAGATGGAAGCTTCTAAATTGTGAATTATTACATATGATGACATAAAATTACATAATGAATGATAATAAGGGAAAAATGTCATGTTTCCACCTCAAAACATGGTTTTGAGGTGAAAATTACATCAAGCTGAATAAAATATCTCTTTGATCTTTCAAGTGCTGTGACTTTGAGTTTATTGACTTCCTCATGACCTTGCTGATATTTATTGACATTTGACTCATTAATTTGACCATGGTAAGACCCTAAGAACTAATGAGACCCATCCTATGACCTAATGACATAAGTTTTTGAAAGTGAAAGTGACTCATGACCAAAGACCATAGAAAGGAGCATCAGTAAGTACCTCATGAGGGAAAACTGATGAACAATTACTACCATCAATGAATCCATGACCTAGCGGAATGGTGAAATTTATTGGTATGGGACTCTTAATATGCAAATGCAAAATAACAATTTTGATCACTGATGGCAGTATGACTAGATTGACACTGACAAATAGAACTGAGAAGTTTCTCTCAAGGCATGGAGACTGAAAAGTGTTGGGAAAACATCTTCCCCAAATGGATCCTCCATCCCCAAGCAATCATCCAAACAAAATGAGTCACCTCCCAACAAGGCAACTCTTGAATATCTCCTTCCACCTCAAGCTCCGGAAATGAAGGTGGGCTGAAAATATGAACATGGTAAGCATCATAGCCTACCCCAAGCTGTCCTGCTCTCCACTTATGATAAGTGTAGGGTGTGTGCTGATCCTGGGCCGCAAAAGTATTGCCCTCAAATGGAAAAATGAAGAATAATCCTCCAAAGAGTTCTCCTCCAACATTGAAGAACAAGCTTTCCCAAAACAATCCATCTATGATGAATAGGACATGGTTATCATAGAGTATTCCAATGAGAAGTTTGTTGCAAGTTTTACATGATAATGCATGATACAAACAATATCTCAATAGGACACAGCGCAGTCTCATCCACTGCAACTCCAAAAAATAGTGTGGCAAGTATTGTACAAAAATCATCTCATCTACTAATGAATAGTAAATGGTTGAATGTGTCATCAACACATGATAAAATACTTGCCCATGATTATACAATGGATGAATATCAATCTCATGGCCCACCTCAAAAGAGAACAAACATGTGGTTGTGGTGGCCATATCTCCTCCCATGCTCCCATTAGAACATGTAGTGTAGAAAATGTGGGAATTCTCCCCACTCAAGGACACATCCAACTCATGTGCCTCTCTCATAATCATGCTTCCCATACAAATCAGACCCATATCAGAAAATTAATTCATTATCAACAACAAAATGAAGAAATTTTGAAGGTTTCATGTGGTGCAATAAGGTACCAACAACTTTCCCAGTAGTGACAGTGCAGTTTTCCAAACTGCTACTTCAGAAAAGTACATAGCAAGTTGTTTTGTGTTACATGGATAATTATGTATGTCATGATATCTACTGATAAATAGCAAATGGATGAGTATATCAACTGATCATACATGAAATAAAACACTTTCCCAAGGCCATATAATAGATGGTTGTCTCCATCATACAAATTGTCCCAAAATTGTCCATGGAGCCCAATGAAAAACTTGCCATTTTGTGGAGCAATGCACTGAATATGAACGGTAAGAGAATCAAAATTTTGTGTTATATAATCCATGGATGTAAAAACAATATTCTTACCATATTTTTAGAGCAAGATGATGCATGTGTATATGAATGATCCCTCCATATTAGTATGGCACCTTCCCAGGAAGAGAATTGAACCATATGTTGCATAAAGATCACCCTCCTTATACTTGGAAATCCAAGTCAAGAAGATCATAGCAAGTGAGGTCATACCAATGTAATAGATGTCTCCATCCACTACTCCATCAATCTCACCTCCTCTTTTTCATCCAAGTGCATCAAGTGCGAAGTGATCCTGGGGAAACTCCATTAATAACCCCAAGCTCTCAAATGACAGTGTTGTTGGACTCTACAAATAATCCCTGGAAAACTCATAGCTCCATTCTTTGACATTATCCTTGTCAAAGATATCTCCCATAATGATATAATGCATAAGAAGTTCCTCCCAAGGTGGAAGTACCTCTCTATCATCAAAATCCAAGGAGATAATGCCATCTCCTCATCCTGCAATATCATGCAAATTGTGAGAGAAAATCTGCTCTTGCCCTCCCAAGAACAAGCAAAGCAACAAAATATTTTGTTGCCTCCCCATACTTCCAGCATATAGCTCATGTGATGAAGACACAATGAATGATATGAGTATCACATAAACACCATGCATCCATACTCTATGTTGCCCAATGATGAAAGCATCCTGCCATCTCTCCTCCATCCTCTTACTCTTAGGAAGAGTGTATGCCAAGTGATGGCCAAACTCTTTCAAGAGTAACCATTGCAGCCAAGCCTCCTGCTGCCCGATATCATAAATTTGCAAGTAGCCTCCCAGCTCCTTTCTCATCAACCACATCCACTCAATCACCTACGGATGTCTTCTCCTTCTCTTCATCTTGGTACTCCTCCCATGAGGGCTACCACCCTCCCAAACCAAGTCTCTGCCTTTTCATGGGATTTTGAAATGCAATCTTCTCAAGGATCAATGAGACCTTATAAGGACCCAAATAGGTGGTAGTAAAAAACCTCCCATCATGATGTGTATGGCTCAAGGAATGTCCAACACAAGCATGAGAGATGTTATCCATCCGAAGATGTCCTCCATCTTCTATCTACTCCTGTGAGAAAGGAAGAAGGTCATTGCACTCCATGGTGTGTTGAAGTGCACCTCTAATGATATCTCTCCTTGAGACCTCCCTCTCAACAATAGTCTTCCAAAACCAATGAGGTCTTGGATCTGCTGAAAGTAGAAGTTCCTCTTTGAGTTGAGAGGAGCTCATTGAGAAAGTGTCATCTTGAAAGGAGAAAGGTTTTCTCACTCCAAGATGTCTACTATCTTCCCTCAAGTCTTCAAACCCCAACCTCAAGTGTGATGTGAAATCCGACAATGGCTCATGAGAATGATGGTTTGCTTCCTCCTTGAATGTTTCCATGTTGCACAGCACAGTGCAACCAAGATGCTCTATGGTAGCAGTGTGATTTGACCCTTGGTCATGAAAAAGTAAATCTCCACATTGATCAAAATAATTTGCTGCAATAATAGAATGTGGAAATATTTTCATACCTTGATGAGATTTAGGAACTTCTTGTAGGGCTGCAAGAGTTCCTTCCTCCAAAGTGTTGTCTGCCCCAACTGTTGATGCATGTGGCTGCTCCTCCATGAGTGTGACAGTGTTATCACAAGGCTCCTCAAATGGTAGTGTGAGCTTCTCTTCCTTCGCTCTTTCTCCATCAAAGGTTTTGATCAACCTTTGAGTGAACTCTACACAAATTTTCACCCTTGCATGGCTCAAGTGGCTAATCCACCAAAAATAGGTTCCACCCTCCAAGTGCAGCGTTGATATTTCAACAGCTTCTTTCCCTGCTATAGGATGTAGTAGGAAAAATGCCTCCAACTTTCTCACCCAATATTTTGCTGTAGATGACCCATCAAAGGTAGACAACAGAAATCTATTGCCTTTGATTTCTCTTCTGCTGCAGGGTCTCTTCTCTTCCTTCAACTGGATGAAATGAGGGAAAACTAGGGTCTCCTTGAAGGCTCTAGGTTGAGATCTGTACTCAACAAGGTAATCACTTAGAATCTGATAATCCAAATGTCCTTCATGCTTGTCTTCTTCTCAATGAGAATAGGAAGTGCATGGTCCTTCCTCTTCTTCTTATTCAATATTCTTGACCTCCTTGGAGAGGTTCTCTCTGGATCTAAATACTGATGAGAGTAATCTCATCTTCTTCATCATTCTGATCCTCTTGGGCTAAGACTCATAGGCTGAGCCAAGAAAGTTGCTTTGATACCACTGTAATATTCCAAATATGGAACAGCAAGCAAGGCATGACTGGAAAACGCATTTTCCAGTAATGGCTGCTACAGGAATTGAAACCAAGACCTGGATCCCTTAGAACAATGTATCTAAGTGCTGAATCCAAGAGGAGGCTCCAAATAAATCCTTCTAAGTGGGTTAAACAGACCTCCCACACTTAGATGTCCTCAAAAAGTGCCCTATGAAGGGACTGCAACTAATGCATGAACATAAAATAGATCAAAAACATTATTTTATTAGCTGTGAGACAAGAAGATATAGATAGCCAACAAATAATTTTATAGCAGTAGAAAGAGTACAAATTCTTGAGGAAACATCCACTCAATAAAGGCAATGCAAGCCTCAACAAAGACATGTACATGAAATAGAAGAATCTTTCTATATCTGCATAAACCCAGGCTAAGAGGACGCAGTTTATAAGAGGTACTTCTCCATATTACATAATAATAGAAATATATGATAATGTATGGATCAAGAAATAAGGGGGAACAAGCTCTCAACCCCTGGAAACAATAATACAACAATCCTCCGAAGGATTGGCTAAAATATACAAAATGGAAAAAATGTCGGAGTTGCTAGGTAGCACTGGAAACTCAGAAAATGGAACTAGATGAAGATAGCTGAAAATGCTTCAACTAATGGCTGAATCTCATCCAATGGATCCTTCAGGTGAAAGGCTAATCCTAACACTGAAGATCTCACCCTCCGATCAATACTGCAAAACCCCATAGCAAGTGCTCTATGAAAATAACACAGTTACTGAAGCAAACAGCATTGTAGAGGCAAAGGAATGAGTTGGCCCAATGCCAAGATCTGAAATAAGCTCCAATAGCTTCCAAATTTATCTCCTAGAGGGAAGAAATACTCTCCCTCTGAAAAAAAAGTGATGGAAGAGGTGTTGTAACTCCTCACTGCAACACCTTGCAACACAGAATTATCCTGCTTCAGGAATAACGTTGTCCTGGAGGAGGATGCTTGGCCTCAAGCCTAGATGTGAGGAAAATCAGTACAAATCCTTCAAGAAGCTTCTAAATAAAGGATCAGGACTCCTAAGCAGGAAATCCTTGTGCTAAGCAGCACAACAACTCAACTGAACAACTAGAGAATGCCAATATTCTAAACAAACAAGAAATATATAATCATATGTATGAGAAACAATGGCTACCTTGCCCCCCTTTTAAACACATGAGAGCTCCCTCTCCATGGGTCCCACTCTATTAGGGTTTCCTCCTTCAAGGAATATTCCCTCCTCTTTCTCTGCGCTATCCCATAGGATGATTTCCACCTCATACCTCTACGCTGTTTTACTTGGTCAAACTTGACCTAGCCTCTTTGCAAATGTCTCCTCTCACACATGAGGGTGTGAAATTTAGTTCCCAGACTGATACCCTTTCATACTAGAGGGATTTTATCCATATTTTTATTGTGAATGGGCCTTCTCACCCAATTATTCAACTCTTAAGTGAAAATAGCAAAATTTAATATTCCAATTTATTGAAGGAAAAATTTGGAATATTACAAGCCGGCCAATGCGAGAAAGGAGTATGTTTCAACTGGGCACAGTATTTGTGTGATGAGTTCCTCACTAATTTTCACAAGTCCCAGGAGCAGGGACATGCCTTTTGTTACTCTTGGTTGTTGTTCCTTATAGCATTGGTTGCCTGGGAAGCTCCTGCGAAGTCAGTCCACCCTGAGATTACCCCGGATATGTGCGAAGGGGCTCGCTGTGCACACTTATGGGATTCAACGGATTCGTAATAGCTCGAGGAAAAATAGGTGTTATGGGTCCTCTTTTAGAGTAGCATGGATGTATCTATTAACTCCCGACCACAGTTGTCCCCTGCCATGTACGACAGATACAAGGGCATCGTCACATTTCAGGTTACTCTGCACAATGTTCAGATCAGAGCGCACAAGGAGAAAGCTTGGACTTCACTTACTTATATGGTGATGGGCGACGAAATCAACAACGTCATTACGCTATGGCCCCATAATTGGAAAATCTGCTTCAAAACTGGCATGAAGGGCTTTGGAGGCACCAGCACATCCCAAGTCACCCCCCTGTCGTCATCCCAGATATCAGAGATATGCCCAAGAGTACCAGGCAAGACACCGGTGCGGCCACCCAAAAGGATGCGCAGAAGAAGAAGGACGTCGAGGCAGAGACCCAAATGGATTCATAGATTGGCTTGGGCATAGAAGTTCTGGCTATAGGAGGAATTTCCTCCCCCTGAATCATGAAGTGAACAAGCGAGCCTATTAGAACGCCTCGCAAAAAGCAGTGCTCTCAGCGAGCGGAATGAGACGAAATAGTCACCTTGACTGACGGAGACCTGGAAAAAATTGCTGATGCAATCACTCTGGCCATGGAGGACAAATGGGCCGCCTTAGAAGAGTAGTAGTGGGTCGTGATCGACATAATTTAGGCTGAGTTGCAAGCACTACAATTAAAGACATACACATTACAAATTAGTGTGACCCCGGTATGGCCAACCCCCATCGCCAACAACACATCACTAGTTACAAATGACAGCCACCTATATTCTCTCCCTGGCACAACTATGGTGCTTAGTCCACCCGACCTGGGGCTCCAAGTCCAGGCCAGTACAGAAGTCCAGCTGAACTTAGCTAGGCTCCCTCATGAGACCCTGCAGGGTCTCCACAACGTTGTATTTTAGGAAATCCACCATCGAGACCAAAAATTTGACCAAAATCTCGGCATAACTGAACAAACAATCAATGCAAATATTTTTGAGGTTTTCCTCGCCACCGCGAAGCACACAGAGCTTGAAGACACGATTCACCGACTATGCGCAAATGTTCCCGTAGAGATCCCGACCACGGCCACCCCTCAAGAAAAAGTAGAAAGACTGATCGCAGCACTCAAGGCCTCCTAGGATGAAGTTCAAGTTGTCAAGACACACATGGAGCAGCAAATCGTAGATCTACAGGCTAAGTTATAGCCCGAAACACCTTCGGAGGTCCGGGCCGAGCGAACTACACTGGTCATCGAGGCTACGAATGTCATCACAGGGCAGATCGCGTAGGGATACAAACTAATAGAGACCGCCATGCAACTATGGACTAAGGTCCAGCATGATCCAATCTTGTGAGGGATAAACTAGGACTTGCGCCAAAAAGAAGAAGAATTCAAGACAATCGAAGCCACCTTGCCCACTTTGGTGCCTGCTCAGCGCTTGCAACAACTGCGCACTAGCCAAGCGCTCTAAGCAGATATCGATGACCTTCGAAAAAAGAAGAAGATCCTTGGCAACCAACTGAAGCTGTGGGTTGATACAACCCTCAAACTTTCACAGGATGTCGATGTTGCTATTAAGAAGCTAAACCAAACTTTGGAAAGTGTCACTACCGCGATTGAAGGACCGCTGTCAGAAAAGTTGGTCAAAATTTCACAACATGCATTTGTCCAAAGTGAAGGTGTGTTGCCTCCGTTAGCCGAGGAAATCAGAGTATTGCAAGCACAGGTCGAAGCCCCACCGACACAGTGACTCGAGACGAGTCACAAGATTGTGTTGGGGGACTGTTGGAGCAAGGTCTCCCAAAAGCTATGAATTTTGTCCAATTTTGTATTGTTTAGTCTAACACAGGGGTTATGGGGTGGGTCAAAGCCCCTAACACATTGTAAATGGGTCAAGGGTAGACCAAGAGTCCACAAACC
The DNA here is from genome assembly GCA_034641835.2 of Pinus albicaulis. NCBI lineage: Eukaryota > Viridiplantae > Streptophyta > Pinopsida > Pinales > Pinaceae > Pinus > Pinus albicaulis. The sequence continues at coordinate 34,483,856 of CM076575.1, forward strand.
ATGGTTTTCAGACCATTGGATGCGTAGGCTAAATCACTATAAATAGATGAACATTTTTGAGTCATAGGGAGGAAGGAATAAGATCAATGCGAAGTACGAATTGTTAGATCTGTGGTAAGGTTGTTTGGGTTAGGACTCCTGCTAGCTGTGTGTGTGGAGATCCTTTGCCCTGCTGTGTGCGAACCGTGATGGCTGTGTGCACAGGTGGTAATTGGGAATCTAAGAGGATTTTGGGTAATGATATATATGTGCAAAAGTATTGTGGATATCTGATGTTATCTGAATCTGTTCTGTTACGGTTGATACGAACTTGATTTATATGTTTATGCATCTGTTAATATCTACAAACTATCTATGTTTATGGTACATGTATCTGTGATCTGTTAATTCACTGTGATTCTGTTGTTCTGTGATTATAGCTTATAGTGCACACATGGATGTGAACCTGTTAATTAGATCTGATAAGCTATCTTTTGGTTATTTATTGAGACTCCTGCGAACGGCCTCGTGCTGTATAGATCTGATAGTGGCGGACCGGCTTGACTTACTTGCTCTCTCCCAGGGTGTGGAAACCTGGTTCTAGCACCCTCCCATACTACTTCAGGTGAGACTTTGACCTGCGCAAGCAGGTCACTACCGAAAGGGCCAGTAGTATATGGGTTTGTTGGAAAACCTTAACCTTTGAACCTGGGTCAGGACCCCTCAAGCCAATAGGGTTGCAGAGATTCAATGGGGCAAGGTAGGCATAAGGCTTAACACTTAAGATGATTGTGATGAGATGTTTTTAAGACTGATGAGGAGCTAGGAAGAGCATGGGAGATGTATTCTTCCTAAACAGAGGAAAATGGAAAAATTATGATATCTTTCCCTAAACAGATCATGAGAAAGCATGCATTCTTCCTATCAACTTTAAAGAGATAATACAACAGAGATGTAATGAACGTGAAGAAAAAAAATTCCAACATATGAAATTAAAGGAAAAACAATGATAAACATCATACCACATGTATCCCAAAAAATAGTTGCAACTCTTCTTTATTAACTGGCCAAATTGATTCCAATAGTTCCTTGATCAATACATTAGCATCCAAACTGATTCCAACCCTTTCTAAGAGTGAATAAAGGGACTAAATAGACATCAAAAAAAAATTCACTCATCCTCAGGGGTTGAATCCATGAGGTGAGGAAGAGATCCATAAAATACTGAACTGAAAGTTGGAGTATAGGGAGCTCCAAGCGACTCCTCCCTAATTACATTCAAACTGATTCATTTGACTTAATGACAACTTTTACCTAATGAATCTACCCCTAGGTAACTTTTCCATATAATAATTACATTTACCATCATCAATTAAATAGGTAGAAACATGAATTTTTGAATTAAAGTCAAAATTACAGAGAAATTTCAAAAAACTCAGCAAATGATCAAGTGCACCATTTTTCTGTCAAGTTCGCCCTTGCTGTGTCAAGTTTTCCCTCCCTGTTCAAGGCTGAATTTGACTGAATTGTAGGTGTCCAAAATGGCTCCAAGATAGCTTGTTGGAAATCCCTTCAATTCTAGTTTCTAGATTTGCCTTCAATTTCCAAAATGAAGGTCATTTTCCCCCTCAAAACTTCAATATCCCAAGACAAATTTGTGCGCAGCGCCTAGGCCAAAGGGGCAAAAACATGATTTTTAGGGTTTTTTTGCCCTTTTCACTGACCAGTTTTCCTCAAAAACCTTAATAAATGTACAGGGTGCATGTATTCATCATTATGAATCCAACAGTGGTCTATTTTTGGCCATTGGATGCCTCAAAAAAGTGCACAACACCTAGGGCGTTGCACATGTGACCAATTTTCTGATATTAAATTATCCATGCACACACAGAAAAATCTAGATTTTGCAAAAATGACCAAAAACTAGGGAAAATTTTAAGGAGGGAAAATTATTTTGAAGTTTAAAGATTTGGCGAATCTCACTAGTACCTAATATGCAAACTATAAATTGTGAAATGGTGAAATGGTGGTTGATGATGTGGCTAAGATTGGAGTGATGGCTCTACAAGTATGTCCAAATTTATTTTCTCCTCCAGCATGGTCAAAGCCTCAACCTTTGCATTGGCTCTTTTGAGCTTGGCCATTGCAATTTTCTCCTTTTGAGAATGGCGCTTGACCTTCCTGCTTAGTAGGTCATTGTCTTTGTGATCCTTTGCAAAAAGCTTCTCCAAATGATGATTGGATCTATCAAGCCATGGCTCTCTATTTTCATTCATCACCATTGCAAGTTGTTCATTTAGGGTTAGTTTATCAGCAATCTGAGCTTCTTTTTGTCTTTGTAGAGTTAGAGCTCTTTTCAGCCCTCTAGTTCTAGGTTTTCCTCTTGGTGCTTGTTCATATTTTTCATCAAGAAACCCATATTTTTAAAGTGTGTCATATAGTATGACTTTGGCCTTTTCTGCCTCCCTTTAAGCAGTGATATACTTGACCTCATCAATGATCTGTTTAGTCTTCAATTCCTTATTCTCTTGCTCAAGGAAGTTTATGACAAACTTAGCCCTTTCAAGATTAGTCTAGAGCTCTCTAATCTCGGTATCCTTGATTTTTTCATCATCGTCCTTCTCACTTTGGTCAACAAAAAATATTGCTCAGTATCATGGATGTTTTCATCATGTCTAACCCCTAGCTGAATTTATGCCTCAATCACCTTTTCTAACCTCTCTGGTAGGTTTTTGGCAATGGCTCAACCTCAACCACATTAGCCCACTTAGTCTCACTAACCTCAATCCTGCAATGTAATGATGAGATGGAGATGAAGGAGGTGAAATGGGTGAAGCAGATTGATCTGATGAGGATGAATGTGCTATGGGCTGATATGTAGGGATGGAAGTGGATGGCTAAGATGATGAAGGTGCATTTTTTCATGTTGATTAGATGGCTCTCTGAATATATCATTGGCTATGAAGGTACTCCATGCAATGTTTAGCTGATTGATATGGTAGAGGACTATGATTTTGATGATAGAATGATGGAAAATACTTCTCATTTGATGTTCATACACCCTTTTCTGGAAAATAAGTGCCATCTTATCAATGCTCTGGAAAAGGTAGTAGGGTATGTTGAGCATATTTACCCTAGTGAAATGCATTAAGAGTCGGATGTGATAGGTATAAAGTCTTGAAAATCTACCTTCACATGAAAAATATTTCATGATTATCTTCATCATTGGTGCATATTTGTCAAGGAGGTAGGAAAAAGGAAAAACCTCTTTTTCTCATTCTTATACCTTGGTTTTATGAAAAGCTCAAAGTAATTTTCCTCCAATTCATTGTGCTTGAACCATTTCTCCCCAACATTTGGGATCCTGGTGGCAGATGAAATAATGGTAGTTGAAATGGTAAAGGTGACACTAGCTAGGGTAACTTGGTTTTCATGGAGGTTGGATATGAAAAGCCTGGTCAAAATGGCATGGTGTTGGACCCTTTGAATTTTCTCATAGAACTCAAAACACCCAACATATTTGAAACATGTTACTGCCATAGGAGATGCCAAAAGTTTTGTAGTACTTGTTGGCTAAAGTATGACTACTCTTCCCCCTTTATGTGGCCTTCTAGCCTCTGTTTCTTCTCCCTCACTGTATGATATGTTCTCTTCTTCTATCATGATGTTTTAAATTCAAAACCCTAGGGAATGTGATGATGGTGAAAATGGTCTTAGGAATGAGGAATGGGAAATGGAAATTAAGGGAGATGATGCTAGGGATTTATAAAATGGGAAAGGGAATAGGGAGTAGTGATATGGTAAAATTTTAGGATGGGGAAATCATTTACTTATTTAGGATTAGGAGCCTAGGTAGTTGTAGCACCTAGGGCTTAGGGTTTTGGGAAAAAGGGTAAGGGAAAGGGAATTTTGTAATACAAGGGTTTATGAATGGGTATTTGCAATTTTAGGAAGGGTATGAAGGTGTAGGGAGATGTGATTTAGGAATTTAAGAGTGAAATGGGAGATACTAGGGTTTTAAATTGATTTAAACGCCAAATTATAACACAAAATTCACAACACCCAACAAATGAACTTGATGAAGATGCTAAGTGATGGCTTTAGAGATTACTCATTTTCTAGAGGTCAATGAGAAGGTTGATGAAGCTTTGGAAGCGATTTTTTGCAGCTTGAATGTGTTTTTGGGATTTACTGGTCAAGTGCTCCCTTGTAGAAGAGAGTGTGCCTTGGCAGAAGAGAGTGCACCCTCGCAGAAGAGAGTGTGCCCTCACAGAAGAGAGTGCGCCTTGGTAGAAGAGAGTGTGCCCTCTACTCTGTTTTTGCAAATTTTTTCCCAAGAACTCAAAATTTCACCCTCTTGCAGTGTGCTCAGTGGTGGTAGGAGACAAATGAGTTTTGAATTTTATGTCATGAAGTCTTTAATACTTGAATGAAATTGATCTTTTAATTTAAAACACACTTTTCTAATGTTGCATTTCACCTTTGAAAACTTTGTTGAATACCTTTTTCACTTTGATTTTCTTCTTTGTAGGTTGATTGTGTTGGAGTTTGGCACTCTTTACAATTTGAATTTGCTGATCTTCAGTTTGGCACATGATTTTGAGTTGGCAGCTTGGGACAGTACTTATTACATATAATGAGCATAAAATTACATAAAAAATAAAAATAAATTACATCTATGTTTTGAATAAAATTACACTTTGATATGAAAATCATACTTTGAAACCATAATTACAACATTTAAAAATCATATTTAAATGTTGCCAAGTCTTCTTCAAATGATAAATAAGTATTATTCAATCACTCTCACACTTTTTCTAACCTTATTGAGATGAAATGGAGTATTATTGAACCTTGAAAAATGAAACCTAGTGACCTAAATGGACCTTGAAAGACCAGACTTCATGTTGACTTTGACTTACATAATGACATAGTGAAATGAGCTTTGAAGACTAATTTATTCTTAGCAAGACATGAAGGTGGGCCAGAAAATGTGAATATTTTAAGGGAGAGTGAGGTTTTATGTCTAGGGAAACCATCAGTGAGTGAATTTTTTGCATGACCTAGTGGAATGATAAAATATTTATGAGTGGGACCCCTAAAATGAATATGAAAAGAGTGATTTTGATCACTGATGGTAGAATGAAAATTCTAACACTAACAAGGCCATCATTCTATCCCCCCATGCAGCAGCAATCACTTGCAGGAATTACGCATTCCAGTAGTATGGTTTGAGAGGAGAAAGGAAGTTCCAAGCATCTCAGCTTGGAATATTGTGTGGGGATCAACCCTTCACTTGTGAGTATATTTCAGCATCTTGAGAGAAGTATTGTATTATATGGCATTAGGCCAATATTTTTCCCCTCTTTGGCAGCATAGTCACCTTCAGCATTTCACAGTCCATCAGTGGAAGCTTAAGAGGTGGAAGGAAGTTCCAAGCATTCCAGCTTCGAATACTGTGAGGGGATCAACCCTTCACCCCATTGAGTGTATTTCAGTATTCCAGAGCAGTATCTCATCATCCGGCATCAGGCCATACTACTTCCCCTCTTACAACGCGGTCTCCTTCAAAAATTACGCAATCCAGCAGTGGCAGCTTCAGAGGAGGAGGAAAGATCCAAGTTTCCTAGCTTGGAATCCAGTGAGGGGATCATACCTTCATCCATAGAGATGATTGGGAGTAGTTTCAGTAGTTTTATATTCATTTCATCCATCTCCCAGCAGTTACCCAACAACAGTGTGTAATTCAGCCAGCAGGAGTGTGTTTGCAGCCCTAGAGGGACGAATTTCCAAAGTCAAAACTAGGCCAAACCATTTCTGGGATTTTCTGGGTTTTTCGAGAAGATTCCATGGTTAAAATCTAGGATCTTTCTAAGCACTCCAGTAACCTCTCACACACGATTCTTATTTCCATCATCACTGTGCAAAGACAGCCTTCCAGTAGCACTAGCAGCAACCACATTTCCAGTGCTAGGATTTAGAGATATTTCAGCCACTTCTTGTTGGCTTGAGTGCATCTCCTTTGGAGCACTGTGTACTTTATTTTTACTGTTGATTATAATAATATGACCCAACTATTATGCTCATGGTTATGATGTCTTAGTGTAATTTTTAGTTGCAACATATCTCTAGCATTTTCCAGATTCTAGTGCTATATTCTTGTTTTTCTTTATTTTGAATGCTGCAAATCTTCTATATTCCTATCTTTTCCATTTTGGGATATTGCAAAGATTAAAAGTTGAGCTAGCCTCTTTGACATGTGAGCTTGAAAAATAAAAAAATAAACTATCGCACTATCAAAAGTTGGAGAAAACAACAACATTTAGGATGAGATCTTTATCAGTCAGATATCTCTTCTTATCAAAACTGGATTGGGTTTTGAAGGAGAATCTTGCCAAATGAATGAGAAGGAGAAAGAAAAGGACAACCATGTATCAGAAAATCATAAGGCTATCACAAACAAAGTCAAGAAAAGGACAAGAAAGAAACATCAACAAATACATGCAAATCATAATAAAAACATGCAGCATTTCATGAAGAAAATGAAGCAACCAAGTGTTCATCATCCAAAAAATCAAAGCACAAGGTATCAAATTTTATTTCATGGGTATTGTTTTTCTTGCAATCATTATGGTCATCATGCTAGAGAATGTAATTTTTTTGCAAGAAAAAAAAAATTTGGACAATCATTGTTTCAAGTGTGGAAAATATGGCCATAAAGATCTAGCTTGCAGATATGAAAATATCAAGCCAACAAAATGAGAAATCCCGAAATTGAAGACAAAGAAGGTATGGAGGAGAAAATATGAGCTGCAAAGAATTATCCCTTTAAAGGAAATCAAGGAAGAATATGCATGTCAAGGACCAACCTCACAAAATTCTGATAAGAAAGGAACAACATTCATTCCTACTAAAAACTGAGGCCTTCATGGTCTCAGGGGTAGCATATGGTAGCATTATGGATTACATGTGGATCATTATGAATGTTTCCATATTGAAAGGTTGAATGAGAATTATGTTGCATAATGTTGTAGCATTGATAGTTGTTAGTTGCAGGAGATTGTTTTGAGATGGAACATGTGAAAGGGGAGCATCTCACGTGCTTTCATTTTATAGTGGTTTATTGAATGCATCTCAGTTCATGAGATTGGTTATAGGAGGTTTATATGCTTCTCATGATGATTTATCTATCTAAAATTGGACATTGTAGGAGCTAATAGAGGTTGAGGAGACTTCCTTGAGTTTTATGTCTTTTATAAGTTGCATGCAATTGATCATTTTTAGACTGGTGGTTATTCTGAGTGTTCATGCATTAGGTCAAATGATTAGAAGCCACAATACATTTTAATTGTGATTAAGCTATGATGGTGGTGTTTTGCTTGATATGCATGCATATGGATTTTCTATTGTTGCTCGTTTGTGTTACATGTGATGTGGCATTATTAACTTCATATATTGGTTCATTGGTCACTATGTTGCAAATACTTCACCTATGATTCATTGCCTCTACTAAGGCAATTGGTGAATAAATGGCTCATGTTTCATTTTGTAGATCTCCTTTTGGTTTATTTTTTCTCCAAGTTGAAGATTTTTAGTTGTTGCTTAATTGTTGGCATTATGCACATATATCGTTTTATGGTTACTAGTGACATGATATGGTAGTACTAGTTAGAGGGTTTACTGATAATATTTATGGATTTGTGGTTCACTTACATAATAATTTGAGCCTTATCTTATGATGTGAGATGTGTTGATTTGTTTTTTGTTATCTTGAGTGGATGGTTGCCTCCTGTTGTAAATGGTGCATATATTTTTGACATGTTTATTGGTACTATCATATAGACTTGTTGGTTGGTGCATTATGGATGACGTGATATGACGGTCACATGATGCTGCTAGAAGTTCATGAGCTATATTTATGTTGTTGCTACATCTTTGATATTTATGTTGCTTAGTTGATGTCATGGTTATATGCTACTACTGCTCATTATTTCGTATCTCATGATTATTGGTTACCGTTTCTATCACTTCATTTTCTACTAGATGATGGCTCTATATTATACACTTGGATGGTTGTATGCATGATGAGATCCATATATTATAGATCATTGATCATCTTGTTGATTGGCATAAATGTTTGTAGTGCTGGTCAAGGATCTTATTTGAGTATGTCTTGGTGAGAGGCATGAGATTTTGTCATTATGTAACAAACACATGCTTCAGATTATACTTCATCATTTTCATTCATTTATCTTGTCTTTGAAGCCATGTAAGCAAGTAATCATGTAATTGATTTTCTGTTGTCATGAGTTGGTGATATGAAAGTTATGAGCAATGACAAGTTGTTGTTGTTGTGAGTTTTTGCAGCCATATTTGGGCTATTTTATGTAATGTCATAGTCTTTCTATAGCCTTGTATCTTATCATACAACCATGTACTTGTTGAACCCTTAGTTAAACTGAGAGGGGGGGGGGTGAAATAGTTTAACACATTCATGGACTTTTAAAAGTTTTCCATTAACACTTGTTTACACCTTCATTTCATGTTTAACTTAACTTGTGAGTAATCTTAGAATGTGAGCAGCAAGCATTAATATAATGTAACAGTAGACTTAATATGAGAGAAGCAAGTATTAAGCATATGATATAAACCAGATCAACACATAAACATCATGCACAGAGACACCAGATATAAGTGGAAACCCTTAAAGGGAGAAAACCACATCTTATTATTGTTGTGATGCAAAGGCAAGCTCCAACTCCCTCTCACCATTGATTTTCTTTAGGCACGAACCTACAGGAGGCTCCTACCTCAATTCTGCAAGCTACAACTTGCAAGGAAGCTCCAACTCCCATTAATTTTCTGCAGGCACCAACCTATAGGGGGCTCCAACCTCAGTCAGCTACAATTGACATTTTATCAAGCTACAACTTGATGTGGAATCACCAACTCCCATCTATTTTCTGCAGGCACCAACCTACAAGAGGCTCCAACCTCAGTCAGCTACAACTGACATCTATCAAGCTATAACTTGATAGGGAAGCTCCAACTTCCTTACTCTTTCAAAAGAGAAACACTTGCTGATTTACCTTGGATACCAGCTCTATTATGTTCCATCTGCTCTGTTGTTCATCTATTCTCATATCTGCCCTGTATCATCTCTGCATCTTTACAGATTCTCTATCAGCTTCTCCTTCTTCTCTGCTCAACTCCTCTTTCATCTCTGCCTCACTGCTTCATTTCTGCATTCTCTTCACTCACTCTCTCTAACCCTTTTATGCATATCAAGATGATATTACTTATAGATATTTCCTGATGACTGTTTGTTTTCCTCTAGGAATTCGAAATGGATAGTCATACCCCTTGGTCTTCTGCCTCCTCATTTCTTTTCAGCTCACTCAGAAAAATATGACCGTAGGTACTAATTTTAATATTTCAGTGGGATTTTGTTTTCTTCCAGAGACTTGCCAATGCATCACAAACAATAAAATTTTAATTACAACATTTACATTCACATTTTCAGTTACATAAAAACCAATTTCACTTAGCCCATTTTCTGGTCTTTGGATCTGCTGGTTTTGTCTTTTTCTGCTGATTGTAAATACCAGTTCTGCACTCTCTATTGTAGTAATGTAACCGCTGCATATATATGACTGTCTTTTTAATATAAATGCGCTACCCATATATATAATTTGCCAAAGGTTTAAGACTGACATTACTCGTCGGGCCCATGATGCGTTGCACCCTGCCTTTATATATATTGCGCACTGTATAAATATATATATGGTTTGGGCCTTTGCATATAAAGCACATCGCTAATTAATCTCAGCATGCTCTTGATATAAATCAACCATATCATATAATCCTCGGCAGGTACATATATTAAATGATGTTATTCAACGCTGGTTGGCTACAATCGCTCTGTCAGCATTTCCCTTAGTTTACCCCCACGTGGTTCTTTAAATTCTTGGCAATTTTTATTATCAATTTTGGAGAAAATTGGTAAATAAATACATTCAGCAGCTTTTGATATGATAAATTGTATCTCTCGGCTTATATTTTCATCTCCGACTTTATAATCAAGATTTAATCCTTCACGCGTTATATATTAATACCGACACTCTATTTCTTAAACAAATGACTGTATAATAAACCCTTGCACCGGGCCCCACCTCTACGATCGATGGCCCAATCAAATGCACGTCATACCTTAGTTATCGTCTGCGCACCTTCATCAACTGACCACCGTCTGATGACATCCTTCCAGATCTACGGTCTCCGGCGATATCGCTCAATCTCCTTGGTCGAACGTTAACGCGTGATGGCGCGCATTGGAAGGCGGTTTTGGACTTCCATCCTGTGCCATGTGTCGAAGGCTCTATGGAATCGCTCCAATTCTGGGAATACCACTCAACCCGCAAAAGCGGTGTGATATGGGTAATCCGCTTCCGCAAATCCGCTCACGGTTTCGAGTAGGGTTAACTACGGTTCAAGTTGGGTTACGCCGCCCTTCGAACTCACTGACCCAAGTCTAACATCGGGTAATATTTCCAATTAACAGAAAAACTGTTGTAATTCTCTTCCAGCGGGATTTCGCTTCCACCATGTTACATATATCATGGTTCTGGTTTTACTCAAAAGGGTTCTCCTCCTTGCGCCATCTCAACGCCGATTCTTCACATTACAACCATTAATTTGATTTTAACATTCGAGGACTAAGTATTAGTTTAATATGTGTCCAGCATACAACTCCACTCATGCAAGGTTTGCCATAGCATAAAATACAAATACCGACATATATGCCAGGTGTTAAGAACATAAATAGACCTCGGGCGTAGGTATTCATATAACCTTTCAGGGTTACAACCAGAAATCCTCACGACATCCCCTGGGGTTCCAAAACAATATAGTCATATACCAGATTCCTAATATTGAATTCAAAACTCCTCCCAGGTCATCAATCCTTGCAGGGATCGATGTCTGCAAGTCCTCATTCCCTCAAAGTATATGTAAAACCTCCTATGCTAGAATGTATCCCAATTATGTACAGAATCGCAAGCTTGAATACTAACTCATCCTTCCACAATTTATCCAAGCATTCTATGCAGGAAAAATTCATATTTGCCACAGGAATTCAATTTTTTTCATGTAGAATTTGACTCAGCCAACACGTCAATTTCCCACAGAACTTAATTATTCCATACATAAGTTCAACCAAGAATACTTGTTATACACACAGGGCTTATAAAAAATTTCCTCAGTAGTATATATATATTTGTGATTAGTTTCAGAGTATTCACTTATGACTTCGTGGGTGGCCAGATCTTTAATGACAGTGGCCTTGTTCCTCTTCTGTTCTGCACAGATATCTACTTCAATTCACTGCTTCCTTTGCTCCTTGACTGATGCTGCTCCTTGCATCTCTTTTTTCTACCTCTGTTGCCTCTCTTTTGCTATCTCTCTTTGTCTTTGTTTCCTCTGATGTCTCTACTGCCTTTCTGCCCCTTGAATGATGTTTCAGGTGCTCCTCCTTTGTCATCTCCTTTGCCATCAATGACAACAATTCCAACAATCTCCCCCTTTGGCATTGATGGCAATACTCTTCCTCTGTTTGTCTTATAGAAGCCCTTTTTTGCTTTTCCTCCCCCTTTGACATCAATGGCAAAGGGTTTCTCATTTCCTAGTTTGCTTTCTGCATTTCCTCTCTCTGAGATGTGATTAGGCCTTCTTCTTCTGACTTTGTACCCTGCTACTCCACACTGGTGTAAAAGATTTGTTGAGAGAACACTCTTGAGGATTATTGATCTTGAATGTACACTGCAAGTTGATACAATCCCAAAGCACTGACTCCTTTCACTTGTACAAAGTGTAGGTGATGACAACCATATATAATAATACTTGTATAATCATAGATGTATAGTTGTATCCAAGCTTAAATATCATGAATGTTCCATGTGACATATCAAGCTTGCTTCAGCTATACTATTGTCTATATTATAATCTTCATCTATGATGCATATCTATTGAGGAAGGTTGAAGATGAAGTAAGTCTTTTTATGAAAATTACATCTATAGTACACATATGTTCAATTGTGATGAGGCCAATATATCTTTTATTGTTGTGGTACACCTTTCCTGCCTGTTGGTGATGATATGAGCTAGGATGCTAACAAGGATATTACTTTTAAAGACTAAAGGTTCTTGTTGTTGATGTGAACAATGAACCAAGCCAGAGTTTACAACTTATTGTGAGATTAGGCAATATCTTTTAATGAGAGGCCAAATGAATTTTACTGCTTGCACACTATACTTTCAAAATAAACCCTTCAATGTATTGGTCAGTTTCACTCATCAAACATGCAGTTTTATTTATGACACAATGGGGTATGTATGTCAATAATCAATCTCTCTTTAAAGATGAATTACCAGCAAATCCCTTGTGCTGAAGTAGGATTTAGATGATTTTAAAAACTTTTGAGCTTCAGATGGTAATCACAACTAGTCCTTTATTCTTCAGATACTTTGACTGTTCTATCAGAATGAACTTCCACGAAAACATATTCAAGATGTTTTATTTAAAACTCAGCAAACAGACTTCACACAGTTTTGTAACTGATTTTAAGAAAGAGGCCTTGAAGATATACATGTACAAACTTCAAGAAGGCATGAAATTATATATAGAAAGAGATATTGCTTCACTGCTCAATATACTACTTCAAGTGTAAGCAAGATAATGTTATTTTTGCTCTGCTACTGACCTTTTCATGTTGAATGCAGATAATATTGGGAATATTACCTTGAGGTTTTTTTGCTATAATCCTTTGATCCTGAGGACCTGTACCATATTGTTGCTCCACTGATAATCCTTGATATTTAGTTGATAGGCATGTTGCTTGTACCTAAATGCCACTTTGACAAACCATGCAGAGATTTCAATTCAGCTTGCACATTAACCCATAATTGATGCATCCGTCATAAATTCTATTATTGATCTTTCCACTGTTCACACCAAAAATCATCAATATATTGAATCTGATCTTGGCATTATTTTCCACTCTTCTTTTTCTGTCATTCTGTTCCAGAGAAAGCTATTGCATGTTTCTTTCTAGGATTGCTCTAGAATCATTGCTGCTTTATATTCAATTCAATTGTTCTAACATAAAGATTTTCAGGAAGACATCTTCAATTTATTTTCTATGGATCTTCATGGGCTGATTACTCAAGGATTTATTACTCACTTAATTGCATTTCTCCAAGTGGACCTTTTGAAAGATGTAATGAACTGATGATAGGCGCTTTTCTTACTCATCCTTCTTAATGTGATACATTGTTAATTCTAGCAGTATAGGGCATATTGTGATCATCACTTTAATGCACTAAAGTCTTCTTAGCTTATATGTTCATTGCTAAGGTTTCCACTATCATCATGGCTTCTTGCTCTCTTCTCTTCTTCCATCAATCTGTCAGCTACTTAATATTTCAAATGATCTTCTTTCTCTATAGGTCTCTTTTAGAGGAATTTTCTTTTTCTTCCTGATCTCATAGATGTTCTCATTACATGGAGCTCTTCTTAGACTACTTTCATGGGGTCTATATATGAACTTCTCTCCCCCTGGGATGTTGCTTCATATTTGTCACTGGATGGACTTTTGCTTTGCTTCCTAGAGCAGCTCCCCCTGAGACTATGGAGGATTCATTATGTTATTGAGATAATGGGCTCCCCCTTTCTCTTTTCCTTCCATACTTTATTGGGGTTCTTCATAATGTCTGCACTTCTTTTAAATTCATAGTTTTGTTTGATTTACTTTGTTTCCATCATCTGTCTAGAGTTCTTTAGTATATATGGCAGTTTACAGTCCTTTGCTTTGTGGCCAAGCTTGAGGCATACATAACATCTTATTTTGTCAAAGTACATTTGAGCTGATGTATAATAATTTGTTCCCCTTCTTGAGTACATTTTACAATCAACAATTTTATGTCCAAAATTATTGCATGCATAACAATAGCCATGGAAATGATTTGTGTACCTGGTGAAAGATTGTCCTTTCCATTTGCTTGCTTGAGGGGTTCTTCTCTTTTGCTGCATCCTTTGCTGGTTGGACTGGATTGGCTTTGTCTTACAATATGCTGCATTATGTCCTGGTTTATGACAAGAGAAACATGTGCTATTTTTCATAGGAGGGAGGAACCTCCTTTGACATCTTCCGAATTTTTTCAATTCATCCTTAGGAGCATATGAGCCTTTAGCAGTTGATTGTTTCATCCTCTCATTCTCTATTCTTTCATGTTGTTGCTTGATTCTATTTGTTTCTCTGCAACTCATGTTCTTGCTGGCTTCTGCTTCTGTAGGAATTTGCTGAGTTGTTTCACTGTTCTTTATAGCTTTTACAAAAATGATTTTCTTGTTATCTTCTGCCTTGGACTTACTGGTTTCTCCTTCATATCCTATCCCAGTCTTTATGAGAGGTGACCTTTGTGCATTTATAATCTAGTCCAACTATCCAGAGCCTTTCATTAGAGGTGTATTCATTAATAGTTCTCTTTGGGATTTTTCTAATTTCTTTCTTAAGCTCACTACTTCTTCTTCCAATCTTTCACATTCCTAACTTTTCTCTCTCATTTGTTGCAGCAGAGTGTCTTCTACTTTCTTTGCCTCTTCAAGCTGTGTCTTCAGGCCAATAATTTCTTTCCTATCTTCATATTCTCTCTCATCACATATTTGTACCAATCTCTTAAGGTCTTTGTTTTTATTCTTCAATCTTTCTATTTCAGTCAGAGCTGTCTCAAGTTTGGCTTTTTCTTCAGCTGCAATTTCTTCATGGCTCTTACTACCATTCACACTAGCAGGTACCTCATTTGATCGAACATCTTCTTTTTGACATGAATTTCTCTTTTACTTAATTCTCTTCTCCTTCTTGACAATGCATTCCTTAGTGTCTACTCCATGCATGAAATGCAGTCTGTCCCAGATTTCTTTTGCTGAAGTTAAATCCATTATTAACTCAAGATCCTTGTTATGAAGATTTTTATATATCACACATTTTGCCTTGGAATTCCTCTGTTGTTCTTTCATTGTGGGGGAGTCTTTGTAGTAACCATCACAAACAAGCTTCCATACCTTAGGTTCATCAGTCATTATACCTGTCTTAACCTTATCTCTCCATTCACGAAAGTTTGTTGTATTTAGCACAGGTACATTTTGATAGTCCATGACTCAACCAAATCTCCTTCAAGCTATTAAGCTTACACCAAAGGGACCTGGCTCTGATACCAATTTTTGAACCCTTAGTTAAACTGAGAGGGGGGGGGGGGGTGAATCAGTTTAACACATTCATGGACTTTTAAAACTTTTCCATTAACACTTGTTTACACCTTCATTTCATGTTTAACTTAACTTGTGAGTAATCTTAGAATGTGAGCAGCAAGCATTAATATAATGTAACAGTAGACTTAATATGAGAGAAGAAAGTATTAAGTAGATGATATAAACTAGATCAACACAAAAACATCATGCACAGAGACACTAGATATAAGTGGAAACCCATAAAGGGAGAAAATCGCATCTTATTATTGTTGTGATGCAAAGGCAAGCTACAACTTGCAAGGAAGCTCCAACTCCCATTAATTTTCTGCATGCACCAACCTCAGTCAGCTAAAATTGAAATTTTATCAATCTACAACTTGATGTGGAAGCACCAACTCCCATTTATTTTCTGCAGGCACCAACCTACAGGAGGCTCCAACCTCAGTCAGCTACAACTAATATCTATCAAGCTACAACTTGATAGGGAAGCTCCAACTTCCTTACTCTTTAAAAAGAGAAACACTTGTTGATTTACCTTGGATACCAACTCTATTATGTTCCATCTGCTCTGCTGTTCATCTATTCTCATATCTGCCCTGTATCATCTTTGCATCTTCACAGATTCTCTATTAGCTTCTCCTTCTTCTCTGCTCATCTTCTCCTTCTTCTCTGCTCAGCTCCTCTTTCTTCTCTGCCTCACTGCTTCATTTCTGCATTCTCTTCACTCACTCTCTCTAACCCTTTTATGCATATCAAGATGATATTACTTATAGATATTTCTTGATGACTGTTTGTTTTCCTCTAGGAATTCGAAATGGATAGTCATACCCCTTGGTCTTCTGCCTCCTCATTTCTTTTCAGCTCACTCAGAAAAATATAACTGTAGGTACTAATTTTAATATTTTAGTGGGATTTTGTTTTCTTCCAGAGACTTTCCAATGCATCACAAACAATAAAATTTTAATTACAACATTTACATTCACATTTTCAGTTACATAAAAACCAATTTCACTTAGCCCATTTTCTGGTCTTTGGCTCTGCTGGTTTTGTCATTTTCTGCTGATTGTAAGTACCTGTTCTGCACTCTCTATTGCAGTAATGTAACCGCTACATATATATGACTGTCTTTTTAATATAACTGCGCTACCCATATATATACTTTGCCAAAGGTTTAAGACTGACATTACTCGTCGGGCCCACGATGCGTTGCACCCTGCCTTTATATATATTGCGCACCGTATAAATATATATATGGTTTGGGCCTTTGCATATAAGGCGCATCCCTAATTAATCTCAGCATGCTCTTGATATAAATCAACCATATCATATAATCCTCAGCATGTACATATATTAAATGATGTTATTCAACGCTGGTTGGCTACAATCGCTCTGTCAGCATTTCCCTTAGTTTACCCCCACGTGGTTCTTTAAATTCTTGGCAATTTTATTTATCAATTTTGGAGAAAATTGGTAAATAAATACATTCAACAGCTTTTGATATGATAAATTGTATCTCCCGGCTTATATTTTTATCTCCGACTTTATAATCAAGATTTAATCCTTCACGCGTTATATATTAATACCGACGCTCTATTTCTTAAACAAATGACTGTATAATAAACCCTTGCACCGGGCCCCCCCTCTGCAATCGATGGCCCAATCAAATGCATGTCGTACCTTAGTTATCATCCGCGCACCTTCATCAACTAACCACCATCCGATGACATCCCCCCAGATCGACGATATCCGGCGATATCGCTCAATCTCCTGGGTCGAACGTTAACGCGCGATGGCGCGCATTGGAAGGCGGTTTTGGACTTCCGTCCTATGCCACGTGTCGAAGGCTCTATGGAATCGCTCCAATTCTAGGAATACCACTCAACCCGCAAAAGCGGTGCGATATGGGCAATCCTCTTCCGCAAATCCGCTCGCGGTTTCGGGTAGGGTTAACTACGGTTCAAGTCTAGTTACGCCACCCTTTGAACTCACTAACCCAAGTCTAACCTCGGGTAAGATTTCCAATTAACAACAAAACTGTTGTAATTCTCTTCCAGTGGGATTTCGCTTCCACCATGTTACATATATCATGGTTCCGGTTTTACTCAAAAGGGTTCTCCTCCTTGTGCCATCTCAACGCCGATTCTTCACATTACAACCCTTAATTTGATTTTAACATTCGAGGACTAAGTATTAGTTTAATATGTGTCCATCATACAGCTCCACTCATGCAAGGTTCGTCATAGCATAAAATACAAATACCAACATATATGCCAAGTGTTAAGAACGTAAATAGACCTCAAGCGTAGGTATTCATATAACCTTTCGGGGTTACAACTAGAAATCCTCACGACATCCCCTGGGGTTCCAAAACAATATAGTCATATACCAAATTCTTGAGATTGAATTCAAAACTCCTCCCAAGTCATCAATCCTTGCAGGGATCGATGTCTGCAAGTCCTCATTCCCTCAAAGTATATGTAAAACCTCCTATGCTGGAATGTATCCCAATTATGTACAGAATCGCAAGCCTGAATACTAACTCATTCTTCCAAAATTTATCTAAGCAGTTTATGCAGGAAAAATTCATATTTGCCACAGGAATTCAATTTTTTTCATGTAGAATTTGACTCAGCCGACACATCAATTTCCCACAGAACTTAATTATTCCATACATAAGTTCAACCAAGAATACTTGTTATGCACACAGAGCTTATAAACAATTTCCTCAGTAGTATATATATATTTGTGATCAGTTTCAGAGTATTCACTTATGACTTTGTGGGTGGCCAGATCTTTAATGACAATGGCCTTATTCCTCTTGATGCACATATATCTCTTCAATTCTTTTGCTTCCTACTGTCTGGTGATGTTGCTCCTTGCATCTCTTTTTCTTGCCTCTGTTTGCCCACTCTCTTTTGCTATCTCTCTTTGTCTCTATTTCCTCTGATGTCTCTGTTGCCTTTCTGCCCCTTGAATGATGTTTCAGGTGCTCCTCCTTTGTCATCTCCTTTGCCATCAATGACAACAATTCCAACAGTACTAATTTTTTTTGTATATATTTGTTCATGGTCATGTTGGAGAGATAATATCGATGTCTAGTATTGATTGATGAGGGAAACCATTCATATGGAGTGATGGATGTTGTTTTAGTCATATATTGCATATGAGTTATATTGTATATCCAGTCCCTTGGTCCTTGAGGTGCAGCCTTAAACTAGAAGACATAGGTTACAAGATGATGATGCTCAGGGGGAGCATATCCAGTTTTTTGTTGTTGATTAGACGTGGCTTGTTGTTGTTGCCGCTTCACTATGTTGTTGTCAGTTTGGAGGAGAGTGAGGTTAATGTAGTTGGTAATGTTGAGTAGAGAGTTTTTGTTGCTATTGTTTCTCACATTATATGTTGTTGTTGGTTATGTTATGTTTTTGATAGAGAGAGTACTATTACTCATGGTATTTGTTGATTTTTCTCATGCCGCTATTAAATTGTGGGGTGTTGTTGTTGGTTGAGAGTGGTGTTCATTGAGAGCTTACTATTGTTTCTTCAGGAGAGAAAGATACATATTACTATTGTTTAATGACATGCTGCTATGAGGAGTGTTGTTGTATGTTAATGAATTATGATATGATCTCACCAATATGATGTGCTACTATGTTTTCTGGTCATGGTATGTTGCTACCCACACTAAGTGGATGGTTATGGATGTTGTTTCTTATTGAGACACAACTAGTGTCCAAGGGGAGTAATTTCTATTCAACTATGACTATTTGGATGAGGTCAACCCTTTTCCATTGATGTCAATGGGGGAGTGAATGAGAAGTTTTTCAGAGGCCAGTTGGTTGGTTTAGTTGAGGTTGCCATCAATGCCAAAGGGGGAGTTTGTTGGTACTATGGCTCAGATGTTTGGTTGAAAATAGTTTCAACCTAGTAGAATTGGTGTTAGAGGATGTGTTGGTGTTGGTTGGAATTTATGTCAACTTGATAGTATGTGATTTTTTATGCACATATTTCATTGGTAGAAAACCTTATATTGTGTGTGGATACCTTGGCCAGATGGGGAGATACTACATATATTTGGTGTATGTATGGATGGGTTTCAGCTTGTATGATTAGTTATAGGGTCTATGTAGTGTCTATAACTAATATTTGTAGATGTTGGAATGGATGGGTTTCAATTTGTATGATCAGTTGCAGGGTCTATCACTAATATTTGCAGATGTTGGAGTAGCCATGGTGAAATTTGATGGCTTGAGTGTTGGAGAAACTAATGGATGGAATTCAAGTCAACCTAGTTTGACTTGTGATGATGATGGAGTTTCTACAGTGGATTGTTGGAGCGTTACAGAGGATACAATGGCTTCCTGAGTGCTTACTGATGAGGAAAAACTAGTGCAGTAACTTTGAGCAGGCTTTGAGCAAAGGAAAGATGATTTTGAGCATCCTTTTCCATAGTTGCTTACATGAGAGTGTTATGGGAGCAGCTAAAAGCTCCAGCCACTAGATTGCAGGCCTGTGTGAGCAACTGAGGAGTTATATTCAAATGGAGCTTATGTTTTGGGTGCGATCGAGGTTTTTCATGAGAATTTCTCTACATTCCTCGCGCTCATCAGGTTTCTATTTGTTTTTCCGCCATGTCTTGTTTGAGACTCTTCATGTAAAGGTCAGAAAAAGGTTATTCTACTTCTAGATGATGGTTTAAAGATAATATTCATTAGTAAATCAAGTTAGTGGCTTGATTGAGTCAATAAGAAATGAATCAAACCACTTCTAGCATATGAACAAAGATCCACTACAAAATTGGAATTAATTGTTTTAACCATTTCAGAAGATTACAAATAGATGGAGATCATAAATCTGTTTGGTTGGTTCACTTGGGAAGAAAATGTGATAGTTGTGTGATATTAGAGGTTGTGAGTGAGAGAAGAGTTGTGGTTGCAAATTATGCAGGGATTTATGCAAAATAACTTTAGCATATCAGAGTAATAGAATATGGCAACAAAACTATGTTTTATCCAAGATCATATGCAGTAGTATGGTAAAATAGTAGGAAGGATTGTAGATCATTTCCTTGATACTTTCTTATCATGCTTTCAAAAAATTATTTTTTATGTATGATGCATGTATTGTTTATTTGATTGTTGCAGAGATTGAGTGAGTTGTGCAGATTGGTTTTCAGTGGGTTTTTTGTATTGTATTGAGCATATATTGTTAGAAGTTGTTGTATTGTTCTAGTTGAGCGATTCAAATTGAGTCTAGTTTGAAATATTGTGAAATGAGGGCTAGAGAGAAGAGTGGAGCGGGTGCTTCGGCGTAGAAAATATAGAGAACAAATTTCTTCATAAGTCCAATGGGTGTTGGGCAAGGCTTGTTGATCAGATGGGTGTATTTAGATTCATAGATGAGGATCATATTTCTCTCTAAAAATACCCATTTATATATATTATATGTAATTGAATTTCTTCATGATTAATATAATTATTTGAGTAGTGCAACAATAACAAGGTGGTTTTTTTCCTGGAGAAGGGTTTTCCACCAGAAAAATCTTATGTCTTCTTGTGCATGTTTCTTTGTTTATTTCTCATGGTTCTCATAGGATTTGTTATATGATTTAATCAAAAAATGGGTTAATGAATATTATGTTGCAGTAATTGAAAATTATTTTAAAATATAAGAAACATAGCCACAACTGATTCACCACCCTCCCCCCTCTCAGTAGTGAATACATTTCCAACACACTGCAATTATGATCTCCTCCTCTTGAGACTACTTTTAAAAATACAGCTAAATATTTTCCTCCTTCTCCTATTTCCTTATGCAAATCCTAAGGAAATTGGCTCCTAAAGAATAGGATAAGCCCCTATTTTCTTGTGCAATTCCCAAGAGAAAAGTCTCACATGTTGCATAAAAGTTGTGTACACTCTCTAGTATACAATAATAAATATATTGATTCCTTTTTCATCCACTCAACTAGGCAATTAAAATTCCATGCATGTCTGGGACTGTTTTTAGTAAATTTATCAGGTAAGCGAGAGATCAATGAGTTAACGACTGTTATAAAAAATCAAGTGAAATCCTACTGACTCCACTAAAGACTAGAGCTCAATTAATTGAGTTTAACTTACAATAACTCCACTAGATTGCTAAATTTTAGAAATCAACCCATGCACAACTCTACTTCTAGCATATAACTGGAATTTGATAATTTAACTAGGAGACAAGGCCATGTCACTCTAGCTAACTGCAATCCAAGTCATCCTGCAAATGTGGAAAATTGAATTTATCCATTTGACTAAGGCACAAGTCAAATGAATCCTTTTCTTGCTACAATTCCAACAATACTTTCACACACAAACACACACACACACATATATCATTGCAGTTATAAGGACCTTGCTACTTATCATAGCCATCTATCATAATCATGTATTATTTTCATATGTCACAATAATTCACATTCATCAAAAGAGTCTCTTCCATGCAATACTATCTAAAAACATATGGCATTTCTCAAAAACAAAATCACCGGAATACATATTGATAAACTACAACGTCAATTCTACGACAATCCCTTAATAAGATCAAACCCTAAATGAAAGATCAAGTACATAGGGAATTCCATTTCAATCATTGTTAAAACTCTATATTTCAGAAACTCCATATCTTAGGAAAATAATTAATCAGTGAACAGTTACAGATGATAAATCTTAACAAATTTAATTCATATCACAGATAGGAATACTTCAAGAGTTATTATCACTGTCATTCATTGAAGTAACTATTATGTAACAGGTTCGTTATCATAGTTTTACATCAAGGTGAAAATTGTGTAACAATGTTACTAGAATATGGAATGTAATCATCCTCAAGATATTGTTGCATAGATTACAGTCTTATCTTCCTCAATGTTGTAGTATCACAATTCTTCAATTCATTAACACTACTATATAATGTTGTTAAGAGTCAATCACAAACCCGAATCTTGTTCTTACTTTAACCATCATAGTATTAGAAACTCAAATCAATCAACATATTTATAAAGTGAAGATTATGTGATTGTTGGGCCAAAGTATAAATACTGAAATTTCAAATCCTTGTCTATACTCTTCATTGATCTTTGGATACACAAAGGCCAGAAGGAATTAGAATATCGATAGCTTCAACAAAAAATCTACGAGTTTGTTACTTGAAATTTTGGATATATATTCAAATTATGTCGAGGTTATTAGGGAGGAAATCGAATATCTGCTACAAAGGTTCGATCTCCATATTTAGGGAAAATTTGTGTCCTTCAAAATAGGTCCAAACTCTTGTGAAAACTATATCAAGAACCCACAAAAAGGGATCAATCAAATATAACTCAAAAAAAATTATGTCAATACCTATTGTAATTTCGAGTCAATATTATGTTTAAACATTATTCCTAAGGGCCATGGATCATTGATCACACTAGATCACAAATAAGTGTCATGATAGGCCACATCCTTTATTCACCATAAGTAAACTTGCATACAAACTTCAAGGAGTTTTGGTACTACCATTGATGCACTCTGCCAAAAATTCAAACTAATTTTCTCCTTCGTTGGTCTTATGAAAGGAATTCATTCAGCTGCATGATCTTATTGCCTTCAAGGTCTTTAGATAGTGTCCAAATAGTTTAGAAATTTGAAGTGAGACTTATTCATGCCACTTCCATCTTTATTTAACCTTCATATTTACCATGCCTTTTAGATTGTGGATACATCTTAAAATTTTCAAAAACATTGAAACACTTCTTAGGAGATGACAGCATTGTCCTACAAAAAAAAAAATAGATAAAACCCTTTTCAAACCAAACCACAAGCTAGTAACCCAAGGATATTCCACAAGGTCGTAGGAAATGGGGAATCCCTAAAATCCTTAGAACCTACAAAAAAAAAAGACCAACAGACCATAAACCCTTCAAGAATTTTGAGATATGGCCTTCTCATTTTATATCCCATAGGGATGAATTAGAATTGTAGACAAATTGTATCACAAAACACTTCCTTAATGTAGGTTTTAAACCTGTATAGAAATTATCTGCAAACAAATTATGTTACACCATTTTTTGGTCATCTAACCTATTATTATTAGATGGACCTAAGTACACCATGTAGGACCAATTTTACCCTAAGTAAAATTGCTTTCAATATGAAAATAGCTTAGTAAACCACCTTTGTTAAGTTGTTTATGGTCTAAACAGGAAACCCCATGAGGAAATATTAAATAAATCTACATTTGTTTGATTTTCCTCAAGGAATAATTAGTTAAACAGCAGTTTAATTAATATTCCTGGTTATATTTAACCCAAAACAAGGAAATTAATTAGATAAATCATTATTTATCTTATTATTTTCTAAAGAATAATTATTTAAACCTTATTTAAATAATATTCTTTGTTAAATATAACTAAATCACCCATAAATAATTAAATAAATCATTATTTATTTGATTATTACTCAACCACATCCTTAAAATGATAAATAAATCATTTATTTATTTATTATTTACAAATAAAGGGATTTGACCCAAGTCAATTTTTTTTTCCCTCCAACAAATATAATAAAATATTCCATAAAAGTTGGATCTTGATTTAATAATATTTTAATTATGCACCAATATCTAGACTAACTCAATATTTTGTTATAAATAGAAGGGTTTTCCCATTCATTTACCACCTTTTGTTGCAAAAAGATCACTCTGGATCTATACTTTTGGTCTGACTTTGATCCACCATCATAGTCATATTTTACTACCATTTTTGCCTGGGTTTTCTACACCATCAAGAGAGAGGAATTTTAGATCTGAAGTTCTGAGGACTTACAAGAACCCATCCCATTGAGGAGAACTAGTAACACCCTTCTGTGTTTTCCTCCCAGGTGCCATTAATACAAGATTCATTCAACATATTCTTGTCTTGTCTTCATGCAAATCTTATTTTTTCTACTACTTAATGTCTTTTGTTGCATAGATCTAAATTTTTGCAACATTTATCTTGATCACCTAACTGTAGATCTGAGGATATTGGCAGCCATATTTGCTGTTAGGGATGTTTTTTATGCACAGCTAAAGTGGTTTTTTTCGTACGCTTGGAATTAAGATTCATACTAATAATTGGCGACTCCACACGGGTTTACGATTACGACCGTTGTCATTTCTCTGATCCTTGCATATCCAGGTGCTTCAAACCCTAGGATTTCTCTTCAGCCTCTTCTTTTTTCTTTTCTTGATGTTTTTTTTAACCTATAAAACCCTAAAACGATAAAAATTCTAACTTCCATGTGCTTTCGGACCTATAGCATAGGTGACAGACATCAGCCGCAACTCAGATGACACTTTTCTAAAATCTGTCGTCGAAAGTGTCGAAAGTGCAGGTCACACTTTTTGGCCCAAAAATTGTGACCTGGAGCTTCAGGAAGCGGGAATCAACCCAAAAACTATGACCTCTACAGAAAACAGGTCAAAAACTGCGACCTGGACTTTTTGCGGGAATTTTTCTGAAAGTTTTATGGGTTTGTTTGAGCCTCTATTTAGGGTTTTATGACCTCCATCTCCACCTGTTTTGGACCTATACTTGTTCTGTTTTGCTCAACTAAGTGGGAACCTAGCCCCCTAGGGCTTCAGTACCCTCCACTTTTTGTGGAAGGTTTTTGTTGTTGCAAGTTGTCTGAAATTTCAGTCTTCAGCCATTTTTCAAATCTAATACCTCACCTTCACATCCACTTCAGATCGAATATTTATCCATCCACAACACCTCATTTAGTTTTGTTTGGTTTTTCCTCTAGGGTCACCTACGTTTCCCTCCAGGACATATCCTTTCACCACCTCATTTACAACAATCTTTCCTCTGATTTGTTGCTTTTTTCTGCACCACTTTCCAGCAAATTTGACCTTTAGATCCTTGTCCCTCCTAACCTTAGATCTATTGGCTATTTTAATGTGTTATGATTAGTTTTTTTTACCCGCCTACAGACTAGTTGTTGAGAAGCTCGCCTCCCTATGTTTAGATTATTGCATTATTAGCTATTTATTATCTATTTTTTCAGTTTCATATACTGTTATCTGCAGGTTTATTTACAACTATACAGCACACTTTTTCTTTTTTCTCTACAAACGACTGAGTTTAAAAATTAAAATTTACACACTTTACACACACACCCTAAGTGAAAAATGGCTTGGTTAACACTGCCAAGAAAATACTCTAAAACATTGAAATCAATTGATCCTGCACCTCTCTACCCTTGTTTCAACATTGTAATCAGTTGATCCTGCACCTCCCTGCCCTTGTTGGTCTCTTTTTCCTTTGTATCGTGTTTGTGTTGTCATCATTGCACCACCAAGGCATTTATCCTGGAGACTTCTTGGCCTTCATCCTTAGTTTCTGGTAGGAAGACTTACTCCTCCGCGTAGGATTCGAGTCAGTCCTCCACCAAGTCTGCACTCTGACTCTTCTTATGGTTCATTGGGTTCTCCTTCTCATTCCACGCCTGGTTCTCCCCCTTTCACCTTCACCATGTTTGGTGCAGGACCTAATGCTGGTGGTAACCCTGGAACTAATGCTTGGAATACCAATAGTGGGACCACAACGGACACTACCCCAGCTACGCCCTTGCTCCCCTACATGGCAGGCATTAGCGTTCCCAATTTTGACCATTTAATAAATGACCCTATACATCATGATTTTTCTTGGCCTGCTATGCCAACCAAGCTCCCTTCCGACATCCCCAAGTTTGAAGGTCTTGCTGGTGAAGATCCTACAAATCATGTTCGATATTTCCACATGTGGTGTTCGTCTAACTCCATTACCAATGACTCTGTCTGTCTTCGGTTGTTCCAACGTACGCTTACTGGTGAAGCTTCTAAATGGTATGTTGATCAGGTCCCTTCCTCTCATACCACCTTTGCGACTCTTACTCGGGCTTTTCTGTCTTACTTCCGGCTTCCCCTTCGTTATGACACTGGTACCGAACTTTTGATTTCTTTCCGTCAGTCATCTGCGACCCGCCTATCCGATCATGTCCAGGAATGGCAGAGAAGAAAGAGCCTATGTTAAGCCCCTACCTTCGAAGACCGTGTCTACATGGACTAGTTCCTTAGATCTCTCTTGCCTACTATTGGCAAGGATGTCGAATCACACTTTCCTCAAACTGAAGAAGTCGCTCTCCAAATTGCGTTAAAATATGACCTGATCTACTCTCAGTCAAGTTATGTTTATATTGTTCTACCTGAACTTCCCAGACCTTGTGGTGCCAACGCACCGGGGGAATCTCACACCACCGAAAGTATCGTTTGAGCTCTCTCTAACCCATATGCTCAGCCTCCTATGGGATATGGTTTTCCTTAGGGGGGTCCAGCACCTCCTGTACTTTTCCCCCTCCCGGTAGCACGTATCCAGGATACGGCATGCCTCCTCTTTTTTCCCAACCTCCTGTTTACCACACTATTACCCAACCTCCTTATTATCCGTATCCATAGCTTGGTGCTCCATCTCCTCCAGCATTAGCACCTCCACCTCCCTTGTCTTCTAAACCCTCGCAATAGCAGCCACCACCCCCTCAGGGGCAAGTGTATGCACAGCATGGCGCGACTAATCCTCCTCCTTCCAAAAAAAATAGGAAAGGCATTCAAAATAAATCTGCCTCCAGTAATCCTAGACCTAATCAAGGTAATTCTCCTAACACTACGAACCAGCAACAAGGCACTCAGCCCAAGCAGGACAGGCATGTTCACACGAACAAGCCTTGTTCTTGTTGTGGTGTTTTTGGCCATTACACGCATGATTGTCCTCTTTTGCCATAAATGCGGCAGATGTGGGAGTCTCAAGCAGCATTGCGAGGATAACAAGCCTCCCCTTCTGTCTCTCCCAGTCCTACGCCTAGTCAACCGGTTGTGCTTACTAATCCTTTCCCTCAACAAGGATTTGTGGTTACCCAACCACCTGAAGGTTAGGCAGCCACTCAACCTCTTCCATATGGTACCCCTGATTACCAGATTCTCATGATGAAATCTGATCAACCTGTTGTCGTTGACCTCAACCTTCAAACTTGGTCCCGTTAGTACAACTAGCCTCCCGCTACGTCTGTCCCCGAGCCACCTCCTTCAATTTATATAGAGCCTCTTTCGACACCTAATAGTCCCTTGAATATCCCTCAGCCTAAGGCAGAGGTTCATACCAAGATCCCTAAGGGACCACTACACTGAAATGCTGCTTTTGGAAAAGCTGCCCATTCATATAGTATAGTAGATGATTTGGCACAATCTCCTGTCGCCATCTCAACACTGGAACTCCTCCAGTCGTGCCCTTCACAATGAAAATCTCTACTATCTGCCATGGGTGCTGTAGATCCTACCGATGATCGCTTGATTGTCTTCGATGTTGACCGGTCAGAACATCCTCCTCTTCCTGCTTCTGTTGCCTTCCAAATCCTAGTCAAAATACGGAATGCCAATGTTTCCTGGTGTATCATTGATGAGGAGGCATCCACTATTGGAAATATTTTCATTGATGGCAAAGGAGACAGCATAGAAGCAGAGATAGCAAAAGAAGACTGACAAGGAGAACATTAGACATGAAGAAAGGCAAAGAGACATAGCAAAATAGGCAGCAAAGATGTAGAGAGGTAGCAGAGAGGCAGCAGAGACCTGCATAGAGGTGGAGAGATCTGAAGAGCTGCAGAGTGTCGAGCAGCTGTGAAAGGGCCATTTAAGTTGAAGGGGTTGTTTATATATCCTTGAAAGACTGAGTAAATGTACAAACGAATTGATGGGATAGAGAGATCTAATTATATGGTTGATTATATGGTAGATTGTGTGATTTGAGATGAATATTAGAGTTTTACAGAAATGGCACATCAAAGGATAACTTAATTGCAGAAAGGTCGGAATAAATAAGGCAGAACTTTGAACTGAAGTGCAACATCACCATGAACAGAGAATAAGTATGTTGGAAGGTTTTAACTAGGATGCAGAATCGTGAAGGGAAGAAACAGTGTAGCATTGAAGAACTGAAGAAATGTTGTGGTGAAGGGTAAGATGCAGCTGGTTAATAAAACGAAGTTGAAGGCAGAGTTATGAAGAAAAAGGCGGGTTTCAATAGAACTATGCAAAGGAACATTGTGCGAAGTTTAGGAACGGAACCTGGAGCGAATAAGATAAATGGAACCATGACATGTGAATAGTAACAACGGTTTGGAAAATCAAAACCAGTGGTCTCGCGTTTTTTAAAAGTGGTAAGTATAATTGTAAAAAAAAATGCGATATATGTCTTTGGTCGACACGTGGCCATAAGTGGTATTCGAAAACCATTCATATCGCGCGAATTTGGAGGATTAAACCTCGTGCAGTTAAATTGCGCGATATTGCGCGAGGACCATCGGATTTGGACTTGGAGCGCGACAAAAGTTGGGTCGTCGGATCCTCTCGGAATTTAGCCAAGGTAAGGACAGTGTGGTCCCCAACTTTTATATTATGGTGGCGTTGAATAATGCACGAAGGATACGGAAAGGTAATTCATGTGTTTGTGTGGGCCCGAGGTTTAATATGGCGGGGCTAAGTCTTATTGTTGGGTTATATTGAGGTTTATTACAAAGTTGAGATATTCACTGATGCATTCATAAAGCAGGGTTCAATATGGCTTGTTGACCACTGGATTCAAATTATAAAACCAGAGTTATACGCCGAGTCTTATATATATAGTTTGAAACAAAAGTGCAGAGGGCTAGTACGATACTTGGGTGTAATATGGAGTCTTGACCCATATTAACATATGTGGAAAAGCAAGATTTTTATTGTTGGTTTGTTATATGTTATATAGACCAACCTATAATATGAAGAGTTATGAAATTCGTTGAATAAGGATGTGGGCCCGAATACATTGAGTTTTATTCCAAAGTTAACAATATAAAACAATGTATTGATTATGGTTTTAACCAAAGGTCCGATAGAAGGAAAGGCGCTGATTATAAATGTGACTTTGGATATAAAGGTTGGTTGGTGTATAAAAAGGGAAGAGCATTTACACGCGTTTTGGGTTTATGTCTATGGTTTTAACCATAGATTCTGAAATAAGATACTTTCACAATTAGTTGCCATTTTTATGAGTTATAACCGCAGGGTATTAAATAAAAGAAATGCTCCTGTGTATATTGGTAATATGTGGGTTCTAACCATAGTGTTAAACACAGGAATTTATCTTCTGCACATGAGACTTATTGTAAGTTTTTAAAAGAAAAGATTTTAACCTTGGATGGAAAAGCTACCGCATACTTTTATTCAAATTTCTAGCACAGGGAAAATGAATGGAGAGGCATTTTTATATGCATAAGACTTTGAGATTTCTTTGAGGCTAAACTGGTAAAGTAGTTATATATGCAGCAGATAAAAAATTACAGTGAGCTTGGAGAATGTGGGTCTGACAGAGGTAAACAGAGATTGTAGAGTTGAAGAGGTGTGTAGCGAAGGGATTCAGAATTGCAGAATCAGAATGTGAAATGCACAGGAGTGAAAATGTGAGTTTGTTACACTACAGCAGCAAAAAAGACAAACTCACAGAGAGCCAAAAACTAAATGGATTGAACTGAAATTATTATTGTAACTGAAAATGTAAATGTTTTAATTGTTTTTATATTGTTTGTGATGCAAAGGCAAGTCTCCGGAGGGAAAGAAATATCCCACTATAATATTAAAATTTGTACATATTGTTATATTTTTTTCTGAATGAGTTGGACAAAGGAATGAGAAGG
The DNA here is from genome assembly GCA_034641835.2 of Pinus albicaulis. NCBI lineage: Eukaryota > Viridiplantae > Streptophyta > Pinopsida > Pinales > Pinaceae > Pinus > Pinus albicaulis. The sequence goes on from CM076575.1 coordinate 34,513,898, forward strand.
CAGAAGTCAAAGATTCATGGTTGTTCACTCCAAATTCTCTGTAGAATAAAAACAGTCAAGAGGGGAACTCTATAAATGATATCTCAAAGATATGCATAGAGAGGTTAGAGAATGAAGAATTGAGGCAGAGAAGATAAGAAGAAGGAGGAGCAGAAAGAGATGTTGTGAAAATTCAGAGATGATATATGACAGATAAGAAAGCTGGAGGATAGCAGTGAAGAAGGTACAGAACAGATCTGATATCCAAGGTAAATCAGCAAGTGTTTTCTTTTGAAAGAGTGAGGAAGTTGTAGCTTCCCTATCAAGTTGTAGCTTGATAGATGTCAGTTGTAGCTGAATGAGGTAGGAGCCTCCTGTAGGTTGTAGCCTACAGAAAATAGAGGAAGGTGGTGCTTCCATATCAATTTGTAGCTTGATAGAAGTCAGTTGTAGCTGGATGAGGTTGGAGCCTCTTGTAGATTGGTGCCTGCAGAAAATTGATGGGAGTTGGAGCTTCCTTGCAAGTTGTAGCTTGCAGAATTGAGGTAGGAGCCTCCTGTGGGTTGGAGCCTATAGAAAATTAGTGGTGAGAGGGATTTGGAGCTTGCCTTTGCATCACAACAATAATAAGATGTGGTTTTCTCCCTTATGGGTTTCCACTTATATCTGTTGTCCATATGCATGATGATTATGTGTTGATACTCTGTATTTATTCTGCTTAACACGTGATGCTCATTTATTAATATTGTTGTTCCATTGTATATAAAGAAGAAAGATTCTATTTCCATTAAAAGAAAGTAAAATAAGCACATGATTGCATTAAAATGATTCACCACCCCCCCCCCCTCTCAGTTTAACCAAGGGTCCAACATCCACCTGTGTGATGTCTGCTTCGGTTTGGAAGCAACTCGGATCTCTTGAGTTGGCTCCTTCCATGATCACTCTCCGAGTGTGGGATGGCCACGCCTCCCAGCCCATTGGCATGTTCTGCAATTGTCCTATTACTCTTGCGGGCAAATTTGTTTGCATTGAAATGGAAGTCATTGATGCCCCCTTAAATTACAACATTCTATTAGGTCGTAGCTACACCTATGCGATGTTTGTTGTCCCATCTGCGGTTCACCACAAGATTTCCTTCCCTCATAATGGAAAGATAGTCTCCATTGACCAGTTGACATATTACGAATCGAAGTCTCATACCTCCCCTGAGTCCATCATCTCTTTTGTGGCCAATAAGAAAATCATTGATCCTTTGACCAGTGTCTCACCCAGAGTCTACAAAGACTCCTCTTTTCTTGGTACATTCCCTGGTCTCCCTCCTCCTATCTTTGATCCCAGCTCATCAAATGTTTTCATGATTAAATCGTCTCAGGTTGCCCTCAAGCGGCCCGCTTCAACTAGTCTGCAGCCTCCTCGCCCTCCGCAGCCTGCTTCTAGACCTTCGATTCAGCCTTCTGGACCTCCTCCTCCTGGCCCTTCACCTTCAGCTGGTATTCATGAGCCTCTTCATCCTCCTGGAACGGTTCCTCTAGGCCTTAACCATCTCGGAGCCAACCCACCTAGCCATTACCCCTCCGTTCAGATACCGTTCCTAGCTCCCCCCCCTGGAGTGTACACAGTGCCTGTTATGGCTACCCTCTCTCTTCCTAACTTGACCCTGGGGATTGCCATCTGGTACCTTGATCCCCCATCCGCTACCCCACCTGTTCAACCCAAACCTTATCATGCTTTGACCCTGGTTCAACCGGTCCCTATAACTTCTCCCATTGTCACAATGCCTCAGCTACCTCAACAAGAACCACCTCCTATTGCGACCGCTTCGGGTAAGAAGGGAAAAGCTCGTAAGAGGGCCTCAAAGGACAAGGCCGCCCCGACTGACCCGGCACATCCTCTGCCCCTAAATCTTTGTACTTTGTGTGATGTCGTCGGTCATGCCACCCATACCTATCCCGAATTGCCTCGCATCAAACACATGGTTAAAGTTGTGTTCCCTGATTCTATGGTCCCTGAAGCCTCTACTTCTTCCTCGACTGCAGCCAAGAACACCAAGACTATTCACACCATCCAACCTTGTGCTTTGTGTGATCTCCATGGCCATTACTCTCACCATTGTCCTCGCCTTACACATTACCATGCCTCTTTAGAGGTAGTTTAGGAGTACGAGGTTGAACAGAACCAATCCTCCTCTCCTGTACTTGCGTAGTATGTTGTGAGACAACCTAAGGATCTACCCATTCCCATTAACATTCCCCCTCCTAATGTCAAGATGACAGAGCCTGCAGCCACCATCCTCTACCTGTCATCATCCATGAGACCCTTGGTGGAAGCTCCCTTTGCATCTTCCTCTTTTGTTTCGCTCGACCTCCCTTCATTGATCACCCTAGGCTCAACATCAGTAGACCCCTTATCTACTTGTTCTTCCATCATCCCCTATGACGATGCGCATGTGAACCTCTCTTCTCATGATGATGATTCAGGTAGCTTTGTCGCGTCATGTCGTCTCCCTTCCTCCCATCACTCCATCTTCTATTATGATGATGACATCATGGAAGCCTTGTCCACCCCTGACTTCAACTTTCCTGCCCATAAGCGGGATGGCACCATCCATGTATATGGTGACCTTCGCGGCCTAAGCACAAGCTACACCTATGGTAGCTCTCACACCCCACCTACCCATCGGCGGGTGAGTAGTAGACATTGTACCCATATCACTCCCTTTCGCAGTGTTTGTTCGGTCTCTACTTTGCGCTCAGGTTGCCAGCATTGTTCACCATCCTCCCATTTGTTTTCTTGTGGCACTTTTCAGATGGACCTCCTCTCCACACCCTATATCGATTATGTTGATGATGCAAGTCACTACTCTCAGAATCTAGCCTCGGTAGGTTGGGCCATCTTCACCCCCTTGCATTTGCTTGTTCTCTCGAATGGTGTGTGCATTGGTATTGCTACCAATAATCAGGCCGAATATGATGCGGTGAGAGGTTTATTAGTTGATGCCCTTTCCCATCACATCCTCCACCTTCATGTTCATTTATATTCCTTGCTTATTTTCATGCAATTGAATGGTGTCTATTGTGTGCATAATCCTATCCTTTTTAGAAGATATTTACAAGTGAAGATTTTGATGCATGAATTTGAAATCATTACATTTAGTCATGTACTGAGAGTACAAAATCACTATGTAGATAGAATTTCAAACAATATTCTAGACTAGAATTTAGCACACACATTTAACACAAGATAATAACATAACATAAACCATCAAAGCGATGCATATCCAAAATATGTGTCATATAAAATGTTTTAGAGTCCATCAACTCTGGTACATATGACATGCCCATAGCATGTTACAAAAATCAAAATAGGGGGCACCACCTCCCCCTACACCTAATCACTATCTGTAGGATCTCGAGCCAATGGCTCTACTCTTGCAGCTCGTAGATCATGCATACCCTGTCCAGCCATCGCCATGCGCTGCATGACCCCTCGCCACTCCGAGGGTAAACCAATACATGGCTCTATGTACTAGTTTTCAACCACTAGTAAATTTTGTCATAGAAAATGATGGCTAAAATAGGTCTGGCTTAAGCAAGAGATTATTTCATGGTATAAAACAGGCTTGTTAATATATGGTTTTTTCCTTAAAACAGTGATGTTCCTTAAGTGTTGTTCCTTAGTGATGTTCCCTAGCAGTGTTGTTCCTTAGTGTTGTTCCCTAACAGTGTTGTTCCTTAGTGTTGTCCCCTAGCAGTGTTGTTCTTTATTGTTGTTCCTTAACCTGTTGTTCCTTAGCCTGTGGTTCCTTACTACTATTCCTTAGCAGTGCTGCTCCTTAACTGTTGTTCCTTAACCTGTCGTTCCTTAATATTTTCTACCCCCATGCCCCTTATAAAAACAAAATTTTTCCCTTAGTATTTATCCATAGCCAGATTATTTCATTTTAACACTAAAAACTAAGGTTCGCCCAACCTAAAAAGCCCTGCCACTACCAAAAAAATTTTCTTACGCCAGCATATGGCCCACCTCCCACTATTTAAAATCTGGCCGAATCGATGCTTGACACCTGGCTCCCACCTAATTCCATGCTCGAGCACCTTTCTCCATCGCGCTCATCCCTCCACCGTTGGATATGCTCCGCTTGATCCAACGGCCTATATTGTGTTTGGCGCAAATTTTGTTGTCGTCGTTTAATGATCCAAAATCGCGCAAGACTATTTGTTTCGTAAGCGACAGGTGTCGCGTCATCATTGGATCGCGTTCGTTTTATTAAAAACCACTTATTGCCCGAGGGCCACGCGAAAACCATTCACGGTTTTCGCGAAACCACCAAGCTACCTTTTCGTGCCAAAGTCATTTTAAAACTGGTTTTTCACATATTTTCTCCATAGAGCCTCCTCCACCTGCATTTCATCTCCTTTGCATAAGCTCCTCCACCTCTGCCAGCCTCCAAAGCAGTTTTTCCAACACCGCAGGGTTTTTTAACGTGTTTATTGGTTTTATGCAGGGTTTGATATCAGTTTTAAAGGTGGAGACCCTGTCCACATCCCACAGTGGGACAGGGTTGAAGATCATAATCCCTGAAGCTTAAACAATGCCGAATAAAAAGCTTCCAAGGTTGTTGAATCTCTAATTAAACTGAGAGGGGGGGGTGAATCAGTTTAATACATTCCTGATCTCTTAAACTTTTCAATAAACTTATTTACACCTTCATTTCAAACTCTATTTGATGTGAGAGTAATCTTAGAATGTAATCTGAAAGTATTAGTTTAATAGAGCAGTAGACTTAATTTGAGAGCAGCAGGTATTAAGCAAATGATACATATCAGATCAATACATAAATATCATGCACGGAGACACCAGATATAAGTGGAAACCCATAAAGGGAGAAAACCACATCTTATTATTGTTGTGATGCAAAGGCAAGCTCCAACTCCCTCTCACCACTGTTTTTCTGCAGGCACCAACCTACCGGAGGCTCCTACCTCAATTCTGCAAGCTACAACTTGCAAGGAAGCACCAACTCCCTTCAGTTTTCTGCAGGCACCAACCTACAGGAGGCTCCAACCTCAGTCAGCTACAACTAACGACTATCAAGCTGCAACTTGATAGGGAAGCTCCAACTTCATCAATTTATCAAACTGAAAGTTTGTTGATTTACCTCAGATATCAGCTCTGTTTTGTAGCTTCTCCTTTTGTTCTGCTTTTTTTAATCTTCTCTGTCTTACTCTTCTATATTCTGCCTTCTCGCGATTTACTCTCACTTCTCACTCTTGAATATCAAGATGATATTATTTATAGACTTCTTCACATGACTGTTTGTATTCTGCTTGGAATTCGAAATGGAAAGTCATGTCTCTTTGCCTTCTGCCTTCTCACTCCTTTTATCAGCTTACTCAGAAATTATAACTGTAGGTGTCAATTTTAACATTACAGTGGGAGTTTGTTTTCTCTCGGAGACTTGCTAATGCATCACAAACAATAAAAACAATTAAAACATTTACATTCGAATTACAATGTGAACTCCAGCTCACTCATTTTGTCTCTTGGCTTGTTGCGCATTTGTCTTTTCTCTAACTGTCTCTTTGTCCCTTTCTCTTCTCTGTATGCCTTTCTGTTTATGGCTGCTGCGTAACTCCTGAATTTATGAACTGCATTTTTATTTTATTTTTATACCAGCGCTTTATATATAAATGAATCTGCTGACTGTAATTCAATCCTTTACACGCAACAAGTGTCTTGTTGATGTGGCGAGTTCCGCAGGCCCGAACATACATATATTAAAATTGTATTACATTAATAATCGCCCTCCCGTTAAGCTGAGGCCCGTGGGTCCACAGACCACGCGGCACTTTTCAATACAATCGCAACAACTTTATATATATATATATATATTTATATATAACAGCGCCTTCACAAATTTCCGTTTGCGATTAGAACTGGAACTCAAACACTTGTTAATCATAGTTAATAAGCCCATCGGGTCCGAGCTTCAATCAAATGCAATCGGGGCGCATAATAGAAAAGTTCCGATTGCGATCAGAACACGGATGCGATTTGCATATATCAACTCCCGCTTATAACTGGATCGGGTCCGCCACTTCAATCGCAGCATTTTACAAAGTCGTGCGATCAATCGGAGAGTTCCGATTGCGATTGAGATTCCGGATGCGATTAAACCTGTTAAATCCATCGTATAATTCCATCGGGTCCGTCACTTGATCGGAGCATATTACAAAGGACTTGCAATCAATCGGAAATTTCCGATGCGATTAGCCGGAATTCAAATATATATACACCATCGTTAATGCACCCATCGGGTCCGAACTCTTAATCGCAATCGCAAGTCTTTTAATATGTGTTGCGATTGACCACTGTTCATTGTATTTTGCCGATGCGATTGGGACAGGACTTCAAACATGTTTGAATTATAATTCATACCTCCATCGGGTTCGGACTCCCGATTTCCCCCCAATCGTCGACGCAACTCAAAGGTCTTTCTCCGATGCGATTGGGACAGACTTCAAACATTTATAACCATAACTATACCTCCATAGAAGTCCTGACGAAATCGCAATCGCAACTCACATGTTCTCCGATGCGATTGACCAATTCCGATGCGATTGGGAACTCGGATGCGATTAGCAATAAACTGTGGCATGTAGCTCAATCGGGTCCGGCCTTTAATCGGAGCACATAACAAAACTCTGCCGATTGAACCTTTTCTCCGATTGCGATTAGGGAGGGGTCCCACCTTATAAGCCATTTCGTTTTGATAGAACCTTGGTTAAAGTGCTCCGCTTGTATATAACTGATATATATGCTTATATATATTTTGCCGCTGGAGTGAAGCGATTCCCGGAATAATGTTTGTATATATAAATTACTACAGAGTGCGATTCCCGGAATATGGTTCTGTATTATATGTGTAACGCCCGGCTGGAGTCTACGATTCCTGGAATAAGATTCGTGTTGTATAACACCGGTTGGAGTGTGCGATTCCTAGAATATGGTTCTGTATTATATGCCGCTGGAGTGAAGCGATTCTCGGAATTTTGTAACTGCTCTCTACCTCTGTCTCTGCCTCTACTCCGTCGGTTGGAGAGTGCGATTCCCGGAATTTTGTAACTGCTCTCTGCCTCTATCTCTGCTTCTGTCACTCTGCCTCTGTCTCTATATTCCGATAATGGTTCTTCACTATGCTTCTATGACTGTTACGTTTTGACTTTCTTCTTGCTGCCTCTATTGCTTTCGCTGTGCCTCTTTTGCCTTCCTTTGCTACAACGCTGCCTCTTTTGCCTGAGTGTTGCCTCCTTTGCCATCAATGACAATATTTCCAACAGTTTCCCCCTTTGGCATTGATGGCAATCCACTTTCTCTGTTTGCTTTCTCTTTCTCTTGTTGCTTGCTCTTCATGTTTGCTATTTGTTCTTCCTCCCCCTTTGACATCAATGGCAAAGGATGACTCCTCATCCCTCCGTATGGGTTCTGTCGTTGTATTTCCTTTCTCTGAGTTACGTTTAGGTCCTCTTCTGCCGAAATTGGACTATGTTGTGTTTCATTTGTAGTGCCTGTAATATGTGCTAGATTGCAGACAAAGATGATGCATTTTACGATTGAAAAGTTCTTGTTGCTTCTGAATGCTGATAATATTGATAATGCTGATCCTGTGGACTTGTTTTATGCTTATCTTGCTGGCTGTTCTCCCCCTGGAATGATATCTTCGTTTTGTTCTCCCCCTGAGACTGTACTTTTTCTTCATATTAGAGAATAGTATCTACAGATACTACCCCTAGTTTGTCTCTCAAGTATTCGAATGGTTCTCTGGCAAGTGGTTTGGTAAATATATCTGCTATCTGTTCTTTCGTTGATACATAGTCCAGTTTAACTATCTTCTGAGCCACTTGTTCTCGGAGAAAATGATACTTTATTGGTATATGTTTAGTTTTTGAATGAAGCACAGGATTTTTAGATATACTTATAGCACTTGTATTATCACATTTGATTGAGATAGGTTCATTAATGCTTACCTTCATGTCTTGAAGTGTCCGCTTCATCCACATGACTTGTGTGCAACATGCTGCTGCTGCTATATATTCTGCTTCAGCTGTAGACAGAGAGATGGATGTTTGTTTCTTGCTTAGCCATGCCACCAGACTTTCTCCTAGATAGAATGCACCTCCACTTGTGCTCTTCCTATCATCCACACAGCTGGCCCAATCTGCATCTGTGTATGCTGTCAAGGTGAAGCTTTTGCCTTTAGGATACCAAAGCCCATATTGTGCAGTTCCTTGTAGATATCTGAGTATTCTTTTTACTGCCAGAAGATGGTTTTGTTTAGGTGTTGCTTGATATCTTGCCACTAGTCCTACTGCTAGCATGATGTCTGGTCTTGAAGCTGTCAAGTACAGCAGGCTTCCTATCATGGATCTGTAGAGTTTTTGATCTACATCTGCAGACCTATCATCAGCACACACCTTGCATCCCGTGATCATGGGGGTTGTCATTGGTTTGCAGTCCTCCATTTTGAATTTTTTCAGCATTTCTTTTAAGTATTTTTCTTGAGAAATGAATGTGCCAGTGTTCTTTTGCTGAATTTGCAGTCCCAAGTAGAAACCGAGTTCTCCAATCATAGAAATTTCAAACTCTGTTTTCATCTCATCAGCAAACCCTTTTGCTAGTTCATCTTTGTTGCTTCCAAACATAATGTCATCAACATATACAACAACAATTAGGAGTTCATTTTCATGCGCTTTTATGTATATATTGTTGTCTACTCCACCTCTCTTAAAACCCTATTTTTGCAAATATTTGTCCAGTCTTGAGTACCAAGCACGAGGAGCCTGTTTCAGTCCATATAGGGCCTTCTTCAGTCTGCACACATAGTCTTCTTTGTCTGTCAATGAGAAGCCTTCTGGTTGTTCCATGTACACTTCTTCTTCTAGATCTCCATTAAGAAAAGCGGACTTTACATCCATTTGATATACCTTGAAGTCTTGATAGCATGCAAATGCCAGGAACATTCTGATAGCTTCCATTCTAGCTACAGGGGCAAATGTTTCATCATAATCAAGTCCTTCTATTTGTGAGTATCCTTTGCAGACCAGCCTTGCTTTGTTCCTGATTACTTGTCCTTGCTCATTCATTTTGTTTTTGAATACCCATTTTAAACCAATGATATTTTTCTCAATAGGTCTAGGAACTAGTTCCCAGGTATTGTTCTTCTCAATTTGGTCCAATTCTTCATTCATTGCTTTTACCCAATACTTGTCCTTGCTGGCTTCTTCAAATTTCTTTGGTTCTATTTGTGATAACATGGCTATGTATACTTCTTCTGTTTGTTCTGTTAGCTGCCTTCTTGTCTGGACTCCTGCTTTCTTGTCTCCTATGATCTGATCTTCAGGATGATTCTTCTGAGTGTATCTTGAGGGGGTTTTTGAGCTCAGCTCTGCATCTTCTATTGTCTTGATAGTTTCTTCATCATTCCGGTCTTCTTCTTCATGATTAACTGATGGACTGCAGCAATATGTATTTCTTGTATTGTTTGGAAATTCTTCATCAAATCTCACATCAATACTTTCAACTATTTTCCGAAGAGTCTTGTTGTAGCATCTGTATCCTTTACTGTTGGAAGCATATCCTAGAAAAATCCCTTCATCTGCTCTTGCATCAAATTTCCCAAGGTTTTCATCATTATTCTTTATGTAACACTTGCTACCAAAGACTCCGAAATGTTTTATTGAAGCTGGCTTTCCATGCCATAGTTCATATGGAGTCTTGTCACTGCTTGGCCTTAAGTGAGTTTTATTAAGGATATGTACTACTGTGTGTACTGCTTCTGCCCAGAAGGTTTGAGCAATATTATTCTCTTGCATCATAGCTCTGGCTATTTGTTGTACAGACCTGTTTTGTCTCTCTGCTACTCCATTCTGCTGAGGTGTCCCTGCAATAGTAAATTGTTGCTTTATTCCATGCTCATTACATAGGTCTGCAAAGTCATAATCTGTGAATTCTCCTCCTCTGTCTGATCTGATACATTTCAGCTTGCATCCAGTTTGATTTTCTGCTAATGCTATGAATATCTTAAATTTTTCCAATGCTTCTGATTTATTTTTGAGAAAGGCAACCCATGTCATTCTGGAGAAGTCATCTATTATCAGCATGAAATAGGATTCTCCACTTTGTGTTCTAGTTCTAGCAGGTCCACACAGGTCCATGTGCACAAGCTGGAGTGGTCTTCTTGTTGACAACTCCTCTTTAGATTTAAAGGATGTGCGAGTCTGTTTCCCCAATTGACAAGATTTTCATATAGTACTTGAAGGCCTTTTTATTTCTGGCATGTCTTTGACAGCTTTCTTCTTGCTCAATTTGATGATATGGTCAAAGATGAGATGTCCCAATCTCCTATGCCACAACCATGACTCCTCAAGTTTGCTAAGATGGTAGGCTTCATCTTCCTCTTTCACTATGTATACATTGTTCTCTGTTCGAACACCTTTGAGCAGAGTCTTTCCTGTTGTGCTTGACCTGACTACACAATCTTGTGCTCTAAAAAGAACTTCACAACCTTTGTCACACATCTGACTGACACTCAGTAAATTTTCTTTCAGTCCATCCACAAATAGTACCTCTTGGGCTTTTCCTCTGCCGTTGTCTATGCTGACTGAGCCTTTTCCCTTGATCTTTCCTGATTTATCATTACCAAAAATAACATTGCCAAATTTCTTTTCATCAAGAGTTATAAACTTGCTTCTGTCTCCAGTCATGTGTTTGGAGCAGCCACTGTCCAAGTACCACTGGCTTTTCAGATCTTGAGCAGTTAGAGCCAGGTCACAGTTATTCACCTTCTTTATCCACTCGAGGGCCCCTTTTGAACATTTGATTATAGTTTTTGCAGAATTGTGAGCATGAACAAAATTGCTTTGACTCATAAACCTCCTTGAGGTATTGAACATCAGTCTTTGTCTATACTTTCTACATTCAATAATTTTATGGCCAAATTCCTTATAATAAAAACAATAACCATAGAAATTATTTGCATACCTGATGTAAGGTCGTTTTCTCCATTTGTTTGTTTGAGATAGCCTCTTCACTATTTGCATCTTTTGCAGGTCTGAATTACTCTTCCTTGCATAAAAATATGCAGCAATGTGTCCTGGCTTGTGGCAGACATAGCAGGTGGCATTCTTCATAGGAGGGAAGAATTTCCTCTGATGACTTCCAAATTTGATATACTTAGGGGCATATGATTCTTTTTCTGCCATCTTAGTATTCATTATATTCTTTGTTACTAGAGGTTTCTTCTGCTCTTTGTCTCTCTTATTGCAGATTTCTTCTTTTGTAGGAATTATTTGAGCTACTTCCTCATCCTTCTTTTCTCTTACAAAAATAATCTCTCTGTCAACCTTTTCTTTTCCTTTACTTGATTCTCCTTCGTAGCCTATTCCAGCCTTTATCATAGGGAATCTTTGAGCAACCAAAATTTCATTCAACTTAATAGAGCTTGTTGTTTGAGAAGGGTATATAGAAACTTTCTGTTGAGCATTTTCTAATTTCTTTCTCAGACACAGAATTTCTTCTTCCAGCTTCTCTTGTTCTCGAGATTTATCTTTGATTTGTTGAAGTAACATATCTTCTATCTTCTTGGCTTCTTCAAGCTTTACCTTCAGCTGCATGAGGACTTCTGAATTTTGTTCTTCTTTCACACATTTTAGGAGAATCTCTTTTTGTTATCTGCATTTTAGTTTGAGTCTGTCAATCTCCTCCATAGCACTTCTTAGCTCCCCCTCAAGGTCTACTTCCCCTTCTTCTTCTTCATCTTCTAGTAGGAGTCCCTCAAGATCTTCTATGGCCATCAATATAAATTCTGAGGTTCCTTCTTCACTTGAGGGTTCATCTGAGTCTTCAGATGCACTGCTGTCTTGGTGAGCATAAAAGGATTTTCTGCTGAATTTCTTTCCTTCCTGCCAGTTCTTTGATGTGTCTTTCTCTGATTCTTGAGCTTGATTTCTTACTTTCTTGTGAGGACATTTAGCAGCATAATGTCCAACTCTTCCACAGTTAAAGCATTTTAAGGGAAGTTTACCTTTGTATCTACCTAAGCCTCTATCCAATTTCTTGACAAATTTAGCCTCTTCTTCATCAGAGAAAGAGCATATTTCTTCCTTTTCTTCTTTCCTTTTTTCTATTTTGAATGATGCTTCCCTTGTACTTGGCTTCTTCTGTGGGAGCCTCATTTCATAGGCTGTTAGATTTCCAAGTATCCGGTTCATGGTCAAAGTCTCCCAATCCGCTATCTCTTCTATTGCAGATACCTTGGGATTAAATCTGGATGGGAGTGATCTTAGAATCTTTTGCACAACTATACTTTCTCGTATGGTTTCTCCAAGAGCTTTCATATTGTTAACAATTTCTGCAACTTTTAAGAAGAAGCTGCCAACATCTTCATCATCATTCATTTTTAAGTTTTCAAACTGGGCTCTATATACTTGAAGTTTGGCAGCTTTTACTTTCTGGTCTCCCTCATGTATGTCTTCAAGAGTATCCCATATTTTCTTGGCAGTGTCTTTGTGCATTACTTTAATAAACTCTGCTTCACATAATCCATTCAGGATGGCATTCATGGCTTTTGCATTAGCTACAAAGCTTTCTTTACCTTCTTTCTCTGTATCAGTTGAATTCGGGGCATATCCTAATTGCACAGCAGCCCAAACTTCTACTCCTAGTGACATTATGTATGTCTTCATTCTGATTTTCCAGAAAGCATAATTTTCACCAGTGAAGAAAGGGGCTTTATTGGTTGAGCATCCTTCTTTACTAGCCATCTTGGGAACCTAGGATCTCCTTTCAGTCGTTAGACTTGTACAAAGGAACTGGCTTTGATACCAATTGTTGAATCTCTAATTAAACTGAGAGGGGGGGGGGGTGAATCAGTTTAATACATTCCCGATCTTTTAAACTTTTCAATAAACTTATTTACACCTTCATTTCAAACTCTATTTGATGTGAGAGTAATCTTAGAATGTAATCTGAAAGTATTAGTTTAATAGAGCAGTAGACTTAATTTGAGAGCAGCAGGTATTAAGAAAATGATACATATCAGATCAATACATAAATATCATGCAAAGAGACACCAGATATAAGTGGAAACCCATAAAGGGAGAAAACCACATCTTATTATTGTTGTGATGCAAAGGCAAGCTCCAACTCCCTCTCACCACTGTTTTTCTGCAGGCACCAACCTAAAGGAGGCTCCAACCTCAATTCTGCAAGCTACAACTTGCAAGGAAGCACCAACTCCCCTCAATTTTCTGCAGGCACCAACCTACAGGAGGCTCCAACCTCAGTCAGCTACAACTGACAGCTATCAAGCTGCAACTTGATAGGGAAGCTCCAACTTCCTCAATTTATCAAACTGAAAGTTTGTTGATTTACCTCAGATATCAGCCCTGTTCTGTAGCTTCTCCTTCTGTTCTGCTTTTCTTAATCTTATCTGCCTCACTCTTCTATATTCTGCCTTCTCTTGATTTACTCTCTCTTTTTTTTTTTTTTGAATATCAAGATGATATTATTTATAGATTTCCTCACTTGACTGTTTGTATTCTGCTTGGAATTTGAAATGGAAAGTCATGTCTCTTTTCCTTCTACCTTCTCACTCCTTTTATCAGCTTACTCAAAAATTATAACTGTAGGTGTCAATTTTAACATTACAGTGGGAGTTTGTTTTCTCTCGGAGACTTGCCAATGCATCACAAACAATAAAAATTTAAATAAAACATTTACATTCAAATTTAAATGAGAACTCCAACTCACTCGTTTTGTCTCTTGGCTTGCTGCGCATTTGTCTTTTCTCTGACTGTGTCTTTGTCTTTTCTGTGACTGTGTTTTATCTCTTTTCTGTTCTCTGTATGTCATTCTGTATATGGCTGCTGCGTAACTTCTATATTTGTGTAACTGCATTTTTCATTTTTATATCAGCGCTTTATATATATATATATATATATAAATGAATATGCTGACCGTAATTCTGGGCCATATTCCAACGCTTTTCATGTCACGAGTGTCTTGTTGATGTGGAACATTCCGCAAGCGGAACGGACATATATCACAGTCATTGTATATTGATAATCGCCCTCCACCTTAAGCCGAGGCCCGTGGGTCCACAGACCACGCGGCACTTTTCAATACAATCGCAACAACTTTATATATATATATATTTATATATAACAACGCCTTCACAAATTTCCGTTTGCGATTAGAACTGGAACTCAAACACTTGTTAATCATAGTTAATAAGCCCATCGGGTCCGGGCTTCAATCAAATGCAATCGGGGCGCATAATAGAAAAGTTATGATTGCGATCAGAACACGGATGCGATTTGCATATATCAACTCCCGCTTATAACTGGATCGGGTCCGCCACTTCAATCGCAGCGTTTTACAAAGTCGTGCGATCAATCGGAGAGTTCCGATTGCGATTGAGATTCCGGATGCGATTGAACCTATTAAATCCATCGTATAATTCCATCAGGTCCGTCACTTGATCGGAGCATATTACAAAGGACTTGCGATCAATTGGAAAGTTCCGATGCGATTAGCCGGAATTCAAATATATATACACCATCGTTAATACACCCATCGGGTCCGAACTCTTAATCACAATTGCAAGTCTTTTAATATGTGTTGTGATTGACCACTGTTCATTGTATTTTTCCGATGCGATTGGGACAGGACTTCAAACATGTTTGAATTATAATTCATACCTCCATCGGGTCCGGACTTCCAATCGCAATCGCAACTCACATGTTCTCCGATGCGATTGGGAACTCGGATGCAATTAGCAATAAACTGTGGCATATAGCTCAATCAGGTCCGGCCTTTAATCGAAGCACATAACAAAACTCCGCCGATTGAACCTTTTCTCCGATTGCGATTGGGGAGGGGTCCCAACTTATAAGCCATTTCGTTTTGATAGAACCTTTGGTTAAAGTGCTCCGCTTGTATATAACTGATATATATGCTTATATATATTTTGCCGCTGGAGTGAAGCGATTCCCAGAATAATGTTTGTATTTGTTATATGTGCTCCGCCGGTTGGAGAGTGTGATTCCCGGAATATGGTTATGTATTATATGTGTAACGCCCGGCTGGAGTCTGCGATTCCCGGAAAAAGATTCGTGTTGTATAACGCCGGTTGGAGTGTGCGATTCCCGGAATATGGTTCTGTATTATATGCCGCTGGAGTGAAGCGATTCTCGGAATTTTGTAACTGTGCTCTGCCTCTGTCTCTGCCTCTACTCCGCCGGTTGGAGAGTGTGATTCCTGGAATTTTGTAACTGCTCTCTGCCACTGTCTCTGCTTCTGTCACTCTGCCTCTGTCTCTATCTTCCGATAATGGTTCTTCACTGTGCTTCTATGACTGTTACATTTTGACTTTCTTCTTGCTGCCTCTATTGCTTTCGATGTGCCTCTTTTGCCTTCCTTTGCTACAGCGCTGCCTCTTTTGCCAGAGTGCTGCCTCCTTTGCCATCAATGACAATATTTCCAACATAATTCAATGGTTTGATCGGTGCTTCATAAGCACTGGTTATACCATTGAACCCTCCAACGCACTAAAATCCACCTGTGCATAGCAAAGAAGAAAAAACAGTGAAGACAGAGGTTGAAGATTAAGGGATTAAAGCACAAAGTTGAAGATTAATGGATTAAAGCGCGAGATTGAAGATTAAAATTTTAATCATATGGGTGTAAGGTTAATCCACGGTTTAAAAGGTTAAAACAGTCTGCAGGAAAAGGTTAAAGGCCTAAAAATGATTATGAAGCCTTAAAGCACAGAATCAGATTTAAACCAGTATTTAAAGCAATATATCATGACAAATTAACCAAAAAAAGCCTCCGAATGCCACATCATTGAGTCTATTACTCCTCAAAATGCCACCTGCTAGCTGATTTCACCTAAAAGAGTGCATATTAATTACACAGTTAGATATATTCCTAAAGAGAGCTCAGAATTAATTGCCATCCTACCAAAAGCCCCCAAAGTCAACAAAAGTGACTGAAGTTGATGAAATTTAATGTAATAATAAATTTACAGAGTTAAAAAATTTAAAAACTTCTCCCTTTGGCCCTTCAAATTCCAAAAAGCATTTACTCTGCATTAATTGAATAGATAGGCCTTTCTTTCACTCCACCTCCTCATTTCTTCTATAAATAATTCTCTAGAAGATAGTATACAGGTTGGTCTTTGGATACTTTTTGAATGTAAATAGCTTTGAAGTTTTTGAAGCTCTGTTTTGTAATAGAAGAGAGATAGGCTAAGAAGAGAATTTTGAAGCTATAAAGACCCACTGGACTTGAAGATTGTAACTGGTTTGAACATCGAATGCAAGCTGATTTATGGGATCCTGGTCTATGTTAATGGTGATGTTTTTCTTATTGTAAATTTTTAGTTTTCTCATGTTTTCCATACTGTCCATATTCTCTGATAAAGAACAGCAAATATAGATTAGGATTTACTGTCAAGTACCCTAAGTCTCACTGATAAATCTTTATCTTTATGTTTTCTGCTAATTGTGTATTTGAGGATAATTCAATAGAGTATAACCAGTGTAGTGTTGGTAAGCCCATGTTTCCTGATTACAACTTGAGATATTGTCTTTGAATGTTCTTGAAAATTCTGCTAAGTTAATTTGAACTAGGGAAGTCTATGGTTAGCCCTATCCTCTAGTTTCTTCTCCAATAGTTGCTTTGAAAAGTTCCCTTAAAAATATGTCAAAAGCAGGCTAGGTTAAAAGTCCTTACTTGATCTTAGATTACTTTTTATGTTCATCTTGAATGTTTTCCTTTGAGAATATGTTAAAATCAGGCTAAGTTAAGAGTCTTTACTTGATCTTAAGCTATTCTTTGTTGTTAAATGTTTTTCTTTATAAAGTATATCAAAAGCAGGCTAGTTTAAAAGTACTTACCTGATCTTAGGTTGCTTTGTGTCTTTCCTTTGAGTATGCTGAAAGAAATATAGGTTAAAAGTCCTTACTTGATCTTAAGCTGCTCTTTGTTTTCTTATATGGTTGCTTCTTCACTACACTTGAATGTTTCATTCCATAAATCAACTTAAAGAGATCTGTTGACATATATGACTTGCCCCATAGACCACTTTTGGAACTTGTTGTCCAATTAAATCCTTTATGAATCCATAGCCCAATGGATTGACATTGTTTCTTACTTATCATATCAGTTGGGCCATTTTCAACCTACTCACAGCTTCACCCTTCAAAAGGAATTCCTTCATTTTGATGATATTCATCCCAACCAAAACAAACAAAAACCTTGTGCTTTATAACTAGCCTAATATCATATCATAAGCATTAAAGATCATATCTTTGAAAACACTTATAAAGAGAGATCCCGCTCTGAATCTGGGAGGGCTAGATCCTAATATTCCAAAGTGGTTTTGATGTTGGCTCTGCAGCGTTTGTACTTGCCAATCTTGCAAACTACGAAGACCATAACAGAGTGGTGACCATACTGGGGATATTTCTAGGTAAAATACTTAAAACAAAACACTCAGTATTCATTCAAGTAAGAGTAGCTTTCTTCAAGCACTACCAAGCATACTGGTGATCATGATAGGACTTGTCTGAATGAGTGGCAATATAAGTACTTCTTAGGATTCTAATAAACCCTTATCAAACCTTGAAGAAATCAGCTAGTGAGCCATAGAGTAGAATTTGTTTGTCTCATCACTGTAGCTAAGTGTTGAAATAGATATGGGACACTCTCACAACCATAGGACTGTAAAAAACTCAAAAAAACACAAAACATTTTAGATTGGTATTCAGATAAATCACTGGTGGTGGACCATAAAACATTTTACCTTCCAAAGCTATAAATTTCCACCTGGCGACTCCACAATCTTGAATTGACCAAAGACTCCACTGGGAAACCCATTCTATCATAACATCATACAAACTCAGTGAAGGAAACTCTGAGGATTAAGTTTTCTTGCTAAATATCAGTTAGCCTATTAAAGATTTTCATACTTGGTTGAACTTTTCTTATCATCAGGTCTAAAAACACCACATAGTGGCTTCTAAAATAATTCATACTAGATCCTATCCTGACCCAAATCCTCCTGAGACAGTTGATAATCTAGAAAGTATCCTTAGGAAGTCTCCTAATCCTAAAACTTCAACTGTTTTCGGACCAGTCCATAGAGCTAATTTTGTTCCCGAAAATCTCTTAGCTCTACAAAATACACAAATTGACTTAAGAAACCCATTCAGAACTAGATCACTTGATGATATATATCAGATAGGCTTTGAGTCTCCACACTCACCCTTTCGTAGTGGTTAACATCCTAGCAGTAGAGAAACCACTCCACCTGACCTTCATTTCATTCACAATTTTGGTTTCTCTCATCCTAGATCTACTCAACAGTCTCTTGTTGGTCCATCTATTGTTGTCATCCATACTCCCACTGTTCAAAATAATCCATTCCATCAACCCCCTCCTATCTTACATCCTCCACCTGTAAACCCCCCATTTTTTCCATAACCTCTTATCATGGCAACATGGTATGCTCCCCTAGTCCTTCCTTTACCTTTAGTCAATCTACCATAGGACTATCAGTCCAAGATCCCATTATATGATGCCATTGGTGCTACTACTACTTCACAACATGTGGACAAGATGAATGAATATTTTGATAGAAATGAGATAGATGATGAAACTATCAAACTCGGATTGTTTGCTCAAAGTTTAGGGGGAGAAGCAAGAAAATGGTTCAAAATATTAACCCCTAATAGTATTAATGACCTCCAAGCTCTCCATCAGTCATTCCTAAACAAATGGTAATTCAGAAAGAACCCTCTCCAAATACTGTAATATTACAACAACCTCAAGAGAAACACTGGGGAAAGTGTTCAAAATTATTGCACCAGATTCAATAGTGTTTATAATGCACTACCCCCAGATTTGAAACCTCCACAAGGCTCATATTTAGCCAAATTTCCTGAAGGATTTGATCCTGAAATGGCATATCAGCTAAGAGAAAGATATCCCTTGACTTTGGAAGACATGCAGAAGGGAGCTCTTGTTGTGGAAGTAAATCTGATTGAAAAAAGAGCTAGGATGAGGAATGAAAAGAAGTATCATTTAGGGAGGAAAATGCACCTTCCACATCTAGCTCAAAAATGGAGAGAATGATAGAGGAAATTATGAAGAAGATGAGCATACTTGAGAGAGCACAATCTAGACAAAATCAATTAGCTCCCCAGAATAGAAATCAATCTCAAAATCAGAATCAGAACTTTAGGAGAAATCAACCTCAAAATAGATAAAGAGAGGATGATCAACATATCAGACCTCATTTCCAAGAAAAATATGTGAATGAGGATGAAGAAACCAATGAACAAACAGAGGATGACAACATAAACATGCTGGGAGTAAGCAATGAGGATTCTATTTTCCTCCATGAAAGAAAACATAGTCTATATACACCTTATGATAACAGAAGACCAGAAACTGATTATTATGAACAATACTCTGAAAATGCCATCATAGGATCACCCAAACAATATTACCTAAGAAATAAAAAGAATCAAGAAACTCCTAGGAACAAAACCTCTGATAAATATGCCAAAAATAGCCCTGAAAATGTGTCCAAAAAGACAGCAGAAATTCATAAAACAATGGCTGTAAATTTTGATCCAAACAAAGGGAAAAACACCCAAGCCAATGAAAAATAGAGTGTTAACCCCAGCAGCACTAGCATCTCAGCTAATGCTCCTGAAAAAACCATTTTAACTGCTGTAAATACTAAAAATCAGCAAGCTGATTTTGCTGAACAAGGAGTGACTAACAAGGCTGAATCAAACATTTTAAAAAATCAAATTCCTTTTAGCCTAGAGAATGAAATTTCCAAAATCAAAATCTTTGTCCCACTTACTAAATTAGTCACTCAAAATTTATATAGAGGTCAAATTTTGAAAGCTTTGAACATAGAAGATGTTCATGACACATTTAACTTAAATGATGATACCCCAGAGCTCATTTTTGGACCAAAAATTGAAGGAAAATTTCAAGAAGGAACTACCCAACCATTTTACATTAGTTTGAACATCCATGATAGTATTTTTCATAATGCCATGCTTGATTCTGGAGCATCACACAAACGCATTCCCAAGGTAATAATGGAAAGACTGTGCTTAGAGGTAACTAGACCCTACAAAGATTTATATTCCTTTGATTCAAGTAGGGTAAGATGCCTAGGCATAATAAAGGATCTGTGTGTTAACTTAGCCCAAATACCAGCCAAAAGCTTAGTGATAGACATTGTAATGGCTGATATACCCCCCAAATATGTCATGCTTCTTTCAAGGTCATGGGGTGCTAAGTTACAAGGTACTATGCAGATGGATATGACTTATGCCACCATCCCTGTCTTCAGTCAACCTAGAAGACTCTATAGGGAAACACACATGAAATACATGGTGAGTAACCAAGAAAGACCAAAGAATTCTCCTCTTTATTTTATACACACTGACCTTGACTCATTCATTCTTTACAATGATGATATTCCTAATGATAAATAGTTAGTCAATGAAACATCATCCAATGTAGTGGTCACTACACATCCAAACATAGTGGCAGCAAATGATGAAGAGGAATTTAAGGAGAAAACTAAAAGGCAGTTTGCTAATTTATAAATTTACAACAAATAGATTAAGGTTCTTGAGGTCCAAAACGGTCATAAAAATAGTATCAATCAAGAAAATCAAAAGTTGAATCTTCAACAAATTGAAAATCTTCAGGAAGAAAAAAAAATTCATCATAGTACAGACCTGCAGGAACAACACAGTGACAGATTTGGCAATCAAAACAAAGAGGAAAGCAATGAAATAAATGAGAAATCTGAAAACAGTCCTCTTTGGAGCATTAATTTTGATGGGTCTTGCACTAAAAATGATGCAGGAGTAGGCATATGGATACACAACACTGAAAACAGTCATGCTGAGGGGAATTCCTATAGATTAAATTTTCAATGTACAAACAACATAGTTGAGTATGAAGCTCTCCTTTTAGGCCTGCTTTTATTGAAAAATTATGGGCCAAAAGGATAAAAGTTCATGGGGATTCTGAGTTGATTATTAGGCAAGAAAATGGGGAGTACAGTGCTAAACATCCCAGACTTAGAGCCTATAGAATGATGCCATGGATTTTTTGAAAACATTTGATGAGTTCCAAATTACTTTCGTTCCAAGAAACCAAAATTTCCTTGCCAATGGATTAGCCTTTGCTGCTAGAACTTGTCTGACACCTTATGAAACCAAGCAATTCACCACCCAAGTCAAATATAGAGCAGTTGTCCCAGATAATGAAAAATACTATCAAGTTTTTGATGGAGATAAACAAATATAAGACATCCTACAGTCCAAAAATGAATTTGAGACACCACTCTCATATTCAGATTATGATGAAGACTGTCTTGTTGAAGAAAACCCACTTACTAAAGAAGAAAAGTCTCCAAAAATTGCTGAAATAAATCTTTTAACTGATGAACCCAAACATATGACATAAAATAGCACAGATTTGGAAAATGAAGACTTAGAAGTGCTGCAATCCAAATACCAAAGCTTGCCAAAAGGGTTGGTCCCTTTAGAGGAATTATTTGATGTGAATGATGTGGCCAAGAAGCCAAAACTAGAACCCATAGAAACTGAAGTGGAAGAATGCAACATAGGTAGTGAGGAAAAACCCAAAATGATCAAACTATCTAAAACACTGCCAGCTCATATCAAACTGAAATACATTGATATTTTTAAAGAATTTTCTGATGTTTTTGTATGGAGCTATGAAGATCTGAAATCATATGATATAGAAATAATTTAGCATAAAATACCCCTCAAAGAAAACCAGAAACCTTTTAAACAAAAATTGCACAGAATCAACCCTGTTCAATTACCTATGGTAGAGAAATAAATTAAAAAAATGTTTACGATGTTGGAATTATTGTCCCTGTTAGATACTCAGAGTGGGTGTTTAATCTTGTATCAATTAGGAATAAAACATGAGAGATAAGGCTTTGCATTGATTTTAGAAACTTAAACAAAGCCTCACTGAAGGACAACTATCCTTTACCCAAAATGGATCATATCTTACAAAAGGTAGTTGGTTCTAAAATAATTTCTTTGCTAGATGGCTTCTCAGGTTACAATCAAATTTTCGTACATCCTGATGATCAACTTAAAACAACCTTTATTACACCTTGGGGTACGTTCATGTATTTGAAAATGCCTTTTGGTTTAAGGAATGTTGGTGCCACATTTCAGAGAGCCATGGATATAGCATTCTCAGAAGAAATATGTTAATTCATTGTGATTTAACTTGATGATATAACTGTTTATTCTAAAACATATGAAAGACACCTAATACACTTGAGAAAAGTCTTTGAGAAATGCAGAAAATTTGGGTTATCTTTAAATCCAAAGAAAACACTGTTTGGTCTCCAAGAAGGAAAACTTCTTGGGCATATCATATCAGAAGAAGGAATAAGGATAGACCCAAAGAGGATTGATGGTATTTTGCAAATCAGCCATCCCAGAAACATCAAGGAACTTCAATTTTTCGTTGGAAAGATTAATTTCTTGAGAAGGTTCATACCCAATTTGGCTGAACTCCTTAGAAACATAAAAAACATGTTTAAAAAAGAAGGAGGAGTTAAATGGACCTTAGAAGCAAAGAAATCATTTGAACTGGTGAAACAAGCACTCACCAAAACACCAGTTCTTATCAGTCCTTATTTTTCAAAAGATTTCTTCATTTTTTCATTTGCGTCAGAACACACAGTAGTTGTTGTCCTATTACAGAAGAACTTGAATGGAAAAGAGCAGTCCATTGCATTTTTCAGCAAGGCATTGAGAGATGCACCTCTGAAGTACAACATAATGGAAAAACAATCCTTTGCCTTAGTCAAAGCCTTAAAAGACTTCAGAGTCTACATTTTACATTCCCATATCATAGCATTTGTGCCTCATTCAGTTGTAAAATACATATTGACCCAAGATCCAGATGGAAAAAGAGGAAAGTGGATTGTTGTAATTTAAGAGTATGACTTAGAAATCAAACCCACTAAGCTCATAAAGGGTCAAGGACTAGCAAAAATTATGGCTGAATCCAACTTTCAAGCTCTTGATATAAACATGTATAATGCATTGGATGAGCAAGAAGAGTTTTCAACTCCAAATATTGAAGATCATTTTTTGAATTCATCTTGGTATGCTGACATTTTATATGTTTTGCTCAATCTTAATGTCCCTCCTGGTTTGTCTAAAACAAAGGCGAGATTCTTAAAATTGAAAGTTGTAAATTACTGCATTTTGAATAAATGTTTATATTGGAAAAATGCTAGTGGATTATTTCTTAAATGTTTGCATGAGAATGATGCAGATAAAATCAAGCACGATTTTCATGAAGGAGAATGTGGAGGCCACCTCTACTGGAAATCAATTGTCAACAAAATCCTTAGAGTTGGCTATTACTGGCCCACCCTCTTTTAAGATGTCCATAAAATGATTATTTCCTGTCACAAATACCAAATCTTTCAAGGCAAAATAAAGTTGCTTCCCTTACCTCCACAACCAATCACTGTTGAAGCTCCTTTTCAGCAGTGGGGTCTAGACTTCGTTGGGGAAATCCATCCTCCCTCATCTTCCCAACATAGATGGATCCTCACAGCAACAGACTATTTTACCAAGTGGATAAAAGCCATCCCCTCTAGGAATGCCACAGACTCAGTTATCATTTCATTCCTTGAAAATCATATAATGTCTAGATTTAGTTGTCCTAGAGAGATCATAACTGATAATGTTGTTGCATTTGGGTCTAAAAAGATGGTAGAATTATGTCATAAATATCATATTATATTGGGTCATTCTACAGATTATTACCCTCAAGGTAATGGGCTGGCAGAATCCTCAAATAAAATTTTGGTAAACATTATCAGAAATTTGTTGGAAGACAACAAAAAATCATGGCACAATAAGCTAGTACATGCATTGTGGGCAGACAGACTAACCATTAAAAAATCCATTGGAATGTCTCCCTACCAGCTAGTTTATGGAACTGATGCAATATTTCCAACCAGTTTAGGAGTGCCAGTCATGAAGTTGATCTAGGAAGTACAGTCTGAAGATGATGATGTGACAAGGAGAATAAACCAGACTATACATCTACAGCAAACCAGAGAGGAAGTATACCTCAGAGCACAACAACTGCAAGAAAACATCAAGAAGTTGTTTGACAAAAGAACCAAGGAAAGTGATTTCAAGATGTAGAAATTCGAATAATTGTTAAATTATTCACCGAGATTATCCTGATCACACACTATTTGAGCTTCATGCATAATACATAACCTCTTCTACTATTGATCATCAATTTGCGGAAATTAAACAATTGCATGCGCACATTAAAACCATAAACAATCACACATATAAACACAGTATTTATGGGAAAGCTTAAAGCTGAAAACCCCCAACTATTTGTATATTATAATGATAGAGATCATGTAACAATAATAGCACAAAGCTCCTCACAAGCTCTCAGCACTATCTCACATGCTACACACTACACAAGCTCAGATCAAGCAAGTCACATGCTCAAATCTCCTCCACCTGTTAGCCAACCTCTACTGCGCAATCCAATATGGATAATCATGAGATCAAGGTTCAAATACCACCAGTATGTACTGTGCAATCCTCATTGGCTTCTCAATCAATGTGTGTGCAAATCTCATGCACCAGTATAGTCACAACTGATAGTCAACCCGCTCTTTCACCTACCTCCATCACTGATCTCCACTGAAACTGTCCATGCACTAAAGTTAACTGGTATGTTCATTAGTTGATTTATGAGTTAATAATTAGTGAATTAATTAATAATTAATTCACACCACTCATCACTAGTGTATTAATCAGTTAGACTAAATACAACTAGTTCAACTAAGTCAAACTGAACACAACTCCATCAACTCCTCAATCAACTCCACCAAACTCACTCACATGAGTTCTAACTGAAGTCATCATGCAATAGCTCCACTTAGACCCTAGGAATAGCGTAATTCCTTATGTCAGCTACATGTGCCACATCCAGGCATCAAACTGAAGTGGTCCAAGAGGATAAGATAATGTTTATAGTCCAAATATTATTAAGAGCTAATAATATTCGACATATCTATTTTTAGACTGGCAATCTAAAAATAGATTCCACCCAGTATGTCTAAAAATATAAGTCCATCTATTTTTCCAACTTGACCATCCCTCCACAAATAGCATCCTGCAACTCATAGAATCATGATCGACATGTCTAAAAATAGACATAGTCTAAAATAGACTTTGCGCCAAAAATAGCCTGCGGACCCACTTAGTGAAGGCGACTTCTTTCCACTAAGCTCTGTCATCTTGTTGCATTCTCAACACAAGATTGGTGATAAAGTTTTGAAATGGGATTGAAGAAAAGAAGATAAGGGCAAACATGGAAAATTCGATAACTTATGGTAAGGCCCTTATCTTATCCAGTCTGCCATTGGAAACAATGCATTTTTTCTGCAAGAATTGGATGGAGCTTAATATTTTTGAGGTCCTGTCAATGGCAAGGTTCTCAAACATTATTTCTGTTAACTGATATTTTTAGTTTTAAATCTTTTTTTCATTGAAGAAAAATACAAAAAACAATAAAAAGGAAAAGAGGACAGAAATAAAAGAAGAAGGTACAACCCCATACCAAAAAAGAGAAGAATTATGAAATTGTGCAAGCTTAAATGCCACTACTTAAGAAAACACTACTATTTTATTCATATAGCCTAATCATGACTAAAATAGATTTCAATTTTATGCTGATAGGCTAGTGAAGAAGATTTTCCAAACTATTTAATCTTGGCTTATCAGTAGAATAGATTAGGATAGAAAAACAGTGGTTCAAACAAGCCTAAATCCTGAACCTGTAAATTTAATGAATAATTTGGTTCTAATCTGCTCAAAATATGAACCAAGAAAAAAAGAGAACAGCTCCAAAAAAAAAAGGATCAAAATCAGAGCTACAAAAAATAATGAAAGATGCTTTTTTATTTTCAGATCTTAAGCCTTCACAGTTTTGTTTCAAATTTCTGCAAATAAATTATATGTGTAGCTTGTTTTTATGCCATAGTCCCACAGCAAATCAGACAGCTTAACCCTGGTTTGACTGTCTTTAAATTTCTGTGTTATAAAATAGAGAATAAAATTTGTCAGACAGTCTAATCCTGACAGATAGTAGCTTAGGTAGAGAATTTATGAGTTCAACAGTTTAATCTGAACTCATGGAAGAAATAAGGGTAGATTTAGATTAGTTTTTTCCTGTTTTCAAAAGAATAAAATGTTGATGTTTGGGGTTTGCAAATCCAAGTGCACCTTATGAAGAAAAAATGTTAGGAAAAGTAGGTTGTGTAGGTAGTTTTTTGGGAAATAATTATGTTTGATGTAAGTACTGATCACCTTTTAACGCAACATGATCAAAGAAGAAGCAGGTTGTCAATGGATAAGGGATAGTTCTGCATCCCAGAGATAAGAATGCTGAAATTCTTGACACCTCCAAAGGAGATGCCATCCCCAAGTGGAGCCACTGTTAGCCATCAGTAACTTTTTTCATAGAAAATTATGGCTAAAACAGGTCTTAAGCCTTCAAGAGATTATTTTCATAGAAAATTGCTTATTCTTGAAGCTTGTTGTTCCTCAACAGTGTTGTTCCTTAAAAAAATGTTGTTCCTTAAGTGCTATTCCTTAGTGTTGTTCCCTAGCAGTGATGTTCCTTAGTGTTTTTCCCTAGCAATGTTGTTCCCTAGCAGTGATGTTCCTTAGTGTTTTTTTACCTAGCAATGTTGTTCCTTAGTGTTGTCCCCTAGCAGTGTTGTTCCTTATTGTTGTTCCTTAGCCTGTTGTTCCTTAGCCTGCGATTCCTTACTGCTGTTCCTTAGCGCTACCGTTCCTTAGCAGTGTTGTTCCTTAACTGTTTTTCCTTAACCTGTCGTTCCTTAATCTTTTCTACCCTCGCGCCCCTTGTAAAAAAGAAGCTTTTTCCCTTTGTATTTATCCATAACCAGATTATTTCATTTTAACACTAAAAACTAAAAAGCCCTGCCACTACCAAACAAATTTTCTTATGCCAGCATATGGCCCACCTTCCACTATTTAAACTCCAGCCCAATTGATGCTTAACACCTGGCTCCCACCTAATTCCACACTCGAGCACCTTTCTCCATCGCACTCATCCCTCCACCGTTGGATCTGCTCCACTTGATCCAACGGCCTACATTGTATTTTTTGCAACTTTTTCCATCGTCGTTTGACAATCCAAAATTGCGAGAGACCGCTAGTTTTGTAAGGGACAGGTGTTGCACCATCATTGGATCACATTTGTTTTATTAAAAACCACTTACCACCTGAGGGCCACGCGAAAACCATTCGCAGTTTTCGCGAAACCACCAAGCTACCTTTTCGCGCCAAAGTCATTTTAAAATCGGGTTTTCACGAATTTTCTCCACAGAGCCTCCTCTGCCTACATTTCATCTCCTCTGCATAAGCTCGTCCACCTCCACCAGCCTCCAAAGCAGTTTTTCCAACACCGCAGGGTTTTTTAACGTGTTTATTGGTTTTATGTAGGGTTTGATATCAGTTTTAAGGGTGGAGACCCTGTCCATAGCCCACAGAGGAACAGGGCCGAAGATCATAATCCCTGAAGCTTAAACAATGCCGAATAAAAAGCTTCCAGGGTTAATTCAATGGCTTGATCGGTGCTTCATAAGCATTGGTTATACCATTGAACCCTCCAATGCACTAAAAGCCACCTGTGCATAGCAAAGAAGAAAAAACAGTGAAGACAGAGGTTGAAGATTAAGGGATTAAAGCGCAAGATTGAAGATTAAAATTTTAATCATATGAGTGTAAGGTTAATCCATGGTTTAAAAGGTTAAAACAGTCTGCAGGAAAAGGTTAAAGGCCCGAAAATGATTATAAAGCCTTAAAGCACAGAATTAGAGTTAAACTAGTATTTAAAGCAACAGATCATGACAAATTAACCAAAATCAGCCTCTGAATGCCACATCATTGAGGCTATTACTCCTCAAAATGCCACCTGCCAGTTGATTTCACCCAAAAGAGTGTATATTAATTACACAGTCAGAGATATTCCTAAAGACAGCTTAGAATTAATTTCCATCCTACCAAAAGCCCCCAAAGTCAACAAAAGTGACTGAAGTTGATGAAATTTAATGTAATAATCAATTTACAGAGTTAAAACATTTAAAAACTTCTCCCTTTGGCCCTTCAAAGGCCGAGAAGCATTCAATCTGCATTAATTGAACAGATAGGCCTTTCTTTCACTCCACCTCCTCATTTCTTCTATAAATACTTCTCTAGAAGACAGTATACAGGTTGGTCATTTGGATACTTGTTGAATGTAAATAGATTTGAAGTTGTTGAAGCTTTGTTTTTTAATAGAAGAAAGATAGGCTGAGAAGAGAAGTGTGAAGCTGTAAAGACCCACTGGACTTGAAGATTGTAACTGGTTTGAACATTGAATACAAGTTGATTTATGGGATTCTGGTCTCTGTCAATGGTGATGTTTTTCTTATTGTAAATTTTTATTTTTCTCATGTTTTCCATACTGTCCATCTTCTTTGATAAAGAACAGCAAATATGGATTAGGATTTACTATCAAGTACCCTAAGTCTCACTAATAAATCATTATCTTTATGTTTTTTGCTAATTGTGTATTTGAGGATAATTCAATAGAGTATAACCAGTGAAGTGTTGGTAAGCCCATGTTTCCTGATTACAACTTGAGATATTGTCTTTGAATGTTCTTGAAAAGTCTGCTAAGTAAATTTGAACTAGGCCATCCAATCCAATGTCCATGGCCCTTTGAAAAGTGGCCCCAACATTCATTAATCCAAAAGGCATTTTCACATACATGAAAGTGCCCCAAGGAGTGTTGAAAGATCTCTTGAGTTGATCTTCTGGGAGTACTAAAACTTGGTTATACCCTGAAAAACCATCTAACAGAGAAATCCTCTTTGAACAACCTACTCTTTGTAGGATGTGTTCCATTTTGGATAAAGGGTAATTGTCTTTTAGGGAGGCTCTGTTAAGGTTTCTAAAATCAATGCATAGTCTGATTTCTCCTGTCTTTTTCCTCACAGCTACAAGGTTAGCAACCCAATCTGAAAAACTCACAGGCACTATGATTCCTTCCTCATACATTTTCTTAATTTCCTTTTCCACTAAAGGCAGTTGAACTGGGTTGATTCTGCGCAATTTTTGCCTAAAGGGTTTCTGGTTTTCTTTTAATGGGATCTTATGTTGGATAATATTTGTGTCATAGGCTTTTAAGTCCTCATAACTCCAGGAAAAAACATCAACAAACTCTTTGAATAGATCAATGTATTTTTTTTTATATGGGCAGGCAAAGACTTGGATAATTTAATCATTTTAGGCTTATCTTTGTTGCCTATGTTGCATTCTTCAACATCTAACTCAGTGTGTTCGATAGTGGGTTTCTTTGCCACATCATTGAAATCGAAAATTTCCTCTAAGGGTGCTAATCCCCTATGTATGCTTTTGTCTTTGGACTGCAACACCTCTATGTCTTCTTTATCTGTTTTCATGTATTCTTCAATTTGTTTTTCAAATTCTTTGTTCAACGTGTTTATTTCTGTATTGGGGGATGGTTTTTCTTCATCAGGAGGCTTTTCATCTAAACAGTTTTCATTGGATTTAGAATCTGAATCAGGTAATTCGAATTCATTCCTGCAGAGCAAGAAATCTTCTATATGTTTGTCACCCTCAAAGACCTACCAATATTTTTCATTATCTGGTACTGCAAGTCTGTATTTTTCTTGAATAATGATCTGTTTGTCACTAGGTAATTCTTGATATGAACTAGCAGCGCAGGCCAATCCATTTGCAATTATGTTTTGACTCCTAGGGACAAACACAAGCTCATACTCTACATATGTTTTCAGAAAATCCATGGCATTGTTTCTATATGCCCTTAATCTAGGATGCTTTGAAGTATACTCTCCATTTATTTTCTTGATGAATAATTTTGGGTCTCCCTAAAAAACTATCTTCTTTGCTCCTAGTTCTTCTAATGGATGCAATCCTAGGATGAGAACCTCATACTCTGCAACATTTTTTGTGCACGTAAAGTCTAGCTTGAAAGCATGGCTTTCTGTGTAATTGTTTTCAGTGTTATGCAACCATACCCCAGCTCCTGCATTATTTTTAGTGCAAGATCCATCAAAGTTCATGCACCATAAGGGACTGTTTGTAGGATTGACATCATTTTCATTCTTAATTCCATGTTCACCATTGTGTTGTATTCTGAGGTCTGCACCATGTTGTGATGTGTCTTTTTCTTCAGGATTTTCATGGAGTTCAGAGTGATGGGTAATTTGTTGTTTGCAGTCTTGGCTTTTTTCACTCTGGTTTTTTGTTTCAGCACATTGTTCAAAGACTTCTCTCTCTTTTTCCTCTATATCTAGAACTACCATTATTTCTAGATTTGGGGCCTCTAATTGGTTGTCTGAATTTCTATCTTCCAGCTCTGACTTATTTATGGATTCATCATTGTAAAGGATAAAAGATTCCAGGTCTGTATGGACAGAGTAAAGAGGGGAATTTTCAGGCTTTTCTGGGCTACTAACCATGAATTTCATGTGTGCCTCTCTATATAGTCTTCTAAGCTGGCTAAAGGTAGGGATAGTGGCATATGTCCCGTCCATCTGCATTATACCTTGCAGCTTGGCACCCCATGATCTTGACAGCAACATGCCATACTTAGGAGGTACATCAGCCACCACAACATCCATGACCATGCACTTGGTTGGGATTTGAGTCAAATTCACACAAAGATCTTTGATTAGGCCAAGGCATTTCACTCTGTTAGAGTCAAAAGAATATAAATCCTTGTAAGGTTTGGTTATCTCTAGGCCTAGCCTTTCCATTATCACCTTTGGCATTAGGTTGTGTGAAGCTCCAGAGTCATGCATAGCATTATGTAGGATTTTTTCATAGATATTGAGGCTGACATAGAAAGGAGGTACTACCCCTTCCTAAAATTTCCCTTCAATTTTTTTTCCAAACAAGAGAGCTGGTTGATCATCATTTAAATTGACAGTGTCACTATTTTCTTTTAAGTTTAAAGCTTTCAAAATTTGACTCTTATATACATCTTGGGTGGCCAACTCAGTGAGAGGGACAGAAATTTTAATTTTGGCTATTTCACTCTCCAAACTAAAAGGAGAATGACTCTTTGAGGGGTTCAATTCTGTCTTGTTGGGCACCGTTTTATTAGCAAGATCAGCTTGTTGATTTTCAGCATGTACAATGTTTGAATCTGTTTTATCAGGAGCATTAGCTGCAATGCTAGTGCTGCTAGATTATTGACTTTATTTTTCACTGGCTTGGGTGTCCTTATCTTTGTTTTTACCAGATTTCTCAATTGCTGATTTACTGCTTTCAGCAGTCACTTTAGGAGTCTTTCTAGGTCTTTTCTTAATGATGATTTCAGAGGCCTTTGGTTTGGGATTATCTATGTTCTTTTTGCTTCTGAGGTCATATTTTTCTCTAACCTGCATGATGGAATTTTTGAATCCTAACCTATAGTCCTTAGTTTCCAACCTTTCCTGATCCCAATGTGAGTACGAGGTTTGGTTATCTTCTGTGGAAAAAGTGTGATCCTGGTCATCTACTTCCACCATGTTTATGATAGTCCCCTCTGATTCTTCTATTATC
Source organism: Pinus albicaulis (assembly GCA_034641835.2). Lineage (NCBI taxonomy): Eukaryota > Viridiplantae > Streptophyta > Pinopsida > Pinales > Pinaceae > Pinus > Pinus albicaulis. The sequence goes on from CM076575.1 coordinate 34,545,697, forward strand.
CCTTCATCCTCATCAAGGAAATTCTCTTGGAAGGGAGGTATGACTTGTTGATTAGAGTCTCTTTTTCTATTTTGGGGATTGTTTCTCCTAAAGTTTTGGTTCTGGTTTTGATTTTGGTTTCTGTTCTGATTAGTTGCTTGGATGATCGATTTCTCCATCATTCTTTCCATCCTCTCCACGTTTTTGGCTAGACTATCATATTTGGGATCAGATGAAGAAGCTATGTTGTCATCCCTATAGGTTAAATTTTTCTCAGCTCTCATCCTAGCTCTTTTTTCAATCAAGTTTGCCTCTACACTCAATGCTCCTTTTTGCATGTCTTCCAATGTGTTATAATCTCTCTCCCTAAGCTAGTAGGCCATATCAGCATCAAATCCTTCAGGGTATTTCACTAAGGCCATCCCTTGGGGAGGTTTCATATGTGGTGGAAGAGCATTGTAGACGCTGTTAAATCTAGTAGAGTAGTCCTGGACACTCTCTCCTTCATTTCTTTTAAGATTCTTATATTCTCCTAGGGTTTGGAGAGGGTTGCTTCTGACTTCCCATTTGTTTATAAAAGTTTGAAGCAAGGTGGGTAGATCATTGATGCTATTAGGAGGTAAGCCTTTAAACCATTTCTTCACCTCTCCTCCTAAACTCTGAGTGAAGATCCTCATCTTAATTGTCTCATCCTCTATTTCCATGTAGTCAAAGGCATCTTCCATCCTGTCTACATGGTGTTGAGCTGTGGTATATTATTTCCCAGTGAAGTGAGGAATTTTAGACTGATATTCATTTGGTAAAGGAGCTAAAGGTTGTGGTAACACCAAAGGAGCATACCATGCTGCCATGATGATGTTTTGTGGAGGTAAAGAATGGGCTTGAGCAACAGGTATATGAATGCCAGAAATGCTAGGACCAGCAGCAAAAGGTTGAGCAGATCTAGGGTGAGAGAGGCCCAAGTTATGAATGAAATGTATATCAGGAGGTGGGGATGGAGGGGTTTCTCTGTTACCAATACGCTGATCACTATGAGGAGGTGAGTTTGGAAGCTCAAAGTTTTTCTGATCTAAAATACTAAATGACTTAGTTCTTGGTGAATTTCTTGGTAAGTCTAAATCAAACTGAGTCTCTGATAGAGCTGCAAGACTCTCAAGTGTTGAATTATCTCTATGAATGTGTCTAACAATAGTGGGGTCCCTATATGAAGAAGGCTTCCTAATAATACTTTCAAGATTGTCCACTATTTCAGGGGGGTTTGGATTAGGACAAGCTCTGGTATGGATTGTTCTTGAAGCCAGTATGTATCAAGAGGCAAACTATTTTCAAATAAAGAAGCTTAATCCTATATGTTTCCTTTAAATTGGATGATGTTGTAATGAAACTGGCCTCCCAGTGGAGTCTTGTGAAAACAAAGATAATCAGTAGGCCTACTGATCACCAGTGGAGTCTTTGGTCATTCAAGAAATGTGGAGTCGCTAGGTGGAAGGTTTAAAGTGTTTTGAAGGAGATTTACTGTCCACCACAGTGATTTACTACCAAACTAAGGCTAATAGGGTTTGATTCCCCAGCGGAGTCGCAAAAATGTTAGGGTCCCTGTAATTTGCAAGTTTGGCGGATACAAACTACAAATCCAACATATGAACCACTTTGGGATTCAAGGATCTAGCCCCCCTGAATCCAGAGAGGGATCTCTCTATAAGTGTGTCTAAATATTTGATATTTAAAGCATGAAATGTGATATTAGGCTAGTTATGAAGAGCATGAGTTTTGTTTGACTTTTTGTTTTTGGTTGGGCAAGGACATGATGAAGGTGAAGGCAGTTTAAATGAAGGGTGAAAAATTATGCAAGTGAAGGGATGATTCAGTTGATAATATAGGCAAAAGCAGCTTCAAACCATTGGGGTATGGAGTCATAAGAGGATTTAATTGGATAGCTAGGTGCAAGAATGATCCATGGGGCAAGTCATATATGTTAAAGGATCTCTTAAAGTTGATTTTATGGAATGAAACAAAACAGGAAATGAAGAACAAAACAAATGAAAAACTTGTAGGTTTTAACACTGAACAAAAATTATCTACACACGAATCTTATAACAGAAAATAAACAATAGCGAGAGCATAAAACATAAAACAGATAAACACAGAGATTTTCCCCTGGATCCCAAATTGGGACGACCAGATTGATTTTTCATTATATTCCTTTTAGTGTTACAACACATATATATACATGCTGAATCATACATAAACCCCAATCCATTAACCCTGGATTAGAACATAACCGTAGTTCCCTTGACCGGATCTACAAAATACCAGGGGCCGAAAACCATCGTACCCCAAAACCATGTGCAAACTCATGCACAAAACATGGGTGGGTCCGCATATGAGTGGGACCGCATACCAAAAAAATTTACGTACACCGCTTGGGGCTAGTCGTGGAAAGAATATAACACATACCCAACAAAACTAAGAGCAGCCTGAGATCAAGTAAGTACTTTGAAACTATCTTGCTTTGGCATACACTTATGAGAGTAATCTAAGATCATGTAAGAGCTTTGAAACTAGCCTGCATTGATGTACTTTCAATAAAAAACATTCAAAATACTTAGAATAGCTTAAGATCAAGTAAGGACTTTGAACCTATCCTGCTTTCAGCATATTCTATGAGAAAACACAGATGATAAATATAAAGAGTAATTTAAGATCAAGTAAGTGCTTTGGAACTAACCTGCTTCAATGTACTCTTAATGGAAACTTTCAAAGGGGGAAAACATAGAAATAAAGCTTATCAGTGAGAGTAGGGTACTGTTAAGAGTAAATCCTAGATCTGTATTTGCTGTTCGTTATCAGATAAAATGGAAAGAGTGAAAATACCAAAGAAAATAAAAATTAACAATTAGAAACACATCACCATTGAAATAGACCAGGATCCCATAAATCAGCTTGTATTTGATGTTCAAACTAGTTACAATCTTCAAGCCTAGTGGGTCTCTACAACTTCAACTTCTCATATCAGCTTATGTATCTTCAATTGCAACAGGGCTTTAGCAAACTATTACATGCAATCAGATATCCAGAGACCAACCATTACAATGTGGTCCTCAAGGAGAATTTATAAGAAAATCTAGAAGTGAGAGAGTTTCTAGGGGTAGAGTATCATTAATTTCATAATCAATGCAATCCCTAGCCTTTGAAAACCAGGCAAGACATAAGACAGGAATGCACTCAACCTATAACTCTGCTTCATAACTCTTTTTCTACTTTTCGAGGCTTAATGGTCGAAAATATTGACTTCAGGACTGTTTTTTGTCTTCGAAATCACTTTTCTGACAATTAGAAATAATTTCTCTTGATTTGTATTAATTTTTCAACTATCTTTAAGCCAGTATCTTCTATTCTGGAAATAACTAGGCCTTCTTTGGTTTCAGTGAGGCTGCAGGTGTCTTTTGGTGGCTGGAGAAGGTTGGCTTTTGGTGCTGAAGAGGGTTCAATTGGCCTCTGAGAGGCGGTGGAAGCTTTTTTGGGTCGACAGATGTCTTTGCCTTTTCCTAAAACACTTTTAATTCACTTTTAGGTCTGTGTTTTAGGCTGAATTAGGCCTCGGTCTTCTTTATGGTCTTCATGCTATCTCTTCGAGCTTTAAACATTGTATTATAATCATTAATCTTCAATAAAGGCTCTTAATCCTTTAATTTCCATCACTGATACACTTTGTCGCTTCTCTTCTGACTGTTTCTGGTGTATGTGCAGGTTTCATGGGGTAGGAGGGTTTAGATCACGGTTTTAACACTGATCCTTTTGATAAACATGCCTTAAAAACCTTTTCAGGCATCTTCCCTGTAATCTTTGGTCCTGGAACTGATATTCTGTGTTTAAAAATACCCTGTCTATGCTTGTGTGACAAGGTGCATTTTACGAACTTTGGTACCTGCAAAACCACAATAAATACATTATAAAATCCAAGGGGAGTGAGGGGAGGAAAGCTGTGGAGGCCTGTGGAAATGGTGGCATAGTGATGAGAATGGTGGCTGCAGGCGAAGAAACGGTGAAAATCATGAAAAAATGGTGAAAAACATGCCTGCAGAAGTTTTGGTGCGAGAAAGGACCGTCAGATCAGGTCAGGCATGGGCGATCAATGGTTGAGATCGCGCGATGAAATTGTTTGGTGGATGGACAAAGGAATGCTGGACGGAGGGTGAGATTGTATTATGGCCGTCGGATGAAGGAGTCAGACGATGGAGATCGGTGGATGAGATTGGTCGGGGGCATAGGCGAATGGAGCGATAATAAGTCTGGACCGTTAGATCAGAAAGATCTACAGTCAAGATAAAATGATAAAACACACGGTGGAAGAGGGTGGTAAGACAAAAAACCACTAGTGGTATTCGTGCGGGATCGAGAACGGTAAGTGGTTTTCATCAAATTCATGTGATTCCATTCAACGTGCCCCACGTGGCAATACAAAACTGCCTATATCGTGCAGCTTTTGAACGTTAACGCCCGACCAATAAATCTACGCGATATGCCTCTCAGCCGTCGGATGTGGGATGGAAATATCTGACGATGGAGATAAGGCGCGATGGGGGAAAGGTGCGAGAGCAGAGGCAGTGATCGGGTTTAATAAGGGTCGTTGGATCTGCCCGAATGAACGGTTCAGATCTGAAGCTGGGGCGCACTGTTTTCGAAAGGGGAAAGGTTATATGGTTGGTGGAAACAGATCTGACCGTCAGATCTATAGATATGACGGTTGAGATTGAAAAGTATGGCGGAGGAATAAAAAACCCATCGCGTCGGAAAGTTTAAAAAACAAAGGAAAATGCGCTATGAATAGGTTCCTTTCGCTCTTTAAGTGCCTACTCCCACTGTGTAGGTTCTATGAAAGAGGGGCTAAATAGGATAAGCCCTTGGGGGCTTTATTCTTCAAAATGAGTGGAAAAGCGCTTTTATGCTTTTTTAAATGGCTTCCGGCCTTTTCAAAGGATTTTTGGTCTTTTTAAAGCCCGGTTGCGGGCTGGGGGTCACATGAGGAAAGGAGGCCAAGTTGTATAAGCCCTCGGGGACTAGACTCTGTTATAGTGTAAAATAGAGGGTTTTTATGCCAATTTTAGTGCTTTTGAGGCCAAATGAGGAATTCCGGTAAAGGGGAAAAGGGATTTTTAAACCTCACAGAGGGTAACATGAGGTTTAAAAAGGGAATTTGATGATTTAGAGGGCTAGTGGAGGGATTTTTTGGAGGAAATTGGCAAGGGGAAAAAGGGATGAAAATGGGAATTTGGAGGGGATAAAATAGAGCAAATGGAGGCCTTTTTTGAAGATTTTTCTTTCACAAACAGTGAGGCTTTTGATGGACATGGCATTGAAGATTGCTTCAGAGGACCAAAAAAAACACATGAAGGCTTCAAGAATGGCAGGTTTTCAATGAAAATGTTCCTCTTGAAAACTTAGAAACCATTTAGCCACCTGTTTGCTATGCCAAAATTTTATAGGTGGCTAACAGTGGCTCCACATGGAGATGGAATCTTCCTGAAGATGCCAAGAACCACAGATTTAATTTTTGGAAGTAGGCCAGATGCCTGATCTTTGACCATCCTTTTCTTTTCTTGATCAGCTACTATAATCATGAAAATATCATATCAGTAGTAATATTGTCCCAAACAATCTACCTACCCATCCTACTGTCCTAACATTTTTTCTTCAAGGTGCATTTAGACTTGCAAACCTTTTACATCATTTTTTTTTTATTGAAAGAAAAAAAAACTAATCTAATTCTACCCTTATTCCTCCATGAGACCAGATTAAACAGTTGGCCTCATAGCTTCTCTACCTATACTAATATCTGCTAAGATTAAACTGTCTAGCATATTTCTTTCTCTACATTCTACAACAGAAATTTAAAAACAGTGAAACCAGGATTAGACTGTCTGGTTTGTTGTGGGTCCATGGCATAAAGACAGTTGCACATGAACTGAACTTTGCAGGAAATTGAAACCAAAATTGTGAAGGCTGGACATTGTAAAACTTTAGAGCATCCTTCTTTCTTTTGTGACTCATATTTTGAGTTTGTTAGAGTCACTTCTCTTCTTCAATTCAGCTCTGGTTTTGAGTTTGTTAGAGCTTATTTTTCTTCTTTCTTTGCTGGTTCAGGTTTTGAGCATATTAGAACCAGCTTTTCTCTTTCTTTGGCTCAGGTTTTGGGCTGATTTGAGCCTTTCTTTGGAACTTCAAAGGTTCAAGTTTTGAGCTTGTCTGAACCTTTTCTTTCATCTATTTTTTTTCTTTTTTTCTTTTTATGAAACTGAACAAAGCAATGGTATTTACAATGAAAGTGAAAATTTTAAAATCTGAATTTTTAGCAGTAATAATGTTTGAGCATCCTGCCATCGAAAGGACCCCCAAACCTATCTGTACCATCTAACTCTTGAAGGAAGAATGCATTTGGACCAATGGTGGACTGAATAATGTAAGGACCTTGCCACAAACTGTCAAATTTTCCATGCTTTCCTTTATCTTCTCTTCTAGAGTCCCACTTGAGTACCTTGTCTCCAATTTTGAAGTCACAAGCTTTTGTTCTTTTTTCAAACAACTTTTTAATGTTCTCTTGTACTTTCTGAGCTCTGTTGTAGACTTCTTCCCTTGTTTGCTGGAGATGTATTGTTTGATTGATCTTTCTTACCATGTTGTCCTCTTCTGACTGTATTTCTTAGACTAATTTTATCACTGGTACACCTAGGCTGGTAGGAAACACTGCATCTACTCCATAAACAAGCTGGTAAGAGGAAATTCCAATGGATTTCTTTGTGGAAAATCTATCTGCCCACAAAGCATGCACCAAATTGTTATGCCATGATTTTTTATTCTCTTCAAGCAGCTTCTTGATGATGGTCACCAAACTTTTATTTGATGATTCTGCTAGCCCATTACCCTGAGGGTAATAAGCAGTGGAATGACCAAGTGCAATCTGATACCTGTGACAAAAATCAATCATATTTTTGGAACCAAAAGTGGCAGCATTATCAGTAATAATCTTCCTAGGGTATCCAAATCTAGATAGGATATGGTCTTAAAGGAATTTTATGATAACAGAATCTGTGGCATTCCTAGAAGGGATTGCCTCTATCCATTTCATGAAATAGTCAGTGGCTATGAAAATCCATTTGTGTTGGGCAGAGGAAGCAGGATGGATATCTCCTATAAAATCTAGGCCCCACTGTTGAAAAGGAGCTTCAATAGTGATGGGTTGTAATGGTAAAGGGAGGAGTTTTCTTTTGCCCTCAAAAATTTGGCACTTGTGACAGGAAACTATAATTTTATGGACATCTTGGAAGAGGGTGGGCCAGTAATAGCCAGCTCTAAGGATTTTATTGGCTATGGTTTTCTAGTAGAGATGACCTCCACACTCTCCTTCATGGAATTCATGCTTGATCCTCTCTGCATCAACTTCAGGCAAACATTTAAGCAATAAACCATTAGCATTTTTCCAATATAAACATTCAATTAAAATGCAATAATTCCTAGCTTTCAACTTTAAGAACCTTGCCTTAGTCTTTGATAAATCAGGAGGAGAATTAAGATTTGTAAGCACATACAAGATGTCAGCATACCAAGGTGAGTTTTGAAGCTACTCTTCAACAGTGGGAGCAGGAAATTCTTCATGTTCATCCAAGGCATCTATCATGTTAATGTCAAGGGCTTGTAGGTTAGATCCAGCCACTAATTGAGCTAGGCCCTGACCTTTAATGACTTTTGTGGGTTTGATTTCCAAATCATACTCTAGTATTACTGCAATCCACTTACCCCTCTTTCCATCTGGGTCTTGTGACAAGATGTCTTTTACCACTATGTTAGGCACATAAGCAATGATGTGAGAATGCAGAATATACACCCTAAAATCATTTAAGGCCTTTACCAAGGCATAGGCCTATTTTTCCATGATATTGTATTTCAAGGGTGCATCTCTTAGTGCCTTGCTAAAAAATGCTATTGGCTGCTCTTGTCCCTCTGGATTTTTCTGCAATAGGACAGCAACCATAGTATGCTCTGATGCAAAGGAGAAAATGAGGAAATCTTTTGTGAAATTTGGGTTGATTAGCACTGGTGCCCGGATAAGTGCATGTTTTACCAATTCAAAGGACTTTTTGGCTTCTACAATCCACTTAACTCCCACTTATTTCTTAAGCATATTAGTCATGTTTCTAAGGAGCTCTACCAAGTTGGGAATAAACCTCTTTAAGAAGTTAATCTTCCCAATGAAGGACTGCAATTCCTTTATGTTCCTCAGGTGGCTAATCTGTAGTATTCCCTCAAATATTTTTGGATCTATTTTAATCCCCTTTTCGGATATAATATGGCCAAGAAGTTTACCTTATTGTAGGCCAAACACTGTCTTCTTGGGATTTAAAGATAGCCCAAACCTTCTGCACTTTTCAAAGACCTTTCTTAGATGTTTAAGGTGCTCTTCATCAGTTTTGGAATAAATTGTTACGTCATCGAGATAAATTACAATGAAGTGCCCTATTTCCTCTAAAAATGCAATGTCCATGGCCCTTTGAAAAGTGGCCCCAGCATTCATTAATCCAAAAGGCATTTTCACATACATGAAAGTGCCCCAAGGAGTGGCAAAAGTTGTCTTGAGTTGAACTTCTGGGAGTACTAAAACTTGGTTGTACCCTGAAAAACCATATAACAGAGAAATCATCTTTGAAACAACTACTCTTTATAGGATGTGTTCCATTTTGGGTAAAGGGTAATTGTCTTTTAGGGAGGCTCTGTTAAGGTTTATAAAATCAATGCACAGTCTGATTTCTCCTGTCTTTTCCCTCACAACTACAAGGTTATAAATCCAATATAAAAACCTCACAGGCACTATGATTCCTGCCTCATACATTTTCTTAATTTCCTTTTCCACTAAAGGCAGTTGAACTGGGTTGATTCTGCGCAGTTTTTTCCTAAAGGGTTTCTGGTTTTCTTTTAATGGGATATTATGTTGGATAATCTTTGTGTCATAGGCTTTTAAGTCCTCATAACTCCAGGCAAACACATCAACAAACTCTTTGAATAGATCAATGTATTTTTGTTTGATATGGGCAGGCAAAGACTTGGATAATTTAATGATTTTAGGCTTATCTTTGCTACCTATGTTGCATTCTTCAACATCTGACTCAGTGTGATCTATAGTGGGTTCCTTTGCCACATCATTGAAATCAAAAAGGTCCTCTAAGGGTTCTAATCCACTAGGCATGCTTTTGTCTTTGGACTGCAGCACCTTTATGTCTTCTTTATCTGTTTTCATGTATTCTTCAGTTTGTTTTTCAAATTATTTGGTCAACGTGTTTATTTCTGTATTGGGGGATGGTTTTTCTTCATCAGGAGGCTTTTCATCTAAACAGTTTTCATTGGATTTAGAATCTGAATTAGGTAATTCGAATTCATTCCTGCAGAGCAAGAAATCTTCTATCTGTTTGTCACCCTCAAAGACCTGCCAATATTTTTCATTATCTAGCACTGCAAGTCTGTATTTTTCTTGAATAATGATCTGTTTGTCACTAGGTAATTCTTGATATGAACTAGCAGCGCAGGCCAATCCATTTGCAATTATGTTTTGACTCCTAGGGACAAACACAAGCTCATACTCTACACTTTTTTTCAGAAAATCCATGGCATTGTTTCTATATGCCCTTAATCTAGGATGCTTTGCAGTATACTCTCCATTTAGTTGCTTGATGAATAATTCTGAGTCCCCTTGAACAATTATCTTCTTTGCTCCTAATTCTTCCAATAGATGCAATCCTAGGATGAGAACCTCATAATCTGCAACGTTGTTTGTGCACGTAAAGTCTAGCTTGAAAGCATGGCTTTCTGTGTAATTGTTTTCAGTGTTATGCAACCATACCCCAGCTCCTGCATTCTTTTTAGTGCAAGATCCATCAAAGTTCATGCACCATAAGGGACTATTTGTAGGATTGACATCATTTTCATTCTTAATCCCATGTTCACCATTATGTTGTATTCTGAGGTCTGCACCATGTTGTGATGTGTCTTGTTCTTCAGGATTTTCATGGAGTTTAGAGTGATGGGTAATCTGTTGTTTGCAATCTTGGCCTTTTTCACTCTGGTTTTTTGTTTCAGCACACTGTTCAAAGATTTCTCTCTCGTTTTCCTCTATATCTATAACTGCCATTATTTCTAGATTTGGGGCCTCTAATTGGTTGTTTGAATTTATGTCTTCCAGCTCTGGCTTATTTATGGATTCATCATTGTAAAGGATAAAAGAGTCTAGGCCTATATGGACAGAGTAAAGAGGGGAATTTTCAGGCTTTTCTGGGCTACTAACCATGAATTTCATGTGTGCCTCTCTATATAGTCTTCTAAGCTGGCTAAAGACAGGGATAGTGGCATATGTCCCATCCATCTGCATTGTACCTTGCAACTTGGCACCCATCATCTTGACAGCAACATGCCATACTTAGGAGGTACATCAGCCACCACAACATCCATGACCATGCACTTGGCTGGGATTTGATTCAAATTCACACAAATATCTTTGATTAGGCCAAGGTATTTCACTCTGTTAGAGTCGAAAGAATATAAATCCTTGTAAGGTCTGGTTATCTCTAGTCCTAGCCTTTCCATTATCACCTTTGGCATTAGGTTGTGTGAAGCTCCAGAGTCATGCATAACATTATGTAGCATTTTTTCATGGATATTGAGGCTGACATAGAAAGGAGGTACTACCCCTTCCTAAAATTTCCCTTCAATTTTTGGGCCAAACAAGAGAGCTAGTTGATCATCATTTAAATTGACAGTGTCACTGTTTTCTTCTAAGTTTAAAGCTTTCAAAATTTGACTCTTATATACATCTTGGGTGGCCAGCTCAGTGAGAGGGACAGAAATTTTAATTTTGGCTATTTCACTCTCCAAACTGAAAGGAGAATGACTCTTTCAGGGGTTCAATTATGTCTTGTTGGGCACCATTTTATTAGCAAGATCAGCTTGTTGATTTTCAGCATGTACAATGTTTGAAGTTGTTTTATCAGGAGCATTAGCTGCAATGCTAGTGCTGCTAGATTCTTGACTTTATTTGTCACTGGCTTGGGTGTCCTTATCTTTGTTTTTACCAGATTTCTCAGTTGCTAATTTACTGCTTTCAGCAGTCACTTTAGGAGTCTTTCTAGGTCTTTTCTTAATGGTGATTTCAGAGGCCTTTGGTTTGGGATTATCTATTTTCATTTTGCTTCTGAGGTCATATTGTTCTCTAACCTGCATGATGGCATTTTTGAATCCTAACCTATAGTCCTCAGTTTCCAACCTTTCCTCATCCCAATGTGAGTATGAGGTTTGGTTATCTTCTGTGGAAAAAGTGTGATCCTGGTCATCTACTTCCACCATGTTTATGATAGTCCCCTCTGATTCTTCTATTATCCCTTCATCCTCATCAAGGAAACTCTCTTGGAAGGGAGGTATGACTTGTTGATTAGATTCTCTTTGTCTATTTTGGGGATTTTTTCTCCTAAAGTTTTGGTTCTGGTTTTGATTTTGGTTTCTGTTCTGATTAGTTTCTTGGATGACCAATTTCTCCATCATTCTTTCCATCCTCTCCATTTTTTTGGCTAGATTATCATATTTGGGATCAGATGAAGAAGCTATGTTTTCATCCCTATAGGTTACCTTTTTCTCAGCTCTCATCCTATCTCGTTTTTCAATCAAGTTTTCCTCTACACTCACTGCTCCTTTCTGCATGTCTTCCATTGTGTTATAATCTCTCTCCCTAAGCTGGTAGGCCATATCAGCATCAAAGCCTTCAGGGTATTTCACTAAGGCCATCCCTTGGGGAGGTTTCATATGTGGTGGAAGAGCATTGTAGATGTTGTTAAATCTAGTAGAGTAGTCCTGGACACTCTCTCCTTGATTTCTTTTAAGATTCTTATATTCTTCTAGGATTTGGAGAGGGTTGCTTCTGACTTCCCATTTTTTTATAAAAGTTTGAAGCAAGGATGGTAGATCATTGATGCTATTAGGAGGTAATCCTTTAAACCACTTCTTCATCTCTCCTCCTAAACTTTGAGCGAAGATCCTCATCTTAATTGTCTCATCCTCTATTTCCATGTAGTCAAAGGCATCTTCCATCATGTCTACATGGTGTTGAGTTGTGGTAGATTATTTCCCAGTGAAGTGAGGAATTTTAGACTGATATTCATTTGGTAAAGGAGCTAAAGGTTGTGGTAACACCAAAGGAGCATACCATGCTGCCATGATGATGTTTTGTGGAGGTAAAGAATGGGCTTGAGCAGCAGGTATATGAATGCCAGAAATGCTAGGACCAACAGCAAAAGGTTGAGCAGATCTAGGGTGAGAGAGGCCCAAGTTATAAATGAAACGTATATCAGGAGGTGTGGATTGAGAGGTTTCTCTGTTACCAATACGCTGATCACTATGAATATGTGAGTTTGGAAGCTCAAAGTTTGTCTGATCTAAACTACTCAATGACTTAGTTCTTGGTGAATTACTTGGTAAGTCTAAATCAAACTGAGTATCTAATAGAGCTACAAGACTCTCAAGTGCTTAATTAGCTCTATGAATGTGTCTGACAATAGTGGGGTCCCTATATTAAGAAGGCTTCCTAATAATACTTTCAGGATTGTCCACTATTTCAGGGGGGTTTGGATTAGGACAAGCTCTGGTATGGATTGTTCTTGAAGCCAGTATGTATCAAGAGGCAAACTATTTTCAAACAAAGAAGCTTAATCCTATGTGTTTCCTTTAAATTCGATGATGTTGTAATGAAACTAGCCTCCCAGTGGAGTCTTGTGAAAACAAAGATAATCAGCATGCCTACTGATCACCAGTGGAGTCTTTGGTCATTCAAGAACTGTGGAGTCGCCAGGTGGAAGGTTTAAAGTGTTTTGAAGGAGATTTACTGTCCACCACAGTGATTTACTACCAAACTAAGGCTAATAGGGTCTGATTCCCCAGCGGAGTCACTAGAATGTTAGGGTCCCTGTAATTTGCAAGTTTGGCGGATACAAACTACAAAGCCAACATATGAACCACTTTAGGATTCAAGGATCTAGCCCTCCTGAATCCAGTGAGGGATCTCTCTTAATTGTGTCTAAAGATGTGATATTTAAAGCATGAAATGTGATATTAGGCTAGTTATGAAGAGCATGAGTTTTGTTTGATTTTTTGTTTTTGGTTGGGCAAGGACATGATGAAGGTGAAGGCAGTTTAAATGAAGGGTGAAAGTGTATGCAAGTGAAGGGATGATTCAGTTGATAAGATAGGCAAAATCAACTTCGAACCATTGGGCTATGGAGTCATAAAAGGATTTAATTGGACAGCAAGGTGCAAGAATGATCCATGGGGCAAGTCATCTATGTTAAAGGATCTCTTAAAGTTGATTTTATGGAATGAAAAAAAACAAGAAATGAAGAACAAAACAAATGAAAAACTAAGAGCAGCCTGAGATCAAGTAAGTACTTTGAAACTATCTTGCTTCGGCATACACTTATGAGAGTAATCTGAGATCAAGTAAGAGCTTTGAAACTAGCCTGCATTGATGTACTTTCAATAAAAAACATTCAAAATACTTAGAATAGCTTAAGATCAAGTAAGGACTTTGAACCTATCCTGCTTTCAGCATATTCTATGAGAAAACACAGATGATAAATATAAAGAGTAATTTAAGATCAGGTAAGTGCTTTGTAACTAACCTGCTTCAATGTACTCTTAATGGAAACTTTAAAAGGGGTGAAAACATAGAAATAAAGCTTATCAGTGAGAGTAGGGTACTGTTAAGAGTAAATCCTAGCTTTTTATTTTCTATTCTTTATCAGATAAAATGGAGAGAGTGAAAATACCAAAGAAAATAACAATTAACAATCAGAAACACATCACCATTGACATAGACCAGGATCCCATAAATCAGCTTGTATTTGATGTTCAAACTAGTTACAATCTTCAAGCTTGGTAGGTCTCTGCAACTTCAACTTCTCATATCAGCTTATGTATCTTCAATTGCAACAGGGCTTCAGCAAACTATTACATGCAATAATATATCCAAAGACCAACCATTACAATGTGGTCATCAAGGAGAATTTATAAGAAAATCTGGAAGTGGGAGAGCTTCTAGGGGTCAAGTATCATTAATTTCACAATCAATGCAATCCCTAGCCTTTGAAAACAAGGCAAGACATAAGACAGGAATGTAGTCAACCTATAACTCTGCTTCATAACTATGTTTCTACTTTTTGAGGCTTAAGAGTTGAAAAGATTGACTTCAGGATTGTTTTTTGTCTTCGAAATCACTTTGCTGACAATTAGAAATAATTTCTCTTGATTTGTATTAACTGTTCAGCTGTCTTTAAGCCAATATCTTCTGTTCTAGCAATAACTAGGCCTTCTTTGATTTCTGTGAGGCTGAAGGTGTCTTTTGGTGGCTAGAGAAGGTTGGCTTTTGGTGCTGGAGAGGGTTCAATTGGCCTTTGAGTGGTGGTGGAAGATTTTTCGGGTCGACAAATGTCTTTTTATTTTCCTAAAACACTTTTAATTCACTTTTAGGTCTGTTTTTTAGGCTGAATTAGGCCTCGGTCTTCTTTATGGTCTTCATGTTGTCTCTTCGAGCTTTAAAAATTGGATTATAATCATTAATCTTCAATAAAGGCTCTTAATCCTTTAATTTCCTTCACTGATACACTTTGTCACTTCTCTTCTGAATGTTTCTGGTATCTGTGCAAGTTTCATGGCACAGGAGGGTTTAGATCAGGGTTTTAATACTGATCCTTTTGATAAACATGCCTTAAAAACCTTTTTAGGCATCTTCCCTGTAATCTTTGGTCCTAGAAATGATATTCTATGTTTCAAAATACCATGTCTGTGCTTGTGTGACAGGGTGCATTTTACGACCTTTGGTACCTGCAAAACCACAATAAATACATTATAAAATCCAAGGGGATTGAGGGGAGGAAAGCTGCGGAGGCCTGTGGAAACGGTGGCATAGTGATGAGAATGGTGGCTGCAGGCGAAGAAACGGTGAAAATCATGAAAAAATGGTGAAAAACAGGCCTGCAGAAGTTTTCGTGCGAGAAAGGTTTTGGACCGTCAGATCAGGTCAGGCATGGGAAATAAATGGTTGAGATCACGCGATGAAACTGTTTGGTGAATGGATGAAGGAATGTTGGACAAAGGGTGAGATTTTATTGTGGCCGTCGGATGAAGGAGACGGACGGTGGAGATCAGTGGATGAGATTGGTCGAGGGCATAGGCGAATGGAGCAATAATAAGTCTGGACCGTTAGATCAGAAAGATCTACAGTAAATATCAAACGATAAAACACACGATGGAAGAGGGTGGTAAGACAAAGAACCACTAGTGGTATTCGTGCGAGATCAGGAACGGTAAGTGGTTTTCATCAAATTCATGCGATTCCATTCAACGCGCGCCATGTGGTGATACAAAACCACATATATCGTGCAGCTTTTGAACCTTAACGCCGGGACAATAAATCTATGTGATATACCTCTCAGTCGTCGAATGTGGGATGGAAAGATCTGACAATGGAGATAAGGCGCGATGGGGGAAAGGTGCGAGAGTGGAGGCGGTGATCAGGTTTAATAAAGGTCGTTGGATCTGCCCGAACGAATGGTTCAGATCTGAAGCTGGGGCGCAGTGTTTTCGAAAGGGGAAAGGTTATATGGCTGGCGGAAACAGATCTGACCATCATATTTATAGATCCGACGGTTGAGATTGAAAAGTATGGCAGAGGAATAAAAAACCCATCACATCGGAAATTTTAAAAAACAAAGGAAAAGGCACTATGAATAGGTTCCTTTGGCTCTTTAAGCGCCTGCTCCCACTGTGTAGGTTCTATGAATGAGGGGCTGAATAGGATAAGCCCTTGGGGGCTTAATTCTTCAAAAGGAGCGGAAAAGCGCTTTTATGCTTTTTTTAATGGTTTTCGACCTTTTCAAAGGATTTTTGGTCTTCTTAGCGCCCGGTTGTGGGTTGGGGGTCACATGAGAAAAGGATGCCAAGTTGTATAAGCCCTCAGGGACTAGACACTGTTATAGTGTAAAATAGAGGGTTTTTATGTCAATTTTAGTGCTTTTGAGGCCAAATGAGGGATTCTGATAAAGGGGAAAAGGGATTTTTAAACCTGACAGAGGGTAACATGAGGTTTAAAAAGGGTGTTGGGAAAAATACTGAGATGGGGGGGTGAATTAGTATTTAGGGCTGTAAACTTTTACTTTTTCTTTCTCTTTGAAACATATACTATTTTACATAATCCAACATGTATGTCCAGAGATCTTATTATGTCTTTACTTAGATCATTGCA
The DNA here is from genome assembly GCA_034641835.2 of Pinus albicaulis. Classification (NCBI taxonomy): domain Eukaryota; kingdom Viridiplantae; phylum Streptophyta; class Pinopsida; order Pinales; family Pinaceae; genus Pinus; species Pinus albicaulis. The sequence continues at coordinate 34,562,003 of CM076575.1, forward strand.
TCATTCATTCATCAGATGTTTAGTAGGCAGTAAGTATGAACAAAAATAACAGAACAAACCATCAAACATAAGTCACAAATATGAACACTAGTTTTTTTAAGGTGGAAACCCAATTTGGGAGAAAACCACCGCTGCTGCTATCTCAGTCTTCAAAATTTATTATAAAGAAAACTTCTTACAATTTATGTTGGCGCAGACTTATACCAGCACGCAGGCACCCACCTGCAGAAGGCTACAACCTTCTCTCGTTTACCAGCCTTTCCTGGAAGGGAGCTACAACCCCCTGTTCTCATTTCCCAGCTACCACTGGAAGGGAGTTACAACCCCCTCACTGAAGGCTTCGACCCTCAGCACCACTGCGGACCATGTTTCATCAATTTTCATACTGGATCCATTCATTTTCTTCAGTACACTTGCACCAGTTCTTCATGATTTCTTCAATCGAACAAACCAGAGATTCATCATCGTCAGATCATTATCTCCATGGGTGCATCGTAGATTTAGATTTATCAATTAAGAACAGATTTCGTCCATGCAGATATTCCTTAGAGAAATTTATTCATTTACCACCCTCATGCATGCACACCTCGTGTTATCATCCTCTTCACCTTATATAGTTTAACCTTTATCAATACCATGAGTAAAAACCATTCAACCGCTAATGGTATTCCTTTGACAGTGTTTCCTTTAGTTTACCCCACGTGCCTCTTTGATTTATTTTTAATTTATTTATCAATTTGAATAAATTGACAAATAAATATATTTACAACTTTGAACTAAACTTTAGGATTAAAGTTACACCCCTTCGCACTTTAGAGAAATATCCAACGCTTTTCAAACAATTAACCTTATGATAAACCTTTGACCCCGGGCCCACATATATATAGTCAATAGCCAATCAAATATGCACATGGTACCATAGGTAAACTTCGCGCAAGTCCAGCGTCCAATCACCTTTCGATAGCAAGCTTCCAGATAAACGGCATATATGCATATCGCTCGACCTCTGATGCCGAACGTTAACGTGCGATGGCCCGCCGTACTTTGGTTATTCATCATGCACCTTCCTCATGCGACCACCGTCCGATGGCTTCCCTCCAGATCAACGGCGCACAACAATATCGCTGGGCGTCCTGGGTCGAACTATAACGCGCGATGGCGCATAGTGACAAGCAGTTTTATGTGGGTCTCCTTGCCACGTGTCGAATGATTTATGGAATCACTCTCAAATTTTCAAATACCGCTCACTCCGCATAGGTGGTGCGATGAAAACCATAAACCACCTTCACTGTTCACTCGATCATGGTTCCATTCTTAATTCCAAAGGGTTAGTCTTGGTTTGCGCTATAACTCTGGTCTATCTTTGGCAGGATTTCCAATAATCAACGAACAAATGTAGTTCTCTTCCGACGGGATTTCCTTACAAACATTAACTCGAAACAATTCAATGTCATTATGTCTTCAATTCTGCTATAATATATCAACCTTCCATTGCATGTTCGGAGTTCTATCCTGTCACAGTTCCGCTTCTAACTGTACATTCAAGTTCTTGATTCTGCAATCAAAAACAACATATCTCTGCAACCATTAATTCCTTCCATGGATTTCTTACTTGTCATGGATTCCATCAGGGTGAATTACCATTTACAAGAACATTCACTTATTATTTTCTACGTGATGGCCTTTTTCCTCCTACTCTGTCTCTAGACAATTCTTGCTTCAATTATGCACTCTACTTCTATTCACTGTCTCTGTATTGTCTGCTGCCTCAGTTCCTTATCTGCCTTGCTTCCTCTCTTCTTCTTTGCTCTTTCTGCTGGTTTCTTTGCTGCTTCTGCTATCTCCCTGTTACTATCTCTGCTTCTTGTCTAATGCTGCTCCGTGCTTCTCTCTTTGCCTTGTTGCTGTTCAGATGCCCCTTCTTTTCCACTTCCGTTGCCATCAATGACAACATTTCCAACAATCTCCCCCTTTGGCATTGATGGAAATACTCTTCCTATGTTTGTATTGTAGAAGCTCTTCGTTGCTTTTCTTCCCCCTTTGACATCAATGGCAAAGACTTGATCAAGATCCTTTGAAACGACAATATCATGCTCCCCCTGAGATCAAGTTGCATCTTCAAACATAATATGACCAACAATGCATCCTTTTTATATGACCAATGCTCCCCCTTAGCCTGTGCATTCGGAGATGTTTTCAATGGGAGCATATCAATTTAATCTTCTAAATTTAAGAAGATTTGATCTTCTGCATGGTAGAGACTACTCCCATATTTTGTCTGAGATATTCAAACGCTTCCCTAGGTAAGGGTTTGGTAAATATATTAGCAACTTGTTCTTTGGAGGAAACATACTCCAATTTCACTTTTTGTTCAAGCACTTGTTCACGTAAGATCTGATATTTGATGGGAATGTGCTTGGTCTTGGAATGCATAACAGGATTCTTTGAGATACTGATAGCACTTGTATTATCACACATAATAGAGATAGGAGGTGAGCATTTGATTTGAAAGTCTTGTAGGGTTTGCATCATCGAGAGAAGTTGAGTGCAACATGATGCAGCGGCCACATATTCTGCTTCTACTGTAGATAAGGCAATGGAGCTTTTCTTCTTGTTGAACCAAGATACTAACCGAGGCCCCATATAGAATGCACCACCACTGGTGCTTTTCCGATCATCAACACTTCCAGCCCAATCTGCATCAGTGTATGCATGAAGAGTAAGATCAACATTCTTTGGATACCATAGTCCAAAGTCTTGAGTTCCTTGTATATATTTGAATATTATTTTCACAGCCTGAAGATGAGACTCTTTTGGATTAGCTTGAAATCGTCCAACAATCCCAACTGCATGCATGATGTCTGGTCTAGTCCCAGTGAGATAAAGTAGACTTCCTATCATAGATCTGTATTCAGGTTGATTCACCGTGGGGGAATCATCATTAGAACTGAGATTACATTAGGATTTATCATTCGAATTACCCTTGCAGTTTATAAATATTCCATACCCATATACAAGGATTTGGCAGAGAATGTTCTGCTTGTGAGTAAGAATATGCCATTTTGACAGCATTACACTTGCAGGCAAGAAAGAATGTAAGTTCACACAAGTAAATACATTTCGATTTTTGCACTGCTCAGAAGCAAATTTCTGACTCATAGACTCTTTATTACTTCCAAAAATGATATCATCAACATATACAACTACAATCAATAGTTTTTCATTTTCAGTTTTTGTGTATAAGTTGCTATCAGCAGACCCCTTTGAAAATCCTTGTTGATGAAGATATTTGTCAAGACGATAGTACCATGCCCTTGGAGCTTGTTTGAGACCATATAGAGCTTTTTTAAGTCTACAAACAAGTTTTTCATCATTTCCCAAAATGAATCCTTCTGGTTGTTCTATATAAACTTCTTCTTCTAGGTCACCATTGAGAAAAGCAGATTTAACATCCATTTGATAAACTTTGATTTGTTGGAAGCTTGAAAAAGCACGAAACATTCTTATGGCTTCAAGTCTAGCTACAGGAGCAAAATTTTCTTCAAAGTCTATACCTTCTTGTTGAGCATGCCCCTTGCAAACAAGTCTAGCTTTATTTCTTATAACATCCCCATTCTCATTTAACTTGTTTTTGAATATCCATTTAGTTCCAATGACATTTTTGTCATGAGGTCTTGGTACTAATTCCCAAGTGTGATTCTTTTCAATTTGATCAAGCTCTTCATTCATGGCTTGAATCCAACATTCATCTTTGCTAGCTTTATTGACATTGTGTGGTTCAATAGTGGATAGAAATGCCAGATAGCTAGAAGATCCCACAAGAGTCCTTCTTGTTTGTACACTTGATCCCTTATCTCCCAAAATTTGAGATTATGGATGAGTCTTTTGAACATATGGATAGGGCCTTTTCGGACAAATCATCCTTTGGGTTGTTGTTGGGTTCCTTTGTTTGCTATCATTACTATTTGATGTAGAAGGATATATGTCATCATGGCCGTCTACCGGTGCATTTTTTTCTTTTTGGAAGTCTAGGGACTCATCATGTCTTAGAGAGCATCTCCCATTCAACAATCTTCCGAAGTCTTTTATTGTAACATTTTATGTGCCCTGCTCTAGAGAATAGCGAAAATATTCCTTCATACGCTACGGAGGTTCAGAGCTTGCCAAGTTTCTCATCATTATTCTTGATAAATCATTTGCTTCCAAAAATTCTAAAATGCTTTACAGTGGGAGGTTTACCATACCAGAGTTCATATGGAGTTTTATCACTATTTACAGGAACATGTGCCTTGTTGAGAATGTTTACTGCTGTATGTGCTGCTTCTCCCCAAAATGTGTCAGGTGTTCCGGAATCATCAAGCATAGCTCTAGCCATTTTTTGAACTGTTCTGTTCATTCTTTCTGCAACGCCATTCTGTTGTGGAGTGCCAGCTACAGAAAACTGTCTTTTTATGCCATGTTGTTCACAAAATTCAAGGAATTCATTGGATGTATATTCTCCTCCTCGATCAAATCTAAGACACTTGATTTTTAGATCTAATTCATTTTCAACCAGTGCTTTGAAGATCTGAAATTTCTCAAATGCTTCATCTTTGTGTTTAATCAACCCAATCCAACACATTCTAGAGAAATCATCAATGAATAAGATATAGTGTTCTTCACCACGTGGTGAATTTTCTACCAGGTTCACATATGGTGCAGATGGGTTCAGGGCACTTAAGTGATCCTTCATCGCATTACGGTGTCTCTTGGTTTTCTTACCGAATTGGCAAGATTTGCATATGATATTTTCAGGTAGAGAAATATTGGGAAGATCACGAACAGCGTTAAGTCTGCTTGATTTGTTGATTTGAGAGAAGCTCAGATGCCCCAACCTTCTATGCCATAGCCAATTTTCTGAAGATTTACTCAAGTAACATTGTTCTTTGCAGTTCTTTAATACATACAAGTTTCTTGGAGTCCTTTTTCCTTTTACAATTGTTTTATCTGTATCAAGATCACGTACCACACATTCTTCTGAACTAAAGACAACTTCAGTTCCTTGATCACACATTTGACTTACACTTAACAAGTTATGCTTTAATCCATCCACATACATGACTTCATTAGCTTTCACCTTTTTCTTTTATAAAAACAGACCCTTTTCCCTTAATGACCGCAGGAGTATCATTTCCAAATGTAACGTTATTTTCCTTTTCTAGAGCACTATATGCAAGAAGTTTGTTTTTGTCACCTATCATGTGTCTTGAGCATCCACTATCAATGTACCATTGGTTTTCTTCATCTTCTGTAAATAACGCTATGCCACAATTTTCAACCTGTAATTCCTTCTTTTTCCATACTTTGGAGCTCGAAGGAACATGTTCTTTTGGCTGAACTTTGCTCCTACATTCAGATTCTTCATGGCCAAAGTTATTGCAATAAGCACATTCAACTTCATTTTTAAGAGGAGAAAAATTTTTATAGGTATTCTTCTTTGTTTCAATATCAATCCTTTTCTTTCTTGCTTCTCTTTTCATGATGGTTTTATATGCTACACATTGAACAGCTTTATGACCAAAATTGTGACATGAGAAACATTGTCCATTGAAGAAGAAATTTCTATGATCATAAAATCTCCTTCTTGAATTTACCTGTTGATTGGTGTTTCTTTGAAGGTTAGTGTTCTTTAAATTGATATGATCATGCTTTACCTGCAAAGATTCTTTATTCCCTTGCTAAGTGGCAGTATTGACTGCCCAATGATTGGTCAATCTTCAAATGAAGACTGATGTTGAAGCACAAGTCTGATATCAGAGCCTGTCTTTGTCAGAAGGAGAACAATTGTACCTTGATAATCATCTAAAGATTTCTGAATATTTATTATATCAGAATTGATCTTTGCTTTCTCAGGATTCTTTAACAGACTTTATTATTTGCCTCTAATTTCTCATTGTGTTTCTCTTTTTCTTCAAGCTTGATTTTGAGTTTCTACTGATTATATTTATTCTCTTCTAAGTAAATTTTAAGTTGATTATTTTCCTTGAAATAATCGACATAACTTCTGAAACATCCACAAAAGTATCATTTTCTTCTCTAGATTCTTTTTCAAATGCCATGATAAGTCTAAGATCTTGTTCACATTCTTCCTCACTATCAGATAACCCATCACTGTCTTCATGAGTATAGTAACTTTTTCTAGTGCTATAACGATTCTTATTCCTTCTTACTACTTCCTTCCCCTTTTTATGTGTTTCTTTATGAGGACACTTAGCAGCATAATGACCAACTCTTCCAAAATCAAAACATTTGAAAGGAAGCTTACCTGCGAACTATCTGTAGCCTTGAGACAGAAGTTTCTTTCTAGGGAGTTTCATCTCTTATTCTTAGAATATATCTGGATGCATACATTTTTTTTGTACTTTATTTGTATACTTCTTAAGTTCTAAAGGCATGCAAAAACGGATAGTTCCTCCTCTTCTCATTTCATATGCAGTTAGTATGCCATGAAGTTGCACCACAGTAAGATTTTGAAGATCCTTCTTTTCTTCAAGAGCAGAAACTTTTGACTCAAATTTTTTCGTTAGTGATCTTAAAATTTTCTCAACCAGAGTAGATTTGGTTATTGTTTCTCCCAGATTTATCATACGATTTACAATATCATCAAGAAGTAAAAATAAACTTGCAATGCTTTCCTCACTATTCATTTTTAGATTCTCATATTGAATTCTGAGAGTTTGGAGTTTAGCACTTTTTACCTTTGCATCACCTTCATAACTTGGAATGATTTTGTCCCATATTGCCTTTGCTGTATTCAACTGCATGACTTTGAAAAATTCTGATTCAGTTAGAATTCCTAATAGAGCATTGACCGCCTTTGCATTGGTTTCATAATTCTTTCTTTCCGTCGAATATGTTGGTACTCCAGCTAGATATTGATATCCTCCTTCAACAATTGCCCATACATCTGCTCCGAGAGACTGAAGATAGGATCTCATCCTTGTTTTCCAAAATATTAAATTATTTTCGTTAAAGAGTGGAGGCCTGATAGATGTTGTTCCATCTTGATTACTCATCTTGCTTTATCTTCCTTCTAGCAGCTAAGCTTTTTCAGAAGGACCTGCTCTGATACCAATTGTTGGGAAAAATACTGAGAGGGGGGGGGGGGGGGTGAATCAGTATTTAGGGCTGTAAAATTTTACTTTTTCTTTCTCTTTGAAACATATATTATTTTACAGAATCCAACATGTATGTCCAGAGATCTTATTATGTCTTTACTTAGATCATTACATCATTCATTCATCAGATGTTTAGTAGGCAGTAAGTATGAACAGAAATAACATAGCAAACCATCAAACATAAGTCACGCATATGAACACCAGTTTTTTTAAGGTGGAAACCCAATTTGGGAGAAAACCACCGCTGCTTCTATCTCAGTCTTCAAAATTTATTACAAAGAAAACTTCTTACAATTTATGTTGGCACAGACTTATACCAGCATGCAGGCACCCACCTACAGAAGGCTACAACCTTCTCTCGTTTACCAGCCTTTCCTGGAAGGGACCTACAACCCCCTGTTCTTGTTTACCAGCTACCACTGGAAGGGAGTTACAACCCCCTCATTGAAGGCTTCGACCCTCAGCACCACTGCAGACCATGTTTCATCAATTTTCATATTGGATCCATTCATTTTCTTCAGTACACTTTCACCAGTTCTTCATGATTTCGCCAATCTATCAAACAAGAGATTCATCATCGTCAGATCATTGGCTCCATGGGTGCATCGTAGATTTAGATTTATCAATTAAGAACAGAGTTCGTCCATGCAGATATTCCTTAGAGAAATTTATTCATTTACCACCCTCATGCATGCACACCTCGCGCTATCATCCTCTTCACCTTATATAGTTTAACCTTTATCAATACCATGAGTAAAAACCATTCAACTGCTAATGGTATTCCTTTGGCAGTATTTCCTTTAGTTTACCCCACGTGCCTCTTTGATTTATTTTTAATTTATTTATAAATTTGAAGAAATTGACAAATAAATATATTTACAACTTTGAACTGAACTTTAGGATTAAAGTTACTCCCCTTCGCACTTTAGAGAAATATCCAACGCTTTTCAAACAATTAACCTTATGATAAACCTTTGACCTCGGGCCCACATATATATATTCAATAGCCAATCAAATACGCGCATGGTACCATAGGTAAACTTCGCGCAAGTCCAACGTCCGATCACCGTTCGATAGCAAGCTTCCAGATCAACGGCATATATGCATATCGCTCGACCTCCGATGCGGAACGTTAACGTGTGATGGCCCGCCGTACTTTGTTTATTCATCGTGCACCTTCCTCATGCGACCACCGTCCGATGGCTTCCCTCCAGATCAACGGCGCACAACAATATCGCTGGGCATCCTGGGTCAAACTATAACGCGCGATGGTGCATAGTGACAAGTGGTTTTCCGTGGGTCTCCTTGCCATGTGTCAAATGATTTATGGAATCGCTCTCAACTCCTCAAATACCACTCACTCCGCATAGGTGGTGCGATGAAAACCATAAACCACCTTCACTGTTCACTCGGTCATGGTTCCATTCTTAATTCCAAAGGGTTAGTCTAGGTTTGCGCTATAACTCTGGTCTATCTTTGGCAGGATTTCCAATAATCAACGAACAAATGTAGTTCTCTTCCGACGGGATTTCCTTACAAAAATTAACTCGAAACAATTCAATGTCATTCTGTCTTCAATTCTGCTATAATATATCAACCTTCCATTGCATGTTCGGAGTTCTATCCTGTCACAGTTCCACTTCTAACTGTACATTCAAGTTCTTGATTCTGCAAGCAAAAACATCATATCTCTGCAACCATTAATTCCTTCCATGGATTTCTTACTTGTCACGGATTCCATCAAGGTGAATTACCATTTACAAGAAAATTCACTTATTCTTTTCTACGCGATGGCCTTTTTCCTCCTACTCTGTCTCTAGACAATTCTTGCTTCAATTATGCACTCTACTTCTATTCACTGTCTCTGCGTTGTCTGCTGCCTCAGTTCCTTATCTGCCTTGCTTCCTCTCTGCTTCTTTTCTCTTTCTGCTGGTCTCTTTGCTGCTTCTGCTATCTCCCTGTTACTATCTCTGCTTCTTGTCTAATGCTTCTCCGTGCTTCTCTCTTTGCCTTGTTGTTGTTCAGATGCTCCTTCTTTTCCACTTCCGTTTCCATCAATGACAACATTTCCAACAAAGGGAATTTGATGATTTAGAAGGCTAGTGGAGGGATTTTTTGGAGGAAATTGGCAAGGATAAAAAGGGGTGAAAATGGGAATTTAGAGGGGATAAAATAGGGCAAATGGAGGCCTTTTTTGAAGCTTTTTCTTTCAAAAATAGTGAGCCTTTTGATGGACACAGCATTGAAGATTGCTTCAGAGGACCAAAAAAAACACATAAAGGCTTCAAGAATGGCAGGTTTTCAATGAGAATGTTCCTCTTGAAGACTTAGAAACCATTTAGCCACCTGTTTGCTATGCCAAAATTTTATAGGTGGCTAACACTTACCTGATCTTAGGTTGCTTTGTTTCTTTCCTTTGAGTATGTTGAAAGCAAGCTAGGTTAAAATTCCTTACGTGATCTTAAGTTGCTCTTTGTTTTCTTATATGTTTTCTTCTTCACTACACTTGAATGTTTCATTCCATAAATCAACTTAAAGAGATTTGTTGACATAGATGAATTTCCCCATAGACCACTCTTGGAACTTGTTGTTCAATTAAATCCTTTATGACTCCATAGCCCAATGGATTGACACTGTTTCTTACTTATCATATCAGCTGAACCATTTTCAACCTACTCACAACTTCACCCTTCGAAGGGACTTCCTTCATTTTGATGATATTCATCCCAAACAAAACAAACAAAAACCTTGTGCTTTATAACTAGCCTAATATCATATCATAAGCATTAAAGATCATATCTTTGAAAACACTTATAAAGAGAGATCCCTCTCTGAATCTAGGAGGGCTAGATCCTAAGATTCCAAAGTGGTTTTGATGTTGGCTCTACAGTGTTTTTACTTTCCAATATTGCAAACTATGGAGACCATAACACTGGTCATCCAAGTCTTTCCATCCGCGCTCTAAAACACCGGTCAGAAGCCTCTCACATCTACGATGGATTTCCTCCAGGAGGGATTTCATTTTCATTTTGTGGCGCTCTCGATCCACTAGGTCCTGCAGTCCCATATACTGCAGTTGTCCCATATACTCGGTTGGTTTTACCGATGTTGTATCTGCATGCCAAAAGTGAAATATTTAGTACCACATACAATATTCTAGAACCTTACATGCACATAAAATATTAGCAATTTTTCACTTACCATCGGGCCCCCATACTCGACTAGGCAATAGTGGTAGATCCATTCCCCATGATAACTCATCCCGCTATAGGGATAGTTGTCTATATACAGTGGCATCTGATCCCAATGAGCAAAGAACTCGGGTCGGAACACCCGTCCGACCGACCCACCTCCTCCTTTACATAGTAATCGCCCCCACCGGCACATCCTAGGCTCTCTCGGGCCCCCATCTTGGAGTTGTACGCAAGTTCGAAGTGTCGAGATATTCTCAAAGAAGAGCGAGCACAAAACTGTACCATATGCACATTCATGGTTCACTTGCCTCTTACATAGTGACAACTATCGTTTCAACGATGACAGCATCATCTGGGCCCACCCATAGTAGGTCCCACTCAACACACTCTCCACAAGCATCATCTGCCCTCCAGTGATGTGGTGGAGTGCCTGGTTGCCTAGGATCTGCAGCACCGCTGCGACCACAGCATGGGTCTCTAACCTCTCTAGATCCCCAATGGGTATCCAAGTCCCCTTGAATTGGAAACCTGGTCGACAATGGTGCTCTAAAAACTCCATGATGTTCCGCCCCCATGGTAACACTGGGTGAGTATTCCCGACCATCCCAAATGGTGGAAGACCAGTCAGGAAATATATATATTGGACCATCAACTCAATCTGGTGCCCCTGCACTATAAATACCTCATGGTCTGAATCCCAATAGCTGACAATCCAAGCTAATAAGGGCTCTCTAGCTCCCATCAGAGGGTTCTCCACAAACTTCAAAACCCAAAACCTAGCCAATGCACTGTGGACATTCTGATCCTCCCGGATCTCCAACCGTAATGTGCCCAAGTATCTCTCTCTCCATTTGATCCGTAATTCTACCATATCTACACAAAACCATCATATTTTTTAGTGTACATATAGGAAAGACTGTATATCAACATAAAAACCCAATGCATAGCCAAAAAATAGCACAGAAAAACCCCTCCCTGATAGGTTGCACTTTTCAGGCCCAAACCTGGGACAGGTCGCAGTTTTCTGCCCAAAACCTGCTACCCAGGTCACACTTTTTTCCCCAAAAAGTGCGACCCAACTGTGAAGAGGAGCAGGGGTTGTTTCTAAGCCCTGGGGACCAGAACTGAACTTTCAATCCACTAAAATGAAAGAGTAGGGTTAGGCCTCTTAACTGCAACTGACATATCTCGATTCTAATGGTCGGTTTTTCCACTACAATCGCCACAAGATTTAGGGCCTTCTCTCCTCTCTACATTCACCACAGCTCCACATGGAAATGAGTGAAATTGGAGGGAAAATGCCTTATTAAAAGAGAAACCCCTGATTTTTCTTTCGCCTGCTGCAGCCAAACCGTAGCTTAGTTTGACGAACTGTCTGTATCGTTGGAAAGCTCTCATCGAGCCCTCAAATTGGTATTGTTAGTTTTTAGTGATTTTATATTTCACCAAGACAAATTTTATCCAATAAGTGTCAGTTCACCCCTCCTCAAAATCGAATCTTCACTTGCAACACTCGTACTGGGGGCACCACTTTGCCTCCATACTTGTCCACGCTCGTGTCGATCTTCGTCATGAATTATTATATTTTACTCATGTTTTTATGGTTCCCCATTGGACCTTTACTGTGTGGCAACACTATCGAGTCGCCCCTATTTAGAGCATCCAAGTTGAGTCATCATCGCATTCATGGAGTCTATCCCGAGTCCCTTTGTATCCCGCTATAGTCCTCCATCCTTCATTGCTTGGACCCTCTCTCATGTCGCACATTATGGCCTTCAATCCCACTGTCCCCTATCCCTCATTATATTGTGTCAATCGCTGCCAGGTCATCCATGCCCTTTATGCTCTAACAAGGGAAGTCGTTTTTCTGCTACTTAGTCCCCCTCATTTCATCACCCCTGGTGTCCGTCTGTTAGTCGCTCTATTATTTTCTCTCATGTTGTATTTGAGGATCCCTTATTGCCTCACCTATGGTGGACCTCCTTCTGTCGACATCAGATCATTTATTCCAGAAGATAGGTCTAGAGGGCGGTGTACCTTGGTTCCAGCTTCCACTCTTGTTCGGTGCCTATGATTAGGAAAAGGGACTCCTTATAGCCCTTTGACTTGATTGTTTCTCAACTCCAACTCCTTTCAGCATGATCAAGATTCGTATACTTAATGGTTCAGTGATGCAGCAGATTGGACTGGTGATTCCCGGGTGTGTGTGAGATGTCTCAACCCTTATGAGGGGGTGGCCCTACAGGTAGCCCCCCACATGCGCAGATGACCTCTTCATTTCAGCCTTTGATGCAGCTCCATAGATTTTATGATGTCGGCCTCAGCCACTTGCAGCGCCTCTTTTATTGCATGTATCAGTCATATTTTCAGAGCCATTTCATGTTTACAGGGGCATCTGGGCTGTATTTGTATGTCATGTACTCAAACATTATTGTACAAGTCCTGGCTGTTATCCCAGGCACAGTATGTATGTGGGATTCATTATCATGTTGTTTATCTGGCTCATGTTTATGCCAGCATGTACTATTCTGTTCAGTCCCTTGTTTACTGGACGCATTATTATTTGTACTTTGTCTCGGTGGGCATAGGTATGCCTCCCCCGTTGCCTATAGCATAAGTACTCACTCATAAAAGAGACTTGTCGCACCTGTAAGTCTTGCCTCCTCGGGGTCTAGCCCTTTCAGCACTTTAGTCTACCTTATATTTCTCTCTTTGGCTTCCCCTTCGGTGTCTACTGATTGAGTTCTTACAACGTACTTCAGTCATACGATTAGCTCCTAATGCTCGCACAGTGGGGGGCAATCTGTTACACCATTTTTTGGTCATCTAACCTATTATTATTAAATGGACCCAAGTACACCATGTAATACCACTTTTACCCTAAGTAAAATTGCTTTCACTATGAAAATAACTTAGTAAACCACCTTTATTAAGTTGTTTATGGTCTAAGCAGGAAACCCCATGAGGAAATATTAAATAAATCTACATTTGTTTCCTCAAGGAATAATTAGTTAAACAGCAGTTTAATTAATATTCTTGGTTATATTTAACCCAAAACAAAGAAATTAATTAGATAAAACATTATTTATCTTATTATTTTCTAAGAATAATTATTTTAACCTTATTTAAATAATATTCTTTGTTAAATATGACTAAATCACCCATAAATAATTAAATAAATAATTATTGATTTGATTATTACTCAACCACATCCTTAAAATGATAAATAATTCATTTATTTATTTATTATTTACAAATAAAGGGATTTGACCCAAGTCAAATTCTTTTTCCCTCCAACAAATATAATAAAATATTCCATAAAAGTTGGATCTTGATTTGGTTAATAATATTTTAATTATGCGCCAATATCTAGACTAACTCAATATTTTGTTATAAATAGAAGGGTTTTTCCATTCATTCACTACCTTTTGTTGCCTAAAGATCACTCTGGATCTATACTTTTGGTCTGACTTTGATCCACCATCATAGTCATATTTTGCTACCATTTTTTGTCTGGGTTTTCTACACCATCAAGAGAGAGGAATTTTAGATCTGAAGTGTTGAGGACTTACAAGAACCCATCCCATTGAGGAGAACTGGTAACACCCTTCTGTTTTTTCCTCCCAGGTGCCATTAATACAAATTCATTCAACATATTCTTGTCTTGTCTATTGGATGGATGGAGTAAATCTTGTTTTTTCTACTGCTTAATGTCTTTTGATGCATAGATCTAGATTTTTCCAGCATTTATCTTGATCACCTAACTGCAGATCTGAGGATATTGGTAGCCATATTTGATGTTAGGGTTGTTTGTTATGCACATATAAAGTGGTCTTTTTTCGTATGCTTGGCATTAAGATTCATACTAACAAATTTATAAAAACATAAAATAAACAATAACGTGAGCATAAAACATAAAACACATATACACAGAGATATTTCCCCTAGATCCCAAGTCGGAACTACCAGCTTGATTTTTCATTATATTCCTTTTATTGTTACAACACATATATACATGTTGAAGCATTCATGAATCCCAATCCATTAACCCTGGATTATAACATTACGTAGTTCCTTTGACCAGATCTGCAAAATACCAAGGAAAGAAAACCATCATGCCCCAAAACCATGTGTAAACCCATGCACAAAACCACAGGCAGCTCTGCCCACCTAAAATAGGGTCCAAAAACTTTTTCTCGGGGCACTGCCCCGGACCCCATGCAGGGGGCTACCCGCCCCCTCCAAACCCCAGGACAGGGGGGGATATCGCCCCCCTACTATGCCCGGAATAACAAACAAGAAGGCGCTAATGGCCCCCCACTATGCCCCACACAACGAACAGGAAGAGGCTAATGCTCCCCCACTGTGCTCGGCGCAACGAACAGGAAGGGGCTAATGACCCCCCCCCCCGGCGCGTGCGACTATTCATGGAAAGAAAATAACACACACCCAACTCTTACTATAACCTATAAGTATTTTTCATAGATATGAGAGTTTCCTGTTGTTTTATGGAGGTAATGTGTTGATTTATATAAGAGAGGATGACCTTCCTTTAAAGTTGGCTTGGAGTGAAAAATGAAAATTCAAAAATTGGTCCAAAAGCCTAGTCAACCTAGGGTTGAACAATGGGTCCTCCTTTAAATAATAATCCCCCTTTTTTATTTAGGATAATAGTGTTATCCTTTAATTTTGATCACCTTTAAACCCATTTTTTGGACTTCATTTTGTGCCTTAGTTTCCATGTAAACTCCTTTGGATCTTGATCAATACAATAATTATTTGAAAATTTAAAATAATTTTCTCATCTAATTCCCTTCTTGACCAACTCTACCATGCTACGATATCAGTAGCCATTTGGATATTTGAGCCACAAATTGGGTGTACCAACTTTGACTAAGTCGTAATATCTCAAACAGTGAGGACTCTCGTGGCAGTCCATATATCAACATAATCAACATCACAAGGAGAATCCAATGGCGAGTGTCTCCAAGGAAAAATCACTGATGAGATCCCTATGCTTAGATTTGATATGTTTGACGAAATTCCTTTCATGGCTAATGGGGGCTACGTCAATTCCTTGTTTAGGTGTTTGCATTAGTAACCTTTTCATCATGTTATTTATCATTTATGGAAGTTTCATGAATTTATATGTAGTGGCATGAGACCTAGCCCTGAAAAAGTGGCTCAGAATATGGGTTCACTAGCACAGAACTACCTGAGAATGGCCACAATCACATGGATTCCTTGTTGTGGGAGATACTAGAGGGTCTTAGTCGCATGCATTCCTTGTCATCAATACATCTCAGGCTCTAATTCAACAAAATAGTAAGTTTTCTCAGGGATTGGTCACCTGGAAGAGTTGGTTGGCTCCTAAAGGTTTCTTAGCATCTGTGGAAGGTCAGATTGGTCCTATCATGTCAGTTCCACTTCCTTAGCTATACTTGGGGAGTTGAATCATATTATAGTAACTCTTTGTCATATGTCTACCCCAGTGGAACGATTAGCTTGGGTAAATGTGGGAGGAGGCGATTACATAGGATCCATAGAAATTGTCCAACCCGAATCCAAGGACTAGTAACTCAACTGACCAAGGGCTCCAGAGAATTTGTCCCAACTAAGGCTCGATGACTAGTAGCTCAACCCAAGTTTTTTTAGGGCTTATAGAGCGTTTGTTCCATCCCATGACCATACAGAACATTAGCACCAATACAAAATAAAACAAGTGGAAAAACCCACATCACCATGTCTATCCAAAAATGGAAAGGCAAGGCTAAAACTACTATTAATCCAGGAAAATATACATGCCAATGACAACATGTAACCAAAAAGCCACATGCCTATACCATGCATCCATAAATAAGCAAGGAAATTAGAAATGCAACATGTTACTTGCAAATAAATCCAATTGTATTCATTGATCCAACAGTTCCCTTATGCTTTCCTACTTTCATTTTCCTTCTTTCTATAATCCAAGTGAATGCTTAAGTGCTCCAAGCGTGCACCAAGAATGCTCTAAGTGTGAAAAATTTTGAGAGAATGAGATAAAGGAAGAGAGATTAACCCAAAAATTGTAAAAAAGATAGCAACTGATCCTTGGAAACCATTTTATCATTGATGCCTCTATTTTCTTCATTTTATTTCAATTTCCCTCTCATGAAAATCAATTTCTCTTCACCTTCCTTATCTCCAATTTTCCTGCATTTTCATAAATAAAATGCCAATTATTTCCACTTTGTTTTTGCTAATTTCCATAGACATTAATTAATCACCGGTGATAGCCATCACTATGTTTTTCCCAACATTCAACTTGGAATACATATTCCATGACCTTGGTTTTTAATTTATTTACGTATAAAATCAACCAGGGTTGTGACATTTTCTCTTGCTTTGATTTAATCGTCTCTTTCTCATTCATTAAAAAAACAAAAATTCTTTGAAATTTAAGTGATTATGAGCCTAAAAATAATATCTTATTGGTGAGGGACACCCTCTCTAGTTATTGGAATATTCCATTCTAGTATGAAGTCAGGAGTCGATTATCAAACCTCCACAATATGCCTTTCATAGTTCATTTATATCAAGGAAGAACAATGTGATAACTAGATGTATGTCAATGTCAAATTTAATTTCCTTAGAGTTTATTTTCCAAACTCTATTGTGCATTCAATACTGTGTATTTGTTCAAAATTTTGAGACATTAATGTATGATGGCATGGTCATATGATAGATTCCATGAAATGTGTACGATCATTTTGGATTGTGAATCTCTTTATCTTGAACTTAAAGTGTTTCCTGAATGGGTTTGAAATACCTCATTTTGCATTTTACTTTGAAGTATTACTATTGAATTTGGACCAACTCTTGTCTTCATTCAAAAGTTTGAGGTTTCAACTTGATAGTGGTCATTTTGACCTTTTATTATTTTATTTCATATGATTTCTTTAGCCATTCATACCCAAAGTCGGTTCATTCAAATTCATTGATTTTCCTAAGTGCGAGAATGTATTTCAAATGGGATGATATCCTTTCTATCTTACTTTGAAGTGTTATATTGAAAGTGGCCCATCCAAGCTCTTGTTTGGAAGAGCCTTGATGGCCTCATTGTTGTATGTCAAATGTTCTTTCAAAGGGGTTTGATATCTCATTAAGAAATTTCAAAAGATATGATTTTTATCTCTCAAAGAGGTCAAAAAATTCATTAAGGACCCTAAAAAGATGTTCTTTTGATGAGGCCCATTAGTTCATTAGGGAATTTTAAAATATGTGAATTTGATATTTCTAATTGGCTCGATATACTATTGACGAATTTCAGAAAATTTTCTTTCAAAGGGGCCTAATAACTCATTGGGGACTTTTGAGAGATGTGAAGTTGATCTTTTTAATAAGCTTAATAGTTCATAAGTGACTTTCAAAATATTTTCTTTAGAAGGGGCTCGTTGGTTCACCTAGGAATTTAAAAATATATAAAGTTAATTGTTTGAAGAGACTCGGTAGTTCATTGGGGACTTTTGAAGGAATTTCTTTCGAAGAGGCCTAATAGTTCATCAAGGATTTTTCAAAGATGTGATGTTGATATTTCAAAGAATAATGATAGTTAATTAGGTACTTTCAAAAGATGTCAAATTTATCTTTCAAATAGGCTTGATATTCTATTTAGGAATTTTAAAAGATTATATTTTTAAGATGTCTAATGAATTGTTAGGGACTTTCAAAAAAATATTTTTCATGAATATTTGATGTACTATCAAGGAATTTTGAAATATGTTCTTTTGAGGAGGCCTAATGGCCTATAAAATACTTTTGAAAGATGTTTCTTGTAATACTCCTAGTGCTAAGTATGTGTATGTGTGTGCTTCAAAGGATATCCCAAGTACCTTTTTGTTGGGAATATCTTTCAAATGGAATGAAAATTTAGAAGAGGGTTGATGCCCTAATATATGATGTTCAAAATGGTGACCCAATGGATACATTTTTTGAACTATCTTGTTGTATATAGAAGGGGAGTTGCATGTGGTATTCGATCAAGAAAGTCTTACTTCAAATGAAAGTGATCAAGTTCTATGGGAAAAAATCTCCCCTCTCCTCAAAATGTTGCAAAGGGAGTTGGGTGTGTTACATTGACAACCCAATAGTGACATAAGAATTATTATTATTAAAACTATACTATACCACATGGATGTTGGTGGGATTTACATTGAAATTGTATGGGAATGTAGAAATTATACAAGATGCATGTATATTACCTGACTCCCTTGATCTAAAAAATTAACTTATGTTAAATACAGAATCCTTCCACTTAATTCTTTGCGGAAATTAAATCGCCAATTGCAAAACACATATGAAGCAAAATAAATCGCACATAAACACGGTTGTTTAACGGGAAAGCTTAAAGCTAAAAACCCCAAATATCATATATTATGTATATCAATGGATCATTTAATAATCTCATACAAATTTTAGTACATCAAGCTCTCAGTACAATCAAAAATCATTACACACTGTCATGCAGAAATTTGCATATCTATGCACCAATTTCTTGCCTCCTTATAGCTTGTCTCCACTGCGCAATCCCTGCTAAAGAAGACCCCTGAATGAATTTGAATTGGCCTTGCCTTGACTGTGCAATCCTCATTGGCATCTCCAATGTGTGTCAAATGCATTGAATGCATCACTATAGTCACAACAGATAGTCCATCTCACCCTTTCACTTATCTCTCCATTGGGTCTCCACTAGAATTGACATGCAAGTAGTTAACTACTGTATTTTTTCAGTTGCAAGTGAGTCTCTAGTCATGAATTAGTTAAATAATTAATTCACTAAACTCTCACTAGTGTATCTTCAGTTAGAACTAGATACAACTAGCACAACTGATTTTAACTCACTTTATCGAGTTAAGCTAAATAACAACTCCCATAACTACTCTTCCAACTCTGTCACAATTCTGCCACTTCGGTTCTAACTAAGTCCTCCATGCATGAGTCACCAACCACCCTAGGAATTGCGTAATTCCTTCAGCCCACTGATTTGATAAATCTGTTCACTTAAATAAAGTGCTCCAAGAGAATAAGTTGATATTTATTGTCGGATTATTATTAAGGGCTAATAATAATCGACATGCATCTATTTTTAGATTAGCGATCTATAAATAGACTTAGCCCAATCTTCTAAAAATAGAATTTCATCTATTTTTCCAACTTGATCAACCATCTACAAATAGCATCCTGCAACTTATAGAATATGCTCACCATGTCTAAAAATAGGCATACACCTAAAAATAGCCTACGGGCCCCACTTAGTGAAGGTGCTTAATTTTCACTAAGCTCATCATCTTGTTGAATCTCAACAGGGAAAACTCTTGAGATTAATTTCTACCTAGCCTAAATAGTTATGGTCACAAGCATAACAAGGATGGTAAGTGAAGGGGTAAATTTGAACAATACTTTTATAATTATAATCACGACATCATAACATATTTGATAATGCCTACTTATTACATATATTTATCATAAATTCTCCCTCATATAAGTTATGAATCATTTTAATCAATCTTTTAAAGTGTTCTTGTATTCGTCATTTAGTGTTCTAGTAGATATTGGGGGTAACTTACCATTTTATTTGAATGAATTAGAGCATGTTTACTAATGTGGTTCAAAGAGTATGTGACAATGATGGAATTCTAGTGTGGAATCATAAAAATCATTGTAGCAACAATATATACAAGAACCAAATTATGGTCAAGTGATCCCATATATGTGTAATTGCATGAGCGATGTGTGTGTAATTTCATGGTTTGGCCAAGTGAGGTATTTGAACTTTTTAAGAAGCTATATTAGGTTTTTTGGGATCACTAATCAAATGGAACCTGTCAGAAATCAATTATGAACCCCAGAATTATGCATATGCTCTTTAAATAATTCCATGTGATTCAATTGTTTTTCGGTACATGTTCAACAAAATTACCAAGGGAGTGACGAAATTTGGCATTGGGGTTCCTTCAAATGATAAGCTATGATGAACCAAAGGAGGTACCATAGATAGTATTTTCCACTTCTTTGGCTTTTAAATAAAAATTGATGCCAAGTGTATCCCCATGAGGAGAGGGTTGTAGCTTATAAACTATTTTTTTCTTCATTCATTTTGATTTCCTTTGTCATTCCTTCTTATAGGCTTTGCATTTTCTTTCTATGTATTGATGTTGAATTTCTGTAGGTCGAGAGCTTGCTTTAATATTTTTGAAATTGGTGGTTACACCTTTTATATTCTCAATCAAGTCATAATAGTGTTTCATGGAAGACTATTCAACATAGAATCTATTGTGGTAGTTTTTGTGAGTAAAAACAAAGTTTTTCTCTCTCAGGGTGCATGCCTATTATTCTCCCATGATTTGTGTTCTTTTCCAGTTGGAAGAGTAGTTCATTGCATCGTTTCAATATTTTTTTCATGAGAAATATATTGTTGAAGTTACATATGCATATGTTTTCATAAGAGTTCAACATTATTCATGATTAGTTCTAGCTAAAAACTCGAAGTTGTTCATGGATCTTGTTATACAAATATATCTAAACATTTATGCTACACATGTTTACACTATAATATGATGCTTGTTGAAACCATTTTACTTCAAGTAAAGCCAAATTTTTTAGTTTCGGAGGGATTAAAGAGGTTTCAATGTATTATATTGCCTTGCATTTAGTCCCTCTTTGTTGGAATTATTGGATTGAATATTATCTTATCAATTTGGACAGATTGGCCATTTCTCTGTTCATCATTCTTGTTTATGCACAATATTGTGTTTTTTGTGATAATAATTCCACTAGAAATATACATGTATTGGTACAATGGGGAAGAAAGAGAGAATCAATCCAAAATATGAATGCACAGTTCATGGAGATAATGTTTTACTTTATCATCCCATTCCAACGGTTGAATTTAGCTCTCTATAATTGATACTAGGAGGCTTCCTCTCCTTCAACAAGTGAAAATTCATTCAAAGAAAGCTAACTTTGACATAAAGTTGGATTGGAAATATTATCACATAAAATGTCCTCATATGCATAAAATGGTAGCCAAGGAAAAAATGTTTCAATGCTTATACATTATTGAGAATTGATCCAATATGTTGATATTGGACTCAAAATATTTAAGACCAATGGGATAGAAGTACTCATCCCACTATAATAAAAAAACCTCCAAAAATCCTGAAAATTTCCAATCCCTAGATATATGAATTCATAAATGACAAGGCCCTTTATCAACTGGTGAGCAATTGGTCATGACTTCTAAAACTTTCAAAAGAGTAGTTTGGTAATATACCGAGTTGAGCATCTACAAGAAGATATATGAGACATGATCATGATGATAAGAAGGTTTTACAAAGCACCAAACACTAAGCACCTTTGGCTAAGTTGGGTACCTACTATATACAATGTGTTCAAACATGGCATTATCTTCTATTTGGCATAAATTATCATTAGTAATTTACTCAAAATATACATAAAACTAAACACTCAGAGTTAAGAGGATCTGTAAGATTTTAGGTGGCTTTCTATCTTATCAGATTTTCTTTGTGTCAGTGTATATTTTTCATCATTTTTTCACCCTTTGGCCCTAGCATATAGTTGGTTTAGGTTCATTACCAATGTTATGAAGGTCAAAATATGAGCAAGAATATGTTGTAAAATGTGATAAGGAGGTTTTCATTCCTATACCAAGTATAAACCATGTGGTTTGTTCATATTTTGTAGTTACCATCAAGGTGATAAAGATGACTAGGGATTGTACATAGAAGAAAGTAGTTATATCAAGCTATTTACATGGAGTAGATAGGTGGCTAAACAAGCAAGGGAATAATCCATGACCATCTTTCTCTATTTATATTCATTCTTATTAATATGGAATTCGACCATGCTAAAGATACAACTCCATGGTTATATGTGTATTTATTTTTTAAAGAGTCATTCAAAATACACGATCTTGTCTAAAGAGTGAGAGATTATTTCAAGATCTTGGGACTCGTGTGGAAATTTTGTATTCAACACGTTGAATTAGGAAATATATTTGAAGGGCCAAGGATCAACTAGAGTTATATGAAATAAAGGTTAACAACATACAATTGCCTATATGAGCAACACATCTATGATCACTAGGAACTATTAAACCAACTTTTAAGAAAGTGACCAAGTCCTACACCATCAACGTAATAGTTGTGCATAACTTGTAGGGGACATTTCTTTAGAATATGTACAAGTTGATATGACGAAGGCAAGCAATAGGCCTATGGATTTTCTAATACTAATCATTATCGCTATATAAACCAAGTGGTTAAATCATGAATATTTGTAGCATCTTAAGGCATAAACGGTTGTGTTTGGAGAGTGGTAGAGAATTGTGGTAGTGTTGTCAAGATAAATCCCCTCTACGGACAGAGGCAATCTCTCTAGCCCTAGAGTGGGTCTAGCAACATGAGATTATTTCTAACATAATCTTTCTTAACTAATGCTTACAATGCAAAGAGGAAAGAGACATAAATACCTTTTTCCAATTGCTATCCTTGGATCCATTGATGGTGACCTCAATCCATGATCCTTGTAGGCCTGATTGCTGCTACTGATGGTGTGCGAATACCTATGGATGATTGGGAGACAACAACAAATGTGATACAATGTATAATAAACGTATATACTACCTATCTAGCAGATCAAGGAGTACCAGAATATTTGCATAATCAGGTAGACAAATATAGAAAGCAAACATTAGATGTTATTATTGATAAATTACAAAAGGAGAGCTTAAAACTAAGCCTTGATGTTGGAGGCGTCCTTATGTGAAAACCTCAGTCCTTCACCTAGCTCAAAAAAATTCCTTCTCTCTTGCACTTAGGCTTAATCGTGATGCTAGCATGCAAAGGGATGAGAGTTCAGACGAATTTAACAATGATCAACCAAGCTCTAAACTTGGGGGAATGAGGGGTGTGAATTTATAGCAAGGAGAAGGAGGTTGGGAGCCCATGAAAGGAGAAGTAAGTCCCGATTTCTAAGGGATGATCCCCCATGGATGAGATCAAGGCTCTAAAATGAGAGAGCTCGACGTTATCATCTCTATTCAAAAACCAACTCGCCGACCCTTGAGCTTCTAAAGTTCAAAGCTTCTCCTCCATTTGAGGAAGCACTGCCAAAAATGGGATCATCGCAGTTTTCCAAGAAATTAGGGCACTGACAGTGCTGGACCAGAACTGAGAAAAGGACATCACCACAGCCATGGCACCAGGAAGGACATTGGCTCAGGAAACTAGGAATTTGACCAATTTCTTCAGTAATATTTCAAGGAATTCTTATTTGGATATTCAAGGGGATATGTTAGCACATTTCTTGATGATGGAAACATTTAACAAGATTCATCACGGGGCATTTCTGGATCGGGGACAAGAAAATGAGCATGGTGACAAATTATATGTAACAAATGCCCCCTAAAGCATGAAGGCAAAACAGGGAGTGATGGTTGGAATGCTTTATGAACTGGGGCAAAGAATGTATACCACCTTCGGAGAACCTACCAAATAAAATATTTACAATATATGAAATCTCTGGTATAAATATGCCTAACCACATAATGTAGCAATAGGCATGAAATGACACATGAGCCCATGGTATGGTCGCAACCATCTTTCTAAAAGAGATCATAGAAATGGATCAATGGTATGGATGCATACATCCATATAGATAGGAACATGTATACAATCATGAATACTAAACAACTCCTCGCATCCTAGACCAAAAATCAGATGTGACCAAGGGTCTTCACCGCGATCTCAATCAACCCAGCGTACAAATCTAGCCATGTGAATAAATGTGTTGGTGTCGAACATGGTAAAAACCACATGATTACTGTTCAACGATGAGAACTGTTAACAGGCATGAGATAGACCACAAATAATGACAATGGACCTCAAGGTACAAAATCACAAGATACAAATGTAAATGGATGTGTTTAATTCTAACACTTGCATAATCATTCCATTGAAGACCAATGATGTGAAACTATCGTCGAACACAAATAACCTGCCATTGAGGCATGCAAGCTCCAAGGTATTGTTCAAAAGTTTCTAAATCACCTTCTCGAATAATGAGCTAAAGTTGACAGGAAGTGATCCATCGAAGGAGGGCCTTAAGGATTCCCACATCATCGACACGAAACAACATATATCTTAAGATGATAAGAGTGATTCGGGATTATAACAGAGGAGGTTAGATATGCAGAAGGTGTTTGACAAAAATGACTTCTCTTGAACTTATTGGCGACACAAGTCCGGAGTGTGGCAACATTCAACTCAAATAGGATCAGAGGTCATGTTGATGAAATTGGTAATCATATGAGAGGAAAACAGATTTCCCAAACCCATGGAGGAAAAGTGACGAATGTAGGATGTCCCCAATCTGACACGAATTGTATATGAGTGTCATGTTCAAGAGCGATAAGCTACCCATAATACACATAGGATGTTCACTTTCAATTTCCCCCCGTTATTGCTAATGAGTACCTCTTTATTTTTTATAGCCAGCATGAAGAGGATAGCATATGCTAAGCATGTAAGTTCATTCTTCGAGTGAATCCATCCTAGTAAGTTTAATGATCCATAGGAAGGAGGAACTTGATCTCATCATGGTGACAAGTCTTTCATCGTTTAATATTTAACAAGTCCAGCGAAAAGTAAACTCAGTAAATTTTCACATTTAGGGAGTTTTAAAAGAAAGAAAAAAGAGAACTCTATCATGTCCCTTTTCGTAAGTTGTCTCTCGAATCCAAAAAGGTAGAAAACTATGTCTGAGAGAACCTCTTGAGCATGTTCAATCAAGGTATTCCTTTTTCATAAATAGTAAACCTCAGCCCAAAAAATGGGTAAACGTATACTGAGATCACATCAGTTCATTCACTTTAACAAGTTCAAAACGACAAGCACTCAATAATATTTTCATATTTTGGGAGTCTGAAAAGAGCTGAAAGAGGAATCCTCGTGGAGGAACGAATGGTATAAGATGTAGCAACTAGTTCCATGATGGTGGAACTGCTCAAAACATGTAAAGGTCAAGAGGATGGCTAACAAGACCACTCATCATGGTGGTTCCCCAGGAAAGGGTAAAACATCCTAGTGAGAGTGTATGATCGGACAAGCAGATGATGACGATGGAATGAGAAAACCAAGCCTCATCTGGCAAAAGAGGCAGATAAAAGGGGCAATCACAAGAGGCTTTAATGAGAAATGGTTTCATTTTTTTCACAAGATTGAAACATAGGAAACTATGCTTGAAATTGGTTTCATTTTTTCACAAGCTTGAAACATGAGGAAAAAACTATGCTTGGGAATGGTTTCATTTTTACAAAAGCTTGAAACGGAGACAAACAATGCTTGAGAGTGGTTTCATTTTTATACAAGATTGAAATAGAGATAAATTGTTGTTAGAATAATTTTGCATGCCCTAGCATGGTGACTCAATTCAAGGTGCATTCCCCCCCATCTTCAGCTCATTCACCTAAGTAGACTAATGGTTACTAACAGGTGGATGGAATGAAGGTTTAATTACGAGATCAAGTGAAAGACTCGACTAGGAATTTAAGATATCAAATCAAAGACTCGAATTAAAAGGGAATTTGTTTCATTTTTTAACGAGGATGACATAGTAAAATAACTATCCTCATAGGTACATATTTAATTTTTTAACGAGGTTAAAATAATAAAATAACTATCCTCGTGACACCTTGTTTCAGTTTTTAAGGAGCTTGACACAAGACAAGGAACTCTACTCCGAAGACCTTGTTTCATTTTTTAAGGAGCTTGACACAAGAAAAAGAACTTTGCTCCAAAGACCTTGTTTCATTTTTTAAGGAGCTTGACACAAGAAAAGGAACTTTTCTCCAACACTTGATCATGGTCCATAAAAGGTCATGGATTCTAAGAGGATCTCATCAGATGGGAGAACAACACTCTGGAAATCAGGTTCCAATGCCCCCAGTACATGGTGCACTATATCAGTGAATGGATCACCAGTAGACACAGGCATGGAACAGGTTTCCACATAATTAACGTGTGGTAGGGAATATACCAATGGAATTTAAGGACCATTTAGGTTTGATGGTTGATTGGGAGCCACATTTGAACCAACGAAAGAAATTTGATCAATGACAACAATTCTTCCTTCATGTGGGAAACAGATCACACGAAAGAGAGAAGAGACAAGATCTCCCATGACATAAGTATATTCATGCCCAAGGAGTAAGTTAAATTCCAAAGCGCCTTGGACAAACATCGCATCTATATAGATAGTATTTCCTCCCAAAGTAATAGGCAACTTAGGAAGGATCCCTTATGGTTGATTGGTTCCTCTGTTAAACGCTAACAAATTCTAGGTAACATGCACAAGTTGCGGAGAACCGAAAGCTTTCCAAGTAGTTGAGGACAGAATACTAACAGATGCGCCTTCATCTATTATTGTGCTTGGTATGGCCACATTATAGGCCTATATGGTGACCTCAAAGGGCAAGTTGGTGCTTAAGGGACAATTACTTGGTTCTGGAAAGGAATCAGTTCTTAAGAATTTTTTTAAAATGTGTCACAAAAGTAATTATATCAGGTGGTCTTCGTTCAATCCCTTTGGAAACTAATTCTTTAAAACCCTTAATAATATGGTATAATGAAAGACTCTACAATGCCATTAACTGCTGATATCTGAATGGAAAAGAAGAATTGTAGAAGAAACTCAAAATGATATGTTGTAACACGAAATCTATCACTTTAAATTTTAGAATGAATTTATGTAGAAATAAAAGCTGGAGTGAAGGAGCGCAAATTAATGTTATTTAACTCTTACGCACAGATGTAATTAAGAGACCGACAACTAATTTACTTCACTACATTCAAGGAAGAAGGAACACAAAATGGCACAGGAAAAATGAATCACCATCAACAGTTGCAGGAAACTTGATGCTTCTTTCATTAATTCCTCAGAAAAGTAAGTACCAAAGTTTTAGTCTTCCAAAGGTCCAAAAATCGGAACCCCTTCTTTCTTTCTATCTTTCTTAAATACATCAAAAACATTTTGTAACTGCTGAAACTTCTTGAAACTACTTCAACTACCTAAACTGTTAAAACTACTTATTACATTGCAATTGAGGATATCACTATAGCTTCGATCTTAACAAACAAAGAAAACAAATTAAAATTTGAAATATTATTCTTTTTGCTGAATTTGATTTGTTGTTGATGCGTCTCCTTGAAGTGTTGATGTGTATCCCCGACACATCAGATATCCTTGTCCTGCATTTCTTACAGAGTTAAATATTTGTCTTTTCTGCTTGTTGTCGTGTCTTTTCTATTTCTGATGTAGTATTCGAATAGTTCTGCAATAACTCATATTTGCCCAACTTGACCTAGCTGTTGCGTTACCAACAGTGCCACCATATGCTCCTTTTTCCCGACTCTTCCTATGCCTCTACATTTTAAACAACGTTATCATGTCCCCTTCTGCCCGACTCTGCCTCTTCTAATCGTGCCCGCAACGTTTCTTCTTCTCTTCTCCTTTTCTCTGTGTTGGGTCACTTACCCGAGTCCACCACCGCTATATTCAAGCTTATGTTTATTTACAAGGCACAATGCATACAACACTATTTTTCACGTGATCGGGTGTTACCCAATTCTACTGCCCACGTTCACGTTTCTTCATAAAACAACGCAACTTCACATAATCGTGGACTTTAAATAATTCAAATTTTCCTTTGAAAACTATCGCATATGTCCCTTTATCACACTTCGCATTTCAAAATTCCAACATGGTTCATGAGCGCCATTCCTCCTGAGATTGCGATGTGCGATGTGCAAATGGAATATATTAAATCATAGTTCTGAGCTGCACGCGTCCGGCCCTTGTCGCACTTCACATTCAAACATTCCAACATGGTTCATGAGCACCATTCCTCCTGAGCCTGTGATGTGTGATGTGCGATGTGCGATATGCGATAAAGGTAGGGATGACATGGCAAGTGGAGGTGGGGCCAATCACAAATCACAATCGGCGATATAAAACTTATCGCAATTCGCATATTGACATTCATAACATATCAAGGATTAGAGATCAGCAATGGAATTTTGAAGTTGCGATATGCGGGGAGAATAGGTGATGTGGTGGGGAGGGTCCCATTTAATATCACGTCGGCAGTCAGGAATGGTAACAAATGAATATGGAAAATATTTTTCGCGAACCTTGATTTTGATAAAGGTAAGGGGTCCTACCAAGGTTTTAGGCAGCGGTTTGGCAATAGTAAAACAGATTTTTGGAGGGGGAGTGAATGGTATGCGGCATTGCATGGGTGGATAGGGAGCAGAGATGAAATGGAGGTGCCCTAGCTGAACTGTTGTGTGTTGTTTTGCACACGAATAAGCATGACTCGACCCACCTTCACATCTCCGCACATAATGTTAATACACCAACATATAAATCAAAATTCTTTTCCAGCATACAAAAATTTCACATTTTCTAACATGTATGATTTTTTTGGTGTTTTGAGAAATATTTCAAAAGTAAATGCAATTGACCCACAACATCTAGCTCCACCTAGGGATAGCACTTTTTTACATGAAAGCGCTAAGAACCGCAGATTAGTGCCTTCACCTCGAGCATGGAGTCAAATATTGCTTGGTGACATATGAACAATGTGAAATCTGGTATTTATAGTGGTGGAATGATGAATTTTAATGCTTCAAATACTGCCCATTCATAGGCAGCTGTAGAGATTCTCCATCTAAATATTCTAGGATGAAAGTATTGTTTGATATGGCTTTATAAATTCTGTACGAACCATACCAGAGAGGGTCAAACTTACCACGCTTTCCTTTATCCTCCCTCCTAGTGTACCATCTTAGTACTAAATCTCCTCCATGAAAGCGGATTTCTTTCACCTTCCTGTCGATAATAGACTTCATTTTTGCCTGATAAGTAATTAAATTATCTCTAAATTTGTCCCTATTTTCATGTAACTCTATCACCTTATTCATTCTTCTTACCAGAGCATTATGTTCTTCCTGATCTTCTTGAAGGAAATCAATCACTGGTTTGGCCAACTGACTAGGAAAAAATGCCTGAGTTCCATATACCAACTCAACAGGTGATTTTCCAGTGGACCTCCTAGTAGTTACTCAAACTGCCCAAAGAGAAAATTTTAATTTTGAGTCCCAATCTTTTTTATTTTCAGTGATTGTTTTCTTCAGAATCCTAACCAATGTCTTGTTTGAAGACTCTTCCAATCCATTCCCTTGTGGATGGTAGGTTGTGGAATGCGAAAAAATTACAATATGCTTGACAGAAATTAATGAATCGAGCAGAATTAGATACCTGAGCATTATCATTTACAATCTTGACTAGACAGCCAAACCTATTGAAGATGCTCTCCTCCAGAAACTTCATCACCACTTGGTCATATGCTTTCTTGGTGGGTATTGCTTCAAATAATCAATAGTAGTTATAATCCAATTGAACTGTCCACTTGATGGTGGATTGATATCTCCAATAAAGTCCAGTCCCCACTGCCTGAAAGGCTCTTCTATGAATACTGGAATGAGAGGTAACGGAGCAAATCTCTTCTTTTCTGCAAACAATTGACACTTCTCACAAATTCTGACTAGTATGTACACATTAGCGAACAATGTAGGCCAATAAAAACCTAACTTGAGAAGGAAGACAATATCTCGTCAGTTGACTCCAATCAAAGGAAGCAACCAGACTACTTGGAGGGGGTGTCGTGGAAACAGGAGAACTACCCCCTTGTGTTACAGGAATGGGAAGAAAACCCTCCTATACCATGGGAATGGGAGGATTTCCCTCCAATTCATGTGAATCAGAAGAAACAAAAATAACCTAAGTGGTATGAGGTTCACTCCCTACGTATAAGCACGATCCACTAAGGGTGGAATCATGTCAACCGTTTCCTCAACCAATGGTTGGTTGGGAACAGACTCATGGGATTCCCTTTCGGGGAGAGTGGGATCAACCAAAGACAACTTATGATAGTTCATTTGATCAACTAGCAAAGGATCAGAGGAAAGTTTCAATACCTAGCAGGAAGACAGGGTTGAGAAGCAGTAAGGTTATCCAACTCTGTAATATTCCAAAATTTGCATGCAGCAAATTGGAGTATTAAATTTTTGTAATTTCACTTAGGAGATGAATAAAAGGGTGAGGCCAATAAATTTTAGAAATAAGGATAAAATCCCTCATAGTGTGTAAGGGGATCATAATGCCCATTGGATTTTACACTCTCATGTGTGAACAGGGACATTTTGCATGTGGACAAAGTTAAGTTTGACAAATTCAACAGCATAAATGTAGGAGGAGTGGATCAGCAAATAAAAGAGCTCGATGTGAATGAGGTTCAGCCTAGATAGCTATATGTGAGCTGGATTGAATACCCTTAGGTGTGAAAAGGGTCGAAGCAAGTTGAAGAGGTCAACCTTGACCAAATCAAACAACGCAGTTTAGAGGAGTGGCTCTAATGAAGGCACAACGCAGTTTTGGAGGGAGATTGTTTGCGTGATGCTGGAAACCCTATTGAGTGGGACCCAAGGTGAGAAGGCTCACTTATTTTATAAGTAAGAGGATGGTAGCCATTTGGAGGTTAGCTTATGAATTGTATTTTGATGTTTGCTTATACTTTGCTTTCTTTAGCTGTTTAGCTAAGATTGACGGTGTTGTTTAGCACTAAGGTATTCCTGTTCAGGAATTCCTTCTCTTCCCTTTGAGTATCTCTTGGGAGATACCTGATCCATCATTGATCACATCCATAATTGGTGCCAAGATTCAATTTTCAGTTTCTGCAGGAGGTTGTGTTGAGTTACAGGGTGTTGCAGGGGGAGGGTTGAGAAACCCATTTTCTGAGATGGTTTTGCATAGGAGGGAGGTTTCCTTCCATTGGAGGTTTAGTTTGGAGAATTATTGGGCTGATATCAGATCATTGGAAGCATTCAAACACATTACCATCACCTACATTGGTATTCCATCCTGGAATTGTGTTATTTCTGCAAGGCAGTTTCAACAATGTCTTTTGTGGCTCTTTCAGGGAGTTTTCCTGTGATTGGAGAGTTGATTCTTCCATGGGGGAAGACATTTGATCATATCTGCATCATATCTATATTCTTATAGCATTCTGTACTCTTTTGCTTCAGTTTTCAGTGATTATTCATCCATATTGTTGAATTTCACCATTTGTATTCAGGGTGAATTCCTAGAAACCCTTCCCGGGTCCTCTAGTTTTTGTATAAAGGAGACTAGATCTCATTTTTCTGAGCATATTGTTTAATATAATATCAGATCTATTTTTCTATGATATTTATGTGCACAAACCCTCTTTTATACTACGCAGTCACTTTTATGCATAAATTCCTGTGTTGCAGTGTTTGGGGTTTTAGCCTTGTTAAGCAATCCTAGGTGTGGGAGGTTTATTTAACCCACCTAGTTTGATTTTTTCAGCTCTATTCTTAGATTTAGGTTGCATATTGACTGATATAAATGATCCAAGATTTTATTTCGTGATTTATAGCATATATTTCTGAAAATGCATTTTTTATGCATGCATGGTTGAGCAGTCCCTATTTGGGGATATTTCAGTGGTATCAAAGAAAGATCTTTGGCTCAGCCTGTGGACTTCAAGCCAAAGTGATATAAAATAAATATCTAGGCCAGAATTATGGGAAGGATGAGCTTGCTATCATCACTTTTCAGATCCAGTAAGAACCTCTCCGAGGAGGTTGAACAAGAAGAAGAGAAAAATAGCAGTGAAACTTTTAGAGAGTTTCAAGAGGAGGAAGAGCCATGCACTTCCTATGATCAGAAGAGGAGACCAATGTTGTATAGAGCTCCAAATCAGTGGAACATATCCTTTTATTTTGATAGGGAGGAAAAATTTCCGGAAGATGGAGGACAAATTCCCTCAGTTCATTCATTTGGAGGAAGAAAGAAGACCTTGTGGCCAAGGACGGATCAAGGGAAATAGGTTTCTATTGTCTACTTTTGATGGGTCATCTGCAGCAAGGTTTTGGGCAGGGAAACTAGATGCATTCTTCCTACTACATCCGGTGGTAGAAAGGGAGGTTGTAGATATTGCAACGCTGCACCTAGAGGGTGGAGAAAAAATGTGGTGGTTCAGCCATTTGAGCCATGCAAGAGTGGTTGCTTTCGCTGAATTCACTCAAAGGTAGATTGGGAAATTTGGTGAAGGAACATCAGAGGAGAAGAAACCCTCACCACCAGTGGAGGAGACTTGTACCAGCGTTGTCACAGCTATGGGGGAGCAACCCTCAACATATTCAGTTGGAGGAGCCAACCTATTGGAGGGAGAAGCCCTTACATCCATACAAGATACTTCCAAATTTCATCAAGGTATGCCTAAATTTTCATCTCCTATTGTTTTAGCAAATCATATGGAGGATTGTATGCCATTGCATGCTGCTCATTTGGAACAACATGATTGCACTGCACTGTGCAACCTTGATTTGATCAAGGAAGGGATGAAACATCACCCTAATGGGCCACTGATGGGCTGCACACCACATGTGAGGTTGGGGTGTGAATTCTGGGAGGATGGGGTGAACTTTGTCCCAAACCAATTTATGCAAAACCATATGTTCATCCTTGAATTGAGACATGAGACAGCCAAAACACCATGGAGGAGAATTACAGCGCTGTCAAGAGGTAGCAATGAGGAGGCTTTGCCTTCGGCCCACTTGTATCCTTATGGATTCAAGATGATCATTGGTGTGAGATCTTTTCCAGGAGATCTCCAAGGAGTTGCATTTCAGCATCCCATGGAATGCAAGAAGAAAAATATGATTTGGAACAGGGGTAGTCTTCTTTGGAAGGGTACCAAGGTTGAACATGATGGGAGGCACTCACATTGGGAGGAATGGGAGTGGATGGAGAGCAAGAAGTTGGTAAGCTACTTGTATGGAAAATTTTAGGGGCTAATATTCGCAGGTGGGCTAATTTTCCATGGTTTTTCCAAAAAAAAGATCCGCCAATTTCCATTTTTTTTATAAAAATGATTCGCCCAAATTTTACAATAAAAAAATTATTTTACCTTAAAAATCACCAACATTATATAGGCAATATATATAATATCATTATAAATTTGAATAATTTTACAAATACATCAATAAATTTTTTATAGTTTTCATATAAGGGACTAGTGAGATTCGCCAATTTTTTAAACTTCAGGATAATTTCGCATCCTTAAAATTTTCCCTAGCTACTCGCAAATATATGACACTGGGCAGCAGGAGGCTTGGCTACCTTGGCTGCTCTTGAAGGATTTTGGCCATCATGGGAGATATCCTTTTTCCAAGGGTATGTGGATGGAAGGGACTTTGCAGGATACTTCCTCATGGGACAGCAAGGAGTGTGGATGCATTATGATGATATGATCATTATGTTTTCACCATATGGGTTGTCTGATGGAGGTATGAGGAGGCAGCAAAAACTATTGTTGCTTTGGAGGATTGGGATAGAGCAACGGCATATTTTCTATCACACTTTGCATGATGTTGCAGGAGTAGGAGATGGCACTATCATGGTGCAAGGGGGCTACTCCTTAGCCTTAGATGATCTGGAATTACTTCCACTTTGGAAGGAACTTCTTGTATATGGCAGCATTATGAGAGGAGTCTTTGACATTGAGCATGTCAAAGAATGGGGTTATGAGTTGGCAGGAGCCTATTTTCATAGGCCAATAGCACTATCACTTTGGAGCATGGACTTATTGATGGAGTGTCCCCAGGATCACTTCACATTTGATGCACTTGGTGGACAAGGAAGAGGTGAGAATGATAGAGTAGTGGATGGATTCATCTTTTACTGTGGTATGTTCTTCTTGACTTGGATTTCCAAGCATAAGAAGGAGGATCTTCATGCATCATATGGTTCATTCCTCTTCATAGGAGTATGCCATACCACTATGGAGGACTCATTTATGGATCCTATCATCATCTTACTTTCATTACATGGTAAGAATTCCATTTTTGCATTTATTTATTGTCCAACACAATATTTGCATGCTCTTACCATTTCTTTGCAGTGCATTGCTCCACAAAGGGGCAAGCCTCTCTTTGGGCTCCATGGACCAATTTTGGCCAGCTATTATGACGGAGACAGCCATATATTGTATGAATTTGGGAAAGTGTTTGGTTACTTCTTCTATGCTCAATTGATACATTCATCCATTTACTATTTTCTAGTATATATGATGACTTACACAACTATCCATTTGTCAAGAAACAACTTGCCATGCTATTTTCTGAAGCTACAGTGGGGAAGACTGTGTTGTGACCACTTGGGAGACTGTTGGTACCTTCCAGCACCACATGAAACCTTCATTATTTCTTTCATTTTGATGCTAATCATGAGCCTATTTGATGATGTGGTTCTTGCCTCTATGGGGAGCATGATTGGGGGAGAAACACATTGGGTGGATGTGTTTTTTGGGGAGGAGGATCCAAACACTTTCTGCATTACATGTTCTAAGGGGAGCATGGGAGGAGATATGGTCACTACAGAAAAATATTTGTTTCTTTATGAGGAGGGCCATGAGATGGATGGGATGCCATATGCTGGTGATTTCTTATCCATCATGTATGATATGGTTTGGGCCAGCTTGGTTCACAATGTTGGGAAAGGGATCTTCAGAGATCTAGTTTCCTTCTTTCCATTTGAGGCAACATTATTGTAGCCCAAGATCAGAAAATTCACTGCACTTATCTTAAGTGGAGAGGAGGACAGCATGGTGTAGGCCACTTTGTCTACCATGTTCATAATTCCAGCTCACCTACTTTGCAGGAGCTCAAGGTGGAGGAGGATTTTCAAGAGTTGCCATGTTGGGAGGCAACTCATTTTGTATGGATGTGTTGTAGCCGCTACAACACCACCCAAAATTTTGGGTATATTCAAAATTTCAGGTCCCCTTCTTCTCACTTATTCATTAAGGTCTTTCACCGGACCTGCAGTCAGTGACATCCCTGCAACCTATCCACAACCCCTCATGAGCTTTCTCACCATCATGATCAGATTTTGTTGCTGCAATCACGCCATGTGTGGGAGGGATCATCCAGTATATTCTCGAATAAGAACTTTTCTGTGCATTGACGATGTACACTAGTAGCCCTCTCACCATGGGTCATTAAGCATGTGTTTGAGTACTTCTCTTAAGCTCGTTGGCCTCATATAATTTATCTAGGGGCACCATTCACAAAGAATAACTGTGAACTAATTGATGTTATGATGTTTTACACAGGTAAATCCCACGGCTGATAAACTCATCAATGTTGTCATGGCACTGAGGGAAATAATATTAAGCTCAACAACAAGGCCAAAGTTGCGAAACAGGGGAGGAGGAGGAGCAAGTGACCAGTATTGTTAAAAGGAGGATGGTGTGATACATGTTTATCAGAGAAAGAACCTTTTATGTCACTGATGCAAATAAGCTTTCTTCACTAGTGTACACCAGATACTTAGAAACTCTCCGTTTGGAAATGTCCGTACCGAATGCCATCTCGCATAAACCAGAAGCGTTTGCTATGATATCTCACCTTAAAGGAAGTTTTGAAGATCCTGCACAATACCAGCTCAATGTTGATGTGTACACACAAAGGAACATATTTCACCACTTTGACAAGTCTAGCTTGAAGTATAGCCTGGTGAACAAAGTGGACTCAGAAGATTTCCCTAGAGAATGACAATCTCATTCAAGGTGTTTTCGTGCTGAGCAGCAGTGCGAAAGCACACATGTTGGTGTTGGCAAGCCAACGGCAGAATTTCAAATGTCAACCATACCTTTGGGAAACAATAGCTATTAACCTCGAGCTGCATGGTGGGCGCAAATATGAGGACCAAGGTTGCGGTTTTAAGCATTATATAATTAAACCAAGGCGCGAAAAAGATAAAAAACAATATGGTTTCAACACCATATGAGATGCTGGATCATAACTATATGAAGAAACATTACAAATGGGCTTACATATTTCTATGGCGGATATAGTGATCAAAATTTATGTTTAAAACATGGAGCAGAGTGTTATGACAAACCTATAGTGGCATGTTATAACAACTATGGTGCGATATTTGATAATCTATAACCATGTTTTAAGCGGTGCAAGAACAATATGGTTTCAAAACCATATGAGATGGTGGAGCGAAATCATATAAAAAAAACATTACAAGTGGGCGCACATTCGATGGACCAAGGTTACGTTGTATATTTAAACTAAGGCGCAAATCCATATGGTTTCAAAACCATGTGAGATGGTGGAGACGAACCATATAATAACGTTACAAA
The DNA here is from genome assembly GCA_034641835.2 of Pinus albicaulis. Lineage (NCBI taxonomy): Eukaryota > Viridiplantae > Streptophyta > Pinopsida > Pinales > Pinaceae > Pinus > Pinus albicaulis. The sequence continues at coordinate 34,598,716 of CM076575.1, forward strand.
GGGGCTCAAATTCTTGCATGAAACATTCGGAGCGTATATATATATACGATAGTGATGAAAGAAGTACGTTTGAAACACATGGAGCCAAACATCACAAAAAACCTACAGTGGAAACGTTATAACAACTGTGGTGCGATGATAGTCAAAAGCAAACCAGAGTTTTAAAAAGTCGGATGACCCATAACCTATGTTATAAACGGTGCAGAGTTACAGATTTGTTGGAGGAGGTTACGATATGCATAGTTGTAAAATCATTTTCTAATCCGAAAACGCAGATTTTATGGTAATTTTGTGGTATGGGAAGCTTAAATAACGTGGCCATATTCCATAATCAGCGCCATTTGATCAACGCCATCTTCCATCCATAACAATCTCCCACGTGTCTCATTCCCCATCAAAACTCTAGAACTTTGTTCACGGTGGCTGGTCAACAATTCCAACTGTCAGCAGAATTAACGATGATCGATGATGTTTCCGAAGAGTGTGATGGAGAAACACGACTCTTAAGCAAAGAGTTGGCCATAGCGCACCTCGGTATTATGGAAAAAGCAGCATATCTTTGGGCAAGGTCAGGCTTTCCGGAGTTTCTATGTTATACAAAGTAAAAACAAAAAAATAAAAAATGAAGAGAAGATTTTGCCTCCTGTCATTGTCGTTGTTACAGCTGAGATCTACAAAAGAGGTCGGTGCCATGTTGAAGATCCTTACGCATACGCATGGCGGCTTCAGATACCGGGCAATCGGTGAGCATATTTTGTAACCATGTTCGGGAGATTCGACACCAACGAAGTCCTGCAGTATCAATGCATGCGGCAACGTTACAGTGCCTAGAATAGAGAAAGAAGTTGGAGTAGCAGATCAAGTAGGAGTCATTGGCTCTCTATTCTGTGAACGGCAAGTCAGATTGGAAGCGGAGGCGTAGTTCAAATCCCTAAGAGTCACCCTCTAGTTACATGTCGATCACGTTTGCGTGGATTTGGTTACAGAATTTGGAAAGATCGATTTGGAACAGTTTATTTGTTCGATGGAGAGAGTAAGGTGTTTGCTATTGTTTCACACGCATTGTAACTAAGAGCGAAAGAAACAGTTGCTGAGTCGCAACATTCTGAAGCAAGCGATCTCCACGACTACCCGACCACGCAACCTTGTATTGGGTCGCAGTTGCTCACCAGTCGATGAATCGCATAGTTGATAGAGAAAATAAAAATGCGACTTGCAACCCTGCGACCTTTGTAAGAGTAGTCGCATTTAATCCTCCAGGTCGCCGAGTCGCAACACTCATCAAGCAAAGGACTATGCGACCCAGATGGACTTGCGATCGTGCGACCTGTATGAGGTCGAATATCACATTTAAATATAGTCGCGCTACTGCTGAGTTTGCAAAGCCTCACCTCAAGAAGGAAGCTAGAGTTGTGACCTTAAAGTTCGATAAACCTGTGATCTGAGAATTCCATGGTTTGTGCACGTGAAAGGAAAGGGCCCGCTGACAGTATCTAGAGAAAAGACATTACGGGCAACAACACCATGGCTCCAAATCAATTAGAAGTGCCAAGATGCAGCCTTGTGGGCAAAGGAAAACTAGAAGCTCTCGCTCAAAATGCCACTCATCATTTGGCCAAAATAAAACTTGCATTCCCCCAGGAGTGCGACCAATGTGTGATTAATAATTACACGTATAAACAGGTTTCGATTGTTCATCCTTAAGATGTCCCTTTCATGGACCAGATAGAGCCCTAATTTGAAATATGTTGCAACATAGTGATAGTTGAGGGCATTATCAACCTTAAGCCATTATGATCATGGAAGAAGCGGTTTTGCATGAAATCACATAGCTTTCATATGGTTGGGATCCACGCAAATGTGCCTCCTTTATGTGGCTGTTGAAGTTTTCCTTGTTGGTATTCAGACAACTCCAACTGTGTCCAGAACTTCAAAGATTCGCGGACGGGGAAGGATCTCCCTCAAGTGAAGTATCTGCATGCCACACTTGGTCCACAGCGATACCAATCTGCATTACGGTGATCAAAGAGAAAATGGCACAAAGAAATCTTACCCTAGCCATTCTCTCCGATGATTTAGTAGCTCCACACTTGACCACACAGGGGTCTAAGTTTATTATTTTCATTCTTGCAATTATTCAAACATGCTTTTAGTATCGATGTTAGATCAGGAAGGCGTGTAACCTAATCTATGTGGCTACAGGTTGAAGCTGTTGGTTTGCACGATGAGTTGGAGTTTTCCCAACAAGAAAGAGGGCTGGTTTTCAAAGCAAGGAATGTGAGATGAGGAATACTGCTATAAAATCTGCAGATCTGCTTGAAGTCGCAAGTCACTGATGGCTGGCGGTCGCAAGTCACAAAATCTCTTAAGGTCGCAGGTCGCAAATTCCCAAAGGTCACAAGTCGCAGAGGTCGCCAGGTCGCTAAGTCGCATCCCCTATTAAATGCCCGACGGTGCGACCCAACGACTAGGTCGCAAGGTCACAGAACCCAGTCAGGTCGCAGGTCGCAGAACAGACTGGGTCGCAATGCATCCCAACAGTCGGGAAAGCAAAAAGTCAGGGAGCCCAAAGGGCAAGCTTTTCTCTATAAATGCTTCCTTCGGGAACTTGTAAATGATCTTTTTTTTAGGACTCGATCTGAGTACATTGTATTACCAGAGGATTATACATTTAAGCATGAATACAAGAATTTTGAAAAATTCCTTTGTGGATATGGTGTTTTCATATGTATGAGCACTATTGAGTATTATGTTTTCAGTTTCTGAATATCTTGGATTAAGGGAACTGTATCTTTAATTCATATCACAATTGCATAACAGTTTGCTGAGTATGTTAATGTTGGTTGAGTTCATTTCACTTTCTTAACAAATGCTGATGGCTTTGTTTATTAGCATTTGTGTTATCATTTAAAACTTTTAGGAAGTGAAGGGTGTTCTTGCCATGAGGAATTGTTTCTTTTGTGGTTAGAACAATTTACAAGCATGACCCTAATGAAGTGTTGTTAAAAACACTTCCTTCGGTCTTCATGCTTTATTATTTCCTCTTGCTACTCATAGTGTTATATGTACATTTAATGCATCAATCATATGTCTTGTATCATTTGATTAGGTGTGTATCCATTGTTTTATAGAGTTTAAGCGAGACCCAAAGAAAGGAGAAATCAGCGGTAGCTGGACCCACACCCCGGACAGGATCCCTATTCCAAACAGTTCAAGGTCTAATTGGGACTTTCTGCCGATCCTATTTGTTGGCGAGACGATTTTCCCATCAACAGCGCATTTTATTTAAGCCATGAGTTTGGTGGAACAATGTAATATGGACGTGTATTTACGGTGGCAAAAACATATATACATGTATATAAGATGGGCGAGAGGGTGGGTCAAACCCATGACCTCCGCTCTAATCAAAGTCACCTTACCACTATGTCGTGGGCGGGGCAGTAAATGGCGGCCACAAACTTCCATTTGACCTGTAATAGTTATTCTGATGGGGGTTTGGAGGGGGCCAGCCCCCTTCCCATACGTCCATCCCACCAGTCCACCGGTGGAGCCAATACACCATGCGCGGAGTTAAATGTTAAATCGGAGATTAACGTGCTAAATGGAGTTTAATTAAACCCATGATCCATGTTTAGCACTAATCTCATTTGCTAATGAGAAAGTTTTAAAACGCACTTAGTGGGCCATTCTCCATAGATTAATCCAGTTTTAAATTTAATTAGCTATAGTTAAGTTGGCGGTGAATTCGGCAAATTCCACCAAGTTCGGCAGACCTCCATAATTGGCGGCCTTAACTAGAGTCTTCTCCAGTTTTAGAGGCAGTTTACTAGGCAAAATTGAATGAGGCCTATTTGGAGCAATTTTCGACCAATTTTGGTTCAGTAAGAGTCATCCTTAGTAGATTGGCATGCTCTGAACACAATGGTATAGGTTGTAGAGGTAGAGGAGTAATTCTAAAAGTGTTTTTGTCACTTTGAAGAAAAAAGAAGCCTAGGCCCACCAGGAGAGGAGGTCAAGCCTAGATCAGCTGGAAACCATTTTCAGATATTAAATAGTCATTTTTGAGGTTTTTTGGTCTTCTGAATCCAATGGATCAAGTTTCACAGCCATTGGAGCACTGTAGGTGCATGTAATCAGAAATTTTACCATTAATCCCAAGAGGGCCTAGCCAGTTGAAGCAGGTCCATGGAGATGTAGCCCAATAGGGGTCAACTTCGTTATCAACTATTGTGTAATCTGTATGATGTGTGATATTTCTCTTCATTTTATTTGTTGTACGTGAGTTTTGAAAAGCTAATTAACTTATAAATTTCTCATCAAAGACACTTAAAACTTGACACATAAACCCCTTCACAATTGGTTAACTTGAGATGATATTAAACACATTTTTATTTAATTGATGAGGTTGTTAGCACAACAAAACTAGTTTGTACATATTCATATCAGGAAAGGTAATATTTCAATTGCATTTTCGAGACACGTGTGTTTAGGTAAAAACAATTTCAACTCTTTAAATAAATTGAAAAACCAAGAGTACACTTTTGAATATGATTCGTAAACGAAGATAGTGGTATTTTTTGAAATTTTTTTGTTGTGTATTTTATGTTGTTGATTTTTTATTTAGCTCCATTGAAATTGTCCAAAAACATTTAAGTGTTATGTTTAAAAGAAATTAGATGAAAGATGTCATATGAATTTGAAAGTGTCAAATTCATATGCCAGTGGATAGAGAATTCTTTCACAAATCCAACATGATCAACTTCGCCACTTAAGGATAAATTATGCCCTAAATCCGATACTATACAAAATGGGGATGCACAGAAATTTACAGAAAAAGCGCTGAAACTATAATTTTTAGGACTTCAAGAACTTGATTAAGCCCTTAAATTCAAAATTCAAATTATTTGATCAGACCCTTAAATTCAAAATTCAAATTGCTTTATCGACTGTTAAAATAACTTAGATTAAGCAATATTCTATTACAAAAATAAAAAGATATCTTATTAAAACCTTCAAAACACATATTATCCAACTAAAACATACCAAGGCATGCACATTCGTTAAGTTGCTATAAAAATAATTGCTTTCTAAAACATAGACCAATCATGTTGAATGTACCGAATAATGAGGATAAAATAAAAACAAAATAAGAAAATTGATTGTTTTTTAGTAAAATATACGATTTGGAAAAATAATTGCAGTACTCATCAATTGTATCACCATTGCTTTCACCATAACTTAAAGAAAAAATATCAAACAAGACACATCCAACAATTAATGCAATCCAGAAAACCACATTTCAAATGAACATTTATCAAATACTTAAGCGCCACCTGATTGCTTTGGCACTTAACATATACGCTGAGCATATGGTTTCCCACAAACTTATGGAATGGAGGATGCGAATTTTTAATAATTAAACATACTTATAATAAGGTTGTTGTCACTTATTTAATTTAATTAGAATTATATCATTTTTCCATTTTAATAGGGTGGTTAATGTACAACCTACAAGATATCTCATTAAATGAAAATGGAATAGGTGGGATGGTTTTAGTATAATTTATCGCATCAAAAGAAAATGGGCGGTGGTATTGTCGCATTTTTTATCAATATACACTTAATTAATGTATATAATATTACTGTTTTTTAATGCAAATTGTAAATTTAAAAAAAAAATATTTAAATCTAATAACTTACATTGTTAGGGCAGCAACATTAAAGACATTGATATTCAAAGCTAGATGTTTTTCTTTATTTAAAGGAAATTTTCAATTTAATTAATGAATTCAATCATTGAAGTGTAAAAAACACTTTATCAAAGAATATAGATGATGAGAAAGATATTTTATCTTACATGGATGTTGAAAGAGAATGAGACTACCATAAACTAATCTTTAGAGATTCAATGAGACTAAGAATTGGATTTGTTTTTGTTATTCTTAAAGTTACATCATATATAAATTATGAGTGCTTCATTACTTAAGGAACCTTCCTTAACATTTGTACCATTTTTTATTCATCCATTTACATCAAATAAGGGTGGAGGAAAAAACATGAGGTCATGAATCAAGAGTTGCAACAAGGTTTTCAAAGCATCTTATATATGGATGTCTTTTTAACTAAACTGGAGTCATATATAAGCAAAGGTAACCATTATAAGAACATTAATGATGTCATGTATCACTCACCAAAATTTATAGTAGAGAAGAACACGACAAGGCTTTAGAGGCTCCTAAAGGTAGAGTGGCATAAAAGACCATAAGGTTTTAGAAGCTTGATTCATCCTAAACTCCGGATCAAAATTTCATGATTAACTACTTCAATGTATGGGATAATGAGGTCATTACATACAACCTAGTTTTCCACCAATTAATTAACTAATTTAACGTATGGGATAGTGTAATATGATTAATTGATTTAATATGTGGGGAAATGATGTTATCACATGAAACCTAATTTCCCTATATATAAAAGGTTTAATTCTATGAATCTTAAGGGTTATATTTTGATTTCAAACGCAACTCCTACAATATAGGAACAATGTCAATTTTAAATTATAATGATAAATTTAAAATGTTGGGACTTTTAGTTCATCCTTGTTAGAAATTGTAATTAGGTTCAGTCTTCATAATTGCATGAAGAATTCATTTATTTGACAAAAAAAAAAATATTTTGTAATATGTTCCATTTCAACATTTGAAAGAAAAATAAATTTGAATTTTTGAAATTATATTTAGCTATCCAACCAACCAAGTCATCCCTCCTAGATGACAAGTCAGACCGACTTAAGAAGATGTGACCTTTCACATGAATATATTATCATAAGGACTCCTCCATCTGGAAATAATTTCACAGGACTTTGGTGGTGATTTTCAAATACCTATAACATAAGTATTTCAAACCTTTCAATGTGATTTGGACGAGTTAATAAGAGGCATCTCTCTGTGGTTACACGTGTTGGGCATGACACATATCTTATGTGGTATATGTGAACTTCTGAGATGATTTATCTGTGATAGATTCAAGTTCCTATGTTGCTCTCTTCTATGGTATATGTGAGCATTTGTAGTGCTTTCTCTGTGACATATGTGAGCTTTTGTGGTGTCATCTTTTGTGAAATATGAAAGCTTTTGTGATGAAATTCATGTAACGATATATGAGCTACTAGAATATTGTGGTACATGTGATATGAGGTTTGTTTGCTATCAGATTTATGGACAGACTCATGAAGGAAAACAATGTTTAGTTAATAGATGACTTGGCACTTGGGATACTAACTTGGATTTTTCTATGACTCTGTAAGGAAAGGATTTATGGGTCTCCCCCCTTGGTATGGTTTTTCCCTAGCTTGGAGCCCAACCTCTGGTGTCATTTGTCTCTCCTCTTATTTTCTTGCATTCTAATGGTAATTTCTTGATGAAGAAGAAGATTAATAAACTAAGGAGAATCATAATTATGCTCACAAGTACTTATAATGTTAAGGAATTCACTTTTATATTGGAATTACAACAATCAAATCCCAAGGCTTTTCTTTAATGGACATGGTCTCATAATTAGTCCCTTTGTAACGATATATATTTCGGTTTATTATCCAGTTGCTATCATTTGGATTGAGAAAGCTAAAATTTAATTAATGCTTTGGAAATATCGTACTAAATCACATATTTCAAAAATCAAAAGCATTTTTTACGGTTTTTAAGATTTCATAATTCTATTTTCTAATTGGATCAAAGGGTCACATTTAAGATGTATATCCCTAATATTGTGATGATAAAAAATAAAAAATAATAACATCTTATAAAGGATAAAAGGAGAATTTGTTATCATGTGTGATGAATGTATTCCAAGTGTAAGTGAGGACAAATACTTTAACATATATGAATGGTGAATGTTATTTTTTCCCAACAATTTTTCAAGCATACTCCTTTTGTAATTTTACACTTAGGCCTTGTAAATTCTCATTTATGGATTGCATTCCGTTTTGTTTGTTAGGTGTTTCATCATTTAACGGACTAATATGGTGATTACTTGGATTTTTTGAAAGAACTTAGAGTGCAAAGCTTTATGTTGTTGCTAGAATTTACTTATAGCTTGTTGTAATAACAATTTCCAGTGGTAAGATTTCAAAGTCCTTCTAGTAGCACGAACTCCATACTAGGTCATGTGAAGGAGGGAGAGCACTCCAAGATCATGCACTCTCCAAAGATAATTAAAAAAATACCTATTTTTTTTCATTTTTTTTTAGTTGGAATGAAAGCATGGGAAACCCCAAAGTACTTCCCCACATTTCATGGATAGTAAACTGGGAAAATCATTGGCCCTAATTATGGGGCCTCACCCCAAGGGAATCAAAGAGAGTTGAACCCGTGACTGGAGACTACTAGCAATAATATCAAAGAACTTCATGTTTGGCTCTAGACTACTTGAGCTAACCCTTGGGCCTAAATAAATATATACACATACACATAAGAATTATAAAAAAAAGGTATTGTATTGACACTTTCTAACCTCTAAAAATATCATGAATTTGTAAAACTCCTTGCACAACTTAGCCAAGAAATTGTAGTCTTCACAATTATCTTCAACTTCATCCTTTTATCAAAATATCTTTTGATGAGAGGAATTGTCTAAATCTTATCAATCAAAATATACAATTATAAGAATACCCATTGCATCATGTATTGCTTGCCCAAAAGTATAGTAACTAAAAACTTCATGAGGCTTTAGAGGCTCTTAAAGGTAGAGTATCCTAAGATACTATAAGGTTTTGGAATCTTAATTTGTCTTAAACTTTTAACCAAAGTTGCCTCCTATACAATGTCATATTGATTAACTATTTTAATGTATGCCCGATAATAAGGTTAGTACTATATATAAGCTAGTTTCCCATCATTTGCTTAACTTCTTAACCAAAATCACCTTCTACACAATGCCATATTGATTTACAACTTTAATGTATGGAATAATGAGGTTATTATTTACAAACTAGTTTTCCATCATACAAAATGTTTAATAACTATTCAAATCTTAAAATATTGAATAATCACATTTTAAGTTTGCATGCAACTCCTACAATATGGGAACCAAGTTAATTCCAAAATATAATAATAAATTTAAAATGCCTCAACTCTTAGTTTATTAAATCCCAAGGTTTTTCTTTGTTGCATATTAGCCCCTTCATAGAGATATATCTTTTGGTTTATCATTGATCTAACATCCCTATTAAACCATTGAAATGTTAATAGCATGAATATGTGGAACTAGATTAGTGAGTTAGGACACATTAAATAGGTTGGTGAGTGAAGAACATATTTTTGAGGGTCAATGTGCCCAGGTGCATGTGTGTGAATATGTTATGGGGGTTGTTACTCCCGTGTGTATGATGTGTTATGTGTTTGGTGTTGGTATGCCTATGTACACATGTTTTGTATTTTGAGGTTAGAAAGCCTGGAAATGTAATTATGTAACACATCCATGTTAATAATATAAAATGGTTGTAGGTCTAAAGGTGAAACGAGAATATGGGGATAAGACTTTATGGATGGGTAAAAAAGGCACCTGTGATTTAATAATCATAAAAAGTGTTTTTGATCTAACCAAAGTCCATTAAGGGCTTGGGTGAATTCCAAGTGTTGAAAAAGAAGCATGTGTACTAAAGAGGTATTTTTGGGCATTATGCAAGGGGATGTTGCGATGTCACAGGAGTACGAGAAAAATTATTATTCATGAATATAAATAAATAGCCATGGAAGCATGGTCACAATGTTGAAATGGAAGCCTGTAAGGGTACCTGGAAGACCCAAGAAGGAAGTGAAACTCCTGGAAGGCACAAGATTGTTGGTTAGAGGTTGTTGAGATTGGCACCTTAGTTATGTGAGGACTAGAATGGTACTTGGAAGGCATATGAAGGCAGTGCAACTCCTAGAATCCATAAGATTATTGGTAGGAGTTTCTTTGGTTTGGTACCTTGGTTGTGTGAGGCCTAGAAGGGTACCTACAAGGCCTATTAGGGCATGGAACTCCTAAAATCCACAGGAATATTGGTAAGATGTTTTTGGTCTACCTACCTTGATTGTGTGAGGTTTTTGAAGGTGTCTGCAAGGCATGTGAAGTCAATTTAACTCCTAGAAGCCATAGGATTGTTAGTTGAAGGTTGGCAGGATTTTACCTTGGCCTGTGGTTGTTGGTACCGAGTATGTACCATATTTTGGGTGAGTTGATTCCCATGGAGTCAAAGCCCCAACTCGGGGGTAACCCATTGTTGATAGATAATGAATATCTTAGTCTATGGTTGGGTGGAATGTTGAACGCCTACAACCATTTTCCATGAATTAAAAAGATGAACACTTATCTTATATAATTATTTCCATTGCAATGTCTTTATATGCTTATTAAATTGTATCATCAATTTTAATTAAGCATATTCATGTTAAAATATAATTTGCTCCTACATTGCATTTTTGTATTATTTAGTTTTGTATGGAATTATCCCATAATTCCCAAGTGAAAAAGAGGGAATTTTTTAGTATACAGGTTACCATGAGTAACCAACATGAAATTGGCCTCTTGAGAGGCAAGATTCGGTCAACAGTTGATTGGGGTATGTTATAGTCGAATTGTTATTATTTGGCCTCAGAAAGCTAAATTTAGCTAATGTTTTGGAAATATCATATTAAATCACACACACACGCAACAATCTTTGAAAATTATTAATTTTATTATTTTAATTGAATCAGAGAACCAATTATAAGATGTATATATGAAATATTTCATGTTCAATTGCTAATGATAAAATAATAAGAACATTAAAAAAGATAAAAGGAGTTTTACGACATTGGTACAGGTCATGCATGCATTCCAAGTGCAAGTTAGGACCAAATATCTTAACTAGGAAATCTCTATGAACAATCTAAATTTCCTTTCCATGACAAATTCATGAGCATTCTCCTTTTGCAATTTTTCACTAGGGACTTGTAGAGGCACATTTATGGATTTCATGTTGTAAGGCTTATTTTAAATTTCATCATTCAGAGGACTCTAAAATGGTGACTACTCAGATTTTCTAGAGCATGATCTTTGAGTGAAAATAATTATAGTGACACTTGAATTGACTAATTGCTTACTGTGATAGAAATTTCCCAAGGGAGGGTTTTAGAGGAATTCTAGTAGCATGGACTCCACTCTAGTTCATGTGAAGGAAGGAGGGAAATCCAAAGTCATACAATTTACAAAGACAAATAGATATGTACCTCTATGCACAAGCAACCAAAGAAAAAGGTATTGTTCCAACACTTTCCAACCTTGAAAAGTATCATGAGTTTCTAAGTCTTCTTATGCAACTCACTATTGAGGAACTGTAGTCTTAACAATTATCCTTGACTTCTTCCTTTTTACCAAAACTCTTTTAACAAGAGTTGTGTTGTATTTAATTAACAACCCTCCTTTATTTTTATTTTTGTTGGTTTTTTTACATGAATTTAGAGATTTTTCTTCCATAATATTTAAAGATTGGATTAGTAACTCTATGATTATGCTTCTTTCGTCCACTGAGTTTAATATTCCTTGCTTAGATTGGACTAAGGTACAACACAAACCTTACTCTAGTATAATTATTCAAATTTCTTTCAAAATCAACAACAAATTATGAAACATTTTGTAAATGATTTCATCTAGAAAAGCATAGGAATTGGGTGGGAGTTAAAGGAGAAAATATGGTTCTAAGATCTAGTTTCCTTTGAGCCATTATTGAGTGAGGCCTAATTTTGAGTGGTGATATTTTTGAGAGTACATGTCTAAAAAATGTACATCTCTCAAAGCACTTATTTTCTTTAGAGAAGTAGCTTGACAATGACATTATACCATAGACAACTCATGCCATAAGCTTCTATTGTGTACCTGACTGAACAATGGAGAGTTAATTATTTTTGTGGTATAATGGGTCTCACTTAATTAAGTAGGCACACCCTCCTCGGCTTGCTCCTTTTCATCATTCATAACAAATTTATCATACAATATCTTGCAACACAAACAATATATGATAACAACAAAAACAACTTTCATCAACCAAACCTGGCCATATCTAGCCTCACTATTGCATGCCTAACTCCATATTTATACCACCTTACTTATTCTTATTTTGTGATATTAAGAAACTATATAATAAGAAAGTAACTTAAAACACCATCAAGTTATTGAAATTGTTCAATTCCTCTTAAATCTGAAAGATTTCTAATGCAAAACTTAATTAATATAATTGCAAATCTAAATATGATAAAATACAATTATAATATACCATTTCCACACACACACACACATATATATATATATAAACTCAAACATGCCTTCTTTCCTTGCATATTTAATATTTTTTACCACTCTCACCATGTTATAATTACTTAGAATAAGGAATGTTATAGCCATTTATTTAGAATAAGGATACAAAACCCACTTTATTTATTGATATAAAGACTTTATAAACGTTGTACATACCCAAGCTAGCACCCACTATTGTGGAAATTCAATTTCTTTATGGTTCGGGAATTTTGTTCTACTTCCCTCTATTAATAAAATCATGACAAACGTTTCATAGATAAAAGAACTTTCGTATTAATCACATCATTAGGATTAGGTCAACATTTCGAACCAACTAATGTGGCTCATCCTTAGGATAGGTGGAGAGAGACTGATCGATCTCGATGAATAAATAGTGGAGATGCATCATTTCCCGGAAATAGCCGTTAAGACTAGCCGTTAGAAAATTATTGATTATTTAAATAAATAAATAGAAAAATATTTATTTATTTAAATAAAATTTTATAAATATAATAGGTGATAGGTGGGGGAATTTTTAATATATAATTAATTAATTGTTTAAGTAAAATAATATGAAACAAAGCTACCCAGGAAAGATTAGGATGGAAATTATTAAATATATAAATAAAATAGAATACCAAATAAGCAAATAAATTCAATAAATTTTTTAAAAATGGGGGTTTAAATGTAAAAGGAAATAGGGAGGGTAAAATTTTGATTTAGTAAAATAAAATAAATTAATTAAATATTCCGATAAAATAAAGTAATAAATAATAAATAAACATAATTACCTTAGGGAGGGGATAAAATTTTAAAAATAAAAATTAATTAATTAAAAATAAAAATAAATAAATAAATGAATAAATAAATAAATAGAAATATAAAATAAATCAATAAATTAAACAACAAAAATAAAATATAAAATATATTAAATAAAACATAAAATAACAAAAATGACCTGGTGAGAACCGGGGTCCAACTCTTACTTAATTTCCAACCATCATCACAGTTGAGATTCTTAGCATGTCGTTCAATTTCGATCAGCTCCCTTAATTTCCTATGGTGGAAGTGATCAACCTTAGCAACGACTTTTGAGTCTTCAATACAAACATGGTGGCATGATTTTTCCACATGTTCAGCAAGAGTTGAGGTACGAGACCGATTATGTCTAATATCCGCAGCATGCTCCCAGATTCTCTGCCTAATGGATCGACCTGTTTCTCCTATATAGGGAGTTCCACAAGAACAAGGAATCATGTAAACCCCTTTCATGTCTTTACGGTCGATAGGATCTTTAACAAACCTACGAGAATTTCTAATAGTACAGAGAGGTTTGAAAGAAGCAGAGATATTATTTCTCTTAAGGACATGGGCAATTTTGTCCGTTGTCCCTTGTATAAATGGGTGATGAACCTTCGAAATAGGATCCACCCGAGTAGATTTTCCACTCAATCCTTTATACGCCTTCTGAAAGGCTTTAAGACCTTGAGATCTACTATACCCATTATTGTTGAAAACATCAAGAAGATGGGATTTCTCTGATTCCAAGGAATTGTCATCAGATATTCTAAGAGCACGAGGTTCGAAAATGTCTCGTAGTGAAACATGTGGTACTAGGTACACAAGCATTCTATTTGTCTTCTCCACATTCTTAAATAATGAGAGATTGGAACTTGAAATTTCTATTTTCTCCACTTTTCTCGGTAATGTAAATACTGAGTTCAATCAAATGATGTTTAATAAGGATTGGTGAAATAGGGCATTGGAAAAGGTCAAAAGAAGTGTAATAAGAAAGAATATACATTTTTTGCTTTTCCCGAAAAGTGGAAACAAAAATCATTTCATTTTAGAACGAGAGGCCTTTAAATACAACAGGGGAAAGTTATCATTTCATTTTAGAATGAGAGGCCTTTAAATACAACAAGGAAAGTTATGCGATATTTTGATAGTTGGCCATTCGGATAATTCGGATACTTTATTTAATAAGATATTTCGAGAAGCTAAGAAAATTTATTATAAAACTTCATAGAAAAAAGTTAAATATAAAAATCAGATGATAAAACAATCTATCCCATAAACTATATTTAACCTCGTGAACATTAAAATAATTTCTTCTTCGTAACTTTCAACAACGTATTAGGTTACACCTTCCAACAACGATGACATAGACATGTTGATTACGGTGGGGTATATGGCTTTCAATGGTTGTATTCATTTATTGTGTTAAATAAATAAACAACATGCGTCATTGACGTGGGCCACCATATCCTCTCCATGAAGTTTTTCC